>OZ007594.1:174938669-176324409 GCA_963931845.1 Maratus michaelseni
CAAGAATATTTTTGTTTATTGTTATATATCTTGAAAATAGCACCGTAGATGAGCGCTAAAACATATGTCGATCTTTAAAAAGGTTTTTATAAGCCTTTTAGTTTCCTCTTTGTATCACTTAAGCATTTTATCTTTATTTTTATTATTGTTGCGCTTTATTTTTGTCACTGTATTGTTGGAAGATTCTTACTTCTTTTTCACCTAAAACTGCTGCTGAGACAGGCCGAAAAACTTCAATCCCCATTTCGGTGAATTTCTCAAATCGATGCAATACGTGTTTAATTATTTTTTTAGTAGATTTGTTTTCCTGAATTTCGCACTCTTACGTAAAACTGTTGCTGAGACATGGCGAACCTAAATCTTTCGACCCCCCTCCATTTAATCTTCTTCGCGGAGGCGGGGGGGGGGATTTTCAAAAATACTTTCTTACTGTTTGCCTAGGTCATTCCAGCAATCTACACTCCAAATTTCGTGATCCTGACTTTAGTCGTTTTAGCTGGGCATTGATGAGTCCGACGTTCTCTATTTATATAATAGTATATATATATATATATAAATATTGTTTTCACCTTTCATATAATTATATGGATAAATTAATCATATTACGTAATGAAAAAAAACAACAACATGGATATGATTCATTTGTTTGAATGTCGAAATGACAGAGTTCATATAATGAAAGGCAATATTCCAAAAATAAAAATTGGGTTGGTTTTTACAAATAAATAAAAAGATTATATCTGTTCAAGTCAAAACATCAGCACACGGACTTACCTTATAAACTTTCTCTTTTCTTATTTATCAAAGCGGGAGAGGGAGGGGGATGATTAAAAGTATTACTACTTCATGTAGTGCAACGAAAGCGAAATGGTTCCGAGCGTACAATAAAATTAGATTTATGTAACTTAATTTTTACATTTTATTGTTTACTTCCACATTTATTCTAACAGAAACTAAGATAGTTTTTGATAATCAAGATAAAATTATTCCTTCAATTGCGACTGAAAATAAAGTAAGTGGCTTACCTTAACAGCTCCATGATAGCTTTTTCTTGATCTCATTTTTTAATGATTTGAACATGTCTAAGCAAATGATGGCAATTACTCCCTTAATCATACATGGGTGTTTACATCCTAGAAACTTTTGTTGTGAGTAATATGCCATCGTTTAAAAATCCACACAAGATCAAAGCAATCCCTGAGACTAATGGGGTAGAAATATTAACATAATGGGAATAATCCCATAATATATCATTTCTTCGATGATAAATTGTCTTATCAAAAGAAATATTAGCAAATTCCTAAATATATCCATGTAAATAATAGATATAAATTGTCCTTATAATAAAATTTGAGTCTAGTAAAACTGCTGTTATAATAAATAGAACTTTATTTAACAAATAATTAAAAAAAATGTTTGAATTGAGTTATTTTATCAAATGCTTGTAGTAATTGCTTTCGTTTTTATATATTTAGTCATTTTTGCAATTAAAAGCGTTGCTAAATCACGATATAACCCAAAATGGCTACTGAAAAACACAAAGTCATTGCATTGATAAAAATTATGAAAGGAATATAAAATTGTTTGGTGCTGCCATCTATCTCATAAAAACAAAAGGAATAACTGAAATTGCAGACTGGTTAAATTATAAATCTGGTGCTGCCATCTATTATGAAAGGGGAGAAGATAGAATAAACATAAATTTAAAACAAAGTAGTAATTAATGTAAATAAAATTTAGAATGTGTAACAAAGAAAACTAATTAAAATAATATGAGGATCAAATGGGAACACAGTAGTACAGTAATTAGCCATGTATGAGAAGATGTATGCCCATGTCCATGTATGACACGATGTTTGACATGACGAAATGAAAACTGCTAACTATCTAATTTTTCTTTCTAAGGCTGAAGAAAAATTAAAAGTTAACTTTTTCACGATAAACAACATAAATAACATAAATAAGGATGAATTTGGAATATAATAAAACATCATATAGTAAACTATATATAAATGAGCAACGTAAAAACAGTTGCTATACGCTATTTTAAACAAATGGGTAAGTCTGATCCAAGATCGCACAAAAGGTTTCGTTTAATATTCCTTTCAAAACACTTTATCCTTTTCTTAATAAATCCAATTAAATTTCATTTAGCAATTTAAAAAAAAAGTCATGTTTATTATAGAGTAAAAAATTACCGGTCTATTTTTCTTATTTTTTCGAATATCTGAACCGGCCCGATAGCGAGCGAAGCCCGCTATTATACTCTGTCATAATAATACCTGTCATGTGGACTAAATGCGATATAAAAAAATAGTTTATATAAAATATATATTTAAACATATTGCGTAATCATCTGTAATCCAGGTCCTACTGCCAAATTGCGTATTTTAGAAAGTGAGACTTTTTGTGACAGTTCTTTAAAAATATCTATATTGCTTTTAAACTACATTGTTGATAGCAAACGCCCATGTTTGAGCTAACCTTGCCCACAGATTACGGAAGATTAGTTATTTTATATTTTACTAGCTGTTACCCTTGACGTCGTTCACGTAACATTAAAAGAAAAATAAATGCATTAATTAAGGAAAACGTTTCACCAGCGATAATTAAAAACACGTGTACTCTTTATAACAAACTCCATTTTATGGAATATCTGAGCAGGCCCGATAGCGGGCGAAGCGCGTTATTATACTCTGTCACAATAATATCTGTCATGTGGACTAAATGCGATATTTAATAAAAAAAATTATTTCAAAATTAAACATGTTGTACACCTTCAAAATGTTAAAATATGCGAATATTTCCAAAACTGGGTTATCTTGATTCAATATGTTCCCCAAACTCACATTTACTATTCTCTGTTACTCATATTGATACTCGCTTTGCATTATTCTCAAACATTTGAAAAATCCTTTAAACTTCCAATATGACGTCAGATTAATTTTCTTTTTAATTCTCTAATAACGTGATATTTATTTGCCTTCTGTACATACACATACTCATACTCCTTGTAAAATTGAGAAATCTTTGAAAATTTCCGTTGTTTTACCATTATGACGTCATATGATTTTTTTTTTTCAAATGGTGAAACTTTTTATTTCATTTTTCACGTGGAAATCTTCAATAGAAAATTAATTACTGTAGAAAGAATTTTATTGTGGATTTTTAATTGTTGGCAACTGCTATAACGAAAAATGTTTAAATTTAATAAAAAAAAAGGCTGTTAGAATTTTGGTTTTTTATCTCTATTTATTAAAATAATACAATGTTTTCAAATTTTAATACTTTGAGCTTCATAGTAGCTATTCAGCTATAACTACACAAATTTTCATGCCTGTAAGTGATGTATTTTCTGAGAATGGCTCTGTGACGGACAGACAACGGAGCGGGAGTAATAGGGTTTCGTGATCTGAACGAAACCCTAAAAAATAATCTTTTGTAAAAGAAAATCAAACCGACATCAAAGAATAGTTTCTTATTTTACTGCATCGATATAAAGTTACTGAACGCCAGTTGACCTATTTCAGAGAAAGTTGTTTGGGGCAGCAAGGGTTTTTTTTTTAAATTATACTTTTATTATTATCCAAATTCATTTTAAATCCCATTGTTGCAAATATAGCTCATTTTTATTGGCAAAAAAGAAGCATATACATTTTAAAAGTTTTGACGTTTCTCGAAAAAAAAAAAAAAACTATACACGATACGACGACTATTTTACAAACAAACTTTATACAAGATTACATATACTGAACTTTAACAACATATTCGAAACTCTTGATTAATGACGATTTTTGACGAATGTTATTATCTATAAATTTAAAAAAAAGATTAAAAAAACAGACCGAAAGATAAGCATACCGTTTTGGATCCTACTGTATCTAGATGGCGAATAGGACCAGTATGAATCATATCCAATGAAAAAAGACTAATAGAATTCACAACATTTACTATATAAATATAGATGCGAACAGTGTAACATCCTTTGTTGGGAGTTGATTAATAATATGTCCCTAATATATTATATTTAATATCCACTGCAGAAAACACATGCTCATGTAGAGGTATCTCACTTAAGTGAAAGAACGAAATAATATTTTAAAGAACGTCCTTAAATCAGAAGGCGCTATTACTTTCTATGGCAAAATGAAGAGTAACTGCTGATGGAACGCTCCCATTGGAGCGTGAAAATGTCATATAAGGAATAAGTGATGAGTAGCATGAATGATGAATGTTTCTCTTCAGTTTACAAACGGGACATTCTTCAGTTTGTTAAAAGTCTCAACCCCTGCCCCCCTCCACCAATGAAAGCTAATAATTTATTCTGCAATCATTTATTCAAATAAAATTTCCTAAGATACGTGACATATGGCAAACTTTTCATCGATTTAAGTTACAGCAATCTCTCTCTATTTAAAAAAAAAAATAAATATTCAAAACGTTATATGAAACGGAAGAAGGCTTGATTTGCAATTTGGAACCAATCCACCATTCATTGTACGGCCATTTTTAGCGTATAATCACAGTGCTACACTCTCAGAAAAAACTGTAAATTTATGAGCGTTTGCCCTTCAATTTTCACGGGCAACAGCTTTATTTGATGAAAAATGGTCTGATCCACTAAATAAGCGGCCTTATCCCTTACATACTTAGAAAATTAAGACCAATCCACATATTCTTACAGCTCTAGCCCATATGTTAGCAAAAATACGGTACGACCCCATAGATTTGTCCTCCGCTAAGGTGTAACCCTTCATTTTACTCGTGTTTCGAAAATTTTAACTCACCAAAACAGCGATTCTGTGATGATTATCTAACATGCTACGTTTTACGGAACAGTAAGCAAAGTGTTATTGTGTTTTAAAGTGCATTATATCCTGTGCATTATAATGCTATATTACTTTGCCCCGTAAAATTACGGCCTGCACAAAATGATGGGCATGGATTTTTTTTTTTTTTTTTTTTTTTTTTTTTTTTTTTTTACGGGGTGTGATTGGAATCTCTGCTGCCGGCCTCTGCCCGTAATTTTACTGCAATTTTTTTGACAGTGTAGGAAAACATGTTTAAAACTGTAGATTTTATTTAGAAAACCATAACTTGTTTTTACATCATATATTTTAAAGCAAAAATATGTCCGCAAGTAACGCTGACATGCCATCGATGGTGGCAACACCTAACCAATAAATTTCGCTTTTACTGCAATTTTATTAACTTAAAAAAATTGCACAAATTCAGTTTCTACACAGTCGAATAGAAAAACAAATATTGTTTCAAATTCAATTCCTTTGAAATCTCTAATTTAATTTACTGACTTTTTATGGTTTTTAAAATACTTTTCAAGCATGAAACTGTTTTAAAATCTATATTTATCGAGTGCAGCCTGATTACGAAAGATTAACCAGTTTCCGCTTAAAACAACATAAATATAAAAGTTCAGAATTTATTTCTGGTAATATTTCATTACGAAATTAAAACTTCGTCAATAACTAAATAAAATAATATAAATAAAATACAAGTTTAAGTAATAAATAAAATACAAGTTATACATGTAATTGAACCATACGGTTAAATCACTGAAATTGCCAGAAAAAAAAACAATGCTATAAGTAGCGAAATCTTTGTAAATTTCTTTGGCTATTAACTCCTGACATGCAGCTTATACGATAGTAATCGCTTTTAATAAATTTAAACAGTTCATTTGAATGCATTACAGATATTTTTCATATAAAAATGCTTGTTACTGTTGTTAGTGGGACGTCTCAAAAATATATTAAATGTAAAAAATGTATTAGAGTTTTCAATAATAATAAAGAAAAGGTTTTCCCCTATGTTCCGTAATCCGAAAACTCGGCTATAGCCCCTAGTTTATTAATTAAAAAATAGTTTTTTCGGGAACAACTGGTTATTTAATACGCGGATTATACGCAGTAATTTGTGGATTGATAAAACATATCAAGTGTTCTTAAGAATAATTATTTACTAATAAGTTATTTGAGGAACTACTTACTTCGACCTCTTAAAAGTTTAAAAATTGGTTTTAATGGTCTGCTAAACTACGGTGAATTTTATGCATATCAATTTTAAAAGAACGTCATTTAAAATCTAACCATGAATTTGATTTGTTTTAATGAACAGCATTAAAAAAATGGTATGTTATTAAATATTTAATAAATATTTAAAAAGAGCAAAAACAAAACAAACAAACAAACAAAAAAAGTTTTGGGTACATTTGTTAACGAAAATAAAAAGAGAAAATTTAATAAGAGTAAAATTGCAAAGAAATATGAATTTAAGGTTAACTGTGTTTATTCATGGTTAATTCAAAATAAAGTACAATTATTATTACCATTTTTTTTTACTTTTTGTATAAAAAAAACTATACATAATTCGTTTGGTTTATTTTACTCCAAAATCTCTTTGGTTTATTAATCTTAATCCATTCTCAAAAATTTCATTTTCAGCTATCAATCATTTTCATCCATATGCATTTTTTTTTTTTTATCGCACAGCCTTGAAAATAAATAAATAAATTATTTAACATCTTCACGACGATAGTCTTGTAAATGGCATCTTTATTAAAACAACTGCTTCCGTTTAGCAATATTCTTTATTTAATCGAAGTAATCTGTTACTATTTTAGGAGAAGATTAATTTTCAAAAACAGCAATGCACAAAAAAAAAAGAACTGGTGCACGTTATACAGGCTACTACGCGACGCTCGTTCCGAAGTGAGAGAGTAACCTTTATTTGATGAGTAAGATTATTATTTCAACACATTTCTATGATATTTTCTTACTCGTAAAAAGTCATGCGAGGGATGACTTCTGCTAGACGCGATGGAAAACCATTTGGATACAGCAAAGAACAGTTTATCTATCAATTTACTGATATAAGACATCATAATAATTTTTCTGGTAAGAATTTTTTTTCTGACCGGTACTTTATAAATAATATGAATGATTAGCATCATAGTATGTTTCGTAAATTTTAAGTAGCCAAATGTGAATTTTTTTAAAATAAAGGAAACAACATTGCCTGTCTATGAAGAAGACACAAAAACAAAAGGGGAATAAATTCTTGGTGGATAAATTTGCAATATTTGAATTGATTAATCTTGAGATTATCAATGAAGATTTTATTCCTCATCCATTAATCGCGAATCAATAGAGAGCAGACAGAAGATATACAATGAATGAACAATGAACCTCCTTTGAGTCACCTAGAATTTTATAGATAAAAAAAACAATAAGATAAAATAATTTACGTTTACAGATGACCATTTTACTTACCCATCATACGTAGTATAGGGTAAGTCTTGTAATCGTTTTGAAAATCGAAAATTTTTTTTGACGGATTTACACGTTTCAGACACTGGAGATTCCGAAAAACATATTTTTAGAGAAAAAAAAATTGCCGTCCGTCTGTGTGTCTGTAAACGCTCTATCTCCCGAAAAAATTGAGATAGAGACTTGCAATTTGGTATGTACTTAGTTTGTAATAATGGGAAGAAGCCTATTTCATTTCAATAACTTCGATTAACCGGAACTATTTTTTTCGGACTCTCCAAAATATTCGTTCTGATAAAAGGTACATAAAAATTGTCGAAATTGTTTATTTTAAGAAATGAATATAAAAGACAATAAAAAAACATAAATTTTTAATAAAGCATGAAGTCGATCGGATAATTAGTTACCGAGATATTTGGAATCCTATTTCCACACTCTTCGATTTTTAATGACCATGTATTTCATCCAAATTTCACTTCAATGATATATTTTAATTGGAAATTTGACGCTTAATCAGATGCAATAAATCGCTAGTTAATAGAATTATTATTTTTGGAGTTATAAGGATGTTTCTTTCAAGCAATCTAGTAATCGAGCCTTTAAAGCGAGGCTAACGAAAAAGACAGGCTACCGCGGTGCATTTCCACTTATCTTTTTTACAGACCGCTAGAGTAACGTGATGCTCTTTTCGTACACCTTCATTGGTGCATTCGAACGTCACTTGACTCCGGCGGTCTGTAAAAAAAGATACGCGTAAAGCACAGCGGTAGCCTTTCTTTTTCGTTAGCCTCGCTTTAAAGTTTATGACGTCATCAAGCCACGATTCTATTCGAATTGCAATGCATTTTTTAAGTAGTTTACACATTTTTATTTTAATATTTTACATTATGCATATCCATGATGGGTAAGTATTACGGTGGCCCCCAACGACTAGTTTATTATAGCACTTACTTTCATTATGCCTGTGATCTTATGTTTTTGTTTTCACTAGAACTACCGGAAATTTTACTTAAGTTTTTTAAAACTATTTCACACTAGAAATTTTATTTAAAACTACTTAACTTATTCATTTAACGTATTTCTGTGAGTTTTATATTTAATTTATTTTAAAAAGCAATTTGTGGTTCGAATCGGAATATATTCATTTGGTAACCGTCACATGGTAGTTTTAATGTTAAGTTCATTTTTTACATTTTTGATGAAATAGTTTATTTATGAATATTGATCTTGAAAATGACGCCGATTTTGCGTACATGTAGACAGTTTTATTAAAATATATTTATGAGCCTTTAGAAGTATTGTTATCGCTTTGACATATATATTTTTATTTTTATTTTGATAAGTGATTTTCTTATACAATTGCGTATAAATAGTATTTGTATAAGAGACAAATATTTAATGCCTTCAATCTAAAATATATATGTAATTTTAATGGTATTTTTCGCTGTTAATGCTATCGATTCAATTCCGTTCTCTGGAAATGTATGCTAAATACATCTCTTAAAATGAAAAATAACCCAATTATGACATATTTAGAAGAAACCTATGACACAACTTAAATAATAGAAACATACTTTATTAAAAATTTTAATTTATAGCTCATGGGCTAGCTTATATTTAAAAAACTAGTCGGATATGCCAATCCCAAAACTTTCTTCTCTCTCACACAGATTTCGCATACACTAAAAAGAATCAGCACCAATTTATATAAGGTCTAACTGAATCTAAAGTTTTATTAAATTCTGTGCATTAGTTCTTGAGATATGACTATTGCTAAAATAGTGTAAATCCTGAAAAATGTAGCATAGCAGCACCGACTGTTGGGCGATTTAGACCAAAACATAATCCACAACAACAAGGTCTAACTGAATCTAAAGTTTCATGAAAATAAGTGCATTAGTTCTTGTAATAGAGCCATTGCAGAAATCGCGAAAATAGCAGCATAGTAGCTCCACCTATTGTGCGTTTTTCACCAAAAACTAAGCAGCACCAACATATATCAAGGACTAACTGAATATAAAGTTTTATAAAATTTCGTGCATTAGTTCTTGAGATAGAGCGCCCACAAATTTTTGTCACATACATACAGACAGGCAGAGTCACATAGTCACAGACTCACAGACAGACACTTTCTAAAAACAGTTAAACCATGTTCAGGACCTTCTAAAACGTATAAATCCGTCGAAAAGCGGAAGTCGGAAATTTTCATGAATCTAACTTTCTTCTTGTACAGATAGAAGAAAGTAAAAAAAAAAATGCCGACTCTGTTAAAATGTAATATAAAGTATATTTATGTGTTTTATTGAAGTATTATTGCATATTAGATATTTCATTTAAAGTTTGGTAATAATAATATTTCAACAAGCGAAAGTAATAACTACACCATCGCTAATACCATACTTTCTTCTTACAAATATGGAAGAAATAATAATAAAAAAGTTTGAAACATAGTTTCTTAATAATGAAAAAAGTCGAACCGTATACCGATGAATAATTAACTATTTTTTTGCTTTCTAAAAGTTAGATTAAATCTCTTCAATTTAAAAAAAAATAGGAATATTTCAGATTTTTAAGATGCACAGACGCATTAAAAAAAGATCCTGAATGAGAAATCCTAGTTCTTTAGTTAAAGAAACCTTATTTTTTTGTTATTCAAAGTCATCCAAGAAAACTTATCTTTGTACTAGCATAAACATCAGTTATCAATATTTACAACATTAATATAATAATAATTAAAACTTTCTAACTACACTGTAAAAATGACCGATGTTTCTTATTTTATGAAAATATGCTATAACCACGAACGAAAATATAATATAATCTTCTGAGTCATCCGAAATTTCAAATAGCATGTTACATTGTCTTTTGAATCCCCAGAAACGAATACATCTTTAAAATTTAAAGAATAATTTATAAAAACAAATTATTTTTAGCTGCCCGATATTTTCAGAAACATTTCCGAAGGGTTGTTATAGTGTATAAATTAGTGTCCTTAGCCTGGAATACCTGTTTTTCGAATGCTATCCATTCTGAAGTAAACATTTTCATGCTAAAAAAAATGTTTAACAGACAAACATGCAAAATTAACAGCGTTAACAATAACATTAAAATTAAGATTATTTCTTTACTCTTTCATGTATAAATTAACTTATGCGGCTGAAAACGTGTACTTGAGAATGGATAACATTCGAAAAACAGGTATTCCAGCCTGAGGACACTAATTAACACACTATAAAAACCTTTCGGAAACGTTTCTGAAAAATTAGGGCAGCTTAAAATAATTTGTTTTTATAAATTATTTTTTAAATTTTGAAGATGTATTCGTTTCTGGGGATTCAAAAGACAATATAACATGCTATTTCAAATTTCGGATAACTCAGAAGATTATATTATATTTTCGTTCGTGGTTATAGCATATTTTTATAAAATAAGAAACATCGGTCATTTTTTACAGTGTAGCTAAATTTAAAAATATTTTTATATAGGAATATATAAAATTAAAAACGCATGTTAGTCAGGAGGGTAGAAAAGCCCTGAACTTAGCAAATTAATGACAAAATACAAATTTAATGAATGTACGTTTTCATTTGAAATTTTAGTCATTTCACTGGGCCTGTGAAATTTTGGTCGGCGCGAATTCATACCAGTGTGGAGTTCATATGTTAACATACAAAAATATGTTATTAGCGCTTCTTATTCGAAAAAATAATTAACTGAAATACATAGAAATTGGCTAACTAAACCTATGTTTCTGAACATATGGGGGAAGAGTTTGTGCAAAACAGGGTAGGCGAGTCAAACCGTGTACCCTGTTTTCTCGCTGATAGGTATTACCCTGTGGACAGCACTCGTTTTAATTACATCCCTTTGCGACCCCTTGTAGTGTGCCATCGGATTTTGAAGTGAGTTAATCTCTGTGTCCGTGCAGTTCTATTGTTAACCCTTTAAGCATTTCGCAGAACTTTTCATGTATGTTTAAAAATTCATAAAATTACAGCTATGATATGACTTGGTATGAAATTTTATATTTGATTGCCTTATACATTTCTTTACCTTATGCAGTGGAAAAAATTCACATTAATATAAAAGTTTTGTTAAATTAAGCTTTTAATTCAAAAATTGCATGACGGAAAAACACGGTTAGGAAGCTTAAAGGGTTAAGAAATTAACCCCCAAAGTCTAAAATTTTCGCCGTCTTTCCTCATCTTTAAATAAATCCAGTCTGATGGATAGATAAATGTAAGTAAACCACAGTTTTCTATAACTTTCACACAATATTTTAATTCCAAGTAAAAGCGTGTACGTCCAGCTATCCACGAGAACGACCATGTTTATTTTTGTTCGTCTGTTGGGACAAAACCGGTTTACCCATGGCATTGAATTCTGCAATGAATTGTTTCTTCATCCAACAGTTGATGAAGGCTGTAAGGTGAAACTCCCTGTTATTGACACCTAACCAGTAACTGACACTTCAACAGAAATCTAACTCAAATAAGCATTTTATTGTAAAATTCTACAAAGTAATGTCATCTAGTGGTAACTTATTTGCCTTAACTGTTATAACTTATTTTTCAACTACTGGTTTTTCAAAAAAAGAGTTACTGTCGTTATTGTGTTATTGGAGAGTTTGACCATATTTATGACAAAAACGATTTTTTAGTAATAAAAAAGTATTATTTTGAAGAATAATTTTTTAATGTATCTTTACTATATTTTATAAAACAAAGATAACTATAAAATAGATTTAAAACTTTGTAATAGTGATTTGAACAAGAAAAAATCCTTAAGGGGACCGTGGACCTTTATTTGATCAAAAATCGACCCAAAAATCGAAATTTATTTTTGTGTGTATTATTATTCTTCAGTTTGTATTGAACCATTTGAGAAAAACTGCATGCAGCTGCGGTGATTTCTCGCAAAGTTACAAGCGTTTGAATTATGTAAACAATAAATTTTTCGGTGTTTTAGTAAACTTTATTGTACCTGTTTTTCTCAATACAGATTTTACACGTTTTTTAGATTTTTAAAATGCTCCACTCGTCTTAATTTTCAATCAAAATTCATGAAATTGATAAGGAAGACTCCTGATACTGGTTAGAAAGAAGCTGTGTATGCATTTTAAAATTTGACTTCGTTAAGATAATTAAATTTTATTTATAACTTATTAAAATGCTAAAATGTGGTGAAAATCGGAATGGAATTCAGAAAAAAAATCTCTCAAAAATTAACTATTCAAGGGATTAAATAACTGATACACAGATTTGTTTGTAATGTAGTTTTAAGTGATCCAAATACCTAATAGAGGAAGTATCTTAAAAATTAAAACGCAAGGAGCATTTTAAAATTTGGTTTAAAATTTTAAAATTTTTTAAGAAATCTTAAAATTATATTCAAATTAGACTTTTTTTTAAGGTATTCTATATATTTATGATGAAATGTATATATGCACAAAATTTCATACATCTATGATGAAAAATAAAAAAAATTCAATTTTAACGTCCACCATCCACTTAAATTTTTAGTTACTGGGGGTTTCACCCTATACAATGTTTAGTCTACAAAGTATGGGCACATGAGTACTGCAAAGGATTCCAGAAGTAAAGACTGAGAAAGCCGTTGCATGACAACATTAAAAATGGTTTTGAAAACCTGAAAAAGTAAATTACGGAACTTAAACAATGTTTATATGTTTACAAAATTTGATTTAAAATTTATCACAGTAAACCATTTTGTTACTGGAAGTGTAAAAACTTAATTTCTGATTGGTATCCGGTTTTACCTTACCACCAAAGTTCTGAGCTGTTTCAGATGGTCCTAAAAAACTTCTTTTCCCAAGTAGAGAAGAATTTTACTGTGGCAACAGGTGTGGTTTTGCAATAACCCAGATGTCTCCAAACAGTTTTGAGGGGTGTTCAGAATTTTCCGTCTTTCTAGACAACTGTCAACAAAGGAAAACTGTTAGGTAGCCGATTTTACCCTACTTTCCCATATAAAACATTTAAAGCGTCTTCAAATAAAAATCCATCTGAGGGGCGGGAAATGTATATTCAAAATCATATTAAAACAATCCAAACATATTACAAAAAGGAATTTTATTTATTTTTTCTGTAACAGAGGAGTTGAGAAAAATCAAGGCTTTTCTTCAACATAGTCAGAAAAGTATTTATGATAATGAGTCCACACATTTATTTATGAGGAAGAAAAGTTCCATTCATACATTATAGGTAGCTCTCATTACAAAAAGCTACCTATTGCAGCCATTCGGAGGAAAGCAATTCCAAAATATGCTGCTATATTTTCACCGATCATGACCCCCTGACCTCCAAACCACCCTCCGTTCAAATGTTGATATATATATATATATATATATATATATATATATATATGGGCTGTTTAATAGCCTCTGCTTGTTAACTAGGAGAAGACCCTTTAAATGCCTCAGATGAGGACTTAAAGGAATCGACTGGGAGCAGAGACTTAATGTCCAATCCGCACCTTCCATCGGTGCAGCCTGTTAGTACTCTTGCCTAGTGCATGGGGAACGAACGCGGATTGGCTTCCTCCAACCCGCTTGGCCAGCGTGGAGGAATTTGGCCACCTCCCCCCTTATTTTACCATGAATTCACAAAACAAATCACGGCCCTCAATTCCCGGCAGTCTGCATGTTCCTGATTACGGCAGCGATCAGAAAAACATGAAGACAGAGGGTGCTAAGAATCACCGGGCTCGGCTTGGCTGCCATAAGTTGATGACCTTGGCTACGTATAATGGACGATCCTTATCTTCTGAAAGTCGTTTACAGGAACTTGAAGAAGAATTAGAAAGAATCAACTGGGACATTCTAGGATTATGCGAAGTAAGAAGAAAAGGTGAAGAGAAGATTGATCTTGCCAGTGGACATGTATTGTACTACAGAGGTACAGAAGATGGAAAAACAAGTGGTGTAGGATTTCTGATTCATAAAAGGTGGAAGAATCAAATCGTAGAATATGATAGTGCATCAGATAGAGTTGCAAGGTTAGTTATACAAGTGTCAAAAAGATACAAGCTGCAAATTACCCAAGTTTATGCACCATCAATTAGCTATACTGATGAAGAAATTGAGGATTTCTATGAAGAAGTAGCTTCAATGCATCAAAAAGGAAAATGCTACATAAAATTAATAATGGGAGACTGGAATGCTAGAATTGGGGAAAAAAAGAAAGGTGAATTCTCAGTAGGAAATCATGGATATGGGGTGCGTAATGAAAGAGGAAACAGATTGATTGAATTTGCAGAATGTGAACAGATGTATATCATGAATTCATTTTTCAAGAAAAAGCCACAAAGAAAATGGACATGGCGTAGTGCAAATGGCTCAACAAGTGAAATCGACTACATCTTGACAAACAAAAAGCATCTTATTCAGGATTGCAGCGTTCTCAATAACTTCAATACAGGAAGCGATCACAGGTTAGTTAGATGCAAACTGCTTTTAAATACTAAAGTGGAAAGAATGAAGCTTTTGCAATGCTCAAAGAAATCAGTCGATATTATAAATCTCCAGAAACATAAAGAAGAATTTAATTTAGAACTTAAAAATCGTTTTCAAGTACTTCAATCAATCTTAGAAGAAGAACAAGATGTTACAGTAGTGAACAAGAAAATAACAAATACTCTACAAGAAATTGCAAGGACGATAGCTGGTGAAGTACAAGTAAAGCAAACAAAGAAAATAACAGAAGAAACAAGAAGATTGATGAAGAAACGCAGAGAATTTAAAATGAAGAAAAACTATCCTAAATCAAGAGTTGAATATGCAGAATTATGTAAAACGGTAAGAAAATGTGTTACAGAAGATATCAGAAAATTTAACTGTGATCTTGTCAAAAAAGTTCTAGAAGATAACAAAAGTTTAAAATCAGCTAAGCGCAAACTGTGTGTTGGAAGAAAAGGTATTTTTGCACTGAAGAGAGCAGATGGTACAATCACCAAAATCAATAATGAAATAGTACACATTGTCGAAAAATTCTATAACGATCTATATAAATGTGAAGATCAAAGGGAAATCAACCTACGTGATCCACTAGTAAACATAACAGAAACTGAAGAGATAATCCCAGTGATGACATATGAAGTTGTACAAGCCATTAGAGGCATGAAAAAAGGTAAATGCCCTGGCGAAGATGGAATTACAATTGACCTTATCAAAGAAGCAGGAGAAGAATTTGCAAAAATGCTAGCCATACTGTTTTCCAAATGTCTCGAGAAATCAGATGTACCAGAAGATTGGAATAATGCTGTGATGGTGTTACTTTATAAGAAAGGAGAAAAGGAAAACATTAAAAACTACCGTCCAATCAGCTTACTGTCAGTGATTTATAAAATTTTCACCAAAGTTTTAACGACAAGACTTGAATCAGCTCTGGTCTCAGCTCAACCTAGAGAACAACCAGGATTTCGAAGTGGATTTAGCACAATGGATCATATTCAAACAGTAAGGGAAGTTATAGAAAAACATAAATAATATAATTTACCTCTCTGCCTTGCCTTTATTGATTATGAAAAAGCATTTGATTCGGTCTACACATCTGCAGTAATTACTTCTCTGGAGGACATTGGTATAGACAAACCTTATATCAATATCATAAAGAAGATCTACAAGAAAGCAACAGCCACCATCCGTTTGGACAACGGAAAAGCGAAGATAAAGCTTGGAAGAGGAGTAAGACAGGGAGACACCATTTCGCCTAAGCTTTTTACTGCTGTCTTAGAAAGTATTTTCAAGAAGCTGGATTGGGAAAACAAAGGGATTAGAATAAATGGGGAATAATTAAGCCATCTCCGGTTTGCTGAAGACATTTTAATTTTCAGTAATAGCCCTGAAGAATTGCAAAATATGCTAAAAGATTTGGCAGAAGCTAGCATTAATGTGGGATTAAAAATAAATTTGGAAAAGACTAAGGTGATGTTCAATTCATTTGCATCAAAAAAGAAAATCGTCTACAACAACACTGAGATTAAAGATGTTGAAAGTTATGTGTACCTTGGACAAGAAATATCATCAGACAACAATATCATGAATGAAATCAATAGAAGAATAAGAAATGGATGGAGTGCTTTTGGGAAGAACAATATTATTCTGAAGAGTAACATGCCTCTTTGTTTGAAAAGAAAGGTGTTTAACCAATGTGTTTTGCCTGCACTAACTTATGGAGCAGAAACTTGGACACTAACAAAACGGATGGTACAAAGATTACAAACAACACAGCGAAGTATGGAAAGATGTATGCTAGGCATAACCAGAAGAGACCGAAAGAGAATAACGTGGATAAGAAGTCAGACGAAAGTTTTTGACATCATCGAGAGAATTAAACGGCTAAAATGGAAATGGGCTGGGCACATTGCAAGAAGACAAGACAATAGATGGAGCACAAACACCCTACAGTGGTATCCCAGAGATGTAAAACGACCAAGAAGACGTCCTCAAGTAAGATGGAGTGACGAAATCAGAAAAGTGGCCGGTGTTAATTGGATGACTAAAGCACTAGACAGGCAACAATGGAAAAATCTGGGGGAGACCTACATCCAGCAGTGGATTGAAAACGGTTGATGATGATGATGATGATGATATATATATATATATATATATATATATATATATATGAAATATGTCATGTTGTAACTCTCTTATTTATCAACCAATTTGGATGAGACTTCGTATGTGTATAGGACACCAAGGTCTCAACCGAGTTCGTTGGCCAGTTTCATCCGCCATCTTGTTTCAAATGGCGGCCAGTTAAATAGTTATTATTATTATTATTCAAAAGGATGTACAAAAAATTTTAAACTGAAAAATTGTTTCTGTTAAGTATTAGAAATTGATACAAGGATTCTGGAACATTTTTTGTTTTGGCTATGACTTATGAAATGGCTGAGATATAGCAGTTTGAAATTTTAGCGTGGCTTAGATTTTGAAACAATCTGATATTTGTTATGCAGTAACTCTCGTATTTATAAACCGATATGAATGTGACTGCTCATGTTTAAAGAACATACCAAGGTCTCAACCGAGCTCGTTGGCCGGCTTCATGCACCATCTTGTTTCAAAATGGCGGCACTTTGAATTATTATATTTTTTAAAAAATTCAAAAATATGTATAAAAAATTATAAATTGAAAAACCTGTTTCCGTTAAATATTAGATCGTGATACAAGGATTCCGGAACATGTTTTGTTTTGACTTTATCTTAAAAAATGGCTGAGATATGGTAGTTTGAAATTCTAGGGTGGCTGACATTGTGAAACAGCTGACGTTGTGAATGTTGCAATTCGCATTTAAATTCAGTATTAACGAAAACCGGGATTGCATCTTCTATCTTCTTCCAAACATTTTAACTTCAGCTGTTTGAGTAAAAAGAGTTGAATTTTTAAAAACATGGACTATGAAAGCTACCTTTGCCTCCTGGTACAGGCCGGAAGGACTTTTTTATTGTATACTCTATCTGTAAACCAATTTTCTTATATTTTTTTTTCAACTACTTCTTCTACTTTTCATTGAAATACGACCAATTCCTGATTTTCTTTCTTTTTAAAAACACTATTGAGAGAATACTTAACATGTATCACGCATATCAGGTTCGTATTAATCCAGTAAATATAGTAAAAAATACGAATTGTAGTTTTTACTATTTCTTTTAAACTTGTTACTTATTATGTATGTATTGTACGTTGATGTATTTAAAGTTTAAAACTGATTATTTGTTTCTAAATTTGAAAAACAAATATTTATTTCTGTTGAAAATAATAATTTAAATAGGAATTCACTGATTATATTATTGATGTTCCATATACGCTCATATTATAGGTCTTCAAGGACAAAAATTTCCATGCCCGACTCGTGAAAAAGCTTTTTGTCCCGGCACGGTATAAAAGTTAAAAGTTCTCGGTCCGATCCCAGCCCGGTCCGGTATAAAAGCTAAAATCTCGACCTGTGTCCGGCCCGACTGACTTTCTACAAAACATTCCGATATTTATGAAGCAACATTATATGACAAGTAATATTATTTAAAAACACACATTTACTTATGCATAGATTTATTTTCATATTTTGCCGAGTCTCATTTTACTCGGGCCAGGAAGAAGTCTGATCCAACCCGCCCCGAGTCTCAGGTTTCGGGCCAGGCCCGGGACCGTGCAGGTCTCTAGCTAATATAACTGTTGAACGGATAAAACTAGAGCAGTGGAAGTAACAAGTGTCCACCTATAATGAACGATTATGCGCTGTCATATGAGACTGACTGTAATGCCCTTTGTGGCGAAATTTGAAGTTATCGATCCAATCTCGAAACTGTGAGAGCTAGAGGAAAAAATTAATTACGAAAGTGTAGGGTGTTTGTTCTCTTTAATGATGTGTTATCTGTAAAAAAATATATGTATTAGAAGTCCTACAATATAACTTATCACCATGTGTCGTTTGCAGAAATATAGCTTTATTAGGCGAACTCACATTTTAAAAATAAAATCAACACATGTAAAAACAAGGTACAATTTAATTTATTGCGAAAATCCAGTTAAATACCTATCCTCGTTCGTAACACATGCGCAACAATGCAAATCTGCAATCGTTGTTGGACACTTAGAATCATTTGGGCTGCTCTGCTGGTGCATACTTTCACGATACGGTCTGATATTGCATAGTGAAAAATTTAACATTTGTGTTTTCGAGTAACCCAACAAAAAGTCTAATGTGGCTGTGCAAATGTGTATTGTTGCTGATGGTGGCACATCAAGCATACATAAATTAATTGTCTTATAAAAATAAATTTTACATGTTTTACATGTGTTCTGTTTATTAGTAAAGCACTTCAGACTTTCTAATGCGACACTTGTGCGAGCAATATTTATCAATCATTAGCATTTTTTAATTTAGGTTTTTTTTGCTATAAAAGGTGTTTTGATCTCGTTATTAATATAAGCTAGAAACAATCATGGTTTAAATTCAAAAGCAACTGTATGGGATGAGGGTGGCCCAAAAATCGATTGCTTACACATAGTCCAGGCAATAGGGGATTTTACCTGGCAAAATTAATCGTAGTTCTGGAAATCGACTTACTTTATGTTTTTTGTGATAATCGACTTACTTTATGCTTTGTGGGTTGCTGAATCCGAATTTGTAACTTCCCACCAAATCCCCCCCCCCTGCAAACCCCCCAAATTTTTATTAACCCCCCCCCCACAAAAAAAATAGATTTAAAAAAAAAAAAATTGGTTTTTGTAAATGTTTTGGGGAAAATACCTAGATATTCAAAAAGTAGACAAAATTTGCAACAAAAAAGCTATATGACATTTTGACGTAGGATGAACAGAAGTGGGGTGCCAGCCTCAGAATATGAGTTGAAGGGAGCGCAATCATGCAGCAACTCCGCAGCGCACCGCTTATCTCCGATTTTACGTCATAAAAGTCACTGTCGAGGCTAACGAAAAAGAAAGGCTACCGCGGTTCTTTACGCGTATCTTTTTTTTGCAGACCGTGGGAGTCACGTGATGCTCGAATCCACCAATGCAGGTGTATGAAAAGAGCATCACGTCACTCTAGCGATCTGTAAAAAAAGATAAGTGGAATACACCGCGGTAGCCTGTCTTTTTCGTTAGCCTCGAGTCACTGTATTGTGGGCCCATTACGAGTAGAGACTTGGGAAACACCTTCTTTTAGAGGAATCCATTTTATGAAAGGTATGTTAGCTGAAATTGGACGGAAGACTGGATTCCGACCTTTGAGTGTCGACCATTCACTGTTGCCAGTAAGAGGTTGCAATGATTTAAATTCAGCTGGGGTATTGTTGAGCGGGGGAAAATATTTGTTTTAAGAATTGTCTTAAAATTAATTATACTGTACGCATATTTTTCTTTAGTTTGTAGATTCCTCACTTAACTTAAAGTAATTTTTGAAATAAATAACATTTGCGTTTTTTTTTTCGGAAATTGGGGATTTTTATACAAAATATTATATTTTCTTATATTAGTTTGTAAAAATTTGTAATTAAGAAATAGTACAATAATTTCTGAAGTATTTTTCTTTGGTTATATTTTTATTGAATCTTTTACTGCAATACTTTTTCATGAATATTTTATCTTTTACTATGTAATCTAATATTAATTTAAAAATAATTCATATACAATTCACATACAATTTTAAACATACATTTTAATAATAATAATTAAATTCTAAATAAAAATAAAGTGATCCACTAGTCATTACAAAAAATTTCTGAGTCGTAGTATTATTTCTTAGACTGTGCTAGTCATATTTATTCGAGCAGTGAATAAATCTAAGAACTAATCTTATTCAAGTCTACAAAATTCCTCAAGAGGCTTGCCCGATCTATATTACAAATTATTTTTTTTTTGTTTGTCATTCAATATTAATCCTTAATCCATTCAAACTTTATTTAAAATTTTTATACATAAAACCCTGTAACTTTTATCTATTTCACTTTTATTTTGCACATATTATAATGAAAAAAAAAAAAAATGCAATCTATGTGAAACCTATTTTATATTTCAATCCATTTGAGAATCCTGTAGTGTTCTGCCGATGAGTAAGGTAGAGCTATTTTTCATTTTTCGTATAAGCTATGTGCGTATTGTGTATATTTACAAGGAACATTGTGAAGGGTCCCTGTATTTTTTACTCTAACCAATGTCGAATTTTTGTGAAGGATCCCTGAATTTTGAACATAACTCATATCGATGCGTACGCTGTATCTTTAGTCTCGCTTGAATCCATTGGATGTTTGTAATGGAGCCTGTAGAGAACTTGAGTCGTTTTATTAAAAAAGGGATCTATCCAATTTTTGTCTAGGAACCTTTAGAGAACATTGGCCTTTTAATTCAAACAAGGGACGTATGCAATTTTTGTGAAGGCCTCTGTATCTTGACTTTCACTCGTATCCGAAAAAATGAGGTAGAGGGGTAAAACTAATTTTAGGAAGAGGTTCCATAACCTAACGTGTAACCATTGGATTTTTGTGAAAGGGCTTCTTTATTCAAACAGGGGTCGTATAACATTTTTGGAGAGGAGTCCCTGTAATTTGAACATGATTTTTACTCTAACGCATGTGCATTTTAGTTTCCTTTTGATGGGTGCCTGTATTTTGAACATAATTTTTACTCTAACACGTGTGCATTTTAGTTTTTTTAATGGGTGGCTGTATTTTGAACATAACTCATATGGATGCGCATGTTGTATCTTTAGTCTCACTTGAATCCATGGTTTTTATCCTGAATCCATATTCCACCCTCTACTCTAACACAGTCAAAAATTTTATCTCCTCAAAAAAAGGGTCGGGCAAACCTCATAAAGTGACGAACACCCTTTATAGTGATGTAACACGCTTCTTATCTTATCACTGAAATCCGTAGTCCAAAATAGAGGCGTCGTCGAAATCCACTAAAATCCACCCACAAAAGTGAAGGCGGCGCATAAATCCACCAAGATCCACCGCCGGTTTCCACCAAGTTCCACGATTCACTTAAGTCCCTAACGCAGTGTTCTCATAACGGTATTTAAAGCTTCACAACAATGTGAGTGGTTAAGCGGAATTGCGTAAATTGGTACACACAGCGTCACGGCGCATGTTCTGAAGCAGCCCCTCCCCCCCCCACCCCCGGTCATCCTACGTCATACAGTTATGTATTTCATTTGTTGAAAATTTTGTCTATTTTCTGAATTTCTAGATACTTTTCCCCTAAAATAATCAACAAATTAATTTTTTTCTTTTAAACCTATTTTAGGGGACATTTTACCAAAATTTGGAGGAGGGGGTTGCGGCAGGAAATTTTGGTGGGAAGTTAAAAATTTGGATTCAGCCACTCACAAAACATAAAATAAGCCTTTTATCACAACTACCATGAATTTTGCTTGGCAGAGCCCCTATACGGTCTCTATTGCCTGGACTCACATGAAACTTTTGAGTTCGAAATATCAATTATGTTTGTGTTTAATCTTTATATGATATTTTATATTATTGAAATGATCTTATTTTCTTTTTCGAGCTCAGGTATTGAGCTCGATCACTGGATTGAAAAAACAACTTTTTAAATTTGTGTAAAACATAAAAGTTCCTAATATATTAATTTAAATTTTCTAGTTACTTTTTCTGGTGACAATTCAAAAACATTTCTTATTCATTTTTTTTTTTAAATCGGTACATAAAGAAATGTGTAAACATTTAATTTAAGACAACACATCCTGTTGATTTGGAGGTAAATAATGCGAAAAAAAGGCATAAAACTACAAAAGGAAAAACATGTATTATTGTACAATACGTTGACCTTGAATATCGAGACGCAGTGTCGTGGAGAGATTAATCCTCAAGTTATATATATATATATGTGTGTGTGTGTGTGTGCATGAGGTCTTAAGGGGGAGGGGGAAACTATTGTGAAATGAGATGTAAAGCAGATTAATGCACCTTATCGTGGGAACTTCTGCAGTGATTTTATTATATTTCTTTTAGTGCCTTTGGTAATTGTGAAACTTTAAAAGAATCTTCCGGCAAAAAATAAACATATATTAATTCAGCATATAAAATGCCAAATAAATATTTGAAAATATTCTGTATTAAAATGTATTAAATGTTTAAGAAAAATGAATTTTTAGAAAATTAAAATATGCAAATCCAATTGTTCTGTTCATTCGGTCAAGTACTAAAATTGGCGTTTGTTTTGCAGATATTGAAAATGTATTTAACACTTTTTAGAAGTTCAAAATTTTAGAACATAACTGTCCGTTTGATATATCATGGTTAAAATTTCGAAATAATGCAAATATTACACAAAAATTAGGTGTCAAACATTTCAAACTTTGATACAATTACAGTTTGGATATGGCCCCAAATTTATTTTGTAATATGAATTTCAAGAAGACATGATTTCCAGACGAATGGCTTGATTTTCATCTTGGAAATTTTGCCTAAATGTAGTAAGATGTGTTCTCTCACTTATTTAGAATCCCCATACCCCCCCCCCCCAAAAAAAAAAAAAAAAAAAAAAGGTACACTTATGTCTTACTTTGGAAAATCAAATTAGAAATCGACACAAAATTATAAATTAATCGGATTTTTCGGATCTTTTCCTTTACATGTACCATAAAACTTTCCTTCATGACAAATTTCAAGGTTCTAGGGTACTTCCGGTTGATCTAGAACTTCGAAATTTAGCACGAAGGAAGGTTTTTTAGCACATGTAAAGGGCAAAAAAAAATCCTAATATCATTAATGATTTAATGTATGGAAATTTATTACATGAGAAATTCATGAATTTCCATAATCGATACTAAAGTTAAATTACCGCATTAAAACGGATTTTTGTAATATCTATACTATTATATGAGAACGACTGACTGACTGGGTGACTTATCAACGCCCAGCTGAAACGACTGAAGTTAGGATCACGAAATTTGGACAGTAGATTTCTGTTACAACCCAGGCAAGCAATAAGAAAGGATTTTTGAGGATCATTTATGAGGATCATTTATCAAAAATGTATGGGAAGTTTAATGAGCATTTTCTTCAGCAAAAAACACGAAGATGAAGCATTCCAGAGACAATAACTGATACTCAGCGCTTATAAATCAGTAAATATTTCTAATATTTCGCTTTATTGCAGACAGGCAATAATTGTCATTAGTTCGTTATGCGCCTTCATAGTAATATATTACTACAATCACTTAAAAAATTAATCCAACAATGAAAACTTTATCGAAAAAGTGACACTCAATTAAAACTCAATTAATGTAATATATATATATATATATATATATATATAACCATAAATGAAACATTATCATAACACCAACTTAAACAATGAAATAATAATTAAGTATGAAATAATTAGTTGACAATGAAAGATTCCCCAACACACTTAATATGGAAACAAAAACATATTAAAAGAATAAGAAATTAAAAAAAATGGAATTAAATGAATGAAATGAAATGAAATTTGTGGAATTTAGACAGAATTATCAAGTCCCAAATGCCTAAATACCACAAATAAAATGAAATGAGATGTTTCATCATCATATTAGCCATACATTGCTAAAAAATATGATTTTGGGACTACATCTCATAAACATTGAAGCAAACCAGAGATAAAATGAAAAATAAAATAAAATATTAAAAAGGAGAGAAGCCTTACATATAATTTACAAAGAAAACAATTTATAGAGTCAGTAAGTATAAAATCCATAAAGATTAAAAAATATTGAAATAGATACCGTTCACCTCAAGAACCAGCATGAAACTCAACCATGACTTGGGAATGAATTGCAAAAAAAAAAAAAAAAAAAAAAAAAAAAAAAATCATTACATGTTGCCAATTTTAGAAATATAAATTGCTTTATAATGATGCCAGAAATAATGTTGTTAGAATATTATGGATTGTAAAGTAAACAGGAACATCAGTGCTGCCATCTATTGGCAAAAATGAATATAATCTGAATCGAAAGAATTGGATGGATATAAATGTTTAATAATTAAACCAAATTACTATCTTAAATAATACCAATTAGTTAAATAATAAATAAAAGAAATTAATAAATAGAATATCGGAATATCGAAATACATTAAAGTAATGGATGTATTAATGTATATATATATATATATATATAACTGTGCGAACCTGTGCGGGTTCACTTTTAGTAAACCAACAGTTCGCATAAAATTTCATATCCACAGGTCAAATAGACAATGTGTTTTGACAAAAATATAAAAAACTGTGGGAAATACTTTTTTTTTTCTATTTTTAATTGATTGTTATGTTTTAAATAAGGGTTGCAATTTCAGTGTTAGTTTAATTTTTCAGTGCCTATACGTATTGATACACATTTCTTCTAATAC
Organism: Maratus michaelseni; assembly: GCA_963931845.1. Classification (NCBI taxonomy): domain Eukaryota; kingdom Metazoa; phylum Arthropoda; class Arachnida; order Araneae; family Salticidae; genus Maratus; species Maratus michaelseni. The sequence continues at coordinate 174,963,834 of OZ007594.1, forward strand.
CCTATTAATTTTATTTTAGGTGACACAGAAGAGAGGATCACACAGCATCCTGACGGAAGCTTTTCAGTGATACAGCGCGACTCGAGTAAAGTGGACGTAGAGACAGTTCCAAATCCTGTTTTAGCTAGTACAAATCCTGTTTCTGGGGAAATGTTTCCAGTACCTTCAAGAATGAGAATGGCTTTCAGTGATGACAACGTTCAGTATCTGGAGTGGCATTATTTCGTGCATGCAGACGGAAAAAATGGAAACAGAAGAATCACGAGAGTCGGGAGAAAATTTAAGGTAAATGCACACCTTTTTATTCCAATGAGTAATTTTATATGTTATCTTCTTGAAATGACTGTATGAAAATATGAACTGTATTATGCGTGAAAATTCAGTCTTTGAAACATAACACCGTTCAAATGTAAATTAAAAAATCTAATGTATCACGAATAAGACAACATTGCTTCTTTTTATCAATTTAGAACAAAGTTATTACTATTATTATTTTTTGTAGTTTCGATTGGCCGTGTATTTGCATGTCCGCAAGCTAATTGTCGCTTGGATTATAAATTAAACGATATCCATATATTTAAAGCTAAAATAGCATTTATTAAGATAAGATTCACACAAAAATGACCTTTGTGCGCATGCTTCAACTTTTTTGAAAGCATGAATGGAAAGGGAAATGGGAGGGGGAATTCTCCCTGCTTTTTCCATGGCTAATGCGGCAAACATGCTTAAAACATTCTTTAATCTATCACTTTTTGCAATCCTGAGAGGAAATTTAATCATGTTTTCAATGAACAAAACAATCATCTATGAAATGAAGCAAACAAGGTAAATATGAAATATTATTCACATGGTTAATTTTTGTTTTAAAAGTTTTTATCTGTTGCTAATTTATGCCAGGCGATCTTCGAGATATATAAATTTATGGTACGTAATTTTCTGAACAAAAGTCAAATTAAGAGTAAAAAATATTTTGAATTGATTTGGATTTATCTAACATCATGTCAGCATTACTGTCAGTATCCTGAGAAATATGGCTTTAAACTTTTGATTTCGGGATTCGATCACAGCGACTGATTTTTTTTTAATTCTTACTGTACCACTTTTTGAAAATAAGTTATCTGTCATATACGTATACTAAGATATTTTCCAGCGATATCTGTTATAAAGAATTTTTTTCTAAATTGCGGCACGATTCCATAGAAAAGTAGTCGCCAATTCTGGCCTGTAATCAAAAGGTTAAAACTGCATTTTTACATTACGTATACATGATATCCTTGGAAATGTTGTCCACTGTTCACACACCTGATCTTTTTTTCTCCGTAAATTATTTTTAACACACTAAATATTACGCTCAAATGAATGATGATGATGAATTAAGTTTCGTGCAATCAATATTACTTGTTATTCTATTTTAGTTTACTATTTGTATAATTCTTAATCGATTTTATTCGGACAACGGAGCTGATAGTGTGCTCTTTACAGTCATGACTTTCACAATTATTTAAAAAAATAGATAGTTTACATAACACTTGCAAATTATTGCTACATATGACATGATTAACAAATTCCCCTTTACACTAAATTATTTTTTCTTTTGCCATCTGTTGAGATAATTAGAAACTATTAATTTTTTGTCCCCAGATATAGTTATTTTTGAAATAAAACATTAAATTGCATATTATATATTTTTGTACTTGAACCCGAATTTATCATATGAAAAAATATTTTAAATAATATATTTTAAATACACATTAATTAATAAAAACTACGACTATAATAGTCCACGGACATGAGTTATCACGCTCTGTAGGCATATTATTTATATGATGATTTCTTTTCTTTTTTGTTATTTAAATATTTACGTGCATTGTTCTTTTATACTATACCTTATTTCTGTTAAAACAATTTCGCAATTGCAATTAATTTTTAATAAATATTCTATGGCATAGTTTTGTACGTTTCTAAGAAAGTGACCCATGCAGAAAAGAAAACATTTTCTTTATTGAAAATTTTATGCGCTATTGGATTTATGTGCTTTTATTACAAGCAAGCGCAGTTGATTATTATTCAAATGCCTGACAGATAAAATTAACTAAAATTGCACTAAAAACACATTAAAATCCATAAGGGAAAACATTTACTGGGTCGTTATGAACTGTATTCTGAATTCAATGCTATAAAATACCAAGTGGAAATTTCAACATTCATTTCATGGGTGAAATATCATCCATTATATTATATATGTTCACAATCTTAATTTAAATATTCTTCGAAACTGGTCGCTCATTACTGTAATCCAAATTATTTTATAACAGGCTTTAGAATAATTTATGTTGGCCTTATACCTTTAAGCCTTTTCATGTAAAACAGAGAACTCTTGATATCCCCTGAATAAGATTCCTGAATAAGAGAACATAGGTCGAAATAACACATGGGCTGATAAGTTCCCGGTCTAATAAAGAAAACACAACTTTTGAACAAAACTTTATAACTTTATGACTTTATAACTTTATAACTTTAAAAAATAACATAACTTTAATAATAAATAATAATAATTTAATAATAATAATAATAATAATTTAATAATAATAATTTAATGAATAAATAATAATAATAATTAAATAAATAAATAATAATAATAATTTAATAATACATAACATAATTTTATAACGAAAAAGCTACAAACAGTACTCAAAATCATCGACTCGTTGTTGTTTTTGGTCAAAAGTCAACACGCGCGGCAGCCAATTTGACAACAGCTTTTTCATAGACAAATGTTCATTCAAAATAAAACCTACACGTTGCTTGGATATCTTCAGAGTCTGCGCTATCTCCTGCAACTTCACTTAACGGTTCTCAAAAACGATTTTGTGGACTATTTTTATGTTTTCCGGAGTAGACACCTCTTTTGCGTAGTGCATCACTGGTGCCCGTACGGCCACGTTTAAATTCAGAAAAACAGTCAATAAAAGTTTATTTACCTGGTGCAGTGTCCGGATAACGCTTATCAAGCCAAGCTTTTGTTTGAACGGTGTTTTTTCCCATCAAATAACAATTCTTGAAATTCTTGTTTATCCATTTTTTTGTTTATCAACAAAGTTGTTCAACTAAAACCACTCTAACGTTTTATCCACACGGCGAATCAGCATGACATTTTTTCTGTTACCTTTTAAAGGTTAGTATTTACTAAAAAAAGCATCCGTTCGGCGATTGCAATGCCATCTGTGTGCCAGACCGGAAATTTATCAGCACATGTGTTACATGGAATTGGGAATTTCCAAATAGTTTCTTCTTTGTTTCGATTCTGGCTTCTTTTTTGTGTCTAAAAATACATGAATATCATAGTTTTCTTTAATTATTTTCAAAAGACTTTTTACTTGGTACGATAGAAATAACAACAAAAATAAATATATAAATGAAGTAACATAATCTGATATTTTGACGCCTGGTGTTTGCTATATTTGTTTGTTTCTCAACCTCATACTAACTAAAACTAAACTCTGTGGTGCTGCTACAATCCATTACGTATCCTTGGCCTACAGTGCCCAACCCTGTTTTCTAGATCATTGGCACTGAGGTGCTATATGCCCGGTCAGAATATGCCCGGTCAGGTGGTCAGCTAAACACGGGACACTCTGTATTTACTTCCAAAGCAAGCTTGGTTCTCATTTTTTTTTATCGACCCCGAAGAGACGAAAGGCTGAGTGAACCATGCCAATACCGGATTTGAACTCCGGAGCTGTAGCGTAGTAACATGAGCTACCGGACTTGAGCAACGTCACACACTTTATGGAAGACAGAAACTATATATAATTTGAACGGGAATGTATATTACGTATATTAACAATAAACATACTGAGAATTTTACTCAAGTCTTATAAAAATATATAACACCAGCATTGTTATTTAAAACTATACTGGTGTCCAGTAATTAAGGGGCAGTGACCAATTTCAGACGTTTCATCGAATATCTTACGGATATTCGTGAGGAAATGCCCGGAATGCCCTGGAACTTTGAGGATGCAAAAGAACATGTTTGACTTCATGTTATTCAGTGAAGATTTTATCGCGAGAGCAATTAGGGGGGCGCTATAACAATTTTAATAATAAAATAACATTTTTCGATCATCCAAGTAACAGAAAATGCTAAACATCCCATACAATCCTGTGGAATTTCCTCCTCAATTTTTCAATCATTGCTGTAACCTTTTGAGTTTTCACGATATTTCACTGGTCTTTTTATGAGTTGCCCTATAGTACTGACTATCAAATCATGATAAAAAAAAACTTTACTGTAGTTCGCGCTTGCGCAGTTAAAATTTATTTCATAAAAATACTTATATCTCATCTACCATTCAATATATTAATATTTTAATCACTGTATACTGTTTCTACGATTTTTTGTCAAGTTTTTGGAGAGCGATGTTAAATTCGGCTGAAAATTCTGCATGCAATAACAAAAAAAAAAAACTTTTGAATTTTCCACAGAAACGTAAACATCTTCACGAATATACGTACTATGCTTACACAAATGCACACAAATGCACACAGATGTTGAACAGGACCTACATAGTCATTTCCTACAGTGACAGACCATTTTCAGCATTTTTTGGTACTACTTGGGTGGTCGAAAGTATTATTTTATTATTAAAACTATTGTTCCCCCCCCCCTAATTATCCTCGCAAGAAAATATTCACTGAAAAACATGAAGTCAAACATGTTCTTTATATCCTTAATGTTCAAGGGCACTCCGGGCATTTCCTCACGAGTTTTAGTAAGATATTCGACGAAACGTCTGAAATTGGTCACTGCTCCTTAATTTATGGACACCAGGGTATTTATCATTTCCATTTGTAACTTAGTTCTGCGTAATTTTATATGTTATTTATTTAATGAGGAACTTTCAGGTTCGAATAGACATATTTCTATTTGGTTCCTGTCAAATACCAGTTTACTTAATTTTGATGAGTTTCATGAAATTTAATTTAAAAATAAATTCCGAATGTTTTTTAGATATTTATTTATTTATTTTGACATAATATTAAAAACAGTGTTAATTTTCGAACCATCCCTTTTTTCAGTGTAATGTTGTTATGTGACAGAAAGAATGTTACATTTTTAGGTCATTTATGTTTGCTGTATACCATTGTATGCATAACGTTTTATTACGTACGTGGAAACTATTTTACATAATTTCTTGTTCTAATTTGTATATCTGTAACAGATATATTTGGAATGTTTGATTAATTTTATTTTGTTTTTTACATTTCCAGAGAAACAGCGAATTAATTTTTAGCGTTGTGTTTGATCGTGAACAAAATTCTGAGATTATTTACGATCGCCACCAGGTATCTCTAGTTACAGCAAATTACGATGTCATGGCCAAATCAATCCAGTGGCAGTCACCGCAGAACATTACTCCTGTGAAAGTGGAATTTGACCAGTTTGGTAGACTCACAAAATGGGAAAGAGGACTGCTGAAAAAAAGTTATGACTTCGATATGCAAGGAAGATTAGTTGAAGTAAAACATTCGGATTCAAATGGAATATTGTATAAATATGACAAGAAAGTTCTTGATATGGTAATTTGTTCAAACTTTTTTTTCTAACTCTTTTAAAAGTTATATTTTTATTGCAGAAATTAAAATAAAACTAAAAAAAATCAATCAATAAATAAATAAAACAATCTGATATTTGACGTCTGTTATTTGCTATATATATGTTTGTTTCGCGACAACTACACCCTATGGCAATCAGAAAATATATACAATTTCAAAAATCTGTCCTTGTTTAATTAGGTCTATTCTTCAAAGCTCTAGGTAGTAATATTATACAGGAAAAAAAATATTTTTAAATATATCCGAAAAGCATTTATTTACACATAAAAAATCCTATAAGTTCATTTTTGCTCTTTAGGGTTACGTAACACCGTCTATAACGAAAACAAAACTGAAATAAATATAATGGGGTAACAAAAAACTTATTTTGGAATGATATACCCGTACTACATATGAGGGGGTTAGAATGACAGTGGAGTAAATCAAAAATTTGAAAAATCTAGATAACCATATTTTCACTAAGTCATAGTTCACTTAGAGAGTCGCTAGATGGTAAAACAAGTTGGGCCACTTAATGCAACGGCGATATGACAAGTTTCACAAAGCCCATCACTTCTCAAATTATCAAACATTGACTTACTCCACTCTCATTCGAACCCCATCATATGAGAAAGCATCGCTAAACATACAACCGTTGCCCATATAACATCTTGAATAAATTAGTAAGCGTTTAAAAGTGAGAAATATTAGAATTATTTCCTTATCGATAACACCATTTTATATGTACTGCACACTTTCATTTTACAATTTCTTTTCCTTTCTTTTTTATCTTCAAAATATGTATTCCATGTAGTGTACTGAATACTTATCTGTTGAATTTTGAATTTACGGAGAATATGACCATACTATATGCACTGCATACTTTAATTTTACAATTTCTTTTTTTTTTCTTCAAAACATGTATTCCATGTAGCTTACTGATCTGTTCAATTTTAAATTTATGGAGAATATGACCATTCTATATGCACTGCATACTTTCATTTTACAATTTTTTTCTTTTCTTTTTTTTATTCAAAATATGTATGTCATGTAGTTTACTGACTACTTATCTGTTTAATTTTGAATTTATGGTGAATATTTTCATTGTCGCAACAAACCTGGGCTTGAAACTTTTCTGTCTGCAACTTTATATTACCTTCCCGATATTTGAGGCGTTTTAATAATATGCTCCACACCTAAGAATTTTTTTAAATGTCATATGACTGTGAGAATCGAATGTTCTTTATTCTTGATTATTTAGTGAGCTTTTGCTTTTAAGGGTTAGGTAACACCGTCTATAAAGAGAACAAAACTTAAATAAATATAACAGGATAAAAAAGAAACTTATTTTGTAATAATATACCCGTACTACATATCAGAAAATCTCGCTATATTGCTAAACATAAAATCGTTGCTTATATAACATCAGAATGAAATTAGTAAGCGTTTAAAAGTGAGAAATATAATATATTAGGATAGATTCATTTTACATTTTTTCATTTCTTTTTTTTAATTAAAAAGATATATGCCATGTAGATGCCTGAATATTTATCAGTCTAATTTTGAATTTTTAGAGGATATTTTCATTTTCGCACTAAATTTGGGCTTGAAACTTTTCTGTCTGTAACTGTCTAAAACAATCACAATCATGATAAAAAAGGATTAGTTAATACTAAATTTAATATTATTAGATATATATATATATATATATATTGCGAATTTTATGAATAATCTTAGAATTGTACTTCCATTTTAATGTGATGCTGAAGATGAGAATTGAAATTTGTTGATAACTCACAGAATTCTAGAAATAATTGCTCCAATTAGAAATCAATTTATATGAGCACTCATATTAGAATAATGTTTTCAGAAGCACTAAAAGTTTTAAGTTTATAAGAAAAATGTCAAAATGAAAGCGTTTAAACTTCTTCAATGCCATCGGCAAGATATCGGCTGCTGAAAAATTACCAGTCTCGTTCTGTTTATTTATTTATTGGCATTTAATAGGTTATACGTTGTATATTTAGTTGATTTTCCTGTTTCCCTTAAATTATATAGAAAAAAAATATTCATCCCATCTAGTAAACTAATGTTTGTTATACCGGTTGGTCCAGTGTTGGACATTCATCGGAAATATTTTTGGTAAAATATCAATATTGGTTAAATATTGAATTTAGATTGGAAATAAATACGATGAAATACCGGTATTTTAAAAGTTTGTGATTTACGCTTGAAATATACGTATATGCAATAATCCCGGAGTAATCGCGCACCAAGGTGGTATGACATACCCTGTGTACGTACATGTTTTCCATTTATCACCGCTTTTTTTACTAAACAATCTTTGACTTTATTTATCGCAGATTGTACATCAACTGTTTGATGTTAAAAAAAGCTACTACAATTATTTGGGAATATTGGTGGCAAAATAAAAACTGTACACATCCTGAACATGTCATACCCTGCGCGAATGCTTCACGTAAAACAATGGCGAAATGTTTTTTGGTTTACTACTACAAATTGAATTAATTTAAACAGTCTAATGTTGGAGCAATATTTCATTGCGATATTGACACTATTGGTTCAGATATATTTAAGATGTAGCCAATATTGGCTAAAATAGAGCAAATATAAAGATACTGATCCAACATTATTTGCTACTAGGGATAGCACCGCTTGTGTCATGTAAATGTACTCATGGTGCGCACACTATTTCGAATTTTAAGGAGTCTAGCATTAGTATTTCAGATAATTTTTTTTTATTGTATTCTTCAATTGCACAACTCGCAATCACCTCATTTAATCGTAAAAATTTGAACAATTTTCTGCGATTAAATAAGAGTAAAGGTCCTGTAAGACAATTTTGATAAAACTGTGCGCTTCGTATATACTTTATCTATATTACTGCATATACTTATTTTGTTAATTATTTTTGCTTACTTAAAAATAATAAAAAATGCTGAAAAATAATTTTTGTTCCAGCCTAGTGAAATAATTCTACCCAGTGGAAGCCGGTACCTCTTGCAATACGACACTTCAGGGGGTCTTCATACAATCATCACACCCAACAGTCAAAAACACGAAATAGCCATGCAAACTTCTCTGGGATTTTACAAGCTTCTGTATCTTAGTCCTGGTATAAAATACCCTTTTGTAATGCACTTTAATGACTATGGTCAGTTACTTGCCAAAATGTATCCAGACAATGGAGGTAGAGTTGTTTACATATATGATTCAAGTGGAAGGCTGAAGTCAGAATTTTGTGGAAATGAAAGGACTGATTTCACATATTTAGAACACAAAACATTGATAAAAGCATGGATTAAGAAAGTCAATGATTTTGAAACACGGTGTGAATTCAGGTGAGTTTTTGTTTTGATGTTTTGTCATTGTTTTATTTATTTGAAATATTTTTAAGAAGTAAAAAATATTATCACTTTATAATCTTAGTCAGATATTTCACCTTCGATCACTGATCACACAAATAAATTTCTAGATAGTTATATTCATGATGATAGATGATATTCGTTCTGTCTTTATATATGTTCTGCATCTAATAAACCATATTCAAATTTGTGTTTTTTTAATCTATTTTTTGTGTAATTTGAACATAAATTTCTTCTAAATGTTTCAATACAATATGGATTTCAAGTAAGAATTTAATTGAACAGTTTATTTTCTAAAATAATTAACAAAATGTGTTTTGTAATTTTAAAATTTTTAATTATTATTAAAATAATTAAAAATCCAAAAGTAGAGAAATGTATTTTAAAACGGTGTAAGTATTTGTTTTTTAAATGAAATAATTAAGTATGCGTTTCAGATATTTATATTTATTCCTACGATCCCGAATGAAACCTCGTATAAGTGAACGTTGGTAATTAAAATAAAAATAGTTTCCGGCCTTTTAAACACAGTCCACCTCTTATCAATAGTAAAACACACTGAGGTGCCAATATCAGCATAATGTTATTTAAGAAGATTTTAAATAGATTATTATTGAGACCTTGTTTGTAAAGCAAAAAATATCTAGTCGATATTTTCGGCTTTTTACAACAAAGAAACGTTAAAAATATAGAGAAGATGTGTTTAAATTTATAACTTAAACAAACAACAGAAAAAAACAGAAAAAGAAAACTGTGGACTTGTGAAATATCTTTCAATTAGTAAACAGTTATTCATATTTTTAAAAATATATTTATTTTTCTGAAGAAAATTCTATATTTATTATTTATTTACTATTCTTTTCTAAAAGCCTGTTTCCCCTACAATAGGTATCACGGCACTCTTCTGAGAGAAGAACGTATTCGATATTCTGCCCAGAGCAAGCTAAATAGTTTGAAATACAGATATCGTTATGAAGGTCAAGTAACAGTTGTTGAAGTTGAAGCAGCCGGCAAAGTGGTTGCGGACGCTCGATATAGATATGCTGGACAGTCAGGTGCTATGGAACAGGTTCAGCAATTCCTTGTCCACAGACCGAAGGTGCATAACGTCTTTATCCAAGACGAACAGCGACATTTCAGCAAAACTATTGGATACAACGCTTATGGATACATATCTTTACTAGCAGTTACTTTATGGAATAAAGAGGTTTTCTCTTTAGCAATACTTTATGATACCAGAGGAAGAGTTCATAAAACTCAGACCAAAGCTGAGCAAGATTTATCAACAGATGTCAGCGAATATTCATATACTCCTGATGGATTTCTTGGTGAAGTGTCCGGCCGAAGAAGATACAGGTAATCCTCTTTTAATAATGTTGGGAAGATTTTGGGTGTTAATTCCCTACAAGGTATCACAAGTTGTTAAAAGAGAAGGAATAGTGGTTAGTACAATTTAGAAGAGCTTTATTGCTTAATCGCCGCGTTGTGAAGACGATAAAAAAAATAAGCAAGCTCCGGTTCGATATTTTTAACGCTGATCTAGAATATCTGTGACCGCAAAATAATAAAAAAAACTAACCAAAAAAAAGAAAGAGAAAAAAAATGGAAAAAGAGCATCCTAAATTTTACAAAATAATAACTTTTTATTTTAATTAAACAGAAATTAATTAGAATTAAATTGCTAAAAATGGTTTTCGAGACTCTGAAAAGAAACAGACACAAAAATACATAATATTAATGGTTCATATCAATACAGTTTTTTTGTTAATTTAAATACCTGAAATACCGTTAAGTATTTAAAATAATTGCACAAAAAGATGTTTTTAAAGAATTTCACAAAAGTCAAAATTACAATTAAAATTTGTGATTTATTTGTATGGTTATTTTTAAAAAATGTACAGACTTGAATTTCACACAGTCACCATGGAACTACATTGTTTTCAAAATGATGAATACTAGATTTTTTTACATTCCAGATAATTATTATTTTGGAGACATTGTGGAAGAGGTGAGAATAAAATTTAAAAAATAAACTATTAATGAATATGGGCACAATGTTCCCTTGAAAATAATTATTTAAAATTTTGATAAAATAATAGTTAAAAAAATTGATAAATTTGAGAATAAAAGAATGAGGCCTAAAGTTACTGAAAATTAAAATGGACCAGCCGGGCACGAGGATCTTATTTTTAAAAAAATGGCTCACCAATAAAGATGACTGAAGATCTTGCATCTGGACGCTCTGACCGGATCGGCCCCGACCCGGGCATTTTTCGTTGTTTTGGACTACATGTGTTCACCTTAAAAAAATTCAGGAAACTGAAGATTTTTCGGAGGGAAATTTGCCTCCTCCACTGGGGGATCTTTTTTACCGCCCCTCTTCTTATACTCAGAGATTGGTTGGGTCTTTTTCTGAAGTGGTCACTCTTTGTAAAAGTGACATTGAGAATGCATACGTGACGCTATCATGAGGTCACCTTTCCCAAAACGACCCGCACATTCCTTTGAACTCTAGTGAATATCAGGAGTTGATGTTGCTAGGGTGAAAATTGCTAATACCCGCTGATCCAAAATAATAATGTGGAATAAAATTTAGAAAATTATATCAATGGAAAAATAAATAAAATATTGAAATTTAACTATTTAAATGCTTTAAAATGATATCCATATTTATGGATGAAAAATAAAAATTAAAGAAGATATTTTAAAAAAACTTTAGAAAAAAAAACAACGAAAACGATTGCTAAAATAAAAAAAAAAACATTATTAATTACAATAAATTAAACTTAAATAAAGAAATTAAAAATGTGCCATGTTGATTGTTTATCTCCAACAAATAAGAATTTTCAAAAATCAGGACCTTAATTAAGTCATCTACTACACTAAAACCTAGTAAGACGGAAATGATCAGAAAAAAATCTGATTCAGATTGTTTTCATATAAACAGGTATAATCGCATAGTATTCGTTTCACAGGCGTCATAATATTTTTCTATTTAAGATAGAATTTTCTTGTAGATGATTCTGATTTTCATAGGTTTTACTATAAGGTAGGCAAACCAAAGGTAGCCATAGTTAACCTTTGAGAATTTTTTATAATTTTCTGGTTGTGTTTCAATTTTTGTTTGTAAAATTTTTCACTTATCCCTAACACATATCAAGCATACTTTTCTTTGTAAAATAAAATTTAATTACCTTTACAATACAATTTCAAAACTGTAGCTTGTGAGCCACCTTTGGCGCATAGTGTTTCAACGGTGTCCCATGTATTGAAATCACTTTTAAAATGGGAAAAAATTCTCGGCAAACTATTTTGCTTACTATTATGCTCGGATGATCTTTTCTTTTTTTTTTATATCTTTCGAGTTTTTTTTTTCTTAATTTTCTTATCTTATGACACGAAAAAACATTGAATCACTTTTTGTGCACGGTAGTTCAGTGATTTTTTTCTGAGAGTTACTGACTTCTTTTCAGTGATCTTTGGTGTTAACAATAAATGGCAATAAGTTTTTTCATATATTTATGTAGAAACGTTGAAATTCGCCCTTACTACACTGATTCCCACATTTCTTTTTAAGGTGGCCAACTTGGGAACATGCGTATGGTCGCCATTTGCATAACGTAAAAGTATTACTCTGATAAATTTATTAGAATTGAAGTAAATGTAGTTAAAGAAAAAGAAATAGGCTATCAGAAAACATATCATAACTTAAAGTTATAAGAATTTAAACACATGTAAATTAAAATATCTTCTTACCCGGAAATTACAACGACTACGCCTCAAAATTGAAATCACTGCATAAAATGTTGGAGGATCAATGTGATCTCTTTAAATTCAGCCACGTGCACTGCAGATACATGACTGACAATGCAGTAGTACCATTTTGTGTTTTAAAATTAAATTAATTCTACTTTTGAAGAGTGGTCTACCTTAGGAACACTGGCCATTTTGGTTCACCCACCTTACGTTGTTTCAGAAATCAGCATCTTATTACACATTTTGCTAAAATACGATAATGTTTATGAGAGTGTGTTATTATATATACTTAAACGCATGGAAAACATATTGAGGCCACAGATAATCAAATTATATATACGTGAGTATAGACAAAGTACAAAGAAAATGGGTTTCAATAGAAGGCCTAATTTTTAAGTATTACTATTTCCGAATATTTAACTTCTTTTTTAAAATTTTACTGCCTAAATGCTGCAATTAGATAAGGTGAATATTACTATTCAGATGTAGTTGTATTGGAAAATAAAAAAAGTTACGCATCTTAGAAAAACATGCGATACATAACTTTAAAGATTTATCAGAAATACTCATCTATTAAAAAATAAAAAGACAATGGGATCATTAGCAGCAACTCAAGCGATTATGATAAAATATGTAGAGACCGCAATAGATCGTTCTGAATTTATAGCAAGGGTATGTATTCCTGAGTTATGTCTTTCGGTTATTATAAAAGCTATAGAGACCACAACTTATCGTTCTGAATTTATATCAAGGGTATGTATTGCTATAGCTATACCCGCAGTCTGATATTTCATTTTGCACCGGAAAAGTGTATCGTTTATAAATTAATATAGTTTTTATGTTAAAATATATTCTAAGAATTGTTTACATATTTACCCAAATTTTCTGCCATGATGCACATTCTTCAAGGCAAAAATATTTCATGTATTTTAGTAACCTATCGTTTCTATTAATAATTTTCTTTTTTTACAGGTATACATATGATGCCAATGGAAACATGAACACCTACTGGAATGCTGATCGGCAAATTACGATGAAATATGACGGAGGGGACAGACTTGTAGGATATGATAGCAATGTACCTTACACGATCGATGCTAGAGGATTTATTGTTGCCCGAGGTCCTGAAAAATTAAATTTTAATTCAAAAGCTCAGTTGACGAATGCGGTGCATCCTGGTTTTCATGATGTAAAATATACTTACGACGCTATCGGACGATTAACTTCAATAAATAATGAAGAGCAGAATGTGACACAGTTTATGTACGCAAATCCAAACGAACCGGAAAAGGTGACCCATATTCATTGGCCTTTAGCACGAACAACCACTTCCCTGTTTTATGACACGAATGGTCATCTTATGTATATTGAGGATACTTCAGCGAACAAATATTTTGTTGCGTCTGACCATCTTGGTTCTCCTTTGATAATTTTTGATGCTGATGGTAAAATTGTTAAAAGAGTCGTAAGGTAAGGACATATTTCCATTTAAACTAATTTTTGAATTTTTTTTTCAAAATTAATTTTAAAGTTTACTTTGCCGAAAGAAATTATTTTTTAAGTTATGTATTTTAATTCATTTGTGTCAATTTGCCAGTGTTTTTATATGAATAAAAAATTAATATTTTACAAAATAATATACGAATGGCAAGGCTTTCGATAACTAAAAGCAAAAAAAATCTCATTTGTAGAAATACTAATTACTTACAAAAAAATAATTTTGTTATTAATAAATGTATTGCTTAAAACACTTTTATGAATGATAATATTGACTTAAAAAAAATTCCATGTCTACGAGCATTTTCCAAATAATTGTTAAAAATTGTCATGCAATAAGTATTGCAGAACATGTTTTACAAAATTTAACTACGATTTAACTTTTTTTTTTTTTTTTTTTTTTTTTTTTTTTTTTTTTTAGTTTTTGTCACTTTATATCTCCAATTGTTTTGTAATGATTTCTGCCTATGAAGATTTTCCTGAAAGCTTTAAAAGATATATTTCATAGATATATTTATAATTTCCTCAATTTTTCAATAGGGGCTCATTCTTTATTCGTATCGTATTGTTATTCCTTTTTAAATGCTATAATGCGCGATAAAGAAAATTATTATTAAACTTTTGTGATTGTGGCAACCACACATAAATTCTGTTGCTGTTGTTATTCTTACATGCAAAAGAGATTTTTTTTTCTGTTTATAATATCAAATCTAACATATCACATCTTATATATCATTTAAAAATGAATAATAATGTATAGTTCTACTGAATGGATTAAAAATATTATACAGGTTTATTTGAGTTAATTCACGCTAAATGAAAATATTTCGTGATGTAATAAAAGTATTAATTAAATACTAGTGGGATTTCAATTAATTTTTTTTAGTTACAGTGATACAAAAATGACGGGAAAGAACCTTCTTAATAATACAATAAAAATAAGAAATAGGCAAGGTTTTTCGAGAGAACTTTGTCTATACTCATCAAACGCAGAGAAGACGTGCTAACACTTTAAAAGCAAGAGAAAGACATATCCTATTCTATTTATTTCTTATTGGGTCTACTCGGTGTCTTGCTCCTGCTTTCAAAATGTTAGCACGTCTTTATTGCACCAGATGAAGGAAGATAAAGCTCTTTTGGAAGGGCTTTCGCATTTCTTATTTTTATTGTGTTACTAAGAAGTTTTTTGGATTTATTTAATACGGTTTAATTTATGTATTATTGGATTTATAAAATCATTTAAATTTAGTGCAGCTGTTATTTAAAAAAGCCAGACGTTGATTATATATTATAAATCGAAAAAAATCGAGCTATTTAAAATTCCCCAAAAATCGAAATGTTTTCTTTGGTATTTTAATTAGTATACAAATTACGTTAGTATTACAGCCAAGTATTTCGTGCACAAGGAAGCTTTGTATGTAAAATGTACATTCTAGATTTGAATATAAAGAATGGTTCTGCATATATATACATATATTACTATAACTCTGATTAAATCGGTATGCATTCCTTGTAGTTTGTCTTGTAACTAAACCAACACTTCGCGATGCCCCTCTCCATTTATCTGATCTCTGAGAAATTGTTGGAACTGCTATTAAAAAGGCATACTCGAGATCCTACCTTAAAACTACTTTAGGTATATACAATTTACAATAATAATAATAATAATAATAATAATAATAATAATAATAATAATAATAATAATTTTTAAGAAAAAGTGCCATGCAATTTTTATGCTTAACAACGATTCGGTGGGCGAATTTGAATTTTTCGTGAGAGTAGGCATATGACGTATTTTTGCGCACAATAGATAAGCTATTATAAATACAAGTTATTTAATATAAGTAATAAGAGCATTTGTACGTATAAAAAACATAAGTTGAATTTTACTTTCTTGTGCCATTTGTAAGGACAAATTTTATTAAAAATAACGGTTGTTGTAAAAATTGTGATAAGCCCTCTCTGAAAGATTGGTTGATTTGTATTCATAAAATACGGTACTTAAATTTTGAGCGTCGTTAAAGTTGTGCATGCAGTTGTTATGATAAATTAATAAAGCTAAAATTTTATAATGTAGTTCTTGAAGCATAACTAAAAAAATATAATTAAGAATTATTAAGTCTTTCTAGTTGTTTTTGTTGATACACATTAGCCTAAATACTTCATTATCATAAGTAGCGTCTATTAACAAAGATATACCTATTTTCCACTATCCGCATACAAATGTTTTTAGGTAATCGGTTACTACGAAGTAAGAGTATAATGGATATTTTTACGCACCCCTTCAGCTTCGTAACGGTTTACACTATAATTTACGTATTTGAATGCCAATGGTAATGTTGATTTGACATGTGGTTTCAGTTAGGATTTGTCTAAATAAATTATTTTCTGTCTTCTAGATACGAAAGACATCCTAGTTACGATATCCATTATACCGGGTGATTACAATTAAAGTTACGATTTCAAAAATCGATAATTTTAAAACTACTGGTCAGAAAGATTTGATATTTTAGCAGAACAATCGTGAGGCAATGGAATTTTGTTTGGCAAAGGAAAAAAATAGTTCCAAAATGTGCCGATAGATGGCGCTGTCAGGGTTCAGATTGTCTGGAGATATGGAAATTACTAATACGTGGCAACTATGGGTACCTGAAGAATGTTGTTTACAGCGGGCGAATTGAGAATCTAGTCGACTTGAAGGCAAGAACCACACACCACACACCACACACATTGCATCAGTACAGATACCCTCCGATCTGTTGTGGAGCATGCCGTTTTGCGCTTCCAATCAGTAATGGAACAAGGCGGAGGGCATATCGAACAACTTATACTTTAATCATCAGTAAAGTGTTTGTTCCATAAAGTTTTTTTTTTCATTTCTTTGTCATTATTGCTGTTGTCGCTGTAAACTATTCTTGTCTTTTCGCTAATACATTTTTAGTAAATCCCTGAACTCAATTTTTTTCCTTTTGGCTAACAACATTCCTGCGTTTAAAGAATAAATTTTTGGTCTTTCCCATGACATCACCCAGACAGCGCCATCTATAGGCACATTTTAGAACTATTTTTTTCTTTCGCCAAATAAAATTCCATTGCCTCACTATTGTTCTGCTAAAATATCAAATCATTCTGACCAGTAGTTTTAAAATTATCGATTTTTGAAATCGTAACTTTAATTATAATCACCCGGTACTTCTTACGAAGTAAGAGTATAATGGATATTTTTATGCACCCTTCAGCTTCGTAACGGTTTCCACTATAATTTACGTATTTGAATGCCAATTATAATGTCGATTTGACATGTGGTTTCAGTGAGGATTTGTCTAAATAAATTATTTTCTGACTTCTAGATCCCCTTTTGGCGAAATCATCTCTGATACAAATCCACAGTTCCTTTTGTATATAGACTTCAGAGGAGGTATACGAGACCCATTTACTCGCTTGTTATTTTTTGATGGAAGAGCTTATCAACCAGAAGTTGGTCAATGGTTAACGCCAAGATGGGAAGAAGTTTCTAGAGTACTTCGTGCTCCATATAAAATTCACATGTATAGGTTTAAAAATAACGATCCAATTAGTCCTGGAAGTATAGACGATGATCTCATGATTGGTAAGCAAAATACATTATCAGTTATGTTTTACCGAGATGTTTTCTTAACTTTGTTTCTAATACTTTTTTCTTTGTTACTTTAAGTTAAGTGTAACTAATTCTCTTATTATTTATGTATGTTCCCAATAATGTATTTTGCAAAATGTTTACTAGAATTTGGTTCTTTAATAGATGTCTATAAACTAAACGTCTATATATCTTGATAAATAGTGTGCTATTACCTTTTTGAGACACATTCAAGAAGAGAAATCATGAAAGAGAAATCATGAGAATCATGAAAAGGGCAATATTATTTCAGAAATTTTAAATTGTATTCAAACAAAACAAACTTCATAATGAAAAAGCGTTGTTGATTATATATGTAATATACATAATCAACACGTATACTTCATGCTGATTATGTACAGGGTGGTTAAAATTAAACTGACGGTACCCAGAGGCTCATAACTCTGATTCTACTGAACAGATCCGAATGAAACTTCAGATATACGTTATGTACATCATGCGGCCGACATTTTCGTGAAAAAGAAAGTTTTTAAATTTCATCATGAGATGGCGCTGTACGCTAAAAACTATATGAAAATGAGTAGTTAGTGCAATTTCGCTCTAAAAGTGGAATGTATTGTTAAAAAAATCATTCGTCCGCAGTGAACATGCCGCTGAACAAAAAAGAATACACCTTGATTGTAAAACTTTTTTTATCAAAATGAGAGCAATGTTTCGGCAGCACTCCGTGCTTATCGACGGATGAAAAACTTAAGGAGAGAACCCATGTCTGTAAAGGCAGTTAAATGCATGATCCGTAAGTTTGAAGAAACTGGTTCTCTGGATGTTGCACAGGGAAGAGGACTACGTGCAACTGAGCCGGCGATTGTGGAGAAAGTTGAGATTGCAACAGCTGAGTCATGCGCAAATTCTTCAAATGCGTAAGTGGCTGCTCAATAGCACGAGCATTGGACATTCCATGGGCAACCGTGCGCATTATTGTACGCAAATTTCTGAAGCTCTACCCTTACAAAATGCATATCATGCAACAGTTCAAACCGCAAAATCACTCTGTGCGTCTTGATTTTGCGTTGCGTTTTCTGGCGAGGATGGAAGTGGATGAGTACTGGCCATCGCACATCTTAATGATAGACGAGATTTATTTTCACTAAGATGGTGCTGTTAGCACACAGAACTGCCGCATATGGGGTTCCAACAATACTCATGCCGTACAACAACAGCCACTACATTCCCATACGTCACGGCTTGGTGTGTATTCACGGCGAATTTTATTTTGGGTCTTTATTTTTTCAAGGAAGTCACAATGAACGGTTTTGTTAGGTGCACAGTAACAGGCGACCGATACAGCAGACTCTTGGAGAATCATGTTGTGCCGGCGTTAAGTCAAAGAGGCTGTTTGACTACCACAATATTTATGCAAGATGGAGCAACTGACCATACGGTGAGATGTGTAAAGAATACAATTCGAGCTAACTTCTCTGATGAACGTGTCATCTCGCGTACTTTCCCGATTTCCTGGCCAGCAAGGGCATCAGATCTGTACCCATGTGACTTCTGGCTGTGGGGTTTTCTTAAAGATCATGTTTATCAAGGACGTGTAACGTCAAACATGTGCTTTACATCCTTTAATTTCAATAACAATTTGTAAAAAATTTCAGTAGATATTTGACAAACCGTGTAAAAAGTTAAAGCGTCTGGTCACTGCCACTAAATTTTTGGACAGCAGTGTATATGGATAAAAGAAAATGATAATTCTGTAGTTCTAAAGCCCTTGTATACAATCCGCCCTTGGTCTTGAAACTTAGGTGTTATTAATTAAACTCAGAGCATTTCTTGCCTACTTATTTTAATTGAATTATGGGTAGCGCGGAAAACTTTAAGGATTTATAAATGTAGTCCTGGAGCGTGAAAGATTGAAGACCCCCACTTTAGTACATAGCTTTTGCCCTTTTTCTACATCTACAGCCATTTTCTAGATAGGATGTTATAGGTTTAGAATAATGAAATATGTAAAGTTAAAATGCATTCTTTACTTGTCAGAGACTAGAATATTAAAAATAAAAACTGGAAAATATGGTATTAAGAAGAAAGTGGTTAGTTGTTTGAATTACTTTTCAATGACACTACAAAGGATATGAATTTTCTATCACTTTCATAAACAGCGTACAACCAACAGAGGGAAAAATGAGTCCAGACCAGGGATGGGTCCTGGATACCTTGGTATAGCGCACCAAGTGCTTTACAATTTAGGCTACCAGGACGACATCTAGCCTGGCATTTTCACTCATATACGTTGGCAAGGCAGAAATTTCGCAGCGCAAGATGGAATGTCATACATGAGCACACTATTCAGTGGCGTACATGAGACGAATAACTTCCCAGCATCGGATAATATATCTAAATTTATAATTAAATTTTTAGCAGGTCTGGTCTCACTTCCTACTCCACTTGTTGTACACTGTTCAGCAAAGTGAAAGAAAATTCACATCCTTTGTAGTGTCATTTAAAGATTTACGGCGTAGTTTCAGTCCTGCACTTTCAGAAATAAAAGACTCAATTTTGACGATTTGGCAATCTTTAGGCCTTATTTCGTTATTTTTGACGGCCACGCTTTGCTGGGCCAAGTGGCCTCCCTTAGGCATTCAATCATTTCGTCACAGAGTCACGTGGTTTTTGACGAAACGCGAATCCTCAAATATCTGACGAAACTGTTTCCTCACTGTCAAAAATAAAACTCTGACTTTTGACGATTCAGCAATTCTTGAGATATATTTCATAATTTTTGACAGCCATTTCGTTTGAAAATTAAGTGATTTTTAATGAAATGGAAAATCTCAAGTATTTGACGAAAATGTTTTCCCTTTCACGGGCAGATAATTTTTGTTGTTACAAAATCGTTCAAAATAATAATAATAATAATAATAACACGAAAGCACCAAATTTACAACATATTAATGAAAACAGAAACAAAAATATTTCATCCTTGGGGACCGCTATAACACGAAAGTACCAAATTTCTACTTTATTTTTCATGTCTGATAACTTGCGTCTATCCTTTGTGTAACTTTAACGTTTTTGTAACGATTTTATGCGTTTCTATTGCCTATTCAAAGATAAATTCTTCTGAAGTTACATAATTTCGTACAAACGGTTAAAATAGAAAAATTCGAACACCATTTGGTCCATTTTCGACCGAAAGCAAAAACCATTTTCCCAATGGTTTAAACAAACACCAAAAAAAAAAAATTAGGAGATCTCTTTTTTATTTAAGAAATATTTTCATACAGCAATCAAATTTAAAATATGCATAACTAATCGCTTTCTCCTCTACAAACAGTTACGTGTTAAAATCTTATCTAAAATTGATGAATTCTTCTCCAATATGCACTTCAAAATTTATTATTTCTGATCAACAAATTAACTAGACCATATTCTAATCATTCATTGAACAAAGGAAATTTCTCTAATAAATTACATTAATCAAGCCATATTCTAATTATTTATTAACCATAGAAAAACCATAATAATAATCTAGCCTTATTAATTAAAACATGCAGAAATTATAACAACACCGATAAAAATACAATCTACCTTTAAAAAATATAAACACACATCAACATCCCGAAGATACATTTAAAACCAAATTTACGCAAGTCCCGCTGGATCAGTGGTCTCGCGCTGTTGTCTACAACACCGAAAGTCGCGCGTTCCTATGCCGTTGAAGACTTTGAGAAACGCGATCTTATTTTTCCCCCCTTGTCAATTACAGATGCTTCTAAAATTGTCACGATATCTCGCCACATGCCTCTTTTTAACATTTTCGAACAAGCAATTTGACGAAATTAATTTCATCACATTTTTGAGGATACAAATTTATTCGATTTGACGAAATATTAGCTCGGAGCATTTCTCAGGAAACAGTTTCGTCAAAAACGAAAAAAAATTCGTGGAATTTGAGTATCCATTTCTAACAGTGTGCTGAAAATGTAATTAGAAGATTAGATACTTTTCAATATTCAACTTACATATATTTGTCAGAAGCAAAATTTGTTTTCTATTAGCATTCCCATTAATGATAATAAAATTTTTAACTTTGTATTTTTAAATAAGCCGTTTAATGTCAATGGTGATTAATTTCAACCCTTTTAACCCTGTTAACTAATTTTATTCCCCAGGTCTTCCCAGCTGGCTATCGTCATTTGGTTATAGTATGGAACATTACCTCCGCAACACGTTTTCTGGCAAGAAGCTTATACCCACACAAATATCAATGCCACAGAGCCTACCTGTGATATCTGGTTTGAGCTGCACTGCTGAAGTTGTAACTAGGAATTTTGCTAGACTTAGTGCATCACCTCTTTCAGACAGCAAGTAAGTATAAGTGAGTTGTAAAACAACCGTTTCCTGATTATAAAACTATTAAACAAATCGGGAAATTTCCAACAAATTAAAAACGTGTCCTTGTCTGGGATACCCAAGACTTCTAGTTTAAACTGCCGATTGAGCTATCCTGAACAGTTCCGGCCGGCACAATCCACTTAGACAACCTTTTGGTTTGTAAACTGAGACAGCTTAACAAATTAAACCGTAGGTAAAGAAACGCCAACAAATGATGGATACATATTTTCACTTCGTAACTTTTAACTCAATCGTAATAATTGGTAAAGACCTTTAGGGTCATTCCACGGTAACTTACGTTACATTTAGAATAACTGACGTCAGTAATTTTAGTAATATAACACTAAAAAATATTCAAAATGTAATATTTATATGATTTGTTAATTAAACCTATACAAAGCTAAATTTGAATAAAAACTACTTAAATTTAGTACTATTTCTTGAACGCTAAAAATTATATTTAATATGGTAACTTACGTTTCTGACACAAAGAACGTAAGTTACCACAATAAATATAATGCCCAGTGTTAAAAAAAATAGCACTAAAAGTAGGTAATTTTCATCCAAATTTTACTTTGGAAAGGTTTAATTAACAAATCATATCAACATAACATTTTCAATATTTTTTGGTGTTATATCATGAAAATTACTAAATAAAATTATTCTAAATGTAACGTAAGTTACCAAGGAATGACCCTTTATCGTTCATGTTTATTCTTATTATAAATTTTTACTGCGCCACATATGAGTCGTACTGCTGTTCAGTTATATGATATTAAGCGGCCAACGATTGCACAGAAATTAGAAATACCTCCTCTGAAAAGACAATGTTTTTCAAATGTGTCTATTGGCATCTTAGTAACGTACCCTCATAAAAGGTATGGTAGGTATCACAATATTTAAAATGGATATTTTGAGTAACATACATTATATTACTTAACTTACCTTATTAAGATTTTTGACTACAGTTGGAACATTTATTATTAAAAAAAAATAATTATAAACGATGTTAGTAAAATGATTTTTTTTATTAAGTACATATTTGTATAAAAAACTGATTCTCGAATTATTTATTTTAGACAATTTATTCCTATCGAGGAGCTTTTATGAGTAAAATGTCTCATATTGTCGACACCTTGGTAAAACATGTTACAGTTTAAAAAACAATTTATTTTATTCAGAATCACTTTAATTAAATTTGTTTACTTATTCTATTTTTAATTTAATTAATTTCGGCATAAACACATCTTACATTTTTACTGTTCTCTTTATATATTATTTTTTTTTGTAAATATCATATTTTAGGATGTAGAACATGCTAAGACTATATTTATTTTACGGTGCGTTTCAAAATGATAGGTCCACATGAAGATATCTTTTGAAATATTACATTTTAATAAATAATGTATTATGCAAGATATAAAAGTCTTATAACAGTGAATTCTGCTAAACAAAGAATTATAATAAATAGAGATACAACATTGGAAACAATTTATGAAAAATAGGTGTTTCAAAAGATAAGTCCACCAAATGAAATATAAAATTTATTTTAATAGAAAACTTTTTCTCCTTTGTCAGGGTTACTTCAAAAATTCTTTTTGCCATTGCATTGACGCGTTTGCCATTGCATTGATGCAAGCCGATAATAAGTCACTCAGGCAAAATCGCTTGTTTCAGATCTCTTGTAGAATTGTATTACTTTTCAGCAGCTGTTGGCAATGTTCCTCATAGATCTTCTGCGCGAATTAAATCAATACTTAAAACTGGCCAGTCAATAATGTGCGTATCATTTGATATAAACCAACTCGAACAACCAATTTTCAGAATTTGAATCGGGCATTGTCTTGTTAAAACGTAAAGGGTATTTGTGCAATTTCTTCAGAAAATCGCAACAAGTGGTCATTAAGTAGCTTTTAGTAATCTCAAGCATTCATGCGATTATTTAAAACTATGATATATACTTTTCCTTGCCATCTAAAGCCTGCGAAAACTATACGGAACTAGGAAAAAAACATTCTTCTTATCTTCGGAAATCATGCCAGTAAAATTGACAACTCTCTGGTCCCAATATTTTTTTCACCATAAAATATTACTCTTTCCTAGTTTCCTTTCTAAGGCTAAAGTTTTTTTGGAGGATTGAATATATTTTCTTTATTTACAGTTTTGTTTATTTTTACAGTTATTTTTAAAACTGCTTTCCTATTTCTGTAGTTCAAACAATTTTGTTTGGGGTGTGTTTTGCATTATCCAACACTGAGTAAATTTAACTAAAGAAATTTCTTTTTTCATAGTTTTGACTACTTCAGAGTTAATGTTGTTCTGAAGATATGAAGAAAATTCGATAAAAGGGAATAATTTCTTATATTTTGGAATATTATATGTTTATAATATTTTGAAATTACAATATTTTGGAACTTTTTTATAAGAACCTTTTAAGAAAGTAAAATATTTACCAACCTATTACATTTTGATAAACAAGAGTAACGTGCAGTAATAGGCGCTGAATACGTAAAACATATATCAAATTTAAATTATGAAATTTATAATTTTCTGAAATTGTCGTTACTTTGATTGTTTTTAGTGTAGATAATATAATTAGTAATAAAGAAATAACATTATTTTTTTCAGGTACTTTCCAGAATTAGAGGCTCAGTTTGCAAATCTACCGTCTGTCCTTGGAGATGGCCTTCTTATGTCGACGGACAAAGGAAGAGCGATTGTCCACGTACTTAGTGATGCAAGTCCAATCTTACGTGACGTCATGACTGAAGTCCTAAACGATACCGCCCATGTAGATGTTCGATTTTCGGTAAATGGTCAAGATTCATTCTTTCTTGTACAACCTGACCAAAAGCGTATTCAAGAAGATTGGGACCAATTACAGCGATTAGGAACGATGTTCAATGTTACTATGCATGCCGGAGATACACATGTTGACTTGAGGCTCAGAAGTCCGGCTCTCTTACTTAATATACGTTACGGAGGTATGTCATGTTTCAAAAGTATTAAAAACATAATGTTAAACATAATGTATTTGATAACCTTAGAAAACAATCGGAAAGAGAGCTTTTATGTGTGGTGACCTTACAAAAGAGAGTACATTTATGTGTTAGTAGAGTGGCGTATTTATTTACGTTTAAAAATAATAATCTTTTTAAAAATTTCCTCCTATCAATCAAACGAGTACTCACTATTATTTCTATATTTACAGACAAGAAGTTCAGAGTTTACAAAAGCAGAATATGGTGAGATTTTTTGTATCAATAGGGTTTAAACAGTAGATAAATATACAAAAGCCAAACAGTGCAATAGCCAGGAAGTCTTGAGAAATTAAACCTGAAAGCTGTTAGTCAGTCAATTCCTCAATTCCCCACACCAGTGTTACACCTATGGAGTAGAATGCATTTATATATGTAAATATCTCTCCAAGAAATTAATATTTTAAACTTATTTTTTCTGTGTACCCTTCTTAAAGAATGTCTCTTTTTTTCTTAATTGTCAAAATATTTCTAAAAAATAGGTTTAATTTTATCTGCAGTGTTAAAATCACACTCACAGCTCGTACGATTTTGAAGCATAAAGTATTATGTTTGATCATTAAAAACCTAATGTAAATTTGGATAGACGAACATAAATGGACAGATGAACAAAAATAAAGGTAGACGGTCAGACAAACCGAATTCATATACATTTCTCAACTTTGTTGGAAAGTGCTAAAAATGTTTTAGTGTTTTTTCATACTATGCTGCGATAGAAACGATTTTGTTTGAATTTAATTTTTATTATTCTACAACATACTTGAATACTGAAGGAATGGGAATACATAATTTTTTTTGTTATAAAACTACAGTTGAAAATTAAAATGCCGTATCAATATTACAAATAAAAACTGCTCTTTACAAAATGAATGTAAATTTAAATAAATGATTTCTTCTTTTCAATAAAAATCTAATATTTAACAAAAAGAAAAAGAAAATAAATACTTGATTTGTTTAAACTTCAACATTTTGTTAGAAAATATATGTGATATACAGCGATATTTTATAAATGTGTGAGTATTTTGGGTATTCATTGGGTATTCATAAATGCACTAAAATGAAAGATAAAAGTAGCCGTGTTATACATGCACAATAATTCTATCACGGACACTTTTGATCACAACGAGAAATATATACATATATGTGGGTATTTTCGGCTTTCTTTTCTTTTACGGAACATTAAATTATTGTCTTAATCTTTAGACCCTACTGTTTTGTTATTGAGATTGCTTGATGGATAACACTTTCTTTGAAATAATATAATTCGTCTTGCACACACACACAAAAAAAATAACTGTAAAATTACAGGCAGAGGCTGGCAGCATAGATTCCAGTCATACCCCGTAAAAAAAAAACAATCCATGCCCATCATTTTGTGCAGGCCGTAATTTTACGGGGCAAAGTAATACAGCATTATAATGCACAGGATATAATGCACTTTAAAACACAATAACACTTTACTTACTGTTCCGTAGCACGTAGCACGTTAGATAATCATCACAGAATATCTTTTTTGGCAGGTTAAAATTTTCGAAACACGAGTAAAATGAAGGGTTACACCCTAGCGGAGGACAATGTATGGGGTCATACGTATTTTTGCTAACAAATGGTCTAGAACTGTAAGAATATGTGGATTGCTCTTAATTTTCTAAGTATGTAAGGGATAAGGCCGCTTATTTAGTGGATCAGACCGCTTTTCATCAAATATGGCTGTTGCCCGTGAAAATTGAAGGGCAAACGCTCATAAATTTACAGTTTTCTCTGAGAGTGTATTTACGCCTTATTTCATCTGTCATCGAATAAAACGAATATTACTTTCGCTATATCCGAGTTATCCCCATTAAACTCTAATTTTCTACAACTCATTTTTATATTAGATCTATCACTTCATTTCTGTTCGCTCGTTAAAACCAAGTTGTCGTAACATACGTGTTCGTTATAACCGAGTTTGATTGTATTAGTTGCATACTGTTAATGCCAATGAAATAACCCGATATCGTAATATAAATGTTCTTGCTGATAATAGGAAGTCCAGATGAAGAAAAGAAGCGCCTCATAAGACATGCTAGAAAGAAAGCCGTCGAAGATGCGTGGTTACGAGAAACTGAGCTACAGCGGGGAGGTTTCAAAGGATCCCGATCATGGAATCCAGAAGAGAAGAGAGAGCTTTTAGAAAAAGGAAAAGTGTCCAGCTACCATGGAACGACTGTTTATGATACTGACCTCTACCCCATGCTGGCAGATGATCCAACTGCTGTGGCCTTTCATAAAATAACAGCTGGAACAACGTTTACAGATGTTTGAAGGTAATTCCCTTTTTTAATAATTTTGTTTGAGTTTTTTTAATTTGTTTTGATCTTACGAATTAAGCTGTTTGTTTTACAGTTGAATCTCTCTAATTCGAGCGTATAAATATCAGCATCTCGAAATTTCATTTCGGTATATCGGTGTTTATTTGCATTATTTTTCCGAAATTATATGCACACATACACACACACATACCTACATACGCACCTACCTACATACGAACGCATACCTACATACGAACAAATACATATATATACACATATATAAACATACATACGTACATGCATGCATATCACATGCCTACCAAAAAATGTTCGAAGTGATGATGTTAAACTTAATACTTAATGATCACACACATTTAATAAAGAAAAACATATATGAATATAGTAATAGTTTGCTAAACAATAAATTAAATCAATTAAAAATGCAAATCTGACAAAATTTTAAACATAACATAACACACAAATATTTTTGCATTAAAAAATTATTTACTCTTCTAAGGTACCACGTGGAAAAGTACAATTATATCTTTAACTTTAATGACAAATTTAGAGAAAGACAAAGTTCATAAATTCATCAATGTTGTAGCAGTATTTTAATAAAATTGCTTCTTAAATGAAATGTTTACCATACAGTAATTTGAATCAAATAGTTAATTTCATTTAAAACAAAAATTTTCTTTTTTAAATACTTTATAGCAATACGATGATTATAGGAAATTAGAATATTCTTTGATTCTGAAAATTTTTATGTACATTTTACAAAACAGTCATAGTAATGTATTCGTTTTAAGAAAAACGAAAGATATCAAAATGAAATGTGCAGTTAAAAAAAAATGATACACATGGACTAACTCTGCAGAAAATCATCGTAAAAAATATAACTGATACCAATCAATTAGTAATAACATTTACTAATTTATGCTATACTTAACTTTTGCTTAGGTGTTATTTACATTCAGAAATTGTAACAAACTTTAAAATGTTCAATACTCACACTTAAATTTGATACCATGTTTGGATTTTTCCGTAAATTTTACCTACGGATACCAAACTGGAACCATTGAGTTAAGTTGTTTGCGTATTATGTCGGTTTTATATTTGGACGTCTTAAAATTAAATTAATTTTTTATCGTTGCAAAATAGCTGGCTGGTAGTTTTGAATTTTAGTAATGCTGGTAGTTTTGAAAGCATAACTCGGAAACTACTTGGCGTAAACTGTAAAAAATTTTCGGCAAAGTATCCGGTCATTCAACCGTTTTTATAGAAAACTGTTACATAACTGTAATTTAACAGTATTCTGAACATAATATGGGCAATATTATGGTCAGAATAGCGTTAAGTACGGTTATGTAACCGTTTTCTATAAAAACGATCGAATGACCGGATACTTTGCTGCAAATTTTTTACAGTATATTGGTGTATATTGAATAGTATTGGTGTATATTGGTGTATATTTATGGGCGGGGCTAGTTGAGCTTAAGCCGAAAGGTTGACCTCCCCGCCCGGTTTCACTTTGACATCATCTTTCACCATATGTATAAATTTTATTGTTTAATAAGATGAAGTTTTATTATACTGTAAAGTGTTGTTACATTATTCTGAATGTGTTGGAAAGTTTCATAATCTATAATTGACGCATGATTTTTCTTTTCTTTTCTTTTTAATTTTTTTAGGGGAGAGGGTTTAATAAGACAAATATTTTTCAGGTCCAAAACATAATTTTTGTAGTAATATATATATATATATATATTTTGTAAACATAAATAAAATATTTTTCGATGCATTGCCCCTAGAAGACTTTTATTAATTAATTGCAAAGCAATTAGACTTGTTATATGGTTTGGAAATCTCCTTGTCTGAGATAATTAAATGAAACAATGTTCGTTTAAGAAAAAAAGACGCTTACTTTTTTTTTTTTATTAGAGCTAGATATTGTTTGTCTGTAAAACAATAGCGACAATAGGTGCTACGTATTTATATAATTACGAACGCACCTAACAAGAAAGTCCCTTAAAATACCCACACTGTTTAGCACTTAAAAGAAAAAGAAATGTAGGTATGTAGGAAATATTGGGCAAAAAATAAATTGTAGTAACTTTTCAGAAGAAGGATAATATAAGGTAAAAAGAAGCTGGGAGTAAGTTGAATCGCTCACATCAATGCATTTTGAACGTTGTTCACAACAATATTTGTTGATCAGCATTAAATACAATAAAAAAAATAAAAGTGTCATCCTACGCAAAATCATAAATAAAACTGCTGATATAGAATTACCGATAGATGATAAGAAATTTCAAACAAAAGTCCTTCATGTTAAATGGAGGAAGTTATTATACCGTTTCTATATTTAAAATGTCTGGAAACCATATTTATTATTTTACAGACAAACAATATCTAGCCCTAATAAAAAAAAATGTAAGCGTCTTTTTTCTTAAACGAACATTGTTTCATTTAATTATCTCAGACAAGGAGATTTCCAAAATATATAACAAGTCTAATTGCTTTGTAATTAATTAATAAAAGTCTTCTAGGAGCAATGCATCGAAAAATATTTTAGTTATGTTTACAAAAAAAAAAAAAAAAAAAAAAAAAAAAATCATTATTACAAAAATTATGTTTTGGGCCTGAAAAAGATTTGTCTTATTAAACCCTCTCCCCTAAAAAAATGAAAAAGAAAAGAAAAACCATGCGTCAATTATAGATTATGAAACTTTCCAACACATTCAGAATAATGTAACAACACTTCACAGTATAATAAAACTTCATCTTATTAAACAATAAAATTTATACATATGGTGAAAGATGATGTCAAAGTGAAACCGGGCGGGGAGGTCAACCTTTCGGCTTAAGCTCAACTAGCCCCGCCCATTTCAAACTAAACAAGGTAAAGGTCAAACCAGGCGGGGAGGCCTTGTCTAACTAAACAATTATGAAAACTCATGGCACATTTGAAAACCCAATGCCAACAATTGCCGTCAATAGTCTGAAATGTATCCGAATTCTTTGATGAAGCCCTGTATATGATCTATAAATTTGTATGTATACTACATAGTATTCTAAAATCTATTACAGTTAGAAAACACATAGTACAGTTGAAAATTCCACCACAGCAATTTCCGGCAATAAACGAAAACCTACTTTAAATCTTCTGTACAGCCCTATATAGGATCTGTAGAATTTATGTACTACAAGAAAAGTGTAAAAAATGAGTTCAAAATAAAAACGGACTTCTAGCAATTGTTATTAATTTATTATTGATAAACAGTACTGCAACCGAATTTTTTTGTGTGTCGCTCTAAATGAACAACGAATGCTATGCACACCTTAATTTATTGTAAGCTTCTCGTAGTGCACTTCAGGGATATATATCAATTTCAATATGTTTGAAAGAATGTAACATTTTCAAAGTACACCGCAACCAAATTTTCCTCATATACCGATATGTAACGTAATTCTTTTGACTGTCCTGTAAATGAACTATAAATGCTACACACTTCATTTTCAATATCAATCAAGCCATAGTAAACCTCAATAACATATATAAATTCGACGGCACTCCGAGTACATTTACGTGAGCTTGAGCATTGACAGATGGCAGAGATACAGCAGACAGAAAATAAAGGTATTCATAAAAGCTTTTCATTGATGTTGGAAAATGTTAAAAAGACTAGAGTGCATCTCAAATTTCAAAAGAGACTCTTTGTAACTAAAGATCAAAGTATAACAAATTTGCTTCAGTTGCGAAGAACCGAGAACTTTTTGGGAACATTCAGTGAAAAAGGTCTACAATTACAACTGGAAGGGAACAATGTTAAACAACAGTAAAGACGCATGCGTAAATATTTGGAAGATATTTGATATAACAAGTGTCTAGAGATCTTTTGCATCAGTCTACACAGAAGTTCTGGTTGCGGCTGCAGAGATAAGTCTAATTAACATTTTTCGCATTAATTATGTAGTATACTAAAAAACCCAATATTATTTTCAGTTTGACCTTCCTTATTGCAATTGTTCTTCTGCAAATTTTTAGTTGAAATTTATTATTAAATAAATTATGACGTTTGTATGTTACTAATTTTTAAATAATTTTCATACACCCCAGTAATTTGAATAGCTCTCCGTTCCATTAGTAGACATGATATAATAGCCAATTCGTTTTATTATATTTCGATATAAATTCTAGTTTTCGGGACAAAATTTTAATTTCCTCAGATCTCACACGTTTTGAAAAGTAATAAAGATATTTTTCTCGATGATCATATAATTCACATAAGTAGATTATAAGGCTCACAGCAATGATATTTTATCAATTTAATACTGATTATTTAATCAAATTGGGGACGGTAGTAAATTACTTATACCACATAATTTTAGTTTCCAAATGCGACAGTTGCACTTGAATGTTTGAATAAAAATTTCTTTTTATAATGTAAGTGAAGAAAAACATTTATTAGTTTTGAATTCAATTTGTTCGTAAATTCTGATGACAGTCAACTATTTCAACATTTTGAAAAAGAATTACTTTGCCCCTGAAAGGGTTAAGAATCCTGTTAATAACAAGTAGATTTCTTGACTAGCTGTTAAAAAAAATTAGTAACAGACAGTTATTTATTTATTATTTTATTTTGAAAATATTGAATTTATTTAAATAGTGAGACAGAATGTGAGAGATTCAGATAGCTAGCATATTCCAATTCTACATTTTATGAGGTTTTAAAAAGTATATTTCTTAATTATTATTTTTTATTTTTTGCTCAAAAATGTTTTATTCATGTCAAAATTCACATTTTGGTCACACTGTGTAATGGTATTTTGGTCACAGATATGTCTTGACTTACATAACATACAGTGATGTCACTGCAGCGTCACAAACATTATAAAAGTCGTTGAAAAGTGATGTTCTTGATGTTTTAAAGATGTGTTAAAGTTTCCTTTGAAGTTTTTCTACGATCTCAAATATGTTTACAATTTGGTCTCAGTG
The DNA here is from genome assembly GCA_963931845.1 of Maratus michaelseni. NCBI lineage: Eukaryota > Metazoa > Arthropoda > Arachnida > Araneae > Salticidae > Maratus > Maratus michaelseni. Next base: position 174,996,413 of record OZ007594.1, read on the forward strand.
TGACGTAACAGATGTGATGTGACGCACGTGACATCCACAATGACCATGTTTGCTATTCGGGTACTGTATGCTTTAAAAAAAAGCGCGAAATGTTGTTTACATTATATTAGCTATGGAAATAACTATGAAATTATTAAAGAATAAAATTTACATAGCGGCTTTTATGCTTTTTTCTTACCACTAAAATTTAGTATTAAATTTTATTTTAAATATTCACTGAAATCTGTGTTTTATAAGTCAAAGATTTTTATTAAAGTTTAGTAGTAGCAAAAAAGCAATGGAGTTGGCCGCTGTGAATTAGACGTGCTAGTTCCAAATTTATTTGAGAAATAGTTAAGCATTAATTTTGAGAATTATTTAACGTGGTATATATTTATACATAGACAATATATATTTATATATGCAATATATATTTATACAGCACTTAATGGATTTCTTTTACTTTTCAGTTCAAGCCACTTCAGAGGAGAAGCTGAATAAAAAAACCCCAAAAAACTGAATGAGGCGTTGTTACTGCCTCTCTGCTCCGTCCATTAGCAGCCTCATGTTCAAGCATTGTGCAATCACGAGACTTCACATGCCCATTGCGTGTGTGTGTGCAACAGTGATAATTTCAAAGACACTGACAGTGTAATGAAAGAGTGCCAATGTTAACAGACGTGATGTATTAACAGTCATAAGTGATGTCACCGTATTATTTTCACTGATGACCTTTTTTTTAACGAAAAACCTTGCATAGCTCTGGTTGGAAACCGTTAAACATTGGAGATATATTAGCTGTATACATTCTAATTCGTATGAAAAACTTCAATCTTTATCTTTAATTTATTATCAGTACCATCGGAACTTTAAATTGTATGAAGCAATTGAGGTAACGCTATATACCGTCGCTTTTTATACACATAAAATAGATGTGTGCGTTTCTTAAACTTTTGAAACAAATCTGAAATTATCAAACTCAATTGAGTGAAATTTTCTTTAAAAAATTGTGATTATCAAAGGGCCATAACAGTTCTTTTCGTAATTTGGAAAATTACACATAATATATTTCGTCATTACAGAAAATGCTTTTGTTAGTAATAGTTTTATAAAAGTACCGTTTAAAATTAATACTTTTTCTATATATATTTTTATGCACAGGCATGAAAACTTTCAGCAAATTTTATACTACCATTTTAAAGATACTCGTGTTAAAATTTACTGTTTAAACTTCTTTATTCGAAATGCCAATTGCTTATTTCTTTTCTCTTAAAAACTTAAACCATGTGATTTAGATTTAACTACTTATTATATAATGATATAATTTATACTAATAGCGTTGTCTGCATTATAGAAAAAAATAAATTTTCATTTACATTAACGATGATTTTGTAAAAAATACCTTGAGAAAAGGTCTGGATAATGTGTTTTTATATATTTTGAAATCATAACATTGAATTAAATTTACAAACATGTAGCTACCAGTAGATCATATGTAATGATAAGTTGCTAAAAATATGTCTGTAGTATTTTTAAATGTGAAAATAGTATTCCATTATTTGACTGTAAATTTTCATGTTCCAGGAAAACAATGATATTTTGCATACTTTTAATTTTTACATTCCAAATTGTTACCTTCTGTTCTGCCAGTGTCAAAGTGTGGTATTAATTTATATTCCAGAGTTAAGCAAATTGCATCAACTTTAGAAAATGTATCAATATTTTATAATCTAGAATCAAACATAATAGCAGATTTTCCGAAATTAATTGTAATCAAAATACTATCGAAAAGTATAGGATATCTTTTCAATTATGTAACAGTAAATGAAAATCATATTTTACACACTCCAGCAGATCTTATATGGAATATTCTTACACAAGTCATGGCTCTTTCAGTAGAAACGAAGTTAATTTTCATCGCATCAGCTAATATAATCTCCATTTTTGAGAACAAAATTTTTCAATTTTTCAAAAATTTATCCTAGGAGCTAAAGTGCTACCTTAAATCAATACAGGGTATGTATATGTACGTGAAAGCCTTATATCATGATAGACACCTCAAATCTGAAGCTAAATACATAGTGAAAGTAGTTAGATTTCATTTTCTTTTCTTTTTCATATTATGAAAGTGTTTAATAAGTTGAATACATTTTCAATGAAACATTTTGTGTTTTGAAATTCAGAGGAATGTAGTATTTCTGCATTTTTTTTCTTTCTTAGTGTGCAGTATTTCATCAATCTTTCCTGAACACTTTAAAAACTGATCTGATATTACAAAAATAAACAGCAATGCAAATACTTGAAATTTAAAATATAAATCTTCGTGTTTTAAAATATTTAAATAAGAGTTATACACGATGAGATGATAACATAAATTTTTTTCAGAAATCAACAGAATTGGGAGCAATTTTCAATAAAACCGAGTGCTATATAAAAAAAAAATTAACATGCAACAGCAAAAGTTAAAATTACCAACTAATTAAAAATAGTGACAGAAAACAATAACTTTATTGCTCGCTACATAATTATTTAATTAAAATAAAAGAAGTTATAAAATAATTGGTATAAATAAAATATTTCTATCGTAAACTATCATTCCTCTGTAAAAATTTTAACAATTTGTGTTAAACGTTTAAAGGTTCTTCCAACCCTTACACAACATTAACTGCGACTTTTTGTTCAATTTATGCATGTTCGCACAACTGTCGAATTCTCCCAAGTATTATTCATATCTTTATACGACAGACATAGAATTCGACTTGTTTTTTTTTTTTTTTTTTTTTTTTCATTTTCGTTATTGACACTCTGTACAGATACTGATGCTTCAGTGTTTTGAAATCCCTTACAGAAAGCGATACCATGTATCGTTTCAAGATATTTCCCTTTGTATTTATTAAGCTAAACCGGCAAACAGAGTCAAAGCCAGTACATGAGTATCAATTATCTTGGTGCTTGTATGAAACGCTTGTTTTTAAAATGTATGACTCATGCGTATGCTGCCTTCATTTAAGAACATAATAATAGATGACCAGATGAACTGTATTTAACTGCTACTATCAGAAGTTGTAATGCTTTTTTACACAGAAAATAATCTCTTTTTTTTTTTCAAAAATCTCTGAAAATTCCTTTAAATAATTCTTTTGTATGATGTGAAACAATATTTTTATAGATCAGGACGAAATAAAAGAAACTTGTCCAGTAAAAATTCGGGCCACATTTGTAACTATAGCATATACATATGTAGTTATTATCAAAAGGAAGACAAATAAATAAATTGCACTATTTAAACACAATCCAACCTAATAAAACCAAAAACATTTAAAATGTTATATAAGTCAGGCGGGATTTTAATCGTAAACTAAGATATATTTTTGATTAAAATGTTTTCTTTGTTACTTTCTATCAAACCTAGAAATAAAATCAACTAATTTTCACATCTGTAAGTCTATCCTCTGTTCTTATCTGCAAATGAAGAGGGAAATTATATATTTTTTATAATTCTACATATATGGCGGTTTATTAATTTAATAAAGAGAAAAAATATCCAAAGTTACTTTTAAAGAATTCAATTGAAATAGCTTGCTTATTATATTTTTGTTTGATAAAAACAATCACCTTTCTTAGATTACCATAATTTGTGTTTAATATCTAAATTATACGACAATATATTAAATGTCCAATATGACGAATACTAGTAAAATAATACTAGTACTAATTTCATAGAGCTAAAATTTTATTTTTAATTTGTATATGAAGAATATTAAAGTAATTGCTCACCATTCCTCATTTCTTATGATTTCATTAATACAGTGAAACTTCCATTTAACGAAGTCTCATCGTTACACTTAAAAACTTCGTTATGAAGAAAATTCGTTAAATAGAAATCAACTTAAATTCATGAAAATTTTCCTTCAGATATGACAAACAGGTATTGGATTAAGAAGCATTTGATTCAGTTTCAATTATGCAGCCGTCTTTTACGAAACAGTTGTGTACGGTCGATGAAATCACGTCACATTCCCAAGCTTTTATCACCTCTGATACACAGGTTCTCAAACTAATGTTTTCACTACATTGTCTTTTTTCTATCTTTTTCAATAATACTTCAAGATTTTTTATTATTCCTTAGACTAATGGCTGAAGTTTAGAAATTGTATTGGTAAGAACAAAAATAACTTTGATGTTCTCTGATTTGAATTTTGAAGCACGTTCTTGTGGATGTACAAAGCAGTTGTCTATTAGCAATGGAAGGTCAGAATGGTAACTGTCTGACACTAATTTATATATTTGCTACAATGTATCTGACGCCATTGCGTCACTGCATCTTCTATGTCATTGAATGTAAAAAGCGGATTTTGACTTCCCCCAACCGTCAGTGCTGGAGTCTCGGTGTGGGAGAGTAATGATAACAAGCGTTTTTCTTAGTCTGAAAAAAAAAACTTTTATTTTGCACCAAGCAGAATAGAAATTATTTCAATGTGTTCATTTTCATAACAATCCACTGAAATAAATTCGCAACAGCAACCTCTTATTTTGGATTCTGTACACGTAAAAAAGTGGAATAAACTTCGTTATATAGAATATATTTTTCGTAATATGGAGATTGATTTACATGCTAATGATGTTCAAAGTCAAAGTTTTGCGGAAAATTTCGTTAAGTAGAAAACTTCGTTAAATAGGGACTTCGTTGAAGGGAAGTTTCACTTATATTACTGTAAGTATGTTTTCCGTTAGGCAGATATAAATTAATTTGAGCTTTCCTAAACGTTGTAATATCACGCCAAAACTAGACTTAGATAACATACTCTATTTTAATATTCCCCGATGATTTAATCTAGTAAATTTACGTAACTGGATAACTGATATCGAACCTCTGTATCTGGACATGCAAATATCATTATGAATTTTAAGTCGGAAATTAAAGACAAAGACTAAACTTAAAGTATGACTTTAAAAACGTAACATAAAGAAATTGAAATTTTTTTCGTATTCGAATTGTTATATTCTTGTTCTGAAACTTATCTTGTTCTTGAATTGAATCATTTTATACAAAAAGAAGGTAATTAACTCTGTTTGCAGACTTGGCTTGATATCGCATATGCTCAACGGACTTCATATGGGAGCTTCTCTTGTTTCATTTGAATGTGTGGCGTTAAGTTAAAAAAAAATGTGATGAATGGAACATTTTCTTTCCTGAAAGACTATTATTGTGATGTTCTAATGAGTTCATTTATGGACAACTTACTCCCTGTTGGTGAATTACACATGAAATAAAAAAAAACGATGTGTTTTTTCATTGTGTGTTGTTGTCTTTGTTTCTTTTTATTTACATAAGAGTTCCCTCTTGTTGTCAATTACAACGATCAGATGTATGTTCTCAATAAAACCAACAAAACATATAAGAGTTTCTACAGAATTGAACCATAAAAGCTGTTCAAGAATTTTAGTTAATTTCGTACTTGAAACAGAACTATATTATAATGAGAGTTTTTGTCAAAAAATTCTGCGAAATACAATGGAACTCGAGTTATACGTTACCTGAGTTGTATGTTTCCCTCAGTTATACATTTCAACTCAGTAAGCAAGTCCCGGCCATTTGTCATTAAAAATTAGTTGAGTTATACGTTTTTGAGTTATACGTTTCCCTCAGTTATACGTTATGTTTTTGGGTCCCTAGACACAATTTTGTCTCATTTACACATTTTACAGAAGAAAACAATTTCAGAACCTTTGTTACGTCTTCCTTAAGTCAATACCGACCACCAAAATATATTTTAAATTAAGATTTTATGATAAAATAACATCATGTGTATTTTTTTTTTTTAAACTGTGTTCAATTTCCGAAAATTTATGTTATTGGTGCAGTGATACTTACGAAACTTCACTTTTTGATATGAAAGTTAACTGAAACGCTTCAGCGGAACAAAATTTTTACGATATATTTAAAAAAGGTTCTGATAAACAATTAATTGAGTTGTACGTGTTACTGAGTTATACGTTTTGTTGTCTGGTCCCGCACAAAACGTATAACTGGAGTTCCACTGTATTCCTGATCACCCCTATGAAATATCCTCCTTCAAGTTACGGATTCAAGTGTATTATATCAGATAAGTGTATTATATCAGAATCGGATGGAGTGATAAGAAAATAAACGAAATTTTTCTATTAATCTGCTAAATCCACAATTAGAAAATCTACAAATACATTTTTTTTTCATTATCGCAATGTGCGTTTTACATTCGTTCTATCGTTTGAAAAAGATACTGCAAAGCACTTCTCCTGCATCTTATGAAGGTGATTTACTGTGTGATTCTGCAGTTAGAAAGTAAACAAGATCATGCAATAATCTATAACAAGAATACATAAAACCATTATAACTACCATGATAACTTCTATTAATGGCAATATTGTATTTTCCAGTTTATTCACCTTTTTTATAAAAAAAAAAAATCTTAACCAAACACTTAAAAAACCCCATTATATAACGAATATTTTATTATAAAACGCTAATCTATATTACTAATGATACCCATACATTTCTTTCCCGTTGGTTATTTTTGTTTCCTGTTCATGAGATTCCCCCCCCCCCCAACAATTGTATTTTTTCATACGCATAAACCTTTATATATATATATATATATATATATTCATATTATTCATTTATATATATTTCTAAAATTTCTTAAGATAAAGAACATTTTTTGGAATCCTGGGTGACTCGGAAGAGGTTGTTGCATATTTCCGTACGTCGTTAGATTATACGAGTATTTCCGTAGATTAAGAAATATTTGTCTTTTGTTACGTATATATATATATATACGTAAATAAAATAAGTTTCTATGCACATTTGTTTTAGTTCCTTATGTGAAATCGTTAAACCTGTCTAAATAATGGTAGGACCAAAAGTACTTAAAGCTGTAGACAATAATACTCAGTCATTAAACGAAGTATTTGTACAGAGATATACTAAAAAAAATCCTTTTATGCTGTACAAAAAACAAAAAAACAAAAACAAATCTTAATTTAGGAAAATATAATATAACTGGTTAATACACTATAAAAGCTACTCGGAAAATATTCCGAAAATCAGTGGTAGCTAAAGAAACATTGTTTTTACAAACTCTCTTTTAAATCCTGGAAATATACAGGTTTCTAAAATTTCTTAAGATAAAGAACATTTTTTGGAATCCTGGGTGACTCGGAAGAGGTTGTTGCATATTTCCGTACGTCGTTAGATTATACGAGTATTTCCGTAGATTAAGAAATATTTGTCTTTTGTTACAGTGTATTTAAAGCATTATCTTATTTCTAGCTTCCTAGTTTTAAATATATAAATCAAGTAGAAAATAAATGTCGAAGATTTTCAATTTCTTAAAATATAAAAATCTGCTTAGCCTAGTAGTAAACGGACCTGTTTTGCACAAAAAAAAGAATAACTCGAAGTTTTTTGGGCAAACAGTCAATCAGACCTCACAAGTAAAGGTACTATAATAGGTGGCGGCGAATTTCGATTTTTAGAGCTCATTCGATTCGTCTCATCTAGCTAAGTAATTTGCTACCTTGCATTATTCATTAAAAACCAGTTGCCGTCAAAGAAATAAGTAAGATTTAAATTTATTTATGCTTCTTACACTGACATGCACTGATGATAATCAATTTTTGACACATTGTTCATTCCGAAGAAGTGAGTAAAACAAAAATGTTTCTCACAGTGCGCACACCGAGCAAAGGCTTCTTCAGCTATCGCGAAGACGCATTCAAAACAGTTCTGCTTTCTTTCTGGAATTTTAAAACAGTAGTCTATAGGGGTGACGTAGTTTTCGTCTATATCTATGTATCCTCCTTTGGCCATACTTGAACTGAAAAACTGACAAAAGAACCGACAATGTCTGGTTACAAAGATTTTGATCGTAACTCGGAAAAAAAGTATTAACAGGATGAACAAAACTAGACGAGGACATCATAACTTGCGAAAACCTTCCTGTCAAGTAGCGTACGCATGTGTTGTCTGCAAATTCTTATACTAACATCAATAATATAACCTTATAGTAGTTATTGGCAATGTATGGCACTGTAAAACAATTAGTTAATTTAAATCGCACTTATTTCTTTGAAGGGATCTGTTTTTCACTGAACGATATTTTGAACTTTGACCCGGTCCCCTGTCATTATAAAAACTCAATAGCCGATATGCGAAGTATAAAATTACTAAGCTGGATGACACGAATCGAATGAATTATAAAAATAGAAATTCGCCTCCACAAATTATAATACCTCTACTTGTCAGATCTCTTTTTAATGTTTACTGCCTGTGTGAGGTGTCAAGGATTTTTCTTTTAGAAAAAGGCAATAGAACACTATTATTTAGAAGTTTTTCCATGATAGCATCTTTCATATACATTTACTCTTTTGGTCAATATGCAAAAGAAATTCCCATTTCCCAAAAGAAGAAATCTGTTATTTTAAAAAAATGTCCAAAAAAAAGTGTCCAATCCAATTTCGTAGTTCTTCTTCACTTTTCGTAATACATACTTAAAATCTGTATAAATATGCCACTCATAATATTGATCCTAAATAAGGCTTGGCTTTTTGCATCAATATGCCATGATAATAAATAAAATCTACTAAAACCACGAAATATATATATTTTTTACATAAAAAGTGTACCTCAACATAACGTGAGATTACACAAATTCATATATTTACCTATTAATTTTAACTATTAAAGAGTTTTAATAGATAATTGGCACTTTTATTAACATTTGATTTTTTTAAAATTATATTTTTATTTAATGTTTATTGTTTGGCTAGGAATTGCGCATTTTCTATGTAAAGCTGTCCAGTCAGCTAACATATTATCTACTTTACTCTATTGACAATGACAGTGCGTGTACCCTGTCTACATATTGATAAAAATATATTACTTTATCATATAAAAATATTATTCATAACAAAGCATTCATATTCTTTTACATTAAGTAGTCTTATTTGGTAAATGTACAAATATTATAAAAATATAACAATAAAATTTCCTATATTAAAAATTTATTATCTTAGCAAAAAACATTATTAAACATTCTTTAAGTACTTTTGAAGAATTAACAATATGTTTTAGTATTTTATTAATTTATAAATTTTAAATCGTTTTTTTTTTTTTTCTTTTCTAAAACATTTTCTCACTAACTACGAAATCAAAACTTACCTTCTAAGAGCCCAACATTAGTTATTAGAAATACTTAGACATTAAAAATCAATACAGATATTAATCTATATTATAGGGTCAGTACAAAGTACTTCACTGATTAAAAGAAACGCTAGCACAAAAGAACTGTTAAAGGTAGTAACATAAAAAATATATGTACAGGGTCATAATGAAGAGAGAAAAATATATTCAATGGTTGGAGTATCATACTTGAGATTTTTTCCAACAGAGTCAAAATATGCTGCTGCAGTTCGCAGCCTTTTCCAACAAATAAATAAGAGTGAAATATGCCAGCCAGGATATCGTTGGGATAGCTCAGCAGGGAGCGCGTTGGCACGGCATGCCAAAGTAACTAAGTTCGAGTCCTGGTCCCGGCATATTTTCGCTCGGTTGGAAAAAAATCTCAACTATGATACTCCAATCATTGGATATATACTGGGTTTCCGAAAAGTCTGGAAACGGTTGAATAACTCGAGAAATGCACATCGGATTCATAGAGGGAAAATATGTGTTCAATAGTTTTACAAAATCTATTTAGGGATATCAAAGCTACCCCCCCCCCCTCATTTTTATATTGCAGATTTGTATTATACGAAAAGAAAACGTAACTTACACGTTTTACATTTTCTTCGGAAAATCGTACTAAGGGAAAATGTATTATAGGAAATCGTAAATAGGATAATATCGAAAATAGTACTAATCGTACTATTGGAAAATGCAACTTGTCCATGCACATAATACGTGAATCAAAATTTAATTCGGTAGGTGTTTTGGAAGGGAAGGACCAACAAATTAGCTTTTACTATCTGTGCTACAAAAGCGATGCGCCTTGAAATTTACCAAGATAATTGGTTTTATTCTAAAATCGATTATTGTACTTACAATTTGAAAAATAAACATATAATAAGTATGTATAAGTATTATAATAGTTGTTTTCGCAATACTTTGCGTATCAGGGAAATACTTTATGTTCACCAACATTCCATAATTTAAAAATTTTAGAAATTAGAATTTTCTAAAAAACGAAAATGTGTCCCATAGATTATTTATATCATAGGCACATAATTATTAACTTCTACCAGAAATAAACATAACTATATATTTTTCTATGCATTTAAATGTTTAAATAATTGTATATCTACAATTGTGTGTTTGTGTGTGTGTGTGTGTGATATAAGATAACCCGTATAAATAATTTGCGTAAATAAAGTACGAAGGATTTCGATTTTTAAATAATAAGCGAAGTCAAATATATTTTATTTTTTTGTTTGAACATCAAAATATTTTTTTAATCATTATTGTAATCAAAATTATGTTTACATGTAATGTTAAGTTTATTTACAGTCAATTTATTTTGAGATTCTGATTATTAACTCTGTTTAGATTTCTGATTACTTTAGATTATAATGTCCTGTGTTAAGCCTACAAAGAATTGAGATTTGTAAACCATTTAATGGAAATTTCTACTTTTATTATCCCTGTCAATTTTATTTGTGTTCATGATGTGTTCGCTTCCATCACATGTTAGATATTTGTTATTATCCTTGCACAACTGCAAATTTTAAGCAGTTAAGAATAAAAATCAGATAAATAGACAGTCAGTTGAAACTACAAAGGCACTATGAAAATAAAGTGACAAAAAATGAACCGTGTCTTCAGAGCCAATAGTAATTAAACCAAAATAATTTCGTAACCCCTCCCCATCCGTACCCCCCCCCCCGCATCAAAGAAAAAAAAAGTTGTAATTTAAAAAATTACAACAAACGTTGGAAAAATGTTTCGAAACCTTAAAATAATAATAATAATAATAATAATAATAATGAATTAAAAATATAAATTATTCAAAAATATTCATCGGAACCATCTACAAATAAACGCTTTTTCCATTACTACAGTTGAAGAGATCCTGGCATTTTCTGTTCTCGCAAAAATATTAGTTTGAACCATCGCCGCAGTTATTGAAACGCATTTTCCATTACTATACCTTATCCTTAATATATACCTTAATATTTCGTCGGGACCTTCCTACAATAACTTTAACTCTTGTTTAGATTGATGTCTGAGTTAAAGGCATTTTGAGGAAATTAAAGTTGAAGACGACGTTTTTTGTTTATAAGATGATTTCTCATCCGACGTCAATTTTTTAATTCGACTTTTTTTCATATCTGGTTGTTTGCATCGATCCTTTTTGTAACTTTGACATTTTTGTAACGATTTTATGCATTTCTATTGCCTATTCAAAGAAAACTTTTTCAAAGTTACAGAATTTCGTTAAAAACGCTTAAAAAAATAAAGTGACGACGCCAAGAGGTCCATTCTCGACCGAAAACAACAATCATTTTCCCAATAATTAAACAAAAAAAAAAGAAAAAAAAGAAAGAAAGAAAGAAAAGAAAACGGCAGAAAAAGCGATTTAAAAATAAAGCTAGTACTTGCTGAAAGACGAATCGTCTGATTAAACATCTAACGGTATTCAAATACTTAGTTGAATTACAGAGGGATTTTATCTTGTTGCCATGAATTAATGTAATGCCATTGTTTTCACGGTTTTAAGAAAATTAAACCTTCGTTTTTTAAAATATACACTCCACAACGACATTATTATTTGTACCACTTTCTCTCGAAACCAGCAATCGCATTCAAAATCTCATTTAAAAGCAAATTGGAAAATCCTTGAGAAATATAAATTGAAATATCTTATTTTCCCCCTTTTTTTTCTTCCTCTTTCTCATCTCCTCGAATCCATTTTTGTGGCTCGCTATCAATTCGTAAACAAAAGTGGAAGTCATTTATCTGAAATGAAATAACATTTGTGAATCGTTGAAGTGCTAATGATCGTTTGAGAAAACTTGAATGCTGGCAGGTGAACTTGACGGGGATTAATACGAAGGCATTACTCTGTTACGTAAATATTGAATTCTTTAAAGAGAGCGCTGAGAACTGGTTTTCATTCTCCCAGAATTGGTATAATAGTGATTTATTCAATGCAGCTAATAAGAAGAGTTAAGAAACAAGATATACAGAAAGGAATTTTCATCTATTGTTAAAATTAATCAAACCTATGATTATTCAGAATTGGATTACAATTATTTACTCATAATTAGTTACAATAAACATTGAAATAATAGTGCTATATATCTACTAAATAAATTACAAAAGCCATTTTTTATGATTATTTAAGCTTTATTTTGTGTGTGTGTAATATTTTGGGTAAATGTTTACAAACTTTAAAGTATATATTACACGTCAAGGTGAAAAAATGGGATAACATAAAAATTATGGCGATCACTGTAACTGACCCCGTGCGCTTCGTAGGCATAAATTATTATATTGACGATACCTATAACGATGCCCTGTGTGATTCGTGACTGAAAAACAATTGAAACGACAATCACTATAACGTGGCCTTGTTGCGTACATAACCGTTAAAACGAGAAATATTTTACCAGAGCTTTGAGCGCTTCTAATCTGTAAATACGGTAAACACTTTTACATGATTCTGTGCCCTTTGGGCTCGTAATTCGTTAATATGGCATTTAGTATTTAAATTGTTAGTCTCTACTTTAAAGAAAATGTTTTTTGAGAAGAGGACAGTAAATACTATACTTTGTATAACAATTGAAATCCGATCGCCTAAACGAGAAGAGTGTAAAAACAGTTCATAAAACACGAAATTAAAGAATGACTAAACAAAAATTCACCTGCAACAGAAACTTGCATAAAATTTCTAATCAAAAATCACCAACAGTTATCTTTTTTTTGTAAAGTCCTATAATTTTGTCTATAGCCAATATTTGCGATAACCATGCACGTTGGCACCAATGAATTTTTAAGATTATGAGAATGACAAGAATGATCACAACAATAAAATTAGTTCTGCGCCAAACCACTGTATCTAAAATACCTAAATTGACTGTAGGATTGATAATTCCTTGTTGTTGTAATCTCCAACACCCCTTTTCATCCTTTACATGTTAATTTTTGAAAATCATTAAAGTACGTGACTGTCCCTTTTTACTTACCCATCATACGTAGTATAGGGTAAGTCTTGTAATCGTTTTGAAAATCGAAAAAAAATTTTTGACGGATTTACAGGTTTCAGACACTGGAGATTCCGAAAAACATATTTTTAGAAAAAAAAATTTGCCGTCCATCTGTGTGTCTGTAAACGCTCTATCTCCCGAAAAAATTGAGATAGAAACTTGCAATTTGGTATGTACTTAGTATGTAATAATGGGAAGAAGCCTATTTCATTTCAATAACCTCGATTAACCGGAACTATTTTTTTCGGACTCTCGAAATATTCGTTCTGATAAAAGGTATATAAAAATTTTCGAAATTGTTTATTTTAAGGAGTGAATATAAAAGACAATAAAAAAACATAAATTTTGCATAAAGTATGAAGTCGATCGGATAATTAGTTGCCGAGATATTTGGAATCCTATTTGCCACACTCTTCGATTTTTCATGACTCTGTATTTTATCCAAATTTCACTTTAAAGATATATTTTAATTCGAAATTTGACGCTTAATCAGATGCAATAAACCGCTAGTTAATAGGATTATTATTTTTGGAGTTATAAGGAAAAACCTCTTTCAAGCAATTCAGTAATCGAGCCTCTAAAGTTTATGACGTCATCAAGCCACGATTTTATTTGAATTGCAATGCATTTTATAAGTAGTTTACACATTTTTATTTTAATATTTCACATTATGCATATCCATGATGGGTAAGTATTACGGTGGCCCCCAACGACTATTTTAAGGTGTATTTGTATGCTGCATATAACGCTCCTACCTAAAACTTCTGCTAACATATGATGAAATGACTCAAAATTTTCGCCACCCTTTTTAACTCCTTAGGAGTGGAATTTCGATAAATCTTTTCTTATAATATCTCTTCTTATATGTGATTAGAATATATATCCAAGTGTTCAGATTTCTAGCTTCGATTATTTTGTCTGTACATTTATGAATCAGTTAGTGAGTCAGGACAAAGCGTCTTTAAACGAGATCGCCAGTTAATTGGTATTAGACCTGAGCGATATGGTTGGGCACGCACAAACTTTCAATGAGCAGTCAAGTACCTAAGCTGGTGGCAAAAAATAAAGGTCGCCGTTATTCAAATGATTCAAATGATTCAAAACATGCAGCAATATTATCACACTTAATAGTGGTAGCGACACATGTCTTATAAGTGTTACCAAATTATCTCATTTTTTTAAAAAAAATATCTACTACTATTTTCGAATAATTACATTCCTTTTATTTAATCACGGAATGTCTCAAAATAAATAATGCTATAAGATATAAGGAAAAACTAGTATTTATTTTAAATGAAAAAGAAGCTTAAACGGACAACACTGCGTCTTGTACAATGCACATACATTTAAAACTGACAGCCATAAGAACCTTACATTTTCCGAATATCATGTAAAAATTACAAAAAAAAAAAAAACATAAATCCTAGTAAATTTAGAAGTACCTATTACACAAATATTTGTATGGAAATGAGCCAGAAACCTTAATCGAACATATAACAAAACAAAACGAAAAAAAAAATATTTTATTATTTTATTGAAAGCAACCTTTAAAAACGGATTTTTATTTTTCAGAACAGCTAGTAATAGGAAACATGACAAAGAGTGCAACATTGGACAACCCTATTGCACGCTTTTCTGAAACATTTTCACGCGTAACGAGAATGTAAACATTTTTTTAAACAAAAAATAAAATAAAATAAAATAAAAAGAAATTGATGTGATTTTGTTTATCGCATTATGATTAGAAGAGATAAATTATAAGGTCAAGCTAGGAGAGTCTGCGCACAATTCAAAAGAATAGCAATAAAAAATCTAAAAATTTATTTTTTGCTAAACTATCCATGAATAATTTTTACTTCATTTGTTTTTTATGCATTTCCATTGCTATTTTGTTGTTAAGTTGCAATTTTATAGAACAGTTGCAATAAAACCAAGAAAGGTATTATGCGCAATCTCTCCTTACAGGGTTGGTGTGATTGCGCACATGGGTAGGAGAGATTGTTACTGATAATAACTACAATTATATTGTTAACAATAATAATTACACTTAAATGACATTACTGTAAGGTTTTTGTGAACACATTTTATTGTATTGGGAGTGAATATTTCAACCTGATGCTTCAAGAATCAGAAAAAGAAAATAATTTTAAAAACGATTAAAAAATTTCAATTAAAGGAAAAAAATAAAGAATCAGAAAAAGCAAGTCCAGATAATATTACAAAATAAAATTATATAACTTAATAATACTTTTAATTAAAATTAGTTCATTTTCATTTTTTTATGCAAATTTACCCATAAGCTGCGTAATCTCTCCTAGCATTGAAACTAATGGGCACAATGCGCCATCTCTCCTAAGTAGCAGATGCGCAAACTCTCCAATTTCGGTAGGAGAGATTGCGCGGCCTTCTTTTTAAACATGGCCGCTACTAAAACGAACCGTTGATGTTCACATTGTTAGTCTAGATTAGTAGCTTATGAGAAATCGTTTAAGTTTAAAATATTTTGTACTACTGACACTGTATAGAAATTCTGATGAAGTGCTATGAAAATTCAAGCACTTACTTTGGGAAAACAAAACAAAATAGCAATACTTTATCTTAGACGCTCACAGCAATCAACGTGCGCTTTCAAGTAGACACTCCACTACTGTTGTTGTACAACTACCTGGAGTCGCTGCGCTCTGACTCTTCTCCTTCCCCACGAACCTTTATGTGCGCAATCTCTCCGACCGTGCCATCTCTCCTGGCTTTACCTTAACGAAAAATAATCATTTGAAATGAAATAACTTTTCTGAATTGCTGAAACCTAATGATTGTTTGAAAAACACATGAAAGCTGCAGGTGAACTTGACGGGAATTAATAGGATGGCATTACTGTCGTACGTAAATGTTGAATTGTGAAAAGAGAGCGCTGAAAACCGATTTCCTCTTATCCAGAATCGTTATAGTAATTATTTATTTAATTTAGCTAATATAAAATAAGAGTTAATAAACGCAAAAAAATAAATTGTTATCTATTTTTAGTACAAATAAAACCTATTAGCAATCGTAATTTGATTAAAAGGTCAAATATCTTTTAAAGTGACAAAAAAAAAAAAACCCTTTTTTTTAAAGTTTATATTAAACGTTCATTTTTTAAGAACATTTAAAAGGAAGCCTCATGCGAAAATTCGCTTCAGAAGGGAAGTTGTGTAAACAGTTTGAGCTCCTTTTATATGAGCAAGGTGTAATTTGATCTTTGAAATCAATATTCTCAAAACAGTGTTTTTAGGCATTACGGCCATGACTTCTAAAAAATGGCTGGATAAAATTTCATGAAATTTTGACTGAAGGTTTGACCTTATAGATGCACAAAATGACTTACTATGTTCATCAAGTCAGAAATTTAGAAATTGTAAATATTTTTATTAAACAAAAAAAAATCAAAATTGTGAGTTATATTTTACATTATATTCTCAAGAACTTATAGTTATATTTTTTCCAGTGTCGATAATTTTAAATACATATTATACATGTGCTACGCAATAAAAACAATTGGCTCACTATAACATTCAATTATGAGATATTCTGCGATAAAAGATGAATTCATTTATTAAAAAAGCATTAAATTCAAATTTATTCAAAAATTTTATATACATCTAGACTCTTTTTCAGAACATTAACTGTTAGCGTATATCACTTTTAATGTGTTTTTAAAATTTCATAACCGAAAGTTAATCAGATGTGTAGTTATTGCAATCCATATTACGGTCAATTTCCCATGTAATTTTCAATTTCAAAAGTACCTGACCCCTTAAAAGCTTCTGATTTAATTAATTTACATATATCTTGAGCTATTAACGCATTATTTGTAATGAATGAAATATAAAAGCCATTTTTAGATGGTTATTTGAGCTATAAATGTTTCCTTCCATTAATATTTTGGGTAAACGTTTACGATAGATGTAAGGTTACATTCTAATACAAGGAAATTCTCAGAACGTGATTACTTTGAAAAAAATAATGAATTTAAATGAGATTATTAGTAGTTAAAATATATTGGAACCTGAGCGGTATGATCGTGGCCTTTTCCTGAGACTTTCTTTTATGTAACGCTAATTTCAATCGGTTTATTTTTAAAAACTCGAGTGATGGGATTTTTTATTGCATTATTACTATGAAAACAAATTAAAGTGGAAACGATGCATTTGAAATGAAAAAGACGTTTGTCAATCGCTGAGTGCTAATCGTAGTTTGAAGAAAAGTGAATGTTGCAGGTTAATTTGACAAGCCCTATTTGAGTCAGTTTCATTTAAAAATTAAACTACCTCAAACAGACTCAAAGAGTGCTGCATTTTTCTAAAGTTAAATATGCCATAATAAAATAATAATCACAATGAAATCAATATTGAAAAGTTTCCTATGTTAATTGCATTTATAATATGGGACAATTTTTAAAAGTAAAATGTGTCCTAAAGAAAATAAGGATCATGATAAAAAATGTATTTTTTCATTGCTTCAAGAAATATAAACAATATAGGTTCACTTATAATATTCGAAAGGATTTTAAAATGTATATGGTTCGCATAATTATTCCCTCTTGTTTAAAATGCTATTGCAGATAGTACTAATTTTTAAAACTAATTTATATTCTATGATAAAAATGTGTTCAATGGGAAGTGAACAATAGTATAAAAATAATAAAAGCTACGTTAAAAAGATAATTACATACAATCATCCACATATGACTTATAATCATTTGTACCAAAATTTTTTCAATTTATATTGTAAAACTGTCCGTGAACCGCGAGTAATGCTGACGTCATATCAACGGTGGCAACGGTGCAAACAATCCATATCCCTTTTTCCCAAATTTAATTACTATTTCTATACGTCGCATAATTTAAATTTTTACACCGTCGAATAGGGGTAAAATGGAGTTTAAAATGCAATTTGTTTTTAAACTGTATCTCAATTTACTGATTTTTTATGGTTTTTAAAAATTATTTTAAGCAGGATTGTTATTAGAAATCTATCTTTATCACATGCTGTTCGATTACGGAAGGTTAATAAGTTTGAGCTTAAAAGATATAAATACAGTGGAACTTCCATTTAACGAAGTCTCATTGTTACACTTAAAAACTTCGTTATGAAGAAAATTCGTTAAATAGAAATCAACTTAAAATCATGAAATTTTCCCTTCAGATATAACAAACAGGTGTTGAATTCAGAAGCATTTGATTCGGTTTTGATTATGAAGCCGTCTTTTACAAAACAATTGTGTACGGTCGATGAAATCACGTCACATTCCCAAGCTTTGGCCCAAGCTTTCATCAGCTCTGATACACAGAATCTCAAACTAATGTTTTCACTACATCGTCTTTTTTCTGTCTTCGATAATGTATTTCAAATTTTTTTATTATCCCTTAGACTAATGGCTGAAGTTTAGCTGTATTGGCAGGAACAAAACTAATTTTGATGTTCTTCGATTTGTATTTTGAAGCACGTTCTTGTGGATGTACAAAGAAATTGTCTATCAGTAGTGGATGGTCAGAATGGTAACTGTCCGTCTCTAACAGATATTTTTTGTTTCAATGCATCTGACGCCATTGCGACATCTCATCGTCTATATTATTGAAGGTAAAAAAGGGATTTTGACTTCCCCCAACTCTCAGTGTTGTAGTCTCGGTGTGGGAGAATAGTGATAACAAGTGTTTTTCTAAATATGAAAAAAAAATTGTTTTATTTAGCACCAGGCAGAATGGAAATTATTTAAATGTATTCATTTTCATACAATCGAATCCGCTGAAATAAATTCGCATATCCTTCGCAACAGCAATCGCTTAATTTGAATTCTGTACACGTGCAAAAGTGGATTAAACTTCGTTATATAGAATATATTTTTCGTAATATGGAGATTAATTTACATGCTAATGGTGTTCAAAGTCAAAGTTTGACAAAAAATTTCGTTAAGTAGAAAACTTCGTTAAATAGGGACTTCGTTAAAGGGAAGTTCCACTGTAGTTTAGTGTCAGCAATTATTGCATGACAAAATGAACACTTCATCAATAAAAAAATAAATATAATTAAAACAAAATTTTAATAGATATGTGATGAAAGTACGTGCTTAAACATTGAAATAATCATAATAAAAATGTTTTTGTAAGTAGAAAAATCTTTGGCAATTTCTTCGGTTATTAACCTCTGTCATGCGGCTAATGCGAAAATATCGCTTTTAATAAGTTAAAACTTTATTCGATTAAAAAATTTATATTTTCATGCAAAAATACTTTTTAGTGTTGTTACTATTTTATCTATAAGAAAATATATCAAATGTAAATATCTAAGAGTTTTAAATTAAATTTAAATAAAAATGGTTTCCACCTATGTTTTGTACACCAGACAGTATGTTATGTAAACAGCGAATTCCGGCTTGGATCCTCTGATTATAGTAATTTGAAAGGGAAATCTGTAAAGGATTTATCCTAAATTGTTTTCCAAATCTACGTATATCTACAAAGAACTGTGTGAACGCTGCGTACAAGTTTGTCACATGTGAACTCTTCCTAGAATACGCGTAAGTTTTTAAAATATAATCACATAAAACTAATAATCAAAGAAAAACAATTTAGTCATTCTATGTCGTGTTTTCTAATAGCTTTAAGTGAATGTAGAAGGTATTCCTGTACTGAACGAAATAATCCATAAGCTGCTTTTAGAAGCGATACTGAGTAAGTCGACCTGATATTGTATAAATCAAATCCCTTCCCATTCTTCTCGAACCATTTTGTGGTCTTCGATACAAGAAAGGGGAAATTCAATAAAATAAATGGGTGTTTTTCGACAGGTCAAAGACACCTGCTCTTGACATCAGATCTTTAGATATGCTAAGAAAGTTAAAAAAAAGATAAAAGAGTCCGACATACCACATCACAGATAGCGACACATAAGAACGCTAGCTGTTTGGACCTTAAAGATGGAAACAGATAGCAAAAAACACCCATTTATTTTGTTGAAACTTACTTTTTTTTGTCAATGACCTCAAATGATTCGAGAAGAATGGGAAGAGATTTGATTTAGGGTTATCTCAGGGCGAATTGCTCAGGAAGGCTCTGAATTGACCTTTAGATTTCTCTCCCTGTTACTGAGGTCATAAATTTTGTCAACTGACACCGATAAGGCCGGTTTAGTGATTTATGGAGCAAGTCAGTCTAAGATACAAATAACGCATATAGCTTCTCATTTTTTTCTCGAATCATTTTGTGGTCAGGCACAAAAGAAAGGAATGGTGTCAACGGCTGTCCCTACCTGTCAATTGCTCCTGGTTTGACCTCTGAATTTTAGACATGTTAAAAAAGTCATAAAAGATCAAAGATTCCGACATAATACAAGAAACGATACCGGCGTAAGTATACGCTCTGTTCGAGCCAGGTTGTTGGGCTTCACTGTAATTAACAGTAATACCACATTTGACAGGACAGGGGGATAAGCACTACCTTTTCGCTGAGCGAATCGTGGAATTGTTTCTCCCTGATCAACCCTTATAAATAAGAAATATCGTGGGTTTTCGACAATTGTGGCTTTATTTTCTGAAAATGTACACTTGCTGGCATAAATTTTCTGATTCATTATTAATATTATGAACCCAAATACTTCGCTAAACAAACTATCTGAACTCTTTTAACACTTAAACCATAAATTTCGTTTGCATAATTTATCCTATAATAACTTGGTTTTCTATTGGCTTTAAATCGGAAGTGAATATGAAAAAATCTTAAACAAAATTTATTTTTAAAGAAAAACCTATACCAGAAATATTTAATAATATAAAACCACAAATATTTGAAAGTAATTTTTAATTCTGAATAGATAAAAAGAATATAGCCATTAAAGTATACGAACTTTGGATAAAAAAAATTTAAATATACGTGAATCTCGAGTTGCTTCCTAAGTTTGGCGAGGAAATTATTAAACCCCATTTGACTGTTTCAGAATAATGTTGTTGTATTAACGCTTTGTTAGCCTGGCCTTTATACGGAAGTATACACTTCAGTTCGTACATACAATTATTTATACTTGCTTACTGAATTTTTAAAAAGAAAACAAAACTACCTCGAATTCATTTTTGTATTATATTAAGGAGCATTGCCACCTACGAGCTACGCTCGTCAAAGCCCAGCCAGACTCATGGCCGACTCCAATGCCTGGTTGTACCAGACCCTGGAGGTTCCACAAATATGCTAATTTGCTCTGTATTAAAAAAAGCGGATTACGGAGGATTAGATGATATTCATTTCTCTCTGATGGGGAGATTTTTCGGGCCACCACTGTCGAGACAGCCGATGGCTGTTTAGTGAATTTTTAAGAAAGAAAATTTGAAAATCGTCTGGTTTTAAAGTATTAAGTAAAACGGCGCTACCTCGTACACTTTTATAACGTCTAGAAGAACATTTTGTAGACGTTATATAAAAATATTTTTAAATATGACGGTTTAATTATATCGTTTTAAGTATAACGTTATTTTTTCTATTGGATCCCTTTCGCGCGTAATAATTTAATCATTTTAAAGTTTTCTTTCTTTTTACTTTCTTCTATCTTTACAAGAAGAAAGTATTGGATTCATGAAATTTTTTTACTTCCGGTTTTCGACGGATTTATACGTTTTAGAAGGTCCTGAACACGATTTGACTGTTTTTAGAAAATGTCTGTCTGTGATTCTCTGATTCTCTCTGTCTGTCTCTAAAATTTTGAGGGCGCTCTATCTCCAGAACTATTGCGCGAAATTTAATAAAACTTAATATTCAGTTAGTCCCTGATATAAATTGGTGCGGATTAGTTTTTAGTGAAAATCACAGCAGGTGGCGCTGCTATGCTACATTTTTTTTTTTTTTTTTTTGGATTTCCGCAATAGCTCTATCTCAAGTACTAATGTACTTATTTTCATAAAACTTCAGATTCAGTTAGATTTTGACATAAATAGGCGTTGATAACGTTATAGTGTAGCTATCCCAACAGATGGCGCTGCTATACCACTTTTTGCATTATTTTTACGATAACTATATCTCAAGAACTAATGCACGGATTTTGATCAAACTTCAGATTCAGTTAGACGTTGCCATAAGTTGTTGGTCTAAATCGCCCAACAAGTAGCGCTGCTATGCAGCATTTTGCACGATTTACGCAATTTTAGTGACAGCCATATATCGAGAACTAATGCACGGAATTTAATAAAAATTTAGATTCAGCTGGACCTTGATATAAATTGGATGCTGATTCTTTTTATTGTATGCGAAACCTGTGTGAGATAGAAGAAAGTTTTGAGACTGGCACATCCAACTAGTTTAACACTCATGTGTAAATATATTTTTTCATTAAGAATGGTTTGGAAATATTGCTTTTTGGGCTTTTTAAATCTGACAATAGTAGATGAAAACGGTTATTTAAAACTATTATTAAATCTCTGATTGTAAAAATTGTAATAATAATAATAATAAAAAATTGAAAATAACTCGCGACAAATTAAATAAAATATTGAAAATTAAACAAAAAATACATCGGTCAAGTGCTGGTACAACACTCACTCAAAGGGATAAAAAGTCAATAAATTGAGATTCACTTGTCACACAATGTGCATTGTAAAGTAAATATTCTTGTCTATACAACTGTGTAAAAATTTAAATTATGCAATTTTTTGAAGTAATAAAATTTGGAAAAAAAAGGAAATGGATTACTTCGATCGTCGCCGCTATCGAAATGACGTCAACGTTACTCTCGGACATGTTTTTTGCTTTATAATATAGATTTATTAACATATAAAAACTCTCAAGCATTCAGAAGAGATAAGATTTAAAATCTATTAAATTGTGTTAAATATCAAACACGATTATTAATCATATTCAATGGTTGGAGTACCATTGATGAGGTTTATTCCAACAAGGCGAAAAATGTCCGAGCCATGACTTGAACCTGGATACCTTGGCTTGCCGTGCCAATGCTAAAGAAAAAAAAAACTTTTTTATTTATTATATTAAACAAAATTTCATAAAATGGTGATCTTAAACTGCTTATTTTTGTAATTTGTTTAGAATAAAAGCCCATTTTCAGGGTAGTACACGTACATCCCCTTGGACCCAGCGTTGTCTCATTAATTTTGCATTCGCAATTCCCTATAACTGTGGTATGTGAATGTAGTACATCTTGGATTTCATTTTACAGTATGATTTTATTACGATGAGCACCAGTTTGGACAGGGATAATACATTTTTAACATTTGTTTAAGCTTTTTTTTTTTTTTTTTTTTTGTAATGCACCTAAAAAAATTAAGAAAAGTAAGCAAGATTATTGGGTTTTTTAATTATTATTATCTATATAAAAATAAATATATTACTTGAAATACTTAAGGGGTAATATTACACTGACCTCCTGATATTTAAGGTTTTTTCCGGAATTTATTTTAAGGAAATGCGAAATATTCGTAAAAATGTATTTCCAATAATTTATTACACATATATTAAAGTAGAAAAGAGTATTTTATTCAGTTGATACATTAAAAAATCATGGCTTGACAGCTGATGGGTGCAAGCGGTTGGAAAAAAGACGATCCAGCTGTGGACACCTAAACAAATCGTGGAGTTGACCTAGAACAATGTAAAAAAAAATCCCTGATGGCTCGGCCTACATTCAAAGATAGATTTCGAAAACGAAGACAATGGAGCTCCTGTTTATTGTGGATTACAGAAGCAGGACCTTTTTTCCATGATGCGGCAGTTGGGACCGCTCACTTCGAAATCTACCTGTGTCTGTAGGTGGAGCCGGCAGGGATTTTTTGTTCTTATTATTTATTTATTTATTTATTTATTAATTTTTTGCTGTAAGAGTTGGTCTTATAAAAAACTTGTCAATATAAAAGTTGTAGATAAAAAAGGAAGATTTATAATAAATTTAGGTGGATTTGATATCTTGTGAATTGACAAAGTTGTAATTTTTTTTTCTTCTTACACACCTGTTTACCCAAGCCCCCTTTAAGCCATTTTTAATGATAAAAAAAAAAAATCTGCCATACATAAATTTTCAGCCCTTTTCCTAGAAATAATAATAACTTTAAACGGATTCGATAAGTATCATAATTAAGAAATTGTTTTTTTTCTGTCTTCACAACCTCCCAAATCCCCCCCCCCCCTCCCTGGTCCGATTTTGCTCATTAACGAACTTGACCGAGATTTTATGCTTCTTGATTTTATGTATCATTCTTGAGTTATCGTGCCAAAAAAGTGATATATATATATATATATATATATATATATATAGATAGATAGATAGATAGATAAAGTTTTGAACCAGGGTTGGTTTTCGGTTCTAGGAGTCGGAGTCATGATAGGCGTAAGATCTGCAAAATTTTTTCAGAAATTCCAATAGAATAGGTTGTATTTATTACGAAATCTACCTGAAAGTTTCTGAATAACCGAACGATAACGCAGGTCTGCAATCATTACGTAATCATGAGATCTTTTTGAAAAATGTACACTTATTCTATGCATTTTTAAGATGCTTATTCAAAAAATGATGCCTTTTTTATATCGCGTAAAGTTTTTTTTTATCATAATCTGCATAAGTATGCAGTACATTGATGTATATAGCCTGTTTAAAATAATAATGAAAAAAAAGAACAATTTTAATTGAACATTTATACAAAATATATACATATACATATATAATGCTTTAAAAATAGGTTTAAGTTCCTTTATTTGTCATTAAGAAATATATTATATTTTCTTTCTCTTTTACCAGTAACGCTGTTATTTTTGGTTTTCTGTTTTGCAAAGAATCAGACTTTTCACGAATAAATATCCGAGAATAACCGGCAATCATATATTCCACTGATCCCAATAGGTACAGATACGTGCTGGTTTCCATTAGAACAGTGTTAAAACTTATTTTTTTATATCCAATGAAGAGTATCCATTCCTGGGTTTTATATTTAACGCCAAAATTTGCGCATCAATCTATTGATATTCTTTGCAGTAAACTTAGTCAATATGCTGCAAAAGAGATAAACTCGTGTTCTTTGGTTAGATAAACAGTAGATGTTTTAGGATCCAATAAGTTTTTTTTCTTTTAGTTTGGAGACTAAAATAGCAGCAAATCCCTTAGACACGTTCAGATTGATTACATAGTCGAGGGGCATCTTTGTCTAGACTGAACTGAACACCGAAAATATTAACTATACTGAATTAAAATGAAAATCAGCAGCAGCAGCAGTATTATCTGAATCAAAATCAGATGAGTCTTCAAATATGTTTTGTTAAAGGGAATAGTCCGTTTGTGAACCGTGTGGAACAAGGTGAGAAAGAATTAAGTACATAAAAGCTAATGTAATCCAATCACTTGTTAACTTTAAATTAATGCCAAATAATGCTTAAAGTGATAAAAAAACATAACACAGAATATTTTAAAATACCTTTTTCTTTAATGTAGATAACATATGTTTCATGCACAACTATCGGTGACATCTTCAGATCTTAATAATAAATACAAAATTCTCGCATATATGAAAATAGTAAAACATCTACCACGAGATCGCATTTCAAAAGTTAGTAGGTGCTTAATTTGGCCAAAACTGGGAAACGTGAAAGAATTATTATTTATTTTTATTTTTATTGCTTTTCCATTTATCGATCACCGCGTGCCAAATTTTAGCAAATTCAAAGGAAACGGTTTTGTTACAAATGCAATCTTTTCGCAAATATATTTCTATAGATTCACGGATAATGGATGGGATATAAGCTCTTGATTGAAAAATTATTTTAATATTATTGAAATCTATCTGCAACTGCTCCTTACTATATAGTCTAGCTAAAGCGGTTGCAGATAGATTTCAATAATAGTAAAATAATTTTTCAATCAAGAGCTTATATCCCATCCATTATCCGTGAATCTATAGAAATATATTTGCGAAAAGATTGCATTTGTAACGAAACCGTTTCCTTTGAATTTGCTAAAATTTGGCACGCGGTGATCGATAAATGGAAAAGCAATAAAAATAAAAATAAATAATAATTCTTTCACGTTTCCCAGTTTTGGTCAAATTAAGCACCTACTAACTTTTGACATGCGATCTCGTGGTAGATGTTTTACTATTTTCAAATATGCGAGAATTTTGTATTTATTATTAAGATCTGAAGATGTCACCGATAGTTGTGCATGAAACATATGTTATCTACATTAAAGAAAAAGGTATTTTAAAATATTCTGTGTTATGTTTTTTTATCACTTTAAGCATTATTGGACATTAATTTAAAAGCTTTCTTGTTTTAGACTATAATCACTAGTTTCTAGACATATAATCACAAACATTACATAATCAAAAAAATTTAACCATCAGTGTGCTCTTTAGACCAGGTCTGCACCACATGTGATACAAAATCTGAATGTTTATTTTTAAAACGCAACCATAAACAAAAAACTCTGTGTCACTCCAAAATATGGGAAATAAACTTTTCTAATTCAAGGTATAATACTACACACATTTAATTTTATGACAAAACAATTTTTTTCTTTAAAAAAAATATGTACGATTTAATTAAAATTAGGTTATAAGCGGTCGCATATAATAAAAAATTAAGCTTGTGCGAAAATTGTACGTGATTCACCATGTGACAGAAATTCAGCACAGAAAATTACATTTAGAACAGCTAAAATGATATAAAAAAAGTTTATCCATTGTCGACCTGTGCAATAATGGCTTGGAAAATGAAAATAGTAACAATAATACGAGATCACCGTTGCTGTCAAATGAAAAAATTGATTAAAGAAAAATATTACTATAAATGACTTTTTATTTTCAAAAGTTGGTTATTAATTTTATTTTTTAAACTCTTTTGTTTTACTTAACTGGGTATTCGTATGTGAAGATGGAATTTTGGAATCGTTTTTTAAATCATATCCTGATATGCTAGAATTATAAATTGTACACAATTGTGTTTCCGATGACAATACATAATTTTAATTTTTTTAGAACTAAATTATAAATTAATAAGTTAATTTTAAAACATTTTTCAGTTAGCCGTCCGCGGTTAAATCATCAAATATCCATTAGGATTTCAACTATATATGAGTCACAAAAACAACGGAGTTCATTGTGCTACAAACTATGTTCACCAAAATATGCCAACTGTATATGAAACTGCAACAATAAAATATTTTAAGCACTAAAACGTAGAAAATAGTTTTTTTTTTAAACATAAAAATAATGATTACTTAAAATATGCTTAAATCAATAGATCATTTAATATTGAATTATTATTAGACGTTTAGAAATGAATTTAGAAATCATGAAAAAGTTTAAATAATGTTTTTTTTTTCTTATTTCTGTAGTCATACATAAAACAAAAGCAAATATTATTTTTTTAAATAAATTCATTAGTTAATTCATAAGTTACCTTTCTGCCAAGCGTAAATCGAAGAGATGTTTTTTTTAATATGGGGATCACCGCCATTGTAACGATTTTTTAGGGAACAACATGAAATTAAATTCTTAAACTTAGGCGTGATTTTTAAGATAAACTTTGAATGCTTATAAAAGAGTGGTTTTCAAAAATATATTTTTACTTTTATACTTATAAAACATTTCTAATATATTGTTAAAAAAATACATATGTGCGTTTTTGGAACATTTAAAAGAAACTATATCAAGATATGTTTTGCATACAACTGCAGTGATTATTTCTATTTTAATTAAATATGGTTACCATAAATAAAAAATATTTTTTTATGATTAATATATTTGAATTAGTATAATTTAAACATAATCAAAATTTTTAAATGGAAATATCCTGGAACATGTGAAACAAGTTAAGTAATAAGGGAAAAAAGAATATAACACAACTCCGCAATTTAAAAGATAAGAAGTCATAAAAAGCAGCGCTGAAAGATGTACTGTTGGATTAAATATTTATCGGTGTTCCGTTAATTGATCTACAGAAAATCCCTCAAAATGCTATGCCCCTATCGTCTTCACGAATTTGAATAAATTACATGTTCGTTTTTAAATATTCTTTTCGCAAGTAAATCAATAAGAGTATCACTCTCCCAAGAAATAGTAATCGCTTTCCAATATCATATTTAAAAATGAATTGGAATCGTCCTGAAATATTTATCATGACTCCCTCTCACTATTACAGCGTAATTACCTTCATGGTTTTGAGAATATTAAACGTTGATCTTTAAATATCCACTTCACAAGTAAATCAATAACAGTACCCCTCTGAAGATAAATAGTAATCGCTTTCAAAATTTCATTTAAAAACGAACTGGGAAAAATCCTTGAGAATTATGAATCGAAATACGCTCTTTTACATATGTTTTTTTTTTCCTTTTTCACTTCCTCCTTGAATTTATTTTTGTGGCTTGGGATCAATTCGTAAGCAAAATGAAAAGCCATTTATTTGGAATGGAACAACATTTGTAAATAACATTTGAGCGCTAATGATCGTTTGAAAAACGCGAATGCTGCAGGTGATCTTGACTGAGATTAATAGGAAAGCATTACTGTCTAATACAAACATTCAATTTTGAAAAAGAGATTACTGTGCATTTGTTTTCTTGGGTTTAGAAAAAAATATGATAATAATTTATTCAGAAAAAGTGACAAAAAAAGTAAACAATTCTGCACGCCTCCATTTCTATTGACACCTTAAAGCAATTTAACCTTTCAGAAATTAAAACAAGATGTTTAGATTAACATTTGTTTTATCCCATTCCCCAACTGGGTAAAAATAATCCTTTTTATACTCTTTTATATAAATTTATGGAACAGTGTCTATTAAAAACAGACATGTTAATGACAAGCTAGAATATTTATATTCAAGATTGAGTGTTAAAATAATGAAAAGTTTTAAAATTATTCCATTTTTTTAAAATTTAAAGTGACGAATATTGCCATATTTTAAAATGTTCCATGCGTATTTCTTTTGCATAAAATATGACAATACATATTTATGAGATATTTTTATATATTACAATGGAAGTTGGCAATAATTGTAAAAGTTCGCTGAATGTGTAAGCAGAAAGAAACTTTTTTATAATTATGCTTTGTTTTTTTTTTCTAAAAACGTAGCTATATATTTTCAAATGCACAATAATTTCAACACTAAAATACCCTTGAAATGCAAAATTTTATACTAACATTTGTTTGTTATTGTATAGAAAATCCATATTCAACCTGCGGCCCGGCACCCTTTTATGTGCGCCCCGAGACACATAATCATTAATTTCTATTTATAAAATTAATGGAGATGTGCATGAAAGGTTTTTAAGACTTTCATTTTTCTTTTATATATTTTCACGACAAGACAAAATCTGTCCATTTATTTATAATTACTAACATAAAATTACGTTAACCCCCTGACTGCTCATTTTTTTTTCAAAATCCTTTCGACCAATATCTAACCGAACTTTATCTCCTATACTATTACATATCTCAAATCATCCTGTATATAAAATATGTAATAAATTTATCATTTTTTTCAACCTTTGACTGTGAAATTTTTAATACAAAATTGCTTCAAAAATTGTAAATTATATAAATTTTTCTACAAATATCTTGCTCGTGGAAATCGCGGGATAAGCAGTCAGAGGGTTAAAAGATATTAAATGTATCTCCAATCTCATTCTATTAGTCAAAAGTTGTTTTTATATGTAGTCCTATTTCTGATACAGTGGTGTACACATATTTTAATCTTTAATACTAATCAAACATTATCCCAAATTAATTAAATTTGCGTTATATTAAACAACATTAATAAAAAAAACTGCCCAGTCAACTGAAGGCATTGAGCTCACAGGCTATTCACACTAATTGTATATTATACTCTATTTTATACCAATGAACCCCAAAACTAATCAGGGAAGCGCCTTTTCACAATGAACCTATAAACAAAGTTTTAAGCAAAACGGTTATTTCTATCAAGAGTTATTGCGTTACGTACATACTCAGGCTTTGATAGCCTGTGAGCTAAAAAAATAATAAAAACTTTTTGTCTTGAGCAAAAGACTCACTTATTAAAGAAAATCTTTTACTTTTTTTTAATATAACTTTTCTTTAATGCTGCATTGTTATATTGTTACGTTTTATATTTACCATATAGCTAATCAGAGTAATCGTTTATCACGTGAAAAATGTGCAGTGAAATGTTTTACACTACTATTTCCAAATGAGAATCTTCGCGGCATATTTCTACATCATTTTCAAAAGCAATGAGGAACAATCGATATGAAAATAATAGAGTTCTTCATAACATTTCTTCGTCAAATCCTACAGATTACACTAACTTTATTACATTACTTTTTTATACTACTTTTGTTATTGCACTATTTTAATAACCTATTTTATCCAATGTTATATAACAGTGTTTTGGTCCGCCTAACGACTCAAAGATATGTTTAAGGCCCGCGAGCAAGAAAGTTTGAGTTTGGCTGGTATAGAGAATATACTGTTTAAATTTCAAAGAAATCTGATAATTAGGAGTGCACATAAAACGTTTCAAATGTTAGAAATGTGCGAAATTTTGAGAAAACAGTAGCTTATTTAGTTAAACTGCATAAATATACAGAGTTCTCACAAATAAAAAAAACTTACACTCTAAAAACGACATTTTCAAAACTGAGCAAAAAATACTCAAATCTGAGTATGTCGCATAGTCAAAATATCTCCGAATCAAAGTTACTCAAGTTTGAAACATGTATATACTCATTTCTGAAAACTTGCACACACTCAATAATAAAACATCATGTGCTCATATTTGCGTATGTCCATGTTTCAAAAATGAGTATGAATTGACTTCTATGTTCCCATTTTTGAGTATTTCTATGTTTCAAAAATGAGTTTGAGCTGATTCTAATCCTTTTTGAGTATGTTTATGTTCAAGAATGAGTTTGAACTGATCTCTATGTGCTTAATTTTGAGTATGTCACGTTTCAATATTCTGAGTATTTCTTATATTTCAGAATTCAAAGAATTGGGTCGTCATATTTGAAACAAAAAGTTTCATAGCAAAATGAAAACATCGATATACTCAGATTTGAAAGTGTCATTTTTCTCAGTGTATGTTTCTTCGAAGAAACGTCAGAATAAAAAAATATATATATTTTAACATTAGATAAATTTGAGCCACTTGTTTCACAGTTCTCCAGATATAAAAATAACTATATAATCTATATTTTAGTGGAATCTCGTGATTTTGAAAGTTCACTGTCCCTTTAACTGGGTTTTTGTATGTAAATATTGAATTTTGTAATCGATTTTTCACCGACTTCCTGATATTTTAGAATTATACAAAATATGTACACCGATGTCTTTCCGATGACAATGTAACATTTTAATACTCTTTGTACGTAATTGTAAATTACTATATTAATTTAAAGGTATTTTTCATTTAGCCGGCAGCATGTGACAAATCGCCAAATAATCTGTATGGATATAAGTATGTACGAGTTACAAAAACAGTGGAGTTAAATATGTATTCTCGCCAAAATAAGCCACCTGGATATGAAACAACAACAAATTAAAATTTCACGCGCTAAAAAGTAGAAAATATAAATAAACAAATAAATAGTGTAATAATTTAAAAATAATACTATTTTATCATGTAACAGTTGAATATTACACTAGATTAATTTTAACACAATTATTTCAAATTGGTAAATAAATCATACGAGTAGTAATTTTCCAACTGGACGAAAAATGTCCGGGCCAAGATTTGAACCTGGGATCGCTTGGCTGAAGCCGCCACGCTCTACCACTGAGCTATCCCGGTCGAATCTGGAGGGCATAATTCATCCAGTTAACCTTATTGATCAGAGAATCTGGTCTGATATTTTAATCAGCTCAACAGAAAAGATCGCCAAGCGATCCCAGGTTCGAATCCTGGCCCGGACATTTTTCGTCCAGTTGGAAAATTACTACTCGTATGATTTATTTACCAATTTGAAATAATTGTGTTAAAATTAATCTAGTGTAATCACGTATCCAGCGTTTACTGGAGTTCCTTTACCTGCGATCTTTTCTGTTGAGCTGATTAAAATATCAGACCAGATTCTCAGATCAATAAGGTTAACTGGTTGAATTATGCCCTCCAGATTCGACCGGGATAGCTCAGTGGTAGAGCGTGGCGGCTTCAGCCAAGCGATCCCAGGTTCGAATCCTGGCCCGGACATTTTTCGTCCAGTTGGAAAATTACTACTCAGTTGAATATTAATTAAATTATGAATATACGTTGAAAAACAGTTTCGAAATCCTGAATAGACAATTTAAATTACGGCGTACGTAATAATTAAAATTAGATACGCAACGGTTTAAATAATTGTTTTTCTTGTTTTCCTATCTGAAAAGCAAAGAAAAAAATCAGTTTATTAATTACAATTTTTTAAATGAATATTAACTTGTTCGCGCTTTCTCTCAAACATAAATCAAAGCAGTGACTTTTTAATAATCAGGTCCCACATCAAATTATTTTATTGTAACTGAAAGTTTTTGGAACAACAGGAATTGCACTAATTAAATTAGGCGTGATTTTTAAGGTAAAAATTGGATGCTTGCAAAAGAGCTTTTTTAAAAAATATATATTTTTGCTTTTATACTTATAAAATTTTTGTAATATATTGTGAAAAAAAATACATATATGCATTTTTGAATAGCTAAATAAAAACCCCATATCAAGAAACATTTTTCATACAAATAAAATGATTATGTTTAGTTCATTTAAATGTAGTTATAATAAATAAAAAAGAATTGTTTTCCGATTAATATATTTGAATTAGTATAATTTAAACAGAATATAACTTTTTAGATTGAAATATTCTAGTTCATATAAAAGAGAAGATAAGTAAAATGAAAAAAGAAAATAAATAACAGAATGAAAGGAGCTGAAAGAAGCACTGATGGATTAAATATTTATCCGTATTCAGATAATTTATCTACAGAAAATCTCTCAAAATGTTATGCCCTTATCACCTTCACCAATTTGATTAAATTAAACGTTATTTTTTAAATATTCTTTTCACAAGTAAATCAATAACAGTATCAATCTCCCGAGAAATAGTGATCGCTTTTCAATATCATATTTAAAAAGGAATTGAAATCGTCCTGAAATATTTATCATGACTCCCTCTCACAATTACAGCGTAATTACCTTCATGGTTTTGGGAATATTAAACGTTCATCTTTAAATATCTACTTCACAAGTAAATCAATAACAGTACCACTCCGAAGATAAATAGTAATCGCTTTCAAAATTTTCATTTAAAAACGAACTGGGAAAAATCCTTGAGAATTATGAATCGAAATACGCTCTTTTACATATGTTTTTTTTTTCTTTTTCCACTTCCTCCTTGAATTCACATTTGAGGCTTTGGATCAATTCGTAAGTAAAATAAAAAGCCATTTATTTTGGAATAGAATAGCATTTGTAAATAACATTTGAGCGCTAATGATCGTTTGAAAAACGCGAATGCTGCAGGTGATCTTGACTGAGATTAATAGGAAAGCATTACTGTCTAATACAAACATTGAATTTTGAAAAGGGATTACTGTGCATTTGTTTCCTTGGGTTTAGAAAATAATATAATAATAATTTATTCAGAAAAAGTAACAAAAAAAAGTTGGTAAGTGTAATCGAAGACAGCACAAAGGTTTTCTTTTAATATCCCTTTCAAAACACTTTATCTTTTTAACAAATAAATCCAAAAACATCTCATATTCTATAAAAAAAAAATCAGGTTTTTTATAAAATAATAATTTACCGGTCAGTTTTTTCGAATTTTGAATTTCTTTATTAGAATACGATTTTTTATATACTGAATTTCAAATCCCTATCTGATAACAGTTTTAAAAATTTGAACATTCGTTTAAAAAGTTGCTATAAATAATACCAACTTGGCTATACCTGACAAATTTGGAGAAATTTGATTCAAATCCAATATTGACGAGATCTGGGAATGAATAATCTGTCATCGGGTTCCATGCATTTTAGCTTAGTGTTTTCCAGTAAACTTAGCTATAATCTTAAAACCAAGAATAGTGAGGGTCTTTGCTCACCAGTACAGGCCAGAAGAACTTTTCGTAGTCATGTTGTACATTGGTTGCTCGTGCAAGGAAGGGTAATAGAATGACGAAAAATTGATTTTATTGATTTTATTGGCGATGTTATAGGAAATTTTGAAGTATTAAATGAGACAGAAGAAAGTTTTGAGATTGGCACATCCGACTACTTTTATATGCAGAAAAACTTTAAAAAAAAAGGAAAAACAAAACGAAATAATGATAAAGGTTTTTCTCTTTTTTGCTGTACATTATACCAGTTTTCTTAAGCAGATAATCTTGATAAAAAAAGATTAATATACGTTTGCCGTTACGCTCCAAACATTTTAGTAATTGAGTTAACGCTTCTTTATTTCTTATACGAAAAAACAAAATGTGTATAAAGATGCTTTAGCTGGCATCGTCTTTAATTCATTGTTGGATTATGATAATTTAGCGTTAGTCTTCTCATGTTCATTTTTTAATCTTTGCATAAATTAGGTCATTAAAGTGAGACAACATTGCCTGCTACACATGATTGTTTTGTTTTGTTTTCCTTTAGTTAATTGTTATCTTCTCTCTCTCTCTCTCTCTTTTTTTTTTTTTTTTTTTTTTTTTTTTTTTTTTGCAATTAGAACGAAAATAAACAGAATCTCTTTACTTAAACATTTTTCTCATGTATAATTAGATTAAGGAGAACAGATAGTGTAATTATAGTTATTAGTTTCGTATACATAACAAAATACTAAATATAATTTTAGAAATCTTTTACAAGGACCCATAGCCTCCGAAAGTGGTAACACCACTCACTTCCTACGCATGAAAAGCAACTGATTTTTATTTATTTATTTATTTATTTATTTATTTATTTATTTTGAAAAGACTATAACATCGGAAAGAAAATTGGTTTGAAGGTATTTATTATATATTTCTTTTTTTATATTCATTTATTTTATAGAAAACTACACATTCGATTGGATGGTATTCATTATATATTTCTTTAACGTTATTGATATATTTTTAGAGACAATTTTCCCAGCTCTTTGGAATGTGTATTTGATTTTCAGAATAACTTTACTAATTTTCATTGGATCTCCTCCAAATTTTAACCATACATTCTCAACACTTTTTCTCTAGAGAAATACACAAGCTTATTTGGATTGATCAAATATATTTAATTTTAAACAATGTACAAAATAAAATTTTTATGCAAAAAAATTTTGCTCATTTTT
The DNA here is from genome assembly GCA_963931845.1 of Maratus michaelseni. Lineage (NCBI taxonomy): Eukaryota > Metazoa > Arthropoda > Arachnida > Araneae > Salticidae > Maratus > Maratus michaelseni. The sequence goes on from OZ007594.1 coordinate 175,031,921, forward strand.
TTGCGTGTTACCATTTTTACAAAAAGCAATATTTTTTAATGGTTATGTGTATCTTTCTTTTAAATTTTATTTAGATTATTTTTAGCACGATGCAATTATTAAAGCACGAATAAAACTTATACTGTATATTTCCGTTTATAAGCCTATTCGTGTATAGGCCGAGTATAGGACATTTCAATGAAAAATTGTCCAAAATCGGAAACCCGTATATAAGCCGATGTTAAAAAAAAAAGTTGATAAAATTCAGCGATCAAAAACGTAGCAATTTGTTGTTCATAGCTAATAGCAAAAGCTGGATATTTGTGTAAATAGGCCATTTAAGTACAGGATTCGTTCGAAATGGATTGAATGGATGTCATCTGGGGTTGCAGCTGTGACAAATGGCGGTAATTAAAAAAAAGTTGACATTGTCACAATATCTGTATGGGTGAAATAAGATTACTTGAAATACCACAAGATATGATCGACCGATCTTTCAACAAATGTTTCACGAGTTATGCGATGGATGGAACTGAGGATGACGCAATTGTTGAAGAATGTACACTGTAAAAAAAATTCTCAGGTTACTAAAAATTTTTTAGAATATTTGTATTCCACAGATTTTTTTAATAACCGGTACTAAAAATCGGTACTAAAAGACAAAAAATTTTTTTGTATTCTTACTCAGTTACAAGAAAATCTGTAAGAATTACAAGAAAACAGCTAGAAATGATTCCGATTTTTAGTAAAGGTTACTAAAAAAATCTGTGGAATACAAATATACTAAAAAAAGTTTAGTAATTTCCAAAGATCAGTTAGAAAAAACTGAACTTTTTTTAGTAGATCTACCCATTTTTTTTTTTACAGTGTAGTGACGATGATTTTGATGATGATGATGATGTAGACGCTGACGACGTTCACCCAATGGAAGGAAGCGATTTTGACGAGTTGTTTGAAAAATCAGATAATGACTTGGGCAGTGAATGCTGATCGTTGACTTTTTCACCTTAAAATAGCAAGATATTAATATATATATATATAATATATATATATTAGATATTAAATTTGTAAGAATTTTTATATTATTTATATTTTTTTTTTTATTCTAGAAGACTAACCAAAATCGCAATTAATTATAGAACAAATCAAAATAGAAAACGAGGAAGATCATGAATGAGCTGGATGGAGGATATAAATCAAGTGGGTAAGTGTGATCGAAGATCGCTCAAAGGGTTTCGTTTAATTTTCCTTTCAGTACACTTTATCCTTTCTTTAATAAATTCAAATTAATTTTATTTAGCAAAAAAAGAAAAAAAAGTCATGTTTTTTATAAAGTAAAAATTTACCGGTCTATTTTTCCCGTTTTTTCGAATATCTAAACCAGCCGGATAGCGGGCGAAGCCCGCTATTATATTCTGTCATAGCAATATCTGGCATGTGGACTAAATGCGATATTTAAAAAAAATAATTTCAAAATTAAACATGTTGTACACCTTCAAAATGTTAAAATATGCAAATATTTCCATAATCGGGTGTTTATCATGATTCAATACGTTCCTCAAACTCACATATTTACTATTCACTATAACTCATATTGATACTCGCTTTGTATTATTCTGAAACATTTAAAAAATCCTTTAAACTTCCGATATGACGTCAGATTTTCTTTTTAATTCTCTAATAAAGTGATATTAATCTGTTTTGTGTACATACACATACTCATACTCCTTATATTATTCAGAAATTTTTCCGTTTTATTACCACTATGTCATCAATCAATTGTATTTCATATTAATCTTTTTTTCAATTGGTGAAACTTTTTATTTCATTTTTATTTTTCACGTGGAAATCGTCTGATAGAAAATTAATTATTGTAGAAAGAATTTAATCGTGGATTTATAATTTTTGGCATCTGCTGTAACGAAAAATGTTTCAATTTAATAGGAAAATGCTGTTAGAATTTTGGTTTTTTATCTCTATTTATTAAATAATACGAATTTTTCAAATTTTAATATTTTGAGCTCTTCATAGCTAATATTCAGATTTATACACAAAGTTTCAACTCTGTAAGTTACATATTTTTTGAGAATGGCTCTGTGACGGACAGACAACGGAGCGGGAGTAATAGGGTTTCGTGAGATGAACGAAACGCTGAAAAGCGATGAGGGATAGAAGTCTGGAGGTGGAATAGACCCTTGACCGGAAGAAATGGATTAGTTTCTCGTAGATTTTTCGGATGGCGCCACTTGACGCCATAAACCGAGTTTATATATATACATTCTAGAATATTTTAAATTTTCTATGACTCGTGTATAGGCCGACTTCCCCCCCCCCTCCACCCCCAAACACACATACAGACTTTGTTGCCAAGAACAGCCAAACATGTTTCTGCTATATACGGAAATATACGCTATGTAATCGAACTACATTCTTAAACAGTGAAATAATGAGAAACACAAAGGCTACTATAAATAGCGAAATGTTTCGCGATTGACAGTAAGGATGCAGCTAATACGAAAGCAACAAAAGTGCTTTTCTGTACAGTTGATGGGCAGTGTAAAAAATACACTAAATGCAATATATATATATATATATATTAGAGTTTTCAACAAAACCATTTTCATCTATGTTCTGAAACACTGGGTAGTGTATCGGGCATGTTTAATCCGGGTAGCCTGGGTTGCACTACCTGGTGAAATACAATAAGATGATATTATTTTATTTTATTTTCTATTTGCCTTCCATTGTCATAATAACTTAGGCGAGGCTGACGCAATTCAATTTATTATTGTGATGGACTCAATTGATCGTCTGGCTATATTTTTCTAGGCATGAGTTTTTCAGTGGCAATATGCACTGTTTTATTTAAAATAATTTTATGTGGTTCTTTCCACAAATTATAAAATTGTCATTTTTTAAGTGTTATATATAATTTTTAAAAGATCAAAATTTTGAACGTTTGAAAATAGGATATTTGGGGGGATTACTCAACTTTGTAGATACCTTTTCATTCTTAAAATACATGTAACATTTTCTTTTCTCAAATTCCTTGAAACGCATTTTTTTCTAGTTTCTTAAATGTATCATAAAATAATATCTAAACAAATTATCAGTACGTATATTCGTACTTTTATAGCTTGTATATTCATTTATATTATACAGTTAATCTTATTCAAATTTATTAAACCGGTTAAATGATAATTTGGTTTTAATCTATAGTGAGCCATCATTTTAATGTATTTGTCTCTAAGTAAGCAATAAGTTATTATTACATATTTCACGGCTTACGCGCATATATGGTAAAATCTTGTATTTATTACATGAGCATGCATATGTATAAACTTTTCTTTTAGAAGACGTTTAATAGTACGATAATGCCAGTCAAGAAAGATGTTTTATTTATTTATTTATTTTTTTAAACAAATTGAATTGGGCCTGATTTCAGTGATTTTGCTCTGCTGCGGAAAAAGGAAGAGTTGGGCCAAGATAGATTTCGTTCGGCCAAATCACGCCTGCAAGTTTTCACTACTCATCAAGCTCACAGGGTTTCTTCTTATTCTTTAAGCCAGTGGTTCCCAAACTTTTGGGCTCGCGGAGCCCTTTTTTCGAAAGAATTTCGAAGGCGGAGCCCCTTAACCGCCCCCCCCCCACGGTACTCTATGGTTTACAAATTAATGTTTTTTTATACCTATAGAGCAGAGAAAGATTGCTGGATAAGAGTCCGATCCAGTAGTTTCCAACATGGGGCCAAGGTTCTCAGTTTGACCCTTTTCTTGATACAGAAATTCTGAATTCATACTAGAATTTTTAAAAATCAAATTTTCTATTATTTAACTCCTTAACAGTTTTATTTAATATTGCTATTATTGGACACAATAAATTAAAAATAACTAAAAACCACTTTTTTGCATTAAAATATCTGCCTTGTATAATCGAGATATGTCCGCCAAATACAGCAAAAGGTATAGTTAAAAATTTGTGGATTCTGAAAGCTTTTACAGTGAACTCTCACTTATACGCGATACACGGTAATTATTTTTCAGCCCCATTAAAGTAATTTTCTCCTTATTTAATTGCAGAGTTTATAAATCGAATTTTACTGTTTTAAAATAGTGGTACGAAAAAGTAATTACTGAACATCGCGTATAAGTGAGAGGTCACTGTAGTAACGAAGAAAACAAACTCTTCTTTCCCGAGCGCCGTTCGAGCAATACTGTAAAGAGCCTACATCAGTCACGCGAAAAAACGCACAAGCTAATGTTAAGTCTATGGGAAGGTTCTTGCGCGATTTCTCGCTTGCATTTTAATAGTTTTACATGATTTTGTTTGCTTAGGATAGCTGAGGTCGAGCTCTAACGTTGTTAGTTTTTACTTTTTCGATTTTGGTTCCAGTTTTTTTTATATAAGGGTACTTTCACTTTCAGAACCGGTTCCAACCGGTTCCGAAATTGGAAATGTCCGCTTATAAAGAAAACTGAAACTGAAATAAAAAAAAGTAAAAACTAACAACGTTAGGGATCGGCCTCAGCTATTCTATGCAAACAAAACATTTAAAAATATTAAAATGCGAGCGAGAAATCGCGCAAGAACCTTCCCATAGACAACATTAGCATGAGCGTTTTTTCGCGTGACTGATGTAGGCTCTTAAGGGGTTAATGCCATCCATTTTTAAAATAATAACTATTCTTTCGGGATTTCCAGTATGAACTCGGAATTAAAGACAAAATGGTAACCCTGTTTGGGTCATGCATTGCATTGGGATTTACGTGTAACTATTATTATGTATGGCGAAAACCACACACACACAGAAAAAATGTAAGTTGTACAGTTTTCGTTTACAAAGAGAGACTTCTGTATAATCCCAATAGGCTACTCGCAAAAAGAAAGAAAATGCGTAGACCCCGGCGCCCATGAGTAATTATATAACACATTTTCGCTAGTCCCGCTCACCCGTAATAGAATCATGTGATTACGGATTCTTTTTTCGTTCTTATTTACGTTTCTAGTACTTCTAAACAGGCAACGAAAACGAATCACCTCTGAGCTTCTTCTTTTGAACCATTTTTTTAAAAATACATTTAGAAGCAGATCATCGTTTTAGTGTTTAAGTGGACGAGGCAAAATCTATAACCTGTATTGTTAGGTGCAGCATTGTTCACTTTTTTGATGTTTTATTTGAAGTATTTAGCTATTAATTATAGTTTTGAAAGAAAAGTTTTTTCGCTATTCTTTTTGCCTCAAAATAGATATACGGTTAAAAACTACAAACGTTTAAAGAACTGCAACTAGTAGAAAACTTTACTAGAAAAACGGGATATATGGGTGAGGTTGAATTTATATCAGGGCGGGTACTCATTGAAAATCATAAGCAAGGGGTGGAGCTGAGCAAAAGTTTAGATAGTTAGTGTGATGACAAATGTAAAGAACCAATATATTTTTTAGGTAGATTTCGTAAGAAATACTACCTAATACATTCTCACCTAAGTTGAAAATTTTGAAAAATTTTTGCAGATCTACGCCGATCATGACTCCCAGAGCTAAAAAACACCCCCAATTCAAAACTTTATCTATCTATCTATCTATCTATCTATGTCACTTTTTTATGGACACGATAAATGGAAAAATTCTGCATAAATCTCTTCCAAACTGATACATAAAATCAAGGGGCATAAAATCTCGGTCAAGTTCGTTAATGGGCAAAATCGAACCAAGGGGGGGGGATGGGGGGCATTTTGTGAAAACAGAAAAAAACCCATAATTTCTTAATTATGATACGCATCGAATCCGTTTGAAGTTATTAATACTTCTAGGAGAAGGGCCGAAAATTTATGTATGACAGATTTTTGATATAATTAAAAATTGCCTTAAGGGGGGGGGAAAGGGGGGTTTTAGAAGAAAAAAAATCATAGCTTCATCAATTCACAAGATATCAAATCCGCGTAAATTTATTATTAATCCTCTTAATATTATCTAAAACTTTTGCATATTGACAAGTTTTTTATAGGACCAACCATTATAGCAAAAAAAATTAAAAACAAAAAAATCCCTGCCGGCTCCGCCTGCAAACAAGTTATTTTTCGAAGTAGGCGGTTCCAACTCCCGCATCTCCAACTCCCGATCTTTTTGAAACTGATACATAAAATCAAGGGGCATAAAATCTCGCTCAAGTTCGTTAATGGGCAAAATCGAACCAAGGGGGGGATGGGGGTTTTTTGAGAAAACAGAAAAAAACCCATAATTTCTTAATTATGATACGTATCGAATCCGTTTGAAGTTATTATTACTTCTAGGAGAAGGGCCGAAAATGTATGTATGACAGATTTTTGATATAATTAAAAATTGCCTTAAGGGGAAGAAAACAATTCATAACTTCGGCAATTCCCAAGATTTCAAATCCGCTTAAATTTATTATAAATCCTCTTAATATTATCTAAAACTTTTATACTGACAAGTTTTTTATACGACCAACCGTTACAGCAAAAAAATAATAATAAAAAAAAAAATCCCTGCCGGCTCCGCCTGCAAACAAGTTATTTTTCGAAGTAAGCGATTCCAACTGCTGCATCTTTTCGAAACTGATACATAAAATCAAGGGGCATAAAATCTCGGTCAAGTTCGTTAATGGGCAAAATCGAACCAAGGGGGGGATGGGGGGAGCTTTTTGTGAAAACAGAAAAAACCCATAATTTCTTAATTATGATACATATCGAATCCGTTTGAAGTTATTATTACTTCTAGGAAAAGGCCCGAAAATTTATGTATGACAGATATTTTTAATATAATTAAAAATTGCCTTAAGGGGGGAAGGGGGGGTTTAGAAGAAAAAAATTCATAACTTCGTCAATTCCCAAGAATTCAAATCCGCTTAAATTTATTATAAATCCTCTTAATATTATCTAAAACTTTTATATTGACAAGTTTTTTATAGGAACAACTCTTATAGCTAAAAAAAAATAAAAATAAAATCCCTGCTGCCTCCGCCTGCAAACAAGTTAAGTTTCGAAGTAGGCGGTTCCAACTGCCGCATCATCGCAAAAAGGTCATTTCTTCCGCAATTCCCGACAAACAGGCGCCCCATGGTCTGCGTCTTCGAAATCTACCTGTGCCTGTAGACCGAGCCGTCAGGGATTTTTTAAATTGCCATAGCCTTGTTTCTGATAAGAAAATGTGGCATCATAACATAAGAATCTTAGCCAAGCCGAGACCAATTTAAAAAAAAAATTAAAAATGGGTTCTTAAATGATACAAGATGTTAAAAAAAAATGCGTTTTCAGTAACATACATTGCTTTAAAAATTAACTACAATTATGTAAAAAAGCATAGAAAATTTAAATAACTAAGGATTAATAAAAATAAAACAAACATATTAAAGGAATTTAAGTTACAAAAAGAAAAAAGAAAACTATATACACAACGTATACAAATATTAAATGAATCTAATAAGTTTTCTAAATGATACAACATGTTACAAAAAAGAGGCGTTTTAATCGATAGACATTGTTTTACTATGAAAAACAGTATAGAAAATTTAAATAACTAAAAAATAATACAAATAACATAAACGGATTAAAGAAATCAAATTTATAAAAAGAAAAAGAAATATCTTTACACAATATACACAAATGTAAAATGAATCTAGTGAGGGGCTTTAAATGATACACGATCTTATAAAAAAGACGTTTTAAGCGACAAACATTGTTTTAAAAATTTAATACAATTATGAAAAATAGGATAGAAGATTTAAATAACTAAAATTTAATAAAAATAAAATAAAAAAGTTTAAGGAAATTAAAATTTCAAAAATAAAAATAATACAATATACAATATATACAAATATTAAATGCCGATAGATTTTTTTTTAATCTGCACAAATTCAAATTTTGAAAACACATCGAAAATTTTGAATCTAATTTTGAAAACACGTCGAAAATTTTGAATCTAATTTTGAAAACACATCGAAAATTTTGAATAGAATTTTTCAAACACATTAAGTGCAGAAAAATAAAATAACGTAATTCAAACCAAAAATATTATATTAACCAATTTTAGGCCAAGCATAGACATTTTATAAAATGTGGTGTTATTTGCATTGAAATTTGCTTAAATTACATTCATTAAGACATCAAAAAAGTTTCGTGCATGAAAAATAATATTTTATTTAATTTGACGTTGCCATTATTAATTTATTATTAATAATTTACCATTAAATTTAAATAAAAATTTTTAAGTTTTCTTATGGCATTTGTTTTATTTTTATTTCATTTGCAGAACTTGCAACTTTACTCCATGATAAAAACATATGATTAATCTCAAGTGGAATAATTATACATTTTCAAAAAGTCGAATTTGTCAATAACCTTTTCAAGTAAAAAACCAGCGTATTTTAAAAATTTCTCAGCAGAAAGTGATTACTTCAATTGAATTACTAATATTTTATAGATGTCTCCAGAACACTTAAAAATAGCAGAAAAATAAAATTAGCGAAAAATATACGTCACAGTGTTAATAAAAAATATTTATTCAAATCTATTAAAAAATATAAAGTTGGAGTAAAGGTGCGTTTACGCACCTTAGGCCGAAAATGGGTTAAAATGGATACATGTATAATGCAAATTTTATATGATTTTAAGAAATACTACTTAGAAGAATAGTACTTTTAAACCCAGTGATATATGTATTTATTTTTGACACACACACACACAAATTCCTACGCACTTTCGAAAAAAATTTCCTTGCAATATGCTAATTTCTTTCATGTTCTGTTTATTTTCCTGGAACGCCGCGGATCCTCTGAAAAGTACAGGCGGAGCCCCAAGGGCTCCGCGGAGCACACTTTGAGAACCTCTGCTTTAAGCCATCATTGAAGACGACATCATTTCAAGAGAAATAAACCAAAATAAATATTTACATTAAGTTTTAATCAAGTTTTTTATTATAAAAAATTATCTCTTTATTTTTTCCGGTGAAAGTTCAAAAATGTATTTTTAAAATTATTTTTTATATTATTATAAGCCAAACTCATACTCTTAATTAGTTGTTTGTTCTTTGATTTAGATTTTCCTTTATTCATTTTTTAATATACCTTTTCACCTATTACTTATTTTCTATTGTTACTTCAAACGTCACTTTATTGTATGATTAGCTGACCCGTCCGGAGTTGTTCGAGCCCGTGATAATAACCTTAAATAAACACCTCAAATGTATATGATTTTATATCTTTAAGCAGATTTTATATGAATCTATATTTTTAAGTGAAAAAATCACAAAAATATTGATATTTAGCTATTAGTATATTGATATAGAGCTCGTTAAGAAAAAAAAAAAATATATTTTTTTTTTTTTTTTTTTTTTTTTTTTTTTACGTAGAGTTGTTTTATAGTTAAAAAAAAATTGTTCTTGTTGTCCGAACTCTTTAAAAAATTTTATCAGTTATAAATGTAATAGTTTTGCAGTTTGCGTAAAAATTTCGTGAAGAGATTTTCATACAGAGTTGAAAAAGAAATACGTTTACTTCTCTCTTTTTTTCAGGTCGGGTCCTTTAACATAACAAAAAAAGACATAGTTCTTATAATCCAAACTTTCTGAAATTTTAATCGGTTATATACATAACTATGCTAACATTCTTCGAAATTTCGTGAAAAATTAGGCATACTTAGTAGTGAAAACATGAGTCGACACCGACCAAAGCCGCTCCGAAACACACTGCTTATCTGCGTTTTCAATGAAAATGTCTGAGATTTTATTTATTTATTTTTTAAATACTTCTACTCATCCGAACGTTTCAAAAATTTTGTAGGTGATGTAAATCTAGCCTACCGAGATTCTCTACAAAGATTGTGTTGAAATATATACGTTTATACATACAATATATATAAGCGTATATATTAAATATATACGTACTTTCTTAGAAGAATGGTATACGAAAATTACAGATTTACCGCTTAATGAAGCAGGTGCAATCCCGAATGAATACTCCGTGTTATTATAACTGTAACTTTGGCCTCAACATTTTGATACGTTGCATTTTCTATGTGTTGATATTTTTGAACTCTGACTTAAGTTAAGTAAAAAGTTTGTTGATGAGGGATTTTCAAGTAAATCCGAAACGTCCAATTTTAATATGTTTTTAATGTTTTATGTAATTGTAATGTAATGTCTGTAATTTTAATGATTTTAATATATATATATATACGTTTAGTTACTTTAAACGTAGATAAAAGATCGACTCTGGGAAGCTGTGAAGTGGCCTGGGATCACGAATTTTTTGAAAGGGTTAAATTTCGCATTTTTTGAAAACAGGTTGCACCCTCGAAATTAATAAATTTTTGGATTTAAATACATATTTTTTCCTTAACGGCATCTCTGAAATTGAGTTCTGGAGTTGCGGCGTTGAAAAGGAGAAAATGTTACCTGCAAAAACGAACATTTTTTTAAATTGTTTTTCAAAGAGTTACCAGCGATAATTTTTCAAACTGATTGTAGCGTTTAAAACAAAACTGTACGAAATATCAGAATATGTCGTCCGTTTTTCCGTATTTTAAGAGGTTCGGCTGACGGGTATTAAAACACAACGCCCCCAAATATAGGCATTTGGTATTTCCTTTCTACGCCTTTCGGAAAGCATGGACTGAGCATGCGAGAGCGCGTCTATCAATTCTTGTAAAAAATCACCTTTTTCATGGGCTTTCAATTAATATATCAGCTAATTATCGATAAATTGAAAATAAAAGTCTAAGATGCATGTGCACCACCTTGGACTATCTTCGTACAGATTTTCATACTTCTACGTGCGCTAGATTTCGCTAGCCATCGCCGTCAAACAGACACAAAGACAGTGCGAAATTCTTGTTTACTAGGACAAAATATTGGACACAATATTAGCTTTATTCTAGTTTGTTACCAATTTCGCATATTTTATATTACTTGAGGGTAGATTTTGCTGCAGAATACGTCTTTTCATTGTAAAAGCTAATCATAGCCTTCTTAAGTGCCTGCTTTCAACACAAATTTTTATTTAATTTCATGATTAACGCACTGCAAGTAAATCGATAGAATTGGAAAATTTTCAAACGGTTTTTGCATGTCATAAATTAATGAAAAGGAAATGCAACACAGAATACATAGTTATGAATGAATATTACCATCTAACAGTTGTCAATGATACACTGAAGTTTGCCTACTTAATATATTTGAAGGAATGTATGGATTTCATTAGAACAATTTATATAAAATGCACTTATATTTTATTCATTATTGCATTACTAATCTTGATAAATATGTAAAATCTACAGAAATAGCTTTGTGTGGTTTATATATGCTTACACAGCAAAAATTATTCTACCCAGTAAGGAATTTATAAAAAGCTTGATTTAGATATGAAAATATATTTTGAATTAATTTCAGCTTTGTAAATACAAAATACGCATCAATATATATATATTTCTATTTATGGAAAATTATATATTTTGTCTTTAATTTAATAATTATGCTTAAAATTGCTTAATTAATCATTTTAATGTATATTTATGTACTTTTTGTTAATTCAGTAAACGTAATATATTATACAACAATCAATTCTTTGTTTAATACAATAAATTAAATTGCTGAATTAGTGATTTAAATTCCCTTTTTCCATGCCTATCCAAATTTATTTTTCGTATGGGTTATTTTCGTATATTTTAACAACATTATTTTTACAGCACTCTAGTACACAAATATATATTATTTGTAATTTTTTTTTCCTGAACCGCTTGTTAAACGACATTTCACTGATCTTACGTATTCTGTTCTCGTATTGTCTTTACTACGAAATTTAGTATATGCTTAAGGACTGTAAACTTATGCATTGTTTGATGCTGCAGTTTATTATTAGATAAAAGCTAATCTGAGCTCAGTCAAAAAAGGTATATTAGGGCGAAGGGCTTTTGAATAACTTCCAATAAAAGTCTTATTTTTGGGGTTTTCCATATGTAAAAAGTAAAAACGGAACCATTGTAATATCACTCATGTGTCTTTTTGTCCGTCTGTCAAAGCAATTTTTCTCGTAAATTATGGGACGTGGAAAGTTCAAACTTCGGAATGTTATAAAGCCTTTTTACCCACATATTTTCATATTATTGGCCAGTCACAAATATGTTTTGGAAAAAATTACAGTGCTAATTAAGTTACTTGAAAAAAAAAGGTTTATTTTTGTATATAGTGTGGGTCATCATGTGAAAGATCTCGTAATACCAAACTCAAATATATATTTGTTTTATTGTTAGGTATTATATTTTCATAGATATCGTCGTTAATGCACTACAAAAATATGTTCCTATCCTCTATTTTTGAATCTACTGAACCTAAAATTATGAAAAAAAAATAGAGGTAGTTGTGATGTGGTATCACATATATTTTTCTTAAATTAATCCTTTTCTTTAATTTTCAGTTTAAACAATCTTTTAATTACTTAGTTATTTTATCCTAACTTTTATTTCAGCTCCCGCCGTAATTTTCCTCCATTAAAAGAAAATATCTTTAACATATACCCTTTATCAATAAAACTTTCTCACATAGATAGAATTCATTTAAACGATTAATCACCCTCACTAGATATCCAAAAAAAAAAAGAAAAGAGATAAAGATTGACTTTGTATTCGGTTTGCATTTTATTTCTCATTCCGTCCAACGTTCGTTAGAAATGTCTGTGTCTGCTTAATTTTTGAGTTTAGCCTTTTCGGTAAAATCCTAAGCATTTTCCAGTACATGAGAATTGTTTTGTCTACTTCAGCTAGATTCCCAAAACTTTGCTCTCAACGTACATTTGGCATTCACATTCTTGTTGGCTCACTTTTTAGGACTGCTATTCTGGTATCCCTGTCCTGTAATTCAAAAATTCTCCTAATTGCCTAATGCGTAACTGATAATTTTTAGCTTATATGACATCATTCTTTTCATATGCTCTTTCGCCAATTTTATGTTGCCAATATGTGTATGGCATGAAAATCGACATGTGTTGGAAGGGACATTCTCTCTCTCGCACGGCCTCGGATAACAAGTTAATAATGTAAGCTCACGTTGGTTAAAATGCTCTCAGGCACCATCCCATCCCTTCATGTATGTACTTTGTAATCGTACGCTTATAACTCGAAGTTTAAAAAACTAATATCGTAAAGAATCTTTTCAGAGCATTTAATTCTACAGCCTACTGCCTTTTTATGTTAATTTCAGTGGATGCACATCGGACTTGGATTATTCTTCACGCAATGTACTTTTAAACACGTAGAATCCGTTACCATAGTAGTAGAAATTTATTTAAACCTGAAAACTATAGAGATTCTCCGAGCTAACATATTTTTTGAGAAAAACGAATTTTTCCGTTACACACAAACTTTAATTTTCTGGCGGTCAGTTGATGGGCGATCGAGGTAACTATCGACGCAAAATCATCCAACGATATTTGATAATGATTTTCGAGAAAAAATTGTCATTAAGTAGCGGATATATTAATTAAGTTACTTGAAAACAAAATTTCTTTTATGTATCGTGTAGGGTATTGTACCAAAGATCTCATAACATCGGACTCAAAAAGAATATATATATATATATATATATACAGGGTGTTTTTTTTTTTTTAACTGACACTATTCAGAGCCGTCTGTAGCTCGTTCTAATAACTGGATTGACACAAAATTTTGTGAATGGACTAAGAAGACCATGGGAAAAAAGATTCCAACAAAAAAAAATTAGTTCCAATCACCACCGATAGGGGGAAATGTGGCGCTGTACATTGAAAAAACCCCATCAGAAACAGGCAAAATTAATAGTTTGGATAAAATGCCACGTTTTATTCATCATTTACACTTTCCCTTTCGTTGATCGCAGTTGAAACATCCATTATCACTTTTTCTGCCACCGGTTTACGTCCTCAAGCCTACGTACAAGCCTGTTTATTCGAATTTCAGAATCATTGCTTTCAATACATTAACGGATAAAGAAAGGTCCTTTGCGCAGTTTATGGCGTGTTCTAAGTAAACGAAGAGCGGCTGGTGCATTGTACAAGTTACAATATAAGAACTTCACAAGTAACGCGCGCTGCGGTAACGTGAGATTCATTTTCAACCTGAGCTGAAATTGTTTCTCGGTGTTTTTCGCATGCATTTATAACTTAAACTATTCACGCTACTGTCGCTTGCGTAAGTAAAAATTTGCAGTTTCATTTTTTGCCCGTATTTTATGCTAATTCCCAGTTGCATAAATGACCACAGCGCCACATTTCTCCCTATCGGTGGTGATTGGAACTAATTTTTTTTTGTTGGAATCTTTTTTCCCATGGTTTTCTTAGTCCATTCACAAAATTTTGTGTCAATCCAGTTATTAGAACGAGCTACAGACGGCTCTGAACAGTGTCAGTTTAAAAAAAACACCTTGTATATATATATATTTAATTTTAAGTAATATATTTTCAGAAATGTCGTCGAAAATACTGGAATAATATGCCCACGCCCTTCCTACTTCCAAATCTACTGAAACTAAAATTATGAAAAAATTAGGGGTAATAGGAATTTATAAATTAATAAATAGTAATTAATAAATACAATGTACAGTCGTGGAAAAAAAAACGGAACACCCCCCACTAACTCTGCAACAAATTATAGTAGAAGGAAGTGACTGGTACCAAACGATTGGAAATAAAGTCTACTTTTAAGTGATGTATATAAAATTTGCTTAGGGGGCCATATACATATAAAAACACACCCAAACTTTGTTTTTTTCAATAGCAAGACCCAAATTTGACAACATATTTGAAATCTGCAGTTCAAGCTATGCCTAGATACAAAATTGCATTAAATTCCTACGATTAGTTTCTGAGAAATTAATTACTTTATAATGAGCATATTTAAGGGGCTGTATCCAAATTGAAGTTCGGTACTCGATTGTTGAAATGCTGCAGAATGTCACCTTTTAATGTATTATGTTTTACCGATATGACCATTTTACTCACTTAATAAGTTTCGGTTATTGTTATATGCTGTAAGATAATGTTTACAAGTGTTGAATTATCCGATTTTAACCCCTTGGGGACGTTAAGATGCTCAGAATCCTCGATTTTTCCCACCAGTTATTTTTTATTGCATGCTTTGCCTTATTATATCTTAGCATTTCCACAATTCAATTAGACGAAAATTTCTGTTTTGAAAAACCGGTGGTAAATTATTAAAAATTCTGTAATAGACTCTCGTCACGAAGGGATTACAAAACCATAACATTATTTGTAATTAAAATAGTCTTAGAATATGTAAATGTTATTGGAATTTTACAGGTGCTTTTATAATGCTTTTTCTGAGATTTTGCATCTATTTAACTCGCCTTTTCTTTAGTTTATTGGCAGAAACGTGAATAATATTGACAGATACAAAATTTAGAATTAAAAAAAAATAGTATAAAGCAGCGTAATGAAACAAAGTAAAAATAACAACAACAAAAAACGCAGATAAATTGTTTTTTAGTCTGGAAATAAATCAAGACATTGCTTTTTTTTAGTAGCGAGAGAGGGGGGGGTGTCTTGTTTTGAGATATGTTCGCAGAATTTACATTCCGATTTATTTGAAGACCTAAAACTAAATATATGATATAAAGACACCTGAATAACTTTACATCCGTTATTCTCCTTCGGAATAGGGGTAATAATTCTATGATTAAACCGATTCTGGTAGTTCATTTGAAATTTTACAATTAACTCATTAATGCCTCCTGGCAAGAAAACTTGCCATATGACATTTATTATTTATTATTATTATTATTATTATTATTAGATTTTTATGCACACTGCTAGCGATTAGGAAATAATCTTGCCTATCAGAAAACCATAAAAATAACTTCTAATTTTTTTTCAATTAGACTGTTTAATCGAATAGATTTAAATACGAAAGTTAAATGTTAAAATTACAAAGAAGAAATATTGTAATTTTTTCTTCGCAATAAACTACAATATAAACCTTACCTATTAATCCATGTTGAAACAGTTTGAAGAGACACTTGAAAATGCCCAGCTATATAACGAAAACTTCTTCCAGCTTGCCACATGCCAATCATTTTGCCTTTCGTTGCTTCAGTTAATTGTGGGGCCATTTTGTTTCAGCAAATACTCTACACATATGCATTTATAATAAACTTCACTTCAAACATATATACTGCAGAAAAAACAATATAGCTTTATTAGACTGGAAAAGAAGCTATAAATCCATTTAAAGGTAACAAAAATGATTAAGTTTTTTCTAAGGTAGACCTGATCATATTTTTCAAAAATGAGCTTTATTAATTTAAAAATAAAAGCGAAACTATTTTCCATAAATGAAAACATATATCTCATGCAAATACGTTTTACGTAATTTTAATGAAAAATTTTAAAGCAGACATTGAAAAAGTAAAAGAAATATATATATATATATACTAATAAAGGCTGGGGTTCTGGTGCCTCGCTATCTTATACCTTACTACAATCACAGGTCGTTGTCAGAGTTGTTTAACGTAAGATCACGATGCATTGAAATACGTTTTACGCATTGTTTATAGTGTAAGACAGACTTAATCTCTAAGTTTATCAAGTCACTATAATCCCAGCCTATGAGTATAATATTTTCTCAAAGAGGAATGAGAGCTCTCCGACCCGAATATCGATTCTTACCACTAAATTTTAATAGTATTCTCCAACGTAAAGAATTTCAGAAATTTTGTCCTTGAATAAGTTAACAAATACTATTAAAGTTTAGTGGTGTCAATCGGGATTTCGAGTCGGAGCGCTCCCAACCCTATTCAAACTATGCTTTAATGCACATCATAGACGGCCCCTTAAAGCAGCATTTTGTCGTTTTTTAAGCATAATTTGAAAACTACTTGGAAAAAAAAATTGAAATTTTGAATACACATAAAGCAGGACATAATAAATATAAATCCATCAAAAAAACTGTAGGTTGCAATTCATAATTTTTTCGAATATTAATTTCATAATTCATAATTCATATTATAAAATTTTTAAAATTACAAATTTGACGTAGTTATGTTTGGGTTTTTGAGTTTTATAACCAACCAAAACGTTAGCACATTAGGATTATAATTTCAGGAGATATTAATAAAAATATAAAAATGTAATTTAACATTAGAAGCTCTAAAATTTGAATGTTTATAACTCAAAAACTTATCATCCAAATGACTTAAAATTTTGTATCTAGGCATAGTTTGAACCGAAGATTTAAAATATCATGTCAAAAGTGGGTGTTGCTATTGAAAAAATTAAAGTTTAGGCTGGTTTTAATATGTAGATGGCCCCTTAAGCAAATTTTAGATACATCACTTAAAAGTAGACTTTATTTCCAATCGTTTGGTACCAGTCACGTCCTTCTACTATAATTTGTTGCAGAGTTAGTGGGGGGTGTTCCGTTTTTTTTTTTCCACGACTGTACCTGTTGAGCGCGAGATGTACTCGCATTTGATCGATTTTTTCGTCCCGTTCATCTCACAAAACCCTTTTCGTCCCGCTTCTCTGTCTGTCTGTCACAGAGCCGGTTCTCAGAAACAGTATAACTTACAAACTTTAATTTTTGTGTACTTACACCTGAATACCTATTGTCACGCAGATAATCATAAAATTTTGAAAAAAATCGTATTATTTTAATATAGAGAGATAAAAAAAAAAAAAAAAAAAATCTAACAGCATTTTCCTATTAAATTTAAACATTTTTTGTTATAGCAGTTGCTAAAAATTAAAAATCCACAATAAAATTATTTCTCCAATAATTGAATTTCTATTGAAAGAATTCCCCGCGAAAAATGGAAATGAAATAAAAATTTTCACCAATTGAAAAAAGATTAACATGACGTCATATTGGTAATAAAACGGAAATTTTCCAACAATTCTCGGTAATACAAGGAGTATGAGTATGTGTATGTACAGAAATCAGGATAATATGATGTCATTAGAGAATTAAAAAGAAAATAAATCTGACGTCATATTGGAAGTTTAACGGACTTTTTTCAAATGTTTGAGAATAATACAAAGAGAGTATCATGAGTAATCGATAAAGCAAGTAGATAGGACGTCAGCAAGTGCTTATATTATCATATGAGTTTGAGGAACATATTGAATCATGATAAAAGCGTGATTATGGAAATATTGGCATATTTTAACATTTTGAAGGTCTCTATACAACATGTTTAAATTTGAAATTCATTTTTTTTAATATCGCATTTAGTTCACATGACAGATATTATTATGACAGAGTATGATAGAGGGCTTGACCCGCTATCGGGCTGGTTCATATATTGGAAAAAACGAGAAAAATAGACCGGTAAATTTTTACTTTTTAAAAAATATGACTTTTTTTGGAAAATGAAATTTATTTGGATTTATTAAAGAAAGGATAAAGTGTTTTCAAAGGAATATTAAACGAAACCCATTGTGCGATCTTCGATCACACTTAAACACTTGTTTTTTATATCAAGAAAACAGTTTGCAGCTAAAAACTTAATTTTTGCTTTCTTCATCTACAAGAACAAAGTATTGGATTCGTGAAAATTTTCGACTTCCTATTTTTGACGGATTTATACTTTTTAGAAGCCCCTGAACATGATTTGACTGTTTTTAGAAGTAGTCAAATCTGCGTGAGTCTGCGTGTCTGTCTGTATGTGATATAAATTTTGGGCGCGCTATCTTAAGAAAAAATGCATGGAGTTTATTCATGCTTCAGATTCAGTAGTTAGACCGTGCCATATATTGGTGCGGCTATGCAGCATTTGTTACGATTTCCGCGACAGCTATATTTCAAGAATTAAGGCACGTGATTTTAAGAAATTTCATATCCCGTTAGAGCTTGACTCCAACAGATGTCGCTGCTATGCTGCATTTTTCATGATTATCATGATAGCTATATCCCAAGAACTACAGCACGAAATTTCACCAAATTTCGTACTCTGTTAGACATTGATATAAATAGACGATGATTATATTTGTGTGTATATTGCCTGAAAGATGTTTCTTCTATGCTACATTTAGCCCGATTTCCGCGATAGTACCTTTAACTTTAGTTCCCGAATTTAGTACCTTAAGAACTAATGCACTGAGTTTCACCAAACTTCATATTCTATTAGACCATAAAATAAATCGATTCTCTTTAGGTTTGGCTATATACCGCTCAACAGGTGTCACTACTATTCTCTTTTTTTTCACAAAATCCATGATAGCTATTTCTCAAGAACGAATAAATTGTCATTTAATTTTGGTCGCAGACGATTTGAATTATATAGAAGAAAGTTTTTTGATGGCCACAACATACTAGTTTTAAATATGGAAAAAGGAATGAAAAAAAAAACATCATATATAGGAGTCATGTATAGATAGTTTAAACTATCTATACATGACTCCTATATTACTTCAACGTATAATCATAATTTAATTTTAAACTATGAATTGATCAAATAGTACTTCTTTTTTTTTAAATATCTGAATTTTATTATAATTATATCTGTATATTTTATTTTCTACTTTTTAGTATTAAAAATAATTTCTTCAAGTGTATTAGGATAATGTAAATAAATGTTACATAACGATTTTTAAGTATAACTATTTTTATCAGGTGCCTCGCTTTATAATCTATTTAATCTTCTTAATGATAATAATATCTTTACAAGTCAACATGGATTTATTTTGTTTTCAAATTGTAATAGATTACTTTCTGTTTTCTTGAAGAAGATTGTAGCAACGGTATTAATATTACAAAATAATTTCATGTTTTGCTAATCCTTAGCTTAGCATTACTTTTCTTTTGTCAAGAAATATAAGTAGAGAAACCTGTTTTAACTGAAATATTTTATTTAAATTATTAGTATTTTATAATTATGTGTTATAATTTAATTCCTTTGACAAATAAAATTTCTCACTGCATTATTATTATTATTATTTTTAATTTCAAATAAAAAAGAAAGGAATAACTGATGTTCGGAATTGCAAATTAAATAAATTATTATGTAGGGAATGGATAAAAACGTACTTTTTACATTACTGTTTTAGTTTGTTATACTATATTTGGTTAAAATTGCAATTACTAAAAATGATTAATGTATAAAATTGATGTTTTAGCATTATTATCTATAATAAACGCTTGTAATTATTCCGTTGTTTCTGTTTAGCAGTTTGTTAATTCATTTAAGAATTTCTTACCATTAATATTTCCTCAATATTATTGTCATAAAAATTTGTATTTATATAAACTAGCATAATATATTTAGACTGTCAGGGTGTTTCTTCATTTAAATCAAGAAAATATCTAATAAATAATGCATTTTTAAATGCATTCTTTACCAATATTATATCTGTTGGCACCATGTAAATTATTGATATAAAATTTTAAATTTTAGGATACCAAATTCAATTTTTTTTCTCAAACGGGAAGTTTTGGTCAATTCAGATACTCAGCGTCATAACAAACTGAATTTCGTTAGAAAAATTGTGATTGATCACGTCTTTCCTGTTCATTATATCAGAGTTGCCAAGTCTCCGGCTCTTTGCATACCAGTATTTTCTTAGAGAAAATGTTGTTATTTTAAAGCTTAGAATGCTCCAATAAAATAAAATAACATTTTTTGTACTAAAATACTGGTATCCAAAAAGCTGGAGACTTGGCAGATCTGATTATATAAATAAAATTATCATGAAGTTTGAATAATTTTATCTGAGCGTAGAGATAATGACTTTCCCACGAAAGTTTTTCAGAAATTTCAATATGTATCAATCATGTTCGAGAGCTCATGAGATTGTTATATAAATTTAATGTCGCCCCACCAGTGGCTGAGAGGTTGTGCTCTCGAAGCTGGTAGACGGGAGGTGCTGGGTTCGATCCCAATCGCGCCCGTCGGCCTAATCGTTCGGAGTTTTCGTGGTTTTCTTCGAGCCGTGGATTTATCCATGCGTAAATACGGGTTAGGTTCCCTTAGAAAGACCCCCACGAAGGGCACTCCCCCCGGGCCTATATCCCAAGTGCAGATAATTGGCCGTCAACAATCAACCAACCAACCAACCAACATCGCAAAACCGAAATTTCATCGTCAAGTGTTTCCATTCGCAAAATGACGTAAGCGTTACGCACGGACACGTCTGTCCTTTATAATATAGATAGATAGACAGTACTTCAGATACAGTACTATATCCGAAATCTTTTTTGTGTCTCTGTAAATGAAAGATAAATCCTATGCACACTATGTTCCATAGAAAGTGTCTTGTAGTAAAGGTCGGTAATGTATATGATTTTCATTATATTTTAAATAGTATAACATAATTAAAATACGCTGCAAACAGTTTTCCATATGCAACATTGTGTAACGGAATTCTTTTGTGTGGCCTGTAAATGAATGATAATTGCTTTACACTCCATATTCTATGGAAAGAATATTTTAGTGCCCTTCAGCAATTCATATTCATTTATGTTTGAAATAGTGCAATATCATTAAAATACACTGCAAATGATTTTCCCCCATAGACTATAATATAACAGAATTTTATGAGTGCCCCTGAAAATGAAGCACATACTATATTTTATCGTAAGCATCTTGTAGTGCGCTTCAATAATGTATATCAATTCAATATGTCTAAAATTGTGTAACATCATTAAAACACTGCAAAGGAATTTCCAATATAGACCGTAATGTAACTGAATCTTTTGAGTAACACTGTAAAGCAACTACACATGCTACACATCTCTATTTCAATATCGAACGCGTCATTGTAAACTTTTACAACGTATATCAATAACATGGGAATACGAGTACATTTTAGTTAATTATATATCAAACAGACAAACAGACAAACAGACAATCTTTATGCATAAACATTTTATAGCTATGCTGTAAAGTGTTAAAAAATGTTTTTATATTTTTTCTACTGTGATTTTTGTCCGACTGAAATCAGGTGGTTACATTGAACTTGACATTCAGTGTAATTCAACCAATACAGTTATCTAGCCTTTAAAACTTATGGTATATTTCCAGGGAAAAGTGTAATATGCATCTAGTTCCGTTGATTTAATAAGTTTTTGACATGGTTAGATATTTTATTCCGGTAGAAAGTTGTAAAATTTTCATCTACACAGATACGAAGCATCAGAATGATGGACGAAACTAAAATAACTGGTTTGTTGAATAAAAAACAACACATAAAATAGTCCGTTGTGTTACATATAGCAATGTAATTTCTGTATTAGTACAAAACAATTTTTTTCGGTTCAAATAACAGTTCTTTAAACAAAATAATATCTTAAAAATTAAATGGGACTTTCATTATAAGCATTTTGGCAATTTAGCATTAAAACTAACATTGCATTAGGAAATAAATTCACTTAAAAAAAAAAAAAAGAAAAAAAAAGATTAAATAGTAGTACGTTTTAAGCAAATAATAGATCAGTATACCGCTTATTTAAAAAATATATATCAATAAGAATTGTTTTGTAATTTATATTGCAACGTATATAAGGAGTAAGAAATGGGGAGAATTATTCTTTCTCTCCTGTCTAAAGAAGGTTCTGGTAAACTTTGTTTGACATTTTTATTGCTTTTATTCATATTACATTGTGTTCATGTGCAATTAATTTGTTTGGGCAAATGCTAATAGTGTGTTTGCAATCCCCTGAATTCATGTGGCTCAACGTGCCCTAAATGCAGTATTAAACGTGTAAATGAAACCGAAACAGTTTTAAAAAATTAAAAATATATCAAAAAGTTTTTAAAAAATTAAATCGATTTTCTAAAGTTGGCTAAGAATATAAAATATCAGAGGTGAAACAAACAGTGTTTGAGAGCAACTGAAAGCTGAAATCTGAGAAAGCCACTACTACTGAACATAAAAAAGTAGACATTTAAAACTGTTTTTAAAACAATAAGGGAGCCTTTTCTTAACGACACTCGCTCAAATGTTGTTGAAAAGAGGCTGGAGAAAGATACCAACTGGTTGTTTGAATAAAATAACATTTAATCATTTACTTATAAATCAGGGGTTACACTAGCCTCGTAATCACACTTATCCCAATCGAACTAATGCAGTTTTCAAAATTTTTTTGTTAGTTTTGAAAATAGAAACAATTTAAGTACTATTATTGTTTTCCTTGGATAAAACTCTAGTTATTTTTTCCCATTCATTAGTAATATAATATTTTTAAGTATTATGAAGGCTTTTCTTAAACGGCTGTATCTTGTAATGTGGCTCCTGCAAGAAAAAGAAAGCCAATGCAATACTTTCGTTTTGTTTATTAACATCCGCAGTTCTTGAACTTCAGCGGGGTCGGCTGCGGGTACCCCCCCCCCCCAATTGTTCTCTCTGTCCGATCTTTTGGTTGTGGCCTTGCTACGAGTAGATTGAACCCCCCCCCCCCCCCCCCGCGGGATTGCACTACAACTTTAAAGAGAAAACTGGGTTCCCGGGGAGGTCATCTCTGTCATTTCTCTCTGATTAAATATTTATCCAAAGTTATTCAATATGAAAGAAGCTTCGTTCAATCTTCTGCCATAGTAAGCGGTGCAGAAACGCATCTCTTAATCTTTAGGACTTTATGATGTTCTGTAAAAAAGAAAACATAAAGTACATTAATTATGCATTATTAGTTTGTATTAAAATACAATATCTAATTTCAAAATATACGATTGTGTAAGACTCAATGCGTACTCTTTTTCAACCTCCAGGTGTGCACTCTTAAACCCATTTTAGATTGTGAGTGGCTTATGCGATTCATCACATTCATTTTTCTTATTATTCGTTTAATTGGGTTATTCGGTTATATCACATTGTCTGCATTTTAAAAGAATTTTGAGAAAAACGAGAAAGATGTCTTCATAAACTTTACTACTCTACTCAGTGTATAAACTTGTACATGGGATACAGTAAATAAAGGTTTTCTTTCCGATTCATTTAAAGTGATATTCAGGATTTTTTCAAAAACTAATTTCGATTTGTTTAGATAGCAGAACATCGAACTTTAACGCTTCTAATTTGACAGTGGCTATCGTAAAATTCAGAAAAATAGAGATCGATGGAATACTAAGGTCAGAATTTCAGAAAACTAGCAAAAAAAGTCTGTGGTTACAAAAACCTGCGAATGTATTTGATTAATATTGACGAAAATTCACAAAAATAATGAATTTACTTGTAAAGGCATGCCAAATGAAAACTAAGGGAAAAAAAATGAGTTTTTGTTTATTTTCTGACCTTGGCCGAAAATGGGTTAAAATTTAAAAATTTTGTGCGAAAGAATAGCTTTTAATGTTATCTGTTAAAGAACCTGAGAATTTCATCGTTCTTTCACAACACTTATTAATTTTGTCGTTTAAAACAATCTCAAAATCATTAGAATTGCGTAGTTTTGAAGCAGTGACATGTTCAAATATAAGAAATGTAAAATGAAAAGTATTTAAAATTTGAACTTTTTTCCGAGCTGCTGCTTTACCGTGATCTTGACGCCCCACCAGTGGCTGAGAGGTTGTGCTCTCGAAGCTGGTAGACGGGAGGTGCTGGGTTCGATCCCAATCGCGCCCGTCGGCCTAATCGTTCGGAGTTTTCGTGGTTTTCTTCGAGCCGTGGATTTATTCATGCGTAAATACGGATTAGGTTCCCTTAGAAAGACCCCCACGAAGGGCACTCCCCCCGGGCCTATATCCCTAGTGTAGATAATTGGCCGTCAATTATCAACCCAACCCAACCCGTGATCTTGACCTTATATTTGTCATATTTCATTGGTTTAGTTGTATTTTAAAAAAATATATATTTTTTTATTTTCAAACTAAAAGACTTTTCCTATTAAAGCATTGATATTTGAATAATAGGGATTTTTTTAATTATTTAAATAAATTGCTTATACTTTCTCAAACATTTGCTAAAGTATATTAAAATATTACTTTATAATACATTACAAAAGTAAAATATATTAAAAAAGTAGTTTTTTTGCTTTTTGTTTTTGCATATAGTAAAAAAAATCCGTACGATTCCCTTAATAGTACAGATTTTGTTTACTTGTGCAATGGACTTGTAAATGTATCAGAAATTAACGAATAAGTATTTAAGAATATCCTTGTTAGATAACATCGCCAAAAATCCAGTTAATTTGCCATTTTTCCTGAGGCTTTGGAATTCTTTATATTTTCCCTCTCTAAAATGAATTTATGTATTCTGATAGTACAATTCACGGATTTTTAACGATTTTTTTTTTTTTTTTTTTTTTTTTTTTTTGCAATGCAATAATAAAAATAAATCCACAACTTTAGAAAAAATGAAAAGTTAGCATTATCTGTCAAAGGTATCTTAAAATACATATTTTTTGCTACATTCATCGAATCACTTTCTTCGAAAACGAAAATTCGTAAAAATCCAGAAATTGAAATTGCAATCAATGGCAGTTTTTCTTTTTTTTAACTGTTAAAGATAACATTTTATTATATCTTACCGACATTGAACATTTAATAAAATTAAGGTATTTTTATAATAATTATAAAAATCATTGAGCGTAACAATCTGTATGTACAATCTTATTATTTATAGCAAAACTAAAATTATACGTAAGAAAACCTTTTGCTTCAAATCTCGATATAGTACACACACATCTAAATTTCAGCAGATATTTTATTAAAAGGCTAAACAGAAATTTTATTATTCTAGTTTGATATTCAAACTTCAAATACAGTTTAAAGAATTTACAAAAAATATATTTACAAAAAAATTAATATAGCAATAATTCTTATTTACGAAAAGTTTAAAGTAATATCTGATGCTGCTAACTTAGAAAAGAATGTATTATAAAATAAACAATTTCTTTTCTGTCCTTAAAGGGTTATACCTATACAAACAAACAAAAATCTGTAGACCGCTGACATGT
Organism: Maratus michaelseni; assembly: GCA_963931845.1. Taxonomy (NCBI): domain Eukaryota; kingdom Metazoa; phylum Arthropoda; class Arachnida; order Araneae; family Salticidae; genus Maratus; species Maratus michaelseni. The sequence continues at coordinate 175,057,783 of OZ007594.1, forward strand.
TTGCTCGCTGTTAAATAGGAAGAGAATAATTTCAAATAGAATTTATTTTCACACATTGAAGAGCTGAAGAAAAAACTTCAAATGCAAACAGAACGTCATGTTGCATGGATATACAAGCGAAGGCATCTTAGTTTCTTCTTTATATTTTCTGTTTTAGTTTCTGTTTTAGTTTCTGTTTTAGTTTCTGTTTTAGTTTCTGCTTTACATTAAACAAATTTTCGTTATATTTACGCTTACAAATGTCAGGATATATTTTTTTAATTCTGGGTAATTGCAATTATTTATTTACCTGCATGCAATTTATAGAGAAATGTGAAGAATGTATACAGACGTTTAAAATGAAACTGATCATTTTTCAGACTACCGAACATTGAAAAGTTCTATTCTAATACTACCAATTTATTCCATTTATAACATACTATATTTACAGTTTTATAATATTATAATTTTATCAGAAGGAGAAATATTTAACTGCAGGTAAATGAAGTGTACATTAAAAATTAATTTTCTACTTATTATTAATATTAATTGTGTGAGTGAACACGAAGACTCATACACAGCGCAGTATTACTCTGCCCCATATATAGCTACGATGGATATTAAAACCTTTCGTCAAGCATAACTCAAAAAATATTTAACGTATTTCGTTCATATTTCACAGCAGGTACCTATAAAGGTGACAACGACACCTATTTATTACCAAGAATAAATTTCAAACCGTTAAAAAAAAATATTTAAAAATAAATAAAAAATCACAATTAAAGTACATACGTCACGAAACTTTAGTGCATACATCATTTTCACCGGCGGAGATTTTCGTAAATAATGAGATTTTAAAAGTTCATGGAGTAACATGGAACAAGAAAATATGCACGCACAGTGAAATACAGTATCAGTACAGTAAAACATATTTCCATTTAATAAAAATGTAAAATTAAGTCTAGAATTTTTTCTGTTTGAAAGAAAAAATACCCACAATAACTTAGTATTAGAGATTTGGCGCAAATCTCACCATTAGCAGCTTTTTTATTTTGCGTGCGTAAATTTGAATCAATTCTTTGATGTTTAAATAAAAGGTTTTGATTTGTGTCATTATTTCTTCTTATTTTCTTTTCCTTTTTAGTAGTTTTAATGGAATTAGTGAAATGCATGTATTTTAAATTAAGTGAGTGAAAGACGTGTATTTTTAATGTATGTATTTCAAATACATTAGTGAAAGGTTTATATTTAAATGAAATTAATGCAATATGAAGATGTTATGAGAACAATAATTGGCGATTTATCAACTGCGCCAAGTTAACATAAAACTACCAATACATATGTGAAATAAAACAATGCACAGGTGTCATATACGCACCACGTTGGCGCGATTTCTTTCCCCCGCCAATTTGGTGACATTCTTGTTTTTGAATATTAGTTACAAATAGCATGCAATAATAGCACGTGATTTTTTATTTCAATATAATATAAAATAACGTAATAAATGAAATAGCTTCTATTATTTTAAAAAAGGAAATAAAAATAAATAAATAATAGTGTGATATAAATAAATATTGATATACATATAAAAATAATCTATAGAATAAAAATAAAAATAAAAGTAAATAAACACAACAAGCAATTTTTGCCAAATTGGCGGGGGTGGGGGGGGGGATAGTGCCAGCGTGCTGAGTATATGACATCTGTGCCGAGATTTTTACCTTTTTCTCTGTACTTTCGGAAATATCAAAAAATTAAAAAATACTTATATCAGGCGTATAATGTTTTTCATTTTTATGTGGACCAGTTCTCCATTTTAGAATTTTAAATGCTATTTATATCAGATATTTCTTTCCTGAGATTCCCACAAGTTATTTTAGGTAATTTTTTAGTTCGCTTATTAATTGTTTACAATTTGTCCTCTTGACAATAACAATTATTTATCTCAAAAATGTCTCCAAGTTTTGTTAAATATGTTTGTTATGTATTTGCATTACTTGTTAAACTATCGAAAATAGCAATACAATTTTATTTTAGCATCGTACTTATTTTTTTAAGATAGCGGAAAACCATGGTTTAATAAACGTATATTTGTAAATATTTGACAAACATGTTTTTTCCGCTCTCTAGAAAAATTTGGTAAGATGCTAAAACTGTCTTTTGGCACCATTTTTAATTTTTTCGTCAATCGCGCCAACCTGCACATGATACGGAACTTTTCCCCATTCAGATACACAGACAAGTTTGGTCTCAAACAAGAGTAATGCTAGCAACAATATTGTTTTAACTCTATAATAGTTACAAACAATAATGATATTGAATTCTCCGATTAGCTTTGGAAGGTAGAGAGACGTGTAAACAAACGGGTAGACAGACGGGAAGTGAGATGGGTAGAAAAACGGGTAGAGAGACGGATAGCGACATAGATAAGCTAACGGGTAGCGAAACGAATAGACATACGGGTAGCGAGCAAGTAAAAAAGAGGGTTGACAGAGGGGTAGCGAGATGGGTAGGGAGACGGGTAGCGAGGCCGGTAGACAAGCATGTAGAGGTAGGTTGCGAGACGGGTAGCGTGGTGAATAGAGAGATGAGTACAGAGACGAGTTGAAAGACGGGTAGAGAGAGGGGTATATAAACAGAGAGACGGGTAGTGAAACGGGAAGCTAGACAGTTAGAGAGACGGATAGACAGATAGGTAGCGAAACGGTTAAAGAGTCGGGTAGAAAAACAGACGGATAGTGAGACGGGTAAACAGACGAGTAGAGAGACAGTAGACAGATGGGTACGGAGAGAGACACGGTATAGAGACACGGCTAGACATACGAATAGTTAGACGGGTAGACAGATGGTTAGAGAAACAGATTGGTGGGTAGCGAGACAGTAGAGCAATATATAGACATGTAGCGAGACGTGTAGAGAGACAGTCAATAGGGTAGAGAGATGGGTAGAAGAACGAATAGGGAAACAAACAGATTGTAGAGAGAGACAGACAGACAGGCAGAAGAAAAGTCTGGGGTTTGAAGCAGTGAAAGCGCAGGGGGAAAGCCTCCTAGAAAATAATCAAGAAGCATTATCTTTGCAATATATATATATATATTTTTAATTTTGCCTATATGGGGATTTAATGTAAAATTTATTTTTACAGAAGTCACCGAAAGATTTTTTATATACTTTAGTAGGAATTTAAGCTAAAGTTTCGTAATCAGGTTTGTAACAAAGCATGTTATTAATGTAGTTTGAAGTGTACGAGTTTCTATAAATAGTTATACAAATAAACAAGGAGGAACATTTTTAATTCAAATGTAAATATTTGTCACAAACGAAATGTTGCAACAATAAAATTAAATTTGCGTTAAACTACGTTGGCTAAAATACGCTCTTGGCTGCAAATCCGATGGCGTGACTTTAAAAAACTTGGCGTTTTAAAAGATCCGGCGGTTTTTTTTTTTAAGTTTTTAGCAATCCCCGCTTAAGAAAATGAGATTTGTTGCCAAATGTTATAATATATATATATATATATATATATATATATATATATATATATATATATATGAAAACATAACAGTATATATGAATTTATATGTGATATTTTGTAATTGTATCATTTAATTTGCTCTTTTTTATATATTGTATCTTCTTTATATCGTAATTGTTAACCCTATGTTCTCAGCAATATCACTCAGACTAATCCCTTTGAGGAAAGTCCTCGTATCATTATTATTTTGTAGTTGATATTTCAATACAAAATCCCATCTAAATTACATTACCCAAACTTCATATTCGGACATTCAATGTACTTTGTTTTTCTTCTGAAAATATACAGAAAATACCATATTGTTTTTTACTTATAAAAATAAGCCTTTTTCACCAAAAAAGGAAAAATATATACTACAGTACTAGTGCATAAGAATCAGTTCTTTACCTTCCTTAAATGTTTACACTCATGCCAACATAAAAACATCAGCCCACCACCTGGCATGTTTGTTGACTGTTAACCCTTAATTGCATAGTGATGTAAATTTCCATCACTTTTTATTTAACTTTTAATAAATAAATCAACTTCTTCGCCACCACTATGTTTATATAGAAATATTAATCCAGTAAATTTCCCGTGAACTATGTTGTTGAACAAAGTTAAAAATTTATCTTAAAATTTCTGGTGTCTAATATTTAATATATGTATAAAAAAACACAATTGTAAAAGAAAAACTCATGCAAAGAAGTGTTAAATCTCTTAAGAAACATTACAAATAGAATTTATTTCTGTATTGCTCAAGAGCTGCAGAAACAAATTTCAAGGATTATAGATTTAGAAGGACATTAATCCCTGTTTTTTTATTCACAACATGGTTGGGATTTTTATATTTACAAATGGTAAGATATTTTCTTATACATTCAGTTATTTATTTTGCTCTATATTTTTCAATTTGTAAATTAGCCTGAAGTATTTTTCTAGAAGTTTGAAATAAAACTGAACATTTTTTTATTTAAATGTTTAAGCTTTTAGCAGTACAGTTCAGTTCAGTACTACACAAAACTGAACTTCGAAAAAAGTTAGATCACAGTTTTGTATAAAAGAAAATGACATCAATATCTAATGCATTTACCGTATTTACAATTTTACGATTTTTATTAAAATAAAGATAAATATTTCTTAAAAGTAAAATGAAAAATATAATAGACGTGAAATATCTATTCCAATTTTTTTTGTAATTAATAATTTAATAAACAATATTCAACAGAAAACTAAAATATACATCGAAAATTGAATTTTTATTGTTTTTATTCTGTGGTTGATAATGATAACTCTTCTATTTAAACTTCTTTATCTAAACTTCATATTAATATTTTCTTTATTTTCAGAATAATGTACGAAACGGACCATTATGTATCTTATTTACCGAAAATATCGAAAAAGCATGCTATTTTCTATTCAACTTGGGAAATCGTTTACTACCAACACCATCCTACAGATATTGCCTCAGGACTGACAACACTGCATTGTATGACTTAGCTATGGATCGGTTGGCTTTCTAATGTGTACATACATTCGCGCTGTTATATAATATTAGTTTTCTAAATTCATTATAAGAAATTTTATTTCTACACTGTAAAAAAAAATCCGATAATTTACGGAAAAAGGACTGGCAGCAAAGTTGCCGGAATATTTCCGTTTATTGAGGAAAGTTCCGTCTTTGTAGTCCGTAAATTCCGTAAATGGTGCGATGCAAACGCGAAGGAGTTGAAGCGCATGCGTGGCGATAAAAAAAATGCAATCTCATTGGATGATAGATTTTTACAGTAATAATTCGGTATTTGAAACTCTGTAATCTTTAAAAGGTAACAGATATACGGGAGAGATTCCAGTTTTCTAACAAACCGAAAAAATTCTGATCAAAATTCACAGAAGACAACAAATCAATAAACGAAAATTTTTAACTGTGTAAGAGTTTTTTAAGGGGTTTCGGGAGTCTTACTTTTTTTCCGAAGATGCAAGTTTGCATCATGTTACATTTTATTTTATTTCTGATTTCATATAACACACAATAAAATGTCATTTTTACCACTAATAGGTCAATATCTGCTTTATTTAACATAATTATTTCAATGTTGTACAATTTCTATTTAATTATTAAAAATAATAATAAAAAAAGTAAAAAAACCTTTTTGCCTGGTATTCACTGCGCGGAAGGTTGTAGAAGAAATATTGCTTAAACAATAACAAACAAAACTGATGATTATGTAAAATGGATGTATCTTGAAGTCATACATTAATTGCAATTAATTATTATTATTGTTTTTAATTGGCATTTTTTCAACAAAAAATGAATTTTTTTAACATTTTACAATTTAAATTTAAATTAACAAAATAAATTTTAAATTGCCTGAAATTGAAGTATAAGTTCTAGATACATCAATTTTACATCATTATTAGTTTTGTTTGTTATTTTTGAAACAATATTTTTTCTACAACCTTGCGCGCAGTAGACACCAGGCGAATATTTTTTTTACTTTTTTTAAATAATAAAATATTAATTGTACAACATTGAAATAATTATGCTAAATCAAGCAGATATTTACCTATTAGTGGTAAAAGTTTCATTTTATTGTGTGTTATATGAAATCAGAAGTCATACAATAAAATTTTCCTATTTTTGTAAGAAAAAAAAATATGTATAACTAAAGAATTTAATTTTTCTGATTCAAGTACTCAAGTTTGCACTTTCTATTCCATGTCATTTTTTTTGTCATAAAAAGCATATGTTTTGCATTCCAAATATATGTCAAACTAATATTAAGCCAAATTGCTTGGATTACTTGTTTTGAAGTAGCTTAATAGATAGTTTATATTTTACTTGAAATAACAGAGAATTTACTTCATAAATAACAAACAATTTACTTCATAAAATAACAAACATTTTACTTCTTAAAATATTATATGAATAGTAAACAATTACGAAAGTATTTTGATGTAATTGCCAAAACACTGATGTTGATCGGCTGATCCACGGTGACGTCAAATCTCCATTATTAGGCAGTATCTATAAAACGGTGTTGATACCACAGTAATAATCTAAACCAAAAACATTCTGTACTTAAATGAGCTCATTCATACATCGGGTAAAAATCAAAACCAATCCCTGTCATGTATATTTCCTGTTAAATCTGTAGAGAATCATTACAAATAGATTTGATTCCCATATGCTCAAGATTTTTAAAAACAACTTCTATCAAAAACAGTAAGTTACGTTATATGGATTTAGAAGCTCAAGCAGTTCAATCATTATTTTTCATTTATATTGAAAAAATTCCTGATTTTTATCGTTACAAATATTAGGAAAGTTTTCTATTTATTTTGGATGCATTCCATTATTTATTTTCCTTAAATGTTCGTACTCAGAGCCAGTAGGAAAAAAAATAAGTTTGATGATTGACCAACACCATACTATGGATAATGTCTTAGAGTTCCGTTTTGACGTCACCTCTGATCGGCCGATTAACACCAGTGTTGGGGTAATTACACCCAACTACTCCTGCAACTTTCGTAGGTGTTTACTATTGATATATATTTTAATAAGTAAGTTGATTGCTATTTAGAGAAGTTAACATTTCAAGAAGTAAGCTGCTTATTATTTCAAAGTAAAATATAAGCTATTTAATAAACTGATGCGGTTACAACTAATCACTCCTGAAACTTTCGTAGTTGTTTATTGTTGATATATATTTTAACAAGTAAGTTGTTTGCTTTTTTCAGAAATTAATAATTTAAAATGTAGGTTGTTTGTAACTTTGAAGAAAATATAAATTTTGTGCCTATTACACTGATGCCAACGAATTTTGGAACTTTCGCAGTTGTTTACTCTTTATACATCATTTAAGAAGTAATTAGTTTGCTATTTTAAGAAGTTATCAAATGAAGAAGTAAGTTGTTTGTTCTTTGAAATTAAAATGCATGATTGACAGTTGCTAAGGAACAAATCCATTTTTCATCTTTACAAATAATAGGCATTGTTTAAAGGATTGAAATTGACTATAATAGAAGTCCTTATGTATATTTATTATGAAAAACGATACAGATATTATCACATGACAAAGCAAGATGCGAAAAAGAACAATGTATGCTTATTACAGCATTTTCAATGGTTACGAAAAAATCTTGTTATGCCCAAAAAAATGAACACATATGAGTCGGTGAGTATGGTGTTTGACTTCCTCAGTCACTGATACAAATTTTGTATCGTTTGTGCTTACTGTTCAGAAAGACTTGAGAAGCGCTTGAGGAATTCTGAATCATTCATTTCACATGGTAGTTTGCAGCTCCTGCACGGTTCGAGGAGATTTATGTCATTGAGCAATACCTACTAACTGCATCTAATGCGTGCTCTATAAATTTATGTCTGAAGAAAACGCAATGCATGGCACATGCTCAATATCGTTTGCTACTAGTGTGTGAAACACTTCAACTCTCTTATGTGGGCGCATATTTCCATTCATGAACAGAAATTCAGGACTAATTACACCACAGTAAAGTTTGATATACCCTACAGAACATCTGTGCAATACCATTGCGATATCACTGTACCTTTTTCAAATATGTGAATTAGAATTCTGCCATTATGCTTGATACCCGCTCATACAATCAATGTTTGGTCATAGTTATCAGTGACTTGTACATTCTGGTGAATAAATTTACCTCTCTTTACATTCCAACTGGTGCACAGAATGTGCTATAGTGTAGCTGTCTATAGTGTAGCAGCACAAGAATATGGTTCTAGACCACTGTTTCTGACTTCAACAAATGTGCTCCTTAAACCGAAATAAACTTACCTTTTACGATGTGCTCATAGTGGAATGCCTGTAACAAGCTTCTGTGCATCTAAGCCGTCATTAGTTAATCTCCGAGAAATGGTTCTCGCGGATAATCAAGTACGAGTAGCATTAGCAAGGTCTCAAGTTATCTGACTTTGAGTATCATTTATGTTTGTCTTGAGTACTAGGAAGACATATCGATGATCTTGAGGTGTGATGTTCCTACCACGGACTACAGAATGCCTCCTCTTAGTACTTCCGCATCTAGAGGTCTTTTTAAAGCACAATATTACACTCTTGTACATATATCATGCTTTGGAAACTTTAGTGGCACTTTGCCCTAAATTGAGAGAATCCAACTGCTCAACAATAATCGTACGCTTTCAAATGATGTCTTACAGGTATTTATCAGTCAATAACAGTCGTCGAAAAAGGAAATCTACATCTCTATTATCAGAAACTGACAGTGTCACACACCTCTCAATTGTCACTACTTCCAATTTCAAAGAAGAAAACCACATGGATGCGCCGCTTTTAATAGAGACAAGAGACCTTTCCATGCAACGTCCTCTAACGATGTTTTTTATGTGATTTCGAGGCTTAATGAAATGTATATTTGCACAAATTCTTTGTTCCTTAATATTTATCACGCAGTGTATAAACTGTCTGTTAAACGAATGGGATTATAACCAATCATTCCTGTAATTTTCGTAGTTGTTTATATTTTTATCTATATTTTTTTAAGATGTAAGTTGTATGCTGTTTTCAGACGTTAACAATTTAAGAAATAAGTTGTTTGTTCTACAACGTAAAGTAAAATCTGCACTGCCTATAAAATTGACTTAGAACAAGCAAAACAAACAAAATATAAACCCAAGCAATTTAGCTTTTATATTAGGTTGACTTAAATTTCGAAAGAAAATCCGTATTTTATGACAAAAATACCATGGAAAGAAAAGTACAAACTTGAGTATTTCAAAAATAAAAATAAAAAGTTTGTATTTATAACAGTTTTAGTCTTTTAGAAAAATATACGAAACAGAGCATTATGTTTGTTATTTTTTAAAAGTTACAAAAAAAATTATTATTTCTTGTTGGACAGGGAAAATGATATATTACAGTGCTCTTCTAAAAGAAACAACTTTTCCCTTTCATAAATGTTTATATTGATACACAACCAAATAAGAAAAAACAAGCCATTGCGGACATGTATGTTCTGTATTAAATCTCCACAGGATCATTACAAATAGAATTTATTTTCATATGTTCAGAAAGTGCTGAAAAAAATTCGAGCGAAAACAGAATATTCTGTTTTTATCTTGATCTAGAAGTAAACACATCTTAATCTTTGTTCTGTATCCACAGAATACTACTTCGTGACTTTTACCTGCCAAAATGTTAAGATATTTCAAAAGTCATTTTGGACGAATTCAGTTTTTCTTTGCTTATAAGTTTCAATTTATACAGCAACGTGAGTTATTTCTCCGTAAATTTCAGTTAAAATAATTTTATTTTTCACAGTTTTGAACGTGTAAAAGCTTATATTAGATTTCAATCCTAATAATGTAATATTTTAGTACATTTATAGCATGCTACAGTTACAATGTTTTACAAGTTTGTATTACAGTTCCATTCTAATAATATCAATCTACTTCATTTACGGCTTGCTATATTTAAAATTTAATGATTTTTCAAAACTAAACGTCGTATTACTTTTCAAGCAAGTGACTTGTATATGAAATTTCTGCTCAGTGTTTTTTTTATGATTACTAATTCAATAGAAAGTCCAATCTAAATATATTTTTCCAAATTTAATGGTCAGACATTAAATACATTTTCAGTATTTTCAGAAAAAATACACGAAACAGTATATAAATACGTACTGTAGTTACAAAAAATTTTATGTCTAACAAAATAATTATTTCATTACAGACATTTAGAATATGCATAAAAAAGGTATTTCAATTTTTTTTTTTTTGTGGTTGATAATGATTATTAAATAAAAAGTCGAATCTCAATTCTTTTATATAAACGTGATATTCTGATATTAAATGCAGCGTTTCTATTTTTTCCCCAAAAAAATATAAGAAATAGAGCATTATGTTTCTTATTTTCAATAAGTTTGAAGTAAAATATTTTCATTGTCTTTTGTATTGAGAATATTTTTATTATAATTATCCTCTAATAGAAAGAATATTACATAATCAGTCATACAAAAATTAGTTGATTACAGGCATGCGTTAAGCTTCTAGGGAATTATTAAAAGTATAATCTATTTTCTCATGTTAAGGAGCTCAAAAGCATGTTCTAACAAAAACACAATGTTACGTTACATGGATTTAGAAATTAAATCACTTTAATATCTGCTTTTTATTCACATTATGCAGCTTCCTGACATTAACCTTTACAAATATTAAGGCATTTTGCTTTCTTTTTGACGTATTCATTTATTTATCTACCTAATATTTAATTTATACAGAAGTTTAAAATATTTTTCAAGAAGTTCGAAGTGATTGAATGGATCGTTTTCAACTGTAATGAAAGTGGAAAAGTGTGTATTACAGTCCCATTCTAATAATATCAATCTACTTCAATTACGGCTTACTATATTTAAAAGTTAATGTTTTTTCAAAACAAAAAGTCGTATTATTTTTCAAGCAAGTGACTTATAGATGAAATTTCTGCTCAGTATTTTTTTCTAATTACTAATTCAATAGAAAGTTCAATCTAAATCTCTTTTTCCAATTTTGATATTCAGGCATTAAATGCATTTTCAGTATTTTCAGAAAAATACACGAAACAATGTATGCATACCTACTGTAGTTACAAAAAGTTTCATAAAAGATCTTGTTATCCTTAATATACCATGGAAATAGACACACCGTAGTGCTATTCTAAAAGTTAAACAAAAAAAATCTTGAACGCTCATATTTATATACTTACAAAAGAAGCAAAATACAGTCGACCCTAAAATTTCTCTAAACTGTTAATGCTCCAGCGAATCATTTCAGTAAATTTTGTATCTGTGTGCTCAAAAAAATCAGAAGCATATTACAGTGAAAACACAATGCTATATTAACATTGATTTAAAAGCTAACAGACCTTGATCTCTGCTTTGTATTCACATCGTTCAAATTCGTAACGTTTGCCTTTACAGAAGAGAAAATATATTTCAATTCCCTTTGGATGTATTCATTTATTTGTTTACCTGTATTTTTCAATTTACAGAGTCGTCTAAAGTATTTTGTCTAAAAGTTTTAAATGAAACTGATCTATTTTTACTCTCCTGAATGTGGAAAGTTTATAATATAGTCCTTTTCTAGTAATATCTATTTACTGCATTTGCGGATTACTATATTTAAAATAAAATGATTTTATCAAAAATAAAAGAATTACTCCACTACAATAAAATTATAATTATATACATAAAAAACGAAATTTGAAAGGGAATTTGATTTAAATAATCTCCATTTCAAATCTAAATTCTTATTTGTTTTCCATGCAACAAGTTCGTGATTTTACCTATGCAGATCTTAGGTTTTAGAATATGTTTCTCTTGATTTCATATTCAAATAACTTTTTTGCCTGTATTTGTCAATGTATTGTCTAAAGCAATTTTTCTAAAAGTTTGAAATGAATCTGATCGGTTTTTACTCTCCTGAAAATGAAAAGTTTATAATATAGTCCTAATCTAGTAATATCCCTCTATTGCATTTACGGATTACTACATTTAAAATAAAATGATTTTATCAAAACAAAAGTACGCCACTACAATACAATGATAATTATATACATAAAAAACGAAAATTTCTAATGAATTTGTTTTAAATAATCTCCATTTTAAATCTAAAAACTTATTTGTTTTCCCATGCAACAAATTCGTGACTTTACATATGCAGATTTTAGGTTTTAGGATATCTTTCTTTTGATTTCGTATTCAAATACTTTTTTTTTTGCCTGTATAGTCTGAAGTATTTTCCTAGAAATTCTAAGTAAATCTGAGTGTTTTTCTACTCTACAGTTAATGGAAAAGGTTACGTTACAGCGAAATTTAAATAATATAGATCTCTACTCTATTCATAAGTTACTATCTTTACAGCTTTATGAATTTATTAAAAATATATGCATCGTAGTAACAAAATAACACTAAAATAGAATTTCTACATATAAATGTGTGAGTGTGTATGTATGTGCTTGATAATTCGAAACTGATTCCAATTTAACCTTCCTTATTTTAACTTAAGATTCAGATACTAAATTTAGTTAAAAAAATTTAAGGAAAAATACAACACATACATTATTATTCACCAAAAGTTCAATATAAATCATTTATTTTCTATTGAACAAGGAACATAATATATTACAGTGCTATTTTTTAAGAAACAATTTTAATAAAGAAGCAATAATTTTACTAAAGATTAATTTGGCAATAAAGAAAACCCATAAAACTATATATGTATCCGTATTCACTAGGGTCAAATTCTCACCAAGCTTGACAACACTTGGTGAAATATCGCCAAATTTGACCACTAAAATAAGCCTCCATAAATGAAGCCAACTTGGCTATTGCTGGTGAACTTATAGTCGAATTCAGTATTAACGAATCTTCTGTAATCGGATTCTTTGCATTTTATTTTGTTGTAACATTAGCTAAAATTTTAAAACGAAAATATAAGAAAGCTACCTTTTTCTCGCGGTAGAAGCCGGAAGGACTTTTATTTTCGCTGACTGTACTACTACTTCATTTAACACTTTCCGGCACAGTGGTCCCACTCCGGGCACACCTAATTTTAATTCCAAACTTGCATTCGGCACCAAGAATATTTTAATAAAATTTTGTTTCTATAATGAAAGCTTAAAAATAAGCAGTTCTTATTATCGAAAAAGGTCGTTTGGAAATTCCGGTGTCAGTCAGTAATTTCTCATTTTACGAACAGAATTTGCCTGTGCCGGAAAGGGTTAAAACATATTATATTTCAGATTTTATGATTTCATGAAAAAATAAAGAAATTTTTCTCTACATAATAATGAGATACATTAGTAGATTGTAGAGTTTTTTTTTTAATTAAAATTTTTGTAACTGATAATTCAATAGAAAATTCAATTTTAAATCCCTTTATCTAAACCAGTGGTTCTCAACCTGTGTGCCGCGAGAGATTGTCAAATGTGCTATGAGGGTTTTTGACAAATAATTAAAATATCATGATGTCGGATCAACTATGCATCTACTATTTATCATGTACTACCTTCCCTCTTCACTCCTTTCCCTGTATTAGTGTTTCCAGTGCGCCACTCCTCCCTTGTCCCGGCCTATCCGATTCAGATTGGTTTTTTTCTTTTTTTAAATTGGGGAGCAGGCGATTGCCTTTTCAACTCTCGATTGGAATCTGTTTTGGACTTGGTTGCTGGACGCCGTGCATTTTATTCTACTCTTGTTTTCGTTCGAAAAAAGAGTACGTATTGCTGTTAAAAAAAGTTAAAGTAAAACACTTGATTTTCTCATCTGTGAATTGGTTAAAATTCAAAAAATAGAAGCATGATGGACGAATATATTGAAATAAAATCTGGTACATCACAAACGGAAGATAAAGAAAGAAAAAAATGGCAGTATAAAGATAAGTACATCGAATTCGGATTCAGCGCAATTGAAACGGAAGGCTCTCAAAGGCTATTCTGTGTAATCTGTAAAAAGAAACTTGCGAATGACGCTCTCGTTCCTAGTAAACTGAAAAGACATTTGGAAACTTCACATCCACAGATAAAAAACAAACCAAGAGAATATTTTGAAAACCTGGCCGCGCGGTAAAATAAAACATAAAAAAAAAATTGTAAACTATATGAAGATGCCAGAAAAGGGATTGATTGCCAGCTACAAGGTTGCCCAATTAATAACACAACGCAAACAAGACACACCGATGCCGAGTCTATCATTGCACCAGCATACGGTATCATTGTAGAAACATTGCTGGGAAAAGAAGCATTAAAGAAGGTCAAGAAAATATCATTATCCAATGACACAATATCACACCGAAACGAAAATGTATCTTCAGACTTAAAAAAACAAATTGTCGAGCATTTCCAATCGCGGGACAGTGAACTCTGGTCACTTCAAATTGATGAATCGACAGATATCAGTGGTAAAGCTAAGCTCCTTGCTTTCATTCGATTTATTAAAGATAAAAAATTCTTGAATGATTATCTTTTCTGTAAAGAATTTGTAAATACGACGACAGGAAAAGACATATTTGATCTTGTAAAAGAAAATATTTCATGATTTTGTTTGCTGTGGAAAAACTGCGTGGGTGTTTGTACAGACGGATGTCCATCAATGTTGGGAAACAAAAAAGGATTTATCACACTTGTGCACAAAGGAAATCTAAATATTATAAGCGTTCCCTGTATGATTCACAAAGAATATCTTGTTTCAAATTCTTTAACTGCATCATGTTGAAGCATCATGTTGATAGTTATGAACGAAGTTGTCCAAGTGGTCAATTTCATCAAGAGTCGACCTCTGCAATCTCGAATTTTCTCTCAGTTTTGTGACGCAATGGATTCTGAATACAAAACACTTTTATATCACACCGAAGTGCGTTGGCTTTCGAAGAGAAAGGTTTTGAGACGACTCGTACACATGAAAGCCGAGATCATTTTGTTCTTGGAAGCGGAAAAACATGCTTTGAATTTTCTCTTCACGACGAGATTTGGTGGCTTAATTTCAGTTTCTCTCGGACTTGTTTGAAAAGCTGAGCGCTCTAAATTTAAGTCTTCAAGGTCCATCTAAAAATACCGTCACATCAACATCAAAACTGAAATCATTCGAAGACAAATTAACATTGTGGAAATCTGAAATATCAAAAGGAAATTTTGACGGTTTTCCGGGTGTCAATGAATCTTACTCGAAAAGAAAAGCTGCAGACGAAATGATAAGCACCATTGACGAACTCCAAACCTCACTTAAAAACTATTTTCCTTCACTTTCAGTTGACGAATATGATTTGTTAATCAACCCATTTGTAATTTGCAAGACACCAAATTTGACAACAATGGAAAAAGAACAGCTAATTGATTTGAGAAACAATAAGTTTTACCGCTCCATATTCTTCGAGAAAAGTTTAGATGAGTTTTGGCTTTCTGTCAAAACATTTTATCCTGCAATCAGCTTGAAAGCTATTAAAATTCTTCTGCCTTTTGCATCTTCGTGGCTCTGTAAATTTGGATTTTCAGCATTGACAGAAATAAAGTCCAAAAAGAGAGAAAGACATTTAAAAATTGACGATGAAATGCGAACTTGTCTGTCGACTTTGGAACCCCGTTTCGATTTAATTTGTTATAGAAAACAGACTCAGGCCTCTCATTGAATAAATTTTGTAAGAAAATATTTTTCTTTTTTTTTTCTTTTGTGTGTGTGTCATACAACTTATACATTTTTTAGTACTTTTTGGTTAGCTGGTGTTATATATACATAAATATCTATCGATATATATAACACTAGCGCCCGGCTAACAGAAAAGTACCCATTTTTTATATTCAGGTGTGCCGCAAATAATTTCAGATATTTTTAGTTTGCTGGCAACTAAACAATGTTGAGAGACACTCATCTAAACGTTTTATTTAGACATTAATTGCAATTTCATTTTTTCTTACTCAGAAAGATGTACGGAACATAAAATTGTGTTTCTTGCATTCAATTATTAACAAATTAAAATCTTGGATTTTCCTATTTACAGCTCTTCTCTAAAGAAACAATATTCATAAAACCAATAAAAAAATGAAAAATCATGAGTCAAGCATAGATTATAAACACTTTCCAACATATTCAAGATACTATTAAAAAACTTCCCCGAGAAAGAGGATGTCTAGTCATATAGTAAAATCAGTACTTATCATTAAAATACAATGAGAAAAATGACACTTTCAAATCTGAGTAAATCGATGTTTTCATTTTGTTATGAAACTTTTTGTTTGAAATATGACTACCCAATGCTTTCAATTCTGAAATACCAGAAATACTCAGAATATTGAAACATGGACATACTCAAAACTGTTCGCATAAAGGTCAGTTCATACTCATTTTTAAAACATTGATATGCTCAAAATTTATTAGAATCAATTCAAACTCATTTTTGAAACATGGCAATGCTCAAAAATGAGCACATAAAAGTCAGTTCATACGCATTTGAATGAAATGCAATATTTCCATTTTTCAAGAGAAAAATAACTGTGGTGTTAATGGGTTAAAATGTGTCAAAAAGAAAATTTAGTCAGTTAAATTTCAATATCAAGGGAGCGCTTTTTCATTTAAGAAATATACTGATAACAATCGAATTGAAAATTTGTATAATTCATATCTCCCCTTCCCCACATAAATAATAAAGTTTAACACTCTTAACCACAATTTCAAATTGACCTAATCTATAAGAAATCCCGTTAAAAATTTCCAATTTTCTCAGCAACAAATTAATGAATCCTATAAAAATATCAACATGCGACCGAATCATTCGATGGCTTGCATTTAAAGTAACCCTCTCATGGGATCTGGATGGCAAAGTGGATAAGGTAATGGACTTGTAACTAGTAGGAATCACGTTCAATGCTGGCTCTGGGTAAATTTAGTTTATTCTCGCATAATCGCAAATAGAATCAGAGATGGCAGCAGTAGCGCTTTTTGTATAGCTGTTGTTTGAAACATGAACATACTCAAATATGAACACATGATGTTTTATTCTTGAATGCGTGCATGTTTTCAGAAATGAGTATATACATGTTTCAAACTTGAGTAGTTTTGACTATGCGACATACTCAGATTTCAGTATTTGTTTGCTCAGTTTTGAAAATGTCGTTTTTTGAGTGTACATATTTAAATGCTTAAGTGATAAAAGTAGAACAGAAAAAGGTTTTTAAAAAAACTTTTAATATAATGATCGACATGTCTAAACATTAGTTATATGTTATAGAAATATTACTAATTAGACATATTCGTAACAAACCATATGCAATGAATCAGCCTCTTTTGAATTACCTAAAATCTGGCTCGATGTAATTGTCCAATTAAAAAAAAATATATATTATGATAATTTTTAGAACTGCGGTAAATAAATGATTCTTCTATTTTATTCTTAAATTCAATTTTAAGTACTTTATAACAGTAATATAAGGTAATGCAAGTTTGGCCTACCTGTAAAGTCCGCGTAGGTGTGATAAGTAATTATCCAACTTGAGAATTAATCCACGATAATGGCACATTTGAAGTAGATATTAACAAACACAATCTTGTTAAAATAAAGTATGGCTTCATGAAATAACTTCTAAGTTAATTATTTAATTACTGTTAAACAGAGAGAAAAAAAATTAATTTATATTGTTAAATTTACATCACACTATAAAAAGTTAAAACATTTAATTTTAAGAGAAGTGTTCAGTAGTTCTGCATTTTAAGAAGGTTGCTCAGAGACTGAAGTATTAGTTCTTGGATTAGAGAAACACACAGTCAAGTTTACGTCATTTAGCCTTGAACCCTTGAGGTTACACGTGTAAGTTCTTTAATGAGAATCTCACAGAAAACAGAAAAGTACTTTGTCAGCACACACGTGTTTCGTTTCACCAGCTTGAAGTCGGATGGATGAATATTCAGGCTCACAATAATAGATGAAATGTTTATTTCAGAAATCACTCTTCTAACATATTAATGTTCCCATGCACAGTTGACTATTTTCAAGCATCTACTTTTATTGCACATTTGATCTCGTGACGTGAGTTTTTCAAGTTTATTTGCAAATATTTTTAGAATAGTTTGTTTATCATGTAGATCTCGATAATGGCGCCGTTTGTGCGTTCGAAACATGTCGATCATTACATAAAATGTTTTATAAGCCTTTTTGTGTTCTAATTTTATTACTTAAGCATTTAAATCTGTATTTTAATGAGAATGTCTAAGTAAACAATTTGGAGAACGCATAACACATTTGAAAACACAATGTCAGGAATTACCGTCATTAGTCGAAAAAGCATTTGAATTCTTTTGCGCAGTGCTGTATAGGTTTATATATTTACTACATACTATTCTACAATTTTCTTCAGTTAGGAAACGGTTTTAAAATAGTTTAAATTTTCTCTACAGCAAATTTTGCCAACAAACGGAAATGTGCTCGATATCTTTTGTACAGCCCTGTATAGAATCTTTACAATTTATACACATTCTGTAATATGAAAAAAAATAGTTAAATTCAAAAACGCGTACTACAACTGGAAACGAAATTCCAGTAATTATTGTTAATATACTGTATACTATTTAATATTACTGTGAATTATTTTGTGTGTTCCTATAAATGAACGATGATTGCTATGCACAACTTATTCTATAGTAAGTATCTTGTAGTGCACCTCAGTAATATATATTAATTTCAATATGTTTGAAATATTGTAACGTCACCAAAGTATACCGCAAACGATTTTCCTCCATAGATCCTATTGTATAGGCATTCCTTTGAGTGTCCCTGTAAATGTACGATGAATCCTATGAGCACCATATTTTATTCTAAACATCTTGTAGTGCACCTCAGTGATATATATCAATTTCAATATGGTTGAAATATTATACCATTATTAAAATATACCGCAAACGATTTTTCCCCATAGATCGTACTGTATAGGCATTCCTTTGAGTGTCCCTCTAAATGTACGATGACTCCTATGACTACCGTATTGTTTTCTAAACATATTTTAGTGAAACTCAGTGATATATATCAATATTAATATGCTTAAAATATTGTAGCATTATCAAAGTATACCGCAAAAGATTTTTCCCCATAGATCCTACTGTATAGGCATTTCTATGAGTGACCCTGTAAATATACGATGAATGTTATGAGCACCATATTCTATTCTAAACATATTGTACAGCGCCTCAGTGATATATATATATCATTTTTAATATGTTTGACATAGTCTAACATCATTAAATTACGCCTCAAACGATTTTCTCCATAGACGGTAATGTAACAAAATTCTTTTGAGCGTCCCTGTAAATGAACTATGTATGCTACATACTTAATTTTCAATATCGAACAAGACATAGCTAACATCAATATTATATATTAATTGTATAGCAATACGATTTCAACATATGTCCGCGAGTTACAGCACGGTCAGACGAACGAAAGACAAACCGAATTCATAAACACTTTTCAACTATGTTTGAAACCATGTTAACCGGTAACTAACACGTTTTTTCGTTGTTTAAATCTTCAGACTATCTTTAAAAATAAAATTTATTATCATATGCTCAGGAACTTCAGATACAAATTCTAGTGAAAACACATTGTTAAGTTAAATGGATTTGAAAGCTAAATCACCTTAACGTCTGCTTTGTATTCACATCAAACAACTTCGTAATTTTTACCTTTACAGAGAAGGTTTTCCTTTTTTTTTGGTATGTATTCAATTATTTATTTGCCTGTGTTTTTCAATTTTTGGAGTCTTCTGTTTAGTTTTCTTTAGTTCTCCAAAAAATTGTGTTTTCTACTCAATTATATAGATTTTTCTTCCCTATTTAAGATTGAAAGCATGAAGCTCTTCGTATTCTTGCAGTCGCCTACTTTATTGAATTTGTTCTTATTTCTTGGGTAAACACATTGAATAATTTTTTTAATAAAAATATTGGCGTTTCCTGTTTACAGCTATCTTGTAAATAAACAATACTCATACACCCAATAGAAAAAAAAACAGCCGGTAACTAACATGTTTTTTCACTGTTTAATCTGCTGATTATCTTTAGAAATAAAATTTATTATCATATGCTCAGGAACTTGACATACAAATTCCAGAGAAAACACATTGTTATGTTACATGGATTTGAAAGCTAAAACACCTTAATCTCGGTTTTGTATTCACATCATACAACTTCGTGACTTTTACCTTTACAGAGATGGTTTTCTTTTCTTTTTGTATGTATTCAAATATTTATTTGCCCGTATTTTTCAATTTATAAATTTCTTCTGTTTAGTTTTCTTTAGTTCACCAAAAATTGCTTTTTCCACTCAATTACATTGATTTTTCTTCCCTATTTAAGATTGAAAGCATGAATTTCGTATTCTTGTAGTCGTCTACTTTACCGAGTTTGTTCTTATTTCTTGGGTAAACTTTACATTGAATAATATTTTAAATAAAAATATTGGCGTTTCCTGTTTACAGCTATCTTCTAAATAAACAATACTCATACACCCAATAGAAAAAAAAACAGCCGGTAACTAACATGTTTTTTCACTGTTTAATCTGCTGATTATCTTTAGAAATAAAATTTATTATCATATGCTCAGGAACTTGACATACAAATTCCAGAGAAAACACATTGTTATGTTACATGGATTTGAAAGCTAAAACACCTTAATCTCGGTTTTGTATTCACATCATACAACTTCGTGACTTTTACCTTTACAGAGTTGGTTTTCTTTTCTTTTTGTATGTATTCAAATATTTATTTGCCCGTATTTTTCAATTTATAAATTTCTTCTGTTTAGTTTTCTTTAGTTCACCAAAAATTGCTTTTTCCACTCAATTACATTGATTTTTCTTCCCTATTTAAGATTGAAAGCATGAATTTCGTATTCTTGTAGTCGTCTACTTTACCGAGTTTGTTCTTATTTCTTGGGTAAACTTTACATTGAATAATATTTTAAATAAAAATATTGGCGTTTCCTGTTTACAGCTATCTTCTAAAATAACAATACTCATAGACCCAATAGAAAAAAAACAGCCGGTAACTAGCATGTTTTTTCTTTGTTAAATCTGCAGATTATCTTTAGAAATAAAATTTTTTATCATATGCTCAGGAACTTCAGATACAAATTCTAGTGAAAACACTTTGTTAAGTTACATGGATTTGAAGTCTAAAGCATCTTAAACTCTGTTTAGTATTCACATCATACAACTTCGTGACTTTTACCTTTACAGGGGTGGTTTTCCTTTCTTTTTGTATGTATTCAATTATTTATTTGCCCGTATGTTTCAGTTTATAAAGTCTTCTGTTTAGTTTTCTTTAGTTCTCCAAAGGTGCGTTTTTCACTCACTTATATATATTTTCATTCCCTATTTAACATTGAAAGCATGGAGCTCTTCGTAGTCTTGTAGTCGCCTACTTTATTGAGTTTGTTCTTATTTCTCAGGTAAACTTTACATTGACAAATTTTAAAATTAAAATTGGCGTTTTCTGTTTACAGCTATCTTCTAAAGAAACAATACTCATACACCCAATAGAAAATAAAAACAACCGGTAACTAACATGTTTTTCCTTTGTTAAATCTGCAGACTATCTTTAGAAATAAAATTTATTATCATATGCTCAGTAACTTCAGATACAAATTCCAGAGAAAACACATTGTTAGATTACATGGATTTGAAAGCTAAACCACATTAATGTCTGCTTTGTATCCACATCATACAACTTCGTGACTTTTACCTTTGCAGAGGAGGTTTTCCCTTTTTTGTATGTATTCAATTATTTATTTGTCCTTATTTTTCAATTTATAAATTTCTTCTGTTTAGTTTTCTTTAGTTCTCCAAAAATCGCGTTTTCCATTCAAATATATACATTTTTCTTCTCTAAGATTGAAAGCAGGAAGCTCTTCGTATTCTTGTAATTGCCTAATTTATTAAGTTTGTTCTTATTTCTTAATTAAACACATTGAACAATTTTTAAATTAAAAATCTTCGCGTTTCCTATTTGCAGCTATCTTCTAAATAAACAATAGTCATACACCCAATAGAAAAAAAAACAGCCGGTAACTAACATGTTTTTTCTTTATTAAATCTGCAGACTGTCTTTAGAAATAAAATTTATTATCATATACTTAGGAACTGCAGATACAAATTCTAGCGAAAACACATTGTTAAGTTATATGGATTTGAAAGTTAAAGCACCTTAATCTCTGTTTTGTATTCACATCATACAACTTCGTGACTTTTACCTTTACAGAGAAGGTTTTACTTTCTTTTTGTATGTATTCAATTATTTATTTGCCCGTATTTTTCAATGTATAAAGTCTTCTGTTTAGTTTTCTGTAGTTCTCCAAAAATTGCGTTTTCCACTCAGATATATAGATTTTTCTTCCCTATTTAAGATTGAGAGCATGAAGTTCTTTGTATTCTTGTAGTCGCCTACTTTATTGAGTTGGTTCATTTCTTAGGTAAACTTTACATTGAATAATTTTTGTAAAGATTTCCGGTTTATAATTCTTTTTTGTTCTGTTTACGTGCTTTTTTGCGATGATGAAATTAAAGTATATATAAATTTAAATGCACATTTCGGAAATTATATCTTTTTTTTCTAGATTGAAGTATTAATTGCAGTTCCAAGCATGCTGGAGTACATTTTTTTAAAGTAAAATATTTTCTGTGTGTTAAATTAAATTTATGTTTTATAATTTTTAGCTCTATTTTGAATGTTAATTTTCAAATCATATTTTTTGCTTTCCTTTTTATCTATTTATAAATCAAGCAATAATGAGAAATTCCGTATAATTTTCGATTTTTTTATTGTATTTATCTGAATTCGTTTTGTTTTCTTATATATGTATTTAGTTTTATTTTGTTATTAAATCGCTTCTGCATACTTGAAACTACAGTTCAAATTCAACTGAAGTAAAATTTCAGTATTACTTACTAACTTAAGTGAAATCCATTTTTATTATCTATTTTGCTGTTTAATTCGTTGCAATTTTTTACAAAAGTCTTTAGTTTATATGTAATACCGATGAAATGAAATTGTTCATGATTTAAAAATATCTGGAAACTTCAGTAGTATTTCTAGTTTTCACAAGAGTGACATTTAATAGAATGATAATACTATATTTCACTTATAAAGAACAATATTCTGTAAGCCTTTAAAAGTGTTTCTTGTGATATTCGTGTTAATTTTAAAGAATATCATAGAACAATTACTGACTTACAACATGAAATGAAAAATGAATCTAAAAACGCAAAGTAAATAAATAATGTATCATTTCTATTAAAAATCAAAACGTAAATTGCTACTATTTTAAAATAATTAAGTCATTCATACTACAGATATGCAATTTAGTTATGTACATTAAAAATATAATTTTGTAAAAATGATTGAAAACTTATAAAATAAATTTGTATAAAATATATTATAGTAAAATTTATTCATTAAATTGGTAATTATAATAAAGCTTAAAGTAATTATATTAAAGTGGTATTATGTTGTAACTCTCAGCTCACTTTTCTCGCACATATCTTTTTCATTTCCAAATGTTCAAGCAAAATATTCCTCACACATTCTGTCGATGTCTTTAAGATGTCAATTAACTCCTTCACATTCACTTTGCGGTCATCCAAAAGATTATTGTGGATTTCCTTAGTGCTTTCTGGCGTTGTCGTCTCAACTGGACATCTAGAACGTGGAGCATCAATCGGGCTAGTACGTTCGCATTGAAATTCGTATAGTGAAAACCATTCACTAACCTTAGCATCTTATATGGGATGTATTTCTCTGATTAGTTGCCATATAATTCACTTTTACTTATTTTTAGAAGCGGATGTTACTGTTTACGCTATTATTCAATATTTTAAGCACTGCGAATTCACCTCCACATACCCCTTTACTGTCGTATTCAACAAAACACTTTACCTTGAATTATAAATTTTCATTGTAAGTAAATCAGCACTTATGTATCGGATTGTTGCTTTATCAGCTATCTTAACATCTGCTCGCAGTTGAAGAACTGATATTGCTCGTAAAAAATTTTAAATAACCATACCTGGATATATGAAAAAAGGAAAACTATGTGGATATATGCTTTTTATTATCTCAAATTATCTCATAATTTCCATGTGAAAATTATGAAAATATTAGTTCCCCAGCCAAAAACAAATTTACTTTCAAAAATGGGGGGGGGGTTGCGTAAAATATGAGGAGGCGCATATTACGCGAGTAAATACGGTAAATTCTGTGTTAGAATTAATAAATTGTTATTGTCATGTAGAGGAAACATTTCAAACTTCTAATTGACAATGTTAACTGATTCTGTTTTAATATTTGCTATATGTCTTTATTAATTTAATAAAGACAATAATGCTTATATAAAACTATAAACTTGTAATCTAACGTTCATACTACAAAAGTTATTTGCAATATAAAAAGTCTAGAAAACAATGATCTGACATACAAAATTTTAGAAAATATATATGTACAGAAGTATTAAAATTTTGGGTTGATACTGATATATTACACAGCAAGCATACATTTACAACATAAAGTTAAATGTTTAAAGTTTATTTTTATTATATTTTTCAGAATTAAAAATGTTAACAGTAATTTAGTATAACTTTCTATAAAAAATGTTTTTCCAGCACAGAAAATCAATTTTAAGAATATAATATTCTAACATTATCTCTTTGCCAAATTCAGAAGAAGAGAAAAAAAAAGGCTTTTAAAATCATTTTAACGAAACTTGCTACTTTCAAAGAAACCTCTCGATGACTGTAAGTTACAGTGTACGATAAAAAAAACTATGCCTTAAAGATAAAAATTGATTTATGCCATCTAACTATATCTATTCATATAGCTTCATTTTTCGATACATCTTATCAAAGTCTGTCCTATAGATGAAAGGAAGTTTATTAATATTTTATGTTCTTTTCTCTTGGAAAGTGTATTGAAATATTTACTTTCTTCTTTTATGATTTAATTTTAGTTTCCAAATAATAATTTGACCGATCCACTTTTTTCTTAAAAATCCATGACATTTTTTTTTTTTTTAAACTAATTGTTGGTTATTCAATTGATAGCTTCTAAAGAAGATGCATTTTGTTTTAAGTATGCTTTTACATAACATTTTCAGTATATATACAAAAACTTTTATGATCAAAATTTATACAATACTCACATGTAATCAATACCGTTGTGTATTTGAAAGTTTCGTATACGACAGAATACCATCTTCAACTAAACTAAGCGACAGAATATTTAAAACTAAAACGAAACATCATGCTTCATGCATATATTATGAAACACTTTCCAACACTAACAGAAAATTAGTTAGAAAATTCATTTTTCCGTACAATAAAATAAGATATCTAAATAAGGAATTTAAATAAAATGCACCGCAAACGATTTTTCTCAATAGACGATAATGTAGTGTCGCTGTAAACGAACTATAAATTCTACGCACATCATTTTTATAGAGAACCTTTTATAATGAGCCTCATTAACATATAAAAATTACATTTTATTCACTATATATTTACGCGAGATAGAGCATGGGCAGATGGACAGACAAACAAACAAACTGAATTCATAAACACTTTTCAACTATGTTTGAAAATGTTAAAAATACTCACACATACTCAGCAAATGCAGATTTCTATACATGTCGTGAAATAAAGAACTAGAGTGAAGCATTATCAATTGTAACTTTTTCATACCACAGTACAAACAAACACAGCTTTTTAGCTACTCAAACAAAGACAGTCTTTTAGATAGGGGCGCCATTTTAAAACTTAATGGGGGACGGATATTCATTGAAAAGCGAGAGTTTTTCTTATATTTTTGTTAATAGATGAGAAACAATTAATACGGTTTTTAATTCACACATATTTTTAAAATTAACCAAAGTATTCATTTACTATAAAATATGTCTTATTTTGACAAAGTCGCATTAGCAAGGAAGCCTAGAATCTGATAAGTTACTATGATCTAAGAATGTATCAGTGACATTAATCTATGTAAAGTTTAAACATTCTTTTATAATCTATAATATTATATAAAGAGAGAACACCTGACTGACTGATTCATCTATCCCCAGCTGAAACGACTAAAGTCAGGATCACGAAATTTGGATAGTAGATTGCTGTTGTGACCTAGGCAAGCAATAAGAAAGGATCTTTGAAGATTCCCCACCCTGAAGGGGTTAAAGAGTTTATCGAAAGTTTTATGTCATTTCGCAATATTTT
The DNA here is from genome assembly GCA_963931845.1 of Maratus michaelseni. Taxonomy (NCBI): domain Eukaryota; kingdom Metazoa; phylum Arthropoda; class Arachnida; order Araneae; family Salticidae; genus Maratus; species Maratus michaelseni. The sequence goes on from OZ007594.1 coordinate 175,084,042, forward strand.
AGCAGCAGTTTTATGGTACGAGAGCAAAATTCAGGAAAACAAATCTACTAAAAAAATTGTTAAAAACGTTTTCAGCGATTTTAGAAATTCCTTCCATAAGAGGTTTAAATGGGGGGGGGGAGGTAAGAAATGAATAAATCTTTCAACAATACAGTTACCAAAATAAAGCCCAACAATAGTTACAACAAGGAAATTATAACAATGAAATTACAACAATGAAATTACAACAATGAAATTACAACAATGAAATTACAACAATGAAATACATAAAATTCAACATCAAAAACGTGAGTATAAAATATCACAAATTTACTGAGCGATGTATACAAATGTCAAATTAAAAATTTTATACATACATTAAAATTAAAAATATCGATGGTTCGACCACATTCTATGGTCATCCTCAGGAAAATTTTTTTGTTATATTGCTTTTAAAGTTTCAAATGGGCATTTGAAACTTTAAAAGCACTTGAAACTTTAAAATGTTTCCTGAGGATGACCATAGAAGGTGATCGAAACGTCGATATTTTTAATTTTAATGCATGCATAAAATTTTAAATTTGACATTTGTATACATCATTCAGTAAATTTTGTGATGTTTTATACTCACGTTTTTAATGTTGTAATGTTTCATGGCGTAATCGTCCAGCATTTACATAAAATTCAGGTAACCAATCTGCTAAAAATAGTTAAACACGTATTTCATATATTTTAGTGATTTCGTCGCCGACATCGACAATGAACCCGAATATGGAATATTAGACGGATAAGATAACTAGTGCTGATTTCTGATTAGATATTTTGCATAAAACATTTTTCCAAGGAGGTCGACACATTGTCTATCTGAGCGGCCCATCTGGACAGCTAGTAAATAATATAAGAGAAAAACACAGATAGAATAAGAGGCATGTAACTACACAGAAAAAAAGATAACTGGTCCTTGATCTAGGAGAGTACAATATAGCCATGAAGTAAATTTTAAAATAACCTTTATAGCTAGCTACCCACGATTCCTAAAAGCGTTTTTTTTATCTTTAGAAAACACAGAAACCAATATTTTCTCAATATTGAAAGACGCATTTATAAACACAAGGTTTCTTTCTCTGCCACTGATTTCCAGAAACGCTTTCGAGTATTTTTTATAGCGTATTAATCAGTTTTTTCTAACCGGAATATTGGTTTAAAAATGCTATCAAGTTAAGAATTTTCAGCAGCATAATTAAATTTATGTATGCGAGAATAACATAATAATTTTATTTTTAGGGTTCCGTGCTTAAAATGTAAAAACGGAACCATTATAAAATCTCTCCCTTGTCTGTCAGTCCGCCTGTCAGAGTCTTTTTCTCGTAAACTATGGGATGCGGAAGGTTCAACCTTGGGACATTTATAAAGACTTGTTACCCATATATTTTTAGATTATTAGCCATTCACAAATATGTTTAGAAAAAATTAGGGGCTAAATAAGTAACTTGAAAAAAAAGGTTTTTTTTTCTTTTGGCTACCGTAAGAAAGATCTCTTATTGCCGAACTCAAAAACAAATTTGTTTTAATTTTAGGTATTACATTTTCAGAGATATCCCCGAAAACGTTTCTGCAAAAATAACTGCTCCTCCTCCCTATTATTTCCGAATCTATTGAAACTCAAAATATGAAAAAAATTAGGGGTATTAGAAGTTTATTTAACCCTTACAGAAAAACTATAGAGATTCTGCTAGATAACATATTTTTTGAGAAGAACGCATTTTTCCGTTACACACAAACTTTACTTTCAGCGAGTTTTTACGGTCAGCGGGAGAGTTGACGGGCACACGACGTATCTATCGTTACAGAATCATTAAAGGATAATTGATAATGATTTTAGAAAACAACTGTCAATAATTAGCCGCGATATTAATTAAGTTACTTGAAAAATAAATTTTCTTTTTATATATCGTGTAGGGTATTGTTCGGAAGATCTCGTAACATAGAACTCAAAAATGTATATATTTTTTATCTGTATAGGTGTTCTATTTTCAGAGATACCGTCCAAAGTACTGGAAAAATATGTCTCCCTACTGTATGCTATTTCCGTATTTACTGAAACTACATTAGGAAAAAAATAGGGGTACTAGGGGTTTATTAATTAATAAATAGTGATTAATAAATTCAATGTACGAAAGAAACCCTTTTAGTGCGAGTTATACTCGCACTTGATAGAGTTATTAATCGTAATGTTAATCTTATAGCTTATTATCCTTCATGATTATAATATATTTTCCTAGATTAAGAATGCATTTGTCTTTTTTTTTTTACATTGTATGCTATATATGTAATACATCTTTAACGGAGATCAAAGTAACGATAAAGAGATTTTTTTAATGAACGGAATAGTTTGGTTTAATATTTTAAATGATAGAAATTACTCTCAATACAGTTCAAGGGATGTTGTCATTTATTTTGTATCAGGCGACATGGATTATTTATCAAAAACAAATTACGAAATCGAACATATTAGAATATTATTGCAGAACCTATTTGAATGTTTATTTTCATTTTGGCTAGAAAAATGGTATTTACACAACCAAAATAACTATAAAAAATGTTTAAACATGTAAAACAAAAACATAAAAAGATTTTTGTAAAACTAAAAATTGGATTTATTTGATTAAAATGAAAATAAAAATACTTAATAAACTTATAATAATTTCTTATAAAAGCGTATTGAGTTTAAATTCAATAGAAAACAAAAAAGAAAGTGTTTTTTCGGCAAATTATCATTCAAACAGGAATGATTAATATTTATATTGATTGAAATTGTCAGTGCTTTCTCCTTATAATATGCAGTGTTTGCAATTAAATTACACGTCATTTGCAGAAAATGTGACAAAAACACAATGTAAATATTATACTGAAATTTCTAATGGATTTATTGAATATTCGATGAGATCAAATTAGAGGAATATGATAATACAACAGTTTAAAACTGCTATAATATCAGCAGACTTATTTCATTATAGCAATCATGATAAAGATAATTGTCTCAGAAAGCAAAACATTCAAACAAAGTAGGCTGATTAAAAAAATGTGCAATTTGAAATCACGCCTCTACTAATTGTATGATTTTTTAACGCAAACATTGTATTTTCTCTTGAAATATACAATATTAAAATATAATGCATTGTTAAAATAAAAACGACACAACATAATATATAATAAAATGTTACAATTATAGTAAATATAGTCGTGTCAAATGTTATACTCATATAATATACAAAAAACATATCGCATCAATGTTATTTCTTTGTGAGATTAGACTCTATACTCTTTAGAATCATAGAAACTAATAAATCTGAAGCCCAACTTTTGGCCCTTTATATACCGAAAAATTACTTTGTTCCTTAATGTATATTTCCTTATTAAAACATTATCAGAATCTCAAGTTTTCTCTTAGTTTTTGTTTTTTTAATGCTCATTGTACTTACTGTTAGCGTCATGCTGTTCCAAAACGATAGCACATATGATATCAGAATTGTTTGATGTATTGAAAAATTATATTGATATTGATTAGCATTTTTTCCCTCTGCTGCAGACATCAGTTCACTATTTCATCAAATGGTTATTTATTTTTAATATTTGTCCTCTCACTTTTTCCTTTTTGACAAATTTACACTTTTCTGATAATAGTTAGTAAATATTTCTATATTTATTTATCAAACAACTTTTAGAAAACGCGAAAGATTTATTCGAAAATCGAAATTGCTCTTTTTTTTTTTTTTTTTTTTTTTTTTACATTCGCAAATCACGCAACTACTAATTTTAGGTTTAGACTTATAAACAAATATTATGTGATCTGCAATATCACAGAACAACATTACAAAACAAAGACTATATATTCGAATGTTAGAGATGAAATAAAAACATTCATCTTGGAAATTGTTTAACATGAGTAATAAAAGAAGTTCATTTCATGTATGAATTGTACTTTTCTTCAAGACTTCGAATCTTGAAATCAATTAAATTCAAGCCTCTTTTTGTTCTTGATATTACAGAAAGTTGTTCTGTTATTTAATGTATTTTGCCTCGTTAAAACTGGATCAGAATCTACAGTCTTGTCGTAGTTTTCGCTATATAAATCATTTTTAGATCTTACGGTTTGCCTCCTACTGCTTCGTAACGGCAGGACGTTTAGTTCAACAACATCATTTGACGTAATATACAAAAGCTGTTAAAGTTGTGGTTCAAAATATATTTCATCTTGAAACATAAACTAGGCACACTTTTACCAAAGTCCTCAATTCTGTTTAATATTTGCCAGAACATTTTTCATTTTTCGAAGATATTTGAATCATCTTCTAATTACGCTATAAAAAAAGACTAAAGTTTCTTAATCAACAAAAATATAATATAACACCTATGAAAAGGTACAATAATTTCTTCCGAGTTACCCATCAGTCCGAAAAGCGTTCTTTTTCTTTAGAAAACCAATATATCTTCAATATATGTAGAATTATTTCTAAAATCGAAGTTTTATTTGCTGACACTGTTTTCAGGAAACGTTTACGAGAAATTTTTACAGTGCATTAATACATTTTCTGAAACCGGAACATTGCTTTTTGCTGGCAGGATCTAGACATACACCTACAGAGGCTGCTTACATTATGTCTTTTAACACGTTGACGGACAGTAGGAAATAGTGAAGTTCGAAAATTGACACTATATGTTTTTGTAATTTTTAAGAATATTAGAAGTATAGTTTTACTCTTTCTGCTTAAATAAACTTAATTTTGATTAATTCAGCACCTTTAATTAGGTTGCACTACTCCCTTTATAACCACGTCAGGGTGGCTAATGATCAGGGAAAAATACAGTAAAAAAAAAATGATAAACACCAGTATATTCTTATAGAAAAAATTATGTTGATTATTGGATGAAATAATCAAGTTGAATTTTTCTATAAGAATATACTGGTAATTATCATTTTTTTAATGTATTTTTCCCTGACGACTAGCCACCCTGCACGTGCATACTGAAGCTGCAACTTGTATAACAGGTGGAAAACGAACTTCAACCTAATTTTTTTTTCCCAAAACATGACACTGGGTTTCTACTTGTACGCCGGTAAATGCACATTTGTGCTGCTATAGCCGTAGTGTCTAAAAACGACCGTTTCGTTTTGGGCGGCTATAGCCGTCATGCCATATTGTGAACTTCGCTTTGACGGCTATAGCCGCAAGTGTCCGTCAATGTGTTAATTAAATGATTCACCAGACATGAGCGATATTAGGAATAAACATCACAAACCAAGATTGTAGTAACAATTTTCTTGAATTCTATAAATTAAATATTTTCACCTCATTATTGAGGTTTTGCATAAAGAATCTTTTATGTCGTTATATGTTTATTATAGTGTCTTTGATGCACTGCATACGGATTCAGTAGATTATAATTAGATTGTACACGTTAGACGAGAATAATGTTGCGAATGAATGGGAATTCTTTAAAGTTAGTATAAATAAAATACTTCAATATTCAAATACTACTTGTACTCAAATATTTAAAACTTCCAACACTGATTTATATTTATGGATTAGATCCTTCCAACCGTTCATTCTCAATCGTAAATGCGAAAAAACTCTGAGGTATATTTAAATGTGTTGCCTGTTTAATCCATTCTATGAAAATAAAAATCAAATCTAGTTTTAATTTTTTGAAATTTTCGCAGTCTGTTACTAATTTAATATGTGTATCTGAGATGTGAGGACTGTTATAAAATGTCACGAGTCTATGCACAGTCATGGAAAAATAAAACGCACAAACCCATATTATTGCATTACCCAATTGTCGCAGAAGGATGCAATTCTGACAGATAAATTTTGACTGGAAATTACTATGTCCACATCCGAATATGAACAAAACTTAAGTCATCTACACATTAAAAATTACACCAACGTAAGTTTTACAAATAGCATAACTCATTACTAGCACATTGTTTGACTTCTTTCATTCAAATCTGTCCAGAAAGAATGTATTGTTTATGTACGGTTTTCTAAATCTTCAAAGAGTTTTAAAAGAAATTGCGTTTTGGGGTTATTCAGAAATTTCGAAAATATAAAGTTATGACCTTACAAGGAAAAGTACTATGAATATTCATTTAATTATCAAAAATGGATTTAGAAATTCTAATTAAAAATTAAATTAAATTTATTTTATATAAAAAAAAGTTCTTTAAACTTTATGTGGTAAGTATCTGAGGGGTTTTTTTTCGTGCATGACATTGATAAAAATAAAAGTATCCTTAATTCGCCGGAAAGTAATTTTTTTTTATATCTCAGTAACTAATAAACGTAATCAGTTCCAAAAGCCCGCAGCCATATTATGGCAAAGCGGAATCTTTTTATGTAAAAATCAATGTAAGTCATCATTAATGTATTTTTTAAATAATAAATTATTAATAAATTTCACAATTAAAAATATGTTGTTGAACAAATATGCGTGGAATATGTTTGGGTCAATACATTGCATTTAATTAAGAGGTCGCATTTCGGTCAATGCATTGCATAAAGTTTTCCACGTGCAGTGTAAAGATTATATACACTAAAGAAGTCCAAAAAAATGCATTGAAATATTCAATCAAAATTATGCATTAATAAATTTGCACTTACATACTTCTAATTTTTTCAAGAGTACACGCATTTCCACTACAAAAAAATGTACAAGAATGAGAGAACAATAATTAATGATGAAGGAGCAAATATATCCCTTTATCGGGGATAATTTTTGTAACAATAATACATTCTTTCCAAAGTATACAAAGTGAAATTTGGTCTTCGATTGTCAATGGTGATTTTTAGTGAGAAAAGTGTTCTTTGAACAACTACCGATACAATATGGTAATATTTATTGTATTTTACAATATATATTGTGAGTTAATCTGTTAGGTTAACTTTATAAATGAAACTACTTATTTGTTTTTGCTTGAGAAAGCATAAATAGCTATTTAACATTTTGTTAAATTTTTCTTGGACTTTTGCATTACTTTTCCTGGGATTTTCAATACATGATTTCTAGATGTTTCTTTTTCTGCAATTGCATCGTAGAGAAAAATATTGTGCGTTCCCAATTTAATTAACGTCTCTGGTAACAATAAAAAATTATCTTCAATCAGAGATAACACGTTTTGATACATGTCTGATAAAATATCCTTAGATATAAAACATGCTTTGACTGTCAAATGCTTTAACCACATGTAATATAACATTCCAATTTTTACGTAAAATAAAGCTGCATGAATCCATATCTTAACATTGTTAATATTGGTTCTGCTGGTATCAGAAAGTTAGCATACATTTCCAGAAATTTTTTTATTCGCATTGCTGTTTAGAAAGATTTTCTTGCGGTAAAGATTGAATTTACTTACCGGGACTACTTTTCTGAACAAATTATTTGTGATAAAATATAAAAATAGTAGAAAGTTTTATGTCTGTATAATCCTATTATAATATGACATTTTCTAACGTCTTCAAAAATTCTTACTTAGCCTATTGACATATGTGTAATGCGCAAAATAGTTATATTACTTAGATTTCAATAACTGGCATAATCGTAAAATGTCAGTAAACCACAACTTTTGAAATTTGGATAATTAATTATAATATTATTAACTCAAAAATTTTTTTTTCCAAAATTGAAGGAAAATATAACTCGAAAGGCTTTAAATATATTTAAAAAACGCTATTTCTTATTTAAATTTGTATAGTATATTGTAATACATTTTATACAGTATTCTATACTATTGTAATACATTTTATACAGTATTCTAAACTATTGTTTCGATTAATACAGTATTCTATACCATTGTTTTTATTAATACAGTATTCTATACTATTGTTTTTCTTAATACAGTATTCTATACTATAGTTTTTATTAATGCAGGTTTCTAAATCTGTTTTGGGTGTTTTCTAAAGCGCATTTTTAAAATTGCAGAATCCTAAATATTTATTCCAAGTTTCAGAAAATTGATAGTATGTGTACATTTATAATTACCCCGATACAATCAGGACATCATCAATCGACTATCTGCTGATTCTCATTTTCCTGATATGAATAAAGAAGCCATTCAGTTGTGAGTAAATTTCATCTGTATTCGAATTTCATTTAATTACAAAATATTCATTATACGCAAAATTAAAACATGAATCGACTAATAAATCAATAAATTTGAACCTAGAATATGTAAATCGTAATAATATGCTTTAGGTATAAATAATGAAGTTAAACTACTAATTCTAATTATGAATAATTTGTTGCGATTGTTATTATCATTAACAACTACAAGGTAGCACATTTACTATAATTGCAAACGTGATTATTTTGGTCCATGTTCTATGCAAAATATCTAGTTATTTCTAATTTGCCACATTTTATGCGGATTCAGACAAGTTATAAAGTTTTATACAAGTGGAATTTCATTTCCCGTATGCAGATGTATTAATATGTGATTAACGTTAATTAGTTATGCTTGTATAACTAGTGTTGTGTCCCGAAAATTTTCAATTATAGAAAACTGATAGAAAAAATATAACTTTCAAATAATATATATATTTTTTTACATACAGAGGAATTCTAAATTGCTTTTTAAAAAATAAGAGGATTGATAGGACCAACCACTGTGAACTGTTTATATACTTCATTAATTTCAAATGGTATTAAATGAAACCCATAAAAACAGTAAAAAAAGATTTAATAAATGTCTACATATTTCGGCTTCAACGAAGCCTTTATCAAGACAAATGAGAATATTCTACATTTGCACGATCGATAATGCTGTGGTTTGAAGCTCCATCATTCACGTTCTTCACGTTCTCTCTCAGATTACTCAAGTTACTTTTTTTTATTCTTTCATATTTATTTAAATATTTTTAACGATGGAGTAACTCAACTCATAATTCTGATAAGTTAAATTATGCTGTATTGAATGAAGTAAGTGACGGAGAAACCTATTTTATGCAGTTAATAATCTCCACGTGCAGTGAACGATCGAAAGAACATGTTAAAAACCAGACCCAATTAACTATAAGTACTTTAAGTGATAACCGCAGATGCAAAACATAGTGAATAAAACCAGAGACTGTCGAAACCAATTAACTGTGGAATTCTGCAGACCTCCCTACTTCAACCTACATCTGATATCCTGCGCGCGTGCACTGAACTTAATAACAATTCTCCCTCAGTTTCCAAATTGTATCCGAGCAGTTAAGACGCTCTTGTATATATATGATGTAAATATATCTCAAATATAATGTAAAATTGGAGCACCTATATGCAGTCTCCAAAACGCGATAAAAATGTACATATCTAGCCAAGAATTATAATATTATATTCAAGAGAAAATGGATCTACTTCTTATTTCACACAATGTTCTTTTCTAATAATAATGCTTCTTACTATTCAAATACAGTGACACGACGATCATTCAAAGGGATAAATATTTGGATACACTGTGGATATTCTGTGCGCTAAAGGAAAATCTCAGGTAAGCCGAAACAATATTCTTTACCATTATCAAAAGATGAAAATGTATATTAAAATATGAAGACTGATATAACAATTTATTAAGATAGAAAATTAATCATGCAACCGACGGTTCCCCTAACAGTAAGTAAAGTAAATGAAGTATATCATATTTGGGTGTTTTGATTTGTTATACATTTCCATAATTATCGATGCTAAATAAATGTTTGACACTGATGCAAGAGGAATCAGAGTCGCAATCTACTTATTCAATCGTAGATGGTGTCTCACTCCAAGCAGAATCCGAATTTTCGTTAATAACTTTAGCAATAACGATTAAGTTTCAACAAACTAAATTAGCCGTATGACATGGTATGTCAAAATGAGATGTACTAGTAACTGTAATTCGGTAAGTGACATAGTATGTACTGTCTGGCATTCCAAATAACAGACCTTCTAACAATCCGACTCATACGTCTACTTTCCAGCTTTTAGTATGCAAGTGGTGGTCATTTACAAGTTTTCTCGTCATTTCACAGAGAACAAAGTAAGCCAAATATCGTACCAATATCTGCATTAATGCTTAAAGTATGAACCAAAATCGAGTTCGCCTCAGTCTAACAAGGAGAGTAACCAAGCTTGGTAATCACAGATTTTGATTATTTTTATAAATGTTGTAGGGTAGAAGCTCCATAGTCTCAGGTTCAACGGATTTTATACAACGCCCCTTAGTTCTCAAGAAATAGTGGGGATTTGTTTTTATCTGTCTACCATATAGATAAATATAAAAACAAAATTCCTGACGGCTCGGCCTACAGGCACAGGTAGATTTTGAAGATGCCGACCGTGGGGCTCCTGTTTGTTGGGAATTGCAGTAGAAATTACCTTTTTGACAGGAAGCGGCATCGGAACCGCCCACTTCGAAACCTAACTTGTTTGCAGGCGGAGCCAGCAGGGATTTATTTTGTTTTAATTGTTTTTGCTATAACGGTTGGTCCTCTAAGAAACTTTTCAATATAAAAGTTTTAGATAATATTAAGAGGATTTATAATAAACTAGCAAGCTACGCCCGCTACGCTGGTCAATTTCATATAACGAACTTTTAATCAAACAAAATATTGACATTTCATAATTCACTTTTATATTTTAACAGAATAATAAGGCTAATATAATTTGTGACTCGTGCTATAGCCAATATACACGCCAGGACACGTCGCCCTTATCATTATATTTTTACGCATGGAGGTTTCGCTATGGTACTCCATTGTGAAATTTGGTAATGTTTGAAATTCAATATTTGAAAAACGGCATAATCATTAGATTTGAAATTTATATCAAGAAAAATACAATTTTGTATCTTCCAAACGCAGTTTGTCTAACAATATTCTGACTAATACTTTTCGAGCTATTATTTTTTTCAGTGAGTTCAAATGTTTCATTTTCCGAGATAAATCTGTGTCAACAATTAGCGCAAAACCCAGTCGTCAGCAACGCATAGCTTTTTATTAAAGAGGCCGTTGGAGCAGGGATTGTCACCATTAATTTGCCACCATCACTTTTGAAATCGGTTCTGTAGTTCCAGAGATTCCATAGAAAATGTAATTTAGAATGATTTTAGAACGTTTTTCGCTTATTTCACCCTTTTAAATTTCTATTTTTTTTTAAAATTTGTTCTTAAAGAGCATTTACATCTTATAAGTAACTACAATGCCAAATTTCAAATTTCTAGCTCCTTCAGTATAAACAAAATCGCAATTTTAGAACGTTTTTCGCTCCTGCACCCCCCTGAGGTTAGTGGCAACGAGAAAAAAAATTATCCAATGTAGGACAGGGGTTGTCACCATCCATTTGCCACCATCACTTCTGAAATCGGTTCGGTAGTTCCAGAGATTCCATAGAAATTGTAATTTAGAATGTTTTTAGAACGCTTTTCGCTCATTTCACCCTTTTAAATTTTGATTTTTTTTTATTTTGTTCTTAGAGAGCATTTATATCTTATAAGTAACTACAACGCCAAATTTCAAATTTCTAGCTCCTTCAGTATAAGAAAGATCGCAATTTTAGAACGTTTTTCGCTCCTGCACCCCCCTGGGGTTAGTGACACCGACATAAAATATAGCCTATGTTGGAGCAGGGGTTGTCACCATCAATTTGGCACCATCACTTTTGAAATCGGTTCGGTAGTTATAGAGATTCCATAGAAATTGAAATTTAGAATGTTTTTAGAACGCTTTTCGCTCATTTCACCCTTTTAAATTTCGATTTTTTTTCTATTTTGTTTTTAGAGAGCATTTACATCTTATAAGTAACTACAATGCCAAATTTCAAATTTCTAGCTCCTTCAGTATAAAAAAGATCGCAATTTTAGAACGTTTTTCGCTCCTGCAACTCCTGGGGTTAGTGGCACCGACAAAAAAATATATCCTATGTTGGACATGGGTTGTCACCATCAATTTGCGGCTATCACTTTTGAAGTCGGTTCGGTAGTTCCAGAGATTCCATAAAAATTGTAATTTAGAATGTTTTTAGAACGCTTTTCGCTGATTTCACCCTTTTAAATTTCGAATTTTTTTTTAATTTTATTCTTAGAGAGCATTTACATCTTATAAGTAACTACAACGCCAAATTTCAAATTTCTAGCTCCTTCAGTATAAAAAAAAATTGCAATTTTAGAATGTTTTTCGCTTTTGCACCCCCCCTGGGTTAGTGGCACCGACATAAAATATAGCCTATGTTGGAGCAGGGGTTGTCACCATCAATTTGTCACCATCACTTTTGAAATCGGTTCGGTAGTTCCAGAGATTCAATAGAAATTGTAATTTAGAATGTTTTTAGAACGCTCTTCGCTCATTTCACCCTCTTAAATTTCGTTTTTTTTTTAATTTTAGAACGTTTTTCGCTCCTGCACCCACCTGGGGTTAGTGAAACCGACATAAAATATAGCCGATGTTGGAGCAGGGGTTGTCACCATCAATTTGAAACTATCACTTTTGAAATCGGTTCGGTAGTTATAGAGATTCCATAGAAATTGAAATTTAGACTGTTTTTAGAACGCTTTTCGCTCATTTCACCCTTTTAAATTTCGATTTTTTTCTATTTTGTTTTTAGAGAGCATTTACATCTTATAAGTAACTAGAATGCCAAATTTCAAATTTCTAGTTCCTTCAGTATAACCAAATCTCAATTTTAGAACGTTTTTCGTTCCTGCACCCCCCTGGGGTTAGTGGCACCGACAAAAAAATATATCCTATGTTGGACATGGGTTGTCTTCATCAATTTGCGGCTATCACTTTTGAAGTCGGTTCGATAGTTCCAGAGATTCCATAAAAATTGTAATTTAGAATGTTTTTAGAACGCTTTTCGCTGATTTCACCCTCTTAAATTTCGATTTTTTTTTAAATTTTTTTCTTAGAGAGCATTTACATCTTATAAGTAACTGCAACGCCAAATTTCAAATTTCTAGCGCATACAGTATAGAAAAGATCGCAATTTTAGAAAGTTTTTTGCTCCTGCACCCCCCCCCTGGGGTTAGTGACACCGACATAAAATATAGCGTATGTTGGAGGAGGGGTTGTCACCATCAATTTGCCACCATCACTTTTGAAATCGGTTCGGTAGTTCCAGAGATTCCATAGAAATTGTAATTTAGAATGTTCTTAGAACGTTTTTCGCTCATTTCACCCTTTAGAATTTTGATTCTTTTTTTAATTTTTTTCTTAGAGAGCATTTACATCTTATAAGTAACTAAACGCCAAATTTCAAATTTCTAGCTCGTTTAGTGTAGAAAAGATCGCAATTTTAGAAAGTTTTTTGCTCCTGCACCCCCCCTCCCCCTGGGGTTAAGGGCACCGACATAAAATATAGCCTTTGTTGGAGCAGGGGTTGTCACCATCAATTTGCCACCATCACTTTTGAAATCGGTTCGGTAGTTCCAGAGATTACCCCCTACAAACAAACAAACAAACAAACAAAAAAACAATCTTTACTCCTTTATAATATTAGTATAGATTTAAGCGGATTTGATATCTTTTGAATTGACGAAGTTATGAAATTTTTCCATCTAAAAAACCCCCTTCCCCCCCTTGAGGCCATTTTAGATGATATGAAAAATATGTCATACATAAATTTTCGGCCCTTTTCCTAGAAGTAATACTAACTTTAAACGGATTCGATAAGTATCATAATTAAGAAATTATGGGTTTTTTTCGATTTCAAAAAAAAGGACCCACATTTTCCCCCCCCCCCGGTTCGATTTTGTCCATTAACGAACTTGACCGAGATTTTATGCCCCTTGATTTTATGTATCAGTTTGAGAGAGATTTGTGCAGAATTATTGGAGTTATCCTGTCCATAAAAAAGTGACATATATATATAGATAAATAGATACATAAAGTTTTGAACTGGGAGTGGTTTTGGGTTCTGGGAGTCATGATCGGTGTAGATCTGCAAATTTTTTTCAAAAAATCCAACTAAGGGGAGAATGTAATATGTAGTATTTCTTACGAAATCTACCTAAAATACAGGGTATAACGTAAGAAATTATCCATAGTTTAAAATATAATAAAACATGTCAAGACAAACAGTTTTGGGAACGATTTTCTCATTTAACATTAACAATAACGACGATTTGTTAATGCTATTTTCACTTTGCCTTACTTTGCCTTTTGTTAACTGTGTTAATATAATAAGAAATGCTCGAAATGCACGCTATATGCATCCAATCAATACGGAACGTTTTACTCAATAATTCGGAATGTAGCTAACAGTACATACAGTTTGTCTGACCACACTACAGTGTATATTCATCTTTTCCCTTGATTTCATAACATTTAAAATAAGGGAAAACAGTCTGCAGATAACTTAAGGTGCCTGACTACGTACGGAGCAGATTTTTCCAAAAAAGCTATTTAATTATTTTTTGAACTTATTTTTATTAAGATTATGACTAGAAACTGTGAAAAAGGGTAAAAAAGATTTCCTTCATTGATGAAATTTTGGTAAGTATAAATTTTGGTAGTATAAACAACATGCATTTTAAATTTCATAGTGATATTCTAATAAGTTTTTGAGAAATCATGTTTTGCGTATGGAATTTTCACCAAAAATTACATTTCCCAAAAAATGCATTTAAAGTTTAAATATATGTTTTACTACAAGAATTTACGCAGTAATATGCATCTAAACTTCACTGTTTTTATGAGCCATATTCTTTTTTTAAGTACTTAGCCTTTGCTTATTTCTAGAAGGCCATAGTTTTGCTTCGCCCCTCCCAGTTACTACCTTTAAATAGTACTTCCGGTCCTTTTAAGAGTACTTCCGGTTTGAGCGATAGCTGTTGAGTAGTTTAAAAACCGCTGCAACTCCGGTTCTAATTGTCATACAATAAAAATAAATACAGTTTTGAAAAGGTAAAGAGTTGGGCTATAATAAAATGTAATAAAACCATTTTTACAATTTTACTCAAAACCACTTTTTAAACGTAGTCAGATACCTTAAAACAATATTTTAAATGTTGTTAAAGTTATGAATAAAAAAATGTGTGTTGTCTACATGTGTGACATTCTGTACTTATGAGTGGATGAAAGGGTTGTTCTATTAGAAATATGTAGATTTTATTTGTCTACTACCAGTTAACATTTTTAGCAACACCCAGCTTTATAAAATATTGGTAGAAAATGGATAACGGATAATCTTCTTTCTAAGTCCTCGAATAAAACTGCAGCTGATTCGCGGTAATATATACTTTAGGGCGCTTAAATATGTTTTCAACTAGAAAGTAATTGTATCAAAAGTAGGATTGAAAGACATGGAATAAAATTGTATCCTTTATCTCAGAATGGGAATTGTACTAGGCAGTTAGGGTTTCTCGTTTTACGTACAAAATCTTTACTCATGTTAATGAAGCAGCAATTATAAAAATTATAAAAAATGTTTCAAATTCTTATCATATATTCTTATATCAAATATAATAAACAAGTAACTGTTGCAACATTTTGTATAAATAAACCTTGTATATATATATATATATGTTATATAAAAATTTATTTCCTTCGTATCCTTCCATTTTATTCGCATTAATATTTTAAAATTAATCCAACTTATGTCATAATCAGAATTTCCTTAATTCTTAATAATATCTATTCCTATTTAAAGTCCTTTTAAAAGTAAATATCCGTATATTAATAATTATTTTATTCCAAATCTTAATCTAAAATTTAAGATCATTCGTAGCTTTTATCAGCTCCCCAATCTATAAAATTCTGAGACGCGTTCTCATTTCGAATGTTTTTTAAAAGCCATTTTCTTTTTATTATTATTATTATTATTGCTCTGATTTTTTCGCGCGCTTGGGATTTTAACTTCAAAATTGATCCGCACCCAAGTACGGGATTCTTTACTGTTTTAGCCTCGCCATATAGCCTCATTCGCTGGGCTGGAAGTCGCCTCTCACTCATTGGTTTGTGCGCTCGTGACGTAATTTCTGTATGTCTCCGCTGAAGGAACAAAACCAGGTCGCATCGGTCGGAGCACTAGATTTTTGACGTTTTTGGAAGTCTAAACAAATATGTGTCTTGTGTTTTTATATCCGTAGAATATTCAACTGGCCCAGTAACATCTTAATTCAATGAAGTGAAGCAACGTTAGCCCGAGGGCTATAAGTTTTATACTTTTGGGAATTGTTTCTGTGTTGTTCGTCTTCTAATAAAATTATTTGTCTGGAGATTGGCTGGATTTATTGGAAAACTTTGGTGGACTCATTTCATTGCCTTCTACTTCGCCATACTCGCTAATATCGACTGCAACTTGCTATATCGTTGAAGGACTGCCATCTTTTTATCGAATATTTTTCATGGTAATATCTCATTTCGTCAAAATGCTACAAAAAGCCCGTTAGGATTCCATGAACTTGCGCTGAGCTATGCCAATGTTCTGATGGACGGATGAGCTGCGAATGTATTGCCGGCTACTGTTGTACATCTTCATAGCGAAGAGTGTGCGTCAAGTTCTCGCGAAGAGTATGTAGATTAGTTGTTCTTCTGATCGTCTGATAAACGGAGAAGCTGTGATATGTTGCTGAATGCGGATGCTGTACATTTTCCACTGTGGTGTGTGCAACTGATTCTCACCAAAATATGCATCGAATTTTTCAAAAAGTGTTGGAATAATTTATCTCTGGAAACACCAGATGCAGACCAGTGTGAATGTTCTACAAAACAACATCTCAATAATGACGGAATGATCTAAATAATATTTTCTTTTACAGAAAAAAAAATGAAAAAGTACCATTATACAAAAAAATAAATAAATTGATCGGTCTCAAAAATTTCAAAAAGTAAACAGGCAGACAACTTGTGAACGGAATTACGTAAGTTTGAAAAAAGTTATTATTATATGTATTATTAATTATTTTATTTATTTTTATGTTATTTAAGTTTCGCTCAGATTTTCTTATTTGTTGTATTATTATTATTACTATCATTATTTATTAGAGATGGAGGTATTTACATTTGTTATTTAAATTAAATTTTATTTTACATCTGTTGTGTTAATTCTCTTTAATTTTTATATTAATGTTATTACGATCTGGACTTGTAAAAGTCCTTGTTGATCACAAAATGAGTGAAAACGAAATAAACATCATTCCTTTTGATTTCGAATCTGGAATGAACATTCAATCTTGGTTAAACCATTTTGACAAAACATGCCTTTCTGAAAAGAAAGATGAAAATTGGAAGATTAAAAATATTTCAAAATATTTGAAAGGAGAGGCTCTGAAGGTATTTACAAATGAATGTTTAGAATGTAAAGCTTTTGACAAAATAACTGATATTCTTACTGAAAAATTCATAACTGTTCATGTTCCTCGATTTTCAGAATTTGCTTCTATGAAATTAAATGATCTCAATGATTTGGATAAGTACTTTCGAAAAAAGGTTGAAATAGGTAGACAACTTTGTTTATGTGAAACTATAATAGTACAGGGATTAACAGACGGTCTCAAACCTGAGTACCAAAATTATATGATTAGTAATCCTCCAAAAAATACAATAGACTGGTACCTAATGGCTAAACAGCTAGTAATAATTCCTACTTCCCAGGTCAACAATAGTAATTCTAGGAGTAATTTTCAGAATTGTAGGTCATTGCCACAATATGATCAGGCACCTAGACATTGGGTTCGCCCAAGTCGAAATTTTCATATGCCAAATTCCAATTTTCATTCACAGAACAATTTTAATGCTCCAAATTCTAGATTTATCAATCCTAGGTTGCCTACTACACATTTTCAGAGCAAATACCCAAGTAGACCATGTCGAATGTGTTTAAATAGAGGTATCCAAAATGCTTATCACTGGGAGAGGAATTGTGTATTCAATGTGAGGCCTTTGCAATCTTCTGCACCCCCTCTTAGTCAACCACAACCATCTACTGATAATATATGACAGTTAATTGTATCAGGATATGTAAATAACAGGGAACTACCTTGTGTGATTGACTCTGGCTCAACCCTAAGTATTTTACCTTTTAAAATTGTTAAATTGTTAAATGCTAAAGTTATAAATATTCCACCTGTTATTATTGTCCAAGCCAAAGGAACTGTTGTAATAGATAAAGCTTGTAAATTATTGTTTAAATTAGGTAATGTGCAACAAAATATTAGATTTTTGATATGTAATACAAATTTAGATTATGCTACATTAGGTTTAAAAGAATGCTGTAAGTTTAATTTAATTATTGACTGTGAAACATGTCGAGTATTACAAGGAGACCTTGTTTTAAATGAATCTAAGAGCATATCCAGTGATAAATTAAGATTACTTCATTTTAATGTTAACTATGATTATCAGAGAGTGCAACCCGATTATGGAAAGATCATATCTCCTCAATCCTTTGTTCCATCTAATGTTGATAATTCTAAATTAATTGGGAAATAAATTCTATAGAAAATGAAACTTTAAGGGAAAGTATAAGGGATTATTTAGACATTTTTTCTAAAAATAAATTTGATGTCGGGAGAATTAATATTGAACCGCAACGTATTTTTCTTAATTCTGACCTACCAATATCTCTGAGGCCATACAGTACTTCCCCTTTAGAAGAAAAAGAGATTTCGGATCAAATTCAATCACTATTAGATGCTGGTTTAATTAAAGAGAGCAATAGTCCCTATTCTGCCCCTGTTACATTAGTAATGAAAAGAGAAGAAGGTAAGAAAACTAGATTATGTGTTGACTATAGAAAATTAAATGCAATAATGAAAAATGACGCCGAACCCCTACCTCGTATCGATGGAATTTTAGATAAACTGAGTAGTGCACAGTATTTTTCAACTTTAGATTTAGCCTCTGGCTACTGGCACATACCCATACATCCATCCGATACTGAGAAATTGGCTTTTGCTACCAACTTTGGGCTCTTTGAATGGTTAGTTCTGCCCTTCGGGATTAAATTGGGCCCCCCGATATTTAATAGAACCCTTAGAAGAATACTTACTAAATACAAAATAGACTTTGCTTGCCATTATTTTGATGATATTATTTTTTCTTCCTCATTAGAAGAACACATGCAACACTTAAACAAAATATTTGAATTATGTAGACGTGAAAACATTAAACTTAAACTATCTAAATGCAATTTTGTTCAAAGTAAAATTAACTTCTTAGGATATACCATCCAGAATGGCACATTAACTCCTGCTAATGCTAATATTGAAGTAATAAAAAAACTAAAACCCCCTTTCAAATGTAAAATAACTTCAGAGATTCTTAGGATCTATCAATGTTTATCGCAAGTTTATAGATAAATATACCGAAATTCGAGTCCCTCTTAATAGATTACTCAGGAAAAATACATTATGGGAATGAAATACAGATTGTCAAAATTCTTTTCAAAAATTAAAAGATGCCTTAATAGCCAAACCTATCTTAAAAATTTATGACCTTAAGTTACCCCTCCATATGTTTATTGATGCCTCACAGGCGACAGTAGGTGCAGTCTTAAAACAACCTGATAGTAATAATTTTTTACATCCAATTGCTTATTACTCTAGAGGATTGAGATGTTATGAGAAAAATTATTTTATTACCGAGTTAGAGTGTCTTGCCATCATTGACACGTTAGACAAATTCTATCATTATTTTCATGGTGTAAATTTTACCATTCATACTGATCATGCATATCTTGTATGGTTAAAAAATACTAAACATTTGAGAGGCAGGTTATTTAGATGGTCTTTGAAGTTGAGCATGTTTGAATCTAATATAGTTTACGAAAAGGGATCCACAAATGTGGAAGCCGACATGTTGTCGAGAAACCCAGTTTCACATTTTATTCAACCACTTACTTTTCTTCTGGACGTTAAAGAAATTATAGAGAGGCAGGAAAAAGGTAATGTGTGTGGTAAAAATTATCTAAATGAAAATGGACTTATGATTATTAAAAGGAAAGGATTTCGAAAAATAGTAGTCCCAATGCCTTTAAGGAGAAAAATACTAAATGTTGCTCATGAAAAATTTGGTCATCCTGGTATCCAAAAAATGTTAAATTTAATCTCCCCTAATTATTATTGGCCTGACATGACGCAAGATATAACCAATTTTGTAAAACATTGTGATATTTGTCAAAAGAATAAAAAACCCAGACAGAAAAATTTGGCTTATTACAAGCTATGCCCACCACAGATCAACCTTTTGAATGTCTTTCTATTGATACTGTGGGAGGATTCAATTATTATAAGTCCACCAAAAAATATCTACACATCATCATCGACCATGCAACCAGATATGTTTGGGCATTTCCTTCAAAAAGTGTTACCACAGAAACATACACAAATTGCTTAAAACAAGTCTTCAATATTCAATTCCCTCAACAATTATTCTGTTTCAACAAAATTTTCGATATACAGGGTACTCAAAAGGTATTAAGTGATAGGAATGCAGCCTTTACTTCACCTAGATTTAAAACATTTTTGCGGAATCACAATATTAAGCAACGTTTAACCACATCACATCACCCTCAAACGAATGGTAAATGTGAGAGAGTGAATCAATCAATAGTTACAAGATTAAAGTGTAAAGTTAATTCTACTACCTCCAAAATTCCTTGGACCAAACTTCTGACTGAAGTAGTTAATGAATACAATAATACACCCCATTCCATAACCAAATTCCCTCCTGCTTATTTACTTTTTGGCAAATTACCCTATGATTCCCCTCTTAAGCAAAATTATTACCCTCCTGTCCAGGAAGCCCTCAACATTGCTAAAAAACGCACGGATGAATTTTACTGGAAAACTAAAAAATATTATGATAGAAATTATGTGGAGCCAAAATTTGAGATAGGAGATCTTGTTATCTATGAAGAATTCCATTATCCTAATACCAGAAAGCTCTCACAAGTTTTTAGTTGTCCCTATCAAATCCTTAAAAAATTATCTGATGTAAATGTTGAAATTAATAGACAGACTCAAAATAAATTTACTGAAATAGTCCATGTATCAAAATTACGCCCTTATTACCCTCCTGACAAATTAAAGTTATCCCATGAGCAACAACAAACTAATGTTAAATCAATAGCTTAATATTAAACTTAGTAAAGCAAAAATTAACTAAATTTAATGAAATCAAATTATAATTGACTAATCAATTCTCTTCTGTATAACAGTATGTTCTTGAATATAGGAATTCCCAAGAATATTACTGCCAATATTTTTGCTTGAGTTAACTTTTTATGCAGGCGTAAATTAGTTGATTTGAGTTGAAATGTTTTTTTATTGGAGTGAATTGAATTAGAACAGTAAAGTAAATTGGAATAGCAAATTAAATTAGAATAATACATTAAATTAAAATAAATTGAATAAAAATTCACTGGATTAAATTAAATTATAATTATAGAATAAAATTCTCTACTAATAGTAATAGTTAAACTTATTATCCACCGTTCACTTCAAGGTCTTATTTTCATTGAGCAGCTTATGTTTCTCTTGTTTGACTGAAAACAGAGAGCACATTATCTTACTGAATTGTTGATAATTTTTCACAGATATTTCTTAGTTTACTATTTATTTATTTTGTTTCCTTTTATTAAGTATATTTTCATTCCTCACTGATATTGAAAAAGAATGAGGAATTAAATTATATACAGATGAATTACTGATTTAGTATTATTTTGAAGTTGTTTGTTATTGTTGATATTATTATGCCGTTATTATAATTGTTGTTGTTATTTATTATGTGATAAGATTATAAAAGAGAATATTCTTGAGAATTGTGATAAAAGAGAACCACTGATAGTATATTAGTTGATGATAAACAGTCACATCTTACTAGCAAAACATCTAATACTCATATCTAATTGATGGAAAATTATTAACTGACTGGACTTCACTTAATAAGTGCACTTATCAAGCTATACCTACTTATCAAGGCACAAAACTTATCAAGCATCACAAACCAGTACTTTAATTGTTTATTGAACTTAGTGGGGATGAAACTTTCTTATGTTTTTGAACTTTATGATTAACTGGAATTATCCTACTACAGAATCAATACACTGTATTGCCGTAAACTGTATTACTGGCTAATACTTGACATATCTGTGCCTTCATATCCATACCAAGAAACTTTTTTTGGAAATGAGAGGTCTATAACTCAGACTGTTACTGATTAAGAGGACTATTAGACATTTATACTTTTCACT
The DNA here is from genome assembly GCA_963931845.1 of Maratus michaelseni. Classification (NCBI taxonomy): domain Eukaryota; kingdom Metazoa; phylum Arthropoda; class Arachnida; order Araneae; family Salticidae; genus Maratus; species Maratus michaelseni. The sequence continues at coordinate 175,106,230 of OZ007594.1, forward strand.
GCTTAGACAAAAATGCTTTGTTTACTTCATTTTCTTCCTTTTTACTATGTATGTTTGAAGTGTGAAAAAAAAATTATTTGTTACTAACTTATTTATATTGTAATTGTATGTATTTCTGTATTTAAACAATTCCCACAGGTTCGCGTTTACAAAAATAACTATTAAATTAACTTTAATAAAATCTAAGAATTTTTGGCATTAACTAGAATACCAGATAAATATTTTGTAATCCAAATTCTTGCTTGCCTTAATGAACTTATAGATCATCGGATCTACCCGTCATTCGGATTTTTAGGGGAGAGGGATAATGTTATATAAAAATTTATTTCCTTCGTATCCTTCCATTTTATTCGCATTAATATTTTAAAATTAATCTAACTTCTGTCATAGTCAGTATTTCCTTAATTCTTAATAATATCTATTCCTATTTAAAGTCCTTTTAAAAGTAAATATCCGTATATTAATAATTATTTTATTCCAAATCTTAATCTAAAATTTAAGATCATACGTAGCTTTTATCAGTTCCCCAATCTATAAAATTCTGAGACGCGTTCTCATTTCGAATGTTTTTTAAAAGCCATTTTCTTTTTATGATTATTATTATTATTGCTCTGATTTTTTCGCGCGCTTGGGATTTTAACTTCAAAATTGATCCGCACCCAAGTACGGGATTCTTTACTGTTTTAGCCTTGCCCTCTAGCCTCATTCGCTGGGCTGGAAGTCGCCTCTCACCCATTGGTTTGTGCGCTCGTGACGTAATTTCTGTATGTCTCCGCTGAAGGAACAAAACCAGGTCGCATCGGTCGGAGCACTAGATTTTTGACGTTTTTGGAAGTCTAAACAAATATGTGTCTTGTGTTTTTATATCCGTAGAATATTCAACTGGCCCAGTAACATCTTAATTCAATGAAGTGAAGCAACGTTAGCCGGAGGGCTATAAGTTTTAGACCTTTGGGAATTGTTTCTGTGTTGTTCGTCTTCTAATAAAATTATTTGTCTGGAGATTGGCTGGATTTATTGGAAAACTTTGGTGGACTCATTTCATTGCCTTCTACTTCGCCATACTCGCTAATATCGACTGCAACTTGCTATATTGTTGAAAGACTGCCATCTTTTTATCGAATATTATTCATCGTAATATCTCAACCTCGTCAAAATGCTACATATATATATATATATATATACTTTAAAATTTGTACAAAAATAACAGATTTTACAAAAACTCCAAAATGAAAGCGATAAAGAAATATAATGCTTTCAAAGAAATATAATACATAATTTAGAAAAAAAAAAGAACGATATGTCGTTATTATTCATTATGCGTAAATAGTTATAGTAAGTATCAAGCATATATTTTTTGTAAAACATTCGAAATAATTATAAAAATTATTTTAAAAAATTCAAATTATTTTCATACATTCTGATAACAAACATAAAAAATAAGTAACTGTGGCAAAATTTTGTATAAATAAACCTTTTATATATATATATTTTTTTTTTCTGAGAAACTTTAAAATTTGTACAGAAATAACAAATTTTACAAAAACTCCAAAATGAAAGCGATAAAAAAATATAATGCTTTCAAAGAAATATAATACATAAATTAAAAAAAGAGAACAATATGTCGTTATTATTCATTATGCGTAAATAGTTATAGTAAGTATCAAGCATATATTTTTTGTAAAACATTCGAAATAATTATAAAAATTATTTTAAAAAATTTCAAATTCTTTTCATACATTCTGATATCAAACATAATAAATAAGTAACTGTGGCAAAATTTTGTATAAATAAACCTTTTATATATTTTTTTTTTTCTGAGAAACTTTAAAATTTGTACAGAAATAACAAATTTTACAAAAACTCCAAAATGAAAGCGATAAAAAAATATAATGCTTTCAAAGAAATATAATACATAAATTAAAAAAAGAGAACAATATGTCGTTATTATTCATTATGCGTAAATAGTTATAGTAAGTATCAAGCATATATTTTTTGTAAAACATTCGAAATAATTATAAAAATTATTTAAAAAAATTCAAATTATTTTCATACATTCTGATATCAAACATAATAAATAAGTAACTGTGGCAAAATTTTGTATAAATAAACCTTTTATATATATTTTTTTTTCTGAGAAACTTTAAAATTTGTACAGAAATAACAAATTTTACAAAAACTCCAAAATGAAAGCGATAAAAAAATATAATGCTTTCAAAGAAATATAATACATAAATTAAAAAAAGAGAACAATATGTCGTTATTATTCATTATGCGTAAATAGTTATAGTAAGTATCAAGCATATATTTTTTATAAAACATCCGAAACAATTTAAATAATTATTCAGAAAAAAAGATGTTTTATCTCATTGAAACTAGCATTTCTTGGAATACGATCAAAATCAATCCACACAACATAGTTTTAACACTGGAAAGACATGCGTTCCGTAAAAAAGTGTAACAAGATGTATTTAGTTGGCAAGAATTCAGAAAGTTTGTACTGCCCAAAAGATTTTGAATGTTTTCCAAAATCATGACTTTCTTCAAACTTCCTATGTAGTTGGAGATACAAAGAAGCTGTTTTCGCTTAATTTTAAAATGCAGCTTGTTACAATGCATGTATTGAAAGTGTATCTAAGAGTTTAAAGTAAAGTTGAGATTTGAGAAGGGTGGATTATTCTTCTTTCCATCGTAAAAATACTTAAATTTCTTTTTATTGTTAACAGTTTTTCATCATATGTTTTTTTAATTTTATATATGTGCAAGTATAAAAGCATCATGAAAGTAATACACGCTTTTATTATCTGTATAAGCTTTTATTTTGGTGATATAATATTAATTAATTAAGTTTAAAATACATAATTTGTTGCAAATGCGCATTTTATTGTGTATTTATTTTTCACTGATTGTATCATTTTAAACATACTTTTACAAGTACAATTGCTGCTTTTTTCACACTAACTTTATGTAATGCATTCTATTGAATGAAACGCACAAAATTTTCTTTATTGCCTTATATTGGTAAATATTTTATCATTGTGAGTTTCTCGTTGCAATTTGGTTATTTCTATAATTTTATTTTCTAACATATTCTAATACTTGGTCAGTTTTTCTAGTGTCGATTTTATCTTAGAATTTTATAGTAATTTTATTTAGAAAATGTTTTATTATATATATATATATATAAATCAAGAATAATATTAAAATTACAGCATGTTTATTTCTGTGTTTTAAAATAATGAAATTTTTCATACTTTGTAAATTAAAAAAATTTTTGAGATAAAGATCCAATTCATACATATTCCGCTTTAGTTAGACATAAAATGTCAGTTTTTTACAGGATACCTGCATGCATATATATATAGTTTTGTTATATATTAGTATATTGAGATTTAATAGTATATTTTGTATGCACTATAATTAGGAATCCTGAGAAAATGATTGCATGCACTTTCCAATATTCCTAGATATAAGTTAATTAACGTCACAAAATGTCCAATTAAAAGAACCAGCCTAATATTTATGCCAGCGGCTTTAGTACAATTTCACGGATATTTCAAACAAAGATGTTTATATTAAAAAATATGAAACTTTAAAGAATTTTTTCCTCTGAGAAAGAATTTTAAAATTCGTTGATGAATTAGCAAATGTAACATTATGATTAAAGCGGTTTAAATAAGTAATTTAATTTAAGTATAGAATCAAAATAAATTAAAATAACAAGGGGATAGCTCCAAACTAGAGAATTAAATAATTATATGTCTCTGACTATATGTAGCGCTTATCGAAGAATGTAATACGCATTTGTTTTGTGCTTTTCGAATTATCTTTAATGGTGGTAACGTTTTACTCATATTTTTAATTCATTAAGGTAAGAAATATGGAAGAGGACATCGTTATCTTTTTATAAAAAAATACAAAGAAATAATACCATAGCGATCGCATTCCTATTTAAAAAAAAAAAAAAAAAAAAAAAAAAAAAAAAAAAAAAACTATAATTTGTCATGTATTCTAAAAATATAATTGTTTAGTATTAAATTTTCATGTTTTGTTAGTGTTCGATAAAACTAATAAAAATAAATATATCGAATCGTAAAACATTTTTCTCTATCTTTTAACATTAAAGAGTTATAAAATAAAATAAAATAAAGTATTCAGTGCTAAAATCTACCTCTTGAAAATGAATTCTGCAGTAAAAAAATGAATATGCATGCGTCCATAAGACATATTTATTCTTAATATTTCATAATTTTAAACTTTTCTGGGATGAGGATTCTTCCCTTGTAAGTTTGAGTACCTTACAAATATTTTCTATAGGTTTGGTCAGGATATAAAACTTCTTTTGACGCATAGAATAAAATATTTTAGAGGTATAGACATTTTTAATGCTTTCTAAATAGAAGTGAAAATGTTTCTGGTGGAATTATAAAAGTTCTTTTTAAGATAATGACATGTTTATTAACACCATAACAATAATAATTATAATGTTCATCGTATGTAAGTGTGCATAACAAATTATTGTTAGAGTTGAAAGACTGAAGATTGTATGAGATTGTTTTACAAACTTTTGCATCCAAATTATATTTAAATCATGTGAAATATAACATCGGACAAGTTATTTAAATATTATTTTTAATTTATCTAATTCACTCCTCATCCCCTCCAATCCCTGAAAAATCGTTTTTAAGCGACAAAGTCGCTTAGTACATTCGTTCTACGGCAAAACATTGTTCCATGTATTACAAAAATACCCCATCATGACAAAAAGAAAAAACACTGTTGTACTATCGTTGCATTATAAGTAGAATATACTACTGATTAATTTCTGTTTTCTATTTATCTAAAATTAAACAAATTATGCCAATTTTTGCCTTAGCATAATACTCTTCTTAAATTTTAGTTAACCTGTGAGTACGGTTTTATTACAAGTAAAATCTTCCTTTTATTTAATTGACCACAATTATATCAAAATTTTCGATAAAAAAAGAGGAAGACTATTATAAAAAAGGGTGGTTTCAAATGAAAAGCTGCATGCATATACTGAACATTTTGTATGTAAGTATGTATGCTATAAGATATATGTAAGATATATATTTAAGTTTGTAAGAAATATTTAAAAATTCAAGATATATATATATATAGGCATTTAAGTTAACATAACGATGCTAAAGTATTAAACATGGAACATTCAGTATGAAGGTAATTTGAATTTCGAGAAATATTTGTTAATCTTGAGAACGTTGCGCGTAATTAATATTAATCAATAAGGCAGTGTTTTATATTTTAGTTTTATAAACTTTTATATCCAACTTTATTTATCTCATAATAAAGACAATGTCAAGCCAATACTCTCGATTGTAAATTGTACATTGTAATCCAATAAAAGAATTATTTTTGTTTCATTGTTTTAAATTTTGATTTTTTTTACATATAGGAGTAACAAAAAATTAATCACACCTAATTATTTTAATTTATGTGGTTTATATGTCCTTTGTTAAATAATTACTGTATAGTACAGAATTTCTAAGACGTCCTATTTAATAGCTATAATAGCATAGTGATGTTTTCAGGAAGTTTGAACACAGCATGATTTTTTTTAAATTTGAAAATATATTCATAGAACATCCAGAAATCATCTAAAAGTTCAAGTTCACATATGAGGCATTTTATAAACAAAATAATAACATTGAAGAACATATAAAAAGTCTGCATCTAAAAATATTAACGCAGTCTTAAAACTAACTGTTTTATGAGATTATTTTATAAGCTTTACCACACAAATTCTTTTGAATTCTGTGCATTAAGCCTTTGATTACGGAGTTGGGACACAATATGTCCCAGAGACTATTTTTTACAAGTTTAAAATCCATTACATTCTGATTTTTCTTAAGTTTAAAATCTATTTAAAAACATCCAAAAATATTTCTCATCTAAAAAATCAAATTCGAATATGAGGCATTTCATAAAGAAAGCAATAATAATTAAGAACTTATAAATAGTGGATGTATGTCAGTATCTACAAAGTATTAAAAGCAAATTTTTTAAGAGATTATTTTATAAGCTCTACCACCCAAATTCATTTGAATTCTGTGTAAGTTAAGTCTTTGATTACGGAGTTGGGACACCGTACGTCCCAGCGACTATTTTTTATAAGTTGAAAATCTATTTCATTCTGCTTTTTCTTAAGTTTAAAATCCATTTAAAAAACATCCAAAAATATTTCTCATCTAAAAGTTCAAGTTTGTATATGAAGTATTTCATAAACAAAACAATAACAAGTAAGAAATTATAAATAGTCGATGTATGTCAGCATCTACAAATTTAAACGCAGTCTTACGACAAAACTAAATTTTTTAAGATATTATTTTATAAGCTTTATCACTCAAATTTATTTTAATTGTGCAAAAGTTAAACCATTGATTACGGGATTGGGACACCGTACGTCTCTGGGACTATTTTTGTATTCTCTCTGTACCATTCATTGAAAAATAATGTCTGTCATACACTTATACTAGGAAAATTGCAAGAGTTATGTACCATGAATAAATTTTTTTTGTAAGTTGTGTTACGATTGAATATAAAAGTAGTCGCCACTCCTGTCTTGTATTTAAAAGGCTAATAACGGAAAATACTATCAGTTTAAAGCGACGGATATGTTATTGAATTGATTCAATGGAACAACGGCGGGTGATTTATGATAAAAACTCCTCAATCACGTAACGAATTTATTTTTTGTGTTAAATTATGTGTTGTAGAATAGGAATATGAAAATTTCCTCATTAGCTTCTATTATTTTAAGTTGTTGAAAAAAAAGTTATGAGTTAATTGTACGATTAATATGGAGTTAAGTTGTTATATCTACTGTATTTATTGAATACTTATCAAGGAAAATGAACTTGCTATACAGCATAACTTCGACTGGACGGATTTCAAACGTAATTGAACTGTTAGTAATACGAGGGAATCGAACCCGGGCTTCCCGGGTTACAGAACATAGGTGAAAACCTTTTTTTCTAATTCTAATAGATTTTTCTTATTTAATAACAACGTAAATCATTAACAACGTAAAGAATTTTTATAAGTAACATATCAATATCATATTCAAATAAAATTTCGATATTTAATAAAGCAATACTTTTGTATTAACCGCATGCCAGGAGTCCAAGATTTCGCTGTTACTGCAGGTTTTTTATTCTGAAAATTTCAACTGCTTAGGCGCGTAGTTCGAGAACATGTCTGCTAAATTTGCATTTTATTTAAATTATATTATTTTTATAGTTATATTTTGATGAAGTTTTAATTTCGTTCTGTAATATTATCCGGAAATAAATGCGGATCTATTTATATTGTTTTAAATGCAAACGGATTAGTCTTTCGCAATCGGACTGCACATGATAGAGATAGGTTTAAAATTAATTCAAGCTTGGAAAACATCCCATAAATCATAAAATCAGTAAATTAGTCATCAAATATTAATATGAATTAATCATCAAATAGTTTTCAAAGAAATTGCAATTTTTTTTCTAGATTCGACGGTGTAGAAATTGAAATTGTGCGATATTTAGAAGTTAAAAAAGATGCAGTGAAAGAGAAATTTATTAGTCAGTTTGTTGCTACCATAAAAACGACTTCAGCAATAATCAGACATGTGTTGGTTTATAATATAGATTTTTATTATTAATCAACCCTGTTATTGACAACATCATTTATGTGTAACTCTCCCTTGACACGGACCCGATTACGTTAGATTAGAATCAAAAATTAAAAAAAAATATTCTATATGTTTGAATCAAGGGAAAATTTGTCTAAAGTTGCCAGCAAATAGAACTACTATTCTAACAAATACCGAAACATTGTTTTTTTATGTCTTTAACCATACGGTCTACACAGTCAAATACTAATTTACTCATCAAGGGGGCTTCATCCCAGACTATGAACCTCGTTTCTCTTATTAATTCAGTAAGGTCAGATTCTTTACTAATGGCACACGTTAGATGTTTTGTTCAAATTCAGCGGTATCTTGAATTTTGAATGTGCTATTCTACCTTGATCTAATAACAAAACTGAGATCCCAGAATATGGAACAGCTAATGCAACCATATTATATGATCTCATCATTTTAAAAACTCGTTAAGTAAAAATGTTTTGCCAGTCCTGGCGCGTCAATAAAATAAACCTTAGAATTTTCATTTAAAACAGCAAGCGAAACTTCACCATAAATTGATTTTTGAACGTGATAATCCTGGCGCAAACGATAAATAGCCTGAGTTACAATTTTTATAATGAAAAATATTTTTATGTATAATTATTATTAATATTATTATTTTGCGTTTTATATCAAATCACTAAAAGTGTTTTTTTTTTTTTTACTTTTCAACGTGTCTGTATTAAATTTTAACTAATAATACTAATTTCAATTATTTAATATACGATAATATGCGGTCGCCAAGAGGGGAAGAAAAATTACCAATGGCAACCATTAAACACGAAAAAAGGGGAAAATACCATTTTTTTTTAAATTTAAAAGCCATAATAAATCAGCGAATTAAGATACAGTTTTCAAACAAATTGCATTTCAAAGCAGATTTTTTTTCCTATTTAACGGTGCAAAAATTAAAAATGTGAGATGTTTAGAAATTAAAAAAATTGCAATAGTAAAAATTGCAAAACCAAAATTTCCTGATAAAATGTTGCCATTCGCAAAATGACGTCAGCGTTACGCACGGACACGTTTGTCTTTTATAATATAGACTAGCTGACCCGCCCGGCGTTGCCCGAGCCCTTGTAATAAACTTAAATCTCTTAAAAAACGGAACTCTGGCCACGGTCTACGATAGCTTCGGAACCGTATACCCGGCATGCTCGTACGCTCTAGAAAATCTTTTATTTCTCCCTACCACCGCCAGGGGAGCATTCTGTTCTAAACAAACCTCTTTCCGAACGAACTTCTGAGACAGGTCCCCGCTGCCTACGTTACTGTATAGTAGGCGCACTACAAAATTGAGCTGGTTTCGAGAAGATTGGAAAATTATTAGCCCAGTTATTGCAATAAGGCACAGTTAGAGAAAATAACCTTGAGTGAGGTGCCGAAGGGAGGAGATGTTCGAGTGTCCTTCAGAAAATGACTAATTAGGAGGCCCACTATGCATGCATAAATATTCGTTCGTTTTGTTAAGCTAGGAACTTAATTACAAAGTTAGCTTAAACCCTTATTTGTAAATAGTGGTAACCGCTACTCATAAATTTAATTTAATGTTATAAAGGGTGACTATTAAGTTAAATATAATGTTTGGAATCACTTGCGTTGAAATCGGAAAGATAGTTGCTGATATATAGAAACGAGGCATAGTTAGAGAAAAACCTTGAATGAGGGGCCAGGGGGGGGGGAGGAGGGTTGTTCAAGTACCCTTCAGCAAATGACTAAATAAAAGGAGCACTAATCATCTTCCGAAATTCGTTCGTTTGCTTAAGCTAGGAACTTAAATTTGGCTTACCCAATTATTCGGAAATAGTGGTAACCACTACTCATAAATTTAGCTTAATGTTATAAAGAGTGACATTTAAGTTAATTATAATGTTTGGAATCACTTGTGTTGAAATCGGAAAAATAGTTGCTGAGATATGAAAACGGAGCATAGTTAGAGATAAAAAACCTTGAAAGGAGTGCCGGGGGGGGGAGGGGTTGTTCAAGTGTCCTTCAGCAAATGACTAATTAGGAGGACCACTATGCATCTTTCAAAAATCGTTCGTTTGCTTAAGCTTTGAACTTAATTACAAATTTGGCTTAAACTATTATTCGGAAATAGTGGTAACCGTTACTCATAAATTTAGTTTAATGTTATAAAGAAGGACTATTAAGTTAATTATAATGTTTGGAACCACTTGCGTTGAAATCGGAAAAATAGTTGCTGAGATATGGAAACGGATCATAGTTAGAGAAAAAACGTTGAAGGACGGGCCGGGAGGGGTGGGGGGGGGGTGTTCAAGTGGCCTTCAGCAAATAACTAATTAGGAGGACCACTATGCATCTTTCAAAACTCGTTCGTTTCCTTAAGCTTTGAATTTAATTACAAATTTGGCTTAAACTGTTATTCGTAAATAGTGGTAACCGCTACTCATAAATTTAGTTTAATGTTATAAAGGGTGACTATTAAGTTAATTATAATGTTTGAAATCACTTGCGTTGAAATCGGAAAGAGAGTTGCTGAGATATGGAAACGGAGCAGAGTTAGAGAAAAAACCTTGAAAGACGGGCCGGGAGGGGTGGGGTGGGGGGGGGGGTGTTCAAGTGGCCTTCAGCAAATAACTAATTAGGAGGATCACAATACATCTTTAATGATTGATTCATTTGGTTAAGTTAGGAATTTAATTTGAAATTTCGCTGACGCTATTATTCGGAAATTCTAACTGCTTTCTAGAAATACACCTTGCAGCTTAAATGTAATTAGACCCTTCCCCCTCTTCATTCCCGCAAATATAAAAAACAATCTGTTAAATAAAGTTTTAATCTCCATCATAATAATAAATGTCATGTAAAAAAAAAAAAAAAAAAAAAAAAAAAAAAAAAAAAAAACTTAAACCCGACTAATTGTCATGAAGAAAAATATGCCTGCAAAATATTTCAATCAGTGGGACGTATGTGTAATTTGTCATGCACTGGTGGCGCGACAATCGCATGGCTTCTCTACGTTGATAACTTCAATCCATGTTCACACTATTTAGTTAGAAATCCTTATTTATGCATCGCTACTCTGGTTTATTTATTTACTTCTGTGAAGAATCGATGCAACCAACCAGTGAACCAACCAACCCAAGAGAATAAAAGGGTATTTTTAATGAGAGTTCTTTGTGTATTTTAATTAATATTTCAGAAAGTAATTAAAATATTAAAATTCTGAAGTAATGTTGCAACAGGAGAGGGTTTGGACTACCTAAATCTAAATTTCCAGCCTTCTAGGTGGGCCAGATTTTCCTAGCCATCGCCAACAGACACACACACACACAGACACACAGAGCGAAACTTTCTTTTATTACTTTAGATATTGGGTACTTCAGAAAGTTCCTTCCGTTTGGGAAAACCAAAATCGTACCGGAAAATTCTGCTAGTCATTTATTAAACATTAGATATCGTAATTAATGTCTAATAATTAAGTGCTAGAATTTTCTGGTACGAACCAACTTTACCAAACGAAAAGAACTTTCCGAACAACATACTAATTTTTGTAGGTCTTTTTTAGAACTATATTTTTAGATGGTATTTGGTTGGAGTTAAGTCCATCCATGTGAGGCGAGACATAGCAAAAAGCTGCAAGTGGCATATCAACAACTGATAACGACAGATATATTGATTCCAACCTCAGACACAGGTTCTAAACTCTGAATATTTGGAGGATAAGTACGTTTGGTAATGTAAGTATCAATATTGAGAGTATTTTTAAGTAAAGTTAAGTTAAAAATTAAAAAGCAATTTATTTTAACTACCATATCATTCAAAAAAAAAATTAAAATTAAAATTGATTGTTAGCGACTAGAACATCATTTTATGAAGTTTAATTGTGTATAGAGAATGATTTAAGTAGATATAATTAAAACTGGAAAACAATAAATCGATTTAATGACAGCAATGGTGCTAGTGATTAATATAGAAGTACATTGAACATGATTCAGGGATGAGACTTCTCCGATTTTTTGCCATTATAATCTTAGAGAAAGTATTTATTTTACTTAATCGGAACATTCTGCGATTTAAGGTATCCGACTACGTTCGGAGACCTTTTTTAAAAAAAACCCTCTAATTTTGACACATTTTTTGGTATTTTTCAGTGTAATCTAACACAAGATAAAGAAAATTATAAAAAAATACATAATATCTATGCAACCTTTTTAAATTTTGAAGAATTTTGGTCATTATTTAACATTTTCTTATAAAACTGGCTCCGGCTCTAAAGAAAAAAGAAATATACGCATATAACACAAAACTAGTCAATATACGGAAATCTAAAAGAGATACAGGGCTGCCAACTACTACGCCTTTTAAAATCAAATATTCATGTTCAGAACCAGAAAAATATTAATAAATTGTATACTGAATTTAATTAATGATATGCAATGCTTTATACTTTATTGCGTTTGTTAACTAAAATTTCTGATTGTAAAAGAATTATTTGACTCGAAATAAGCGTAGTAGTTGGCAGCCCTGAGATACATCTGATTATATACAATTATATAGAAAATTTTAGTAATTTTACGTGTAATTCTTCATAAAAATAGCTATATATCAACAAATAAGTCACTTAGAGCTAATTCTTTAGTTCATTACACTCTACACATTATCGAAAAACTACACAAAAAATTTCATGGCTGTAGGATAATAAAATTTTGAGTTAGAGCAATAGTCGCTTACTTTTTTCCGATGAAAATCTATTTTTTCAGAAAACGCATTTAAAGTTTTCATACGAATTTAAATGAAATTTTTAAATTAAACACTTTAAATCCCCTAAATTTATAACTTTAACCTTCTAATTGCTTATTTGAAACATATTTCTATATTTTTATGCATTTAATTCTTTTTGGAGCATTTTCGAGTTTGCTATTGTAAATCGTTATGCTAATATTTACTGCTATCCAACTGTTTAAAAAGCCATTTTTTAAAATAAACTATAATTTTAGTACATTTTTGGCCCTTTTAAGTATAATATTATAGAAAATAAGAAAAATAAGGAAAAAATATAAAATATTTATACAATTTTTTAAAAATTTAAAGACTTTTAGTCATTTTGTAGCATTTTTTTTATTAAAACATCTTCGGCATAAAAAAAAAAAAAAATCCATATAACATCTATATTTTTTTTATCATATGCATATAAAACACTCTTGAGTGTAATGAACTAAAAACTAGCCAATATGCTGAAATCTAAAAGAGATACAGCTAATTATATACAATTACATAGAAATTTTCGAAAAGCGATTTCCATTAAACTTACGCTTATTCCACACATAATTTCTTGAATTACCCATTCTCAGATATAAAAAGAATGGTTTTCGATACAATTAGATATTGAATAATCCTTAAAATAGCTAAATTTTGAACTAAAACAACGAACAAACAAGCGAGTAAACACGTTTGAAAAAATGTAAACAAGATGCGAAGTTGAAGGTGTTACCAATTTTAACTTGATAAAGTAGTAAAAAGCAATTAAAACCTCTGAGGCAATGCTATAGATACCGCTAAAATGTAATATTAACTTTTAAACCTAAAAAATGTAAAACAGTTTAATAAACCTCAATTTTCGATCCACTTCCGGGTTAGATATCTCCACTTCCGGTTTAAATTAACGTCCGTCGTCTGTTTTTTTTAAGGGCTCTAATTTTATTTCTAATAGGCGTACAGGAAAAATAAAAACAGATTTAGAAACTGAAATCTTCATTTTATAAAAAAAACCAAATAATAATTAAAAAAAAGCGATTTTTTTTTTAAATTGACGTTTCAAACGTGGGCGGATACCTTAACAAAGGAATATTTTCTCTAAGATTATACCGTAATTTCCGGCGTATAATCCGCAGCTCAAAGAGTCGTTTTTCGACCCAGAAATTTTATGCAATAATTGTAGTTAAATATTTACAGCGATCTTTTAAGTTACATTTTATAAAATAATATTTCTGGGTCGAAAAACGACTCTTTGAGCTGCGGATTATACGCCGGAAATTACGGTACTAGTATGCAAAAAGTCAGAGAAATCATATCCCTATGATTACTAAAAATACCTGATATACCTGAGTGTAGTAATTGTAACTTATAAATAAAGCGTTAAACTCAAAGGAAATACAGATTATTTCTCCAATATTTATCATAGTATTTTTCACCACATACCTTGTGCCACATGCACAAAATACTATTCACTCAATATGCTTGCGTGGCCGGCAGTGATAATACCCCATTTATAAATGAATACTTATAAAATAAATATAATGTTTTATTTCTGGAATTAAATCTGGAATTAAAACCGAAATTATTCACTAAAAACAGCCAATAAGGCAGTTTTTTTAATTCTTCTCGCAGCATTGTTTTAAATTCAGAATTTTTTATGTTACATATTGGAATTAAAACTGAATTACATTTAAATCTTTAAACTATAGGAAATATTATTTGTCCTTAACTGCAGGCAGCGTATACCGTCATCTACGAGATATCTTATTCATATCGATATTGCATCTAATGTATACGTCTTTTGAAATAAACACGGTGTTGGCCTTTTGAAATGACTCGAGTGTCTTGTACTCAAATTGAAAAAAAAAGTGATTTTTGAGAGTTTTCATCTTCAAATTTTATCAACCACTCCCATTAATCGAGTTTGAAGTGGAGTTTTTTTCGAAAATATTATGTTGCTATTTTTAAAAGTATTTTTACTAAAGGGTTAATTCAGAAATAGCGTTTAACTGTCACCGGAAATAATTTTTAAAATGATGTTACATTTATTTTTTAATCGCTTTCATCAATTTTATCATTAATTAGATTTTTATTTAAAAGTGTTTGTACTTTTAATGACATATACTTTCTCCATTCTCCTTTCATATTAAAAATCCATAAAAGGATGTTTTAAACTCAATCAATCAGATCCTTTTTTTTATTTGTGTGTTTTAGAAAATTCTAACAAGATGCGTTAAACATGTATTTTGACTACACGGAATAACCACTTCCCCATTTTTAGCAGATTTAATATTTCACTTGATTGAGACATTTCATTATTTTTTTTTCACCATTCTCAAGGATTATATCGAACGTCTTCTAAAACTTCATGTTTTTGTTTCTAATTTCTTTTTTTTTGTGATTTTATCATTTATTTCATTAATGTCACTTTTATTTTTTGACTTATTTTTCTTTGTTTACAAATGGATAATAAGTGCTACGTAACCAAAATTTAAGAAAACAAACCGGATTTATACATTAAGTTTTATTCAAAAGTATTTTGAAATGTTGAAAAAAATAAACTTTTTAACACTATATTTTATTAATTGTTTACTATTTGTGTTTTCCTTTTTGTCCATAAAGGAATAATTTTGCAACATGTTTCATGCATTTATTTCTTAATAGAAATAAATTCTCTAATTAAACAGATATTTATTAAAAAGTTTTTCTAGCTCTAATGACATCTACTTGCATCATTCTCTATTCACAAATAAACTTCTTAAAAAGATGTTTTAATCTCAATTAATCTGTTTTTTTTATACGTGTTTTAATAAATTCAGGGAGTATGTGTTAAAAAGCTGAACGATCGTTTTGAAGCTTCACAGTAAAATTTATTCCCTATTTATTAACTACCATAATTTTTAACTTCCTTGAAATTCAATTCCTTTTTTTATTATTTCTAAATGATTCATAATTTAATTTTTGTTCCAATTTTTTTATAATTTTGAAATGTATTTTTTTTTTATTTTATGTAATATTTTTGTATTTACAAAAGGGACATTACAACAGTCGCCCATGTAAGCATATTGAGATATGTTAAAAAATATTTTTCAATACTGGGGACTCTTTTTTACTTTATGTTTAACGGTTTATTTATAAATTGCATTTTCTACAGTCAGGTATAGAGCAACATTTTAACACGTTGACGGACACTTGCGTCTATAGCCGTCAAAGAAAAGTTCACTATGTGGCATGACGCCAAAGCGAAACGGTCGTTTTTAGACACTACGGCTATAGCAGCACAAATGTGCATTTACCGGCGTACAAATAGAAGCCCAGTGTCATGTTTTGGAAACAATTTTTTAGGTTGAAGTTCGTTTCCCACCTGTTATACGAGTTGCAGTTTCAGTATGCACGTGCAGAGTGGCTAGTGGTCAGGGAAAAATACAGTAAAAAAAGATAATTACCAGTATAATCTCTCTATATTAAAAAAAAAGTAACCACCGCTGCGGCTGCCGCTGTCAATTAAGATTTTGCGCCTTGAAGTCTTTCTGGACTAATATCCAGACAACTATTGCAAATAAAAATTTAAAAATTGGTGGTTTTATAAAGAAATGTTCGATAAACACGCTGAAGTAGACAGTTTTTAAATCGAAGAATTATTTTAAGAGATATTTAAAATCAAAGTTGGTCAAAACAGTTTTCTTATAAACGTTTTATAGAAACGAAAACTATGCACAGGAATTTAAACATAATTTGTAAGGATATAGTTGACAAGGTTGGGGTGTGCAGACTGCAATTATTTTTTCAATTTGACTCATTTTTTGAGGTTATATTTCAATTTTTTATTCAAAATTTTCATTATTTTGATGAAGATTTATTTCATATTTCATAAATTCCATTATTTGAATCGTTGCCAATTTGTAAAATAGCGCACGTAATAATATTCCCTTTCAATTAAGAAATGTATTAACACGTGACTATTAAAAACAGAAATAAAACTTTAAAATAATAATTAAATGATCACGTGTTAAAAGCAATAAATGTAGAAAATAACGGAATAAAAAATATACTTGCGCGTGAATATTAAAAAGATAAATAATTAAATTATTCCGCGTTTTCAAAGCATTAAGTAGAGTAAGATTAATTTATTTCGACAAAATATTTTATCTATTATTGCAAATTTTAAAACAGCGTAATTAATAATATTTCCCTTCAATTAAAAGCTATATTTTTACGTTTAAATCAACAAAATAACTAATAAATTGGTAAAATATAATTAAAAATACAGATAAACGTTGAATTAAAGATCACTCGATGACATAACTATACCACGCGTAACGCATCTGGTATCAATTGAATGCGACGCCACAGATATGCACTTTTGGCTTTAAATCCTATATTTTGGCGACAGTTCATTTCTTTTATAGAAAGTAGTAGTCGGGATAATGGAGTAATACCCAATTTGCTATTAGCATCGTTATAAAATTTCCCGATGCAATGACATTGCTTAGTTAACCATTTTGCACGAGTTGATTTTCAAATGTTTAATTAACCTTATTTTATCAACAGTTGTTAGCTGTCTCGACAACAGTTGATTCGGCTTTAAAATCCCTTGGTTAAAAGAAAATGAATGGAAACCCGATTATAGCAGATATTACAGCGAGCAGCCGATTACACAAGACCGATTATAGCAGCCGATTACAGCAGGTCGTTTAATTATAATTCAATCTTCCGCAATCGTTTTAACCCTTTAACGGATAAAGCACTTCAATTGCTGAAATGTTGAAATAAATGATTGACACCAGAAATTATAATCAAATTTATTTGTATATAAGAAAAAAGCGATATTTCACACACATAATAAATAGAAAACATTTCTATTAAAATTCTGCTGTCATTGTTGAATTTCGTAATTAAAATTTTGTGGTTTCATAGGGAAACCAATGAACGTTAAAGGGTTAAGGTTGATCAAATCAGAGTGTTCTTACAGTTTGTGGTGTCAGAACGGGGGTTGGCGAGCGTAGCTCGTAGGAGGCAGAGCCCCCTAGTCTTATAAGAAAATTCAAATTGATTTTTTGATCGAATAATCAACATAAACTTTTCTATAAGAATATACTGGTGTTTATCACTTTTTTTGACTGTATTTTTCCCTGACCACTAGCCATCTTGACGTGGTTGTGAAGGGAGTAGGGCAACCTAATTAAAGGTGCTGAATTAATCAAAATTAAGTTTATTTAAGCAGAGAGTAAAACTATACTTCTAATATTCTAAAAATTACAAAAACATATAGTGTTAATTTTCGAACTTAACTTGTTCCTACTGTCCGTCAATGTGTTAACTAGCCCTGTTTAACTAATCCTCTTAATCGCTAGTATCATTACTGTCGCAAGGTCCGCACACTCCTTGGGATTTCCATGATGTCTGGCACCACTATTATTGATAAGGAAATTTCTATTTAATTTTTTAAACACAGAATTCAAAACCACCACGTTTGTTCACAGAATGTGAAATATTTTTTGGCAGTTAAATAAGGCGACAAAAACTGTTATAAATTTGTGGTAGAACTGTGCGAACCCTGCATCGATATATTGATGTATTAACTTAGCCTTTTTCTAGTTTTAATGACCTCTACTTACATCATTCTATATCCACAATTAAGCTTCATAAAACGATGTTCTAATCGCAACAAATCGATTTTTATTTTTATTTATTTTTTGCTTATCTTAATAAACTTTAATATGAATCGATTAAAGTGTTTTGAGTGTTAAAAGTATAACATATTACTCGTTTAGACGTAAATTTACATTTCAACTTAATTTGAACTTTATTATTATTTTTTCAATTCTCAAGGGTTTGATCAAACTTTTCTGGAAATTTATATCTTCGTCTTTAAATCCAATTTTAATGCTTTTAACAATTATTTTGATAATGTCACATAATTTTTAATTTATAATTTTGTATTCACAAATTAGTAATTAGTGCTACATTACCAAAATCTGAGAAGACATAGAGGAATTTATATTGTGTTTTATTAAAAATAATTTCGACCCATTGTTTAAAAAAAATCCTTTTTACTTTATGATTTACTAGTAGACCCATCCGGTCTTGACCAGTATTGCTTAAAATACCGTCTCACTCGCTTATTACATGCATAGCTAAAATGAGAACGCGTTTATAAGAGCGATTTGTACGCAATTTGTAAGAATGGTTTGTAATTTATATTATATTAAGATTTTTACCCCTTTTACAAGCTATAAAAACAGGATCATGTGTAATATGGGCAAAAAATATGTTGTTTTCAATGTTATTTTTGGCGAAAAATGAAGTAGAATTAGAAAGACATTCCCTTCTTGTCTAACACTGTTTTTTCTCAGAGATGGTATATCTACATTGCAACAGTATGTAGTAGTTTGCCAGTTTTACCAGACAGATTTCAAACTTTCAAGGAGAACCCCCCCCCTCCCCCCAAATTTGACGATCAAAAATAAGTCTTCATAAATAAAGACAACTTGGCTATAGTTGATTAATTTGCCAAATTTTTTATTCAAATTCAGTATTAACGAATATTCTGTAATTGGGTTCTATGCATTTTAGCTTGCTGTTTTAAGTAACATTAGCTAAAATTTTAAAACGAAGATATAGGGAAGCTACACTTTCCTTCCGGTACAGGCCGGAAGGACTTTTTTGACTTACAATCCTGTATTTACAAACATGCGTCCTACGCAACCAAAATCAAACAAACAAGAGAGGAGTTTTATATTACGTTTCATTAAAAAATATTTTGTAACATTAGAAAAAAAAACTTTATACTCATTTATTACTCGTATTTATTATTACTCTTCTTCCATATTTAAATAATTAATTTTGAAAATCATGTACATGTACAGGCTAGCCACAGTGCATGCGTTTGAACGGCTAAAACTAGTTGGACTATTTTTAAAACCAACTAAGTTAAACTAGTTGGAATATTTTAAAAATATGTGGTAATTATACTGTTTAGAGTATGTGGAAACGAGTTTGAAATTTTACTGACAGATGGCGCTTTAATTTTATAGATGTTTTAATAGCAAATATTAGAAACATAACTCATTTTAAATCGATATCTTTGGAGACGACGATATTCTTTCACAGTAGTTCTATAATTAATAGGGGAAGTGTGTCTATTATCGCACCCTTCCTAATATCGCACCTCATGATTTCTAAGTGAGGCACGTATTGCATTCTGGTGGTCTTTGTCCAAACCTGATGAATATGATTAAAGTAATTCAAGCAGTACGGTCCAAGGAAATAGGTTTGGGTTGGCCTTCAAAACTTTATAAAGTTCCAAAATCGACATTGAAGGACAAAGTATAGACAATTCATTTCTTGGTTGGGCAAAAAGGTTCTTCGTTAGTAACGTTATAAATCATATTTCTAACAAAAAAGTTTGAAATGAGTAAATTTTATTGTGTTTCTAATATCGCACGGGTGTGTGATACTTTTTGAAAGTTGGTACTAAAGCGTTTTGCATATTTATGTGCAAAAAAAATATGTTTCTTTTATTGGTAACCATTATAAGCGAAAAATATTTTATTAGAATGTTTTATGACCCCATACTCTCAATCAGTTTCAATTTGTTGTGCAGTCAAGTCGAATTAGATCAAAATTTCAAAATGGATGCGATACTGGGCACACTTCCCCTACCATTTTGATAAAAACACTTTATTAATAAAGCGCGTTTTCTTTTCTTTTTGCTAAAATATTGAGGCGTGTAAAGCCCTTCATCGATAAAACCTTAAACCACAAACATGTGAAATATCTGATAAAAAAGGTCTTAAAAATTAGCTGGTTTGAATTCCTCTATGCTGCTTTTCTTTTTATTTTTCCTAATGTTAACTATATACAGTGCCATGTGTTGGAAAGTTTAATGCGAACATGTTTCCGCGTGCTCCAAAAAGTATAAATACCAAATCTTTTTATTAATGTTCCAAACATTAGGCTGTATCAAAAGTATTTTCCTTTTTTGAATGTTTTTATATCAAAGCCCGTAGCACGTTATCATCCCTATGCCAGCTACAGTCTTTGGTATAAAAACATTCTAAAAACGGAAATACTTTAAATACAGCCTAATAGTTTATTTTGTAGAGCCCTTGAAACATGTGCACTTTAATCATAGCCACCCGGCATTTATTCGAAAACAGAATAGATTAAAAAAAAATCTACCAGTAAAAAGATGCAAATTCATAAGTCTGTCTAGTTACCATGACATCTACTTCCGTCATTCTTCATTCACAAATATGCTTCATAAAAGGATGTTTTGATTTGAACAATTAGTTTTCTTTTCGTACATCTTGCTCTGTCAGGATGTGATAAAAAACTGAAAGCTCATTCTGAAGCTTCAAAATAAAAACTTTTCTCCATTTATAAAAAAACTTAATTTTTCACATGAATGAATTTAATTCCTATTTTTTTCACATATAAATGATTATAACAAATATTTTCAGAAACTTTATATTTTTGTATTTTTGTTTCTAATTAAATATTTTTAAGGATTTACCATTTATTTTATTAATATACCTTTTTTTTTTACAAAAGGTGTACAATTAGACTCATGAGAAATTATTCAGTTGTTTAAAAAATATTTTGAAACGTTCAAAAAAATAATATTTATTTATAAATTTTATTTTATTCACTCACATATACAGCAAAGACTCTAAATCCTGTTTCTTGTACTCATTTCCTAAACACTAACATCAATTCTATGATTAAATAGATATTCTTTTAAAAATCTTTCTAGCCTTAATGACATCCACTTACAACTTTCTTCATTTACGATTAAGCCTCTTGAATGGTTGTTTTAATCTCAAACAAATAATGATTTTTTTTACTCGTTTAATAAATTATGACAGGATGCATTAAAACTGTTTTGAGGCTTCACACTCTATCTATTTTTCCATTTAGGTAATTTCGCACTTCATTGAAACGTAATTATTTTTTTTCTTTTATCATTATCAGGGTTTGGATCAAACTTTTCTGAAACAGAATAGTTTTATCTCTAATTCTAATTTTTGATGCTTTCACAATTTAGTCTGCTAATGTAACTTTACAGTTTGACTTACTTTTCCGTATATTTACAAATAGCAGGGGTGATTGTCTTCCGGTATTTTGTACACCACTAAATTCATATAGCAATATCCTTACTATGTCATCGCAGAACTTATCGATTAAACAAGAAAAGTATTGCTATATAAATGTAGTGGTGTACAAAATACCGGAACACAATCACCCCTGAAATAGCTAATACGTGGTACGTAGTCAAAATTTAAGAAAACATAGATGAATTTGTATTGTGCTATGTCGAGAAATTTTTTCAAAGTAGTTTGGAAAGTTAAAAAAATACAACCTATTTTTTTATTTTTAAATTTATTTTTTTTACTTGTGTTTGCGTTAGCGAGGTCTAAAGCAATAATTTTGAAAATCATATTATTCATTTTGAAAATCATATTATACATTTATTTATATTAATAAAAATAATTATATCATCAAACAAATAAATTTATTCAAAAGTTTTTCTAGTTTATGACATTAATTTGCATATTTGTCCATTTAAAAGAGCTACATAATGAGATGCTTCAAACTCAACGAATCAGTTTTTTTCCTGCTAGTCTCAAGGAACTCAAAAACACAGTAAAAAAAAAAATAATAATAATAATAATAAAATAAAATGTTCCTTTCCATAGCAGAAAACTTTCCGAAAATTTAGCGTAAGCTATATGTTCACTGCAGTTCCTGGTTAATTCGGAAACGTAGCACGTATTTTTGTTAAAACTATTCAAAACGAGGAACACTTTTTAAAAAATCAGAAAGGTTTCATTCCAAAGCAGAAAGGTTTCCGAAAATTTAGCGTAAATTTTAGTTTGTCATACTTTCTGGCTAATTCGGGGAAATGCAGTACTCATTTCCGTGTAAAGTAGTTAAAGTGGAGAATGGAATACTAAATGAAATGCGATTTACGCATGCTCTTCGTCTCTGACCTTCGGAACATGTCTATTACGTAGTACAAACGTCATAATCACTTGATTTTGGGAGAAGGAAGAGGCAAACAGACGTAAAGTATTTTAAAGGCAGTAACTATTTCTGTTTTATATATTTTTTTTTATTTAAGAAAACGATACACTTTTTTAATATAATTAACATTATCCGATTGAATTTTACTGCAAAATAATTTTATTGTTACACCCACTTACAACATTTTTCATTTACAATTAATCTTCTTAAAAGGTTGTTTTAATCTCAAACACATAATGATTTTTTTCTTTTTTTTTTCTCTTTTTAACTCCTTTAATAAGTTCTGACAGGATGCACTAAAACTGTTTTGAGGCTTCACACTCTATCTATTTTTCCATTTAGGTAATTTCACACTTCACTGAAACTTAATTATTTTTTTCTTTTATCATTATCAGGGATTTGATCAAAGTTTTATGGAACTCAAAATTTTTGTTTCTAATTGCAATTTATAGTGCTTTTACAATTTATTCTGCTAATGTCACTTTACAGTTTGGCTTACTTTTCTGTATTTATGACTGACTAATGTGTGGTACGTAGTCAAACTGTGAAAAAAAAAAAAAAAAACAGAGAGGAATTTGTATTGTGTTACGTTGAAAAAGATTTAGAAAGTTAAAAAAAAAAAAAAAAACTAGAACGTATTCTTATTTTAAAATTTATTTATTACTGGTATTTTCTTCAGCTAGATCTAAAGCAATAATTTTAAAAATCATGTTACATGTTTTTTTTTTTTTTTTTTTTTTTTTTTTTTTTTTTATGGGTACAATTCTATCATTAAACATATATATTCAAGAGTTTTTCTAATTTATGGCATCAGTTTATATAATTTTCCATTTAAAAACATGCTTTATAATAACATGTTTAAATCTCAATCAAACAGTTTTTTCTTGTTTCTCTGAAGGAATTCAAACAGGATGTAAAAATAAAAAACCTGAAGAATCTCTTTAAAGTTTCACAGTATGACTTTTTTCCTATTTATTAGCAAGTTAATTTTCCCCTTTAATGAAATTTAATTCGTTTCTTTTCAAATTCTAAAGTATTACATTGAACGTTTTCTGAAACTTCATATTTTCGTTTCCAATTTAAATACTTTATGATTCAGCGACTTATTTTGTAATGTTTTTTTTCAGTTTTGTATTTACTAAATGCGTAAAATTAACGCCCGCTATCTTATTTGGTTGTATGTAAAAGTATTTAAAAAAAAATAAGAATCCCCTGCTTTAGGAACTATAAATTAGTAGTATTATTGATTTATAAATTGTAGTTTTTACACCTAGGTATTTATTAATTAATTTTGCGAATAATGCGCCATGCACCCATTCTCTAATCACCATTATCAATTCTATGATTAATAGATATTTTCTTGACTGTCTTTCTAGATTTAATCACAGCTACTTGCATTATTCCTCACTCACAATCAAGCTGAATTAAGGTTGTTTTAATCTCAACCATATAAATATTTCTTTCTTTCTTTTTTTTTTACATGTTATATAATAACTAAGTGAAAATGATATAAACTATATCACGTTTCTTAAATCCTTAAATCACCTTATTGTGACAAATCATATAAATTGACTTATTCGTATTAGAAAAAAAACAGTATCCATATTAATCCGTAATTTATTTGTAATACGAAATAATAAATGTTGTCATAGGACACTAAAATTGTTTTGACATTTCACAGAATTCTCCACTTACAAGGTTTCTAATTTCCTTTTTTATTGATTTTACCATTTATTTAGTTAATTTGACTTTTATTTTTGACTTAAAACTATGTACTTACGAAGAACTAACGCTTGCTATGTAACTAAAGATTAATGTTGCTCAAACTCACAAAAGAGAAAAAATAACTAATTCAAACTCAAATTCACTTTCTGAAAAATTACTTATGTTTGCGCCCAAATTCAAAATTTATAAAATGAATCCCCCTCATTTTTAAAACATACAAAAATTTATTAAACATTCCTTTTAAAAAGAAAAATAAATAAGGAAAATAAAATCCAAAATAGAAAGAAAAAAAAAAGCTTAATTTTATGATCGAACTATGCAAAAATTTATTCAAAATCAATAAAAAGTCATTTGTTTGGTGACTACAGTTCTTTATTTCAAAGTAAACTCAATCTTCATTATAAACTGTTAAACACATATTCAGATTTCCTTTTAATTCTTAGCAAGCGTGTGGATAAAAACGAGCTTCATACGTCAAAAAATATTATAGTTAAACAAATTTGATCTCAGATTAAAACGTAGTTTTATCTGAGTCTATTGAGTGTGAGTCTATCTGAGTCTATTGAAATAAAACTAATTCCTAAAAACAACTTAAACTTTCTGTTAAATTATATTTATAACTTATTTAGAAACACTGTAAACTTAAATCATATTACTGTAAACTTCAGTTAATCCAGTTATAAATGTAACATAACTAGTTCAGTTCAGAACCAAACGAAAACGCTACAGAAGTGAAGCTCCTGCCTCAAACCTATAAAAAGCATTTATACTTTTTGAAATACGAAATGAGGCGATTCCACTTTGGCAAAAGGGTATGTTCAATCACGATCCGAGCAGTCGATTATGGAACAAGCAACGCCATCTATAATATGCTTTTAAATTAAACTGAAGATTTTAAACATCAGAATTATAATAATGACATAGCTATTAAACCAAAATAAGTTTAAAACCCAGTTTAGCAGTTTAGCCATAAACGGCAAGTAAAACGGGCTGACTATATAAAATATGCGGTTCCTAAATTTTAGAATGCTATGTAGTAATGTAGTATACATACAAATATATAGATCCTAAACAGGACTGCACAAAAGAATTCGGATACTTTTCTGACTATTGATAGTATTTGCTGGGATTGGGTTTTAAAATGTGTTATGCGCTTATGAGATTATTTACTTATACATCATCTTTCGCCATATTATATTGTGAAGATTTGTTACAGTATTCTGAATCTGTTGGAAAGTGTTTCATAATCTAAGCTTGACGCATGATTCTTCTTTCTTATTTAAGTTCTAAATTCTAATTATATGAAACATTTTCTGGTCTTCATACTTTTATTTCTAAGGATCTTTTTTCATGTCCATTTTTTAAAAATATTTTTACAATTTAATTTTTATTGTAACTTTTATTTTTTATTTTTGATAATGTTTTTACAATATGCCTACTGTAAATGCCACGCTATCTTATTGTGTTTTATTGAAAATTATTTTGAGAAATTGGGAAATTAACCCATTTTATTTTTATGCTTTAACCTTTATTATTATTTTTTTTTAATTTTGCATTGTCTTCATTTATTAGATATCTACCCTATTACAATCCGTGCGCGTATATATCTATGTAACCTCAAAAACTTGGAAACCACAGGGCGCAGGGCTACGAAATGTGGCTCACTGGTTGCTGGTAGGGAGACCATGAACAATTGGGGCAAAAAAATCAAAAATTTTAAATATATTAATTTTATTTTATATTTTTGACGAATTTTTGCTTTTTTATGTTCAACCCGTAATCTCGCGAGTTGTAACCAGTTATAAATGTTTACTGCAATGTGAGATATACAAATTAAGTACGCCACGCTTCAATACTAAGAAACTGTAGCGGGTATTACGATAATTCTTTTAACTCGCATGCAAATAATTAGAGATTACTTAATTGCGCTTAATTATTACCATTAAAAAAATATATCACAAACATCAACAAAACTTTTTATTCTATTTATTCCCTTATTCCAAAGATATCGTTTTATCGGCTGCTGCCATAGCAACATGATAAATTAAATTTCATTAAAAAAATGCACATTAGTAGAAAAATATTTTTCTACATATTACATAGATACATTTGGTTGTACTGAT
The DNA here is from genome assembly GCA_963931845.1 of Maratus michaelseni. Classification (NCBI taxonomy): domain Eukaryota; kingdom Metazoa; phylum Arthropoda; class Arachnida; order Araneae; family Salticidae; genus Maratus; species Maratus michaelseni. Next base: position 175,132,534 of record OZ007594.1, read on the forward strand.
TTTTATTTTTAATTTCGGTTTTACAATTAATTTGATGAACTCCTGTGCGTAGAACGGGTTAAACAGCTAGTTGTGTAATAATATTCCAAATCATATTATGTATAGTTTTTTGTCAGTTGCTATCATCAATTCTGTCATTAGATACATGATTAAATAAAAGTCTATCTAGTTTTAATAAAATTCACTTATATTTTTCTCCACTCACATTTAAGCTTCATAAAGTGATTCTTTAATACCAACGAATCATTTTACCCCTTGTCTTAATAAATTTTGACGGGATACGTTAAAAGTGTTTTGAAGCTTCACAGTATAATGTAATCTTCATTTAGTTGCAAATTTAAATTTTCACTTAATGGAAAATGAATTTATCTCTTCTCTATTCTCATGGATTATAGCGAATGTATTCTGGAAGTTCATATTTTCGTTTCAAACTTTATTTTTTAATGCTTTTATAATTTATTAATTAATGTGAATTTTATTTTTAACTTATTATGGTACGAAGTATAATGTAATCCTCACATTAATTTTGTTACCTTTAAAAAAATTATCACAAACATCAACAAAACTTTTTATTCTATTTATTCCCTTGTGGTTTTATCGTCTGCTGCCATAGCAACATGATAAATTAAATTTATATACAAAAATATTTTATGTTATTAGATAATGATTTATTTTACTTAAAAGTATTCTCACACTTAGGAAAGAAAACTTTTGTTTAATTTATATTTCACAATTTATTAGTTAAATAAATTTTGATAATCAAGTATAATGCAACAATTTTGCAAACATGTACTGTGTACTTCTTTTACAAAATATACCAAAAATCTGTCATTAAATTGTTATTTATTTAAAACCTCTCTAGTTTAAATGCATCTACTAACATTATTATTTATTCATAACTAAGCTTTTATAAACAATCTGTTAATTTCAACTAATCATTGTTTTCCGGATTGTTTTAAAAATCTCTGTCAGACTTCGTTAAAATGCTGAATTATCTTTTAAAAGTTTTACCATTTAATAGCAGACTTATTTTTTTCACTTCATTGAAATTTAATTTATTTTTACACTATTCTCACGATTATATTGATCGTTTTCTTCAGCTTTTTTTATTTCCAATACTGTTTTTTATGCTTTTATCATTTATTTTTGTATGTCACATTTTCTTTTACTTTTTTTCTGTATTTAAACCAGACGCATTATAAGTGTCACGTTATCAAAATATAAGAAGCTAGAGAAGAAGTTTTATTAGGTTGTATTGAAAAGTAATTTAATTCATTATAAAAAAAAAAAAAACTTTTTTTTATTTTATATGTTGCTGCTTATTTATTAGGCTACACGGTTGCTTATGGCATTCAAAAGCCAGAAAAGGTCGACTCATTTACGGTAAAAGCAATCCAAACACAGAAAAAAACCGATTATTGTGTTAACTCTTACTCGTAGATTAGTGTGGAAGATTCTGCATTATTCACTGTTATTTCGTTTATATACAAAAGAGAGTCATTATACCAGTATATGCATGGAAAGAAAAGCTGAGTCTTTGTATATATGTAAGATGCAATAGTGTAAAGAGGGTCATTGTCTTGTCTTAAGAAATTCCCCTACCTTGCCTACATAAGTTGGTGTGAGTACGTAAGACGGATAGATGGACGTATACGAGTAACGAAACGATGTGCGGAAGATTTAGGTAATGATTATTAAAAACGGAGTATTCAACAAGAAGTTATCTAAATATTAAAATATATTTATTAATTTTAACGATTATAACACGTAAATAAAATATGTTTCTTTTTCCGTGCTAGAGAAGCTTGAAATACACTGGTGTGCAAAACTTAAGCAACAAACACGAAATGCTAATTTCTGAACACGTGAGTACTCAAAAGGAAATTCTGTAAAGAGCAAGTGTAGAAAGGAGGTACTACCCTAACAGCACGGCCAGTCGATGTGAAGTCCCTTTGTGATTCTCAAGTCACTGTCAGTGGAAGACTGAACTTTGAAGTCATTGTGAGCATTGCGTTGTGATGAGTCGCCAAATAATGTCACAATGATGTCGCATGGTGACTTTTCGTTGATCGACATTGCATTGTGAAGTCATCATTGCACTCCTTTGTGAAAAGTCACCAGATGATTTCATTTTCTGTCACTTTGGAACTCGTCACAGAACACCTATCATGATGACTTTACAATGGAGTGTCAAAATGACAGTCACAAGATGACTTCATAATAAAGTCACCTTGTGACTCGTCAAAAAGCAGCAGTCATGGTGACTGTTCAGTGGAGTGACCAAATGAGAGTAAAAATGAGACGAATGTATCACATTTCTGTTCATTGTAGTGACTATGACAATTGTGACCATTTGTGATGTCAAGAAGACTTCACATCAACTGTCTGTGCTGTTAGGGTAGTACCTATTTTCTACACTTGCTGTTTATAGAGTTTCCTTTTGAGTACTCACGTGTTCAGAAATTAGCATTTTGTGTTTGTTGCTTAAGTTTTGCACAGTAGTGTAGTAGTTCCTTCTATTTCAATACCATTCATAAATTTTATCATGTTCGATAGCAGAATCTAAAAACTGTGTTAGAAAGATATGTTTATGTTTCCTTGGACTCTAGTTTTGCAAACAGTATTTTCTCCACTCGGTTATTTCTATTGTAATTTCAATTTTTAATATTCTTATTGTGTTTTGAAAATACACACATACTATTTCCAGAAATCCTTATCAAAGTAATAGACTGAGAACTAACAAATTATATTTTGAAAAAAGGATACACTTGAGAGGTTTACTTTCCTTTTCTTTTTGTAGCTATTATGTAAGCAACATTTTATATTAGTTATTTTATTTATTCAGTACTGGATATTTTGTAAAGTAATTTAGAGAAATTTTTTGTCCCCATAAGAATGTAAAATTCGCCTGGTATTAAATTTGTATGCATATTATATTCAACTAATTTTAGGTAGAGAAGATATTATTGAATATCTCCTGAAATGTTATATTTTTGTTTAAGAAAATTAGACAAATTTTCTGTATCCAGAATAATGTAAAACCAGTCTGATATTAAAATTTTATGCATATGATATTTATCTAATTTTAGGTAAGAAAGATATTATCGAACATCTTCTGAAATGTTATTTTTTTGTTTCGACATCTACTTTTGATGATTTTATCATTTATTTTATTAATGTGACTGTGAGGTTTACTTCAAATAATAAATGCTAGATGGCAGTACCAGAAGAATAATTGTAAGAATTTTAATTTTAAATTCTCCAGTCACTACTGCCACCTATCGTTCAGATGTTGTTGTTTCACTGCAGCACCCATAGCATGTTTATATAGTTCTGTTAGGTGGAATGTGATATACCTACTTGTGTTGTGATGTTTATTAAACTTGTAAAATTTATTAATTTCGTCCACCTCATTGAATATGTATATTTAATTAATTAATTAATATACAATATAGAAAAGTGACTTTTATTTTTAACTTTATGTTTCTGTATTTACAAACGGCATATTTTATGTGTCAAGTAATAAAAAACTAACAAAAAGTTAAATAGAAGTTTTTATTGAATTTTACAGAAAAATGTTTTGAAACACTGAAAAATAAAGAAGCTCTTTTTAATTTATATTAATTATTCATTTTAAAATGTAATGTTTCACTCAAGTATAAAGCAGTTACACTAATACTCGAAAGATTAGCAAAAGGTAGAATAATAGAGAAATGAATTTTACTATTTGTATGAATAACGTAAACTTATTATTTACAATTAGAGTTTTTATTAGTGCTGTACAGTGTTTAAACAAAAATAACATAACATATTTCATTCTGATGTTTAAAACAAATCAAGATATTTCTGATAGTTCAGAAATTTATATTTTAAATAACAATCTAAGAGAGTTCCAGGAACTGGAAATAACATTCATACAAACTCTTTTGTCTTAATGATAATGCACTGGAGGGCTGTTGGATTGCTCCAAGCATGTACAGAAATATTCGGCGTGACCAAAGGCGTAATGTTTCTCGTTGTTTTTAACCACTTTCCAACATAACTGAAAAGTATTTGTAATTTCAGTTTGTCTGTCTGTCCGTCTGACAATCTGTATGTCTGTTTGGCCGTCTATCTGGCAACGCGTAACTTCCGTAAATATATTTGGATAACAATCAGCTTGGTATATGCCATTGGGGTTTACCATAGGGCATTCGCTATTAAAATCGAATGTGCATCACTTAGAGTTCATATACGTGGACACACAAAAGAATTACGTTACATTATGGTCTATAGGGAAAAATCACTTCCAGTGTATTTTAGTGAATTAACACAATATCAAACATCCTGAAATTGATATATGTTATTGAGGTGCAATACAAAAATTTTGACTGGAGAATATGGAGTGATTGGCATTTATCAATCATTTAAAGGGGCAGACAAACGAATTCCGTTATATTATGGCTATGGGGAAAAATCATTTTGCAATGTACTTTTTAAATATTGAACTATTCCAAACATAAAAACGAATTATGTACTGATGATGTGTACTCTACAGTACTGTATTGATGAGTTTCACTGTAAGATGTTTACTGTAAAATACGGAGAGTTATTTATTCATTTACAAGACACAAAATATACTAATTCTGTTATAGTACTCTTTATGAACAATAATCCTTCAAAGTGCGTTATCAGATGCAGTATAGTTTAAAAGTTTAACGAAATATTAAGTCATTATATTGTATGTAAAAATTCTATAGCTCGTATGCAGGAATGGAAGTGCGATTTTAGCTGTGTTATGCGTTTCCTTTTTGATTAAATGTTAGGCTAATATCTGGTGTGTATAAAAATTTATAGATTGTAAGCCATATATTGGCGGAAAATGCTGACATTTTTCTTAAATGCATTTCATAACGATTTAAATTTTGCAAAACCATTGAGGAGTGTATAGAAATCTTTAGAAAATATATACAGGGCTGCTCAAAAGAATTTATCGACTATGGTATAGAAGGATGTTGGATTGCTCCAAGCAGGTACAAAAATATTCGGCGTGACCAGAGACGTAATGTTCCTCGTAGCTTTTAACAACTTTCCAACATAATTGAAAAATGTTTATAGCACAGATTGTCTATCTGTCTGTCTGACCATTTGTATGTCTGTTTGGCCGTCTATCTGTCAATGCGTAACTTACATAAATATATTTGTGTAACAATGAGCTTGGTATATGTTATTGGGGTTTACCATAGGGCATTCCCTATCGAAAATTGAATGTGCATCACTTATAGTTTATTTATGTGGACAGACAAAGGAATTACGTTACATTATGTTCTATAGGGAAAAAATACTTCCAATGTATTTTAGTGAACTAACACAATATTAAACATACTGAAATTGATATATGTTATTGGGGTGCAATACAAAACTTTTAACTGTAGAATATGGAGTGATTGGCAATTATCACTCATTTAAAGGAACAGACAAAATAATACAGTTACATTATGGCTATGGGCACATTATGGGTTACATTATGGCTATGGGCACATTATGGGTTACATTATGGGTTACATTATGGCTATGGGCACATTATGGGTTACATTATGGCTATATATATACATTTCCAATGTATTTTTTAAATATTGAACTTTTCCAAAACAAATTATGTACTGATGATGTGTACTGTATTGATGAGTTTCATTGTAAGATGCTTTGTGTAAAATTCGGAGAGTTATTTATTCATTTACAAGGCCCAAAATATACTAATTCTGTTATAGTACTGTTTAAGAACAATAATTCCTGAAAGTGCGTTATCAGATGCAGTATCGTTTAAGAGTTTAACGAAATATTAAGTCATGATGCTGTATGTAAAAATTCCATAGCTCGTATACAGGAATACACAAAAAATCTGGAAGTGCAATTTTAGTTGTGTTATGCGTTTCCTATTTGATTAAATTTTAGACTAATATCTGGTGTGTATAAAAATTTGTAGATCATAAGCCATATATGACCCGGTAAATGATGAAAATAAATTTTCAAATGCATTTTATAACGATTTAAATTTTACAAAACCATGAGAAGTGTATACAAATCTTTAGAAAATATACAAGGCGGCTCTAAAGAATTTATCGACTATGGTATCGAATTTTTGAAATTGGCTTTTCAACTGTGTTATGCTCTTTCAAAAATTTTTATTTAAATATCATATTTTACTTTATTAAATAGTGAAGTTCCGTTATGGTTTTCTGGAAGTGTTGAAAAATGTTTCCTAATTTATGCGTGACCCATGATTTTTATATCCTGTTTAATATTTGCAATTACAATTTTTTATTTACAAATTAGATACACGTTTCATTGCCGATTTCGAATATGGAAACAAAATTTGCAAATAAAGTAACGCCCAAGCTAAAACATAATTATTTAAAGGAAGACATTTCTGACTTTGGTTTTTTTTTTTTTTTCAGATCATAATTTTCGAGATTCAATAGTAGTACAATACTAAACTGTGAATAATATGCAGCAGAAATTGTTTAAAGGATGCAATGAATTCAATGACGGTAGGAATGTGCAAGGAGGAACAAGAAACTCCAATGTAAACAGTAATATAATCAATTGCCGTATTTCATGTATTCACTTTAGAATCTTTGGAAAATTTCTGAAAATATCTCTAGGAGATGTGAATCTGAAAATTAAGATTAATTTGGTGGTAAGCAATTACTTTATGTGTAAAAGTGCAAGACGTCGTAAATCACCACAGTTTGACAGTTATCTCCGAAGAACTGTGCTTAAAAACGTACTCACATATCTCCTCAAACTTTAAGAGGAAGACTTTCGTAGAATTTGAACGTTCTCCATGAAAGTGACCATGTTGTGAGTAAATGAGACATCTTGTCTAAAGGTATTCTAATGTTTATAATATCGATTGAGACTAGAGAAACGTGGAGTCAGAAAAAACATTTATACAAATTTAGATTCAGTACTTGTTTGTTAAGGTAAGTTTTTAAGGAGAAGAAAGCATTTTGAGTGTGGATGTTTGGATGTTGTGGATACCTTCATGTCTTTTGTTCGTTAGCTGCGGCAGTTTTACAAAGATTAGTAAATAATATTAGTAAAAGTACAGTTAATTTTTTCTTTAAGTCTCATGGAATCCATAGTTAATGATATCAAGTATTGCCATTCTTGTTATAATGCTCTTGATAGGGGATAAAGCTTTGAACTTAGTAAAAGCTGCTCTATGAAATTAATTTAAGGTAAGCATAAAATGGATTTTTGAGCTATTTTTTCAAAAGTTTTTGTATACTTTAATTTTTTTTCCTTACCATAATTTGACCCATATTCAGTTAATAAACGGTTTTGTTGTTTTAAACTTAACTTTGTGAATAATTGAGGTTACAAACATGTTTTCCAGCGACGCCACTGTGACATTTATTTTGCGTACACATCATGAGGATGGATCGTTTGTAAAATAATCTACATTTGTGTTTCCTTAACACGATCATATTTTAGAGACGGGTTGAATTGAGAGAACGAATGCCTGAATTACATCTATCATCCGTAGAAACAAGTCTTGTTTACAAAAAAGTTTTGATTAAACATCTTTTGTGATTCTCGAAGGGTAAAAAAAAAGACCATTATACAGCAAAAAGTTATTAGCGTGAACAGAAATTAGAATAGTTATTCTAGTTATTCAATAATAGCTGAACAATATCGTAATACAATATGACATCATAAGCAAAATAATAGGACAGAATATGCGATTTGTGTCTGGACGTGCATGCAGGTATCAACAGCTAAACAAAGTTCCAAACTTTAACTTTTTAAAAATGAAATATAGGATAAATAAAGAATCGTTTTAATGCACAGTGTTTAATTTTTTTTTTCAAATTCAGTCAGTCAAAAAAAATATAGTATGCAAAGTAATATTGCAGTAGCATGTTCTAAGCATAGTTCATCCCATCATAAACTGCAGAGCTAGTCTCAACAAAATCCCATGTTAAAAAATTGTATTATGGTCTATGAAAGTGTGGATTCTGGAAGTATTTTATGACACCGAATTTTTGTAATTTTTTTACTCCGTTGTGTAGAGATGTGAAATTTATGCATGACAATTCATGAACGTAAAGTGATGGATTTGTATTTAATCGTATAAAATATAGCTTTAAAGATTAAAGCATGTAAAAAAAAAAATCTGAAAATAATGTTGGTTTGTTTTCTTTTTCTTTTTTTTTTCCAAAAAAATTGTAATTACTCATTGTCATTACTCATTTAATTTTTCGAAAAGCGTTTCTTTATTCTTTATAATCCGGATACATGCATGATCCATAGTTATTAGATACACATTTATTGTAATATACTGCATATTTTTCTATTACTATACAAAATATTTATGATTTAATTGTATGAGCCATGGATAATTCTAATGCTGGAAACTTAAGAAATTTATCATGTATATTTTAGAAGCGACGGTACTTGTTAAAATATATTGTAAAAATATAAACGTATACTTGTAAACAAACAACCATGTTGAATAACATAATCAAGAAATATTTCATATATCAAAATGATCAGTGGCAAGAATATTAACAGAACACAATAATCAAATAGCAAGATTACGCATTTGGACATCAGGCTGAAGTTTTCTTATCAATTATTGGCATGCATTATACGGGATATAAAATACAATGAATGATCATTTTGAATTTATAAATTGTTGAGTGAATAACGATATTATTTTGCATAAAAAACCACCATATTCCTTCATTTTGCTAGTTTTAATCTGCATTGATTTAAAAGATACACAGCGGTATATATTAAGTGCAATTAGAATGAAGAAAGGGGAATTTATTCAGACTTAACGCTAATTATTATTTGCAAGTTTTAGATACTGATTTGCAATTTCATCAAGGAATTTATATCTCTTCATTTGTATGTAATTAGTACTACCGTATTAAAAGCAATAATTACAAAATTAAGCAATTTGTTTGAACATTCACTTCATTTAAATCAAGGAAACAGTAATTAGTAAATGATACTAATGAGGTGCTAATTGCGCCTGTTTATTCGAAGATGTATATTGCAAATGTATATCTGAAATCTTTCTTATATGTTAAGAGGTTTATTTAAATTTATTTTTAATTCGCATAATTAACTTAAACAAGTATATGTAACAATTTATTCAGATTTTTCTACAAAATAACAGTTTATACAATTTAGTACTGTTTAAAAGAAGAGTCTATTGTTACAGTAAATAATTGGGCTTAAACTACTCCCTTAATATTCATATAACATTGATAATGAATGAAATACGTTTCCCTTCAAAGCGTGAGAGGAGTTTTATTTTACTCTGATATTGGTTTTCATGCAAAAGAAACAATTGTGTTCTAATCGGCTGTATAGAGGATTTATGTTGTTTACGCTTGGAACACATTATTCATTATTTATTATATATTTTTTAAATTATATAATTTTATACATTATAAATTATATAAAATTATATAATTTTTCAAAAAGTGTCAGTGTTTAAGTGATAGCTTTCAACAATCAAAGAACTTTTTAAAAGTGATATTGGGAGTACCGGAAAATTCTTTAAGATCCAGTTTTGTGAAACTAGGTATCGAATGCAACTCAAAGCTATTCTGACTCCGGCTGAACTTGAAATATTTCAAGATTGAATATAACTTTCTCCCATAAACAACCATCTTGAAGAACATAATCAAGAAATATTTCATAAATCAAAGGACCTGTGGCAAGAATATTAGCAGACCACAATAATCAAATAGCAAGATGGAGTGAAGATTATCACACATTTGAACATCAGGCTGAACTTTTCTTAGCAATTGGATGCCGAGTAATGTTTTGTACTGATCTGTGGAGAGAAGGGGGATTAATAAACGGTGCACTTACTAAGGTACAAATTATTGTCCAAGGAGCCAGATTTTGTCCTCCAGGCTTGCCACAGGCTGTAATGGATGATTTTGATGATTATGATGATTATCATGGTTCATTCCTAAATTAAAGACTTTTCCCTGTCACGCATATTTGTAAATCTTGGAAAAAAAGTCTGATGAGCACGAACTCAGTTGTTTTTAACAGTTGCATATGCTGTCACCATACAGAAGTCCCAGGGTTTAACTTTATCAAAATTACTATGGGCATTGGCTTAAAGGAATTGTCACTTGGAGCAACATATGTCGCTTTTAGTAGAGTGAATAAATATTTGAAAATGAAGATGAAGCATCTGTTATTGAAAACTTTATTTTATACTAATAAATAGTAAAGACAAAAATAAAACTCAAATATTTTTTTTAATTTTAAAATGTTACCTTTAAGTTTATGCAACTCAATGCCCTAACATTTCGGCTTGACGGATGTTACTAATTTTCTCTTTATTTAAAACACTAGATCTTTAACGTCTTACTACGACAACGAAGCACTTCGTCGAAGAATCACTAGAAGAAACAGCTCAAAACACGTTCAGTCTAATGACACGTGTAGGTTGCAACCTCGAAATACAAGCACAACTGGAGTTCTTGTCTCAGATATCATACACTAGCGATATCCGACCCAAATCCTCTAAATGTCTAAATCAATATCAATGTTCGTCTCTCTTTTTTCTACTGACTAATCAACGACAGAGACATAATTAAAATAATGCCGCCCACAACAACCGCAACGATCAGATCCAAGAAAATTAAATAGCACCCTATGAAATGAAAGGAAATAACAGACAGGTGGCACTTTCACGCACAATTGTTAGAAATCGAACAACACGTTCACAACAGAAACTATACTGTTCTCATAAGAAAGTAGCTAGTCATTTGCCACAAGTCCAACGTTTTATAGAACTTGCGGAGGGTAATTAAAAAATACATCTTCCCAGGAAATCGGCAAAATAAGAACCGACTGCGCACATTTCAACCGGTAATTTGACGTAAAGTTCATTCTACAAAAAGAGGAAAATAACAGCCGTTTACGAAATTAAATATTTAAAACAACAATTTAAGAAATAAAAATTTGATGCTCAGATGCATTGGAACCAGTCTTTGTCTATTTTAAAACAAATTTTCTAACTTCTACCTGCGATTAATTTTCCTGCCTATTGGCTAGATACAGGCTGACACTTCATTTCAATATAGATTGCGGTAATGTGATATAATTGTATAATTTTATAAAATACTAACCCAAGTTTCCGTGGCAAGGTTCATCATATAAAAGTTAATTCATAAATATTTATTGTAATCATCTTTTATATTTCTGCCACGTCAATTTTATGTTGACTATTTTCAGAATATACAACAAATTTCTTTCTGTGGGGATAAATAAAGCCATTGTCTGTAAAGCATCCCTTCCACACGATGTGTCTACTGCGCAAGATCGCTTTAGCCATTACAGAGGAAATTGCAGAAAAGGGTCTGGAATGGACTTAACGCATGATGAAAAACAAACGCTTCTCACAATTATCATTTGGGAATTGAACATTCTGAACACAATTGCCTTCTAAATTAGATTTGTTGTGCGATAAATTTGTTTTAATATTCGTTTAGTTAAATGTAACTCTGTTTAATCATATTTACCCAGTGCTGTCTTTGAAACCACAACTCCTCAGTTACATGTCTCTGACACCACCCTATTTCAAGCCTACTGAAGGGGTCACCACTATTTAGAAATATCGTTTCTGGAAAAATTTCTTTGAAACTTAATATTTTTTAATGTTTTCTGCCGTAATTCGAATTCTCAAAGTAAACATCTGTGCACTTTCATACCAGTACTTAAATATAAGAAAGCCTAATTGAATTGTAAATAAATACGGACCGTGAGACAACCCTTGCGACAGGGTATCGAGCCAACTTATTGCTGACGAGGTAGATAAAAAAATATTTTAATATTTATTTTATTTTGAAATAATAAGTTATTTGTATACATGTCTGTTAAAATATATGCAATGTATAAAACCAAAATGTTACATATAATAAAAGAAAATATACTACACAAACAATAATACCAAACAAACTTTAACTTATTTCATCGTGCCTAAATGCGATACGATTTGACACATGTTTGTCACGTTTCAAGTATGTTTTGGAGTTTATTAAGTATAACATGACAAACATAAGCAAAAAAGGAATGATTATTATTTTTTAGGTCAAAACTAATTTGTTTCGAAAAATTGAATTATTGTCTGTAATCTAAGCAAAAATATGTCATTGTCACATTTTCCTTATTTTTGTCACATTTACAGTAGTTAAAACCTAAATGAGATATTCTAAGTATCTAAATTTCACAATGAAAACTATGAATGTAAGTTAGTCATAATTTTATTAATTTATTTGTCATACATTTTTAAATACTTTAAGCTGCATTATAATTAAATAATAAACCATTTAACTTTCATACTACAAGCACTTTTAAGTTTGACAACTATTAAACAGGATGTAACAAATAAATGACCAAAATACAACATTGATTTTACCAAAACTACTCTATGTTATACACATTTATTTCAGAAGCTAAATTTTTTATACTTAAGAATTCCTGGAACGTTTTAGTTGTCGCTAGAATTTATTAATTTCGGTAATGCTAAAACTGACAACATTCAGATTTTATCCAGTGAAATAAACATAATTTAAAACGGAAAAGATACATAATGAAATGTTTCTTGTTTCTAGGAGGTAATTTATTAATTAATGCAATTTATAAACAGTAAGTTTGGCAGATATGTCTCCTAAAATGTTTTATCATACCGTTTTGGAAAATACTAGAGTTGCAAAAAAACGGTTTATTCCCAGGTTTGTTTCCAATAGACACGGTTTATTACCAGGTTTATTCTCAAAAGACCTTGTTCATTCCAAAACAACTAAGTTTATTCCCAAACAACTTGGTATATTGCCAGGTTTAAACCAGGTTTTTCCTAGCCTTTGCAACTCTAGAAAATACCAATTTTTGGGTTGGTTGGTTGGTTGATTGGGGTTTTAGGGCACAAAGTCCATTTAGGGACATGCTGGTGTAAGTAGTAAGTGTCTGGTGTAAGTAGTAAGCGTCTGGTGTAAGTAGTAAGTGTGTAACATAGTAAGTGTCCCTAAAAGTGCATATTTTACTTAGCCATGTATTATTGACTAGGGAATATAATATTTCCTATGGATCTGTCCTGATGCCAGTCGACCAGCTTTAGAATCCTCAACAGATTGTTTAACTTCTAGAGCTTTTTAGAAGCTCCTTTGAACGTTTTGTTAGGTTAGCTAGTTAACCTAACATCGGGAAGAAAAGTAAAAATAATAATAGTAACTGTATAAAGTAACTGTATAAAATAGTTAATGTTTATTGTATATTAAAAATATTTTTTTAAGTGTTAAATGAAATACAAATAGGGTCATGTTTTACAACCATTTACCTTGAGTCCATATTTCTAGGAAAAGTGGAGAAAAAAATTGTGTTTCCTACAACCCCTTGGATTCAAAAATTGATTCATTGATCATTTTTTTTATTTATTTATCGAAACATACACCGTTATTATTATCTCATCCAAACTTTTATCCATTTATTGCTGATAAAATGATTACCAATCTAGCTTGGGAACTAAATATTGAAGGTACCGCGTTACATTGACCACCTGACTGGGACAAATGCTGTATATCACCTTAGGGCACATGATCAAGAAAACAGATTTGGACACTATAGGCCAGATCTTTAATAAATTGAAATGCCGCAGAGTTTATTTTACAATTACAAAGTATTTTTATATAAAAAGAAAAATCGCTTTCCTTTTTCTAATAAAAGCAAAGGATATTTCAAAAATGTTTGTGAAATGCGGTGATTTAAGAGATTTTAGAGATACTATTGCCATAGAAAGGTCATCATGGAGGATCGATAGAATATAACTGAATGTATAGTACTTTTTTAGAAAAATGGTAAAAGCTTTTTTATTTCTATTTCAGTTGCAATGATAAAAATTACGTGTACTGGTGTAAAAATTGCGTACATGTAAAAAATAACTCCGTGAATATATCTGAAAAATTTGCAAATTTGAGCAACGATATTTTTTTTTTTTTTTTTTTTTATAATTTTTTTAAATAATCTTAAAACCAGTAAAAAATGAAAATAATTTTGTAATTTAATTTCAAACTTTAAAAAATCTATAATTTTAAATAAATTAAATAACTTTTAGAAACATTCTGCACGAAAGATTCTAAAAAATATGTCTAATAAACATTTTCGCTTCAAAACATGTTCTTTTAACATAGTTTCGCGCTTTCCACACTGTATTATATTCATATAACAAATTATTTTATTATTTTATTTTCTTGAATGCATTGAAATTTCTTGTTAAGAAGTAGGATTTCTATTAGTCCCGAATGCTCCTGAGATGAATTTCGCAGATTTTCGACTTTCCACACTTTTAACGGTTTGAAAATGTGAAATGTATTCAGTGTTTGTATAAATGGCATTTAACATACGCCCTTTGTTAGGAAGGGTATTCTTTACAATATATTAACACTTTCATCTACAGTCTAGTTCTTACTTAAAACAAATACTCAAATATTTTAATATTCAAAATTTATTCTCCAATATTATTCACTTTCAATTTAATCAGTTAAATCATCAAAAAAATCTAGTCTACACTCGAGTATTTCAAATATAACAGTGTAATTTATTATATTTTATTATTAATATATTATATTTTATTATATAATTAATTTTTATTTATTATTAATTTATTATAATAATTATTTTAAGTATGAAAAACAACTCCTGATTCCATAAAAAAGTGCAAAAATCCATATATTTAAAGCGAAAAGCGCTTTCTGTATGATTCCATATTATTTTTTCCACACGAAATTGATCTTTTTGCGCATGCTTCACCTTTTTTTTGGAGGCCTTCCCCCCCCCCCCAGAAACAGGAAACCTGTTTAGCCCTCACCCTCCCGACTAACTACTGCCCGGAAACAAAATCAAGAAGCAGCGAAAACGAATAACGAAGGGAGCGATCACCATTCTCCCACGTGCTTTGCTTGAGAGCGGGAAAGGGAATTAGGGGAGCTGAAAAGAATTGATTGAAAAGGGGTGGAAACGTTATTCCGAGTTTTGAAGCGATTTTCAGAGACCGGATCCGAAGACATCGAGGTGCCCAATCCTATGTTCGTTTAACTCGAGGCAGTTTGGATTAAACCGACCAGCGTAGCGGGCGAAGCTCCGCTAGTTCCTTGTAATTTCTACATTTGTTTTACTATGTTTATCAAATGATCGTTTAATTTTATGACATGAAAAATTACTAATTTTCGAAGAAAATGCTAAGAAATTATGCTTATTAAACATCACTTCATCGGGCGTTCTTATTCCTTCAACCCACTATCTGTTTGTTGTTAAAACTGACCTTGCATGTAATATAATGAAAATGAATTGAAGAGTAGAGTTAGATGTAGACAAAAGCTCCTGAGGGTTGATGTATATTCATACTATTCATCAATAGATTGAAACTGAAGGAGATATTAATGGGGGTCAAAATTGTCGGGGATTTGGCGCCGTATGATGTCTTCCCGATATTATTTGGGTGATATTTATGATCTAATAAAATCCATTCGTTAGCACAATTTTCTGCCGGTATCAGTATTTGATTTGATTTGATTGCCTAAGAGGGACTGCTCAGACACGGAAATCATGTCTGTAGAGCATAGTATCACTCCCGGTCAATTTATTAAGGTCTTAAAAAAGTTACAGTTTTCAGCCGTAGCTGAAGCCGCGGGGAAACACGAAAAATAGCGGCATAACATAAACATAAGAAAGAAGGAAAATCGGCCTACGGCCGGCCTTGCAAGGTAAGCTCCAAAGTCGAGCCGATATTACTATTGCACTACTTGAAAAAGAGAGATCTGTTGTCATCTTCATAAGGTCACCGGACGATTACAACTATTATGCGGCAATTCAAATAAACGGCTAAAATGATTTCAACATGTTTTGCAGTCTGTGTTGAGTTACAAAGATAAAAAACCGAAATGATAATCTAGATTTCGGAATTTTCCAATGCACTTAGGTACTGTAGTCGGAGCTCGATGAATAATAATAAATACTGCAGTGCGAAATTCTTCTAAAACAATTTCCTTTAATTTAAAGGATTAGCTTTTTCCGCTAAAATGCGGATGCTTGATTATCTAACATTTATATACGATTCTTGCATTAGTATTTTAGGTGAAAGTGCTTTGTCGAATGGATGGTCAATCACATTTAGACGCACTGAGCTTAGTTATATTTCTCCTTTTAAGACTAATTATCACAACAATGTAAACATTATTTCTCTCTCAAATACGTAGGTATCGCAAAAATCAAATACATCCACTTGAACCTAGAGTCAAAATAAATATTATCTAACATTTATATACGATTTTTGCATTAGTATTTTAGGTGAAAGTGCTTTGTCGTATGGATGGTCAATCACATTTAGACGCACTGAGCTTAGTTATATTTCTCCTTTTAAGACTAATTATCACAACAATTTAAACATTATTTCTCTCTCAAATATGTAGGTATCGCAAAAATCAAATACATCCACTTGAACCTAGAGTCAAAATAAATATGATCTCTATACTCAAATCATAATAATATTTCAGCCGAACCTCAAACATAAATATTAGGCGAGACTAGAGGCTAATTGGTATTCAAGATGACAAGGCAAGTGGAATTTCTCAGAAAATTCAAAAAATCTCAGAAAATCGGTTAATCGTTCAGGCTTTTGTCAATAGGTAGCAGTACCAGCATTACACAAGATCATGTATTGAACAATTTTTCACATTATTTGGTTGCAAAGTAACGTGAAAATCATTACTAAGCCCAAGATTTAAAATTTTACATACTTTTATTAAACTTAACTTGGTTCATGTATGTAAAGGTGGAATTTTGTTATCAATATTCACTCTCTTACTTATAAGCTAAACTAAAAAAAATTGTTTAAATACGTCTCAACAGCAAAATATATCTGATTAACATGGATCAATTTTCCGAATGCACGGAAGAATATTAGTAATCGCCGATAGAATTATTATTATTATATTAATTAGATGACTACTTTTCAAGTAGAAGTATAGCTGTATCGGCAGAAAATCTGCATCAACACAGGGTTTCATCTAGTTCATATGCGTTTCAAAACTAACATCTAGCCCACTTCATGGGGCGATGAATATCTGAACATTTCTACCCACAGAAATTTCTTATGAAATGATACGTACCACATGAATAAATTCATAAACACGCTTCAAGAACTTGTCTAACCACGTCTCAAAATGCTTTTATAATTTTTCAAGGACAATCAAGGAGAACAGTTTTAAACGGGTTGGGTTGGGTTGATTATTGACGGCCAATTATCTACACTAGGGATATAGTCACGGGGGGGTGCCCTTCGTGGGGGTCTTTCTAAGGGAACCTAATCCGTATTTACGCATGGATAAATCCACGGCTCGAAGAAAACCACGAAAACTCCGAACGATTAGGCCGACGGGCGCGATTGGGATCGAACCCAGCACCTCCCGTCTACCAGCTTCGAGAGCACAACCTCTCAGCCACTGGTGGGGCCAGTTTTAAACGGATAGCCGAAAAATAACTTGTAATGCTTTCAAAGAAAAGTTTTTTTTTCTTTTTTTTTTTTTTTTTTTGTGAAAAATTATGCTTAAACATTAAAACAGAATATCTTAACAATTTACAGGTAACACGATAAGTAATGTAAAAAAAAAAAAAATCTAAAAATTCAAAAGATTTTTTAAAATTATTATTCGAATAGTCATTTTAACTAAACAATATATTTCAAAAGTGGAACGAAATAAATTAAACGGACATAGCTGAAATAAAAAATTAAGTGGTTAGAAAGATATAATGTTCCGTTGATGTAATTTAAAATATATAGAATCAGATGCTTTTTTTTGCTTTAAATAAATACATTTAAAATATACTATATGGGATAATATATAAAATGTAGACTTTTACAGCAATTATTTACACTTAATATGTTTCTTAAATTAATAATTAACAAATGCTGCGTTTTCTTACGATAGTTTCTTTGGAAATGAGTCTGGTAACATTTTGGAATGAAGAAAATATGAGACTAAAATTGTAAATAAATAAAAGATGAAAATTTTAAGAAATTTTGAGAATGTTTTCGTTAATGCTATATTGTGAATTGTTTTGTTCGGAAGTTGATCATCTCATTTATGCAGATGGTGAGAGAATTAATTTGATATATGTAGATAAAACAACGCTTAAGCACCAGAACTTTTTAGCTAATTACATATTATTTTTGGTAGCATTTAACGTACTTTCATCAGTTAGTTTGATATTAAAAGAAAAAGGTATTATTTCTTTATAAATAACCATAATATAAAGAGCAAATTAAAAGAACAGGATTTTGCCAGCTAGGAAACAATATGAAGTTACAGTATTTTTCATTCTAAGGTGCAAAATAGTAATTAAAGCGCAAGAAAGTTCGTTTAAGAAGAAATATTGTTAAATGGTAATATTTTCTACTATAAAATTCAAAAATAGTACACATCATATAAACGTAAGAATTTTTTTTTTAAATCAAGGAATAAATATTGTTAAAGAAGAATTGTGGATGAAAAGGATTAAATGGAAGATGTAAAGATAATTATGTTATAACTAATTAAACGCGTAAAGAATTTCATTTTAGTTTAAAATCTAAATATTGCTGTTAACTCAGTTTACAATGAAAATTACATTTAATTACAATTACAATTTTAATTACAGTTAATTAAAATTTTAATTTTAATTAACTATTAAAAATTTTTTAAATTTTAATTTTAATTGCAATTACAATTTTAATTACAATTAATATTTCGCTGTAATAAGGGAAAAAAATTATATATCAATAGTATAAGCAAATAATAAATAAGCACGAACTTAACTGTTTAACTTTAGAAATGATATTAAAATAAGAATATTTTTCTTTATGAAAAACAAAACAATTAAATAAACAAAACTGAAAGTACATAAAATTTAATTTGGAATTTCCTATACATCCCATCACTAGGTAATCAGAAAACGATAATGTGACATCACGATCTACGAGGAAAAAGATCTGCAACTGACAAGGTGATCGAAAACAAGTAGGCAAAAGCTGGTCGAGAGGCGGTTGCCCGAGTGAACAAGAAGTCTTTCCTGCGGACTCTGGGGAGTAAAGTCTCCTGGATGAAAAGTAGTCTGGTTATATTAGTCCGAAGTTTGGTCAGGCATTATTTGTTGCTTGAGATATGTTTCTGATGCTAATTAAACATTTTAATATTTCAGCCAATTAAATATTTTGATAGTTTTAACCAATTAAACATTTTAATATTTAACTTAATTACAAATGGATAAATTCATTTTAACACTAGAACGATGGTAGGGGTCATTTTGACACCTGAGCACTTTTGTCCGTTGATTGCTTTTGTTTGGCTGGAAGATATTTTTTGCTTTATTTATTTATTTTTTTTTTTACATTTCCTAATTAGATAACAAGTATTTAAAAAAAAAAATCCGCATTCTAGATTTGTGAGTTTTTGAAATATTGTACAATATTGAATATATATGTATGAAAAAAAAAATATATATATATATAAATTGTGTATTATATAGGTTATTATTATTATTATTATTATTATTATTATTATTATTATTATTATATATGTTAGCATTAGTTTTAATTTGTGAAACCGATCAAATTTTATATCAAATTAATGAGTTATTTGAATAGTTGTAATATGATCCAATTGCTTGCCCTGTAGGCGTTATATTTACAGAACTTTGAAAATTCAATAAATTATCAAGTAATATTACATATAAATTAAATATAAATTATGAAATGCACGTAAACTGCACATTTTTTTCCAATATATTTTCTTTAAAAAATATTTTACCGTTGCTATTTCAGTAGTTTCATCGAGGGGTCAAAATGACACCTTCCCGCCATTCCAGTAGGTAAAACTTTCCCACCTTTCTAGTGTTAAGACATTTTTCTTCAGCCGAATGCATGAGATAAATCGCAAAATATACTTGTATGCAAGTTACAACAACAATAAAATGAATTATACGCCAAACCCCACTCTGACACAGACTAAAAAGACTTAAAAGGCAATAAATCCTAGACTGCTTACCAAACAAAAGAAAAAAAAAGAAAAAAAAAAGAAAAGAAAAGAAAAGAAAAGAAAGAAAAATAAAACTAAACTCTCTAAGAGAATGACAACTGGTTGTAAAACTGCAAAAATGAAAACAATATAATGTAAATATATAAGAAAAAAGACTGTAATAAAATATAAATACCCCTTTATGAATAAATAGTTTAGTGTTAATTAAATTATAATTATACGTTGGAAATATACAATTTAGAAATACTGACTATATAGTTTAACATAATGATTTTTTCCCTGTTGCCATACATTGAAAATTAACAGAGCAAATTATATATATTTTTTAACCCATTCGCCGCCAACCACGCGAATATGTTTGTGGTTGTCAACATTCAAAATAAGAATGTATAATAAAAAAAAATTAAAAATAAATAAAAAAACTGCCAAGCCATCACTATTTTAATACGTTAAAAAATACTTTATTTAATGACAAAAACTTTGTTATTAAAGTTACCAAATATTATCTTTCAGAATGCTTGGTGGGAAAACAATTTCAGTAAAAATATCAAAGACTCCGCCCACATAGTTTTGGAAGTTAATGGTTTAATAAATTCACAAGTTCGCGCTTTTTTCCAGGCGTAAATCATTGCGCTGAATTATACATAATGGCGGCACACGCCGAATTAACGTTACGCAATACAAAATTTTCAGAACATCGTTATTTGCCGAGCCGACATTCGAATATTATCTGAGCCACGACAAAGTAATTTAAAATCAACGTAACTAAAATAGTAAAATGAAAAATTGAACATAACAAAACATTACAACAAAATTAATATATCACTATTAATAACAACAGTAACTAAGTATAAAACGCAAATTTTACTTCGTGGTATACTAATTTTTAAGATATTGCAGTATCCCCAATTTCTAAAGATATAAAATCAGAAATTTTACTTTAATAAGTCAGACTTCTGGTCAATGAAAATTATTTTTCTCTTTTTTAAATGTAGAAATATGTAGTTCAAATTTAACTAATTTTAATTCCTATTTAATTAGTTTTGGTGATAAAGCAAAAAGATAATATAAGAAAAAAGAATATACTTTACTGTAAAACAAATAAAAGTACTCGTATAAAGATATTTTGACTAAGAAGATGACATTTAGGATGCTTTAACATAACTTTAAAATAATTATACAGGTAGAACTTCTAAAATCCGGAATCGCTCAAGTGTACAGTATTAGAAACTCTACAGTATGTGTTTCTTATTTTTAAGTCTGGCTTTAATTTAGAATTTAAATTGTTATTTCTCAGTCTCTAAAATCTGGAAATTTCGAAAATATGGAATTGCAGAGTCCCGAGCAATTCCGGATTTTAGAAGTTCTACCTGTATAAAAAAAAATGCAAATTTTTGCTTCCCATACAAGTATCTAAAAGAATTATACGGGTCTTAAAACTTTCAATAGGCATC
This sequence comes from Maratus michaelseni, assembly GCA_963931845.1. Lineage (NCBI taxonomy): Eukaryota > Metazoa > Arthropoda > Arachnida > Araneae > Salticidae > Maratus > Maratus michaelseni. The sequence continues at coordinate 175,154,078 of OZ007594.1, forward strand.
TGAGTTTTTTATAAATATGCATTAATAATTGTGTGTCGTGCCGCACATAAAAGGTCGAAGGCCAAGGTGTGGCCCGTGGGCTGTAGGTTGCGTATGCCTGTTCTAAGACAAACGGTTTAGGAATTAGCAATTGATCAACAGTAAGAAGGAAGACCGTGTTAATTAGTTCATGTTAATTTGTCCCCATAATTAGTTCATGTAAAAAATATTTTTATCCAAATCAAAAATAACTTTTTTTATCCTCAACCATGCTAACCCTACTCTGCTTAGTGATGCATACATATGAGTCAATTAAAATTTAACCTTTAATAAATGTATTTAGTTCCATGCTGTCGCTATATTAAAATAAAAAAAGTATTCGCTTTATGTAATCACAGATGTCTGCTATTAAAAAATGCGAAGAATTTTTTCTTTAAAATTTATCGTATCCAACAATATATATGAGTATAAAAAAATACTATTTAACAATAAATATGAGTATAAACAAACTACTTCTAAAATAAAATTTGTGCAGTGTGGGGTTAATATCCCATGTAAAGAAACACCCAAACAGAGAAATAACTCCTAAAATTTAGTTTCATCATGCGAGTGGAAATCAAAGCGCCATCTATTTACTACTCCAGAAAACGTTTTCTGTATTTAAAATGAATGGCTATACCCTTTATTTCCTGATGGAAAATACGAAAATATTGACATTATAATTTTTTGCCTAAAATGTATTTAGACTTTTCTAATATATTCTGGCGATATTACGTAAAAATTCGATAATTATAATTATATGAAAAATGCATTTTGCTGCATTCATTTTTCTTCAAATGATCCACAGATAGAATATATAAATTCACTTTCTAATTTTTACGTATATAACAAACAGTACGACAAAATTACAACATAATTTCTGAATTTATTTGATATTTTTATTGACATTACTTATACTGTGTTTATTAAAATTGAGAATAAGATTTTCAATAATATATATAGTTCATTTAAAGGATATGAAAATTTTAACAAAAATAGTTGATTTTGCTCTATTGTTATACATGTAATGACATTTTTTTTCTCTTAAATTGATTAACTTTTTGGAAATCTGGTCTTTATGATTGAGCACATTTGTAAATAAACTATGAAATAAAAAGTTGCAAAATGTTGAAAATGATAATTTAATTTTCTTCGTTAATAAAAATAAATAAATAAATAAATAAAATTTTAAGATCATAATTACATTTTTTTTATTAAATCATTTTCATTCAAAAAGCCATTTATTAATATATTAAAAAGTTATTACAAAATACTAAAATTTAAAAATATGTATTTCAAAAGGTACACTGTCCCATAATTATGATAATTCTAAAAGTACTGAAATTTAAAATAAAATGACTGATAAAAATTAATTATTGTGAATGAGTTAATCAGTTTATTTATTTCATTTTATTAATTAGAATCATAACCACTTTCGCAAATAAACATTTATACAGTCCATAACATTCTTAAGCCAAAAAAAAAAAAAAAAAGTTACAAATTAAGAGGTCCTACCAAAAATATATATGTTTTTTTTTTTTGACTTGAGACAAATCTTTACTATTCTACTATAATGAAAAAAATATTTCTATTCGCACTTGCATGAAATTTGCAAACACTTTTAATCATTGTCAAGAGAAAAAAATCTATAAATAAAAGAAATCTCCTCAAATGCATTCTATTGTCAAAGGAAACATTAAATTTTTTTTTTTTCAATATTTAAACACCATTTCTCTCACTCTTCTAAAAGAAGAAAAAATTCATCTAGAAATATTTTTAATGCGCGAGTTTAAAAAAAAAATAAATAATTTCAAAATGAGAAACCTTTAACGAGAATTGCTATAGCAAAAAAAAAAGTCACTTTTAAATAGATAAAAAAGCAGATATTAATGCTGTGTGTCAAAAATAAAATCCAAATTTTAATTTTTTTTTTTGCAAAATAATAACAAATTGAGCATTAAGAAACGAATTTAGAAATCGAAAATCAGGAAAATGTGGTGATCTAGTTGAAATCTGCTGCAGTCGAAGAACCATGTCACTTATAAGCAATTACAATAAATAAATAAATAAATAAAATAAAAAATTACCGTTCGCTTTTTTAGATTTTTCGAATTTATTAAATAGAACATGATTTTGCGTATGCATACGAAATTTCAAATCCCTATCTTTTACAGTTTTAAAAATTTGAAAATGGGTTAAAATTGTGAATGAGAAAAATGACTTTTTTTTTTTTTTTTTTTTTTTTTTTGTAAAATAAAATGTTACGGGTTGATTTTTTTAAATTTTTGAAAATTCTTAATCTGCATATGGTTTTGGGTATAAATACCGAATTTCAAATCCGTATCTTATATGAAAATTTGTGTATACATTATAATATCTCAAATCTGGAAATTTTATCTGTGGTTCAAATCTTTATTCCTATGTCTCCTATCGATTGTTTGCAACCTGCACACGTGTATAAAAAGAAATCATTTTATTACTTGAGAAAACAAGAATTTTTAATTAATATCTTTGATAATTATGGTCCGATTTTTATAAAAAAAAAAATAGTTTGTATTCAGTTTTTAAATTTATGCATAGAGGAATAAAATTCAAATCGGTAAATGTAATTACTTTTAATAATTTTATGCAGCCCGATATAACCCCACTTGTTTGCAATTTTTATCGCTTTGAGCGTAAAATTAATAGTCTCTCTGGAGGTCGCCATGAAAGAAAATATCTAGGTAATCTGTAAGGGAAATTGTCTGGACGGAGGGCTCGGGAATAAACGAGAATGTACTTTTTAAGGTTACTGCTTAGTTTTAATGAGTTTTTAATTAATATCCACTAATTAATGTCAAAATTTTATTGTTTGTCGTGTATCAGGAGGTATTTAGCTGTAAGTGCACAAAATTTCAAGTCTCTAACTTATACAGTTTCCGAGTACAAACGCTGTGACAAACAGACAGACAGACATAAATGTGAGACGAATAGGGTTTCGTGAGACGAACGAAACTTTAAAAACACTATTCAATTAACTGGCATCTAAATGAGAATCCTTAAAAAAAGATTAACAATCTTCCATTCCAATAAAATCAGATAATAGATAACAGAAACAGCAGTCATTAAAATTACTAAGTGCTAAAATACGTCTTTTAGCTGATTTGAAATACAGTTCCAAGCAAGTAGAAAAAAACTTCAATACATAATTAAAATAAATAAGGAAAATAATTATACATATCGAATATTTGTACGTTATTTGAAAGGCAAAATCAATATTATTCCGCTTGTTTTCCCTCACACTGAATAAACATCCAAAACATAGCTTACAAAGAAGCAGTGTAATATGTATTCTCAACTTTTTTTTAGTGCAAACAAACACATAAAACAAATTTTAATTAATATAAAGGAAATATTTCTGTAAAAGACGAAAAACATGCTTCAGCATATTAATTCTGTTTGAATGAAGAAAAAAAAGAGGAAAAGGATAAATGCCCATTTAAAAATATATATTTAAATAGTCCCGTTGAGAAAAATAACATATTTAGAAAAAAAAAACATATCAGAAAATATTTTTACCAGTTATTCAATTCAGAGTTTTCTTGAAATATAAAGAACAAACTCTGTAAAGGATTGACTGAAAGAATGCGAAAAATCCCGAACCCTCAAGGTTAAATGGGGATAACAACTGTGTGTATTTGAATTGAAAAGGAAATACTTGAAAAACTAAATTAAACCACTGAAACAGAAGACAATAAAATTGGAAAACACAGCCCAATAAATAATTGTATAAATACTAACAGAAGAATGCGAAAAACAAATTGAAGAGTCTGTTAAGGAATAAAGAAAAGAAGGTCTGTGCTATGAATACAAAGTGGAGATTCGAGCGCTTTTATTTTCGAGTCTTTGTAATACAATATCCTGCTTTTGCAAAAATATATTTCTACAGTAAACACAGGGAAATAGATTCTATTTATAATGATTTTCTGGCGGTTTAGCAGTGTATAAGAATGTCAGTTGTTAAATGATATTTTTTATCTGTATTGCAATGAAACTTTCAAGAAATAAATGCAATTGCTTCTTTCCGATATCATGGAAAAATGTTCCTTTGCATGTTCAAACAGAAATAGAAAATCTTGCTCGAAAACTTAAAAAAAAAAAAAAAAATTACTAAGCATAAATCAAACACATTGTGCAAATTTTAATACATAAACTAAAACCTTTCACGATGTTTTAACGCACAAATATGTACAAACATGCACAATAAATCACATACGGCCGTTTCGAGGATTCTTGGATCCCCTTCCTCAGTGCAGAAAAATAAATAAATAAATAAATAAAATGGGTTCAAAGAATCATGCTTTTAGAATTAGACTGAAAGAACACCAGAATTATGTTAGAAGGAAGGAATGTGAGAAATCTACAATAGCTAAACATTGTTGGAATTCCAACCACAAATTTAAGTATCCAGAGGCTAAAATTATCCAAAAATGTAATTCAGTTTTGGATCTAGACTTTTACGAAGCTTACTATATTCATAACCATACTTCTTCCTTAGTGAATGATATGACCAGCACCCCTTTTCTCTCGCTAGTGTGGAGGGATCCTGCGCAGTGACTCCTTTTTTCAGTTAGTTCCGGTCAATTACGTCAGTTCTTTAAGATGTACAAACTCTTGCTTTGGCCTTTACAATCAAGCCAGTACTCGGGCTATAACCGAGGGGTTCTTTGAACCCATTTTAATATTTTTTTACCCGCACTGAAGAAGGGGGTCCAAGAACCCTCAAAACGGCCGTATGTGAGTGCATGTTTGTATGTATTTATGCGTTAAAACGTTGTTAAAGGTTTTAGTTTATGTATTAACATAAATATTACTGTTTGAATGTACTTTTGTAATAAAAAAATGCTTTGAATATATTAAAAGTGGCAGTTTGAATGTATTTGTTTTAAAATATATCATACATAACTTACTCAACACACATAAATGTAAAACAACTCATTCGGGAAAAAGAAATCATTCAGAAAAAAAAAAAGAAAAAAACATGTTCAAGCAATGTTTCTGCGTGAAAAAAATAACGCTGAGATAAGAAATGACTGAAAGAATGCGAAAAATCTCAGAACCTGAGGAATAAATATGAGAAAAATGTATATTTGAATTCAAATGGAAATACTCCGATAGCTAAATTAAGCCACTGAAACAAAATACACTGGAAAATGGAAACGATGGCATGTAAATAATTGTATATATACTAACATAAAAGGGTAAAATGTATCGAAGGGTCTGTTAAGGGAAAAGGGGACGAAGTTATGTTGTATGAATTCAAATCAGAGATTACATTGCTTTTATGTTTAAGTCAATGGAATGTAACAACCTCCTTTTGGAAAATATTTTCACTTTGTGTTAACATGTGGAAATATATTCTATTTGTCATGATTTTCTGGTAATTGAGCAATGAATAAATATGTTTGTGTTTTCATGATTTTCATATCTGTGTGTATGAATGTTAAGAATTACGGAAATGCATGCAATTACGTCTGTCAGACTAATTTTTACGCTACAAGAAATTTACTTCCACGTTCAACAGGAAATATTTTTTTTTGATTCAAACTTATATATATATATATATATATATATATATATATATATATATATATATATATATATATATATATATATATATATATATGATAAGAATCTAAAACTATATTTAATATAGTGAGAAAGTGCCAGGCTAAGTATCGCTCCCAAGTTGTTCAGTTGGTAGGACGTCAGTGCGCTATACTGATACGCCCCGGAGCACAGTGCAATAACGCTTCCAAAAAACGAATCCTAAATTACCCTTTCCTTTCCCTACCATCTCCAATCGTTGCCTTTTTTTTGTATCAAAACACTTATAAGTGACGTAATGTGTCGCTCACGTAAGAGATGGAGATGAAACGGGATTGATTTTTATACCAGTATTCGGGTTTGGGCAGGTACGAGCTCAATCTGTCTTAAATTCAAAATTTTATTTATTTCCATTTCAAATCATTTTAATGCTATTTTGATACGAATAAAGAGTAAACAGAAATAGTTTTTTTTCTATTCTGCATAGCTACGAACTATTCATTTTTTTTGTGTGTTAACAGCATTTCCGAATCATAATCCTGCGCTTATTTAATCACAGAATTATGAGATTAATTAACATTAAGATAGGTAAAGGTTTTTATTTGGAAGTAGTAATAACTAAAAAGTGGAGTAGTTGATATCTAAGTATATGCAGATAGATGTATTTAAAATTTTTATTTTGCTAAATAAAAAAACAATGCTTTAAAGTTAAAAAATACTGTATGAAATATAAATATGCAGATACGAGTGACGTCTGAGGTTTGGGGGGGGGATACGCTGAATTAAGATAGGTAAAGGATACTAATAGGTAAAGGTTAGTACTGCACAATATTAGGGTTCCGGTAATTTTTTTGTTAAAATTTAAGCCCTGAAGGAAGGACAACCATACTTGCGAAAGTCAGAGAAACGGCAGATATGTGGTGCTTTCACGCACGAATGCTAAATATCACACAATTTTTATCATTTACAGATACATTTACAGAATACCTCATAAGTGAGTAGTCAGACACTGCCATACTCTGAATGTGTTGGAAAATGTTTCTTAATCCATACCTGACACATGATTTTTGCTTTCTTGTTACAATTGAAAAAGTTAAACGACTTTATTTGTTTCTTTTAATTAAAGCGTATTTCATTCGTGCACATTCGGAAAAAATATTGCATACGAATAAATTTCATATTTGTCTTTGTATTTAGGAAACAGCGTGATTTTTTTTTTTACAATTTGTGTCAAAATTGTTTTATTTAACTTACTGTAATATATTTATTTAATTATTTACATTAATATGTGTGAAGTCTCATCTCTTATACTAAATTATTAAAACGTAATTTTAAACATATTTGTGTCTTTATATTTATAAAACCCTTTAGATTTAGTAAATTTTCACAATTTAAATAAAATATTACGGAAAGTCTAAATAAATCATGTTGTTTTATATAATAATTAAAGCAGCTCTTAATAAATCGGTGATAATGATGAAAAATTAATGATAAGATTCCCAATGGAAATAACAAGTTCGTATGCTGAAGGTATTCTGAATAATCGTAAATATTAGTTATACATAATTAATGCTAAACTTCGCATTCTAATCATCAATTATGTGCTACAGTTATTACAATATTTAATTGAAATATTATTTAAAAAAAAAACAATACACTGCTGAAAAATTAATTTAGTTACATTTGACTTAAATTTTTAATTCCTAATTCACAATTTAGTCATTTTTTAATTTGATCTAAATTCGAGGAAAGATAAATTTTAACGCAGTAAATAATTTTATTCATGAATTGAAACAAACATAATATTTGCTAAATTAACAAATATAAAATGTAAAATTTTAAGAATTTTTTTTTTTTTATAAAAGCCATTTTTCTATCTCTTGACAGTAGAAAACTTTTTAAAAGATAACCTAAGAGATTTTTATTCTAGAGTTTACAAATACACATATTTAAGCAGATAAAAGCATTAATTTGTAAGTTTAATACAATTACTGTGATATCATTAATGTAAACATAACGTACATTGTATGACGAATATTCTAATAACTGTTTTGTTACAGTTTTTTTTAAATACCAATTCTTTTAAATTGGCGTAATCTTTGTACAAACTAATTTTACATTTAATCGCATTAAACTAAATTTAATGTAATCAACGAAGACAAGTAAGAGAAAAAAAATCTTAATTCTTCCGGAATTATAATTATTTTCAATGTGATTAAGTATTGTAGTAACTTGTGAAAAGAGGATTACAATGAAAAATAAACTAATTCTAAATCGTGTTAAACAATTATTTTCATACACATGTTACGTTATAAGAATATTTCAATGCTTAAAAGTTTGCAGATTATAATTGTGATTTAAAATAAATAAATAATTATGGATTACAAATAACATTTTAATATTTAACTACCTGTAATGATCATTATGTGTAAATTAAAACTCTAAAATTAGTAAAAAAACATTAAACACTCCATTTTCTTCGAGTAATCTTTAACTTACAGTAGGGAGCGATAAGTCTTTCGAGACAGTCTTTCGTTAGCACATGATATAATTTATTGTACTTACGTTTTATAGAGACTCCGCGAATTTTTATCCGAAAATTCCAATTGTAAATTATAATGTATGTAATTTTCTCGTACTTAGATATAAAATTAATATAGAAATTACAGTACTATTTTCACTTGCAACACATTAAACCAAAATAAATAAGTAAATAAATAATCAAAATAATACGTATACCAGAAACGCATAAAATTCCTTTATCTTTTGTATAAATTAACGTACTTTGTGTTATTATATTATGTATACTAATATATTTTCTCTTATTGTGGTATGTGTAACTAAATATTAATATATATATATTCCGTTATTATGTTTCACTGTTTATTCATTTGTTTGTACACCGAGATGACCGCTAATGAACGAAAAATACTTCAGAAATCAATAAAATTAATAGGAATCTTTTTCACATCAAAAAATTACACTAACGAGAGACAGTGTGTATTTTTTGCATAACATGTGTAATTGGATTACATTATTATTTTGTTTTCTAAATTAGTGTATGTTTCAAATTTATAAATGTCTCTTTCAGATGTATTTAAAACGAAACGCGTTGCAATTGCCTGACTGTCTTTCAGAATGGTATTTTTATGGTGGTATTTTTTATTTAATAAAATACCATTTGGTCTCACATACATTGAATTATTTCAGCTTTATTTATTTTTTAATCCAAATTGTAATACATCGTTCGTTTTTTTTTTCAGTTGTCAAACATATCGAATTACCGTAATTTCCGGCCTATAATCCGCGGATCAAACAATTATTTTTCGACTCAGAAATTTTATTTTATATAATGTAACTTATTAAATTGCTGTAAATATTTGACTTCAATTACTAAATAAAATTTCTAGGTCTAAATATAATTGTTTGATCCGTGGATTATAGGCCGGAAATTGCGGTATATGATAGAAACGTTTGTTTTCCTCTAATTTATATTCATGGTTTCATACCAATCGTAAAATTCTTGAATCGTTCGCAAAGATTATTTCCAGGAATATTGAAAGTAAAAACCTTAAAAACTCAATCAAAAATTGAGTAGCTTCTTTTGTTTTAAAAGAAATGTTTACAAAAATTATGTGTAACTCGTAGTTATTATCGAAGATAAAAAAAAAAAAAATCTTAGCTTCAAATACTTCTAATGGGTGTGAACCAGAAATTGATACAAATATTAAATTATATCTTTGAGTATCAAAATTATTCCGTGAATTATATTTTTTTTTGTTTATTATAATTATGGAATTTATTCTGACACGCCAATGACATCTTTTGATTTTAAAAATGTTGTCATAAAAATTTCTTCAGTCTATCCACAGCTTTAAATCTTTCCTTCTTTTTAACCGCCTTAAAAAAAGGAGGTGGTTATCAATTCGACTCGTATGTATGTTTTCGTCCTGTTCACACACAACTTTTGTAAATGTACATTGATTTTGATATTTTTTTCGCTTTTAACAGTGAGGTTGAAGTATTACGGGAGTAACTTTCTGTTTAGATTGTGGGCTGTTAAGAATTGGAAGTTAACACTGTGGTAAGTTCTACCAAATCGTTTTTTTTACCACTTTTATTGAATTTTTACTTTGCCGGTATTCTACCACGGTGGAATACATTATTATGGTATCTACGTTTCTATAGTGCGCACTTTTTCGTTTAAGATATGAGGGTGCGCAAAAGTGAAGTGCGTGGTATACAAGATTTTTTCAAAAACAGCTATATGAAATCACACATGCTTTCAATAAGCCACTGAATACAATACATAGATATTAGGAAGAGTGGATAAAATCGATGAATATATAAGTAGTAAGTAAAATAAGTGAAATAATTTGCCCTTTTGATGTTGAACAATTGAAAAGTTTAGGTATCTTCACAGGCTACCTAATTGACACGAACTTTACAGCCTATCTAATTGTAGATGTATTTCTAAATCTTATGAAGCCATAAAAGAGAAGACGCCTGACTGTAGTCTAAACTACGTAATAGTGAGTACAATTATAAATAAATATAGAAGTGGATTGAAGATAGGAATAAAAAATAAGAAATATAATTAAATTTAAAAACAATATAATAATTAGATTTTTAAAAAGGGAATAAAGTAAAATAATAAAATGTTCAGTTGTTCAAAACTATCAAGATAAAGGAAAAACGTAGTTCGTGTTTTAAAATAAAATTTATGGTATCGATTTCTGGTATTGTTAACTATTTTAAAACAAAATTTCCAGTGAGTAAAACGTACATATTGCCGAAACTCTAATTTTATGGCATTTTAATAAGGAGGGGAAATCTGCGTGACTAAATACGATAATTTAGGTTAGACCAAATAAAAAGGGAATAGGGATTTCCAATTTCTTTTCTTTTAATTCCCGGATTTTCTGCCGTGAAAATAGCATAATGCGCATTATGGAGAGTTATAATTATTTTCCTCATCACACTATCAATAAGAGAAAGCGCAATATACACGAGTGCATACGGAAGTTTTTTAATTTAATGTAATAATTCAATTAGAGGAAAACTTAACAGTTTTATTTAAAGTTTGAATACATAGACTAATTAAACAAAGAACTTTAGAGTAAACCAGAGCGATTATAGAAGGCCATTGGAGTAAACGGAATCAAACTAAATAGTTCTGATGGAATTTTTCAATGAACCATTTTTTTCCAAGAAAATGCGAATGAAAATCTTTGATTTTATCACGCCCAATCCATGCGGACGGGTATGGGCGTACCTGACACTTTTAAGCATAAATTAGTTTTGTATTTGAACAGTTTAGAAAAGAAATTTTAAACTATATATTTTTATATTTATCAAACATTAAGCTATCTTAATATAGCAGCATCGAATTACTAGTTTTATTTATAGCTTGGCGTTATTACTAATTATACAAATAACATACACAAAATTATGTTAAATGTTTTCGAGTTTTACAATAATCCGTTGATTTCCAAGAAAATGCGACTGAAAAACCATACCGCCCAATACATGCGGGCGTGTATGGGCGTGCCTGACACTTTCACGAATAAATTAGGTTTGTACTTAAACGGTTTCAAGTCGAAACTTTTTAATAATAAATTTTATATGTATCCAATATTTATCTAACTTAATATAGCAGCAACGAACTACGAGTTTTATGTATAGTTTGGCAATATCGATTAATTATACAAAGAACATAAAGTAAACAGCATCATACTAAATGGTTTTGATAGTTTTTTAATAATCCGTTGTTTGCCAAAAAAATGCAAATGAAATCCTTGATATCCTATATCACGCGCAATCCATGTGAAAAGGTGTTGGCTTGCCTGACACTTTTACGCACAAATCAGCTTTGTACTTAAACGGTTTCAAGTCGAACATTTTTACTTATATATTTTTATGTTTACCCGACATTTAACTATCTGAGTGTACTAGCATCGAATTTCTCAAACATGACCTTTTTAATATTTAAATAAATAGTCTAAATGTGTTGCGCTCATTTCCTATTCTCTTTAAAATTTCTTCGAAAATATACATATTTTTTCACTAATTGATAGTGATTTCAATTTTAGATTTTTTTTTAAATAACTGAAAAAAATCTCTGAATGAAATTGACTTCATTTTATTAAAAATTATTTATTTGATACATACAAAAAATTTCAAATACGTATATTTGGTAGTTCCTGCGAAACGGCAAACTATTGTAACAAAGCATTCCTACTACTCTTAAGGCGGAAAAAAAGTGTTAGGTAAACATAAAAATATTTAATTCAAAAGTAAGGGCTATGTAGCCCATGAGTATAAAGCTACGTTTTTTTTTTTTTTTAATCTTGCAAAAATGTCAGACATTTAGGTATCAGGGATTTTCTAATGGAACAATCTGACACACAGGGTCTGAACACCTGTGTCGAGACCCTGTGTTCTTCTCTGCATTTCATATTTGCGTGAACAATTTTAGTTTTAACCCTTTCACAGCAAGTAATTTTATTTCTAAAATGTCAATTTCTCACCAGAATTATAAAATAAATAATTTAGAATATATATATATATATATATATATATATAGTGAACTCTCGTTAAGGCGGATAGTCAAGGGCAAGCGTTTTTTGTCCGTATTAACGAGAGTCCATTATAACAGGAGTTCACAAATTTGACGTTTTACATTACAATAAAACATACTTATTATGTACATATATATTGTAGTATGACTAAAAATTTGATTTCTCAGCCCATTTTTTGCTACTTTACTAAAAATGTACAAGAACAACTTTAAAATGAAAAAAAAATATTCTTTTGAAACTCGATAATTTGAAACTCGAGTTTACATTGAAGCATGCTTACATTGTTACTTGAAGGTGCAAAATGTTAGTACATGAAAGAAAACGATCGAGAGTACTTAAAAGCAATCCAAAATAAGAAGTAATCTTCATTTGTTTTTTTCTTGGTAAGCGATTTTCTTTCGATATCATTCTCAAGTTTAGACAAATGTGTCTCAGAAACATTTTCAGTTGATTGATAAAATTTCCTAATTGTCACCAACATATCACGGGCATCTCGCACCCGAATAGCTTGCACTTTTGGAAGAGAGAGATTTCTTCGTCGGCTGCTCCGTGACGTCAGAGGCGAGGTTTCTACTCCTTTCATCTTAAAAATAGAATAGAAAAAATTTTGGGATTTCGTTGTCCTGATGAATATTTGTCCATCATAACGAATGAAATCTTAAACTGTACGTATTAAACGATGTCTGTTACATGCACTTCCTATAGACCTTAACCGGGAATTTTGTTTTTATACGTACTAACAAGAAATCCATCTTAAACGGGACCGTCTTAACGGAAGTTCACTGTATATATATTTTTACATTTTTTATTTTGTTTAAGTGATCTCCGATTTTAATTAATTTAGATAAAAAAAAAAAATTATATATTTTTTTTTTAGTAAGTTCAACTCTCGGTAGGTTTCATCTGTCAGTTTTTGGATCTAATGGAATTTTTCTTAATTTTTCATTTTTTCCTAATTATTATTGTTATACTCTATTAATTCATTTTTATATTTAAAAATTTTTCTTTTTTTAATTTTTAACTTTTAAACTTCTGACGGCTCCATTTTGCCTCGCAAGTCAAACTACGTCTAACCTGGAAGTTCAGTTGATTGCAACTAAGTATTCCAAGATGCTAACTACATTCTTCCATTGTACTTTTGACTAATTCCTCTTTTTAAACAAAGTTATAAAAGTAAAATTATGTTAAAGAATTGTAATGATGTTAAAAACAACTGGTATTATCCCATAGTCTTTTAAGGGGTTAAATAACTTTTGTCAAGATTTTATGAATTAATAGAATTTTGTTTTAATGCAATAGTTTTAATTTTATTATTTATTTTGTTGTGAAGGATTTAAATTAATAAATCGTGTAATACAGCTGTATTTTATGTAGGTTTATTTTAATGTTTGAACACCTTTAAAAATAATATGCAGGGAAATCATAAAAATGTTCTTACACGCGGAAATAAAATTAATGATGAGAGAGAAAATAATTTATTTCTTGAAGAAAAAATATTAAAACATAAAAAGGGGTATTTCAACTATAGAAAAGATGTAAAATGGATAACACTGCTATCTATATTAATAAAAGAACGTTTTTACCTGTGTATGTGCGCGAGCTGCGTTATACACGGCCGTATAAAACATCACATGAAGTGGATCGTTTTTATATGACGATTAGTGCAAAGCGGCGAGCCCTCCACTTTGCACCAATCACCGTGAAAAAATGATCAGCTGGAGGCTAACGAAAAAGAAAGGCTACCGCGGTGCTTTACGCGTATCTCTTTTACAGACCGCGGGTGTCACGTGATGCTCGAATCCACCAATGGAAGTGTACGAAAAGAGCATTACTTCACTCTCGCGGTCTGTAAAAAAAGTTAAGTGGAATGCACCGCGGTAGCCTGTCTTTTTTGTTAGCCTCGGATCCACTCCGTGTTACGTTTGAAACGTCATGCACCGGCCGTGTATAACGTAGGTCGCGGTATGTGTCTTCATGTTTCATTGTTGGTGATGGGCCATGAAATCTATCGCACATACTGTCCTATATATTTGGTTCCGGATAGGAAAAGGTAAGTTGCTGATGAAGGTAGGTCCTGGTGCTCAGATTTAAGGTTTTTTAAATATATTTTTTGTTATTTTATATTTAACGGAGCAATTAGCGCATTTATCCGATCTTCCAAGTTCGCCAGCAATTTTGACCCATTCATAAAAGCAATCCAGTTTCAATCTTTTTGACCAATAGTGTAAATTTTGTCCTCTTTTAATAAAGTTTATATGCGTATAGCGTTTATTTTTTCTCACTTTTTTGTAATAAAAATAAAATCCCAATTTTACAGAAAAGGAGAAGTTTATTTTATATCGATCAAATTCTATTTCATAAATTACAGGTCCAATCTTATATTTTATACATTTGTATGGAGTAGACTTTTGAGAATCTATTAAAAAATAAAAACCTACCAATGATTTAACTGAATAGGTTTTTAAAAAATATATATTGAAGAAAATATAATTGCACGGACGAGATTTAAGAACAAGCAATTTTGATCCATTCATAAAAGCAATCCAGTTTCAATCTTTTTGACCAATAGAGTAAATTTTGTCCTCTTTTAATAAAGTTTATATGCGTATAGCGTTTGTTTTTCTCAAATTTTTCGATAAAAATAAAATCCCAATTTTACCAAAAAGGAGAAGTTTATTTTGTATCAATCAAATTCAATTTCATAAATTACATATCTAAGCTTATATTTTATATATTTGTATGGAGTAGACTTTCGAGAATCTATTAAAAAATAAAAACCTACCAATGATTTAACTGAATAGGTTTTTTTTTTTAAATATATTGAAGGAAATATAATTTCTAGGACGATATTAAAGAACAAGCGAGGCAATTTTATCTCGATAGTTTGCTAATGCAACTCTATTGTCGCAAAACCCTATTGCTATGACTATCAGACTTCTTCGTAAATGAGGGGTATGGAACATTTCATTGACAAAGATAGAGATTTCGTCATGTGACATTGCAGAAGCTTTCTATTTATTTATTTAATTTTAAATGTTCGTTTGATTCGAAATTTTTGAATTTGAAAAAAAAATATCACCGTAGCGAGATGAATTTAAACTAAACCCAGAAACGGTACGGTAATTTTAGGCATATTTATGGTTATTATCTCTTGCGCGGGCAACGTCCAACGGGTCCGCTAGTTTAACAAAGTTCACAAATATTAAACTTATAATACGCAACTATTTGATATTATTTGTTCACCTGACAAAAATTGTTCTGAATTGTCGAAAAAATGATTTAAATGCGTGTTCATGCAGAGTTAAATATTTTTTTTTAAAAAAGAAAGAAATATTTAAAATAAGTAGTGATAAAAAATTCCAAATATATATGCATATATATATCTATATCTATCTATCTATCTATTATCTATCTATCTATCTATCTATCTATCTATCTATCTATCTATCTATCTATATATATATATATATATATATATATATAATTATATATATATATATATATATATATATATATATAATTATAATATCTATGAATTTCAAAATACATATCAAGTTCTAATATCATTCTACTTTAATCTACAAAGAGATAAATAATGATATTGTGTAAACAGAATACCACATATCTAATAATTAACATGTGCAATCATAATTTTACCATAGCATGTGCTTCAATGGTAATTGGCCAAATTTACTCATACCTGAATAATATTTAAAAAAGAAAGAGAGAGAAAGGGAAAAAAAATTTATAGATTGGAAATGCTATTAAGTAAACACAAATGGATTAATAAATCAAATATGAACATTATATAATGGAAAAATGGAACACAAGAGAACAAACATATATATATATATATATATATATATATATATATATATATATATATATATATATATATATATATATATATATATATATATATATATATATATAATTAACATTAACAACAGGTTAACCTATTGGTTTTCTTTCACTTGTCAGTTTCCGAATATTACTAAAAATATTTTCAGTTTTCAATATTGGTGTTAAGCACGGCTTTGTGATTAAATGTTAATAAATAACAATAAAAGTAAAGTATGCATTTTCAAGTAAGTTATTTATTATATTTCTGTTATAGTACCATATAAAACCAGTGCGAGACATTTGCACAGCAAACTTTCAGATTAACTGTTGACACGTTTTTTAATTAACTATTAATTAACTGCAACTTTTAATCCAAAAACCTGTTTTTATAAAATTTGATTGTGCAATGTCAAAAGCCTGGTGAAACACCTTTCCAATATGTTTCATATTCCTTCGTTATGCAGTTTCTATGTGCATAAAAAAGGGAAGTTGACACTAACAATATTATATATACGATTGTTCTTTTTCTTTCTTTTCTTGTGCTATGGCGACGCATTTTGTTTGAGATGATAAACAAATTTAATAGGCACATTTCTTTTCTATGTTTTTTATTATTTTCTATGTTTTTATTTTATCTGTTGACACGTCTTTTAATTAACTATTAATTAACTGCAACTTTTAATCCAAAAACCTGTTTTTATAAAACATGATTGCACGATGTCAAAAGCCTGGTGAAACACCTTTCCAATATGTTTCATATTCCATCGTTATGCAGTTTCTATGTGCATAAAAAAGGGAAGTTGACACTAACAATATTATGTAAATTATTGTTCTTTTTCTTTCTTTTCTTGTGTTATCACGACGCATTTTGTTTGAGATGATAAACAAATTTAAAAGGCACATTTCTTTTCTATGTTTTTTATTATTTTCTATGTTTTTATTTTATCTGTTGATACGTCTTTTAATTAACTATTAATTAACTGCAACGTTTAATCCAAAAACCTGTTTTTATAAAACATGATTGTACAATGTCAAAAGCCTGGTGAAACACCTTTCCAATATGTTTCATATTCCATCGTTATGCAGTTTCTATGTGCATAAAAAAGGGAAGTTGACACTAACAATATTATATATATGATTGTTCTTTTTCTTTCTTTTCTTGAACTATAGCGACGCATTTTGTTTGAGATGATAAACAAATTTAAAAGGCACATTTCTTTTCTATGTTTTTTATTTAACACAATTTACGTATGCAGACAAACCTTAATTATGAGCTTGAGTATGATACCACAGTTTACAAACGGATTCAAGTAAGACGTCAGATAAAAAATGTTGAAAAATACTGTCCTATAGAAAGCAAAATCAGAAAATGCTTAGAAACAAAAAGAAATCCGAATGAAGCAGAAAATCTGTTTAATTTAATGGACAGAAAATCTGCTTTCCATTTTAAATCATTTTGTTTTTCTTAAACATGAAGTTAAAAATCAAATAAGCAAATTTATTATCTCTTGTTATTTTTTTATTTCTGAAAAATTTCCAATTGCAGAAATCAATTTATTTTACTACATTATATTCATCTCATTAATTATATCAATATTTATAATAAAGGAATCGCTCACTTATACGTCGGTGCAAGGGACTAACCAAAAACGACGCATAAGCGAGAGAGACACATAAATGAAATCCAAATAAAAATTACATTTGAAATAAATGTTAAGACAATATTCATCATTAAATGATTAAATAACATGTGGAATAATTAAAAATACCAATTATTTAGATTGTTAAAGATTTACTAATTCAATTATAAAATATATACATCTCAAAATTTTAATTACATACCCTATTTCTTAAGTAGTCTAAAATTGAAGTTTGTTTATAAGCTTGATGTCTGTTCCTAAAAATAGTTTTTTTCGAGTTCTTTGAAACATGAATATGTTCAATCAGATATATCAGTTCATTGAATGTAGTGACGGAGAGTTTCCAGAGCATCTATTGCCTTTTCAAAAGTCGGTGGATAATCTGTGTTTCTGCGTTTCTGTAAAAGTGTTCCTACGTTTTCTTCGTTATCTTATTCATTTTAATTGACTTAATCTTTAATTTGAACGGCTATTTCCTGTACTTCCGTCTTTTCTGCTGTTATTACATTTTCATCAAGATCTACAAAATCGTTAAAATTAATTGTTCCCTAAGAAACGGCATCCCATTCTTCTAATACCGGTTGATCTTTGTCACAAAATGCATTATTTTCAAATTCCTTCAGAATGAAGTCTGCTTGTTTGAAACATCTCCTAGAAGTAGCTGGTGTGACCTGAGAATGGAGCTTATAATAGTGTCCAGAAAACAAATGTAAAAAGACAATCAATTGACTTCCCATGTACAAGCTCCTACGCATAAGTGAGAGATACATTCACGTTGCGACGCATAAGCGGAAAGAAATAACATTGCATTGCTATATCTTTATACCGGACTACCGAAAATCGATGTATAAATGAGAGAGACGCATAGAAGAGGCGACGTATAAGTGACAAATTACTGTATATATTAAATATAATAATAATGTCAATGGATAATGAATTAAAAATATCTTTAAGTAGATATATAGAGAACGCCGTCCAATTTCGAATATTTTAAATTTTGAACACAATTTAGGAACATTCTGTCATCGAAAGTCAAGAACCATTTGTATTTCTCCAATTTTCATCTTTCTTTTTTGTATTCGGATAACATCCTTCAATTTAAAATACTTTTTGATAACTTCTAAAAGGATTTAAATTGGCTGGAATAATTAAAGTCATGAGCGTTGTAACATATTTCAACTTCGTCAAAAACTACAAATTTAGCAAACTACAAAGAGGCTACTAATTTAGCTGTATCCTTTAACTAATTCTTGTTTTACTCAAGCTCTTCCTTAGAACAGCTTCGACACGAACGTTTAACTTTATTTTCCAAACTGATGGAAAACAAAGGTTGCGTTATTATCTTTTATTAAATTATTTTTATACTTTTTCTGGTTGTAATACATTATTTCTGGTTATAATACAAAAAAAAATTATTCTTATCAAAATTAAATATTGTACTCTCTAATCTCTACATGTGACGATTTTGATTTATATATGTGACAATTTTCCTGAACATGAGCAATTAGTGACTTGTTCAGCTCGGCAATGTTCGTAAACTGAATATCAAATGAAGAAAAAAATTCAACTAGTAAATCATCAGATCAAAGGCTTCAACGTACATTTTGCAAGATATTTTAACTTTCATCTTACTTCCCACAATATTTAATGCATTAAATCGACAATTTAATAATGTTAGATTATTAACATTATTTCTAAATTATATAAAATTTCCTAAAGTTTCAAAAAATTCCCTTTTAAGAACAAGAAATTATGAATCAAGATGACATGCAATTATGCTTTTCATCTACTTATTGTTAAAAATATTTAGAATAAAAATTTACATATTTTCAGGGAGTTACCCATGTTACGCATTGCCTCATATTGAATTTATGTTTGCAATAGCCAACAATTATGCTATTTCAAGTTTCTAGTATATCAAAGAGTGCCTTTTAAACTCCTAAAAAACAACAAACTGCCTAAAAAATTTTTTATTACTGTAAGCTTTGCACTGAAGATTTTATCTTATCATAATACAATACTGACATAATATGTCAACCACAAAACATCAAAAATTGAATGAAATCTCATGTAAAAAAGTACATATAAATACATAATTTTGCTTACGTGATTTATATCCAGTTTAGAAAATTTCTGTTTGGAAAAACCAGTTTTGAAGCTATGATATATATATATATATATATATTACATAGCTTTTATCCAAATAAATCAAAATCTCTTTCGATACAATAAGCATGCCAAAACCCACCTCGAATTTTTTTTAATGAAATGCTGTAATTTTAGTTTAAATAGCCTCCTGTGATGACCAGCTTGGTTACCCTTAATGTACACTATGCATTTATACATGATATTTTAATACATCAATTTAGTTACTGTATCCTCCACCAAATGTGGATAAACCAATAACAACAGGAAGGATACTTTTTGATCATCGAAGCATTTCATGTATTTTGTTTTGTTATATGCTTCAGCTTTCTAGTGCAGAGCTTCATAAAAACTACATATTCACTTCGTCAGTGATTTACCAAAATATTCATTTTCAATTTAGTTCAACACATTCATTTGTGTGTAGAAATTTGAACATTTTGCGTAGACTACCATAATCAGATCCACTGCCAAATGTCGTATTTTAGCAAGTGCAGTGCGATTTGCACTTTTTATGATAGTTGTTTAATACTCCCTACTTTTATTATAAAATATATTATTGCTAGTATCGTGAATGTTTAACGACAACTTTGTGCGTTGATTCGATTATGGAAGTTTAGATATTTTATATTTTGTTTTAAATTTAATTCCAAATCTTTCGTAATCGGAAAAAGTCACTATGAATATTTATTTATACACTTTCTTTTTCTTACACGTTATTAAAATGCAAGCGAGAAATTTTAAAAGAACGCTCCCACAAGTTTAACATTAGCATGCGAGTTGATTATTGTACGCTAATAAGAAGCTTCGCTAAGGTAGATCTCAAAGGTTCGATACCGCACAGGTACATTTTTTACTTTATTGATTTTTGTGGCAGTTTATTCTTCAAATTCTCATTTATACTATTCACAGAACATCACTGCGTTAAATTTTTAACCGAAGTTGATGAAATATCATCACGCACATTATAAATATAAGAAATGAAACACTAGGTTTGAAATATAGCACTTCTTATTCAGACAGAATTTAACACTAGAATTACGGCAGCGGTCATTTTGACCGTAAATCCTATTTAACTTATCATAACTTTTTAATTTTCTTGTTTATAGTCTGAATATTTTTTGACTTTTCCTAAAACCCCAAGAATATTACATAAAATCTTTTTTGTTCAATTTAAATAATTATTTTTGAAAATATTAGTATGTATACCTAGAATTACGGCTACCGGTCATTTTGACCCTATCTAGAAAATTACATATGTCAAGTTATTTTCTTCACTTTCATAGGTATTTCCGCTATTCTAATGATAATCAGGTGCATCTGTGGCGAGGGGAATATTGCTTTGTGTGTTTCAAGTCATTATTTGTTAGGTGGAAACCAAGGAAAGGTGAGGGAGAGGAAAAACACCTGTTTGACATCTGTTTCACCCAGAAAAAGGAATTGATTAAAGCTACAAAACAGGTTTTGTTGAGTACATTTTGGTTGTTTTAGCAAAATTCAAGAAAAATTGAACCATTTTACTGGAATTAACAAAACATTTTTTCCTGACGATACAAAATTTTTTTTTGGAATTGCAAAAAAAAATTTTTTTTGTTGATTCAAACATAATTTCTTTTGACATATATTTAAACAAAAAGTTTTGTTGGGTCAACCAAATTTTTGTTGATTCAACAAATTTTTTTTCTGGGTGTTGGAATTGCAGCGCGCCCCCTGACTGCGAATTTCTTTTGTGTTAGAAATGTCATTTTTCAACAGTATTCAGACTTGCTTCTTTTATTTGCTTCTTGTCATGGCGCGTAGTAGTGTTGGTATAAAATATCTAACAAAAAAAGATGCGCTAAAAGTTTTTGAAACTATTTCCGATGATAATTCTGGTTCAGATATTGAACCTGACGAAAATTTTCTTATTGAAACTATATCCTGTTTATCCGACGAAGACTGGACTGTTCCTTCAGGAACACGTGAATTTGATTCATCTGATGAAGAGTCTTCACGAAACACCAAATGAAAATGATAATGTAGATCCAGAAAATATTCCATTGCCTGCTGCTAGTACAGTTTAGTTTCTAGAAATGAAATCAGTGGCAACAGTCAAGATCAAGAATGTCGTCAAGACCTACCAAACAGAACTAGAAAACGACTTAGACGTACCCAATGCGAGGAAAACAAAAAAGATGAAGAAACAGCAAATGATGGTTCAATTTGGAAAATAGGAAATGTTACAGGGAGACGTCCCTATCAGAATGTCTTACGAGAAGTGTCTGGGCCAACGTCGCATGCAAAAAGAAAAATAGTTAATGGCAGTGCAAGTAGTGCATGGGGATTGTTTATCAATGAAAAAATATTGCGTCATATTCAACAGTGCACTGAAGAAGAGGCTCGTAAAAAATCACGAAATCCAAATTGGTCTTTGTCACTCAATGTGTTAGACGCTTTCATATCACTGCTGTATGCTCGAGGAGTTTTGGGTGCAAAAGGTCTTTCAATTTTAAGTTTATGGTCAAAATCCTGGGGTCCGAAATTCTTCGCTGAGACGATGTCCAGGGATAAGTTCTTGGAAATTATGAAGTATTTGCGTTTCGACATGAAGTTAACTGTTGAAAACTGAATATGCTAGATCCCAAAGGTTGAAAACTGATCCATTTGTTCTTATTTCATATATTTGGAATACATTTATCGAAAATTGCTTGATGAATTATAAACCGGGGGAAAATATTGTAGTGGATGAAAAATTGTTTCCTATGAACACACGATGTCGATTTATTCAGTATATGCCTAAAAAGAAGGACAAATTCGGCATTAAGTTTTGGCTTGCTACTGATGTGCAGTCAAAATATTTACTGAACGGATTTCCGTATTTGGGTAAGGATGAAACCAGGCCCTATGGTAGAACGGTTGGCGAACATGCAGCTTTTCGCTTGATTGAACCTTGGAGACCACTGACCAGGCCCCTACCTACCGGGATTTGACCCAGTTTGACGGGTTTGAGTGCCTGGTCATTGGGGCGAAATTCGCCTGATCGCCCTATTGGGGCGGTCCACAAAGACAAGTACCCAGTTCGGCCAATCAACTGAGTCCGGATTTTTCTGTGTTGTTCACTCCTAAATTTAAATGTTCTGAGATCTGACGCCGCACACCACGTACTCGTCATGACAGTTGAAATGGGGCTGGACAATTTAGTGCCGAAACGTTGGTACTGAACTTAGCTTGAAAAAGGGGAGAGAATTTTGAGGGAAACTAAATAAAGAAATTAACTAGATAATGAAACCACTGAAATAAAAATATAATTAGCCAATAGCTAAGTCGTACCATCGGGAAAATTTTTGGGCCGAGTTGCAAGGCAGACGAAAACGCTGCGGGGGCTGACGGGACTGCGCCTTTCTACCGTACCCCACCTAGTAAAAACTGGCTCCGTGGGCTGTCCCATTAGAGCGGGTCCGGTAGCTTTTGCGGACAATGTCCAATTGCACCTAATAAAGAGGCGAACAGTCAAAAATAAAATGAATAAAAAAACTGCTGCTAAAAAAAAAAACCCTTGTGCTACCAGTTGGGGCCGGCCATTGGCTCGTCCCAACCGGCAGCACGAGGAACTGCAAGGGGAACCTGGAAAAGAAGAATGTTACATTTTAAACTGAACTTATTCTGAATTACACTTTAACTACATTATTGAAATTAATTTACTTTTATTGTGCTAATTGACTTGGCTACCCGTCCATTGGGCCCATGAAAGGTTGTTAAATAATTAACAATTTGTAATTTAAAATATGTACTATTGCCGTTAACTGACTAAACCATAATGGGTTGTTGTTGTTGTTGTTGGTTTGGCCCAAGAGCCCGGTTTTGCAGCTTTTTATTTCTATATAGCTGACATGATCCATATAACTGTGAAACTAGTCTCCTAATTTTGAACCAATTCCAGATGAGAGACCTGCATCTGGATTGGCACCCCCAGAGGTAGCGCTTATATAGAACTTGGAGGACATTAGAGCCACGAACAGATTTAACGGCTTGATTGAACCTTACTACAACACTGGAAGAAACCTGACAGTGGACAATTTCTTTACTTCACTCAATTTAGTAAAACAAATGAGAAACGCAGGAATAAGCTGTGTTGGTACAATAAATCGTTCAAAAAGAGAAGTACCTAATTATTTGAAGAGAACAAGAGATGTGCTGTATTCTAGTAAGATTGCTAAGCATGGTAATATAACGCTTACGTCTTATCAAGGAAAGGAAAACAAAAACGTCTTGCTCATGAGTAGTTTACACCCAACATTGGAAATTTCATCTAATGAAAAACAAAAACCTGAAGTTGTAAATTTTTACAATGCGACCAAATATGCAGTTGATGTTTTGGACCAGATGGCCAGAAAATATTCTGTGAAGTCCTCATCCAGACGTTGCGTTGGCCAGTTCATTTTTTTAACATTCTTGATTTCGCAACGACAAATGCATGGATTATTTATAGAGATACGACTGGATATAACAACTACAGTCGCCGTGATTTCATTTTATATACAGCTGAGGAGCTCAGAAAGATGTACGTTTAAAAAAAAAAAAAAACAATGCTTTCTTCTTGTAACCAGTTAAAAATTGATGCTTGTCACACTCCAGCCCGTAAACGTAAACAATGCCAAATAAATGCTTGTAAAGGCAACAAAACTCAGAATATTTGTGAAAACTGTAGAAAATATGTTTGTGGAACCTGTACAAGTAAATTAAGAAATCAGTAATCTGTGTATGCTGTCAAACCGAATAATGTAAGTAATAAATTTAAATTTGATTTTAAATAAAATCAATTTGTATTTAAATTTCTTAAACTGTAACAGGTTTTTAAAATATTGAATGATTTTTTATTTTTTATCTCTTTGTTATGCTAAATTAGCATTTGTTTACATTTGTTTATCTTATTTACTATATAGTTTACTTATTAAACATGCATGTTGTATATTTACAAGATTTAACATACATAATATTAGCAAAAAATACGCTTTTTCGTTTATTCGATACAAGCGGTCAAAATGACCGGTGATCGTAGTTATAGGTATTCGGAAAATGCCGTAATGCTAGTGTTAATAAAGGATCTGAAAATCACAATTCAAACTATTTTGTAACTTGGTGCATAATTTGTAATTTACACTGAAGATTTCGGTAAATTAGGTCTGTAAATTCGTTCAGTGATTGAACTAAAAATTAACAGTTAAATGAAACATTAATTCATTTGAAACAATTCGTTATATAGAGTGCTTTGTAACACATTGCATCAACTAACGCATAAAGTTCTTTTGTGTACATTTTAAATGTATTCTGAATATCCATTTTAAAAATTGAATATATGCGACAGAAAACAATTAAAAATTACCACATTAGAATTCAGCACTTTAGACTAAGTTTGTTAATCAAACACATACTATTGCTGTTTTTGAATATTCAAAGTCATTTTTTTAATTAAACTAATTTTAAACAATGTCATCAACAAGAAGAACTAATTGGATATCGTCAAAACAGAAGCCGAATTGTCATATTGAGAGAAACTGGCCTCTCTTATGCTGAAATTGCAAGACAAGTTGGTGGTTCAGTGACTTGTTCTGGTGCACGAAAGTTCTGTTTACGTTATGAAAAAACGAAATCAGTGGAAAATAAGACCAAATCAGGCCGAAAAATGCACAAGTGCTACTGCCGATAGAAAAATTAAACGGTCATGCCTTCAAGATAGAAAAATTTCATCAGATGCCATTAGATGTGAAATGAATGCAGCGGGTATTGCATTCAACAATTGCAAGAACAATAACAATAAAGTTATCAGGATTTGGACTACACGCTAGAATTCCAAGAAAAAAACATATTTCAATCAAAAGCAACGCGAAAAACGAGTTAAGTGGGCAAAAGAACGCATTAAATGGTCAGAAAATCAATGGAAGCAAGTAATTTGGAGCAGTGAGAGTAAAATATCTCTCTTTGGTAGTGATGGTAAAAATACGTGAGACATAGAGTAGGAGAAGCACTTCATCCTGATTGCATTGAAGCAACTACAAAAAAACCCAACAAATGTCATGATTTGGGCATGTATGTCTGCAGATGGTGTGGGCCGAATTCAAGTGATTGATGGCATCCTGAATGCCAAAAAATACATCGAAACTGTCCTCGAACTAAAATTGATACCTTCCATCAGGGATCTCTTCCCCAACAACGCACCATTTATTTTTCAGCAGGATTCAGCTCCATGCTACACAGCAAAAGTATGCAAAGCATGGTTTCAAAATAAAGGCATTGATATATTACCATGGCCAGGAAACAGCCCTGATCTCCATCCAATTGAAAATTTGTAGCGACATTTGAAAATTCTTGTACGAAAAATACGTCCATCCAATAAAAGACAACTTATTGAAGCTATAATTGATTCTTGGCACCATGTGATTACGAAAGATGAACTCCAAATACTCGTTCACTCGATGAAAAGACGCTGTGAAGCTGTCTTAAAAAATAAGGGTTGTCATACTAAGTATTGATTGTGTAAGTATCACTTAAAAAAAATGCAAATCTAAGATAGATCTTACTATTAGTTGCATAACTTTTTTTGTAATACTGTTTTTATTATTAAATTCTACATTAAATTACCTTCAATATATATAAACTTTTGTATTGAAGGGAAAATTAATATATTCTACAAGCACACAAAGTTGAAAAAACATGAAACTCTCAAAAAATGCCCACACCTTTGGCCACCACTATATATATATATATGGGACCTAGGCTTTCGTTTTTTGCATTTTCAGGTGATCCAGTTGCTCCCACCAGCGGACATTTTAACGCAGTGTATAATCGGCTGAGGTCAGCTAAATTGTCAAGAAAGGCCGAGTTTGTGGGATCTACGCTTTCACTCTTTCTATTAAACGAGCAGCCTGAGCACCAATCAGATGTCGCTATAGCGAACGTCATGAGTGACATCACACGGAGCGCTGCGAAATTTACGTGATGTATATGAGAAGAAACTGCGCACCAAGTGAGTCTAGATCAGTTGTCAACTGATGAGGTCAAATGGCAACCAGGCTGAACGTTATTTGTCTTCCGATTTGGACATGTTCGACTTGTCTGAATTGTGATGGATTTAAAAGCTAATATGTTGTTTCTATTTATTTAAAAACGACAACCCATCCCTTTACATAACTAATATGTATATATATAATATTTTATTCGTTTCAATATACTACTTCTAAAAGTTTATGTTTTCGTCTTCTATTTATTGCGCCAGAGTAAAGTCGTTCTCTATTTCTCTCCCTCTCTGTATATATATATATATATATATACAATAAACTCTGTTTAAGGCAGAATCAATAGGGACCGAGAAAATTTTCAAAAGTAGACAATATTCAGACTTATGCAAAACAGCTAAAATAAATAAATAAAATACATATGCGCAAGTCATATTTTTACGTTCGTAATCTTTAGTACAGTTTTTTAAATGAAATTATACGTCTTATTAAAGTTATTATTAATCTCAAAAACATTATATGAATAATAAAATAAATAGTAGTACCAATGATAAATTTTTCCCATTTTAAAAGTTAATGAAAATCATTTACCTTAACAACTACTTCATATTTCACATAGTGGCATAGTAGTTTTTAAACAGTCGAAAAATAATCTGTTATCTATGTTTGTTTTGTCTTTCTTTTTACGAAGCCTTTTTCAGTAGCACATTGCAAGTCCGTTATTATGGGTATCAATACTTAATTTTTTCGAATGAAAATTTTTTTTCGAGACCCTAATGCTTCTGAAGGCGTCTTGATACGTTTGAATTCCTCCATTGGCTTCATGGTTTTCATAATCGTGCTCATCTTCATTTTCAATAGCACTTTCCAAATCTTGATATCGCTGAATCGAAATGTCCACAGA
Source organism: Maratus michaelseni (assembly GCA_963931845.1). NCBI lineage: Eukaryota > Metazoa > Arthropoda > Arachnida > Araneae > Salticidae > Maratus > Maratus michaelseni. Next base: position 175,181,787 of record OZ007594.1, read on the forward strand.
AGTGTCTGCTTCAGTAATATACACTATATTGTCAGCTGATACGTATTCTTCTTCATTAATTTTTTCATTGCTGTGAACACATTTTAAGTCATCTATTAGATTTTGTAACTCATTTTCTTCCAACTGGTCAACTGATTCATGGGCATTTTCTGAAACAAAACCAGCTTTTCTAAAACAATGAACAATTTTTTCAGACGACATTTCTGAGCAGGATTTGGTAATCCATTTGGCAGCATGTAAAACACTTATATTTTTTGCCATTTCGGTGGCAGAAGAGCAATTATCTAAAGAGGCAATAATGGACAGCAAGAGATATTTTTTGTAAATGGGTTTTCATCATTTTTATAACTCCTTGATCCATATGTTGTGTTACTGCAGTAGTATTTTCAGGAAGAAATTGTAATTTTCGAAATTGGCATGACAAGGTGAATTGTCAAGAAATAAAATAAAATTTCGATTTTCTTTGATCATACGGTTATTGAATTCAGTCAGTCATTCTTCCATTATAGCAGTCGACATCGACGATTTTTTTAGATCTCCAAATCACATGCAGTTTATCAATGTTCACATTTTTAAAACATCGCGGCTTTTGCGATTTTCCTATCACTAAGGGTTTTTCTAAACTGCCCTCCATATTCGCGCAATGAAAAACAGTGACACGCTCTTTGGAGTTTTTACCACCGTGGTATTCACTTCTTCTTTTTGCAAGGGACTTAGTGGGCAACGCACGATAAAATAGTCCCGTTTCGTCGCAGTTGTATATATCCTTAGCTTAATATCCTTTAATCAGTAGAGGAAAATTTATTTTCCATTCCTGAATTTCTTGGTCTGGGACGTTTTTCGACTCTCCGCAAACTTGCTTCATGGCAATATTGTGTCGATTCAGGAAACTTAATAACCATCCAGTAGAAGCTTTGAAATCCGTTTTACTAATTTTTCGGCTATCTTTTTCGCCTTTTCACGCAACAGTGCTCCAGGTATGGGCAAATTTTTAGCTCTAGCATTAGAAAAACATTCAAGTGTTAGTGCATCAATGTCTTCATTTTTCACAGTACCTTTCCGCTTTCTGTTGGATGATTTGCTTTCCAATTCCTTTTCCAACTCTGTTCTTCTTTTTATAGCATCATAAATTTGTGTTTTACAGCATTTAAATTTCATACAAAGATCATTTACAGAATAATTTTTTTTTAATTTAATAACTTCTATTTTATCCCGCAGCGATATCGTATTGAGTTTAGATTTTAAAGCCATTTTTTACTATCACTTAGTAATATCAGTAGACAATATAAGATGAGGAAGACCAAATAACAAGTGCAACGACCTCGTTTTCTGACCATGTCATTTATTGAAATAAAACATACGTCACTTCGAATTCATCTTCCATCCCCTTCCCCCCTCTGAAACCACAACCAGCGCCACATACAGAATGTAAATGATTGTAGCTTCCACCCCCCCTCTCCCTCTCATATTAGACAAAGAGTTATGGCGACCAAATGACTGATTGCCATAAACAATGATCAGAACTCAAAATCCGAAGCAAGCAAAAAAAGTGATATTCTTTCGCTAATACAATGAAAAAGAGAGAAATGTTAATGTATAGGGATTTTCTTTTATCAATTTCTTTTTTTGTATAATTAATTGAAATAAATGTAAAAAATGTACTTGGTATGATGTTTTTTCTTGCTTTTTTTTAAGAGGAAAAACATTTTGCTTATATATGAGAAATAATGGAATAAAAAATTATTCCTTAAATATTTAAACATTTTCCGTTCTGATGAATCAACTTTATTAATCTATTACGAAATGTAATTAAAATGTTGAACATTTGATGTATGTATATCAGTTTTGAAGTTTCATAAACCAAATGCCTTTCATTTTTTTATTTTTTTCCCGTCTTATGCAAAATTTTGATTTCGATGGGACTTTAGAAAGCTTTTCGTTTCCGCGTTAGGCAAATTCCGGCTTATGGAGCATGAATTAATGCTATTTCCTATGTGTTTGCTGGGACTTGAAAATTTTTCCGCGTTAGACAAAATTCAGGCTTATACAGAGTCTGCCTTAGACAGAATTTACTGTATATATATATATATATATATATATATATTAATGAGCATAAATCATTTTTAAAAATGTTTTTGAATTCGATAAATGAATTATTGTCGGAAAAATATTTGCAGCCAGAAAAAGCGAAAAATATTCCAATAAATCTCTTCTAAATAACGTATGTACGTAACAGTATAAAGAAAAAGATTCAATAAAACATGATATTTAGAATATAAAACATATACATAAGCACCCGTTTTTTTAAGTTGAATTATTTGTATTTTTATCAATCTATAGTTACCTGGCGCTGATCATTGCTACCCTAGAGACACATAGTTTTTTTTCTTTCTGTTAAATAATGGTTATCAATATCTTCACTTTTCATGAAAAGAAGTCCTTTCAAAATATATTTTATATTTTCATGTTTCCGTTTTTTTCGGTTGAAGGTATCAGCCACTTAAAAAACATCAAATAAAATATCTTAAGAAAGTATAAATCGACTTTAACAAAATAACTCTAAAATTTAAACAATTTAAACATAGTTACGAAATTCGAAATTTTTATTTTAAGAAGTCAATTGTGAAATAATTTTGTAACTTTTGTAAATAAAATTTTAAGCAACTCTTATGTATTTCAGAACATTGATTTTGACCGGAAAAGGTTCATAAGGTACTGTTAGTTTATAATCATTTGAATACTAAGCAAAACTTATCTGAGTGGCAACACGATGTGTTGTATTTGGATTGCATAATCTATTGCTTCGGCAGAGAAGAAATATAAATAATTTATTTATTAAATAATGTAATATAAATAAATATGCCATACTAAGGAAAAACTAACATTGTTATCACTATCGGTAATGCAATGCTGAAATCAATGAGGCCACATTATTAAGGATATTATTACACTAGAGGATTTTTAAATATAATATTTAAAGTACTTATGAATGAGCAACTTGGTGCTCTTTACTTTCAAAAAATATTTTTATTTCGAGCGGATAGTACTTTGCATTACTGTAGGTTAATTTTCCGTAATCGGGATAAATTACTGGTGTAAAACACGAGGCATACAGGCCTCGTGTTTGCTATAACTATATCTATAGTATAAAGCAAAAACACGTGTATGAGTAACGCTGAAATCATAATGACGGTGGCAAGTACCTAACATCTACATTTCGCTTTTCCTGCAATTTTTTAACATCAAAACATCGTACAGTTTCATTTTTTACACTTTCAAATAGAAACAACAAGAACAAAAATTCATGCGTTAAACATAGATTATGAAACACATTTCAACACCTTAAGAATATTGTAATGAAACTTCATTGATAAAGTGAAAGATGATGCCTACGTAATCAATTTGGAAAAAAGCATAGCGCATTTGGGTCATTCCATGTCAAGTGGCCTAAATTTTGGCATGATTCCTGCTCGACCCCCTTCAATTTTTATATAATTGATACAGGACATACATATATGTATAAGATGGACATATGCAAACTGTCAGTTTCAGAAATAGTATAGTTGGGCCGCTAGGGGCCCTTTTGTAAAACTCACTATTTCATGGTTGCAGAAAAAACGAGGAAATCAGCAAGTTTGCCATCTTATTGCTCATGATACAAGAAACTTTACTTATTGAAAATAGGTGATCTAGTTCAACGTTTTGTGCTAAAAAACGTAATTAGAGTATTAAAAATCACAAATCAATACCTTTGTCATTACTTGGAAACAAAGTAGGCCATACGGCCTGTCGCGATGAATTTTACCCGTACTTTAACATGCTGTTAGTCCTGAAAAAAATTATTTTAAAAGTTAGCCACTTTAACAATTAATTACCTATGAAGATGACATAGAGCTGCTGGAGTTGTTTCTTTCCTGCTGAAATATCCATTAATTTATTCAGCTGTGAAATCTTCTAAAAAATTAAAATCAACAATTATACCCAATTTTCAGAAACGTATATCTCAAAACGGACACTCCTGATATGATTACAGTTAGCACCACTGAAAGGAGTACGTCGTAATCTATAAGAAAAACTTTATTTCCATTTGGGCCTGTTACATATAGAGGAAAAATAGTAAAATTTAAGACATATTTTACGCGATATTTCTTCTTCGAAAATTTTGTCTTTCAACAAACTTAACACAAAGCTTTTTATTTACAATGATAAATGCATAGATAATTATCTCTTGTTGTGGTCCATGGTTGCTTCTGCTCTACCATTCTGAATGATTGGTAACTGCGTCACCAAGGGGTCACGCCCGATAACCATGAAAGACTAGCTCCTGGGGATGCTGCAGTAACATTTGCTATATGAGGGTCGCAGAAAAAATGATGAAATCACTACTTTTGCCCTCTTATTTCTCAAAATAGAATAAATCTTACTTAATAAAAATAGGTCATCTAGTAAAACTTTTTGTGCTAAAAAACATAATTGGAGTATTAAAAATCAGAATCATTATCTTCGTCATTATTTGGGTTCAAAGTAGGACATATGGCTTGTCGCGAGAAATTGTACCCTTTCTTTAACAAGCTGTATCTACTAAATAAATTAATTTAAACATTAGTCACTTTAGCAATATATTACCTATAAAGATGCCATAGAGCTGCTGAAGTTGTTTTTTTCTTGCTTAAATATTCATTCATTTATTCAGCTGCGAAATCTCCTAAAAATTAAAATCATCAATTCTACCCCATTTTCAGAATCGTATATCTCAAAAGGAACACTTTGATGTGATTACGGTTAGTACCACTGAAAAGAGTACATTTTAATATATAAGGAAAACTCTATCTAATTTTAGGCCTCTTACATATAGTGCAAAAATAATTAAATTAAAAAAAAAACTATTTTACACTGTTTTTTCGAGATTTCCATTTTTCAAAGAATTAGACTGTTGAACAAAGTCTATCCCAAAAATTCCTTACATAAGACTTTTGAATTTTGCAAATGTGTTTATCTGTATGAAAAATAATTTATTTTTATGAATGGAGTTTTTTCTTTGCATATACAGTGCAAACTCGATTATCCGAGTTAATTGGGATCGCTAGTACCTCGGATATCGGAAATCTCGGTTAATAGAAATTGTGTATAAAAACTCGCCGTGCTCGCCAATTTAACATCTCATAGAATAAACAACAAGGTTTTTTAAATGATAAATATAAGCATATATAAAGTTATGTTTCACAGATCAACAAATTAATAAAGGAAATCACCACTAGTAGTAAATTATAAAAAGCAAATTGATTTTTTTAACTATACTAAGTTATATATTGAAAGATGTAATTTCAAAAATAAAACAAATCTCAAGAAAATATTTGTTTTAATTTAATTACATTAATTTGTTAAATTTACATTATTTTTTTTAAAAAGTCTGTTACTTTTCGTTGAAAAAGTCTAGATTTTATATCAGTGGCTACCCGATCACACCAATGTGCTTGAACACCTTCAGTATGAATTATAGTCCTTGAATCCTCAAAGTCCTGGTCCTCATTGTCATAAGCATTAATGTCCGATGAGGAATTAACGGCTTGTATAATTTCTTCCTCATTAAGAATTAGAAAACATGGATGTTGGTTTTCAACGCCCAGCCATTCGGAAATGTCCTCTTCCAAAACTTCTTCACACCCTTCAATGCCATTCATAATCTCAAAACGTTCACCGTCCGTCGGTTGGGATTCATCCTCTCTCCTCTTCTGAATAACTATTTTGTGGAATGATTTTCGTATCATATCTGCATTTACTAATTGCCATGATTGAGCTTGGTGTATGTGGCCTGGGCCGTAGATTATGTCTTTCACAGTTATCTTTTTCAGAGCTCCATTTAGATTTTCTTCGCATTCAAGAATATGAGTGATAAGTTCCTTTTTGTAATGTCTCTTCTTCATTGCTTCAATCAACCTTTGGTCCGTTGGCTGTATCAATGATGTCACGTTTGCGGGAAGAAAAATCGATTTTATTTTTCCTGAAGTCAGCATTTCTTCTTATGGATGACAAGGAGCGTTGTTAATCAGCAGAACTGCTTTATGTGGAAGATTTAGCTTCGAAAATGTTGCTTTACATGTGGTACAAAGTCATCATGAAACCATTTTTCAAAAATTTCGGAGTTCATCCAAGCAGACCTATTATTTCTGTACTTCAAGGACAAGGAATTTACATTGATGTTTTTAAATGCTCTCGGTGTATTTGATTTACCGATGTCAAGTAGCTGTAACTTATCAGTTCCACTTGTATTTGCGCAAACAAGAAGCGACACCCGATCTTTGCTTTTCTTGTAACACGAGGCAATGGTTTCTTCCTTAGATGTCAAAGTTTTCGATGGCATCATTCTGTAAAACACGCCGGTTTCATCGGTGTTATAAATTGTCAAATTTTCTTTTTCTGTCATTTCTTCAAATCTTTTCAACAAAGTCTTTAGTAGAACCTTCATTGGCAAACAACTTTTCTCCGGCAATTGCCAGTTGTCTAACGCCATGTCTTTTTATAAATTTAACCAAACTTGACTTGCAGAAACACTTTCATTTTCGTTTAATTTTTGGCTGAGAAGAAGAGCTTTCTCTTTTAGAATGCTACCGGATATAGGAATGTCCTGCGCGTTGTAGCTTGAACCAAAGATAGACTGCTTCATCAAGCTTTTCCCTTTTGGCTTTTTTAATGTCGACCGTCCTTTTAAGGCCTTTGACGAATCCATCTTTGAACTCCTCTATTACCCCTCCATTTGTGATTTGTTACGTCTCCAGTCGCCTACTGTGATTTCACCAACTCCAAACTCCAAAGCCATTTTTTTAAAACTTTCACCTCTATTAATTCTTTTAATAGCTTCAAGCTTTTTACCCATCGAGACAACAACTCTCTTTAATTTTTCGTTCTTCATTTTAAAAATAAACGACTTACTATTTGAGCGATGATCAGATATGAAATGATTAAAGAAAAGGTTCACAACAAAACAGGGGATTCGCGAAAGAAAAGGCAAACAGAAGAATGTCATGAAACACAAATGGCTATTGTGAGAGTAGCCAATTCATGACACTGTCGCCAATCATGTGGGGGAGCCTAATTGCACCTCGTGTTCAATAAGGCCACACGACCACTGGAAACAAAGCATTCTTTGTTGTTGACTTCTCATGGTGCAATGTTTCTCGGAAGTTGAGTGGTTTTGTGGGCGTCAGAGCCTGTAGCATGGACATTGAACTACAAAGTGTGGTCTTTTTCAAGGCTCATTCACAAAAAAAAAAATCAGACTTCCTTATCGGCTTGGTTAACAGAGACCTCGATTAATCGAAGCTCGGTTAATCAAGGTTCTACTGTACATTATTTTAGTGACGGATCTGCTGAAAGAATTAAAAAAATATTTTGAATCTTTGTTACCAACAGAGTGACTTTGGAATCGCTGCAGAGTGGAATTTGTTTGGTACAATCCATGGAAAATCAGCCTGTGACGGAATAGGAGGAACTGTAAAGCGGCTGGCTGCAAGAGCAAGCTTTCAAAGACCAATTAAAGACCAAATTTTAACTCCGACGGATCTATAGAAATTCTGTGAAAAGAAAATAAAGGAAATTAAATTCATTTTTGTTAAAAAAAATAAATTGAAGCAGTACAAGCTGACCAAGAAGAGCGTTTCAAAAGTGGGTGCACAGTTTCTGGCACAAGAGATCATCATCATCATTTTGTACCCGTAAATAAAAAACAAGTTCGTGTGAGTAGAATAACATATGAAATACCATTCTTTATAACACATGTTGATAACAGTTCTAAGACTGCATTTTACTATACATTCGTTTCCGATATACAGACTAGACAGTATATTGTCTGTATCTATGACAGAAATTGGTGGATTGAATATGTACGTGAAATATCAAATGAAGAGCGCGATTTCTTATATAAATTCTATAAATTTTATGCCCCCTCATGAAGCTGCCAAAATGTTTTATTGGTCCATTAGACAAGACCTTTGTTGGATTCCAGAAGAGCAGATAATAGCTACGGTTCCAGTTCCAACAGCAACAACAATGAATGAGAAATACAGTTTACCTAAAACTCTTGTAATCTCAATCAATAGGAAATTTGATAAAAGTAACATGCGCCGCAGACGCCCATGAGGGAGCGCACCGCGCACAATCGACCACCGAACCCAAGTCCTAAGAGACTTTTATTGTGCCAGCAGCTTTGGCTCGCTACGGCGCTTCGGCCGTAGAAATTTGGTAAACTGAACCAATAACTAGATGTTCTTTACGACTTGGAAACCCTGAAGCAACCCAATTGAAGTTTAGAATTATCAAAGAAGTTTCTATAATAGACTTGGGAACATGTTAGATACTCACATTTAGGCTTGTGAGCATGTAGTAAATAAACTTAACCTGGAGCCAAAATTAAATAATTTTTTTCTTATAGATTAAGACGTGCTCTTTTCAGTGGTACTAACTGTAATCATAGCAGGAGTGTCCTCTTTGAGATATACGTTTCTGTAAATTTGGTGGAATTGATGATTTTAATTATTTAGAAGTTTTCACAGATGAATAAATTAATGAATATTTCAGCAGGAAAGAAACAACTCCAGCATCTCTACGACATCTTCCTAGGTAATTAATTGTTAAAGTGGCAAACTTTAAAATAATTATTTTCAGTAGTTACATTATGTTAAAGTATGGGTAAAATGAATCGCGATAGGCCATTTGGCCTACTTTGAGGCCAAGTAATTAAAAAGGTATTGCCTTGTGATTTTTTAATACTCTAATTACGTTTTTAGCACAAAACGTTGTACCAGATCACCTATTTTCAATAAGTAAGGTTTCTTGTATCATGAGCAATAAGATGGCAAACTTGGTGATTTCCTTGTTTTTTCTGCAACCATGAAATAGTGAGTTTTTTACAAAAGGACCCCTAGTGCCCCAACTATACTATTTCTGACACTGACAGTTTGCAGATGTCCATCCTATACCTATATGTATGTCCTGTATCAATTATATAACATTTGAAAGGGTTCGAGTGGGAGCCTCTAGGCCAGTTGACATGGAATGACCCATTTGAAAACCCAATTTCAACAATTACTAATAATACTCCGAATAATATCCGAATTTTTTATGTGCAACCCCTGTATATGATCAATATATTTGTATTTGTACTACGTATTATACTAAAATTTAGGGCATAGCGCAGTTGAGATTTCCTCATTCTCATTTCTGTCAATGAATGAAAATATACCTGAGAGCTTCTGTGCAGCCCTGTATATGATCTATAGAATTTAAGCACACCAAGTAAGTTGCAAAAAATTCGATGAATTTTAAAACGCGTAGCACAACTGGAAAAGCACTTTCAATTATTGTTTATAGACAGCATATTGTAACAGAATTATTTTGTGTGTCCCTGTAAATGAAAGGTGAATGCTATGCACACCCTATTCTTTAGTAAGCATCTTGTAGTGTACTCAGTGATACATATCAATTTCAGTTTGTTTAATATATCGTAACTTCATTAAAATACACCGCAAACGATTTTTTCCCCATACAGCAAAATGTAACAGAATTCTTTTGAGTGTACCTGTAAACGAAATATAAAAGCTCAATGCTGAATACGCCATGGTAAACCATAATAACATATATCAATTGCATGGGAATCCGAGTATATTTACACGAATTAGAGCATGAACAGACAGAGAGAAAGACAGACGGCAGACAGACAAAACGAATTCATAAACACCTTTCAACTTTGTTTCAACTTTCCATATGTGTTAAGATAGATAGCTACCAACCATTTGATTCCGTTAATCGAGACAAAAATAATTTAAACCAGAAAAATATTGAAATTTTTCGTGCGTTTTGTGGATAGTATTAACTTTTTTTAGGTAATAAAATCTCTTTTTCTAAAAGTTTCCAACATAAATAAAATGTGTTTATGACAGTTCTAACTCTCGTATATACACACAAATTCACTTGTAATGTTTATATGTTATTCAAGTTTACTATAGCACGATTGCTATTAAAAATGATGCTTGTAGCATATAGTTCATTTATAGTAACAGTCCAAAGTATTTCGTTACATTACAGTCAATGGGAACATTGTCATCGTTTTAAGTGCATCTTAATAACGTTACAGAATTTCAAACATAATGCAATTTATATGCATTTATGAAGTGCACTAAAACATATTTTCTGTAGAATATAGCGTGCAAAACATTTATTAATCATTTACAGGGTCACACAAAATAATTTTATTACAAAATGCTCTATGTAGAAAAATCGTCTGCATTGTATATGAAATACGTTGTTGCCCTGTTTCAAATATAATGACATTTATATACATTACTGAGGTGCACTATAAATTTCTTACTAAAAAGTATGGTGTGAGTTGCATTTATCGTTCATTTACAGGAAGCTACAAAAGAATTCTGTTACAGTACTCTCTAAGGCTTAGAGAGTACTGTAACAGAATTCTTTTGTAGCTTCCTGTTAAAGTTAAATTGCCCCCCTGAAAAGTCAAATTGCCCCCAAGTGGGGCGTACGCCCCCCGTTGGGAAACACTGCTCTAAGCGATAATTGCTGGAAGTGCGTTTTGAACTTTGGCTTGCATTTGAAATTTAACTAAATTTCTGCCTAGTACGTTGTGTGTATGAATTCTGTTGCTATACATGGCTACACAAAGGAATTCGTAAGTACTGATTATGGGATTGAGTTTGCTTAAGTGTAGTTTTTAATTGGGTTATGACAATAGCTATGTATTAGAACGTTTGTTTTAGAGGTTATACCTCACTCAAATTATGATAGTATTTTAAATGTTGTTTTTCTTGAAATGAAAATCTATTCACGTCAGAATAGTTATTTTTAATAAGTTCAAAGATTTAAACTTTTTACACTGTCCCTCTGTTGGATTAAAAAAATTCTTTTCGGCACAAAAGATTTATTTGGATACTTTTAGAAAGGCGTCAAAAAACAAAAGTATTATATCACAGTAAAAAGAAAATAATTTAATTTTCCGGTTTCAAAGTATTTTTATTTTAATATTTTTAAATTTTTCATATTTTAAGGTATCCGAATACGTTCGTAGCACTATTAAAAAAAACGCAGAAAAAAATTACCACTTTTTGAATTTTAGTTTATGTGTGATTATATTTTTCATTAAATTACTTTAGTTTTAGAATATGGATAAATATATAGAGAATTTTGAATAAATTAAAAAAATACGTTAAAAAGGCTACACACAAATCTAATCATACAGTTAAAAAAAATAGTATCAAAGTAACCTTCACACACTTGTCTAAAGAATATACTATAACTTTTAAACTAATTCTATAAATAAACATTTAAGATCTAATCGAATTTTTGGCATATTTTATATTATTGTTATTGAAATATCATGCTATACTCTGAAAAATAATCTTACAGTGAACATTTGATTAGCGCATGGCCTTGGAAACATGGAAACATAATAAATATCAAACATATAAAGTTTTTTAAAAATGTAATGATAACGTTTTGAGTTTTCATATTTGAAAATAGCGAGATGATGCAAAAATTATGAAAGGGTGAAAATTACGTCATATTTAATGTGATACATTGAAAAAAGATTTTCTTGTAGCGTCGTTATAAAAGTCCAGGAGGCAGCGGCATTTTTTACTTAACCATTTTATACAAGCTGATTTTCAAATATGCAATTGATTTTACTTTGTCAATCACGAACAACCGTCAGCTGTCGTGCCAGTGGTGGTTTTGGCCTTAAGATCCAAAAAATCTCTCAATCAAACGAATGGCAATTCAATTACATAAGATCGCCATTGGTAGTGAGAATATCATTCAATCTTCCGTAATCGGGTAATCTTTTAAAACACGACAAATTAACGAATGTTTAGAGCTTGCAGTGGCTGGCAAGCGTCGTTAAAATGCAGTAGTTAGAAGGCGTAGTTAAGGGCAGAGCCCCCTAATTAATGTAAACAATAAAAAGCATGAAGCCATTGTTAGATCAGAATGAAATATTAATTAATATAATGTTTTTCATATTTTTTTTTAAATATTTCATTCTGATAATTGTAATTATATTTTAATTTGTCATTATTTCATTCATTTTAAATAATTTTTTAGAACTCTGTTTAAAAAGGAAAAAAAAATACAGAATTAACTTGTGACAAAACGACATTTTAGGTAGCTTTCAATATAAAAAAGTAAAAAGCTACCTCTTGCAGCCGTTCGGAGGAAAGCCATTCCGGAAAATTTCGATATATTTTCACCGATCATGAACCTCAGACCCCAAAACCACCATCCGTTCAAATATGGATTATATATATATATATATATATATATATATGGATTATATATATATATATATATATATATGGATTATATATATATATATATATAAATATATATATATATATATATATATATATATATATATATATGACCTATGTCATACGATAACGCTTGTATTTATAAATTAATTTGGATGAAACTAATTGTGTGTATTAAACTCACCAGTGCCTCGACCGAGTTGGTTGGCCGGCTTTGTCCGCCATCTTGAAACAAGATGGCGGCCACTGAAAATTTTAAAACTAAAATAAATATACAAAAAAATTAAAAATTAATTTTTTTAATTAAGTGTTAGGCCTTGATACAAGGATTCCAGAGCATTTTTTGTTTTACCTCTATCTTAAAAAATGGCTGAGATAGAGCAATTTGAAATTCTAGGGTGGCTAACATTTTGAAACAAGACAGCACATTATAAAAAACAACGATTAATTTATGAGTTTTAGTGAACGGGATTTCTCGCAAATTATTTTCTTTCATTGTTGTAATCATTTTCCCAATCATACGCATAAAACTATATATTCATATCCGTTATCTCCAAATTCTCGCCAAACGTGGCGACAATTGGCGAAATATCGCCAATTTTGGCGACCAGACTAAAATTTCATAAATGATGCCAATTTGGCTATAGCTCAATAATTTGGCGACGTTCTTATTCAAATTCAGTATTAACGAATCTTTTGTAAACGGTTTCTTTGCATTTTAACTTGCTGTTTTCGAGTAACATTAGCTAAAATTTTAGCTAAAACGAAGATATAGGAAAGCTAACTTTTCCCCCCGGTACAAGCCGGAAGGACTTTTTTAATTTCATAGGCAATGATGATTGAAAGAGAAGCGTATTTCTGTTTCTTTGCAAACAACTTTGTGATATATTCAATTTATAGTTTGTTTACTTTGTTTTTACGAATTAAATATATTTATCTATTTATTTGATTGCATTTTATGTTCTCCAATATTTCAAATGCCTGTCATATATTTTCAGTTTTTATCTGTTTCATTATTAATTTTGTTCTTTAAATGAAGAAGTTGCAAGTTTCAAACTGCTCTATCTCAGCCATTTTTTAAGATAGAGGTAAAACAAAAGTCGAAAGTCAAGGTGTTTTTTTTTTTAATCATTTTACTTACCTACGTTTTTTTCCAAAATCACCATGATTTTAAACAACTTACGGCAATTCTGCTATATTTACTTATTTTATTTTCGGAAAACGCGCTTCTGAGCTATTAAAAAAAATCTAATGTAACGCTTTACATCGTTCCCATTTTTTATCGAAATATTTAAAGTAAGACATATTGTACAGTAGGATGTATTTTGTAAAACATTGCACGGCTTTGCAATAAAACAAATTCTCCTAATCAGTACCTTTGATTATATTAAATCTCTCCAATTTGGGTCATTTTATGTTTATCATGTAAACGTATTTTTAATTTTTATTTCGAATTGAAAGTTGGTGTTTTTTTTAAGTTATAGTATATTTACTGTAATTCAAAATTTCGTTTTATAAGTGAAAAGAAAGTAATTATAAGAAATTATTAGACGATTGGTGAAAATGATTAATTGCATTTTTATTTCAAATTTCTTTAAAACTTTTATACGTAATATAGATCTATAAATATATTAATGGATTTCAAGCAAAAAAACATATATGTGTGTACGCTCTTATTTCTATTGAATAGCTAATTTAGAATGGGGCAATCACCTTATCACGAATATGTGCTGAATTAGCTTCATAATACAAGTATCTACAATACCTTCTTACTACATGGCTATAATTTTAAATATACAGTAAAACCTCTAAATAACGGACACCTCGGGAGCGCAGAAATTGTCCGCTATTCGGAGGTGTCCGCTATTGAGAAAACTTCAGAGATTCATAAAATCGCTAAGAAATGCTTAACGTTTCATTAATTGGCTTTTGTATGTCCGAGAACTTCTATTATATGATTAATCAGAAATTAAAATTACTTTTTTAAGCAATAAAACTGAAATGAAATTGTACATACATTTTCCCACTGTTTATTACATTCTAAAGGAAACAATCTGTTACAAAAGATTGCTTTTGCTTGTGATTACATGTAGTTAGTTTTTCTATGCGACGTTTTAATGCTATCGGTAGTTTTAATCCTTCTGAATCATCTTTTTTGGAAAAAAGAAAAATAATAATGTGTAACTGCTCACTGTGTATTGTCGCTTCTTGGAAATTCTCGATATTGCAGGAAACATCCCCTGGTTTCAGTATCTTATTTATATCACTAATAGAGTCAGCTTTTGTCGAAGATTCTGAAGGAATATAATCGCCTACGTCAACTGATTCTTCTTCAGTAGGTCATCATCAAAGTTAATGAACATTTTGGCATTTCTTCACTCCTGATACATTTCATTAAATCACTTATTGCGATAGTTCTTCATTTCTATCAGAAATAAGTGTTTCATTTTCTTTTAATATAAAGCCTGCTTTTCTGGAATATTGTCGTACGCATTCCGGTTATATGTTTTTTACACATGAAGAAATCCGAATTTGAAAGCATCGGGAACATTAACTAATTTCAGGCTGTTCTCAACTGTATTCATAGAATAAAACTTCGAAAGAATATGGCTTAATAAAAGCTTTCTCCATCAGGCTTTACAATTGTGTATAACGCCTTGATCATTGAAAGCATCGGGAACATTAACTAATTTCAGGCTGTTCTCAACTGTATTCATAGAATAAAACTTCGAAAGAATATGGCTTAATAAAAGCTTTCTCCATCAGGCTTTAAAATTGTGTATAACGCCTTGATCAAGGGGCTGGCATATGAAAGTTGTTTTTTTTTGGGGGGGGGAGGTGGGAGGGGGAAACACAGTTTTAACATTGTCCAATTTAAAATGTTTTGGATGAGAAGTTGCACTGTCCAAAAACAAGAGAACTTTCCTTTGTTTTTCTCATCCTATTATCAAAGGTAGTTAACCATTTAATCACTAAAAATCTGGTTATCCAAGCTTTTTTATTAGCTCTATAACACCAAATTTTTTAAATTGGATGTTCTTTGAGAAACATGCGGGTTTCAGAGATTTTTGAACTATAAGAGGAATTTAAAATTCCCCTAATACATCGCAACATAATAAAATAGTGATTCGCTCTTTTGTCATTTTTTCGCCCATACAGCCATCCTGAAAAAATTCTGAAAAAGAGTCCGTTTTCCTCGGCATTAAAAATGTTTCTCTCCTCATAACCTTCACAAATTGATTGCAGTTATTCATGCCAATCCTCCACTTTTTTCAGAGCTACAGATTTTGCTTTTCCACATATTGTTTTGAAAGAGATGTTGTGCCGAGACAGGAACTTTTCCAGCCATCTACCCAAACTCTTAAAATCATGTAATCCGAGTTCTTTGGCGACTTTTAAAGCCTTTTTCTGAATCAAAGGCCCACTGATAGAAATTTTTTTGAACGAATTGAAGTAAACCAGTTCAGAAATATAGAATTAATTTAAATGGAATACCTTAGTTTCACCTTTTTGGTGTTTCTCGTTAGAGATGATAATCCACAAATTCTTTATTTCGTAAAATCTCTCCCACTTGTGTTTTACGTATTTTAAAACATTAGGCAGGTATCCGTAAACTATATTTCTGTTTTTCAAATTTACTTACATTTACAATTTCAAAAATTTTTTAAAGTTAATCGCTTTCGTTTTGAGGTCATTCTCGAAACATTAATCACAAACAAGACACTAAATTCAGAATACGCAGAACTCAATGTATTCAGAAAACGATAAAAATGGTTTTAACATATTTTAAAGCTTTGAATATTGTATGTCAATTAAATCTGAAGAATCAAACAGTAATCGATACAAAATACATACGATATTGGAGGACTCCCCACACCATTGAGAATTTTCCAGAGACCACCCCCTACATTTATCTGTGGTCAAAAAATTTGTGACACATTCCCTTGATAAATTCCGATGCCTTTTACTTTTTTTTCATTTTCTTTCTCGTTAAAAAACATTTTTCATCCTTGATCGCCAAAACTACTGTCCGCTATTCGGAATGTCCGCTATTCAGAGGTTAAACATACAAAAATTTAGATTTTGGGAGTGGGGATTTGAAAAGTGTCCGTTAAATAGAGGTGTCCGCTATTCGGGAGTGTCCGTTATGGAGGTTTTACTGTATATCATATTTCGCAACCCCCCATCCCTCACACACACTGATATCTCCAGTTAATTTATTTACATACATAAAAAATACATTTTGAGATTATTTACTGCATGCACTGTGTTTCTTTATGTAGTTCATTGTTGAACATCACATACAGTGTGACTAGAACCGTTTTCTTTTCAAAAAGTATTGTTTGCATCTGCATTTAGAGTTTTCCCTATTTCAGAGTATGGAGAATTTTTGTAGTTTGAGTTTTATTCTCAAGTAATTTCTAAATGACATTTGTTTTTGAACGAAGTCACTAAACCTGACTCTGTTTTCACATTATGCACCTGTTGCAATTTGAATCGTTTGTTCTTTTCTCGAACTGAATGACAAAAGAACTTGGAATACAATCCGAATCCTCTAAGCAATATACAAACGCTAATTATGTGTAAAAGGATAATAAATTTCCTTTCTTTACAATTATTTATTTACTTTTTCAATATTATGTTTATAGATTTTTTGAGATTCATTTGAAGTTCTCAAAATTTTGTAACGTGTTTATTTCGAATCGTAATATTTAGATGCAGAAAGTTTATCATCTAGATACAGCGCTTCCCAACCTTTTTTCTTTCACGTACCCCTTCCTAAGGCTTTTCATTTCGGAGTACACTCAGTTATCATAATCACCCACCCACTCCTCTCCTCCCCCACATATTATTAAAATCTACATATCTCTTGAATGAAAATCAGTATTTCAAGAAATATTCATTATTATATTTTCTATTCATTAAGGGAGCACTGATGTTTTCAGTATTATTTAAAGTATTATAAAGTATAATTATTCAGTATTTATCAGTTATCAGAGCAGACCTATTAACAGCTGCACTCAGGTTATCTTGCAATTCTAAATAATCAGATTGTTTCGAAGAACTTGCAGTTCCCGAATCATCAGGTTGAATTTCAATTGCAGTTGCAGTACTCTTAAGAGTTCCGGATTTTAACGAGTTATCCATTTTAAACATAAAACCAAATCTTTTGAATAATAAGTAAACACTTCATATTAAATACTCATTAAAAGGAATAAAGCTTTTCAATTAATATATGTTAGTGATATAACTCCGCCTACTTGAAAAAAAAATAAGGTCCTGCTTTCCAACACGTTTTAAAATAAAACATTAAAACCAGAAACTTTGGCGTAATTTAGGCATTTTGTAATTATTATTAAAAACGGAACTAAATAAGGGGCTTGAGAAAAACGTAGTACAATGATCAATGGTAGTTTTCGAAAAGATTGAGGAAATATGTAAGTACACATGCATTATGATTAGCGGTGGGCGGAGCTAGTGACATGGAATTATCAATGAATTATTAGTTCTAATGGTCTTTTACCCTGATTTTGAGCGTAAAATATTGGAGTTACACATGAAACTAACTTTGTAATTCAAAACTATAAACTTTATTTGTGTGTTGTCAGTTAAAATATTTTTGCGATTTCCGCCATTAGCAATATTATTTTCACGTACCCCCAGGGGACGCGTACCCCAGGTTGGGAACCGCTGATCTAGAAGAATTAAATCTGATTTCTGGATACCTTGGAAATATTTTATTGTGTGAGTTATGCTTTTGCTGAGGAGGACACAAGCATTAAATTTATGTACCAGTAATTTTAATGTGAAGTTTGGTTATAGGAGAAAGTAATAACGTAAACTTACATTCAAAATTGCACAACCATTTAGAGGTAGTTAATGAAAATATCTAAAACACTAATTTTATGTTTCATTTTATTTTAAGTGAAACATAATATAAAAATTGTCTTTTTCTCTTCTGAAGTTAATATTTATGGCATATCACATATTAGTAGAGACCTGCTTTGCCTTTTATTCTGCTGTTATTTTGGAAATTCAAAATATTTATTTTTATGTTAAGAAACAAATATGCATAGGTAGGTTCAGTGCATAATACAATTTTAGCAAAGTATTTGATATATACGTCATCTATATTTGTGATTTCATGCATATTATAATCAATTATCATGTAATTTTTCAATTAATTCTAATCTATATAAATAAAAATGTAAATGTTCGTTTGTTCAAAATCTTAAATCTTCGAAGGTTCTTCACCGATTGCTTTGAAATTTTGACACAATGTTGCATTCGAATACGCGCGTGTTTTTACATACCTACTACTCCGCACTCCTCTCAATTTGTCCCTCCCCCGGTGGCCACTTTTATTTCTTTTTCCGACACCCATCATATGATATATTATTTGAAAGTCATTGGACCACTCTTTCATATTTTGAACCTCGCTTCTCTCTTTCCTCCTATTTGCCACCCTCCGCTCCTCCCTGGATGCACTTTTTCAATTTTTTTCCGACACCCATCATGTGTTTTATCATTAGAAGCCCTTTGACCACTTTTTCATGTTATGCCCCTCACGTCCCCCTCCCCCACTTTGCTCCCCCCAAGGGCCCTTTTCTGAAATATTTCGTTAGTATTTTTTATTTATTTTTTGTTTCTTGTTTGTTTTTTAGTTCATGTTTTACCTTTATTAACGTTTTTGACTTTTATAAGTGATTGTTATGACTTTCTTTCCTCTTTATCAGTACAATCGATTTACTTTAGTGCATCTAAATAATGCCTCGCAGAAGACCAAACTTAGGTCGTCATGCTTGTGCAGGGAAAGCAGTGCGACGAGCAATTGCAAATCAAACTGAGGAAGAATGGGCAACAGCGAGCGAGTGAAACAGACAAAGAATGGCTCAAATACGTGCCAAGGAAGCAGCAGAGCTAAGTGCAGCCAGACTTGAGGATTTGGCTGGTATTTGGATGAACTAAAGCAGATCGATTGCACTGAAAATGAAGAAAGAATGTTACATCAAATACATATAAAACTGCAAAACATTAAAAAAGGAAAAAACACGAATTAAAAAACAAACAAAAAACAAACAAAATTACTAACGAAATATTTCAGAAAAGTGCCCCTGATGGGACAAAATTGGTTTGAGGGGGATGGGAGATGCATAATATGAAAGAGTCGTCAAAGAGCTTTCTAATGAAATGTCACATGATGGTGTCGGAAAAAGTTAAAACAATGCCCTCCGGGGGTAATTTTTGGAGAAGGGGGAATAGTAGGTATATAAAAACATACATTTTAAGCATCAAACATTGTGAAATGAAACATATTAAAAACGTGCGCTTTCTCTTTTCTTTCTTTTCCATTTAACCAGACTGAGCCACATCAACGCTTTACCGGGTACAACTAGTATGACAATAAAATAATTACTTTTTTTCTTTATTACGTTAAATATATAAATTATACTTATTTACTCATGTATTTTAACATCTTGAAAAATGCAAGGAGAATGTAATCATTTGAGTTATACGTTAATGCATGCTTCTTGGCATTTGCTAAAAAACAAACATTCCCAAAAGCTACGCAACCGCAGGAAAATGTGTATCTATGGGGCTTTGAAGAGAAGAATGCCTTATGGTCATATTTTGCAGAAAATGGCAAAAAAACCGAAATCTTCAGCTTACGATAAATTAAGAGAGATCACGAACAACCCATCCCGAATGCAGCTTGATAACTGTCATCGGATAACTAGTAGGCCAACTCCAAAGCACTAGATAGGCAGGTAGCCATTTAAAGAATAGCAATTGGGGTGGTTATTTAAAACAAGTTACTTATTTAGTAAAATCTCTTTTATTTTATTTATTATTATATTACAATATTTAATTTGTGTTTCTACTGAATTTTGTTTGGAAAAATAATAAAACTATAATTTTAGTAATTTCTAAAATAAGTAAATATTTACTGTGCATCATACATATTTTCTAACTTACAAGTCTAGATTAAACATATTATTTAAAAGTATTCACCTTTTTTTACTGTCAGTCAGACTATTTATTTCTTGATATAATGTAATTTACGGATCTGTTACGTTTCTATACACAGCATAATATTTAATAGAAAATTGTGCAACGTATCTTTGTTGCATCTAATGTACTCTTAAATATACATTTTCATTTGAAACAAAGTTTGAATTCATGAAATTGTTTTTTTAGTTTCTGATTTAGAAAAGAAAAATTCAACAAAGCATGTGATTAAATATATCATAAAAAAATCACAAATTGCATTTATAAAGATACATTAATATCTTTTAAAAACACTTCCATATATTTAATAACAATAATATTATCAGAATGATATTTAGAAATAAAATGCTAAATGTAATACGATTTATAATTAATTTCAAAAACAACTTGAATATCTGCAATAAAAAATAGCTAAATAAATATTTAATATCTTAAAATGTATACAGAAAATATAAATAGTTTAATTTAATTTACACACTAGTGCATTTCCCTTAAGGTATTTATGTTCATATAACCTGACAACTACCGCAGTTATTTCCAAGTGAATTATGAGCATGCATATAACGCATCAAAGGGTATGCATAGATAATTTATGGTGAAGAATTTGCTAAGATTTCGTCAGTGGTTATGGTTAACAAAATTAATCGGTTAGTTGAGTAAGCACAAATATTTATAAAAGATCTTAGTTCCCCAACAATGCAACTGGATAATTTGTTAAAATATTAGATGCCCATTGTGTGGAATAAAATATTATTATTCGGATTGTATTTATGAAATACACATAGTTTAATCTTACATATTGTGTCAGATTTAATATAGAAATGGAGAATTTTTTTAAATAAGTACTTTCGAATTTCGGAGTGAAAATTACAGGGTGATTCAAATTAAAATATCCCTGTTTAGAATGCTCTGTACTGACAACGCACGAACGTGACGCCTTCATATTTTGAGGATCTACATTTCAAATCAAATGGAAATGATTGATGCAACAAACATTTGTTACAAAAATTACCGATAGGGAGGAATGTGGCTCTGTGAACATAATATACATAATGAATAAAAAAGGCATTATCCTTAAAGATTATCATACGAAGAGTCGTTATGTAAATTTAATAATTCACACGATATACACTGAAACGCTCGATCACAATATGAGTAACACCATCAACATTGCACATGTGATTAAGATAACAGACTAAAAACAGGACCTGATTACCAATAAAGCAAACTTCCACAAGTAAAAGGAATAGAATTGTTTTCGTAATTTTGCCACAATAGGGCGTTTAAATAATGTGACACATTTTATTAAAATTTACTAGTGGATGTTTGTCCCATTGATAGAGTTGCAAAAAAACCGGTTTATTTCCAATAGACCCGGATAATTCCCAGGTTTATTGCCAAAAGATCTGTTTTATTCACCAAAAAACAAGTTTATTGCCAAAAAACCCGGATTATTCCCAGGTTTAAACCGGGTTCTTTCTAGTCTTTGCAACTCTACCCATTGGTAATCAGGCTCTCCATACAAAGATTTCTGGAAACTGTCTGAAAATTGTCTCACTGTGTTCGATATGCCTACCATTCAGCAGGGAAAACAACTGAAACCGTGTTATAACGTGATGCACACCAGCACGTAATTGATCTCTAAAGATTTTATGTGTATGTAATCGCTAAAGCCATATCATCTTACGTGTGGTAACCTTATATGGCTCTTCTTTTTATGGCTCTTTCTCTTTCCGGAACACTCTTGTGTAGAGCGTAAAGGCACACTTATGTCTTCAGAAATTCTTGTGTACGGGAAATCAAAATTCTTGTCCATGGCGCAAGTATTACACATTTAGCAAGATTCTTTTTCAACTAATCAACAACAGTAGTTGCAACATTTTCAGCCATTTATGGTATCCCATGTTTTCGATTCCATACTCTTACTACAAAAACCCTTCCTGTCTTCTAATTCCCAAAGAATTATACGCCTTAACCCGCAATCTATTGTTTAACTTTTAAACACTACCTGTCTACTGAATACTCGAAAAAGCTTTACCAACGTTTTCGCTGTTTCCGTAAAACAACTGCAATAACAACACACATTTCTTCAACGACAAGCTGTTGCGTTCGTAAAATAGGGCTCCGAAATGTTTTGCAGAACATTTTTTCTGATACGAAACTCTTTCAAAGGAAGTTTATGGGAATTTTATTCATCGGTGCATCTCACAGCGCCCTCTATCAATCATATTTTAATTAAAATGTGTTCCTGCATTAAATATTCCCTTATGATTTGAAATGTATAGCGTGTAAATGTGGAGGCGGTATATCACTTGGTTCTCTCTCTAGAGCATTATAAACAGATATACTTTAATTTAATGAGCCGATATGTTGATAATTATAGTAAACAAGTTATATTCGTGAAATCCGTTGTAATAAATAATTCATAGAATAGTTCAGTAAAGTAAATATTTGCAGTGATAATTATTAACCTTCAAAGTATGAAAAATGTAAATTTGCAAGATTTGTGATAAAGAAAAATAAAAGGAACTACTTTTAAATGTATTTATTTTGTTAGTTTAATTTTGTTTGAATGTATAATTAAAAAACAGAAAAAACAGTAGCACACTTTTTAGATATGATGCTTCATTATCTGATTTAAAGATACATTATACATATTAGGTTCTTCGGAAAGTTCTTTCCGTTTGTGAAAGTTTGTTTGTATCGGGAAATTCGATCAATTCAGATATCTAAGGTCTATTAATGGACGGGCAGAATTTTCCGGTGCGAGTTGTTTTTGTCAAACGGAAGTAACATTCCGAACAACCCACTATTTAATTTATAAATACTATTTCATTTATGAATTGTATAATTTTTACGAGATGGTGGCAAATATTCTGAAGATTAAGTTTTTAGTTTTTTTTAATCGATATTTGCTTGAAATAACACAGGTCTACAAAATGTACTGTGTGAAAACTTTTTTAAAAACTTGTTGTGTTGATTTTTGAGATACTCATTTCAAATATAACTTCCTTTCAACACTTTCAACATAGTTGAAAAGTGTTTGTAAATTCTGTCTGTCTGTCTGTCTGTCGTCTGCCCGCAATCTAACTCTCGTAGATATATTCGGATTGCCTTGAATTTGATATATGTTATTGAAGTTAGTATTGGCAGTGTTGGTATTGAAAATGAATTATGTAGAATGTGTGTTTCTTTTACAGGAACACTCGAAGGAATCGCGTTACATTTCGGTCTATGGGGGAAAAATCATTTTCAGCATATTTTAATGATGTTTCACTCTTTTAAACATATTCAAACATATCACTGAAGAGCACTACAATGCGCCTACTGTAGAATATGGCAGTCATAGAATGTATCGTGTATCTACCAGGAACACACAGAAGAATTTGGTTACAGTACTGTGCGCAAAAAATAAATGATGGTAGTTCGTTTTCAGTTGTGGTGCGCGTTTTTAAGTATATATCTAATTTTTTGCAAATTAATTGGTTCATATAAATTCTATAGACCATATACACAGATGATAAAAAAATATCACCTATGTTTCCGTTTATTGAGGGAAATTGCTGAAAGGGAATTGTCAATTTTGCTATGTATTTACTAACTGAAGTTAAACTTATCATACTGTGTAGTATATATAAAAATCAATAGATCATACACAGGACTGCACAAAATAAATCAGATATTTAATTTTTTTATTGGTAGTAATTTCTGAAATTGGGTGTTCAAATGTGTTATGTGTTTTCTAAATTGTTTAAGTAAACTGTGAAATTTCGTTACTGTATTCTGAATGTGTTGGAAAGTGTTTCACAATCTAAGCTTGACGCATGATTTTTTGTTCTTGTTTTTATTTATCATTATTACATCTGGTTTTTCGCAATCAGTGATAATATGCGTTATTTTGATGCATATAGCACAATGGTTCACATAATTGATTGTTACGAATCTCACTTATTTATTTTTTTTACATGACTCGACTCATGTAGAGCCTAGTATAATCTACCCTAAGCAAATTATGAACTTTGGCACAAAGCATACTCTCGAGAACAGTTATAGTTAATACGAATGTGAAAGTTCAGTTATCAAAACCTTAAAAATCAATGCAATTTATGGATTAAGGCTTTTTTTTGCACCAACGGTCGAATCTGTGTCAGGAATGAAACGTTTTTAATTTTAGCCTCAAGGGGCTCTGTACACAATATTTAAAAAAACACTCTCTTTTCATTTGTTATCTATATCTGTTCACGATTTGTTTACTTTAAAGATGTAACACATTCTTTTGTTATATTATTGTGGCAAATAAAAAAAATCTAATTTTTAAAGATCTGTTGATTTGTTCCGCGACCCATCGTTTGGGTACCGCTGAAGCCTGTTAAAAATAATAATGGGGAATAAATAAAATAAGAACTAGGTCATATTTATATGTATATATTATTTTATTTGTATATTTATACACAGATAAGTACTTATTTACAAAATGCATTTAAATATTTTAATTTATATATTTTTTATTATTCAAAAGTTACATATACAGCCTTCTTCGTTTGATAGTAAAGCTGCGTTTATGATGTTCTTCTGTAATGTAATACTTCCGTATTTTCATGAAGAAACATTTAGCAATAATGTAATCATACAAATATTCCAATGATCCCTGTAGTTTTTTCTAAATGTCTTAATGTCTCTGTGGAAGTCTTACTCTTTACTGAGTGCACCATTCGATTTTCAATTATGTATATTTAAAGGTTGAATTTTCAAACTCACTGAACATACTATAGCTTGGAATTTTTGCAACTTGTTTTTAGCTACGTTATCATAGTCCGGCTCTTTATGTTAACCAAAAACGTACTAACAATATTTTTTTATAACAAATAAAGTTTTTTTTTCAAGTACATTCGTTGGAAATTGAAATAGTTTCACAAACAGCAATTTCCCTATGCCGGTTAAGTTTCCTTTGACTTTCGGTAAGTAAAAATTGTATTCACAACAACCGTAGATTTTTGACAGCGCTTTTAGGAACTGTTAATGCGTAATTTCATATGAAGTGGTTGTAAAAGAATGTTAACTAGACTTCTGCATAAAATTTTTTGCACATAGGTTCCGTCATGATGACTACGAAGCGTACATAGAATATGCAGACCTCCCGAAATCATACAGTTAAGGTCATTTCATGTTCCATGTGCGAGGAACTAATCCAACTTTTTATAGCATTCTTTGGAATGTATAGAATTGGTACTAGATAACAGAGTCACGGTTGTTTCCATTGTGTAAAATAGCAGTTTTGAGAGCCCCTATTTTCATAGTCACAAAAAGCAACCATTCTTCAGATTTATATACAACGCCAAATTATAGCACAAGTTCATTAATATCCTTCTAATAAACTAAGTCTTCAATTTGTAAAACGTAAATTTCCGTCTCCGGTTCTACAAGAAATAAAAGACGTTTCAGTAGCTAAGAATTTGTTTCTTTTAATCTGGAGTCTAGCATTTCATTAGATTATTATAAAATATGATCTATTCAAAAGTTTTTGAACATTGTTACCGAATTAAATATATTAAAGCCATATAGAAAATCAGATGCGCAATTTCCAAATCTGTACTAATATTAAGAAGGTATCTCTCTGTGTATATTTATATGTGTGCGATGGCTAGCGAAATTTGCCGTACGTAGAAATCTGGATATTTCAATAACGAGAATCCAAGCAATGCCCTGATGCACCTCTGGTTCAGATTAAAAATATTTTGATAATTAACCGGGATATAAATTAAAAACCAAAATTAAAAACTTACATGAAATGCTCCGGGGTTGAAGAATAGAATGGTTGGCACCTCCAGAGCGACGCGCGGCGTAGCAAGGAACAACGGAGGCTGGGTTTTTTGTTTGTTTTCATAACGCCCATCAGCAGATCCGTACTGGATATGGAAAAACGTATGACATATTCTTAAATTTTGTACTTCTCCGTTTTAAACGGCTGAATCACTTAAAAAAATATTGTTGCTAACCCTTTGAATAACGTTTTTCAAAAGTGCCGTTTTCGCGGTGGCCTTTTCACCCTTAACCTGACGCTCCCCTAGGGAGAAATTTCTGAGATCAATTTTCTCATTCAATTCTTACCAACTATGAAAAAATACCTTTTAAAGCTGAGACCTTTTCTTTGATGTTGCAATGGGATTTTAAAAATACGAATATTAACTCTTTCTAAAAAATTCGCGATTGCAGATGACTTCGTGTCTCCTCTAGACGCTCTCTTTTCTACGCTAAAACTAAATAAACGTCAGTATTTTGATACAATATTTGTACACCATCTCGGTATACCGGATGTTTTTCACCTATAAAATTTTCTAAACGTCCGAACGAGTAGAAGTATTTTTAAATAAATAAAATCTACGAAATTTTCGATAAATACCCTAAAACACGGTCTGTTTCGCCGAGTCTTCGCTCTGCGTCAGCTAATGTTTTCACACTAAATATTCATACTTTTTCAAAAACATTTTAATAAGGCTCGGAAAAAGTAACTATGAAACGACCCTACATGTAAAAAAGAAGAAAATGCCTTCTTACGAGAGGTTTTATCATTAAATATCTTTTTTTTTTCGCAATTTGATTTTCGTTCAAATATATAAATTCAATAACGATTATTTTAGTTATATTTAAGAGTATTATCTTGAACTATGACTATTTTCTACTTTCTTTGAAAATATAAAATCAATTTAAGATCAAAACTGACCAGAGCTTGCGTAGCACGCCCGGTGTACGCTACCGTAGGGAAGTGCTGCCCCCAAATTTATGTTTGTTTGGATAGATTTTCATTTGACAATAAAAAATGGGGCCTCCGTGGCCGAGTGGTTAAGACACCATTCCGCTAATCGCTTGAGAGCGTAGGAGTCAGGTCGGCGGGTTCAACTCCCGCCAGCTCCATTGCACACACTTTGTGGAGCTCCCGGATGTAACCCTCTGGTGTTAACCAGATATATTTGGCCCTGTATATTGACCATGACTTATAAGAGGGCACTTGATGTCAAGCACACAAGTCAGATTATGTTCTCAATAAACAAACAATAAAAAATCAGAACGCTACAGTGAACATTAAAAATATTCGTTTCAATATATAAATTCATTCAACATTGAATTTAGGTATATTTAAGATTATTATCACGGGCCTAGGCAACGGCGTGTACGTCAGCTAGTATTCAGATAAAATTGATTGACCGTGTAGTATAGAAAAAAGAAAATTTGACAATTTTCAGATAATTATAAACATATTTTTGTTCGTAACTTTAATTCGCAGATTCAGAAGTAATTTTCTCATGTAGTATGGGCTGCCATTTAACCGTACATAATGTTAAAAAGTTAAGTAATACGAAACAAGTATCCAATTTTGTTGAATAACAAAATTTAATATTTAAAAACCAATGTTTTCAATTATAACTGAAATTTGGTACTGTTATGCAATAAGAATAATGTAATATAGCTAATTAAATGATACAAGTAATGTTTGTGTAAAATTGTTACATGATACACAATTTTTGTAAATTTCAATTTCGCTTCCTAAAATGTCATTAAGAACAGTTAAAATTATTTTGAAAAAAGTATTTTATTGCATACCAGTATAATTTGAAAATTCGGTTTTTTAAATATATCCCCACATTGTTCAGCAAATAATTTATTGAGTCTCGGTGCTTAACGTGTGCAAAGTATGCGATGTACACATGTACTGAATTTTTCTGAAGGGGAAAAGTTTGTAGGAATAGTGTTAAAATAAAACATTTATTCATTGAGAAAAAGAAAAAACAGAATAGAATAATGATACCGAATTTTAAAATAACACTATAAATAGCTTCTTGTTAAATAATTTCCGTACAGCAGATATCACCGGCAAATGATATGTGTGAGTATATATTGCAATGAGGTATTAGTTTAAATATGTGAGAATTTCTTGAAATTTTAAAAATAGTTTTATATATTAAATAGCAGAATACTTATGAAAAATCATCAAATTCATAATTTGATTGAGTGTAACTCTAGAAGTTTGTATTTTATGTATTAGATTCTAGTTCATTACATTGTTTCTCTAAATCAAATTGGATATTAATAGTAAATTACAATTATTTTTATCGTTAGGAAATTTTAAGTATTAGTTATTGAATTATTTTTCTTAAATGTGTAAAAATTAAAAAGAAATCGAATCAAAATAATTAATTTAACAAATTAAAGTCTCTCTTTATATAGGAGAAAGTACTGCTAAACTGTGATGATGATGTGCTAATCCTATGAAAAAAGATATACAACTTTAGACTCAATTTAAGCAGCTCTCTAGTAGGTACTTGTTGAAATACTTAACTTTAGGACAGAAGATGCAGCGACGATTACGGTATCCCCATACGGGCATTTATTTAGTTATTGTGTTAAAAAAATTATATATTTTTTCTACTTTTCAAAAATGTTAAATACGATCATATTTCAAGTTACTCTTACTTTTTATATTATGGGCAGTGATAAGAAATTATATAGCAATAAAATTGTTCTCAGCATTTAAAGAGCATTTTTACGGCTTGCTTTCCGATCCAAATTCTCTTGGGTTTAAACCGGATATCCTAAGTGGGATAAGGAAAGACAACGTATAACAATAATTGAAAATTCTGTAAACAATGTTTGAGGAAAAGGAAGTCAATTACGAAAGTTAGTGGGAAATTGTTAAAGCTGACAAAGAGGTGAATTACTTTTTTTTTTTCAATATCTCCAAATGTAATGAATATAATTATCCTTTTTGTCTTTGAATATTAAATAATTAGACTTAGAATTGAAATATTTTTATTTCAGTTTCTTCGTTAAAGTAATAAAACATGTTGATCCTTTTTAAATAAAGCCTAAACTTTTTAATTTCCTGTTATATTGAAATTACCTTGTGGTTTTACCCCACCGGTGGACTTAGACAGGATAATTTGAGTTTTTATAAATAATAATTTGTTAGTACACATATAGTGAATTAATTATACATTTAAAAGGATATTATAGTACAAGAATAAGTACAGAGTATGAAATCAGAGTTATAATAAATTCTATTGGAAATTCTGGCTTCAAGAAACAACTGATGGCATGTGGTTTTACAGTACTTTCTTTCATTTCCTATTCTGTTTGAAACTATGAGTGATATACTTATTTCTGAATAAAATAAATACTTGCCAAACTTAGTGGGATCCCTGAAAATGCACTATTTTTGACATACTTGAATATTGAAATTATGAATACAAAAACATCCAAAACGTATATGCTTCTTCAATGGCTGACTTGTCTATTGTTTTTTTTTTTTTTTTTTTTTTTTTTTTTTTAAATTTTCAATAATTATCAGCTAACGTCTTTCTGTCTGTAAGTTTGTCAGAAATTATTTGTAAGCACATAAACAGGTCTAAATATAATATCATATGTAACTAAAAGTGTCAAATATAGTACAGATTTAAATTCTATTTTTACATTATTTTGATAAAGAAACATTGCACCAATTATGAGTTTTTGGGAGAAAGTCAAACAAGTGGGTAAGTGTGATCGAAGATCGCACAAAGGGTTTCGTTTAATATTCCTTTCAAAACACTTTATCATTTCTTTAATAAATCCAAATAAATTTCATTTTCCAAAAAAAGTCTTGTTTTTTATAAAGTAAAAATTTACAAGTCTTATTTTTCTCGTTTTTTCGAATATGTGACCCGCACGATACCGGGCGAAGCCCGCTTTTGTACTCGCTCATAATAATATCCGCCATGTGGACTAAATGCGATATTTAAAAAAATTAATTTCAAAATTAAACATGTTGTATAGAGACCTTCAAAATGTTAAAATAGGCCAATATTTCCATAATCGGGTTTTTATCATGATTCAATATGCACCTCAAACTTATATATTTACTATTCTCTATTAGTCATACTGATACTCTCTTTGTATTATTCTCAAACATTTGAAAAATCTGTTACGACGTCAGATTACTTTTCTGTTTCATTCTCTATTGACGTCATATTAAGCTGTTTTCTGTATTTACACATACTCATACTCTTTGTGTTATTGAGGAATGTTTGAAAATTTACTGTTTTATTACCAATATGGCGTCATATTAATCTTTTTTTTTTTTCAATTGGTGAAACTTATAATTTCATTTTCATTTTTCCCGGGGAAATCTTTCAATAGAAAATAATTATTGTAGAAAGAAGTTTATTGTGAATTTTTAATTGTTGGCAACTGCTATAACGTAAAATATTTTAATTTAATAGGAAAAGGCCGTTAGATTTTTGTTATTTTATCTTTCTATATTAAAATAATACGATTTTTTTCAAATTTTAATATTTTGAGCTTCATAGCAGGTATTTAGCTATAAGTAGACAAATTTTTATGCCTGTAAGTTATATAGTTTCTGAGAACGGCTCTGTGACGGAAAGACAACGGAGCGGGAGTAATAAGGTTTCGTGAGATGAACGAAACCCTAAAAATGAGAACTATATGCTTTCTGAACAGCTGCCTTTTCAAAATTATAATACAAATTTTAAAGCTTATTTGTCTTATTTTTATATGTTGTTTTATATTTGTCTTATTTTTATATGTTGAAGTAATAAACACATTTTTAAGGCAATTCACAGTAATTATTCTAAACTTATATATATTATATATATATTTGCATCGAATTAATTTATATCGTATGAAATATTTTATGCTGTTTTATGTAAAGTTTAAAATTATGATATTTAAATCAAAATTAAATTATTTTATAAATGAAAAACACAGTACACATTTAAACTTATTTTAATAACAAAAGTTTGCACCAATTAGGAATTTTTGGAAGAAAGTCAAAATATGAGAACTACGTACTTCCTGAACAGTTGCCAAGCAAAATCGTCTTATTACAGAACTAGGAAAGAAGTTGTCAGAACAAAACTCGATAAAGTACTTGTGAAATAATTTTGATAACATTCCAATACTCGGTGTTTATAATAAGTTGCAAGCATATAAATTTTCATCTTGTCGGAAATGTCTTTCAAAATGTTTTGATGTAAAAGAATGAATAAACAAGAACGAAAAATCATGCGTCAAGCATATATTATGAAACACTTTCCAATACATTCAGAATACTTCGACAAAACTTCACAGTTTTCTACGTAATCAATTTCGAAAATGCATAACACATTTGGAAACCCAGTTTCAGCAATTACTGTCAATAGTCAAGCAAAATATGAATATATACCTGAATTCTTTTGTGCAGCCCTGTATATAATCTATGGATTTTTATATATACTACACAGTATGCTGTAATTTATTTCAGTTACGAAACAAATATCACAATTAAAAATCTTAACTTCTGCAATTTGCGTCAATAAACGGAAATGTACGTGAGACTTTTTCAGCAGGCCTGTATATTATCTGTAGAATTTATATGCAGCAATGTTAGCCGGAGCAATTTTTTCAAAAAAAGCAATTAAACTTTTTTTTTTAACTTATTATTATTAAGATTATGCTTAGAAACTGTGAAAAAAAGCAAAAAAATATTTCATTCATTAATGAAATTTTGGTAAATAGGGAATTTTGTGATAAAATTTAGTGAAATTTGCACTAATACACAAAACGCTCTACAGAAATTTCTATTGTATGTACCTTAATTTTATTTTTGCACTACATACTTATGACATTGGTAAAGGCAATGAACTAAAATTCAAGATATATTTTAAATGTTTCAAAATTAATAGCATATCGCACCTTTTTACGTGCTGATTTTCATAAAATTCAGAAATGTCATTCTACAAAAACACCCATACAAACAAAAAATATTTATTCTAAAATTAAATCTTCAGTTCATTGCCATCAGAATAGCGTAAACAACATGCAATTTAAATTTCACAGTGATATTCTTATAATTTTTGTGAAATCATGTTTTACGTATGGAATTTTCACCAAAAATTACATATTCCAAAAATGCATTTTAAGTTTAGATTTATGTTTTACTACAAGAATTTACACAGTATTAAGCATCTAAACTTGTCTGTTTTTATGAGTCATACACATTTTTTTTAAGTACCGAGCCTTTGTTTATTTCCAGAAAGCCATATTTTTGCTTCCCCCCTCCCAATTAGTACCTTTAAGTAGTACTTCGGGTCCTTTAAATAGTACTTCCGGTTTGAGTGACAGCTCTTGAGTAGTTTAAAAACCGCTACAACTCCGGTTCTTTTTATCGTACAATAAAAAATAAATACAGTTTTGGAAAGGTAAAACGTTGGACTAATAAAATGCAATAAAATTGCTTTGACAATGTTGGTCGAAAACCACTTTTTAAACGTAGTCAGATACATTTTCAAAAAATTAGCTACATTCAAAAATGCGTACTACAACTGAAAACGAGCTACCAGTAGTTATTCTTCATAGACAGTACTGTAGCAAAATTCTTTTGAGTGTCCCTGTAAATAGACGATACATTTTATGCATACCACATTCTATAGTAAGCTCATTATAGGGCATCTCAGTGATATGCATCAATTTGAATATGTATAAAATAGTGAAACTTCATCAAAATACGCTGCAGACGACTGTTCCCCACAGACCGTAATGTAACGGAATTATTTTGAGTGTCCCTGTAAATAAACAATACTTTCTACAGTAAGTTCATTATAGTGCATCTGAGAGATATGTATCAATTTGAATATGTTTAAAATAGTGTAACATTATTAAAATACGCTGCAAACGACTGTTTCCTATAGACCGTAATGTAACGGAATTCTTTTGAGTGTCCCTGTAAAATAACCAGAAATGCTACACACTTCGTTTCAATACCAAACATGCCATAGGAAACCTCAAGAACATATTGCAACTCCAAGGCAATCTGAGTATATTTAGGAGAGTTAGAGCACGGACAGACTACAGACAGGCTACAGACAAACATAATTCAAATTCATAAACACTTTTCAACTATGTTGGAAAAATATTAAAAATAATCTTTCGGAGAGTTCAATATGCCTTTTTTTTGCTTTAGACAATTCACAGAATATAAATTAATTTTTAAACATCCTACAACAACAGATACTTTTATTCAAGCGTAGCTTTTTTTTATATATTTTTTTAATTAATTTGTTAAAGTTAACAAAAGTAATTCTACGGCAAACACATATGAAATATTACATTTAATCTATGCTGTAGTACTTATTTCAACAATTCGAAAGGGAATTTAAAGATTACTGTACAAGTGCCTACGTAACACACGAATTAAATTCTACTTTTGAATTATTGTGATAAAGCCATTAAAAAATTATACAGTGTTCTAATTTTTTGGAAGCCATTCAAAAATTTGAAAATTATGCACTTTCTGAAATGTTGCCAAGCACATGTGTCTTATTAGTGAACGGATAAAGAAATCATCAGTACAATGCTCGAAATAGTACTTATGGAATTATTTTGATAATATTCTAATAATAGTCAATGTTTATTAGATGTTGAAAGTATATTACGTTCCTTATAGTTAAATAAATATTTCAAGCGGTTTGGAATATACACTATATTGCCAAAGGTGACCGGTCACTTGCGATTTTAGACGTTTTGTTAACTATCTAGAGAAATACATGAGGAATTAACCTGAAACTGCAGGTGTGTAAACAGTATAGTATAGATTATATATTTCCGCGAAGATTTTTTCACGAAACCCCATAGGGAACTGTCAACAAATTGAAAAATAAGGAATATCTTTTGGATAACCCTGTAAAAACTAATGAAGCAAAGGCATTCAAACTCGAGATTAATTATAAGTGGCTTATTGTAATATACTGTGTTCATTTTTATGAGGATAGCATGCATACTCGTAGAGAAATTAAGGTTTTTATAAAAACATTCCCAAATTTAGCCTAGTTTTTTGCTTATAATTTGTAGAGTTTTTAATATAAAAAAAGTTCTTTTCAGAAAATAAGACAAACAACATTGTACATAATACACTGCAATCAGAATTAAAAAATATTAAAAATTGGATGAAAAATGAGCAGGTTACTAAAAAATATCTAACTGTGCTTGCGCGAATGCAATCAAAATATAATATCCATAATGTAATAGCTAATTATATAGAGCAAGTTTTGTAAAAGTCTCAAAATCATAGCTTGAAAATTCTGAAAATTATCGTCGATAGAATAAGCTCGTAATCCGTTGTTCCCAAAAAGAAGCGAAAAATTGAGGGGTTGTATCAAATATCTGATTAGTGCCAATATAGCGTACACAATATTGCACGTACTACTATTCAATTTGTTAACAGTCTCTTATGGGGTTTCGTGAAAAAATCTTCGAGAAAATATATAACCTATACTATACTGTTTACACACCTGCAGGTTCAGGTTATTCCTCATGTATTTTTTTAGATAGTTAACAAAACGTCTAAATTTGCAAGTGACCGGTCACCTTTGGCAATATAGTGTACATGAAATACATTATGCTTGCAACTACATGAAACGTTATTATAATTTAATGTATATATCAAATATCTGATTAGTGCCAATATAGCGTACACAATATTGCACGTACTACTATTCAATTTGTTAACAGTCTCTTATGGGGTTTCGTGAAAAAATCTTCGAGAAAATATATAACCTATACTATACTGTTTACACACCTGCAGGTTCAGGTTATTCCTCATGTATTTTTTTAGATAGTTAACAAAACGTCTAAATTTGCAAGTGACCGGTCACCTTTGGCAATATAGTGTACATGAAATACATTATGCTTGCAACTACATGAAACGTTATTATAATTTAATGTATATTTTATTTTAATGAGCAATAATATATTTTTATTATAATATATTTTTCGCAAGCAAAAATACTTTCATTTACATATGAAACATCACGAGTTACCAATCTAATAAAATGACATTACGGTATACATAGAATTATCTAACTCCATGGAAAATTTATTTCCGCTAAGGTGTAAAATCTTTTTTTTTTTAAACTGCCGAATTTTCTTTTAGCTAAAAAGGTTTTGATTTATTTTGGTGAGATAGATTAAAAGTAAGAAGAGAACATTTTAAAAGTCTGTTTAGTTGCAAATAACAGAAAAATGTCATATTACATCAAGTGTAATATGCCTAAGTTACATTTTTCGAATAGATTCCGCAACTCTGAGCATCACAGCCAATAAAAAAATCGAACTGAATCATCACAAATATTTCAGAGTTAGGGAAGAGGGACAATAATGCTCTCAAAATGTTAATGGTGAATGAAGAAACATTTTCTCTTTAAACAAGTAATATAATTTTTTTTAAAGTCAATTCCAAAGATTCAAAAAGATTTTGTTTTCATACGCCACTGACGGTATTTATTCCTAAATTTATATCCTGCTAAATATTTTATATAAGAGAAACTTATTTTCCAGTACGGGAGAACTTCCTTCCGTGCCAGCAGAGGCTCGATCCCACTGCGCTTAATCGACTGCGCTATCAAGCCTTGTGAGTGAGAGGTTTTAAATGGAACTAATGGCTGAAATAAGTCGGCTGCGAGTTGATATTTTTTCTCCCATATAAAACTAAAATTAATTAATTAAATTTAATTAATGAATTAATATGTGAAAAAAACTGTATTAACATCAAGTGTCAATCACTACAAGTTTAAAAAAATGTATTTGAGTGGATAAATAAAAAGTATTTTATTAACGATTGGAAATTTAAACAAGACATATAAATATATATAGGGAGAGTGTGAACTAATAGTAGGAATTGAATTAATGGAAAATTAAACCTTTTATACCATTATTGTTATAAATATTACATATCCATAATACCATTACATGCAAATATAAAACTGTTAATTTTACTTTCTCTTTAAAAAAAGCAATCTCCGCTGGATTCATGTGTGCTTATTCAGGTCGATCATTTCCTGGAATAAGGACACAAGTCTCCATATAATCAGGGAAACACAGTGTTGTGGGAATTTATTTTGCTCATCATGTAATCAGACGAAAGTTATTACATAAATTGACCATTTGTCTGATAATTAGACTGCATATTTATACGCAACATTAATCTTGGATGAAAAAGATTTATGTGTTTAAAAGCCTACTTTCAAGCAATCTATAGGCCTTTAAAACACAAAAGAAGTAGGGGAAATATCAGCTAAGATTACTTTTATATTTTACTTAATAAGAGAACTTGTCATTAACATTCTTTCAAAATTTGCTTATCATCATTTTATCAAATTCTTTTTGGATACCTTGAAAGGATTATTTAGTATTATTTACTTGCGTATTGTACAATGCCTGGTAAGCAAAATTATGCAGGTTTTAAATTTGGAACACTTAATGTTAAAATTTTTAATCGCATTAAAACAGGTGACAATGCGAGTAGTTTTTTAAGTAAAACTCAAAAACTATTCTCGGAATGAGCTGTAGTTTTGGATAGGCATATTTTAAATTACTCTTCGAGAGAATGATATCTGTAAAAAAAAAAAAAAGGATTTGTTACAATTTATATTTGTTTCACTACTCAGAAACTATTCTCTGGATGAGCTGTAATTCTGGATAAGCATATTTTAAATTACGCTTCGAGAAAACGATATCTGTAAAAAAATCCTTTGTTACAATTCATATTTGTTTCACAACTTAGAAACTATTCTCTGGATGAGCTGTAATTCTGGATAAGCATATTTTAAATTACGCTTCGAGAAAACGATATATTAAAAAATCATTTGTTACAATTCATATTTGTTTCACAACTTAGAAACTATTCTCTGGATGAGCTGTAATTCTGGATAAGCATATTTTAAATTACGTTTCGAGAAAACCGTATCTGTAAAAAAATCATTTGTTACAATTCATATTTGTTTCACAACTTAGAAACTATTCTCTGGATGAGCTGTAATTCTGGATAAGCATATTTTAAATTACGCTTCGAGAAAACGATATCTGTAAAAAAAAAAAAAAAAAAAAAAAAAAAAAAATCATTTCTTAAAATTCCTATTTGTTTTACAACTCGGAAACTGTTCTCTGGATGAGCTGAAATTTTGGATGCATATATTAGGAATTATGCTTCGAGAAAACGACTTCTCTTAAAATAATTCATTAGTTTTAGTTCAGAGTTTTTTAAAAAATTAATTTCGAAATAGCATTCTTTTGACTGTATGCCAAAGTTTTTTTTTCTTATGTATACTCTATATACACAACTTGTATATGTCCTAACTATATTTATTCACTATCTCTCATAATTTTTGAGAAAGGATACATGTGCTTCACATTCAGCCGTTTACTTTCGTTAGATAGCGCATAGTTGTTTTTGTAAAGACAGTTTCACAAGTGTAGCTTTATCCAATCAAAAGTTACTTGAATGTATATAGAGTGGAATTACAACACGATATTTATAACTTATGTATCAGAGCCACTTTAAAAGATAGCTCTGTATTTCAATTGGAAATGAACTAAAATGATTTTAAATGTAAACGTGTAGAATGATAATATTATATATTTTTTTTCGAATAGTATTTCTGGTAGAAAAATTTTCTAATTTCCCATATTGTCAATAATGTTAATGAACATTAATCGCATAAACACCTCTAAATAGAATTATATATAAGGTTTATTCGAAATTATCATACAAATTTTAAAGCCTACATATCTTATTTTTGTCAAATGTTCGGTTAATTAACACATTTTAATGCAACTAACAAAGATTATTCTAAATATATACATTTTTTTTAATTTACATCGAATTATTTTATATCGAATAAAAATGTTCATGCCGCTATATGTAAAAATTTAAATTATCATCTTTACATTAAAATTAAATTATTTTAAAAGTATCAAGCGCAGAATCCATTTAAAATTATATTTTAAAATTAGTTTGATAAACAACATAGGAAATTTGTGCAAATTATGAGTTTTTGGAAGTCGTTCAGAAAATGAGAACTATGCACTTTCTGAACAGTTGCCAAGCAGGGGCATCTTATTACGGAACTGTGAAAGAAGTTGTCAGAACAAAACTCAAAAGAGTACTTGTGAAATAATTTTGATATCATTCCAATACTCTGTGTTTATAATAAGTTGAAAGTATATAAATTTTCATTTTGTCGAAAAAATCTTTTGAAATATTTTGATATAAAACCATAAACAAAAAATACTTTCGAAGTGTTTAATTTCATTTTCATTACAAAATTCACAGCATTTCAAATTAATTTTTAAACAGTTTAGAACAACACATACGTCTACTAAAACGCATTTTAAATTAGCTAAATTTAAAAATAATAATTCTACGTCATATTCATATGAAAGATTACATTTAATCTATGCTGCAATTCTTCAACAATTACATAGAAAATTTAAAGATTACTTTCCAAATGTCAAATACAACGCCTATTTAAAATTCTACTTCTAAAGTATTGTAATAAACCCATTAAAAATTATACAGTTTTATGATTTTTGGAAGTCATTCAAATATCTGATAAAAATGCACTTTGTGTAATGTTGCCAAGCAAATATGTCTTATTAGTGAATGGGGGATAAAACAATAGCAAAATTTCATTCAATCGCTAATAAATAGATAAAAAAAGTGAATGATTTATTTACTCTACTTTAAAGAATATTTTAAATTAATATTACTGCAAATGTACAGAGAGTTGAAAATGTTGAACGCAAAATGCAAACGATTCTGAACAACAAGGTATGGTATCATGAGCCCTAGAATTAATCCATTCGTATAATTTTTTTATGACAAGTTTACCCTTTCAAATTTTACAAAAATCTCATAGACATATTTGGAAATTTAAAAAAGCGTTGTAGAAAATACAAAAATTACAAAAAATAATAAACTTTCATCGTTTAAGTTTAAATTCATTAAGTATATCGCATTCGAATAATCTTTATACAAGCAATTTTAAAATGCATTAAAATCGTTTGTGGTTGGCAAGGAAAACACGTAGCTAGCCAAATCGCATCATTTTGCGCCGAATACTCGAAAGTATTTTATTTTTTTGCAGATTTTCTACTGGTATTCCGCAGTTAAATTTCACTGTTCCTTTATTACATACATGAGTAGCTTCATCAGCATTTTTTTCAAATTTTTCTGAATATGCGCTTTAAGGAGACCTTCCTTGTTAGGACTTGGGCGCGATGGTCGGAGTGTTCGCTTGGCGCCCCCATGAGCGTCTTGCGGCGCAGCCTAGTTTTATCCTGAACCCCCCCCCCCCCCCCCGAGGTTAGCATGAGCGATGCCAGATGGTTATTCTAGTATAAATTGAAATAGAAAACTGTCCATATTAAGTCTTATTCTGATTTTAACCCCTTGAAGGGCACCGGTATATTATATATACCACTTAATTTTAATCACAAAATGCCACAATGACACCAGTATTTTATAATCATATTTTGAATTTAAAAGGTACAGGAGGAAAAGCTTTTACTTATTTTAAATTAAATTCGTTCGTGAATCCTGGTGTCGATCAATCATTTCATTATTTTAACTACAAGAGTACTTTGCCCCTGAAGGGGTTAAAAATGCCACTGTATTCAAGTGGGCTTATTCCGATACATTATATCCTAGAATGGGGTGTCAGCCCTCCTGATATCTGTGAAGCGCTGTTTTGTGAAAATCAAAATAATTTTGCTATCAGGTGCAATTTCTTATATTAATGGACCATTTTTCTGATAACTAGGGTGTATAATTATGCACATTTATATGAAACATGAATTTAGAAAATAACATATTATGGGTTTTAAAAATATTTAAAAAAATATTTTGAAGTAACTTATCAGTTATTAACATAAAATCAGTAGTGCAATGAGTAGCTAAAATTGCTTTTCTATTTTACTAAATTGGAGAACTTTTTAACAACCTTTCAATTTTTTGCATTCTTTCATTCAAAATTTCCTTGCATATCCTGTAAATAATTATTTAATTTTCTTTATTTCCTTACTACTATGTGTAAATATGACCCATACAATAAAATAGTTTCAAATGCCCAATAAATAAAATTTTCGGACAAAAGTTTTTTGGCAATAAATTATTGTCGAATTAAAATATAATAATTATTCTGTATTTCTTTAGATTTTTTATATATATGAAATTTTGACTATAGAATTCTTAACTATAATATTTGCAATCAGAAATATTTGTCAGTATTTTATAAAATAATTTTCATTACAATTATTCGTAAATCAAATTGTCTTACGAAATTAATTGTCTTACTAAAACCCCCTGTTTCAAGGTATAATGCAGCACACTGGAATGCAACATTCATACTCAAATTATTTAAATAAACGTCCTGAGTATCAGATACGTAATAGCTAATATCAATCATTGCGCCGTGTGTCTCATGTCCTCCTAAAATTGCATATGAATTTCTGTAGTTAAAAGAAGTACAGCATTTTTCTTTATTTCTGGGATGCTAACATTTTTTGAAAACTCGACAATTCCATTTGATGTTCTGTTCAATAAAGCTTCGAGGAAAAGAAATATTTCCAAAATCTAGCAGTGTTTTCTAGGAATGTTTGTCGTGCCAATTTGCCCCATACTACAGAAGTGGTATCAATATGGATAGCTTTTAGGGGTACCAAACGCATATTTTTAATTATTTAATTATTAATTCATCCATTATTAGACGATATCTTGCAAAATTAATACTTATTTTATCATGTTTCAGATTAACATTTTTTTTAAGAACGAAATTTATCATTTTCAGTAAAAGTATTGTAAATTCTGATAAAATATGTTATTTATTTCATTTAAAAATCTATATATATATATATTACGCTATCGTACGTGACACAGAAAATTATTTGTTAATTGTTTAATGGCAACGCCCGAATGCAACGCATCTCATTGGTTATTTATTTAGGCCAGGATTTTTTTACATTTAACTGTTTGTTGCAGCCATCTACAGGAATAGAAGTGAAAAGAAAAACGATTTCTTGAGTATAGTGCAAATAAATTGTAGTTATAATTTGTCAACATTAACAATTAAATCGATATATTTTTATACATTTTCATTTGAAATATTGATTTTTGTAAGCATTTAATATTTATAATTTAAAAAATACAATTAGCAATATAAAATTAAAAATTTAATCAAAGCAATGAATTTTAAACAGGGATTTTTAGTAAAAAGGGAAAAGTAATTTTAATAACTTTCCCTGGCCGTTTCATTTTTTAAACGTAACTGTTATACTTTTGAAATTTTATCTCTTATTTGATTTTTTTTTACAAATTTTTAGTATAAATAAATATTATTCAGTCTTTTTTTATGAAGACCACTCCACTGTTATATTTTTCAATAATAGTCTGCCCGGGCAACGCCGGGCGGGTCAGCTAGTATTAAATAATCTGCTATGCAAATATTTTGCATATATTAACTTTCTTAGAATTGCTGTTAATTAGAACTTCTATCATTGGTTCATTCAATCTGCGATACACTGCCTCAACGATATTTGTGTGTAAGGATGGACCTTGAGAGTTTTCAAGGAGAGGGCGATGCTGCAAATTCGAGATTTGCACCTATGGATGGAAGAAAGAAAAGGGTTACGCTGAAGCAAATGATTTAATTTTGAGATGCTCATGTAATATATAAAATGAAATAAATATATTGTCAATAATTATGTCAGTAAAATATACATATACATTATAAACTACAAGAAATATTAGTAAGATAACCACATTCATGCACTGTTTAAATGGCTAAAATTGTTTTAAGTGCAAATGGGTTAATCCTTCGTAATCCGGTTGCATGGATAGAAACAGTTTTTTTTTAAATTATACTTGCAAATTATTTTTAAAAACCATACAGATTTCAAACAAATTGCAATTGAAAGTATATTTAATTTCCTATTCGATGGTGAAAAAACTGAATTTGTGCGATGTTTAGAAGTTAAAACAATTGCAGTGAAAGCAAAATTTAATTGGTCAGGTGTTGCCACCGTTCTCATGACGTCAGCGTTTCTCTCGGAAATATTTTTGATTTATAATATAGATAGATACTACCTGAAATTAGCGTTACTCAAATAGTCTAACTTACGGTGTTGCCGAATCCTTTAAGTAATACTTTGAAAAGCTGTTGGAAGGATACATACCAACTTACTTTTCATTCTGAACTGCCAAAACTGCACCAGAATGTTTGAAAAAAGAAATTATAACACACGTGCAAAAAGCATTTCGATAGTAAACAAGTGTTCATAAATTCTGGTGGCAGTGAATCATTGAAACATATTAGCATCTTGACCGTGAAAAAGTTAATAACCACACATAATTAAAACAATGCTAAATAGTTTCTAAGCAGCGATTACCAAAATTATAGCTCACGGGCGATGTTTTGCTGGTTCGCGGAATGAACGATTAGGTTTTCATAAATATATTAATTTTATCTGCTGTTAAAATGTAACAAACACTGTATGATTCATCTTTAAAAAAGAAACGTGAAAGTTCAATCATATACAACTTTGTGAAGCGTTATTTTTTATTATTATTTTGAAGATAGTCAACTTGAGTCTAGAATTAATATGCATTTATTGAACATTTATACAGACTCCAATGTTATCAAATAGATACACAGAAACAATGCTTTAAATTGCAGTGACTATTAAGTACATTTTAAAACGTATTAAAAACACATTTTTTTCATTCATGGTAAAACAAGATCATGTTTTATATCTATATCTGATTATTATTAATATGATTATTCACATTTTGAATACCTATAACGGAATGTTATATACAAAATTCTCTTTAAACCTAGATTTATAAAATATGTAATATAATATGTAATATATAATATGTAATATCTATATATAATAATGTAGTATATATATATATATAGTAAGTAATATATAATATGTAATATCTATACATAATATGTAATATTATTTCTATATATCTATGTACCTATATACTAGAGAAATCACCAAAATCTTTCCAACTTTAGAGTGTATCGCATAAAAATAAAGATTGATAACAGCTGTGATAGAATATTAATATGATTATTCACATTTTGAATACCTATAACGGAATGTTATATACAAAATTCACTTTAAACCAAGATATATATAATATGTAATATAATATGTAATATATAATATGTAATATCTATATATAATATGTAATATATAATATGTAATATCTATAAGGTAAAGCTAGGAGAGTCTGCGCACAATTCAAAAGAATAGCAATAAATATTCTAAATATTAATTTTTTGCTAAACTATCCATGAATAATTTTTACTTCATTTGTTTTTTATGCATTTTCATTGCTATTTTGTTGTTATGTTGCAGTTTAATAGGACAGTTGTAATAAAACCAAGAAAGTTATTTTGCGCAATCTGTCCTTACAGGGTTGGTGTGATTGCACACATGGGTAGGAGAGATTGTTACTAATAATAACTACAATTAAATTGTTAACAATAATAATTACATTTAAATGACAATGCTGTAAGGTTTTTGTGAAAAAATTTTATTGTATTGGGAGTGAATATTTCAACCAAATGCTTAAAGAATCAGAAAAAGAAAATAATTTTAAAAACGATTAAAAAAATTTAATTAAAGGAAAAAAATAAAGAATTTGAAAAAGCAAGTCCAGATAAGATTACAAAATAAAATTATGTAACTTAATAACACGTTTAACGTAAAATTAGTCCATTTTCATTTTTCATTTTTTATGCAAATTTACCAATCAGCTGCGTAATCTCTCCTAGCATGGAAACTAAAGGGTAACAATGCGCCATCTCGCCTAAGTAGCAGATACGCAAACTCTCCAATTTCGGTAGGAAAGATTGCGCGGCCTTTTATTTAAACATGGCCGCTACTAAAACGAACCGTTGATGTTCATATTGTTATTCTAGATTAGTAGCTTATGAGAAATCGTTACTATTGACATTGTATAGAAATTCTGATGAATAGCTATGAAAATTCAAGCACTGACTTTGGGAAAACAAAACAAAATAGTAATACTTTATCTTAGACGCTCAAAGCAACCAACGTGCACTTGCAAGTAGACACTCCACTACTGTTGTTGTACAACTACATGGAGTCGCTGCGCTCTCACTCTACTCCTTCCCCCCGAACCTCTATGTGCGCAATCTCTCCGACTGCGCCATCTCTCCTGGCTTTACCTTATATAATATGTAATATTATTATTATATAT
Organism: Maratus michaelseni; assembly: GCA_963931845.1. NCBI lineage: Eukaryota > Metazoa > Arthropoda > Arachnida > Araneae > Salticidae > Maratus > Maratus michaelseni. The sequence continues at coordinate 175,226,211 of OZ007594.1, forward strand.
CTTTGTACCTATATACTAGATGAATCACCAAAATCTTTCCAACTGTAAGGTGTGTCGCATAAAAATAAAGATTGAGAAACGCTGTGATAGAGTATTTATTTGTTAATAAAATAATTATTAATTGTAAATATAAAACATTGTTCGTGGAATTTCCGTTAGGAAACTCATCTTTGAATAGATATAAAAAGATTGCATGAAGGCAACTAAAAGTAAATGCAAAATCTTAGTTATGAAAAAATGAGTATGGAATATTTCGCTATAGGTAAATTAAATGTTTTGCCTTTTGGCGTATTTTATTTTTAAATATAGCCTATCATCTTAAGCTTTTAAATATTTTTAACATATAAAATATAAATTAAACAGTTATCTATACATGTATATTTAAACAAAATATATCTGTTGATTCATATATTAAAATTCAAGTATATTTTTAAAATAACATAACAGTCAAATGAGAAAAAATTTAAACAATGTTTAAGAATTGTTTTTATCACACCTCTAAAAACCGAAACATGCTATCCAATATTAAACATTGAGGGTTTTACTTACAAAACTCTGTAATGTTTAATTTATGGTTCGGTAGAACAACAGATTTTGTATTTAGCGTATTTCATTTTCAAATATAGCTTGTCATCTTAAAATCTCCAATTTATGTGACAAATATAATATAAAGTAAACATGTATATATGTATATTTAAACGAAATATGTCCTTTGAGTGATATATTGAAATTGCAAGAATTGTTTTCATAAGTAATAAAAGAATATGAAAGAAATTATTTTGAAATTTTGTTTGTCACCTTAAAATCTTAAATTTATGTAACAAATATATAGTATAAATTAAACATGTATTTAAACGAAATATGTCTTTTGAGTGATGCACTGAAATTCCAAGAATTGTTTTCATTAATAACAAAAGAAAATGAAAGATATTGTTTAAGGAAATTTCTTATCAGATCTCTAACAGCCGAGAAATGCTAACAAATATAAATATTAGACAGTTTTACTTACAAATTCTCTAAGACTTAAATGTGTTGACGTTATGAAGTCTGGAAACGTGATTTAAATAATGCAAAACGTTTGTTTTCTATAGAACCAAATTCTATAAAGGATATTTAATCTAAAAAATAAATATAAAATAAAAAGTTAATGCAATTGTTTCAAAGTTTGGTCTATTTCTAAGTTAGGGTTGAATCAAAATGCTCCAACGCTTATAGTAAAATTTTACTACATTGCAAAGAAATGATAATTGTTTATATGTGATGCCAAAACGTTTGAGTTCCAAAATGATTATCCTACTTGTGGTATTTAATTTCATTAACACTACTTCTCATTCTACTTAATATGCCAGATTTTTAAAAGATTTTTGTGTAGAGAAAACAATGTAGCATTTTCTGAATTTAGTAATATTAAAATTCAGTAAAAAAATCTGAGTTATTTTTGTAAAACGAAATGTCTATTTTTTAGTGTTATTATAGCTTTATTATTTTCAACTATTACTTTAAACTGACGTATAGTGTTGCTTATATTTTATGTTTAATTAAAAGCATCTTTCATAAGTGTTTGTTGTAATGTAGTTACTAATATCGTTTGTACGACAATTGCATTAGATTGGATAGTTGGACTTAGTTTACTGGCGTAAGGGTATTTATAAAACACAGGAATAAAATTAAAATCATCAGATCGGCCATAACTTTACCCAAAAGATACAGAACCATGTCTGGACAACCAAAAAATATTTGTTTAGCACATAGAGTGCACAAAATAATAAGATACTCTTATTCTTTTGCGATTGTACTTGGTTACACAAAATGTAAATTTTGCCGTGCTACAGTACTCTCGGAACTCGACCTGGAAAGATTGAATTTTTATACATCTTGTTGTCTCCAGGGCAGCCTCCGGCAGACTGCATTCACATCGATCACCAATCGGAACAGATCCCTGTTTTTCCGTTTATAGATCAAATCATTGAAGCTCCTAACGCAAAAGTGCAGTAAATCCTACATTAAGACGACTAGGTTTTCTTCATCGATACGCAAATATCCCGAATGTTACTACAGATCTTACGTCAACTCGTTAAAAAACAATGATGTATCTTTCTAAATCTTTAGTCAACCGCAAAAACGTCAAAGGCACGTTGTATTTGTCGGATGATGTATGCTTAAAAAATAATTATTTAGGAAAATATTTTCACCAACTATTTTGCATGCATTTCAATCGATACATTAAAAATATATATATTTTCTCTTCCTTTGCTTTCCATTGTTACTGCCATCCTGCCAAAACACATTTGTTATAGTTATATTTTTATTCATTAATCTCAATCAAACGTCTTCAGAGTTTTATTTAAAACCATCTATTGCAATGTTTGAAAGTTATTAATAATGTTAATAATCAATCTTATACTTAACATTTAAAAAATTATTAAATGCATTTGACATACAAAACTCTTGAAGAATATTTAAATACATTTTTGATACTTTTAAATATACTTTTTTGTGACAGAAGAAAAGTCGTAAATGTGAAAAAAAATTGTCCACTTCATGACATCAATTGGTAAATCGATAACAGGAGTGGAAAGTGATTTTCAATTTAAGATGCAGACAATTTTATTGAGTGGCTGGTTATGCACTTTTGATTTAAAAATGAGAAAATCTGTATATATGGAGTAAGTATAGTTCAGATTAAATTGTAAAATATTTCAAAGATAATTGTCATGCATTGTTTTGAAAGTTAAATCTGTTGAAATTTATGTTTTCTCCTTTTGTAAGAAGCAGTAGTACAATTTTGTACGTTTAATAAAATATTGAGTTTTATTATTAAACAGTATTATTATTATTATCTTTATTATTCACATTAAAATACCTATTATTATTTTGAATTTTACTAAACACCAGCATCAGGTATCTATACTATTTAGCATTTAATAATTGAGATAAATAATGCTGATATTAATCATCTACTTCAACTGTTGGTTAAGAGTGAAAACCTCTGTTGAAGCTGATGAATATCAGCATTAGTCATTTCTACTATTAAATGATGTTAATCATATGATGTATCTATGTATGTATATATGTCATGGGTAAAGATCGGCAATCCCAGCGAGTTTGAAGATGCTAGATGTCTTAAAATCTTGATCATACTATAATCCTTTATGAACGAATATATCCGATAGTGCTGATTCGAATTTATTGAATTTTGTAACATTCTGGTATTCAGCCCTAAGGGGTTGTGATAAATAGAAATATAATACATATATGTAAAAAATCTGACTTTGAAAAAAAGGATTGAGCCCATATAAGAACTAATTTATCTTCCTTTAAAAAATGTATTATTCCCACTACGAAAAATTTCCCTACTGGTCTTAAAGTATAAGAAAGCAATTTAACGCTTCATTTTTATTAGAATTTTAAATAAATATTTTTTATTTATTTAATAATTTGTGAAAAAATATGGTTAAATTTCAGCCAAAATTCAATTTTTAGTAATTAAAATTCATTTATTTCTTTCCAACCGCCTCTTCTTAAAAAGAAATTGAAGACGAAATGAAAAAATGTGATAACATATGGACATGCATACCCATATTCAAGAAAGCGTTTTTCTCGATTTATTCATTTAAATTAAATTTTAAGTTACGGTAAATATATTTAAACTCATATGCAATATAGAATTCTATTTATATTCATTGTGACGAGAATATTCTCCATAAGTTTAACATCTGGCTTTTTATAGGAATTAATTGCTGTAGGATTAACTTATTTTTGGTAATAATGTAAATTTCTGTATAATTTTTTTGCGCAAGACAATTACTCTTGGAGAAATTTCGATTATATTTTTTCTTCGTTTAACTATTCAAAAGTTATTTTTAGTTTTCGCGTTTTAGCGACCCAATTACAATATTTATACAATACATTGTTATGCATGGTACATTATCATCTCTTTTCAGTAAACTTTACTTGGAAGTAGAGATTTATAATTTAAATACTGATCGTCAAATTAACGATTTATATCTTAAAGTCTATAAATCGCCAAACATAACTATAGCCAGGATTAAGACTCCTATAAGGGATCTTCTATAACTAGACCTCCTATAAGTAGAATAGGAGCTCTAGTTAGGACCCATGTTGTAATGATTGCTGTATTAATAGTTTATTGGCGTGAAGACAACAAGGGATCGTTACAGATTTTACCGTATCAATGATTTATGAGCACGAATAGTATGTCATCTGTTCTGCTGAAGTCAATGAAATCCCCACCAATCGGTTCGCTTGGTAAACTCCACCGCATATAAGGTTAACCAGGCTAGTGCAGTTTTATTTTGGGCCGTAATAGTTTAAAACTACTAAATTCTCTGTAAAAGACTACTTATATGTGTATATATATACAAAATAACTTGGGTAAATAATAACCATGAAATCACCTAAAAAAGCGACAATTCTGAACCGATAATTATAATACAATACAAATACATATTTCCAAAGTGTGAGATTATATATATATATGCAGGTGATCAAGTTATTTAAGCTGGTGTCTTTTTGTACAGAAATTGACAAAATAAAAGAGCACAAACGGCATTTTTTCTCCCCCCTCCCTACCCTACTTGAGCGCGGCAAACAGTGATCTTCCTCTTCCCTCTTACTTTTAAAGTAAGATCCAAGTTTAAAATACATTTTCCACCTCATGCACCAAAAATGTCTTTCTTTTCCTTTCGCCAGCTAGCATGTCGCATGATTAGAATGTGGCGGGAGGGAGGAGGTTTCAATAAACCAGTAAGCAATAGTGTCAATCCAGCCACTGTGGCATCATACAATACTAAAAATTGTTCCAGTGTTTTTTTTTAAGTTGTAAATCAAATTTTTGTGTTCAGAATTAAGATTAAGTTATCACATTCATTTTAAAGAAAAGTAGCGTATACGTGATTCTAAGTAATTCATTTAATGTAAATATATAAAACTTAATTAAAACTTCAAGAATAATTAATTTTCATAACATCACAGAATAGTATGTATTTTTTAAATATTTATATCTTGTTTAAAATAGTTGGCACCTTTATTATCATGGCACCTGTGTGCACCGCACACATTGCGAATCGGTTGGCGCTACCCTGGTTTGAGAACAAATATCTGGTACTGGGTTGTTTATTAATGTTTTTTGTGAACGTGTTCGGTTTCCAGTTTTTATGAGAATTTTGGTCAGAGGGATGTGTTAGAGAGAATTTTTAATTACGTGACCACATTATTTACTCAAGGATATTTTTTATTCATATGTGTTTGGATTAACATCAGCAGTAAATGGAAATAAAAAAAAAACATTTATTACACTTCAGAAGGGTAAGTTTAATTTTGGTATTTATTTGTCCTCAAATTTTTATCGTAGATTACTGAATCAAAATAACTCTTTCCCCCTTGAACCGATTACGTAATACCAGCACGAGAGAACTGTTTATTTTAGAATTGCACATTAAACTCTAAATAAATCTCGAGTTATTTTGCAAACTCAATTAATTTTGATATTTCTCATATTGAGATTTATTTTATAAGTACCTAAAGATTTTTATAATTCGAGCCGGCTTGTATATAAATAAACTTTTTCTTTTCTACAATCAATATGTTTATGGCAATTACATGCCTACAATTTGTATCAAAAGTAGCATCTGTCACTCATTTTAGTCACAATGTTAAATTAAAATTCTTATAAGATGTTATTGTTAAATTCCTACTATTAGTTTTTTCAAATATTAATCCATTAATTAAATTAAATTAATTAATTTTAATTTTTATATGGGAGAAAAAAAATTCTCCCATTGTTTTCATAAATGAAATGAAAGATTTATCTCAAATGAGTGATGCCCATCTGTCACTCATTTTAGTCACAATGTTAAATTAAAATTCTTATAAGATGTTATTGTTAAATTCCTACTATTAGCTCACACTTTCTATATATATATATCTTGTAGGAATTTTCAATCGTTAATAAAATATTTTCTATTCATCCATTCAAATATATAAATTGTACTGGATGACAATTGATGTTAATACAGTTTTTTTCAAATATTAATTAATTAATTAAATTAAATTAATTAATTTTTATTTTTATATGGGAGAAAAAAAATTCTCCCATTGTTTTCATAAATGAAATGAAAGATTTATCTCAAATGAGTGATGCCCATCTGTCACTCATTTTAGTCACAATGTTAAATTAAAATTCTTATAAGATGTTATTGTTAAATTCCTACTATTAGCTCACACTTTCTATATATATATATCTTGTAGGAATTTTCAATCGTTAATAAAATATTTTCTATTCATCCATTCAAATATATAAATTGTACTGGATGACAATTGATGTTAATACAGTTTTTTTCAAATATTAATTAATTAATTAAATTAAATTAATTAATTTTAATTTTTATATGGGAGAAAAAAAATTCTCCCATTGTTTTCATAAATGAAATGAAAGATTTATCTCAAATGAGTGATGCCCATCTGTCACTCATTTTAGTCACAATGTTAAATTAAAATTCTTATAAGATGTTATTGTTAAATTCCTACTATTAGCTCACACTTTTTCTATATATATCTTGTAGGAATTTTCAATCGTTAATAAAATATTTTCTATTCATCCATTCAAATATATAAATTGTACTGGATGACAATTGATGTTAATACAGTTTTTTCAAATATTAATTCATTAATTAAATTAAATTAATTAATTTTAATTTTTATATGGGAGAAAAAAAATTCTCCCATTGTTTTCATAAATGAAATGAAAGATTTATCTCAAATGAGTGATGCCCATCTGTCACTCATTTTAGTCACAATGTTAAATTAAAATTCTTATAAGATGTTATTGTTAAATTCCTACTATTAGCTCACACTTTTTCTATATATATCTTGTAGGAATTTTCAATCGTTAATAAAATATTTTCTATTCATCCATTCAAATATATAAATTGTACTGGATGACAATTGATGTTAATACAGTTTTTTCAAATATTAATTCATTAATTAAATTAAATTAATTAATTTTAATTTTTATATGGGAGAAAAAAAATTCTCCCATTGTTTTCATAAATGAAATGAAAGATTTATCTCAAATGAGTGAGGCCCATCTGTCACTCATTTTAGTCACAATGTTAAATTAAAATTCTTATAAGATGTTATTGTTAAATTCCTACTATTAGCTCACACTTTCTCTATATATATCTTGTAGGAATTTTCAATCGTTAATAAAATATTTTCTATTCATCCATTCAAATATATAAATTGTACTGGATGACAATTGATGTTAATACAGTTTTTTCAAATATTAATTCATTAATTAAATTAAATTAATTAATTTTAATTTTTATATGGGAGAAAAAAAATTCTCCCATTGTTTTCATAAATGAAATGAAAGATTTATCTCAAATGAGTGATGCCCATCTGTCACTCATTTTAGTCACAATGTTAAATTAAAATTCTTATAAGATGTTATTGTTAAATTCCTACTATTAGTTTTTTCAAATATTAATCCATTAATTAAATTAAATTAATTAATTTTAATTTTTATATGGGAGAAAAAAAATTCTCCCATTGTTTTCATAAATGAAATGAAAGATTTATCTCAAATGAGTGATGCCCATCTGTCACTCATTTTAGTCACAATGTTAAATTAAAATTCTTATAAGATGTTATTGTTAAATTCCTACTATTAGTTTTTTCAAATATTAATCCATTAATTAAATTAAATTAATTAATTTTAATTTTTATATGGGAGAAAAAAAATTCTCCCATTGTTTTCATAAATGAAATGAAAGATTTATCTCAAATGAGTGATGCCCATCTGTCACTCATTTTAGTCACAATGTTAAATTAAAATTCTTATAAGATGTTATTGTTAAATTCCTACTATTAGCTCACACTTTCTATATATATATATCTTGTAGGAATTTTCAATCGTTAATAAAATATTTTCTATTCATCCATTCAAATATATAAATTGTACTGGATGACAATTGATGTTAATACAGTTTTTTTCAAATATTAATTCATTAATTAAATTAAATTAATTAATTTTAATTTTTATATGGGAGAAAAAAAATTCTCCCATTATTTTCATAAATGAAATGAAAGATTTATCTCAAATGAGTGAGGCCCATCTGTCACTCATTTTAGTCACAATGTTAAATTAAAATTCTTATAAGATGTTATTGTTAAATTCCTACTATTAGCTCACACTTTTTCTATATATATCTTGTAGGAATTTTCAATCGTTAATAAAATATTTTCTATTCATCCATTCAAATATATAAATTGTACTGGATGACAATTGATGTTAATACAGTTTTTTCAAATATTAATTCATTAATTAAATTAAATTAATTAATTTTAATTTTTATATGGGAGAAAAAAAATTCTCCCATTGTTTTCATAAATGAAATGAAAGATTTATCTCAAATGAGTGATGCCCATCTGTCACTCATTTTAGTCACAATGTTAAATTAAAATTCTTATAAGATGTTATTGTTAAATTCCTACTATTAGCTCACACTTTTTCTATATATATCTTGTAGGAATTTTCAATCGTTAATAAAATATTTTCTATTCATCCATTCAAATATATAAATTGTACTGGATGACAATTGATGTTAATACAGTTTTTTCAAATATTAATTCATTAATTAAATTAAATTAATTAATTTTAATTTTTATATGGGAGAAAAAAAATTCTCCCATTGTTTTCATAAATGAAATGAAAGATTTATCTCAAATGAGTGATGCCCATCTGTCACTCATTTTAGTCACAATGTTAAATTAAAATTCTTATAAGATGTTATTGTTAAATTCCTACTATTAGCTCACACTTTCTCTATATATATCTTGTAGGAATTTTCAATCGTTAATAAAATATTTTCTATTCATCCATTCAAATATATAAATTGTACTGGATGACAATTGATGTTAATACAGTTTTTTCAAATATTAATTCATTAATTAAATTAAATTAATTAATTTTAATTTTTATATGGGAGAAAAAAAAAATTCTCCCATTGTTTTCATAAATGAAATGAAAGATTTATCTCAAATGAGTGATGCCAACAAAAAAATAAAATACCGCAATGATGATTATAAAATAATGTTCAATAAACATAACGTGGGACATTAATGCTGCGCGGGTTTATTTTATATATTTATGATTAAAAAGTAGGAATTGACTTAAAAAATATATTAATTGTTGTCTAATGATGTTGCAAAGTCAAAAATATTAAGAAGTAAATTTCGAAATTGTATTCAAACAAAATTTTTTTTTTTTGGCAAAATTAAATTCCTCAAATGGAAATTTTAAAATAATAAAATCAGAATTATTTGACTGACTTCCCCAGGAAAATAACTGAAAAATTGTTTTCACACTTTACTTTCATCGATGCCCCCCTCATCAGATAGATTTTGCAGCACTCAACTATGCGGACATTTGAAGCATTTGGCAAACAGTATTTCTTGCAGATGTCAATTAATACAGCTCTTTTTTTGTTTGTTTCAGAGAATTAAGTTTCATTAGAAACTATAGTTTATATCATCTTTCTAAATTATCAACTATGTTACAAATAATTATAAATTATGTTTGTTATTATTTTTTCTCAATGAATTCATTAGCAGCTTTTGTGCTTTCTGCAAATGAATGACGGGGGAAGGTGGGGGGATAAATATTTTTTACTGGCGACTAGAATTTTTTGCTGGCTGACAGATTTTATCAAATTTATAAATCAATTAATTTTTTTTTGTTTGTTTCAGAGAATTAAGTTTCATTAGAAAACATAGTTTATATTATCTTTCTAAATTATCAGCTATGTTACTAATAATTATAAATTATGTTTGTTAATATTTTTTTTCAATGAATTCATTAGCAGCTTTTGTGCTTTCTGCAAATGAATGACGGGAGAAGAGGGGGGGGGGGTAAATATTTTTTACTGGCGACTAGAATTTTTTGTTGGCTAACAGATTTTATCAAATTTATAAAGCCCTGTATATTTATATTTATATACAGGGTTATTCTAAATGATGGACCCATATTCAAAAAATTGTATTTATTAAAGTACAAATCCAAAATGAACAATCTTTATACCAATGAAAAGAGGAAGTTTCAAAGTTTTATTTAAGACATTATAAATATTCAATGTGTCCACCGTTTGCTCTTTTCTTGCGAACTCAAGAATGCAGAAAACCTTGTGCTTCACAATAGCCATCGCACACACAACTGACAGTGAAACGAAATCGCGGCCTATTGACGCGCGACCTCTACCGGCCGTCTCTGGAACCATAACCGCTTTGAAAGCCGTGCACTCAGTAACAGCAGATACGCTTTCTCGTGTGTGGGACGAGTTCGGCTATCGCGTAGATGTTTGCCGTTCAGCAAACAATGGACACATTGAACATTTATAATGTCTTAAAAAAAACTTTAAAACTTCCTCTTTTCATTGGTATAAAGATTGTTCATTTTGGATTTGTACTTTAATAAATACAATTTTTTTAAAGTGGGTCCATCATTTAGAATAACCCTGTATATATATATATATCATCACGTATAGGGTAACTGAAATCTTATCATTAAAGCGCATGATTTAAACAGCTTAAGCCCTTTTATTCCATTATTTTACCTTGTATTAATGCTTATCATGACTATTTACATATTGTTAGAAATTTATTATAGAACAATAAATCTGTAAATTAAACAAATTAAGCCAAATTTAATATTACTATCATTTTCTTTTTAATAAAGTTTTTTTTTTGTTGTTGTTTAAACACTTTTTACGTGTATCATAGAAAAAAAATGAATGTTTAATAATGTAAACTTAATTTTCGAAGAGATAAAATAAAATCCAAAGTGAGAGAAGCGTATTAGAGAAAAATAAAGTTATAAATTCATGAAAATATTAGTTTTAACAAATTACTGCGAAAACTTTTATATCCCTCAATATGACAATTCTCCTTAAGATAAATTTAAGTGAATCTTTATGATAGTAAGACTGAAAACAGATATGATCCAAGGTGAAACTGACTCAAATGACGTAATTCTACAATCATAATAATGATGCTCATATTTGAATTTAAAAAAAAAAAAAAACAATTATTCCATGAAGACAAAACAAAATTAAAAACCAGTTGTTAACTCGTTGGTTTTAAATCCCAAAGTAACTGAAGAAGAAAAATATTAAAATTTCATTACTCGGAACTTAAACATATATTCTTATTTCCTAAACGATGCGATTTTTCTTACATCAAATAATCAGTTTTTTAATATTACAGTAACCGAATTTGGTTCAAATTAAATGATGCATTATTTAATTTACTTCAAGTCTCAAAGGAACTATTAAAAGCGAATGAGATTTTAAATCATAGAAGAATGCTGGATACTTAGATGTAAATTATTCATATTTTTCATGAGCTGAATAATTTTCCAGCTCATTTCAAACACGAAAAGAGAAATGAATTTAGGAAATATGATTACAATAAGAATTTATGAGAAGAAACTTGATGAGTCATTCAAAAATTTCCTTCGTTTGTATTCTAGATTACAATTTAATTATTTAGGTTGGATCATTTTCAATTATTATGCGTTTGATAATTTGTGCAATTATGGTATTTATATTTATATATCATTTGTTTGCATATGAAGACTATAATTTAGTCTTCAAAGAAACAATATGTGGAGGGAAGTATTATATGTACATATATAGAAATAATTAGTAACAAGAACAAAAGATCATGTATCACGCATAGATTTTGAAACAATCTCCAATCTGTATATACATGTCATCGAAGAAGAGTAGTGTATAAAATGTCCTTCAAACGTTTTCTTAGTTTATATTACTGATTACAATTTGATTATATATGCAGTGGCATTAAAATGTTTTAGTTATCGTGCAATTAATTTGGCGAGATTATAAAAAAGAATGATATACAGAATATCATAGAAATCATAAAAAAAAAAACTGGGTCAGTCATTCAAAAGTTTTCTTTTATGTATATTCTAGATTGCAATTTAATTATTTATGTTGGAATATTTTCAGTCATCATGTATTTGACAGGCATTATTTGGGCAATTGCAATATCCATTTGCCATTTGTTTGTATAAGAAAACTTTAATTTAGTATTCAAAGAAACATTTTTTAGAGATAATTATTACATGTTACAGTTACATCTATATACATATATCAAAATAATTAGGATAAAGGAAAAAATATATACGTAAGGCATACGTTAGAAAAAGTTTTAGTTATCGTACAATTACGAGGGTTATGTATACTATTTATTTATTATCCGTTTGTTTTTATGTTTGTTAGTTATTAGTTAAAGTAACCCGTTTATAATGATATTTAGTATGGGTTTTAATTAAAAAAAAAGGTTTCAAGGAATAATAATAATAAATAATAAATATAATGTATAAAATACCAAGAATCATTTTTCAGCTTTTGTATTTAACACTTTTCTTAATCAGAATGTAACAGAATGTGAGCGGTGATTACGATTAATATATGCAAAAGTTTTCAACGTATTCTTTTTCTGTAATTTTTATGACATTAATTGTTTTCGCCCTGTTTTGGAGCCTTTTGAGCTATCTTGCATTTAGAAAGGATAATTACACTGTTTATAATTTATTTGTTTTTATAAAAAAATGTTATTTAGTATTTATGGAAACTAGTTTCTGAAGAAAATAATTATATGATTCAATTAAATCTATTCGCATGCATAAAAGTAATGTATAAAATGTATAATGCTTTATAAACATTTTAATCATTTTTCAGCCTGTTTGTTTAATATGTTTATTAATGAAAATATAACAAAATGAAAAATCATCATGATTAAGGCATTTAAAAATTTTCAACGATTTCTTCGATTGTATTCTGGATTAGAATTTAATTGTTTATTTACTCATTCGGATTCGCGATGCACTTTGAACGTACTGGCAAGATCTGGGGACTTAATCAATTACTGGTAACCAAATCCTTTAATTAATTCTCAACAAGCATCTATAATGAACCGTGTACGTGCCACAAGCGGGTCCTCAAGGCAGGCGAATTCCCTTATGGGGTTGGAAGTTTTCTATGTGGTAAATATTAAATAAAGTTATCGTGATGACCTAGCTAGAATTAAATGTGTAAATAGACATTTAAAACTCTAATTTAGTGGTAAAAGTACCTGCGTTGTGTGATTTCACGAATTCTAATTTATAGCGCGTTAGCCGGCAAAATTAATTAAATAATTAATACAAATCACACCAGTCAAAAACTAAACAAAAATTTTCAACGCTTTTTTCGATTGTATTCTGGATTAGAATTTAATTGTTTGGATTCGGCATGCACTTTGAAGGTACTGGCAAGATCTGGGGACTTAAGCAAATACTGGTAACCAAATCCTTTAAATAATTCTCAACAAACATCTATAATGAACCGTGTACGTGTCCCTTATAGGATTGGAAGTTTTCTATGTGGTAAATATTAAATAAAGTTATCGTGATGACCTAGCTGGAATTAAAAGTGTAATTAGACATTTAAAACTCCATAATTAGTGGTAAAAGTACCTGCGTTGTATGATTTCACGAATTCTAGTTTATAGCGCGATAGACGGCAAAATTAATTAAATAAATAATACAAATCACACCAGTCTTAAGTACAAAAACTAAAGAAAGCTATCGGAAAATAATTTAGTCTAATAATTCAATAAACTAGTCGTGGGGGGCCACCGTAATACTTACCCATCATGGATATGCATAATGTAAAATATTAAGATAAAAATGTGTAAACTACTTATAAAATGCATTGCAATTCGAATAAAATCGTGGCTTGATGACGTCATAAACTTTAAATGCTCGATTACAGAATTGCTTGAAAGAAACATCCTTATAACTCCAAAAACAATAATACTATTAACCAGCAGTTTATTGAATCTGATTAAGCGTTTCATTTCCAATCAAAAAATATCTTTGAAGTGAAATTTGGATGAAATACAGGTTCATGAAAAATCGAAGAGTGTGGGAAAATAGGATTTCAAATATCTCGGCAACTAATTATCCGAGAGACTTCATATGCTTTATGCAAAATTTATGTTTTTTATTGTCTTTTATATTAATGTCTTAAAATAAACAATTTCGAAAAATTTTATATACCTTTTATCAGAACGAATATTTCGAGAGTCCGAAAAAAATAGTTCCGGTTAATCGAGGGGTTATTGAAATGAAATAGGCTTCTTCCCATCATTACATACTAAGTACATACCAAATTGCAAGTCTTTATATCATTTTTTTCGGGAGATATAGCGTTTACAGACACACAGACGGACGGCAAAATTTATTTTTCTAAAAATATGTTTTTCGGAATCTCCAGTGTCTGAAACGTGTAAATCCGTCAAAAAATTTATTCGAGTTTCAAAACGATTACAAGACTTACCCTATACTACGTATGATGGGTAAGTAAAATGAACATACACATAAATTAAATAATTAAAAAATATTTATTTACATTATCAGCATGGTCTACCGTGGGATTTACATATAATAGAAATTATTGATTACATTTACATTTTTATTTTGGTTGCTTGACTTATGATTAGCGTAAATTCTGTATAGTAAAAATATATCACTGGAAAAATTATTGCGTACTACATCTAATACTAAGTAACACGAACTTTCCAAATAATAATTTATTTATTGAAATAGTTTCTAATCGCTTCCAGTTGCTTAAAATAGTCGTGTCACATGAATGATAATACAAAGTATCGTTTCATGGAAAATATAAATATCAAGAAAAATAAAAGAAATGCTCATAAACTGCGAATTTATAAATATTTAAGAAGTTTAAGATTATATCATTTAAACATTGAATTTCATTTTAAAAATTAAATATTATTGTTACCTCATACTCATGAATAAAAATGCATGAAAAGTTTTTACAATACATGGGAAAATTAAGTTTCTATTTTAAAATTAATAAACATAAAGCAAGGAAATACTCCTACCCTTTTCCATCTTACAGCAGTGGAAATGATTTTATTTCTTTTATAAATTCGTAGACGGCATCAACGTTCTAAAACAATACATTATAAAATTTGTTTTTGCGCTTTTAGAGCTCAGGGGAAGATGAGCCACGAAATTAATAAGAAGTAAAATTTTAAATCTTTGTCTCGCATAGTTTTTTTTCTTTCATATAGAGGAAAAAAAAAATGAACAATTGATATGGGGAATATGGAATATCCAAAGAACACATGTCAAGTGGATGATAAAAAAATAATAAACATATTGTGTATATTTTATGTAATAATTTAGGATTTCTAAAGTAATTTTTTTCTATACATAATCTAATTTCAATCAGGATGTGTGTTTTTATTATTTCCATCTGTTAGGCTAACAACATTTCGTATATTCTCCCCCCACTTTTCAACGAATTTATTTTTCTGCATCAAATGATCATTTGAATTTTTAGTATGAGTAATAAGTTTGAGATGAAGCAACTCGCGGATTCAGATTACTTCACTTAAGCCGTTAATATAGTAAAATAAGCCATTTAAATAGGTGAAGCACTCGCGCAGGACCAAGCAATCTCGATGTATCATACGTAGAGTCATTTTATTTATAAAAATGTTTATTTACTCCTGAAATTAAATGCGAAAATACAACGAAAATACATCATAAAATGGGTTAAGTTGAATGATATATTTTAGTATTTTCTTTACGTCATGTTAACTGCTATTTTAACTAATGAGAGATTAATACGTGTAAAACTATTTTACATTGGAGCTGAAGAAAAACACATTTTCACAGTGTTAGTTGAGTAATATTCTATTATATCACAGCACTTATGCAGTAAAATCTCCATCGCCCTACGTATTTGAAACAAGGAGGCTCTGTCTTTTTAAGACGGGTTTCCTGATCTTATAGAACATTTTAACATTCTTGCAAATTTTCAGCAATAAAATCTAAAAAAAAATTTGTGTTTCAAGGGCACTTATCAATCAGATGAAACTGTTTGCAATTGATATTTAAAGTTCGAGGGGAGGGAAATTATTATAAAATTCCACTATCTATTTTTATGCAATAAATAATGATTTGGTAATATTAGAAAATTAGTATTTTTGATCAAATTTATTTATATTAGTTTATGTTATGTACGGCTATGCAGGTGACTTTGTAAGTATATAATGATAATAGTTGCTTGAATTAGTGTTTGACTAAAACACGGATGGATAATATTTCCAAATCCGCGTTCCAAATGCTTACAAAATATATTTTGTATGACTCAAGACATGCTAAAAAGTAAACGTCATATATGTATCAAATAATAATGAATCAAAATTATTTGAAATTTTATTATTACGTTTTTAAAAAATATGATTATTATAAATAAAGGTGTTACGTTTTTGAATCAATGTAACATTGTTGTGATTTCTGTATTGCATGATTCATGCTAAATAATTGATGTCAGATTCATAGTTAATGGATTTTTATCGAATTCTAGATTACCTGGAATCATTTGACAAGCGGTTTCTACTTCTGTTTTTTTATATTATTCATATTCGAAAACCGTTAAAGATAAATTGTTCAAATTGTGACTTGGTACATATCTTTTTCAATTATTTTACTTTATTTTTGATTCAGCAAATTTGAAAAAAAAACATATTTACTTTTGAAAATATGATTTTTTTTGTAATATAAGTAACATTATTTTTTTTTACTTTAAATATTTAAATATTTTTTAAATTATTATTTTAAACAATGCTGATTCGTTTTTCGAACTTACTTTTTATATTTAATTAAACGATTAATTTTTGAAATCTGACGAATAATATTTCGAGTTATAATGATTTTAAATTACCCTAAAATTATTTTTTTAATTCTTTAAAAGTTGTTTTATGACTTGATTTTATTAAAAATATTATATGGTTAACCATCATTAAAAAAACTTAATATTCCAATTCAATAAATAAAAATATTTTTAAAATGTGTCCCTGAATCCTTAAAAAAAAAAACAATAATCTCTGAACTACACCTATAATTCAATAAGTTGCATGTCAAACTGTACCTTTTTCGATCAATCGAATTCAGAAATCTCAGGTAGTCTAAAGTCATGCGTTTTGAGTATTTTAATTCTACTTTGATTTTGAGCAACAATCAATCCTGTTCTGAAATATTTTGTTGCTGCCATAGCTTCATCTGTCTTATCCTCAGGTCTCCAGGTGTCATTGGACCGGACATAACAATAATAATATCATATAATTATCAGTTTTACTAACAATTAAAAACAAATATAAAATATATTTACCTACATCATTTCAACCAAAAGACAACTACACTGTAAAAAATGTTGGTCAACAGTTAAGGTACATATACTGGCAACTTTGTGACCAGTATATATACCGTAATTTTACGGGACGGTATATGTACCGTAAAATATTTAAAGTATATGTACCGGCTGCACTCCCCCCTTCTCCTCAGGCTTGCACGCATTACGTAACAAGAACAAGAGAAGCACTTCAGGGGTTGCAGTACACCGAGACGGGGCTACCAGCCTTTTCTTTACTGAAAAATAATTATTTTACGGTATAAATAGCGATTTTTTACTGAAAAATAATCAATTTACGGTATAAATACCGTTTATAATCGAAGTGGCACATATACTTTTTTTACGCTTAATATACCTTAGAAGTACGGTACTCATACCGTAATGAGTGAAAATGGTACAAGTGCCGTTAATTTACTGTACACCTACTGAAATTTTACAAAACGTTTTTACAGTGTAGCAGGTAAAACAGGCATAGACATGCATAGCAAGCATAGTCAACTAGCAGGTCATACGGAACTTGTGTATATTGATTCAAATAATTGTGGAAGCAATAAAGTATTGATACATAAAATTATGAATATTGAAATATATTTAAACGATTAAATTTGGATGCCAGCCTTTTACTCATGAATGTAAATTTATGCTTTATTTTTTCAGAACGCATAGAAAAACAAAGTGTTGCATTAAAAATTAAAAACAGAAAGATTCGAAATACTTTAATTCTACTGCATTACTTCTTGTGGCAATGAAAGTGATTTTATATCCCATATGATCTCAGATATCGCGTCAAAATCCTATAAACCAACACTATATAAAATATGTTCCAGAGCTTTTAGAAGAACTTATTAGAAGAAAAACCATGAACTGAATGAAACGCAGAATTCTTAGAATCTCCATTCCCAAAAGTTGTCCTTTTTTATAGAGACAAATAAAACAGATGAACAATTGAGATGAGTAAAAAATATATCTAAAGAACGCATATTATGGGAAATTGAATTAGATTTCGACTTATTCCATTTCTTTATTTATGTTTCAGTTTTAGACATCTACACATATTTGTTTATTTGTTTTGAAAAGTGGTCCATATTGAATCGAGATGTGTTATGATTTATTCTGAAAAGTGTTTATAAATTTCAATAAATTTATTTTTCTACAACAATTGATCATTTTTGTACATAATTAATAATATTATTTACTTTTATACAGAACTCACTCAGTTTGTTTCAGAGCTTTTAGAAGAACTCATTAGAAGAAAAACCATGAACTGAATGAAACGTAGAATTCGCAGAATCTCCGTTCCCAAAAGTTGTTTTGAATTTTTTATAGAGACAAATAAAACAGATGAACAATTGAGATGAGTAAAAAATATATCTAAAGAACGCATATTATGGGAAATTGAATTAGATTTCGACTTATTCCATTTCTTTATTTATGTTTCAGTTTTAGACATCTACACATATTTGTTTATTTGTTTTGAAAAGTGGTCCATATTGAATCGAGATGTGTTATGATTTATTCTGAAAAGTGTTTATAAATTTCAATAAATTTATTTTTCTACAACAATTGATCATTTTTGTACATAATTAATAATATTATTTACTTTTATACAGAACTCACTCAGTTTGTTTCAGAGCTTTTAGAAGAACTCATTAGAAGAAAAACCATGAACTGAATGAAACGTAGAATTCGCAGAATCTCCGTTCCCAAAAGTTGTTTTGAATTTTTTATAGAGACAAATAAAACAGATGAACAATTGAGATGAGTAAAAAATATATCTAAAGAACGCATCTTATGGAAAATTTAATTAGATTTCGATTTATTCCATTTCTTTATTTATGTTTCAATTTTAGACATCTACACATATTTGTTTATTTGTTTTTAAAAGTGGCCCACATTGAATCGAGATGTGTTATGATTTATTTTGAAAATTGTTTATAAATTTAAATAAATTTATTTTTCTACAACAATTGATCATTGTTGTACATAATTAATAATATTATTTACTTTTATACAGAACTCACTCAGTTTGTTTCCGAGCTTTTAGAAGAACTCATTAGAAGGAAAACCATGAACTGAATGAAACGTAGAATTCTTAGAATCTCCGTTCCCAAAAGTTGTTTTGAATTTTTTATAGAGACAAATAAAACAGATGAACAATTGAGATGAGTAAAAATATATATCTAAAGAACGCATCTTATGGAAAATTTAATTAGATTTCGATTTATTCCATTTCTTTATTTATGTTTCAGTTTTAGACATCTACACATATTTGTTTATTTGTTTTTAAAAGTGGCCCACATTGAATCGAGATGTGTTATGATTTATTTTGAAAATTGTTTATAAATTTAAATAAATTTATTTTTCTACAACAATTGATCATTTTTGTACATAATTAATAATATTATTTACTTTTATACAGAAATCACCCAGTTTGTTTCTAATTTCTTAATTGATTTCACAGTCGCTGGGTCTCTTCCTTAATTAAATCCGAAACACAGAATTATTAAAAAAATATTTTAATATTTCTAATATAATTGAGGATCTTTGATTATGATAGCCTGTTTGTTTCAGAATCGGGCCAATATATTTTCTAAAAAAATGTTTTTCGGATGAAATTTATAGCAACAAAATATGAAAACAAAATCCTATTACATTTATTAAACAACTTCAAGCATCTATAGCTCATTCGAAAGGCGTCTTTTAACATTTTTTGTATTTAAAAGCGAATATACCTCTAAATAATTCTGAATAAATTATGTTTTGTTTTGTTTTTTACTACATTTAATTCATTATCCAGAAGCCTAATGAAACTAGTTAATGTTATCATAACATTCGAAATTTTATTTTTAATTATTAAAAAATGACAATCAGTAACCAGTAATTAGTAATAATAAATTATATATATATATATATGCGTCGTAGGCTAATTGGGAAATCCGCCTCTTTGCAAACAGCCTAGGCTCTTTGCAAAGAGCCTGTCTAATTGGAGAATCATTTCCATTTTCCCAATCAGCCTGATGTTTTTCAGGCTTATTGCAAAGAGCCTAGACAGCGTTAGGCTAATTGGAATAGGGTCATTTATTTTTCAATCAGCCTGACATTTTTTAGACTCATTGCAAACAGCCTAGATAGCGTTAGGCTAATTGAAAAATGACCATGCCTATTTAGAAGATGACCAGTTCTTTGTCAAAATGTGGTGTTGTACCCAACACGAACCTGAAAATTCCATTCGAAGTCGACCCGAATCCGACAGAAAAATTTCATCGGAGAGTAACCCGATCCTAAAGGGACAAAATAAATTCCTTCGAGTCGCAACCCGACCCGAACCAGAAAACTCAAGTTAACCCGAAATCCGACATGAACCCGACAAAAAAAAAAAAAACATCGAACCGTAACTCGATCTGAACCCGACAAACTGGTTAACATCGAATTTTTACTGGTTAACATCGAATTTTTACTGGTTAACATCGAATTTTTAGGTTCGGGTCGCATTGCGACATGAAGGAATTTATTTTGTCGGGTTCAGATCGAGTTACGGTTCGATGGGGTTTTTTTTGTCGGGTTCGTGTCGGATTTCGGGTTAACTTGAGTTTTCTGGTTCGGATCGGATTGCGACTCGAAGGAATTTGTTTTTTCTTTTTAGGATCGGGTTACGGTCCAATGGAATTTTTCTGTCTTTTTCGGGTCGACTTCGAATGGAATTTTTAGGTTGGAGTTGGGTACAACACGATATTTTGACAAAGAACTGGTCATTTTCTAAATAGGTCATTTTTCAATTAGCCTAACGCTATCTAGGCTCTTTGCAATGAATCTAAAAAATGTCAGGCTGATTGAAAAATAAATGACCCTATTCCAATTAGCATAACGCTGTCTAGGCTCTTTGCAATAAGCCTGAAAAACATCAGGCTGATTGGGAAAAAGGAAATGATTCTCCAATTAGACCGGCTCTTTGCAAAGAGCCTAGGCTGTTAGCAAAGAGCCGGATTTCCCAATTACCCTACGACATATATATGCACATGCATATATATATCCATACAATGTATATGAATTACTCTAATTTATTCAGACGTAAACTCCATTCTATTATAAAATTCACCTATTCTGCACACTTCATTACGACACCCATAATATTATACCTATGTGTAATGGAAATACTATATTTATCACATCGTTCATAATATTATACATCTGTGTAATGGAAATACTATATTTATCACATCATGCATAATATTATACCTATGTGTAATGGAAATACTATATTTATCACATCATTCATAATATTATACTTATGTGTAATGGAAATACTATATTTATCACATCATTCATAATATTATACCTATGTGTAATGGAAATACTATATTTATCACATCATTCATAATATTATACCTATGTGTAATGGAAATACTATATTTATCACATCATTCATAATATAATACCTATGTGTAATGGAAATACTATATTTATCACATCATTCATAATAATGTGTTTGATATGACCTATGATATATATGAATCTGATATATTTTTCAAAGTTATACAAATAAGGTCAATATCTTTAAAAAAAAAAAAATCACACTTTTTTTTAATTTCCGCTTATGGGAATTTGTTCTCACTCTGCCGTTCATAATTTTATTCAATATCGTCGTCAGAATCTATCATCAGCCACATCAACTTTTGTCCTGTATTCAAAATAATTTCATTTTAAGGATTACTGTTTGACAATTAGACGTCTATGTATCACCATTTTCACCAACTGTTACGAAAATAAAATTAATTCATCTTCACCTTGAAATCCTGAACATACTAATCTCAAAGAATTTTTTAACTATATAGAATTACCTTTCTTTCATGAGCCTCTGATCTTCACAATTATATTCTTATAATGCAAACTTCTCCATGTCGATGTTTTAAGGGAAATAAAATTAAACCTCTTTCAAATGTGTGATGTTCTTTCTACCTGATATGATGTTAATTTTTTTTTTTCATCATTCTATACGGTGTCTTTCCTAAACTTTTTTTTACATTAATTTTCTATTTGTATTGTTAATCTTATTTAATTTTAACCATAAAAATACTAGTTCAGTCTTCTAGGATAATATAACAATCGTGTTACTTAATGATTTAAAAATAAAACTTTAAACTGTGGAGAAACTAACCCAATCTTGTTCAAATACAGTACAGATTATCCTAAAAAATATGCAACAAAAGGGGGGTTTATTTAAAAAAACTAAAATGTACATGTATACATCCCATGCAACAATAAAACTAAGGATTTTTACTACCCCCCCCCCCAAAAAAAAAAGAAGTTTTAAATTTAGGTAAAATGCACAAAACAATGGAGCAAGTCAAAAATTTTTAGAATTTGTTTATTTAATAAACATATTTTTTTCTAAATATTTCTGAACCATCATCACGCTATAAAGAATAGCTGTATTTGAGTGATCCACTATTTCATAAATAAAATAAATGACATTAAAATGATAATACTTCTCTGACACATTTCCCGATGTCTGGATTAAAATTAAACATAATTGATTAAAATATTCAAAGATGAGTATTTCCTACAAGTAACCATAACAATAAAAAGTAAAGTCTTACTCATTTCAGTAAAATTGTTTCTGTAACACATGAAAAAGATTGTCATATGCGGTTCCATTTGCTTTTCATTTCAAGTAATAAAAGAAGTACATATATTTTTACTTTTGCAAAGATATTATTTGCAATTGTAATCGAATTCCGTTGACGTATGTGACACTGTGGACGACATTTTAGTAAATTTAAAGATTAAATTTTTAAGTTCCGAATTAAACAAAATCACTTTCAAAAATGTAATAAAAAAAATAAGAAATGAACATACATACATATTTTTATTAAACATAAATGAGAAAACAAAGAACATTACTTTCCGATACTCAGTTTTAAATACACACAACTTTTAAACTGCTTATTTATATGATTGTATTGATCTGTTTTTATAAGTTTATATAGCAGCCTTAATCAAAATAATACATTTCTCAACTGTAGATATTGAATATATTTTTTAAATATGTTAAATAGTAATGCTAAATTTTTTTCTGCCTTTTTTGAATTTAAAGTTTTGTTTAAACGTGTGCAATTGTTAATTTTTTTCAACTAAAATTTATTTACTTAACACTGTGCTATTATCTATAAATACTGCTTTGTGTGGTAATGCTATTGAAGTTTAAAAATAAATACAAAGGGAGTTCTGGACGTATAGTTAGCGGAAAACGATCTCATGCATTTTATCACCAAATAGTAGCAATAAATAATTAGGAAAATAGTCATTCGATTAGGAATTGTGTTTTCTTTGAATTTATATTACAAAATAAGTTTAAGGAGCCAGTTTCATAGTGAATTCTATGGAATTTAGAAAATTTTAATACTAAACCAAATTGTGACATCATATTCGTATTCTTCAGTATTTTGTATCTTCGAAAATCGAATAAGAAGTAACAAATGAGTAGAAAAAGTTTAGGAATTTTGCAGATGAAGAGTATTGAACTGATAATGATCAACTGAATTTTTCAAGTTGCGAAATATTTTTTAATCAAACAAATTTGTTTAGGTTACAATACATAGTTCTTTCGAATATTAAATTCATAATATATAATATACACATTATTATTATTATTTCATATGATATAAATTATTAAATTAATATTTAAAAAATATGTATCGTAACCTATAATATTCAATCTATATATAGTTTTCATATATATAAATAATACGCCTTTCATTACTGTTTCTCATTATGAGTGACGAAGATGTCGCAGATAACTTTGATAGAAAACAAAACAGTTTCATTTCAAATTGCAATTATAAAAATGAAATATTATAACCAGAAAAATTATTGAAAATAATATTATATAAATTTAAGCAAAATTGATTAAATCGCACGATTTTTGCCAGTACTTCTCCATCAAGATGTGCAAGTTACTTTTGCAAGTAGCTAGCAAAATTAATATTTTAAGCAGAAAAAAAATAGCACTATCATTTAAACTTCATGATTAGAATACAATCTAGATTGCTTTTTGCATTTTTATTACTCACCTCGCTTTATATACAATTCGTTATTTTTAATTCTTCAAAAATCTAAATATGTGCATTTTTTTAACAAAATGAAGTTTAATTAATATATGAAGGTTAGAAACATTAAAAGGCAGTGCTCGATAGACTCTTCTGTTTACAATTTCCTTTAGTCATCCTTACTTATCTATTTTGCCTTTCACACATATAGGAGATATGTTGCATGAATTCCGAATTATATTATACAACTATTAGGAAAAAGGGATCTAAATATTTTATTCTTAATGTTTTAGAATAATTATTATAATTTTATTAAACACCTTCCAGAAAAACCTGAAATTTTACATGTGCTCTGTATGAATACCGTTTAATTTATTAATCATTTTCGGTTTTATATATAAATCGTCTTACATGCGAAATGTTTCTAAGTTTAAAAGATAAAAATTCAGGAATTTTCCATAGACCGCACAACTGCCGACAGGTAAATTTGAGAGAGACAGCTTAACTGCCACAGGGACCTTAATCCACCAGCATTTCTCAATAGTAATGTGTGGTTTATATGAAACGTATAATTTCTTTCATATGTAAGGCAGATGTTCCTATTCGTAAAAATGTGTGGAAGTTTGAACTTGCGGTAATCACGTTTAGTCCCACTCGAATTTACGTCATGCAAGCTAATGCAGGGGAATACAGTAATATATACCTTTTTTTTTATTGCTATAAATTACCCTGAACCATGCCGAATTTTTTCTAGTAATATAAAAAACTTTGCAACAACACTGATTAAATACAATTTATTATTTTAATCATATACATTAGGGTGGGGTGAAAATGACCCTGAAAAACTTTTTTTGGAATTTTTTCTTCGGATAGGTCTTAAAATTTGTCTTTTGGCTCACTGAATATTAGGTTAAATTTTCATTTAATTTAGAATTCATCTTTAGGGCTCTACCAGCTCTTAAAGATGATGCCCTATATACGTGAAAAACAAAAGAAGTGTAAATAACCATGATTTTTTTAGGGGGAATTTTTTTCTTCCGATAGGTCTTAAAATTTGTCTTTTGTCACACGGAATGTTAGGTTAAATTTTCATTTAATTTGGAATTCGTCTTTAGGGCTCTACCAGCCCTTAAAAATTATGCCCTACATATGTGAAAAAACAAGATTTCACTATGCAGTGTAAATTGTTCAAAGTATTTTTTTTTACAGAATTTCTCTGATTTCAGTAAAATAACCTATAAAACATGACTGATTAAAGTATTACTTGTGATCAATCCAAGTGCCGTCATGTTTTGACACCTTGAAGGTAAAAGCAACCATAAAATTTGAATTGTTCGCAAAGAAGATAAAGAAAAAGCAAAATAGTTAGATATACAGTTCGCTTATATTTTTTAATATACATGAGAGATAGTTCTCTGAATATATAGGAAAGACAGTTTTATGAATATATAGGAATACAATAAAAGGAGTCTATACGATGTAGTGTATTCAAAATTCAAGAAATTTTGCGCGTATATTATAGGTACTAAAAGGCAACTTTTGGCTGCTATCCAAAATCAAAATTCCAACTTTCGTTTTTTCACTCCACTCTAATATACATCTCTGTTTCCATACGAACTTTGCTTTTTCAATATAAAATACCGCTAGTGGAAGTTGATTCAAAACATAATTTTTGTTTCACACTGTACCTTTTGAAAGCATTAAAAGTCAATCATTTTTAATATTAGTGGTTGCCATTCTTTCAACTGGAATTCATTTGTGATTTCTCGCAAAGTATCAGGTTGATGTTAATCGAAAACTGATATGACAGTTAACATTGTTTCTCAAATCTTTTAATATTACAAATACATAAATATTTAATGTACTGCTAGAATATTAGTGTTGATACATTAGTTAAAATATTCTGTATTATCTATATACACATATGCATTACATACGGAGGTGTATTTCAAAAATATCATGAAATTAGAAGATCCTGTCGAATGTAAATTGAAATCTCGTGCTATAACAATAAAAACGTTATACAGCCAGTTTCTTGCTAAGATCAAATATATATTTTGTTCGTACATTTTTAGCTGCACAAGCGATAATTTATTTTTCTTTGTATTATGTTCAATGTTTCTGCAAACAGTTATAGTTATGCATATTCTGTAATAATATAATGATTTATCAGTCCTCCATTTTTGCTTTCTTAAATTGCGTCGGTATTCTTTTTTATATCTTTAAAACACATAGTATGAATTCTCTACAACTGTAAAAAATAATCTGTACTGAAAGATATAAAGGATACAAATGTATGTTGTAGTCAAATTCAGTCGAAGTAAATATTGTTTTATAAAACACTCATTTATCAAATCCCGGTGTTACAAATAAGTGACAAAGTGAATTATTGTTTCTCTTTCATTCATTGTGACTGACATAAGTGCAAAAGCAAAGTTCGTAAGATTTTAAATTTTTAGTATCACAATTTCCAAATAGTAATATTGTTTTTATTCAATCGAAAATTTTCTCTTCCATTAAATCAGAAAATTGTACAATTTACAAAAATATATGTAATAACGAGAAACAGCAAAGTCTGATGAAGTGAATGTACTTGGAACAATATTAAATTTAGTAATAAGTCTTTGTGTAAAATACAAAAAACAGTGCAATAGTGGACAGTTACAAATAACTGGCAAAAAGAGTTACTGTAATTAATGTTGCTCTTGCATTCTTTGTGTCTGACCTAGGTGCATAAATAGGATTCGTCAGGTTTTAACTTTATAGTACCACAACTTCCAAATAGTAATCATCACTTTATTTAATCGCAAATTTCTGTCATTAAATAAGACAAATACTACTAATAATAATAGTGGTACAGAAAATATAAGTTGACAGAAAATTTTGAAGAGCGGTTTAAATGGATTAACAAAGTTTCGTGATTATTTCTAAATCCCCCCACCCCCATGGAAAACTCAGCTCGTGCTTAGGAGGAAAAAAAAGTATGATAGAAGTTTTACAATAGTCATTGTTTGCAAACCGTTTAAAAACTAAAGCAATCATTCAAACTAAAATTGTGTTAAAATTGTTTTATATGGTCAACATAAAATGTCAAATAATCAGACAGTATTTATACAGTTGCAACAAATCATTATTTTCGTTGTTGTTGTAATCGTGCAGCGTTTTTATCGTCTACTACCACAAAAATTGCAAGAGAAATTTGCTACACAAAAAATATTTTGGAGATAGTAGTGAGAGGTGAGTAAAAAATAATCCCTTGTAGCTACCATATATTTACATCCGTGTTATGACGGGCAAAACGTCGCGAGCTGAACAAAGATAACCTAGAAGATTTTCGATAATTTATCTGGCAGCTTATAGATTTCTGGATTTTTGAGATAACTGTTTTGACAAAACTGATTTTGTCATCAATCTCGCTAATTCACTATTTTCAGCCGTCTAGCTTGATCTCTACCAGCTTAGACAATATGCGCATTGTTCCCGAATACCTGTAAGATTATTTTTTACAGGAATGGTTCACCTTGGTGAAGACCTTTTTCGTATTATGTACGGATATGATAATTCATTTCAACTTAGAAACGCATATCATCAACGAAATATATTTCAAGCAATAACCACGATAGGTGATAATGTGTTCTAATTATTTGGGTGATCCAGTATCGCTGCTTAAATTATATTAATTTTTACAATGAAATTTTATTTAAGAGACAAAGCACTGCTATCAAAATAGCTATGGCGATTTTTTAAATACCATATTTAAATAAAAAGTTCTGAATGGATTTTCTCCAATAACGAGATTCAATAGAAATATTCAGATATTTGAAATCTGTTAGGTCTATAAATGTTTTTATATCTATAAAGTACACCAAATAAATATTAATGTTCAATTTTAAAAATATCAGCAAAAACTATGGATTCCTTTAGTAAATGAAGGTTGTATTCTCAATAACTAATAATTTTTAACATTACACAAATTGAATTTCTTTGTAGTTAAACGATGAATTATTCAATTTAATTGAAATCTCAAATTAACTATTAAAATTAAATAGATTTTAAATCATTAAATAATTTTGGATAGTTAGACATATATTATTCATATTTTGTTCAAACTGAATACTTTTTCAGCTCATTTTAAATACAAAAGGATATATTTCTGGTACAACATTTTCATAATATGCGTTTGTTTAAAAAAATTTGTGTTCGATAAAGCACTGAAAAAATATTACGAATTATGCAAAATTGCATGTACTTTACTTGGTAGATATTCCACTATATTTACATTACATTTATAATGTAAACATCCATGCAAAACAATGCAATATAAAATGGGTGGTAAATCGTCTCCAGTTCGTGTTGAATGGTGGCGTTAAATGTGCAAACACAGAAAAGTATTTAAAGCAATAAATATCCATATAGATGCACCACGTTTAAAATTTAAGCATTTTAAATTATTTTTATCTAATTTACTCAAGCTTCCTCCAGTTTAAAAATGTAAGTTAATTAAAAAGATAATCATTAAGATAATCATTAATACGATACAGATTTTTTTTTAATGTACACGTCCCTAACACTGTTTACATACAGTATCTGCCTAACAACACCCCTTAACCCCCTTATATTGGAAATGTGTTTGGATACTAGAAACCGTCAAATATGTTCTTAGTCATTTCAATTGGTCCCTACTGTGGTTAAATGGTATAAATATTTTGTATTTAATTCATGTGATTCATCGCGCACTTCGAACCGAAAATCCAAACTGTGAAAAACGATTATTTCCGGTATAATAAAAACTGGAAACTCAACCAAAAACCTATATTTAAGGAACAAATCGGAAATGACTTTTCCTCTTCAGAACTAAACCTGAAAAACATTTTAAACATAATAAATACTTTACTAATTTTGAATTATTTATAAATTTAACTAAAATACACACCACTGGTATTAATTTACTTCGGGTCATTACATTTTTTGGTACTTCTCTATTATCCCGTCGACCACTTTTCATAACAAAAAACTATCGCCAAATAAACGGGAGAACGTTGCCATTGGAATATCAAAGTAAATAAATAAATTATATATGAGAATTTAAGGACACAATTGTTATTTTAATTAATAAAATAACTAATAATAACTGAAAAATACACGCAAATGTCGAATTAAAAACCACTTGATGACGTAACAAACATGTATAATGATTCGGACATCAAGTAAATGGGACTGCATTTTTGGCGTTTAATCTTACAGTTTGGCGATAGTTTATTGTTATGAAAAGTGGTCGACGGGATGATAGAGAAGTACCCATTTTTTATACAAGACATGTCAAAAGCTATATTATAAATACGTTTATAGCAAAACTAATTAAACTGAAAATTATTATTAATTAGAACAGTGTTTCTCAAATTATGTCCAAGTGGGAGAAGCATGTGAAATTGGCAATGTTCTACGATTCATTTGCGTTTTGTCATGGTTTATTTCCAAACTCTGAGATTTGCTAAGATTATTGTGCGAGGGAAAATTCATATGAATTTTATTATTTTCAGTCTCTTTCGGAGATTTAATCAGACTATAGACGCAGATCTCGAGGACCACATAATAGACTGGAACACAGATTAATAAACGCTGAACTAAAGCATAGGAATGAAACGTACTATCTTATCACACCTGTGCCCAAAATACCATTCCAAACAACGAACCAAATCCCTAAAATTTTGTTCCTATAAATTTGAAACTAGAGATATTTTAAAACAGGGTTCAGAATTATCCTTAAGATTAGAAAGGAAGTTAAGTGAATATCAAAATTTAGCCTTCTACATAAACAAGAATTTTGTAAAAGTTTAGAAAACCTATGGGCACTAACAATTACTATATGAGAATTTCGCATGATAATATGTTGTATTATTATGTGTATTTATTTCGAAGATTTATTGAAATCTGAAGAAATTTCGAACTGAAGACGTAAGAAAAACCAAAAGGACTTTATTCCAATGAAAGGAAAACAAAAACTGCACCGAATACCATTATTTATAATTTTAAACTACATATAACCAAAATATTTAAATTTAACTAAAATAAGATCATAAGTATATTACAATTCAACTTACTGTTTTAATATATTTTATGTTTTAATAGGGTATTCTCATGTTTAGAATGATAACAAAATAATTAGTTTCTTTACAATTATTTTTGTATGTTCATTGTAGAATTTCAACCTAAAAGGTTTTGTTTTAGAAAATTTAAAATTAATAAATAATCTAGCTTGTGAGATGCTCGGTTTGAAAATAAACTGGCGGCCGATCCATTTTGTACCCTTAATACCGCTCGAAGTATCATTATTCATTATACATCTGTTGTCTATTTCACTGCTCTTGTCTTATGTCAAATACAAAGGGGTTTTTTAATAGTAACGTAGTCTATGTTTTCAAAATTGGAACAGGTATACATGCTGGGTAATCAGTAATTACAATTGTCTTATACGTAGCTGTTTGTAATTATAATGGAGGTTTCAAACCTCGTTGGAATGCAAATAACCTTATACGTAGACAAATAATTAAAGAAAACTCATTTATCAGCTTAGTTCATGGACAGTTCAGAAAGATGACGTGCAGTAATTGTGTGAAAAGGTGCTAAAGGAAAGCATAAAGACCACTCAGAAAAAAAAAATTCTCATTTGTATTTGCAATTTCAGGCTTTAAAAGTGCAGCCTTAAAGAAAACGATAACTTTACAGTTATCAATAATATAATACAATTACTTGTTAACTTTAAACTAATATCCCATAATGCTTAAAGTTATTAAAATTGATAAGTGATTAAATAAATTAAAAAGTGATATAATTTTTAATCACTTTAAGCATTATGGGACATTAATTTGACAGTTATCATTAAACCGATATACTCTATTGATGGACATAATCGAGTTATTTTGATAATCGAATGATTTCAAAAATATAGATTACATCCATTCTTAGAATTGATTCTCATTCAACTTTTTCAGATTTAAAGATATCTAGATCTGGGGAATTTCAAATAATTTTAGAGTTCCTTAAATCTAGGAAAATTTTGGAAATGGGACAAAACTTTTCATAAATTTTGAAAAAAAAAAGTGATTGTCATCAGCAAATCAAAAAACGCTCTCTTTGTACAGTTTACAGGGATCGCAGCGTTACTAAAACGCTTTTTACTTTAAAACGCTATTTTTATAGTAGATATCTATTGAAGATGTTAACAAAATCCACTACAAAGGTATTTAATTTGAAATCGTTGTAGTAAATGTAGAAAATTTAAGAAGGTGGTGAGCAGAGCCTTGGCGAATTCTGAAATTAGAACAAACAAATATTCTCTCATGTAACAAAAATAACTTTGGGATCAAGTTTTTCTTTCAGTCTTACCATTCATCTTTAGCTCGTGCATACATACAAGATTAAGCTATTACGTGGTTGATAATAGTGTACTCAAAGTAGTCATCTAAAGAATATCCATGGTTTAAATGTCGCTGAAACAATTTTACTTTTTTTCTATATTTTCTATGGTGATGTTAACTAACAATAAGGTAAGGATTTTCTTTTAACAGCTGTTTTTAAATATTAATAATACTTTTTAAACATATTTTTGGAATATTTAAAAAAATAGAAAAAAAATACAATTTTTTCTTAAAAACGCTGAACCGAATTCCATAAAATCAAAATGTATTGTAGAGCTATTTTTAAAAACATCAAATTACAACTTATTTATATTTCTTCTTCGATCATATAAAATAATAATAAAACATATTTTTATTTAAAGAATTCACCTTTTATTCTTTCAAGTATTTAATATGTATCTACATATTTTGATAAACATATCTCAAAATTGTTTTATTGGTATCGATATAAATATTTAGCAATATAACTGTTAATGTGCATAAAGAGAGAAAAAAAATAAAATATGAGAAACTTCTGCGCTACTCAGTTCCGTAAAGTTTGGAGCTCGAAGAAATTTTGCCCTAATAGACCAAGAGCCGGCCGTCGATTTTCCTATGTATAAGATACAAGAGAAATAAGTAAGCCCCTAGGGCATAAGTAAGCCCTAACAAAGATCTATAGGAAGCCACCTTTTTTAATTGTTTATTCCTGCCGGGTCATGGATTGTTTGCGTCACTTCCGGTGTCAATTTTGAGTGTTTGCCTATTATCGAATACAAGGACCGTACATACATCACAATGTAGGTATCAAAATGTACATTAAGGATATACCGGTCTGCCAAGTCTAATCCTGCCGGAACCAGGTGGGAGATTTACTTTTATGACGTCAATTTTGAGTGTTTACCTATGTATCGAATACAAGGACCGTACATACATCACAATGTAGGTTTCAAAGTTTACATTAAGAATATATTGGTCTGCTAGGTCCAATCCTGCCGGAACCAGGTGGCAGGCTTACTTTTATGACGTCAATTTTGAGTGTTTTCCTATGTATCGAATACAAGGACCGTACATACATTACAATGTAGGTTTCAAAGTATACATTAAGAACATATAGGTCTGCCAGGTCCAATCCTGTCAGAACCAGTTGGCAGACTTACTTTTATGGCGTCAACTTTGAGTGTTTACCTATGTATCGAATACAAGGATCAAACATACATCACAATGCAGGTTTCAAAGTGTACATAAGAAATATATTGGTCTTCCAGGTCCAATCCTGCCGGAACCAGGTGGCAGACTTACTTTTATGACGTCAATTTTGAGTGTTTACCTATGAATAGAATACAAGGATCAAACTTACATCCCAATGCAGGTTTCAAAGTGTTCATTAAGAATATACCGGTCTGCCAAGTCTAATCCTGCCGGAACCAGGTGGCAGATTTACTTTTATGGCGTCAATTTTGAGTGTTTACCTATGTATCGAATACAAGGACCGTACATACATCATAATGTAGGTTTCAAAGTGTACATTAAGAATATATTGGTCTGCCAGGTCCAATCCTGCCGTAATCAGGTGGCAGACTTACTTTTATGACGTCAATTTTGAGTGTTTTTCTATGTATCGAATACAAGGACCGTACATACATCACAATGTAGGTTTCAAAATGTACATTAAGAATATATAGGTCTGCCAGGTCCAATCCTGTCAGAACCAGGTGGCAGACTTACTTTTATGGCGTCAACTTTGAGTGTTTACCTATGTATCGAATACAAGGATCAAACATACATCACAATGTAGGTTTCAAAATGTACATTACGAATATACCGGTCTGCCAAGTGCAATCCTCCCGAAACCGGCTGGCAGACCTACTTTTATGACGTCAATTTTGACTGTTTACCTATGTATTGAATACAAGGACCGTGCATACATCACAATGTAGGTTTAAAAATGTACATTTAGAATATACAGGTCTTCCAGGTCTAATCCTGCCGCAACCAGAACGAAAATTTACTTTTGTTACGTGAATTTCGATGATGAAAGTATGAAATATGCATAATAACGTTCATTTCAAAGTATACAATAAAAATATACGTTTCTGCCAAATCTAATTCTCCCCAACTTCAGATGGCATACATGACGTTACTTTTATTACGTCAATTTTGAGTGTATCGAATAGAAAGTTTAAACATACATCTCAATGGGTTTCAAAGCCTAGAAAAGAATTATGTAGCTCTGTGACAAGGTTAAGTAGACGCTCTAGACAAATTTAAACTTACTTTCTTATTGACATATTTGACTTTTCTTTCTTATATGTATGACTATGACTTTTCTTTCTTATATATATATATATAACAACTCATCTTTAATGTGTAAAATAGTAATTTTGGAAGAACTGTTATCATGCATACTTTGCGTGTGACTTAAACATTGTTATAGATATTTGTTTTTATATGTAAATGTTTGTTCTCAATAATCTCAGTGATATTATTATACTAGTCTTCCACAAATTACAGCTTACTTTCTAAAATTATAGTTTTTATTCTTTAATTCCATATTTTTCCCTCTTTTATGTTTATATATTTATACCAGAAATCCTTTGGGGACTATTGACCTGGGCTAATGTTACCCTTCATTAGCAATTTTTTGAGTGCCTATCTATAGAAAAGTATAATATTTTCTATAATAAAATAAATAAATACGATTAAATTAAATTGTTGACATTAGATTTAAAAGCACGAATTAATTTTTGAGAATTTTAATTTATACTCAAAATGCATATTAAAAAAATCTTTTTTTTTTTCCAAATAGCGAGTAACATTATGTACAAAATGGCTATCTTTAAACAAATAAACACAGTGCCAAATTGTATTAAACTATACTGTTTGGTAACAGAGTATGCTTCTTAGCTGATGCTGCCAATAAAAAAAGAATTACTTGGCAACTAAATGGCAAGGCCTCGACGTTTTTGAGACAATGATGGTAGAGTTACACTGCTGAGTAAAGCAACCCTGGTAGACTATAATGAAAATGCACATAAAATCAAAAGAAAATAAATATAAATTTATTTCAGAACATTCATTTATAGAAAATGACATGAAAAATAATACGTGGTATAGAAATTCGCATTCTTACAATAACACTTTGGCACATATCGAATGAGTTTTTAATCAATCTTCATCATCAAAATATGAGATATATCTGCTAGTGTTTTCATCTTCACTTTCATTTTCTTTTTCATCATTCAATAAAATATCTTCCACAAGCACAGGTGTTGACTTCCTTCAAACGAATTTGGTCTGATTTCATCATTATCATTACAAATCCATCCACAATCAGAGATATCATATAAAATGCTATTCTTATTTGTTGCATTTTGCCACATAGAAGTAACGTAAATTGTCCTTGTATTCGATACATTGGGAAACACTCAAAATTGACGTCATAAAAGTAAGTCTACCACCTGGTTCCGGCAGGATTGGACCTGGCAGACCTGTATATTCTTAATGTACACTTTGAAACCTACATTGTGATGTATGTACGGTCCTTGTATTCGATACATAGGTAAACACTCAAAATTGACGTCATAAAAGTAAGTCAGCCACCTGGTTCCGGCAGGATTGGACCTGGCAGACCTGTATATTCTTAATGTACACTTTAAAACCTACATTGGGATGTGTGTACGGTCCTTGTATTCGATACATAGGTAAACACTCAATATTGACGTCGTAAAAGTAAATCTGCCACCTGGTTCCGGCAGGATTAGACTTGGCAGACCGGTATATTCTTAATGTACATTTTGACACTTACATTGTGATGTATGTACGGTCCTTGTATTCGATACATAGGCAAACACTCAAAATTGACACCGGAAGTGACGCAAAAAATCCATGACCCGGCAGGAATAAATGATTAAAAAAAGTGGCTCCCTATAGATCTTTGTTAGGGCTTACTTATGCCGGCCGAATTTCTCTTGTATCTTATACATAGGAAAATCGACGGCCGGCTCTTGGAATATAAACTTTGCCTTTTCTTTGCTTGTCTGCGATCAGAAAGTTTTGAAACAATTATTCAGGGCATTGTAGATGTAATGTAGGTTGCGCATTAGGTAACTATATAGGAACTGTCCCAGCCTCACTCCTCAAAAACGTGAATGACCTATATGTGCATAATATGTGAATTTCCTACCTTTTGATTTATTTTTCATAGTTACACATAAATAATTTATGATAAAAAATTATAATATCGCTTATTGCAAACAACCAGTTTTGATTGGTTTGATAACATTGCGGGATCGATTAACGCATTAAATGAGCAAGACACGTTTATCTTTTTATAGTAAATGTATGGGAATGGTTCATTCTATCGAATTTATTGGTGAGAAAGGGAGAAAAGCTAGATAGCTAGAGATAGAATACGTGATGAGACGCTCATGCTGATGAAGTAAGCGTATGAAGAGCAATTTGGTGAGGTATATCTAATACGGTAATTTTCGGGTATAGGTATAAAATTATTTTGAGGTATTACACAAAATGTTATGCATTCTTTTTGTTAACAAAAATAATAAAATATCCATATTTATAGAATAGAAAAATTATAAGTAAATCCGTAAATATTTTTAGCACTGCTTTCACGTGTGGAACCAATATAGTCTGGGGTCCCAGCTTGGCGGGAATTAGATTATACATTTAAATAAAACATACCTACCAGAAATAATTAGTAGAAAAATATTAAATAATTTAGTAGTTCAAATGTTTTATTAGTCTCTTCAAAAATTCTGTCGAGCTATTCACGTCGCAGTTGTCTTAATAGATAACTCTGAAGAAAGAAAAAAATGAAATCACATATTACCATGTAAGACGTAACGCGTGATTACATGGTTATTGGACAGGTTAAAGACAAGGTAATAATCACCAGACTGACTATATAATAAACAGGGTGTCTTAAAAAATTGGATGCAAAAGTGCTTAGAATAGGCAGGTGTTACGATTATATGGATAAAATAGTTCTGTCATTAATTTTCAAAAAGTGGTACTTTTCACAATTTTAAATTATCTTTGGATCCGACAAAGTATATTTATTTAAAAATTCTATATGCTGTGACAAGTAAACTAGTAAAATTAGAGTTACCAATCTTCTACGGCCAAAATTCATCGAGTTATGATACTTTGGATTTTTTAAAATTTCGCAGCTTTCCGGCGCTAACAAATAAGGTATTCGTTTTTAGTTCCAGAAAGCTCCAAAATATCTTAAATCGGATAATTTTGGTCGTAGAAGTATGATATTTGTACTGTTGCACTTGGCAGAATATGGAGACTTTTTTACTAAATATAACGTATAAGTACCCAGGGTCCGTATAAAATTAAAAAACTGTAGCTTTTTTAAATTTAATGACAGGATTAGGTCACTAATGTAATCTTTATCCCTATCTTATTTTGAACACATCTGCATTTTTTATTGCAAACGTATCTGAGACAGATAAAAATTGAAAGCAAGATTTAATCTTTTTGGTACTTTTTGGTAGTGCAATTTCGTATATATAATTATTATAAAAATTCTATTGTTATTTGATAAATTAATTCATTTTTATAAAACTTATGCTTAAAATTAATTCTTTATTAATTTTATAAAAATTCTATTGTTATTTGATAAATTAATCCTTTTTATAAAACGTATGCTTAAAATTAATTCTCAATACCTCCCTAAAAATGTTTCCATGTTATTATGAGAATTTATCTCCTAAAATTAATATTTGGAATGTTATGTTTTTGAAACACTTACGTTTCTCATTGTATAAGGCTTGTGGTCCATACCAAAACCTCAATAAGGAAATCGTCTATTTATAGTGGGATAGAATTACAGCCATTTTTCTATGATCTACTATGTATTATATATTTGATGTATGTATTAAATTTAGAGCTTCAGTCTCTGGCTCTATCTTTGAGAAGTGGATCATTCCATTTATTTTACAGGTACAAAAGGTCTAGAGAGAGACACCGTGATGGGATGCTCTGCTCACGATGGACGATTTATGGTGAGGCATATCTAAACTGTCACTTTTGAATTTAGGAATAAAAGTCGCTTGAGATATTAAATAGAATGTTATGCATTCATGATGTTAACAAAAGAATAAAATATACATATTTATACAATAAAAATATTATATGTAAAAAGTTAAGTTTTAACACGATAATATTGTTAATGACTGTTTTTACTCCGAGGCCAATATGATCTGGCGCTCCGAATTACCGGGATTTGGGTCATCATATATACAGGGTGTTTCAAAAATGACCGGTATATTTGAAAAATCAATAAAAACTAAACGGGCAGCGATAGAAATACACCGTTTGTTGCAATATGCTTGGGACAACAGTAAATTTTCAGGCAGACAAACTTTCGAAATTAGATACAATTTTCAACAACAGATGGCGCTGCAGTCTGAAAAAATTTAAACCACGATATTTTTCACATATCCACCATGCGCAGCAATAATATGGCGTAGTCTCTGAACGAAATTATCAGAAACATTTGTAAACATGTCAGGCGGGATGGCTTCACACGCAGAAGAGATGTACTGCTTCAGTTGTTTAATTGTTTCTGGATTGTGGCGGTACACCTGGTCTTTCAAGTGTCCCCACAGAAAGAAGTCACAGGTTTACAAAGTTTTCTGGTAATTTCGTTCAGAGACTACGCCATATTATTGCTGCGCATTGTGGATATGTGGAAAATATCGTGGTTTAATTTTTTCCAGACTGCAGCGCCATCTGTTGTTGAAAATTGTAACTAATTTCGAATATTTGTCTGCCTGAAAATTTACTGTTGTCCCAAGCACATTGCAACAAATGGTGTATTTCTATCGCTGCCCGTTTAGGTTTTATTGATATTTCAAATATACTGGTCATTTTTTAAACAACCTGTATATATATTGTGAGAAATTCGTTAATATCTCACTAAGAATCCAGTGTAGCACTCCCAATGTGTAAGAGTTTGGACAGAAAAAAATCGAAAAAAAAATCACGTTCCTACAGGCGGTGCGTCAAACATCTTCATTTTCATCAATAATTATGGTTGACGTAAAGTTGCACTACACCGTAAAAAATGACCGATGTTTCTTATTTTATGAAAATATACTATAACCACGAACGAAAATATAATATAATCTTCTGAGTTATCCGAAATTTCAAATAGCATGTTTCATTATCTTTTGAATCCCCAGAAACGAATACATCTTCAAAATTTAAAGAATAATTTATAAAATCAAATTATTTTTAGCTGCCCGAATTTTTCAGAAACGTTTCGGAAGGGTTTTTATAGTGTATTAATTAGTGTCCTCAGGCTGGAATACCTGTTTTTCGAATGTTATCCATTCTCAAGTACACTTTTCAGACGCATAAGTTAATTTATACATGAAAGAGTAAAGAAATAATCTTAATTTTAATTTTATTGTTAACGCTGTTAATTTTGCATGTTTGTCTGTTAAACATTTTTTTCTTAGCATGAAAATGTTTACTTCAGAATTGATAGCATTCGAAAAACAGGTATTCCAGCCTGAGGACACTCATTAATACACTATGAAAACCCTTCGGAAACGCTTCTGAAAAATACGGGCAGCGAAAAATACTTTGTTTTTATAAATAATTCTTTAAATTTTGGAAATGTATTGGTTTCTGGGAATTCAAAAGACAATGGAACACGCTATTTGAAATTTCGGATAACTCAGAAGATTATATTATATTTTCGTTCGTGGTTATAGCATATTTTCATAAAATAAGAAACATTGGTCATTTTTTACAGAGTACGATGAATGCACGCGTACTTGTGAATCCCTAGTTGGGAGATTCGGCACCCCTTTGAATCTCCTGAAGGTAAGACAGAGGAGACCCAGCTAGCAAAAACAAATGTACTCCTCGTGCATCATTGTAACACCATCTCGCGCAATGAGAAGGAATTTTGTTTATGACTTCATAACCTGCAATACCAAATAGTTGAGTGTAACAAACGTAGATCTTAGGGACCCAGCAGAGGTGATGTAAGAAGAAACACGAGGTTGTTTGGGGGTTCGTCTTTAATTCTTCAGTGATCATTACCATCGGGTTGGAAAAACAGTGGGAACAAGTTAATTAAAACTTGCACTCCGAGGCTGTAGCATTCAGCTGTATCGGAGAAGAAAAGAAATTTGACCCGAACTCAGAGTAACTGTCGTTATGTTGACAGAATCCTGCAACGCATGAAGGCCTCATATCGAACGCCATAAAAGAGAAGAGATAGATGTACCGTTCCGTAGAAAATTCGACTTTTTAAAGCGTGA
Source organism: Maratus michaelseni (assembly GCA_963931845.1). Classification (NCBI taxonomy): domain Eukaryota; kingdom Metazoa; phylum Arthropoda; class Arachnida; order Araneae; family Salticidae; genus Maratus; species Maratus michaelseni. The sequence goes on from OZ007594.1 coordinate 175,266,272, forward strand.
TTTCTACTCTATAATGAATTCTGGATTTGCCCTATTTTCAGTAGCTCAACCCTGGACACTTAGTTTTATTTTGAAACTATTTGAACCATAAGCCCAATAACCCTAAACTTTATAGTGTTATTATAGTCAAGACTTCTTTTTTTTATTAATGATTTATATTTAATAATATCTTGTTTTTGATTTTAATGAAGACGAGTCTTTGAAGGTCGCTACCCTCCCATAACTAACATCCAGAACTCGTCATAAAATATTTATACCGGATTGGTTTAACTTTAAATTTAAATAAATAAATAAATATATATATATATAGAATTCAAGGGAAATCACAGTAAGTAATAATAATACTAAAATTCCTTTTATTAGTACCATTATTTCTGACTATAAAGAATTCTTATTTATATTACGCATCATGGTTCCTATCGCATATTAAATAACATTTATGTGTGTAGCGATAATTTTGCTGCAGCTCGATAAGATTAGAGTCTGAGCAATGTATTTCATTTTATTGCTGCAGTATGCTATATCTCCCTATTGTTAAGAAATGAAAACTTTTAAAAATGTTGAGAATCTTTCGCTTTTCGACAGATTTCCATATGTTTTTTTTAATTTATTTGAATCGCGCTCTTCAAAATTTTCCTTCCTCCTTTTACGAAATTGAGAGAATAAAACTATCGACTCAAGTTTTCAAGCAAGAAAGAAAAGAAATCGTGTTTGTTTATGTTTATGAGCAGACACAGAGCAGTAAAGTTGTCGATAAACGTGTCTGTTGTTTTCTAGCCCTTCTTTCTTTTCAACCAACAAAAAAGTAGTTTTGAAATAAAATAATCAAAGCGGTTTTAAATGGCTTTTTCTTAAAAAACTACTTGCTTACAATGAGGAAAGAAACTCATGTTATTAATATTGCCTAATTTTTCTTATTTATATATTGAGCACCATTTTTCATAGTTTAGCGAGAGTAGTTTGGCACAAGCAAATTTTTTTTCGTGACAACGGTATTCGATTAATTCTATGTTCTTGCCAATTAAGAGTCTTGTAAAAAAAGGAGTGATGGCATACACACCATTATTGCCAGTTTGATGTGAGAGCAGGTCCCCTATATTTAGGAGAGATTTGTGTCTGGGTAATTATAGGGGGGATTTTAGGGATTTTAAGGGGGGGATTTTATTCTTATAGAAATCTAGTAAGCTTTTCACTTTTGTTTGACTTTTATTAAATTTTCTTTGAAAAAATCGCATTTTTATATCTGACATTTTATATTATTGAACTGTCTTCCAAAATAAAAAAAAAATATTCACGTTAATATTCACATAAAATATACCCAATACGGTTTATTCTTTATTTACTTAATAGCAACGGAAACGTCCCCCTAATTATATCATTAATATATGTGACGACACTGATTTTGAGTTCCTCATCTAAATCCAAGTGGATTTGACTTGGTGACTATGCAGAACTTAGCAGAGGTTGACAACAATTATACTACGCAATACTCGCTTGGGTAAATTCTATTAAACAAGTGAGACGAATAAGGGTATAGCTTGGATAAAATGGCAGGATTGCCAAGTTTTTACTAACATCTCCTTGACCAATTAAATTTTACTGATCGTATGTCACCACTATTTTAACCCCTTGAAGGGCACCGGTATATTATGTATACCACTTAATTTTAATCCCAAAATGCCACAATAACACCAGAATTTTATAATCAAATTTTGAATTTATAAGGTACATGAGGATAAGCTTTTACTTATTTTAAAATAAATTCATTCGTGAATCCTGGTGTCAATCAATCATTTCAATATTTTAGCTACAAAAGTACTTTGCCCTTGAAGGGGTTAAACATAAAAGCAATCTAGGTGCTCATCACTAAAAATTTTATCCCAAATGCTTTCGATTATTCAAATTTTAGATCTTATACACCACCTTTCTCACATAGAAATGAAATCTTTTGCTTATCGCTCACGTATGATACACAGTAGGCAATTATATATTATTACTTTACATGTCACTATAAAAATACTATACACTATACGGTGAATCCTTTTAAATAAAAATTTCCCTGGCGTACCATATTTGTTGTGCAAAAGTTACATTCAAATCTATTGAATTATTTTTAAGAAATCTAAAGACATACATACATACACACATACAAAGATAATTTTTAAAGTACGGTCCATTGCAAAATATCTATTTAAATTTCGTGCGCTTTCAGCAATGTGGATGAGCGCAGACTCCTGGCATCCCTAGTGCTACAGCAGACGCCAGTTGTGCACCTACGATGTCTGTGTTGCTTCGGAGTAAGTGATAAACATGTTCAAGTGGATTGATCATACCGCCGACAGTAAAATATGATCATTAATCCGGTTTTTGCTAGCAAGACACACCACAATAGTGGAATGCATCGCCATATCTGTGAAGTGTATGGCCCTAAATCCAATGAGAGATTGCAAAGTGCGTAAGGGATTGAGATTGAGCAATGAAAGGAGGACGACCGTCTATGAAGAGCAAATTCAGCACATTCCATACAGTCCTGATCATGCGCCGAGAGGCTATCGCCGCTTCCGATACCTGAAATTGTTTTTCGGTGGCTACCGATTCAGCACTGACGAAGAAGTATAAATAGCGGTTAAATTATGGCTTTCCTCACAGGCGGCACCATTCTGAAAGGAAACGTTACAAAAACTCGAGAGAGATGTTACCATAATTGTTTCAGCAAATCTGGAAATTTTGTAGAAAAGCAGAAAAAGGTTTGCAGAATCTTGTAAAAAAATATATTTGTAATGTATTTAATAATATTTTTTAATTGTAAAACGGGCTTTACTTTAAAAATAACCCTCGTACAAAACGTCTCGTACGGCTTTTTTTTTCTTTGAAGTCGCTTCTTAAATAGAAATATCCACTTCGTAGGGATTGAGTGTGAGATTTCAGAGTTACATGTATTTTATTTTACTCTGCTTTCAATAAAGTAAGGACAAAATTTTTCTTTTTAATAGAGAAATATAAACTTTTTGAAAATTATATTGGCTTATGATATATGTTTCACTTTTGAATTATCACGTTATTTGAATTATACACAAAATACGTGTACGCACACACACATATATATATATAAATGTATATATATATATATATTAGGGTGAATCAAATGAAAACGGAACAGGAGCCACAGAATGAAATTACATAGTTTGTTTTAAACAAAAGCCCCAAAGCTACACAAGAACTTGTCCCACTGTTTCACCAACAAGTACTGAATACCTTGTTTGTAGAAGACGTTTGGCTGAAATCGGAACCAGTTTCGAAGCTTGTCCATGACTTCTCAGCCGGAGGAAAAACAGCAACCCTTCAATGGCTTTTTGAGCGAATCAAAGAGGCGAAAGTCATATGTCGCACGATCTAGGCTGTATGGTTGGCATTCCAACACTGTCCACCGAAACTTCACCATATTCCATCGCGGAAGTGCATGTGTCCGTCCTGTACACGAGTCAATGGCAGTGCATGGTTTCCATACACCGCCTTTACTCGCCGATGCACTTAGCAAAATCCAACTCGTTCGACCACTAAATAAGAAGGACACTGCGTTGTTACTTGTAAACATTCCAAAAATGCAGATGATTAACAACAACAACCAATTGTGGGCCAGATGGTACTGTTGCCCGACCGATTGCGCATATCCCATGCTTCTTCGTGGCTATCTAGTTCAAGTACATTTCCGCAGTAGGGATTATCTTCCTTACTTCCGATTTCCCGCTATGCAAAGTTTCACCGCGCTCAAAACAACCGCATACAAAACTCACCGCATACAAAAATAAACTAAATTATAACCATTGTTCCATTTTCATTTGATACACCATTATACATAAACTAGCCGTTTTTCGCTCGTCTAGCCGGTCGTTTCCGAGTGGGGCTCAGATACATAGTGCAGCGTACCGCTCTGATTTCACTTGGGGCCCAGAAAGTGCATTTTATATGCAACCAGAAAAATATAAATTAAATACTTTAAATTAAAAGTATACGAAAATAACTAATACGAATATAAAAAAGTACTTAAATAAAGATATAACGCGACATAATTTTTTTTCATGAGCCTTCTGATTAAGTACTACTGGGCCCTAACCGTGATTATCTAGGGGTTTAGCTCAAGTAGTACTTTGTATCTGGGCCCCACTCGGAAGCGACCGGCTAGTATATAATAAAAAATCCGCAATAGTTCTGTTTTTCGTCGAATCTTCCGCAATCGGGTTCATAGCTGATGTTGCCCACAAACTCGCTAGTTCTAAAATCACCGAAATACATGATTAAATCCTTTTTTTGTAGACTTGTAAAGCGGAGTTTCACGTTTTTACTTAAAACTGCTGCACGTAAAAGTTTCGATGATGAATTAATATCTAAAATTGCTGAAATACATAGTTACCTATTTTCTAGTACATTTGTTATCCTAAATTTCACGCATCTACCTATTACTGAGATATCGCAAAATAGCATAGGAAATCCGATCCCCATTTAACCCTCTTTAGTGGCTGAATTTCTAAAATCGCGGAAATATATGTTTAACTATTTTTTAGTAGATTTGTTATCCTGAATCTGTGATTTCAAGCTCATAACTAGAAATGCTGCGAACATTCGAAATGACCTAAAATTTTCGCCCCCCATTTACTCTCCTCCCCTTAATGGGTAAATTTCTAAAATCGCTGAAATGTGTGTTTAATTTTTTTTATAGCAGATTTGTTATCCTGAATTTCATAGTCTTATCCAAAACTACTGACGATGGGTGAAAAGATATGGTGAAAAGGTGAAATCATCGAAAATTATCGACCCCCCCCCATTTAACTCCCTTAGTAGTTGAATTTCTAAAATCGCCTAAAATGCATATTTAACTATTCTTTAGTAGATTTGTTATCTCAAAATTCACGCTCCTAACTATAACTTCTGCTGAGATATGGGAAAATGGCGTAAAACATTCGACCCCCAATTAAACCCCCTTGGTGTCTGAATTTCCTAAATCTCTGAAATACATGTTTAACTATTTTTTCAGTAGATTTCTTTTCCCGAGTTTCATGATTCTACCTACAATTTCCACTGAGATATGGCAAAATGACCTAAAATATTTCACCTCCAATTTAACCCCCCCCCCTAGTTGCTTATTTTCTAAAATTTTTAAAATTGCTGAAATATATGTTTATCTCTATTTTTCGTAGATTTGTTATCTTGAATTCCAAGCTCCTAACTAAAAATGCTGCTGAGGTATAGCGAACAGGCAAAATGCCCTAAAACGTCCGACCCCCCATTTAACCCCCTTTAATTGATGAATTTCTAAAGTCGCTGAAATATGTGTTTAATTATTTTTTTAGTAGATTTGTTATCCTGAATTTCACGTTCCTATCTAAAACTGCTGCTGAGATATGGCTAAAACGCGAAATCACTAAAAACTTTCGACCCCCATTTAACCCCCTTTCTGGTTGAATTTTTAAAATCGCTGAAATATGTGTTTAACTTTTAGTACATTTGTTATCTTGAATTTCGCGCTTTTAACTAAAATTGTTGTTGAGATATGGTGAAAAGGCAAAATTATCTAAAACTTTAGACTCCCCATTTACTCCCGACTTTATTTTTGTAACTGTATTGTTTCAAGATTCATTCTTTTTTTACCTAACCGCCCCCATTTAACCCCCTTAGTGGTTGAATTTCTAAAATCGCTGAAATACGTGTTTAATTATTTTTTTAGTAGATTTGTTATCTTGAAGCTCACTCTTTTACCTAAATCTGCTGATGAGATATGGTGAAAATGTGAAATCACCAAAATTTTCGACCCTTTATTTAACCCACTTAGTGGTTGAATTTCTAAAATCGCCTGAAATACATGTTTAACTATTCTTTAGTAGATTTGTTATCCCAAATTTCAGTCTCCTATTTATAACTCCTGCTGAGATATGCCGGAAAGATGACATTATCTAAAACTTTCGACCCCCCATTTAACTCCCTTATGCTGTGAATTTTCAAAAATCCTTTCTTAGTACGCGCCTACATTGTGTAATGTATATGTCTTCCAAATTTCATTGTTCTAGGACAAACGGTTGAGGCTCGGCGTTGATTATGATAAAATCAAGCTACTCCTTTATAATTATAGATAGAAACACAAAGGACTTGATAAAACGAGATACAATGTCCACTTTTAAAAGTTTATTACATGAGTGATGTGACTATTTCAGAATTTTTTTAAATTTTAATTCGAGCAATATATATTTAAATTGTTTTTTCCAGTAAAGTTACACCTTTGTTACATCACGTTATTTGAAGGTCACATGAGGCAAGTTTCATTGTAATTTCACTTTTTTTTTTTTACAGTAACTTTGGGAATCTTAATACAATATTTCTTTCATTTTTTAAAACTTTCCAATATAGTTGAAAAGTGTATATGAATTCGGTTTGTCTGTTTGTCTGTTTGTCTCTCTGTCCGCTTGTCTCTCTGTCTGTCCGTCTCGCGTAAACATGCAATTGATACATGTTAACATGCAATTGATATATGTTATTGATATTTACTATGGCATGTTCGGTATTGAAAATGAAGTATGTAGCTCTTATACTTCGTGTTCAGGGGCACTCAAAAGAATGCCATTACATTATGGTCAATGGGGAAAAATCCTTTGCAGTGTATTTAAATAATTTTACACTATTTCACATATATTGAAATTGATATACATTGCTGAAATGCACTACACGATACTCACTATCGAATATAGCACGTGTGGCACTTATAATTAGTTTACAGGACACTCAAAAGCTTATATTATAGTCTATAGAGAAAAATCATTTTGGTGCATTTTAATCATGTTACACTATTACAAACATAATCGAAATTGATATCATTTTCTAAGGTGCATTATAACGTGCTTTCTGTAGAATAGGGAGTGTAAAGCATTTATCATTCATTTACATGGCCACACAAAAGTATTTGATTGCATAATGGTTTACATGGAAAACCTATACATTTTGAAATATAATGAAATTGATATACATTGTTGAGGTTTACTAAAAGATTCTTGATGTATATGATGTGCATAGCATTTATCGTTCATCTACTGGGACACACATCTAAAAATATTACGGTAGTACACAGAGCAGTACAGAATAATTAAAATATGTTTCCGTCTATTAGTATAAACTGCTGAAGGTGAATTTTCAACTGTGTTAAGTGTTTTGTTTTAAAAAATTATATTGCAGCATACTATATAGACTGTATACAAATACAATGCCTTGTATATAATCTATATACAAATACAATGCCTTGTATATAATCTATATATTATATACAATGGTTCACAAAAGAATGGGAGTACATGTATGGCTACGGCCTGTAATTGCAGAAATCTGGTTTTCAAATGGGTTTGCTCTTTCTAAAATGTTTACTTAGGAATTTAACTTACCTTATTAAACATCGAAGGTTTGTTAAAGTATTCTGTTAGTGTTTGAAAGTGTTTTATTATCTATTCTTGATGCATGAGTGTTATTTCTTGTTTTTTAAAGCAAGAATATTACTCTTTGCTTTAAGTAGAACGGAAGAATCATCTATATTAAATGCACCTCAATCATTGGAAGAAATAACTTTTGTCGCGATTGTTATGGAACGGATGAGTATTATTCATTAGTCTCCATAAGTTCCATTTACTGAAAAAAAAATATTACTATATTTAATGAGTGTAACGAAATCATAAAAAAAGGTATAGTTTGACTTCTATTGAATGCTTTTTATGGTACTTAAATTGTTCATTAGTAGTATTGCAATGAAGGTATTACTCTTTTTGAAATCGTTTTATGGTGTTCGTCAGAGTGTTATGGTGATATTCCTCAGGCAAATGCAAGGATTAGATGACTGGCATATCCACAGCTGAATGACAGAAACATTTATACCTACTTTCAACCACTGGTACTAAAATCTTGAAATTTATTTGATAAATATCTTTTGAAAAGTAGTTCGCAAAAGAAGAATTTTTGATTTATTTAACAAATGTATCTAAAAATTTAAAAGTATTTTGTTATTAATCATTTTGGTGTAAAATAAAATCTCAAAAAAAAAAAAGTATATAGTTTTATGTTTAGGATTGATTTATTCAAATTCTTTTCTAAAATTGTTTCACAAATTTTAGACGATTTCTGTTTAGTATACTTGTAACGTCTTATTTAGAGTTTCTATATTTAAAATAATATTATTTTATTTAGATATTTCAAATGGTGTACATCACAATTGAATATTTATTAGAAAATGAATAAATTTCTACATTATTCTAGTTAGTTGAAACATTTATTACAATCACTTCTTTGTGATTTCGCTAAATACGTAATTCAAAATAAAGTTCCAATAACTATTCTTTGAGAAAAATTAATTAAGGACTCCATGAAAGGTTTCACGAAAAACACAAATGCAGTGTATCTATTTTCCTACTTAATTCAAAGAAATAAATGATGTATGGATTCATTTCTCTTTGAAGTTTTCGTGTTGTAGCAAAAGTTAATTAGCTAAGAGAATTTTAAACACACATCTGCCTTTATTTTAATAAATTGTTTACATTTTTCATTTTCTGCTAAGTGTAAAAAATATTTTCACTATTCTTTTATCTTTAAAATAGGAACTAAGAACTTTCTCTCCCATTCAGGAATCTAATAACAAATATTGTTATTCAGAGATTTTGATTATTTGACTCTTTATTTATTTTATTTTGTTTTTTGTTACGATTTAAAAGTTTTCTCTAAAAGAATTTCATAGATAGGATAAGAAAATGTTTGTAATGTTTGTATTTAGGTAACTTGATATTTCGTATATAGGAAACTTGATATTTCTAAACTTATCATTCAAATCAATTCCATTTCTATTGGACGTTTGTAAAAGTGTGTGTTAAACATGAGTAAGAGTTAGAACAAATACAGATTCTTCAGCTTAGCTAATAGACATTTTTTCAACTTTCGATATAATTTCACTAGATCATTATTTCAAAAATATCCCAATAACGATTCTCAAAGAAAATTCTTCTTACAAATTAATTTTCCATTAGATATAAAAGAAGTTCCCAAACAACGAAAATACAGTCGTTTACTGTTTTTTAAACAAAATAAATGTTATAAAGATACATTTTCCTGTAAAGTTTTCATTTTGTACTGTTATCCGGAAAACAAGTGAGACTATCCCATACATTTTAAATAGCAAATTTATGCTTAGCGATGCGAGAGGCACCGTTCTATTCGGAATTGTGTCTACGTTCCGAATGTGAACATTAATTAATGCAATATGAAATATATTAATACGAAATTTTGAAACAGGGATCGCCTACATACACACATTGTACAAATATCGATTTTTGAAACGGTAATACTCAGTTTTGATATATTATTTGAGTTACTCGAATAAAGGTAGCCCAGATAAAGCAAATTGTTTATAGACATTTTTCTGGAATCTTGATAGAGTTATAAAAGAAAACCTGTTAGCAGCCTATCGAAAAATTAAAAAAATAATTAAAATGTTATAAAGAAAATAATTGGGTACACGCACTAGTTACCAAACCATTATGTAAAATTACTAATTATTTTTCAATAGTGCATCAAAAATTATTACATTTTTCCAATTAGAGTCATAAGTTTTCTTTTCTTTTTTGTAGATGCAAACGATTATAGGAGAGGCCCTTTATATCACTTTAGACCGTCGCGTCGCGTCGTAAAGCAAAGTTTATAACTCGAAAACTTTTTTTTTTTATTTGTGCATATTGTGATGACGATTTGATGAACAAATCGAAACATGTAAATTTTAAATTTTAACATCTTTAATGTTTATGTTGACGTCTTTTAAGCAAAATAAAAAGTGTTTTAGTGTATATTTAAAAGTTAATTCTAATGGACGTATTTTGACTCTCCGCTTTATTTGAAATATAATAATATTTGAATCGATAACTAATGATTGGATAGAGCTTTAAAATTATACTCTCCTAGTTTTGACAAATGTGGTTAATTTTTTATAATTATCCGTGTAGGTAATAATTCGTACATTTTTATTTTGAATTTATTTATAATTTTTATAATTAAAAATATAGTTTTTAATAAAAAAAGATACTCAAACTTTAATTTTTTATAATTCTACGAAGATTTCTTAAAAAGTATAAAAACTATACATTTTCTTGCTTGTATTCTCCCGTTAAACTAAAATGTCGTACTAAAAGTGGATGTTACTATTTCAAATGTCAAACTTTATAAAATTTTTAATATGTAAACGGCTCTTACTTAAAAATATAAATGTGGGATTGAAATAATAAATAATACCCATCTGTACATCAACATCCACTCCAATACAAGCTGAAGGGTTTAACTAATAGCTACACGATACCGCAAGATTATTTTAAGGCTAATGAAAGGTAAAGTTAAAAACAGAAAGCAGAAAAAAATATTTATTCCATAGTTTTATACCTTAATATGAAGATTAAAAATCCGATTTGTCAAGTAAAGGATTAAAATTAGAATTCTAGGTGAATTCTTACTTATGTTTACGAAGATATTATGCTATAGATAAGTATGAAGATGAACTCATACTCGTATATGAATATCATAAAAAATATTTATTCCATAGTTTTGTACCAAATTGTGAAGGTTAAAAATCCGATTTGTCAAATAAAGGATTAAAATTAGAATTCTAGGTGAATTCTTACTTATTTTACGAAGATATTGTGCTATAGATAAGTGTGAAGTTGAACTCATCATCATATGTGTTTGTTTGAGTACGTAATAAAGATTGTTTAAAATTAAATAGTCCGTTATAGTCGTAAGTCAATAAATATTTACTCAATAGTAATATTGTAAATTAAAATCCTACATATATATGAATTTACATTCTGAAATTTGATACATTTCCGGGTCAAACGTTATCTATGGTATGCCGCTGCGATAATTTGGTAAATAAAACTTATGAAGTGTTTTTTTTTTTTTTTTTTTTTTTTTTTTTTTTTTTTTTTTTTTTCTCGGGACGATTTACTTAAAATTAATAAACTAACAATTTTAAATACGCATCTTTATCGTTATTCAATTGTTTGTTATCTTAATTTCTCAAATATTTCGCCTAAAAATCCTCTAAGGAATTTCAATTAAAAATCAAATTTCACCAACCATTTTCTAAAACGTGTTATTTGTTTAATCGATTGTTGATTTATTTTGTTAAAATTTCAAATTTAAATTATTTCTTAAATTTCAATGCATTTGCATTTATCATATAAATAACATCTAATTGCAAATTTATATATATATATATATATATATATATATATATATATATATATATAAGTAGTAAAAATAAAACATTAATTATTTAATAATATGTCTATAATATCAGTGGATTAACACAGCTGGCAGCAAAAACAATTTGAATTAAAATAATATCTCTTTTACATAATATATTCTTGTTAAGAATATCTGAAATGCTGTGCAAGTTGAATTAATTCTGTGTAGATTTATTCATACAGTAGTATTATATTTTATTTGAATTTAAAGTAAAACTACAAGTTAGTATTGTTTTTTAAAGTTTATTTATATAATTAAATCTAATGAAGTGAGTATGTAACTAATAAAGTGGATATCTAACTAAATATTAATTATGAATTATTATAATACCAATAGATGGCGACACTTTACCTTTCAGGTAGTTGTTGATAATATTGTTAATATTATATTTAATTTAACTATAGAGGGAGCTATTGATTGTATATTAATTTTACTTTCAGGAATTAAAATTGGATGGAGTAATATATATTCACGGATATAATTTTGTTATAAGTGTATTAAAACCAGAATTATTTTGTGTGTTTTTGAATCATTTTGTGTTTGGGTGTTATCGATGGGGTTGTCTTTTAAAAAAAGTGTGCTCTCAACTTGTCTTTCAAATCATTTCTCTCAACTCGACTTAGTCAACATGTATGATGCATTGCCATGTGGATGTGAATATTATACAGAAGTTGTGACATTTTAAGGATTCTGTATAATTATTGTGAGTATAATATTTTATCTATATTTTACGCGTTCATATTTCCAATTTTATTATTTCAAAACTGTTATCTCGTGGTAATTTCGTGAGGTGTTAAATACAGTTTTTGGGATAATCGATGTGAGTGAAATATATTGTATATTCTTAATGGTTTTTATTTCCTATTTAAATATTTCCAAATTTTAATATTTCCAATTGTTGTCTAGTAATAATTCAGTGTACCTGGATGATTCTACTGATCTTAGCATTATGCCAGTAGAATTATGAAACACTGAATTATTATTTAAAACACATGTGGGTGCATCCAGGCTGATGAGTACATGTGCATATGTTTTTTCATATCCAATTCATATTTAATTCTCATGTGGTCCAATTTTCATTGTATATGGTTCATATTTAATTTATTAATCCATTTGTATTTACTTAATTGCAACTCCAATTTATAATTTTTTTTTCCCTTTCTCTCTATTTCTTTTTTCTTTTTTCAATATTCTTTAGGTATGAGTAAAATTTGGCCAATTACCATTGAAGCACAAGCTATGGTAATATTATGTTTGCACATGTTAATTATTAGCTATGTGGTATTCTGTATACACAATATCATTAATTATCTCTTTGGAGATTTAAGTAGAATGATAATAGAACTTGATATGTTTTTTTGAAATTCATAGATATTATATATATATATATATATACCTTTATGTGTGAATAGTATATACCACAAACCAATCCCACGGAAAAAGAGACCAATTGCTTCTTCTTCCCTACATGTCAACGTTCGGACGCGCGTCGTGAGAATGCAAGAGCCGTCGGGATGTCTAGCATGTGGCTTAGGGACCGGAGTTTTCGGCGACGAGGACGCTGGGCAGTTTCGACGGTTCATCCAGTGTCTGTGTGGAAGTCTCCTCAAAGATTTGCAACTTCCGCACGATCGCAATGACCTTCGTTGTCGCGAGCTCAGGTAAAAGGTTGGGAGGCTCCGCTGGGTGGCGGTCCACCAGACCAGTCGGTAGCGCACTCGGTGATCGACGATGCGCATCGAAGTCCCTCAGGTTTTGGGTCCGGTGGCCGAATGCCACGCCGTGTGCCCCGTCATGTCTCTTGGCGGCGCATCTTAGTTCTTATAACACAAACCAATATACGTTAGAAAATAAATAACATTCTATATTCTACTACTAAGTTAAATATATATAGCCATTAAATAAACGTTACAACCTCCAACAAAAACTGTGAAATTATGAATAAAATTACTAAAATAACTAATTGACAACAAAACAGATCCCTCCAAATAAATGAACACAAATACCAATAACATAGTTATTAAAAATAATAATAATAATAATAAAATAATAATAATAATAATAATAATAATAATAATAATAATAATAATAATAATAAATAAATAAATAAATAAATAAAGGCAGAAATTGAATAACAGAAATTGAATAATGGGAATTTGTGGAATTTAGATTATTCAGGTCCCAAATGCCTAAATTTCCACAAATAAAATGTGTGGTTTCATCTTCATATTAGCCATAAAATAGCCGAAGAATACGAATTTGCGACAACCACACCCAGAATGTAGAGAAATACACAATGAAACAACAATTTAAGTTCAAAATAAAACATGATTAAAAAGAATAGAGGAAAAAATAAAAGCATGAAATTACTACATTGAAAGTAAAATTCAAACCTGAATCAGCTTAAAATACAAGCACTAAAGTTTTAAGCGTATGTTACCAATAATAATAATAATAATAATAATAATATTAAAATAAAAAATAATATACCATGGATCAAAGAACAACATGTAATGCATAGCCAAGCACAAACTTCAATATATAAAACCAGCACCCTCTATAGGAAATTTAAAATTAAACTCCACCATTAATTCAAAGGAATGAATCAATGAAGTGCTGGCATTTATTGTTAAATATATACAATTATATATTAATTTATTACATTATTGGATTAAGATTTAAAGCAAATACTGCCTTAAGACAGATAATTGATAATTAAACAAAATTATGATATTAAATTTATTATATAAGAATAATGAATATAAGATGAATTAATATACATATATATATATATTAAATAACATTTTTTTTATAATGTAACTAAATGTTTAATTTAAAAGAACATTTCTTAATTATTCTTTAAGAATAGGTAATTAAGTAAAAGTAGGTAATTAAGTTCCATTCATTTTAAAGAAGTTTCTTAATAAACGATAATGCAGTGATTTACGTTTTTGCAATTTATATATAGATATAAATGTTAAAAAGATTTATTTTCTTTTGAAGTTTCATTTTCTAGATATGTTAATAAGCTTAAACAGCTTAAATACATATTTGTATTTCTTAAATACATTGTTTAAAATCTAAATTCCTTTAAATTTTTCACTTTTCATAAAAATTATTTTTAGTTTTTTTTTTTTTATCTAAGAACTTTCTCTTTTACACTGAAGAATCCAATTTCAACAGAATAATTTATTAAGTTTTAAAACCTTTTTTAAAAATGACTTCACATATATTTGCACATTTTTGTTTAGCTATAAAATTTATTCTTATTTAAATTTTATTATTTAAAAGTATTCTTTCCTTTGAGTGTGCTTCAGAAATGAATATTTATTAGAAAATTAATAACAAAAATTTAACTATCTATTTCTGTATTTCTCTACTTAAATAAAAGTATTTATCACATTATTTTCATTGTAATTTCACTAAATACTTATTTAAAATAAATTCATGTAACCAACTACTTTTAAGGAACTGTAATTAAGTATTCCATTAAGTGTAATCATGTTTCATCAAAAACAAAAATACATTTTTTTTTCTCTTGTATTTTTTTAAAGGCAGCATTATTATAAATATTTATTTTCCTGTGAAGTTTTCATTTTTTAACAAAAGTTAATATTCTAAATTTAAACAATAATGTTAAGTACGAGGGTAGTACAAAAAGTAAGTTAACATGCCCTCTAACGGGGACACAAATTTTCCACGGGAATTAAATTTCCTGTCTGTACAGCTGAGACGCATTCAAACGGTGCCGGTAGATGGAGGTAGTTGTACAGTCGCACGCCGAAGTCTCAGTTACAGATGGGGCACAAAAAATATGAACACCTGAGAAATAACAAAATTTTTTTATTAACCCGAGAGTAGTCGCGCCTTTTTTATAACACTTGAAGTCGCGCTCGGTCCATTGGCCGCCATTACCAGTAACCCGAAAACGGAGGGGAAATCTGCCGGCGTTACCATATGATCGAAAACGTAGAACATAAGGGGAAAATACTGATTCAATTTGAAAAGATACATTTTACAGAAACTACTATTTAAGAATATATTCAGATATGTTTAAGAATATATTTAAGAACTATAATTTAAGAACTATATTTAAAAATATATTCAGTTGAAATTTGAATAAATGTTTTAATATATATATATATATATTACAAAATATACAGGAGTTGACGCAGGTTTTTTCCTTGGGGCCCATTTTTTGAAAAGTAAAAGTTATTTTGTGAAAGGTATCATATTTTTTCGAAATTTATTATATATTTTGTGAAAAAAAAAAAAAAAAAAAAACATTTTGTTATGAAAGAAAAAATCCAGCTACTCAAATTCAAACCAAGCATTTAATAATTTCGTTCCTTCTGCTAAAGTTTTCATTTCTGGTGAACTTGTTTTATTGTAAATGACACATTCTAAAACCTAACAAAATAAAAATAATTAATGGAGAATATGTTTTTATGGAGTGGAATTTTGTGAAGGTTCTTATTTTATCAAGAGGAATTTTGTGAAGGGTCATATTTTATCAAGAAGAACTTTGTGAAGGGACTATTTTATAAAGAGGAATTTTGTGAAGGACCATATTTAATAAAAAGGAATTTTGTGAAGGAGCCTGTTTTATTAAATGGATTTTTGTGAAGGGTTCCTAAATAGGCCCCAAATTTTTCCTGTATCGACCCCTGATATAATAAAAGAATAAATATTATTAAATAATTTGATTGATGTTATGAAGACACAATGACTTACTAATTAGAATAAAATTTTCAATTATGAATTTGAAATCGTGTTAGGGATAAATTATTTTTAATGTCAGAAACGCAGTAAGGTGGTTTTTGACAGTGTACTGGAACTAGGAGCTAATTGAACTTGAAAAGAGAATAATAATAATAAATCAGAGAAATATACATTCAATTGTGTATTTCAGGACATTTATAACCAGGGGTCGATCCAGACAAATTTTGGACCTATTTATTTTTCATTCACAAAAATCTATGTAATAAAACAAACCCCTTCGCGAAATTCCTCTTAATAAAACAGGATCCTTCACAAAATTCATCTTAATAAAACAGGTCTTTCATAAAATTCCGTGTAATAAGACAGATATTCTTCACAAAATTCCTCATAATAAAATAGGCCTCTTTACAAAATTTATTTTATTAACACAGGACACTTAATAAAATTAATAAAACAAGACCCTTCACAAAATTCATGTTAAAAAAAGGTCCCTTTGCAAAATACATCTTACTAAAGCAGAGCCCTTCACAAAATTCCTGTTAAAAAAGGTCCCTTCGCAAAATTCCTCTTACTAAATCAGGGCCCTAAACCCCAATGAATTTTTACATGCAGATTTTAAATCTTGATATAGATTAATTAATTTTGGGAACAAAACCCGGGAAGATTGATTTTAATAGTGTCCAAAGAAACAGGAATCAATCGAAGTTAAAAAGATGCAGTTGAAAAAATTAATTAAAATAAGTATTAAATTATGTGTTTCAAAGCAAACTGTTAATATTTCAATTAAGGTTTGTTTATTTTAATAATATTTATTAAAGTGAAAAAAAAAGATAATTTTCTATGAATTTATAAAGATGCTGCAAATTTTCACTTGTGGACTGAAAATCATTATTATGAAAAAATAGTTAGCACAAGTGAACGCAAATAAAGTTAATTTTGTTTGACCCAGGAACTCACTGAATTCAAATACAAAAAAGAGTTGCTGCGGCGTTGTAAAAAAGTATTTTCATTTACAGTAAAATTTTTAAAAATAGATATCTTTTTTAAAAGTACTTACCCAATTCTTTAACTTATAGCATAAACATTAGCTGAATTATCCAAGAAGGAAGATTTTTATTATCTTAATTTCTAATCTACATTAGAAAATTCACATTGTTTTGAACATTCTATGCACAAATTATACGTATGTTCTTTGCATATGTATAAATTACACTGCTGACAAAACTGTTTGGTTTTTCTATTTTGCTTTGTTGTGCAAAAATTGCACCTTTCAGTTTTTGGAGATCGAGCAACTTTTTTTTCTGGTTCCCCACAAAATTCACTTATCTTTCTTTTCAAAGAGTTTGGTAATGTTACATTCTGTTTTCTTTCATTGATATGTTCTCTTATTAAATCCAAAGCAAGTTCTTTCAAAAAGTAGCGACGAACTACTTTTTTACCCGCATTCTTTTGAAAAATAATTTGGGAATTTATTCCAGCAATATTCATTAATGAAAAAAACAAAGTAAGTGGCCATCTATTACTTTTTCTTGCCACGGAATACGAACCTTTCATTTCGTCAACTACATCAACGCCTCCTTTTGTAACATTATACTTATTTATTATCTCTGACTTCATTTGTTGTGAATCGTCTGTCGCAGTGTCGTGATGCATTGAAGAAATAAGTAATACCGATGCATTTTTTTTCTGTACATAAGACACTAATGTTATGTCTCCGTAAAATCCAAACGTGCTTGAAAAAACTTGTCTGCTTTTAGAAGGCAAAAACTCTTTGGGAATTTCTCTTTTATTTTTTCTTAATGTCCCAATCATTGTAAGATTGTCCTCTAAAAGTGACTTTGCTAAAGGAACTGATATGAACCAGTTGTCCAATTGTGACATTTCTCCCTGTTCCTAATATTGGCGTAATGAGACGTTTCACAACTTCATATGGAGAATTGCTCAAATTAAAAACTCCATTTGGTTGTTGACCAGCATAAATTTCTAATTTCGAAACGTAAAAGTTTATAGCATCAACCAATGCATATATTTTAATGCCATACTTAGCTGGTTTCGATTTCATGTATACACGAAAAGGACAGCGGCCACGAAACTGTTCTAGCATTTCATCAATTGTCACGTAATCACTCAAGGTAAAGTTTTTTTTCAAAAGCTTCATTTATTTGAGAAAATATTTCCCTGATGGTGGCTAGTCTATCTGATGCACGTCTTTCCTTTCTGCTCTTCTGATCATCAAACCGTAAACATTTCAATAAAAATCTAAATCTTCGTAACGGCATTGTTGATCTGAAAACATCGACACCTGTGCCGTCATCGCTCCATAAATCTCTCAGATTTTGATGGGACGACTTCGTAACACCAGCCATATATAGCACTCCCAATACTGCTTTTATTTCCGTTTGGCAAGTTAATTTACAATCTCTTTCTATGGAGTAATTAGTCTGCTGACTTGTTATATAAATATTTGTATAGTCTACAATTTTCTGTAAGATATTATCAGTGAAAAAAAGTTTCCATGCATCTAAAACTGTATTCGCATACTTTGCACTGTTGCGAACTCCTGGTGTTTCCAAAACAATATTGTGTTTTCTGCTTCGTACGTTTGATCTTGGAGAATTTTTTTCCCATTTCGTTATTTTATCCTTACCAATAAAAAAATCAGATGACGATGCCAAACATCCATTTCCGTTTTCTTCATTGTCACTTTCTCCATCTTCGTTTAAAACGGAAGAATTATCTTCCTCTGATGAACTGACTTCATCACTAATATAATCTTCTTCCAAATTATCAAAAAGTTTTAAAGCCTCTTGAACCGTTAAAATTTTTTTGCGAGACATTCTAGAAATAATAAAATGCTGCATGCGCATAAAAGCAGAAAGGGGAAAAGAGGAATGAAACAGCAAACTAGAATCCGACCCTGCCCAGAAACTTTCCTGCCGAGAAATTCGCCGAAACAGGAATGAAGAAGTGGGAGGGAGAGAAAATCACATGAACCGGAGTGCTCGCGCCACGGTCTTCTAGACCGATTTCAACTTTAGAATGCAATACATTTCTCAGAAAAAGCAGAAATGCCTTGCAACTTTAGTACACAAAAGAATCAACGGTCAAGGTCAGCTACACTGCATTCCATTATTGTAGCTTTAAGTGGAAATGAAATAAAGGCAGATAGCGGATTTCGGCGGGGAATAGACCAATGTGCGAGTACTGCCGGGTTAATAGGGGGTTGGACTTTCTTTCGACTGAAGTACACATTGTATGCGACGTGGACGTACGGACGTATAGATGTCATGTACATTATTTGGTGTGAGATTAAGCCACTTGTCTTGAAGAGCTATCTATAATTCTGAAAATGTGACTGGAGTCTGAAATTGATTCCGAAAATATTCCCACAAATGTTCACTGATGTTCAAGCTCGGTGACTGATTGGGCCAGGCGAGTTGTCATTAATTCATCATCATGCTCTTCAAACCATTCTTAGAAGCGTGGATAGAAGCGTGGTCCTCTTGAAAAAATGAAAGACTTTCTCTAGGGAATCCAGTGGGGACGAAAAGATGGAAGTCATCACCTAGAATTCCAAGATACTGACCTATTGTGATCATCCCACGCAGAGTAACAAGTGATCCAAGAAATTGCACACCATACTATAATGTAACCACTTCCATGTTTCACAGTCGGCAAGATGCAGTTTTGTGTAAACGCTTTTCTTGGCGTTCACCACACATAAACACGGTCAGTGGTCAGAAATAGGACGAATGCTGAATCATCAGAATACATGACTTTTTGCCACTATTGTGGTATCCTGCTTTTGGGAGATCTGCACCATTGACGTTACTTTAAAGCATCACGCGATGCCACCAATGGTTTTCGAATTGTCATTCTACCGTAAATGTTTACATCATATAGTCATAGAGTTCCCCTTTAATGTTTTTGGTTGAAACGGGATTCTGGAGATGACCGTTCTAGTCAGATGTTATTTCGAATAACGATTGATTGTGCCATCGACCCACTATGCGCTACAAGGCTCGTCTATCCTTATCAGTCAGCTTTCTCTCTCGCCCACTATTGTGCTTTCCTGTCCCGATCTTACTGACTTTTGTGTACGCAGCTGATACCTTATTCCTTGAAGTCCCTAAAATGGTTGCTGTTTCTGTCACACAAGCTCCAGCTAAACGAGATCCTACAATAATTACTCTTTCGAAATCTGTCAAGTCAGTCATTGCAATGTCCTTCAGAGTGTACGATAGACGCATCCAACATCTACGACTGCAGCTGATTGCTTTCTCTTCATGGCCACTAGGTGGCAGACTTCTGTAACAGATGGAGCATGTATTCATCAAAAACAAAAATACAGTTTTTTTTTCTCTTGTATTTTTTTAAAGGCATTGGTATTATAAATATTTATTTTCCTTTGAAGTTTTCATTTTTTAACAAAAGTTAATATTCTAAATTTAAACAATAATGTTAAGTACGAGGGTAGTACAAAAAGTAAGTTAACATGCCCTCTAACGGGGACACAAATTTCCCACGGGAATTAAATTTCCTGTCTATACTGCTGAGACGCTTTCAAACGGTGCCGGTAGATGGAGGTAGTTGTACAGTTGCACGCCGAAGTCTCAGTTACAGATGGGGCACAAAAAATATGAACACCTGAGAAATAACACAATTTTTTTATTAATAGGGTGTTGGAATTTCTTTCGACTGAAGTACACATTGTATGCGACGTGGACGTACGGACGTATAGATGTCGTGTACATTATTTGGTGTGAGATTAAGCCACTTGTCTTGAAGAGCTATCTATAATTCTGAAAGTGTGACTGGAGTCTGAAATTGATTCCGAAGTTTGGACTTCAAATATTCCCACAAATGTTCACTGATGTTCAAGCTCGGTGACTGATTGGGCCAGGCGAGTTGTCGTTAATTCATCATCATGCTCTTCAAACCATTCTTAGAAGCGTGGTCCTCTTGAAAAAATGAAAGACTTTCTCTAGGGAATCCAGTGGGGACGAAAGGATGGAAGTCATCACCTAGAATTCCAAGATACTGACCTATTGTGATCATCCCACGTAGAGTAACAAGTGATCCAAGAAATTGCACACCATACTATAATGTAACCACTTCCATGTTTCACAGTCGGCAAGAGGCAGTTTTGTGTAAACACTTTTCTTGGCGTTCGCCACACATAAACACGGTCAGTGGTCAGAAATAGGACGAATGCTGAATCATCAGAATACATGACTTTTTGCCACTATTGTGGTATCCTGCTTTTGGGAGATCTGCACCATTGACGTTACTTTAAAGCATCACGCGATGCCACCAATGGTTTTCGAATTGTCATTCTACCGTAAATGTTTACATCATATAGTCATAGAGTTCCCCTTTAATGTTTTTGGTGGCGCAGCTTGTCCCCAATGGGACCTTGTGCCATTAAACTCTATACAACCAACCATTAATGTTTTTGGTTGAAACGGGATTCTGGAGATGACCGTTCTAGTCAGATGTTATTTCGAATAACGATTGATTGTGCCATCGACCCACTATGCGCTACAAGGCTCGTCTATCCTTATCAGTCAGCTTTCTCTCTCGCCCACTGTTGTGCTTTCCTGTCCCGATCTTACTGACTTTTGTGTACGCAGCTGACAACTTATTCCTTGAAGTCCCTAAAATGTTTGCTGTTTCTGTTACACAAGCTCCAGCTAAACGAGATTCTACAATAATTACTCTTTCGAAATCTGTCAAGTCAGTCATTGCAATGTCCTTCAGAGTGTACGATAGACGCATCCAACATATACGATTGCAACTGATTGCTTTCTCTTCATGGCCACTAGGTGGCAGACTTCTGTAACAGGTGGAGCATCTATTCTGCAGTTGTTAAATGTGGCAAGTATGCCACATTTAACAACTCAGTTTTAGACTTAGTTTTAACAACGAGTTTAACAAAGTATAACACAGTCGGGTAGCTAGAAAATTTGTTTCCGACAAATTTATTTTTAAAACACAACATAATATAAATTATTTTAAATTAAAATCTGTCAGAAAAAAATTCAGTTTTGAATAATGTTTATGGCGTGCGTATGTTAAAATATTCGCAGGCACCCCGGTCATTGGAGACAAGGGCAAATTTTGAAACTTGACAGAAGGGTTAATTTGGATCGACAGTTAATTGGTACAAAATCATATGTATCATTTCTGATATCGCCATCCCTTATTCTCTGCATATACAAAACGCACAACATTGATTTAGATAACATACGAAGATTTTTTTAAGGCATTCTTCTGACATACTACACTCACAAATAAAAAATTATGAGAAATCGCAACCTTAAATAATCTCAAAAATTGCAGTGCTAAAGCTTCGTATAGTTCTACTAGTAACAGAAAACCACCGCAAAATATTATTAATTTTAAAGTTAAAAACTTTGTTTCTATCATCATGAAAAAGAAAACAAGACACTACAATGCTATTTCGGATCACATAAAATTTATCCTTAATGTGGTGTACAAGCGTTACAGAACTGATGGCAAACGCATAAGACAAAGTAAACAGGAGGCTCGTTAAAGCTTGGAAGGGAAGGAACTGTCCATGGTGTGGACATGAGAATGAAAGAAAATTAGGATCTCCTTAATTAGGCATTAATTTTACACATTTATTAATGCGCAAAAAATGTGAGCTTTGTCCAAATCAATCCTATGCCAACTTTTCCCTAAATAAACAAATCCTGGCAAGTTACAATTATTTTTATGTTTTAATGTAAATTGATATCTTATGTTTTTTGATGAGCAAGAAAAACAAAAACAAAAATAAAATAAAAAAATCGCAAATTTAGAAAATATTTATTTTATATTTTTTTTATTTTGTTATGTGTCGAGAGATTTTTTTTAAACATATATAAGAATTTCACTAAAATTTATCTATCGTATCAAATAACCATAACAAATAGCTAAATTCTATCTTCAATCGTAGTATATATTTTAATAGAATAAAATTATTTTTATGCTATTAAGATTGAAGCCTGCTGTTGATATTATATCAAATTACAATTTCTTAGCAACGAACACTACGAAATTTTAATATTCTACAACCGAGAACATTTCTGTAAAAATGGAACTCCGAGTAAAATATCACATAACCTCTTTTGTAATTCCGATATCATTCTTCAAAAAATTACTTTTTCGAAATGGACAAGAGGATATGTGGGAAATCTTGAATAATATTTTTAGGTCACCAACACATGTTTGTAGGATGTATACGAATTTGCAGTTTCAGATTCTGTGAATATTTTTTTAGGAAACGAACTGTGAAACATTACTGTTGAAATCAAGCTTTTCTGTAAAAAAATTTGCTTCTCCAAATAATTGTATTTAAATATTGATAAATTCGATTCTAAATAAGATCAATGATTTTCACCGGCTGTTCTGCGGCATATTGATGAGCTGTGAGAAAAGCTTAGGTTTGCCACAAAACAATTTAGTCAACTTCTATCAAGATTTTAAGAACTGGCAGATTTTTAACGCAACATTTTTAATAGTACGATTTGTTCTGTTATAAATTTTAGTCTAATTTAACAGTATTTCTTTAATCGATTTTTGGCCAATGTCAAAAAAAAAAAAAATTCCTTAGTTGCATTTTGTTTGACATATATTTATGAGTACATTCAAGATTTTTATTAATTATAGCTAATGTTAAACAAAATATGTTACGGGTGATATATGAATCACTGGCCCAATTCACTACCTTGAGTGGTAACCTTTAAAACACGCTGGATGCAGATAGATGCTCCCAAAATGTTTCTCCCAAACAGAATGTCTTGTTTTGATATACATTACTTGATTTCGTTTGTCCGAATCGCGTTCAATAATGTAGTGGCCAACATTGTCGAATATTGCTGAATAAGATATTATGGCTGCAATATATTGTTGCATTCTTGTACAATTAGTACTGTAGTTATGTTTATGAAAACAAATTTTCTTGTGTTTCCCAAGGTGCCTTTAAAAGACAGATTTCATCATAGAACCCAATGCAACGAAAAAATAGAAAGCAATGTTGTGGGTCGTATATGATGCTCTGGGCTAAAACGGGTTAAGTTTATTTAACTGACTTCTCCAAAAAATTATTCGAATCTAAAAATTAAATGTAGCAAAGAATATGTACTATTTAAATATCATGTTCAGATACGCCATGTTAATGCATATTTATGAGAGACAATTTTTTTAAGTATTTATTTGTTTTTTCTAATTATATTAATTTGTTAAATTGTTAATTTAACAAATTAATATAATTTTGTTACACTTGGATGTATAAAGTAAGTTACGGAGTTGGATGTTTTTATTTCAGAATTGATAAACTAAGAACTACACTTTTATTAAGTCAGTTTTAACGAAAAAGACGCTATCTTTTGATGTTATTCTAATGTAAATTTACTAATGTACTTCAAACATTCAGGAGATAATTACTGACGTGGAGCAATATTTATTCAAAGTTTGGGGCATAAATGGTTAATTTTAACTGTAAATTCTATGATAGTTTATAAAATTTCTCTTTATTTTCTCTAAAAAATTATTATTATTGTAATTGTGCTTCGAGATGTATTTTTCAGGTGTATAAGTTTCCATTTAATCATTTAGTTTTACGAAATTCTTACTAAAACCTCATTGAAATTACTGAATTTAAATGGAAAATTATTATTTTATTTATTACCCAATGAAAATATTTATTAAAATTGCCATTTTGTTTTCAAAATCTGTAGATAATGGAACGTTTTTAATGCTGTATCAGCATCTCCGGAAATATAAAAACAATTAGATAAGTGTGATCGAAGACCTACAGAGAGTTTCTTTTAATATTCCTTTCAACACACTTTATCCTTTAATTAATAAATCCAAATCACTAATTTGTAATTATGCTTATCATTTATAAATACACTTTATCAATAAGAACATATGTAGCAGCATCATTAAATTTAATTATAAGATGATAATAAGAGGAAGCTATTAATTAAATCAAGTTAAAAGTATTCAAGAACTGTTTTTCAGACAATTTTAACAGTAAATGTGTGTATATCTCAAAGTATATTTAATTACATTTTAATTTTATCTAAAAAAAAGAACAAAACTTTTAAAGTGGCAAAAAACTACGGAAGTTCTTTTAATTAAATACTACTTCGTCTGGAATAGAAAATGGAATATTTTTGTTAGGGAAATAACGCAACACCATTGAACAATCTAGCTTACGTGAAAATGAGTGAAATTAAAATTCTGTTTTAAAGTTATTTTAGAAAATCGTTAAATTAATTCATTATGTTATTAAACTAATTCATTTATTTAAAATAATATAATACTTTTTCAAAATTTTATAATTTGTCAGGAGGTATTCATCTATAAGTATACAAAATTTCAAGTATCTTTAACATATACAGTTTCCAAGTACGAACTCTGTGACAGAGAGACAGACAGAGGAGTGAGCTGAATAGCGTTTCGTCAAATGAACGAAACCCTAATTAATACTTACTTCATACGAATCATATACGTTGTTGGACCTGTAGTGTTCATATAGTGTGTGGATCATATATGTTACTGCCAATCTGTAAAATAATACTTAAAATTTAAGTATATAGTTGTACAAAATATGTTTCAGTACTTCAATGCTAGTTATTAAATACATTTAAATAGCAATTAAGTTATATGAATGTAACTTTTGAAAGACTTCTCATTTATAAACTTTAACTTAAAGCTAGAAAAATTTTTTCATACATTAATTTTTTGCTTTAAAGCTTTTTTCTACCAAATATATTGAAATAATTAGGCAGGTATAGATGTCATCTAAAAAAAATATATAAATAATATATTTTAACAATCGAAAGCAAAACATTTAAATTATGTTTGGCATCTATTTCATTAAAATCTTACTGTGAGTTTGTATTTCATAATTACTCTTCTTAGTATATGATGACTTACGTAATGTAATTGAAACCAAATATTCGTAAGAATCTGAGAATGCCACAAAACTATCAGAATTTCGAAATTTACAAATAGTTTCCTAAAAATTATTATTGTTATTTTTGAATATTTAATGTAATTGTCTAATTGTGGCAACTTGTTTTACTAAATAGTTGTGAAAACATGCAGTAAAAAGGAAACAATGCGGATTATGATATATTTTTGTTGATGAGAGTATCATCAATACTAAAAATTAAAATTATTTAAAAAAATTAATAAATATATAGCTTTTAGGAATTTCCGCATAACCTTAATAGCGGAATGATTAAAGTAATAACTTACATTATTATAAAAAATGCCGCATCTCTTTATATTAACAAAACCTAAATATTGCACTATAATGACGTTTTAGACAATGTAATGGCAATTTAAACGGTTTAATGGCATTTTAACCGCGGTATCAGTGTATTTTGAAAAATGTATAGTACTTTACATATTTTTCATGATAAAATGTTTTCATTTCTCACAATACCTATAAAGAATATTTACATATGCCGTATAACTATTCAACCGTGAAACTGATTATAATTGTTGTAGTAAGTTTTTTATAATCTTACCTTGTGTTACAGATCTATTAGAGTTAGATTACAAAATAGAGTTACATTAAAATATTCGTAAAACATTTTTTATATAAGTAAAATTTCTTGAATATGGATTTACATTGATACAATTAAAAGGAAAGTTACAATGGTTTCGTCATTAATAAAAAGGATTTTTGTTTTATACTTTTATCTTGTGTTAAAGATTCATTGGAGTCAGATTACAAAATCGAGTTACATTTCCCCCAAAACAGATAGAAGAAAAACGTTTGCTCTTGGGACTGCAGTGTTCACATAAAAAGGGCACCCATGAGAAAAAAATCTGAAATCGTCATTGATATTCTGGCTGCATATTGCAGGGGTTTACCTCCTCGAGAAAAACTTCGATATTTGAGCGTTATTGGATAAGGCATTTTGTTCATTCGTGAATTTTTGAAAGATGGATGAGGAATGTATCTTTCTTATTTATGAGAGAATGTCAAACGGTGGGATTATATATGAAGAGTAATATCGACTACAAAACATTTTTCTAAACAACAGGTTTATTTATTATATATAGCACTATCCATGTTTTGAAATCACTAAATCGCTTCAAAACAAAAAACATAGCAAGCTATAACATTTTGTATTAAAGAAAATAAATAAATGTACTCCAGAAAGCTAAAAAAGTATTTTATAAAGAATTTAAAAATTTAAAATGAAATTTTTATGTAAAAACGCTGTCACATTACAGATATGTGACAACACATACATTTATTTTAATTAACACTTTTTAAGCATTATAAGAACATTCATTTTTTTTATGGCGGTCACACTGAATTTTTGAGATACGGCTAAAAGGTACATGTTAAACTTAACAACTCACAGGAGTGTTCAAAATAGATTCCTTTTAAATCAATGCACTTTTGTAAAAAGTTTTTCCAAAGATTAAATGCCTCAAGCCATCCATATCTTTGAATAGATGATAAATATTCTATTTTAGCCTCATGAATATTATCTTTGGAAATAAAGCGACTCCCACGTAATATTAAACATTAAATAATATCCAAAAGTCATACATAGCAAAATCTGGATGACAGGGTGGCAGCTTTATCAGTTTTATGTTTTAATTTCTTCAAGAGATTCGACTGTAATCTTCACTGAATGAGCAGATGCATTGTCATGGTGAGTCATGAGTACCCTAACATTCTCCTCTTGAATAATTTCTGAGCGCTTAGTTGTTTACCTTTTAGCTATAACTCTCTTATGCCCTTTTAGCTTTATGATTTTGATCAGCCCTGTAATTACGAGGAACACGGAACACATGACTTATTTTAATTTATCCTTGTCTTTTCACCATTGTTGATATAGGACATCTGCAAAGACTCATATTTTACTTTCTTGATGTGTTGGAACGTCCAAAATAGTATGTAAGTCTCATCACTATTCATAATTTTCAGTTATGATTTTTTTTTTAAATACAGTTCCTGTCATCATTAAGTAATTTTAGGGGTTTTTTTTACATATTCTGACACACTCCGCTTTATTGGTTTTCTGTTAAATTATCGTAGACATAACGCCAAACTAATTTTTTCGAATGAAATTCTTCATGTGCCCACTAAAGTCTCTTGCCACCCTCTTAACTTTGGAACGGCTGCTGCTATATTCATAAAAATAGTGTTTAGGTATAGTAAAGTATCCATGCGCTACTCAATGAAACCACCTACGGCACCACCTGGTGGAATGTTGCGAAGTTAACATTCCTAACTCGAAAACGGAAAGAGATAGAGAAAAAAAAGTGATTTACAAAGTTGTAGAGCATCATCGATTTAGTACGAAAAGACACATTGTGGACATTAATGCGAAGAATAGAATGGTTAAAACACGCATTTTTCTTTTCGTGATTTTCTACACTATGACGTGACAAAACGATCTTAGAAAGAAAAAAAAAACTAGTTATAATAATATTCCTTCATTTTAGATGTTCAAACTTCTCACTGTCAGCTGCAATGCATATCTGGATGCTTGTTTGAATTTCACGCTGCACACGTTGGCACAAGCGTCCGTAATAGTGTCGTTTAATGTCCTGCAATGCTTGTGGCTGCAGTTCCACACCTGCTGTTTTATAACTGGTTGTTTTTTCATTCTAAGATCGTTTTGTCGCGTCAGAGTGTAGGAAATCACAGAAATCACACGCGTTTTAACCGTTCTATTCTTCGCATTAATGTGAACAAGGTGTCTTTTCCTACTAAATCGATGATACTCTACAACTTTGTAAATCACGTTTTTTCTTTATCTCTTTCCGTTTTCGAGATAGAAATGCTAACTCCACAGCATTCCACCAGGTGGCACTGTAGGCGGTTTCATTGTTTAGCGCATAGGTACTTTACTATACCTAGACACCACTTTCATGAATATAGCAGCAGCCGTTCCGCATTTAAGAGGGTGGCAAGGTACTTTAGTGGGCATACTGTACATAACTATGGGTCCAATGTTACGTTCCTTCTGTATCATTTAGTAGGTACAGCGATTATATCATCGATTAAAACTTTTCGTACAGCCAACACATTTTCTGGGACTGTAGCTGACAAAGATCTTGCTATGCGTTCTTCATCCAGGAAATAATTTTAACCTCTCTTTGTAGACTTTAAAGACTTTCTTCACGCTTTAGCCCCAATAAAATCGTAGAAAACCATATCTCGATACTTCCATGGAGTCAACTCATTTTCTCTTCATTCATAATCTTTCTTCGCTTTCCTGGGTGAATTGCGGTAAAGTTCTAAAAAACATCTCCATGTTTTCTGCTAGTCTGCAGAGGGACATGACAAATAGAAATTCCATCACATGGAAATTCCATTGTGACTTGAATTATAAACAATTTTATTATTTCGAGAGGAAGTGAAACAAAATTTTAACATAAAAAAACATGACTACACATGATGAAAACATATTGAGAAAGTACTGAGAGTTTTCTATCCGATAAGTTACCGAGTATCTGGTACCATCCCAAAAACGCTTATTAAACGTTGTACAATTAGGGATTAAATGAAACAATTATGATAAAAGGTTGTTAATTTAGCCTGCAATATTTCTTTGTGAAATAACACCATTTCTTACCAAAGTTTACCGGAGGATTCTGCTTTTGCACACTATTACAAATCAATACACCAGAGTTTGAAATACTTAATTATTTGGATGGTATTTACATGGTATTTACATAAATGGAAATACCATGGGAAAATTGTGTTAATTTGTGCGCTGATGATGTGAAGGCAATGATGTATAACGATGTTGTAGTTAAATTAAGAATAAAACGCAAAATATTTTAAAAGCAGCAATAGCACACGTGCTAGCCTCGAGATAATTTCCTGCTTAACTGATAATATTTTTGAATGATGCCACTAAAATTATAAACTATACAAAATAATAACTTTTTAGAAGCAGACTTTCAAACTAATGAAGATATGGGAATCCTCTAACAGCCCCGCCTGTTGCATATTGAAATAAGGTGCTATGTAGAGATAAATTGTTTACACATGGAACTGTGTGTACCAGTGCTGGTTGCATGGTAAGAGCATTTTTTTAAAACAATAACGTCCAAGCTGGCAAAGGTTTTAAATAATGAAATATGGGTGTGAAATTTGGCCGATATGCTTACCAGAACGAACAAAATGAATATCTCATTGCAAGGAAAAACTGTCACAATCTTTAAAGCAACGTCAAAGTATCTACTTTTAATAGAAAACTGATGCAGTGGTTGGGGTATGTGGGAAAGGAAGATATAGATTGCTTTTCTGTTGCTAAAAATGTTTATAATTGAAAACAACATCCAGCTTCAAGGATTCCAGCTTCCAGCTACAGAAAAAAATTCAGGGCATCTCGATGCTTTGACGGACTTGTTTGAGCAATGATTTTAAACAGCTCAATAGTAGTGCTGGGAGTAGTGCTGAACGCCTTTAAATGCGTTACTTTTTTTTAAAAAAAAGCAACCAGTTGAAGCTCGGTGGAGTACGTGGTTCTCATTGATGTGACATCTGACATTGAACTAAAATTCGTATTTCAAAACCAAAATTTCTTTGAATTTTGGTGTCATTTGACAATTGAATTCAAAATCTTCTCTGAGAAAGCAAAAATAATTTTACTGTTTTTCTCAACAGCATTGTCTATAAACTGCATTCTTCGCTTACACAGCCATCAGAACGAAATGCAGAAACGTTTTAAGTGAAGATCGTAACATTCGCATGCGATTATCAGGAATAGAACCGAATATATCAGAAATCTTTGCAAAACAATTTCTGCTATAGGTTTCTCATTAAACTGTTCACTATCATTGGGAAATCTTGTGATAAATGTTTTGATTTATTGAATGTTAAGAACTTTCTTGTGGGACCAAATATGGTGATATTATGTGTATTAATAGCATATGAGAATAAATTGACTAGTATTTTAAAATCTTTTAAATACACAATTTCATTACAGGGGCATCGAACAGCTGTATAGAATACTCTATCCAAGATTCTTTTGTTCACAACAATACAACTAAATACTTTTAACTCGAAATGCGTATGGTAGGCTAAAGAGTTCCACCATAGAAATTTGTTAAAAAGTTCTCTGCATGTCAAAAAGGTTCGGAACCACTGATTTTGGTTCTTTTACAATCTATTGCAATCTATTAAACTTGCAAAATGACAGAGATAGTAACTTATCCAGTATAATTCGCGATTTGTAACGTGATTCCATGTCATTTACATAGCTTTATCTCTGTCTAAGCGTATTCCTTTTGCATTTGATATGTTACATTATTTTTCAGAAATATACACAATATTCCTATTTATACAAACAATTTGTTTTTCATATAAATACTTTAATCAGAAAATGTATCATTATTATATAAAACTGATTGCAATATAAACGTGAATACAGAAAATTATTTTGTTAAACAATACACCATGCAAGAGTTACGGCCATAAGCGGTGCTTAATATAAAAGTCTGCCGTAGCGAAAGTGTTAACTACTATAAATTTAAAGCATCAAACATGTTTTTAAACATTTATTTTAGCTGTAAAATATTTCAAATATTGATTTGCGTTGATGCAATTTTAAAATATATAACAAATTTCCGCCATTGTTAAGAATATAATCTAAATTTTATTTTATCTTAATTTTTGTTCTGAAGATATAAATATTAGACCACTAAACCAATTTACATTTCCCCGAATAAGTAGAAAAATGGCTTTTACTCTAAGGATTGCACAGTTCTCACAGTTCTCTGCTTAGTAGCGAATTCTAAACTTCCTCAAGATAAATTTGTATATTTGTATAACTGAGCTTTATTGGATAATGTTTTCTGTAGAGTAATTCATTTTTGCAAGGTGGGTGGTGGAGGCATATTTTTATTGTAGGCATGTGGAATTACATAGTAGATACAGTATTACATGTGAAGTGTAGCATCGTACAAATGAATTTTTATGACACAACAGGCATGTTTATTAAAAACTTCGTTTGTTATTCATACTATCAATAGATTGTTTTTCCATAAGCATACGATACTCTAAGGCACCGATTCATATCATAACTCCTACGTTATCAATATTTGGAGCTGTTAGTACTTTTAAGGGAATTCATGGGAAGACTGGGCTGCTGTTAGCACTGTGTAGATCTCGCTAACCAACACGGAAAATCAGTGGTGTGGTGAGTCCTCTCGCTGGGTGGTCGGTAATTGCGTAAGAGATAATTAAAATACGCCCCTCCCCCTATCTGGTTACAATAAAAATTTCAGAAAACTCAAGTCAACCTTCCGCCCTGTGGTGCTTTTAGAAATGGAAGCTGCAACCTTTCGTCTTGTGCTTTCGTGACGTGGCTTTAAATCAGGAAGGCAATGAAGCATTAGTAATATCAACAATACAGATTACTTTAAAAACTGGCGTATCTATGCATATTATACTTACCTAGTTCATTTGTGGTTTTATAACTAAGAATTTTTATAAAAAAATGAGAAATGTGATATTTTTAAATGCTTTAGGCTTTTATATAACTGATCAATTATAGAGAGTGTTCATTTAATTTTTAATGTTATTTACGATATTTTATCAGCAACATTCGAAATCTTTATTTTTGTTCTTTTCATGGTAACAATAAAAATCATATAAACTTGGAGCCCAATGGTATATAAAGTTGCCAATTATTATGTTAAACGAGTGCATAAATTTGTTTTTGTTATCGGTTTTTTAATGCAATTTTGAAACATTGAAAAAAGTTACTTTTTGAGTTTAGTGGCCACGGTTGCGAGGAAAATATTAAAAATTTAATTTGAATACGAGAATTTTTGTAGAGAAATTGTTGCCTTATCTAGTTATAAAATTCTGCGATTAAATTACGTGAATAACACTGTACTAAAATAGTGCTGTTCAAAATAAAATTTTTGTGTTTTCCAGGCAACCCTGCTAGTGGCCCACGATTCCACCTATATTTTTAAAATAACATCGTAAGCGTATATGTCAATGGAAAGACAATTTAATTATGTATACAACGCAAAATAATTTGATCGTTTATTAGCATTTTATTAAAAGTGAAAAAATGTCTAAAAAAAGAATAAAACTTGGTAATGTACTATACAGACCTGCTATTGGCGATTATTTTTTATTGCTCTTCCTATCTATTATTCTAAATAATAAGATTCTATCTGGAAGATTAGTAGATATTTTCCATGAAGATTATTGCTTTAAAATAATGGTAGAAAAAATAATATAAAATAGTCGCTAGTGGTTAGCCTTGGGAATATTTAAAATAACGTCCCTTTATTTGATTGAAAACATTGATTATTGATGTTTAAAGAGTCAATCAAAACTAACGTAGTATATCCGTTGTTCCTATAATTTGTTGGAGCTGATACGATGTCTTTGGTCACTGTGTTATGTGCCTTTCGTGTGTGATATTTTTAAAAATAGTGATGCTTTGTTTTTTCTAGGATTGTACTAAATGTTATATTGCTGGTTTTGCGAAAATAGTTTTTTAATCGAAAGTTCATAATTTAGAAAGGCATCTAAACTATAAGTATACATTGTATGCAATTTGTATGAGACAATGGAACAATTCAGTGATTTTAAATATATATTGTACTTCTCAATTAATACTGAAATAAAAGAAAGTCTAAATTGTAACAGACATTCAGAAAGTTCTCTCAAGTTCAGTCTTGAGGGTATATCATTCTCCTCTTCTTATATATCTAAAAGTTCTATCTCATTCTCACTTTTAACCCTTCTGATAATTGCAGTATTCGATATTTCCTCCGTAAATATGACATACGAATCAGCATTTAAAATGATCTGGAAGGCAATTTCTGGCAACTGCGAGATTCTAGGTAGCAAATTAAGTCTGCGTAACTCATCTTCATTGCATTCGTGTGATGTATTATACAAAATTCGTCTCGTATGCCTTTTTCTTTAATAAAGTTTGCTTGCCGAAAGGCATTAAAAATATTCGTATCAGAAACATTATTCGATGCGCTGATTGACAAATACATTGCATAAAGAATATAAATCTTGTATGACTATTCTGGTTGCAAAGCAAGGATTATTCTTTGAGAAAGCTTTTATATTTTCCCGTTAAACCATTGATTATGCCTTATGCCATTGGCTAAAAAAAATAAAACGCATTTGGTGGAGATACTCTAGTCGGTGTGACAGCTTGACTGAATATCAGGAACTTCTCTATGTGCAGTACAATCGTCCATGATTATTAGACCTTTGCACATCTATGCTGAAAAACGACTACATATATATCTCAACCATTTTACTTATATAATGCTAGTCATTCAAAACTTGTTATTAGCATAGTATGCAGAAGGATGTTTCTTGACATTTTGGGAATATTTCGAACATTTTGAAAACACCTGGGCATTAAATAGTAAAAAAAAAAAAAAACAGCAGGGGCATTTTTGTGACACAGCCATGTTGGTTGCAATAGGAATTTGAATCTCTGTTTAGCTTTCTTATCTCCAACGCATTTATCTTCTTTGAAGGCTAATGTTTCGTCTTGCAAAGTCTTGTAAAATAAAGACACTTCGTCTGCATTAAAATCAGATTCCGCAACAACAAAACAATATCACAACAGACAAACCAATCAGACAAAACAATAATTTTACTTTTCCTCTTTACTTCTTTTTTCTGATGACATACCTTCTGTTTCACTTTCAGTACCAAGTTTCTTGAAACTGCAGGCATTCCGAAAGTTAAATGTTTGTAATAAACCATGTTACGCTTTGAAATCTTTGAAAATGTAATTGGAGGCAAAAAAGCATGATTTTCTTTTAAGCAGATTTCCTTCAACTGGAATGTTTAATCTTCCCACATTTCCAAACCAACTAACTTCCCCTTTTAGCATTTTCATTTTCATTTCCAATAAAACATTTCTCGTTCCTTTTAATTTGTCAAATAATCTTTGGAATTGTATATTTCTAAGCAATTTGTGTTTTGCTTAATATTTTATCAATATTTTAAAAACTTTCTTTTCCCCCTCAACCGTTCGTTTCTTTATTTTCGTCACAGATGGAAACCTTACTCTAACTAAATCGGGCCCTGCCTCCCTCTCCACTAATAGAATTTCACTGATGGAGTTGTCCAAATGAAATAAAATGATAAACAAGCACATTGTTTTAAATTGAAGCCATCACCCCTTTAACAGCAATGGTTTCAGCTTTTCATCCCTCACCTTTTTATGTGCGTTCGTAATTATATAAATACGTAGCACTCATTTTCGTCATCTGGTCCGTCCGTCTGTCTATCCATCTGTCCGTCTGTCTGTCTATCCGTCCGTCCGTCTGTCTATCCGTCCGTCCGTCTGCCTGTCTGTCTGTCCGTCCGTTCGTCGGTCCGTCCGTCTGTCCGCATATAACAACGCAAAAACTACCCAAATGAATGTTTTGAAATTTAAGATAGATAATATTTGCAGAATTTTGTCGAGACATTTCAAATTTTATGAAAATCGAATCAAAACTTTAGAAGATATTAATAAAAATATTTACTAAGAAATTAGATTTTTTTTTAATCGGTGTTTTCTTGTTATAGGAGCTTCCGAGTTTGAATCGTCAAGCGACCGAGATACTTATTTTATTACACAAATTAATCTGCAGACGATATAATTCATTTCACAGAATTAAAAACCATCAAGATCTGAATACTTATATGACTAGCTATAGTACGAACCTAGTAGTACGAATAGTATTTGTCCCGTTTGACGTACAATTTCCAACTTGTTCCTTCTAGCAGCACCATACGACAGTAAAGTATATAGTGGGACTGGACGATCCCAATCCCCATCATTTATCATCCCCATTTTTTATCTGTTGTTTAGCATTATTTTTATCTTTTTTCTTGGAACGTCGGCACCTTCTGCCTCAAAATAGGTAAAAGTTTATTTGACCTTGATGTTGAGTTCATATAAATTAAACTATGTTCGCAAAACAATAATTTTCCTATTTATAGTTCGTAAAAGGGTGTAAAAAGATACATTGTATCTATTGGTGTGTATTTGGGACCATTTGCTATTTGTAAAATCACAGGTTTCCAAAGAAAAATGTTCGTAAAAACGAGCATCTACCGTATTTCTTTTAAAATTATTATTCCATTCATATATACTTTTACGATATTACTTTAAAATAAAAGTACTGTTATGAACCACAAATTTTAGAAACATTTTGTTTTACAAACGGTTTCCGCAATTTTCGCTACTACTGTACTTGTTTTCTTATAGGTTTCTAATTTTCATAGTTTAATTTTTGCAGACTCATTTGATTAATTACTGCTATAAATTTAAACATCATAAACGTCTTCAAGCACCTGTTATAACAATAAAATTATTTGAATATTGATTATTTGCATTTATATAATTAAAAGTCAATTACGATGTTCAAGGTATTGTTAAAAACATACTTTAATTATATTCACTTTGAGCTTGTGTTTCAAATGTATATTATTTAGAGCACTAAAACAAAATTACATTTCTACAAAACACAGAGATGAAAAACTCTTGCTTTTATTCTTACCCTTGCTCTTGCATGAAGGATTGCTACATTCACAAAAGAAAAGGACTCAAGTATAAAAATCAGAATTCCGTCATTGATATTCTGGCTGCGTATTCTAGAGGTTTTCCCCCTCGAGATAAAGCTGGATATTTGAGTGTTATTGGATAATGTTTTTTGCTTATTCATGGATTTTCGAAAGATGGATGGAGAAGGTATATTTCTTATTCTAAATATAAAGGCGTGTGGTGGAATTAAATGGGAAATGTTATAGCGTACAAAAACCATTTTGTGATACATAAAGCCCGTGTATTATACATATGTATACATCTAAAGCTGTATGAATAAAGCTGTATACATCTATAGTTGTTATGAATAAGGAGTAAAACAAATTCACTTTTAACATTGTGTTAACAAAATAATTTAAGGCGCATAAAATAATATAGAAAATAAACTTTCTTCAGTATTTTTAACCTTGTCAATATAGAAATGTGTACCAATTCTTTTTCAAAATGATATTTTTAATCTTAAAAAATATCCATTTTACTTCGTACATAAATTAATGGAATTTCGTTGACCGTGTACCAGAAATTATTTAATTTGTGAGTTACCGTAATTTAAATTCACAGTTTTATCACTATATAATGAAACGTTTGATGCTCAGATGATGTTTGAGTTTAAGCTCATAATTATATATTTTGATAGAAATAAATGCAAAGATTTACCTTGCGCTTTAGCTGTCGAAAATGACGTAAAGAAGAAATGTTTACTTTTATTCAAAATAAATGCTAATTTTTATTTCGATTTCATAAAATTAAATTAAATTTTAGGAAGTTTTCCATTCCATCCGTGCTGAAATCAGAGACTTGATCGAACTAGCTCTATGTTTTCTAACTGTCATTTTTATATAGTGTTTTTAACATTTTGTTCAGCATAATTTTATTTAATTTTAGTATTATTTATGACATACTTTTATAATTTTTAAAATTTTTTTTAACTGAAACTGTAACATAAAAATATATTTAATAACCGCAAGTATTTTGATAACTGAATGTTTCTAAGCGCAATATTTTCTTAATATTTGAATAATAATTAGTAGAACACACCATATGTACCAAAGGAAAATGAAATCCAAGTCCTAAGTAAACATCTGAAAATTAAAAAAAATCACCTCTTTGTCTAGATACACCCCAAAAATCTAACTTTCCATCAGCATCAGGTCAGAGATTTGGGAAACGTTGTAACTGCTGCTGCTGTCAGTACTTTAAAATTGGTACGTTTATGTATAAAAATTTACACGTGATAATGTTTTTTTTCAATTTCTCCAAACAAAATAAAGCAAACATGCGTTTAAAAAAATATAATGTGTAATCTGCTAATCTTCGCCCCTATGGGACATCGCTTCCAGCTCTGCTCCACATGGTCTGGGCCCTCCTCTTGCGTTTAATATTGTCACTATACTTGTGGAAGGGTCGTTAATTTTTCTAAATTTGAGTGTTTTGTAAATGATTCAAAATCATCATTAAATTAGAAAATTACTGTCAAAATTACACTTTTTTCATTCATCTCCAAGCTCACGGATTTATTTAATAAATAAAAACAAATATATAAAAACAAATATTAAGTACACTTAGTTATAAACTACAAG
The DNA here is from genome assembly GCA_963931845.1 of Maratus michaelseni. Classification (NCBI taxonomy): domain Eukaryota; kingdom Metazoa; phylum Arthropoda; class Arachnida; order Araneae; family Salticidae; genus Maratus; species Maratus michaelseni. The sequence goes on from OZ007594.1 coordinate 175,304,478, forward strand.
ATACCTTTAAAAAAATTAATTAATGTTAAAATTGTTTTAATTTCTTTTTTAAAACCTACCTGTATATACTGAAAAATAAAAACTTTTTTTATTTTTTAGGATTTCCGCTGCCTGAATACGAGCCCGAGTTTGAAGTATCGGAAGCAAACGCCACAACTCTGAGCCACCTTGCACGCAAGCGAAAAAACTTATTACTATATTTTACAGTTTTAACGCTTGCTGTAAATGGTATTTGTTATGCCGAAGTTAGACGGTCGGTGTTGAGATACTAGGGACACAGCTCACTTATATATTATATGAATATTAACATGTGATTTGCTAAAACAGATACTCTTCGAAAAGCATATACATGGCGAATGCAAAAAATAGAAAGTTATTTCACAGCAAGAGTATGAAATTTGTTGATGCTTGCCTTGAAAAATAATTTATTTGTAAATATTTTTTCTATACAATGTAAAGAATGTTGCAAATGCGATACGGACGTTTCGAGTCACATTCGTAAATTTTCCAAAAGGTTAGCGGAAAAACGGAAATCAACAATCTTTTTAAGCAAAGGTTTGAATACTTGGATATCATTGTCTTTACAATATGTTAAGATCACAATTATTTCATAAAGTAAATAAATTTATTTAGCCCATAGCAGCGTGAAATTAAATAATTTGAAAATAAATTATCTTCATTATTCAAAACGATAAATTGAAAATTAGTTTTCTCTAGCGAAAGTTTTCAGTATTTTAAGAAGTCCAACTCTGTCAATAAACAATTTTCTGCAAGGTGCCGATAAATTATTATTGGTGTTACCTTACTTCATAACTTTTGATTTAAAAACATGGTGAAAACGTTATTGCATATGCTTACAGTACAACTGAAACTTTTTTTAATAATACAAAAAAAGTTACAAATGCGTAAAGTGGATACTGAAAACGTCATTAAACAATTAACGTTTATAATCCAATAATAATAAATGTTAAATTTTTATCAAATTTATCATAAATTTATTTATGAATAATGTAATATCCATCTACATAACGCTGTGCTCCAAATTCTTTAATTATTTCATTTACATTTAATAAAATTTGATTATAGTCGTTAGTTGATAAATAACGTTTGGGGTTGGAACTTTACGCATATGTGAAGTTGTTTGTGTTATTATGCATTTGATTTTGTTACTAAAAAATACTTTTTGAGTTGTACTTATGAATATGTAATCATATTTTTGAAGAAGTAAGAAGTTGTGAAGTAAGAAAATCCAAAAAAAAAAAAAATTCTCTTGAAGTCCAATTAATTGAACGATTTCAAATTAATGAATGAGTGAAACAGTTTGTAATCATATCTACAGAACAAGAATAATTGAGGTTTAATTAATTCTTGCTGTTAATTCAGTGTGTTTATCTGTTGCACTGCTCGTTGAACATGAAAAGTTTTATTTCAGAAATGATAGCGTTCAAAAAACCGATATTTCGTGTTCAGAAACCTGTTTAATACACCGGGAAAGCTAATCGAATAAAAAAATTAAAAAGTAATTGCGAAAAAGGAACTTCTGTTTAGAATTACTTCTTTGAATCTGGGAAATGTATTGGTTTGTTCATTTCTGAAGATAAAGGAAAGTTTTACGAAATTGTGAGTAACTCGGAGGGGAATTATATTATATTTCCATAAAATGGATTAAATTTCGTAAGATTTTTGAAAACATTTGTTTTTTAAAGTATTGAACAAGAATAACCAATACTTTTTGCAATTTGAAAAAGCTCATGTATTATTTATATTATTTTTTTACTCAAGAAGTGCATAAAACTAATTAAATATGTCACTGAAGTTCGCACAATTACTCTTTATGGTAATTCTAAATTCTACGTTGCAAAAAATAAGGACCACGCCAATTATTTAGTAACTCAATTCACCAATCTGATTTTTAATTTATTCTTCAATTTTGTCTCTTGAAAAATTTCACGAAACAAGTTGAATTTGACGCTAAAATTTACAAAATTACTCTATTTTACCTATAAATTCTACGTCGGATAAATTAGGGACTATGTTAATTATTTACTGTCAGAATTCACCATTCTGACTTTCTCTCAAATACAACTCTCAAAAGCAACAAAACGTTTCCAGTTTTGACAACAGTTTGGAGAAAATAGGCCACTGTACGACTACAGATACACCTGACAGAGCATTTTAGTAGTATTTTATGAAAAAAAAATTTCCAGAACGTTATTTGAATTATTTGTTGTCTATATTTTAAGTCATTATATCCTACAAAATCCATAAATTTACAAAATTACTCTATGTGGTACCTGTAAATTGTACGTTTGAAAGATTAGCGACCATGCCAGTTATTTACTATCAGAATTCACCATTCTGACTTTTTCTCAAAGAAAACTCTCAAAAGCAACAAAACGTTTCCAGTTTTGACAACAGTTTGGAGAAAATAGGCCACTGTACGACTACAGATACACCTGACAGAGCATTTTAGTAGTATTTTATGAAAAAAAAATCTCCAGAACGTTATTTGAATTATTTGTTGTCTATATTTTAAGTCATTATATCCTACAAAATCCATAAATTTACAAAATTACTCTATGTGGTACCTGTAAATTGTACGTTTGAAAAATTAGCGACCATGCCAGTTATTTACTATCAGAATTCACCATTCTGACTTTTTCTCAAATACAACTCTCAAAAGCAACAAAACGTTTCCAGTTTTGACAACAGTTTGGAGAAAATAGGCCACTGTACGACTAAAGATACATCTGACAGAGCATTTTAGTAGTATTTTATGAAAAAAATCTCCAGAACGTTACTTGAATTATTTGTTGTCTATATTTTAAGTCATTATATCCTACAAAATCCATAAATTTACAAAATTACTCTATGTGGTACCTGTAAATTGTACGTTTGAAAAATTAGCGACCATGCCAGTTATTTACTATCAGAATTCACCATTCTGACTTTTTCTCAAAGAAAACTCAGAAAAGCAACAAAATTAATCGAGTTTCGGGAAAATACGCCACTGTACGACTACAGATACATCTAACTGAACATTTTTTGTAGTATTTTATGAATGGAAATGTCCAGAACGTTATTTGAATTATTTGTTGTCCAAATGTTAGGTCATTATATCCTAAAAATGCATAGAATTACAAAATTACTCTATGTGGTACCTGTAAATTCTACGTTGGAAAAATTAGCGACCATGCCAATTATTTACTATCAGAATTCACCTATGTGATTTTTTCTAAAATACAACTCATAAAAGCAACAAAACGTTTCGAGTTTTGGCAACAGTTTCGAGAACATACGCCTCTGTACGACTACAGATATATCTGACAATTTGTGTAGTATTTTATGAAAGAAAATATCCAGAAAGTTTGTTGAATTATTTAGTATCTAAATTTTAAGTCATTATATCCTAAAAATGCATAAAATTACAAAATTACTCTATGTGGTACCTGTAAATTCCACGTTGGAAAATTTTGGACCATGCCAATTATTTACTAACAGAATTCACCATTCTGAAGCGTCTTAACCCAATGAATCTATAAACAAATTTTGAAGCAAATAGAATAATTGTGCATGAAAAACCCATTTATATAAATTAAGGGGGGATTATCCCCCCGTCCCCCCCTTTATACTTAACCAATCAATCCCGAAAACTAATCAGGGAAGCGCCTTAACACAGTGAACCTATAAACAAAATTTGAAGGAAAACGGAATAATTCTGCATGAAAAACCCATTTATATAAATTAAGGGGGGATTAGCCCCCCGATCGCCCCCTTTATACTTAACTAATCAATCCCGAAAACTAATCAGGGAAGCGCCTTAACTCAGTGAACCTATAAACAAAATTTGAAGGAAAACGGAATAATTCTGCATGAAAAATCCATTTATATAAATTAAGGGGGGATTAGCCCCCCCCCCATTCCCCCCTTTATACTCAGCCAATCAATCCCGAAAATTTTCATGCAAGCGCCTTAACACAGTGAACCTATAAACAAAATTTGAAGGAAAACGGAATAATTCTGCATGAAAAACCCATTTATATAAATTAAGGGTGGGATTAGCCCCCCGTTCCCCCCTTTATACTTAACCAATCAATCCCGAAAAGTAATCAGGGAAGCGTCTTAACCCAATGAACCTATAAACAAAATTAGAAGGAAAACGGAATAATTCTGCATGAAAAACCCATTTATATAAATTGAGGGGGGGGGGGAATTAGCCCTTCGATCCCCCCCCTTTATATTAACTAATCAATCCCGAAAACTAATCAGGGAAGCACCTTAACACAGTGAACCTATAAACAAAATTTGAAGGAAAACGGAATAATTCTGCATGAAAAACCCATTTATATAAATTAAGGGGGGGATTAGCCCCTTGTCCCCCCCCCCCTTTATACTTAACCAATCAATCCCGAACAGTAATCAGGGAAGCGTCTTAACCCAATGAACCTATAAACAAAATTTGAAAGAAACGGAATAATTCTGCATGAAAAACCCATTTATATAAATTAAGGGGGGGATTAGCCCCCCCCAATCCCCCCCCCTTTATACTTAACTAATCAAACCCGTAAACTAATCAGGGAAGCGCCTTAACTCAGTGAACCTATAAACAAAATTTGAAGGGAAACGGAATAATTCTGCATGAAAAACCAATTTATATAAATTAAGGGGGGGAATTAGACCCTTGTTCCCCCCATTTATACTTGACCAATCAATCCCGAAAACTAATCAGGGAAGCGCCTTAACTCAGTGAACCTATAAACAAAATTTGAAGGAAAACGGAATAATTCTGCATGAAAAACCCATTTATATAAATTAAGGGGGGGGGGAATTAGCCCCCCGATCCCCCCCCCTTTATATTAACTAATCAATCCCGAAAACTAATCAGGGAAGCGCCTTAACACAGTGAACCTATAAACAAAATTTGAAGGAAAACGGAATAATTCTGCATGAAAAACCCATTTATATAAATTAAGGGGGGGGGGGTGCATTAGCCCCTTGTTCCCCCCCTTTATACTTAACCAATAAATCCTGAACAGTAATCAGGGAAGCGTCTTAACCCAATGAACCTATAAACAAAATTTGAAGGAAACGGAATAATTCTGCATGAAAAACCCATTTATATAAATTAAGGGGGGGATTAGCCCCCCTGATCCCCCCCTTTATACTTAACTAATCAAACCCGTAAACTAATCAGGGAAGCGCCTTAACTCAGTGAAACTATAAACAAAATTTGAAGGTAAACGGAATAATTCTGCATGAAAAACCAATTTATATAAATTAAGGGGGGGGGAATTAGACCCTTGTTCCCCCCCCCTTTATACTTGACCAATCAATCCCGAAAACTAATCAGGGAAGCGCCTTAACTCAGTGAACCTATAAACAAAATTTGAAGGAAAACGGAATAATTCTGCATGGAAAACCGATTTATATAAATTAAAGGGGGGGGAATTAGTCCCTTGTTCACCCCCTTTTATACTTAACCAATCAATCCCGAAAACTAATCAGGGAAGCGCCTTAACACAGTGAACCTATAAACAAAATTTGAAGGAAAACGGATATTTCTATGAAGAGTTATCGCATTACGTACGTACATACATACATACAGAACCGACTGCCAAACTCTCAGGGCTTGACAGCCAGTGTGATAACTGAAAAATCGCAATTTTAGAACGTTTTTTGCTCCTGCACCCCCTGGGGTTAGTGGCACCGACATAAAATATAGCCTATGTTGGAGCAGGGGTTGTCACCATCAATTTGCCACCATCACTTTTGAAATCGGTTCGGTAGTTTCAGAGATTACCCCTACAAACAAACAAACAAGATTTACTCCTTTATAATATTAGTATAGATAACATCAACCACGAATGATAATAAACAATAACCTCGTCCGAGTTATTCATGATTTCGAAAAGCATTCTTTAGCTTTAGAATTATAAGAAACCAATATATTTTCCAGACATATAAAAAACATATATAAAAAACAAAGTTTATTTTGCTGCCTCTGATTGTCGGAAACGTTCCCGAGTAGTTTTTAAAGTATATTAAATAGTTTTCTCAAACCGGAATGCCGGCTTTTAGGATGCTATCAATTCTCAATTGAACATTTTCAGTTGCGTAATTGAATTTATACATGCAACGTAACAAAATAATATTAATTTTATTGTTAATGTTAACTCTGTAGATTTATCAATTTTGTCTGTAAAACATGTTTGTTGAACAAGAAAATATTTAATTGCCATGCATGCTTAAATGTTTAATACTATCAATCATATATATTATTTCTCCTGTCAACATCCCTTTTTCTAAGAAAATATGAAACGCAGAACAACGATTGAGATACCATATGAAAGGTTTTAGAACCGGCTTCTGACATAGCCCACTTAACAATTCGTTAAAACATGTTTTTGATTAAAATTTGCTGAAAATTAAAAATTAAATCGGCATTGTTTTCATAATAGAAATGAAAGGTTTTCCTGAAATTATTGTTGCCAAAAATATAAAATACCACATTATATGATGCTCAGCAATTATTATAAAAACACCGCACGGGTTTATTTTATACTTATGATTAAAAAGCGAAATTGAAATTGAAATGTTTAGATTTATATTTCTAAGTCCCATGTTTTTCCATGCGGATGACGTCATCCTCAAAATACGATTGTTAATTTTTTTCCTCGCGCGTGCCTTTAGCAATCTTGGATCAGTTTTTAGTCTAACTTTGATGGAATAAATTGGATGATATTCTGGCTTGACTTACAACTAAATGTTGTTTGCAGATATTTTCATCCTTGCTTTTTCTTTAGAAGTTTAAACCTGCATCTAATAAATATTACATATTGATAAAAAATAATACTTCTCTATTATCCCGTCGACCACTTTTCATAACAAAAAACTATCGCCAAATAAACGGGAGAACGTTGCCATTGGAATATAAAAAAATAAATAAATAAATAAAATATAAGAATTTAAGGACACAATTGTTATTTTAATTAATAAAATAACTACTAAATCAGTAAAACATAATGAAAAATACACGCAAATGTCGAATGTAAAACCACTAGATGACGTAACAAACACGCATAATGATTCTGACATCAAGTAAATGGGACTGCATTTTTGGCGTTTAATCTTACAGTTTGGCGGTAGTTTTTTATTATGAAAAGTGGTCGACGGGATAATAGAGAAGTACCTAAAAAATATTAGATTTCAGTGCGAAATCTTCGCACGGGCCCCCTGGTTCTAGATTAAACCTCTTCAGTTGCGTAATTGAATTTATACATGCGACGTAACAAAATATTATTAATATTACTGTTAATGTTAATGCTGTAGATTTATCATGTTTGTGTGTAAAACATGTCCGTTGAACACGAAAATGTTTAATTGAGAATTTATAGTATCTATTCCAGGTTGAGAAAATTGAGTAATACACTTTATATACTTCCATGGAATTTTATTAATACAAAATAAAACAACTTGGAAACGTTTCCGAAACTCGATGTCAGCAAATGAAACTTTGTATTTATTCACGATTCCGAAAACTGATTAACACTTCTGACACTATGAAAAAATACTCGGAATCGTTTCCGAAAAGATGGGGCTGCAAAAGGAATTTCGCTTTTATATATATTTTCTAAAAGCAATGATAATCGGTATAATGTGATATTTATTCTGCTTTGCTACTTTAAATATTGAAAATATATTAGTTTTAGAGGTTTCTAAAACTAAAGAACGCTTTTCCGAACCGTGGGTAACACAGAAGATGTTATTGTATATTTTTGTTTGTGATTATATTATATAGTCCTAGATTAAGGTCCTAATTAGTATCTTTTCACAATGGATTATAGGATTACAGTCCTATATGAGGATTATAGTCCTAATTAGTATCTTTTCACAATGGATTATAGGATTACAGTCCTATATGAGGATTATAGTCCCAATTAGTATCTTTTCACAATGTATGAAAGTTGTTTTGCTAAACTGAAAATTATATTTAATATTAATTTGCGTTTTATATCTACTGATATAAAATTTAAGAAGTCCTTTACACGCTGAGAAGGTACTTTGCACTTCGTATTTCGAATTTTGCCGAACAAAAATGAGTTAAAAAAGCCTAATCAAAAAGTATAAATTCAAAGATATTGTTTTTAGATTTTTTTAGATTAAAAATTATAATTATTGATTACTAATTATTGATTATAATTTACAATTTGAAATAAAAATAGAACATGAGGAATTTAAAGACTCAAAATGTCTCTTTTTTTATATAAAAGAAGGGATATAAAACTTGTGCATGATGCAATATAAAAAATGTTATGAGTTGAAATAAATTGTAATTTATATATACAAATATTTTTATCGTTCTTTTAACACAAAAGAAGAAGTGATTTATTTTATTTTAATGCATAAGAGAGTAAACTTCTATATTTTAGTTTTTTTTACAATAATTACATTATTAATAATGTAATTTTCTTTCCTTTAATAAGAAATGCTAAAATCCGAAATATGCATTTCTTTAAGTATGTTCTAAACATTTCTCATTTCCTACATTGCAATAAATGCTTGACTGAAAATGTCCATTTTAGATTGCACTTACAAACACGAGATAAAAAAAATCGAAAGTTTTTTTTTTTTATTCTGGATGCTAACTTTGTAATCTGGATGGTACTTTTGCATTTTTCCGTACAAAAATGAGTTTTAAAAAACTTCAGCTGAAAATATAAATTCGAAGATATGGGTTTTAGTACCGAGGGATTATAAATTATAATTATTGATTGCGAATTACGGATTATAATTTACAATTTAAAATTGAAATTGAATAGACTTAATTTAAAGACTCAAAGATATCTCTTCTTTTTCGCTACACGCAGAAAAAGGATTTGATTAAAACTACAAAACATGTTTTGTTGAGTACGTTTTGGTTGTTTTAGCAAAATTCAAGTAAAATTGAACCATTTCACTTGAATTAACAAAACATTTTTTGCTGACGATACAAAAAATTTTTTTGGAAATGCAAAAAAAATTGTTTTTTTGTGGATTCAAACAAAATTTCCATTGACCTATATTTAAACAAAAAGTTTTGTTGGGTCAACCAAATTTTTGTTTGTTCATCAAAACTTTTTCTGGGTGTAAAAGAACGAATATAAAACTACTAGTGCATCATGCAATACAAAAAATGTTATGAGTTGAAATAAATTGTACTTTATATATTCAAATAGTTATATATTCTTTTAACACAAAATAAGAAGTGATTTATTTTCTTTTAATGCATGAGAGAGTAAACTTTGATAGTTTAGTTATTTTTCCAATTTACAATAATTATGTCATTAATAATGTCATTTTCTTTCATTTAATAAGAAATGCTAAAATCTGAAATATGCATTTCTTTAAGTATGCTTTCAACATTTCTCATTTCCTACTTTGCAATAAAAGCATGAGCGAAAACGTCCATTTTAGCTTGCACATACAAACACGAGATAAAAAAAATTCGAAATTTATTTTTTATTCTGGATGCTAATTTTGCATTCTGTAAGGTACTTTGCATTACGTATTTTGAATGTTTCCAATCAAAAATAAATAAAAAAAACTTCAGCTTAAAATATAAATTCGAAGATATGGGTTTTAGTATCGATGGATTATAAATTATAATTATTGATTACAAATTATGCATTATAAATTACAATTTAAAATGGAAATCGATTATGAGAAATTTAAAGACTCAAAGATGCCTCTTTTTTTGTTAAAAGAAGGGATAAAAACTAGTGCATGATGCAATATAAAAATTATTATGAGTTAAAGTAAATTGTAATTTATATATACAAGAATTTAGATCTTCCTTTGACACAAAATAAAAAGTGATTTATTTTCTTTTAATGCATGAAAAAGTCAACTTTGATATTTTTGTATTTTTTTCAATTTACAATACTAACGTCATTAATAATGTCATTTTCTTTCCCTTAATAAAAAATGATAATATGTGAAATATGCTTTAAGAATGCTTTCAACATTTCCATTTCCTACATAGCAATAAAAGCATGAGCGAGAATGTCCATTTTAGCTTGCACTTACAAACACGAGATACAAATTTTTTTGAAAGTTCTTTTTTATTATGGATGCTAACTTTGCATTCTGGAAGGTGCTTTGCATTTCGTATTATGCATTTTTTCGTACAAAAATGAATTTTAAAAAAGTCAGCTGATAATATAAATTCGAAGATATGGGTTTTAGTATCGATGGATTACAAATTATAATTATTGATTACAAATTATGGATTATAATTTACACTTTAAAAATGAAATCGAATAGGCTTAATTTAAAGACGCAAGGATGTCTATTCTTTTTCTTTAAAAGAACGGATATAAAACTACTAGTGCATCATACAATACAAAAAATGTTATAAGTTGAAATAAACTGCATTTTCTATATTTAAATACTTACATATTCCTTTAACACAAAATAAAAAGGTATTTATTTTCCTTTTTTGCATGGAAGTAAAATTTGATATATTTTTTTTTCAAATTTACAATGATTACGTCATTTAATAATGTCATTTTCTTTTCCTTAATAAGAAATGCTAAAATCTAAAATATGCATTTCTTTAAGCATGCTTTGAACATTTCTCATTTCCTACATTGCAATATAAGCATCAGCGAAAATGTCCATTTTAGCTTACACTACAAAAACGAGATAAACAACTTTTCGAAAGTTCTTTTTTTTTATTCTGAATGCTAAGAAGTAATGACATAAGTTTATTTATAATGCATAAAAAAAAACTCATTTATTCCTATAATTTTTCTGATATGCCAAAAAACCTCTCTCCAAAGAAATACATTTTTCATGGAGAGGAAAGTAAAACACATCTTAACATAACATATATTAAAATACATTAATGGTAAATAGAAAATAAATAAATGTGGAATAAGATAACATAATACTTGGAGGTTAAATATATTAATACAAAGGCGTGTCTTAAAATATCAAAACGTTTAACTCTTTAATTACGGGCCATGACTGGCGACTATTTGTACATTTATTTGTTTCGTACCACAATTTTCAAAAATAAAATTGTGGTATTTTTTTTTTAAATTACTCTTGAAAATATCCTACTGTATAAATGTACACTGGCCTCCAAAAGTTAAGGTACAACCGGTTTTTTGCGTCTAATTTGCAAATGAATGAATATAGAAAAAACAAATTTGGAGGAAATGTGCGCTAAACTGTTATTTATTAAATGCGACACAGAAATATACTTAAGTTAAACGTATTAATGACAACAAAAAAGCACTCATGGTGGAAAATTCCATTCTTGGAGAAATCAGTACATCGCAGTATTATGCAGTAAAATGTGAAATAAACATTAAAAAACTGGTTCTCATACGGAATATGTCCCCCCCGGACGTGAATTCATTGGCGGCATCGACTTTCCATGCTCTTAATTAAATTGTCTGACACCGAAATAAGTAACGCTGACCAGACTTGGAGTAAGCCTTGTTCCAGCTCATTTAATGACCTTGGAGGAGGACTTAAAGCCGCAACCTGACTTCCAAGATAGTCCCAAAGATGTTCTATCGTATTCAAGTCTACAGAGTGAGCTTGCCATGCAATTCTCTCCAAACCGTGATTCTCAAGATAATCCTCAACAACCACAGTTCGGTGTGGTCTCGCATTATCATCCATTATAATGAAACCATTGCCAATATCACCGGCATATGGGCGCCACATTTGAATCAAGGATCTCTTCCCGATATCTCGCACCAGTCACAGTTCCTCCATGGAACACATGCAGGTCATTGTGGCTTCCAAGTGAGATCCCTGCCCAAACCATGATCCCACATATTTCTGTACCTGTGTGTTTCTACAGTATTTGATTGATGGTATCGAGTGCATTGTTTTCTCCACATCAGAAGACGTCCTGAATCGCTCTCCAGTGTGAATCTGGACTCGTCTGTGAAGAGTGCAGAAGCCGACTGTTGTCTGGTCCAGGAAACATGTTCTCTTGCCCAACATAAGTGGGCCCTTCTCTATCATCTGTTGAGGTAGACACACACAACTGGTCGCCTTACATAGAGACCTGCGTTGTATAGACGTCTTCGCACCGTAGTAGCGGAGATTCTTCTTCTGATGCTGCAAAGTGGTCTTCAATGAGTTGCGGCACAGTAGTGCGTCTTCTCCTTCGGGCCAAAAGAGCTAGAAACCGGTCTTCTGCAAGTGTTGTAACACGTGGGCGGCCTGGAACATGTCTTCTGGACACAGAATCTTCGGATTCATACTGATCCCAGAGTCGTTGGACTACACTGCGAGACACATTGAGCCGTCTAGCAGTATCGGCCTGTTACAACCCCATTTCCATCCATCCTACTGCTCGCCACCTTAATGAATCGGGCAAACGACTTCTTCGAGACATTTCTAGTCTCTACTGGCTGTTGTGAACAAAACTGACAACAATAGTTCGTATACAACAAAACTTACACGCAAAATTACGAAAGCTTCGTAATTGCATATGTTTCTCTCATTTACAAATACCTATTCTTTTCTGTAAAATAAAAGTGGTAGCTGTAATTTTTGCATAAGTTTTTTTAAAGCTTATTTTTGTCATTCATATAAACTATGAAGTTTAATCTGACTGCCATTTTTTTTCTGGTGAGCTTCGAAAAACATGTTGTAACTTAACTTTTGGAGGCCAGTGTATGTCAGAGATACGGGTCGGGAAGTATATGTCCCGACCCGTATTCAAACATTTAATAAAGTTTTATCAAAATAAATATATATATATTTTTAATTATAAAAATACGTTAATTAAAATAAACATGAAACAAAATGCTATAATTTATTTCTCCTCTTATATTTTGAAGTTAAATACGTATATTTAAATGCAGATTTTTAGTGAAATATTTCGATTTTTTTTTTAAATTTTGAATTTAATATATTCTATAAGCTGTATCAGTCAAACTATAGTAATTTGATTTAATTTGTCAAAATTAGCTGTGTTATATAGTTTATTTCAGTATATGCTTAAAAAAATACAAAAAACAAATAATAACAATTTTTATATAAAAATGCGTTAATAAAATAAACATGAAAATGTGGTATAATATATTTCTCTTATCATATTTTGAAATGAAATACATACATTTAAATGCAGGATTTCAATGAATCATTTCAAAATATTTTTCATTTTTAACATAATAAGCTTTTTAAACAATGTCAAACAGATTATAACAAATTGATATTATTTGTCATAATTTGTTGTACTAGTACAGTTCATCCAAGTATTAACAATAACAATATTTACACACTTAGAATTATGTTGTTTATTGTTTATTGAGAACATACATCTGGCTTGTGTGCTTGACATCAAGTGCCCGCTTATAAGTCATCGTCAATCTACAGGGACGAGATAGTGACAAGGAAATTTACAACACCAGAGAGTTACATCCGAAAGCTAAACAAGTGTGTGCAATGGAGCTGGCGGGAGTCGAACCCGCCGACCTGACTCCTACGCTTTGAAGCGATTAGCGGAATGGTGTCTTAACCACTCGGCCACGGAGGCCCCAGAATTATGTTAATAGACATTTAATAAATAAATAAGTAAATTCATAAATAACTATTTAACATGTGATTTTTGACATGTATTAGTAAATTAATACATGGTAATAAAAAATTAATTAAAAAAGATAACATATTATAGTTATTTTTCCATACAGTGAAATTAAATGGGTAGATATTCATCCAATAGTGTAATGAAATATCTTGATATGTTTCTGAATGTGATTAAACAATGTCATGTTGATGCATTTTGTAAATGTAAAATCCATTTAAAATTTTATTTTCACATTGGAAATTGTATCTACAATAAATTTTCTTTATATTGATAATTAATAATAAATTCAATCATAAGAAGTAACTAGTGAATAAAAATATATTTTTATGGGAAAAGGATAAAACAGTTAACAAAAATTTTTTTCTTCAAATGAAATATCACAGAATCGGTATATTTAACAAAAAAAATTTTGATTATTTAAATGAATATTTTTCATACAAAATTGCCAAATCATAAAAAAAGCTTCATGTATTTTACATTGGAAAAGTAAACAGTGACTACAGTGTGAAAACAGGGTTGATTATTGAATGGTCCCCCATTGGACTACAAGTAAACTATACTTCTTTGGTTTTAATGAGAAAGCAATATAAGCTAAATATAATTCTAGTGTAATTATTTTAGTAAATCTAATTTTAAGTAACTTAAAATATAAATTTAATTTATTTTCTATAAATCCATAAAGGAAATAGCTGATTTAGTTTATTCACTTTTTAACACGAACTATGTCATTTAGGTGTCATCTAAATTCTCTAACTACGAAACACTAGTACATAAGCTTCAGATCTTTGTAAGTATATTTTCAAAATGTTTCAGTTATCTTTTATGTGCACAACTAAAAATATCCATTCTTATATACAAATAATCTTCATATAGAAAATCTTCATTATCATCAAATGTTCATTTCCTAAATAAGAAATTCTGAAAGCTAAAGTTTGCATTCTTTAAGTATACTTTGAACCATTTCAAGTTCCTACATTGCAATATAAAGCATGAGCGATAATATCCATTCTAACATATCCTCAGAAACATAAGATAAACGTTACGAAAGTTTATTTTCTGGCTGCCATAGAAGTAAGGATGTAAGTTTATTTATAACGCATAGAAATGCGCGTGTATTCGCATAATTTACTTGATATGTCTGAAAACCTCTTCTCTAAAGAAAAATATTCTTTAGGGAGCTGAAAAGCAGAAGTATCTGGAAGAAGAATGACACATGGAATAGAAATAATTTTTTTTTTTAATAAATATGGAATATGAGGACATAATATTTTCCTCATCTGGTATTTTGAGGATAAATGTACTTAGATACAGAACTATCTGGAAATATTCAGTTAAATGTTTGACAAATCATCAAAGGAAATAAGGAACTTTATTAGTTTTAATATAAAAATGTCCTAAAAAAATAAAACCAAAATAAAAAAAAAACTATAATATTTTTTACTTTTCTCTAAATTTGAGATGAAATATATAGATTTAAATGAAGGTTTTTCTTCAAATATTCGAGGTAATTTGGACATTCAATATCGTTAAATCCAAATTAATAACTTTAATGAATCAGTAAAAATATAACAACATCAGTCAAAATGTAATAATTATTTTTATGTCGTTTAAATGCGTAACGAACATCAACTAACTGTACTGTGCTGTTACAGTTTATTTTTCACTTAAATCATTTAACCATTTAATCAGTAATTAAATCATTTAATTCTATCATTTATACTCTTCAACTAGAAAATCCTAAATCTTAAGCTTTAGACTTACTTAGCTGTACATTATAGTACAATTTGTTGTACTTTTTTTATGCATAAGAAAAAATAAACATTCAAGCTTATATGTACGGACACGAGATAAACGTTCCAATTTTTTTTTATCTGACACATAAGTAACGATGTGAGTTTATTTATAATGCATAGGAAAGCGCGTGTATTCACATAATTTACTTGATATGTGTAAGAAACTTTTCTCATGCCAAGAAAATTCTTCACCGAGTTGAAAAGTAACATATATGAAAAAAAAGGATGACACATGGAAGAGAAATAACTCTGAAGTAAGCGAGCATAATGTTTTCCTTATTCGTACTTCGAGGTTGAATATTTGATGGATATTAAAAAAAATCTTATATTTATATGAAATATATATTGATAAAAATAAACATAAAATAAGGAAATTTTTTTTTCTCACTAAATAAATTAAAATACTGAAGAGTTGAAAAAATTGGGATATTTTGGGGAGACAAATACTTTAGATTAAAATATGAGATTTGGGAGTTAAAAATTTTATAAAAACCTTGTTTTTAAGTATGTTATAAAATAGTGTTTAATCATATTATTATCTTCACGATTTAACTCGTAATAATGAAGTTGGATGACTATTTATAGATCAGGACAATTTCTTTGGAAATTTTAATCTAATAGTTTTTCCTTGACCAATCAGAGCAGGAATTAATTAACGTACCAAAGTGAAGTACAATTTGTAGATAGATCTTTAAAATTCCGAATATTAGTTTTATATGATTCCATGATGGACCTAGAGATTGAAGATAATATTGATGTTTTCAATTGTTTAGGAAGATAATATAAAATAAATACGTATTTAACAGGGATTTTTGCATATTCTCAGTTAATCACTTATTTACGGTTGAATCATCTATTCAAACTCAGTGAAAAAAAAATGGGATATTTTAGATTTAAATTTGAGAATCGGGAGTTTAAAGTTTAATAAAAACTTTGCTTTTAAGTATGTTATAAAATAGTGTCTAATCAGATTATTATCTTCTTGATTTAATTTGTAATTATGACGCTGGATGACTTTTTATAGATCAGGACCGTTTATTTGGAAATTGTAGCCTTATAGTGTTTCCTTGTCTAATCTGAGCAGGGATACATTTATGTACCAAAGCGAAGTGTAATTTGCGGATAGATCTTTAAAATTCTGAATATTAGTTTTATAGGATTCTATGTTGGACCCAGAGATTCAAGAGAATCTTGATGTTTTCGATAAAAGAAATGCGTATTTAACAGTGATTTATACATATTCTCAGTTAATCGGTTATTTGTGGCTTAATCATCTATTCGTTGTACCAAGTGTTCTTGTTGATTTTAACACTTTCAAACATAGTGAAAAGACCGGGATATTTTGGGGAGACAAATATTTTAGATTGAAATTTGAGAATCAGGACTGCTGTAATAAAAGCCTTGTTTTTAAGTATGTTATTAAATAGTTTCTAATCAGTTTATTATCTTCTTGATTTACCTCATAATAATAACGCTGGATGACCTTTTACAGATCAGGACCATATCTTTGGAAATTGTAACCTAATAGTTTCTCCTCGTCCAATCTGAGCAGAATTTGTTAACGTACCAAAGCGAAGTGCAATTTGTGAATAGATCTTTAAAATTCTGAATAGTTTTATAGGATCCTATGATGGACCAAGAGATTCAAGAGAATCTTAATGTTTTCAAATGTTAAAATAAATGCGTATTTAACAGGGATTTATGCCTATTCTGAGTCATTTGTGGGTTAATTATAAATCTTTGTCTATTATTTGCAGCAAAGACGTGTTGCTGTTGTTTTAAAACATTAGAGCATAGTTAAAATTGTTTATGAATTCGGTTTGTCTGTCTGTCTGTCTCTCCGTTCTCTAACTCGCGTAAATGTACTCGGATTGTCATGCAATTCATATATTTTATTGAAGTTTACTATGGCATGTTTGTTATTGAAAAGGAAGTGTGTAGCACCTATAGTTCATTTAAAGAGACACTCAAAAGAATTACGTTGCAATACGGTCTATGGAGAAAAATGTTAACGGTATTTTTTTTAATATATTACACTATTTCAAACATATTTAAATATCACTGAGGTGCATTACAAGATGCTTACCATAGAATATTTTGTGTGTAGCATTCGTCGTTCATTTACACGTACACACAAAGTAATTCTGTTAAAGTATTGTCTGTTAACAATAATGGCTGAAAGTGCGTTTTCAGTTCGGGTACGAGTTTTTAAATTTAATTAAATTTTACCTATTATTTGGTGTGTATAAATTATTTTCACACAAGAGAGAAATAGTTGCTATAACTTTAATAAGCTTTTGTATTTATAAATGCAACAATTTTAAAATAATACAAATTTCTTAGGTTTTTATATTCTTCTTCATTAAAATATAAATCTGTGTCGCAATATTGCATAAATAGAGGAAAATACTATCTCTTTATACAAAAATCTTGAAAAAGAAAAAAAAAACATTCCATTTGAAAATTATTAATGGTTTTAACAAAATACAATATAAACTAACATTTAAATATGACATTTAAATAAATTCTATTTTAATGCATCAACCATAAATTAAATACTACACATTTGTTATGTGAGTTTTCAAAGGGAAAGCAAACTCTGAAAAAAAGTAAACAATGAACAAATAAAGGTTTTAAGTAAATTAATTTTTTTATGTTATCAATTCTGCGTTTTCTGCTCTATTTATATTTTAATGTGTTCAATGAAAAAATACATTGCTTTTTATAGATGGAAAAGGTATTATGTGTTAAAATTTGCAAGTATAATGATGGTTTTTTTGTATTTCTTTGCCTATTTGTCATTTTTCTAAAAGAAAACAGATGGGAAAAATGGGTATTTTTTACTTTATTAATAGCAACTACACTGTTGGTTGCACGAATCAATTTAAATACGATAAAATGCAAACCTTCGTTTAAAACATCGCTGTTATTTTTAATTGTGTTGATATTTACTTAATTTAAAAAGTCATATAAATAAAATAGGTTTTTCTTCATGCATAACATCGATCATTGTTACATCCAAAACGGAATAAAACATATGATAAAATATGATAGAACATATGATAAAACATATTTAAACAAATAAATATCCATCATACATTCTTGCACTAACAAAAACAATCCGTGAATTATTGTTTTCGTTTTGTGGCCTTTTTTTTCATCTAAATACAACATTTCCCCATTTATTTACTCCCTCAAAATACAGAAATTCACCAATCTAATGTAAAGTTCTCATGAAATTCATCAATCTATTTTTATAATTTTTTCTGTTTCTTCAATTCCTGTAGTTCTTCTTATCTTTAAAACAGTTTTTACGTATGTACCAGAGCATATTTTAAGGAATTCTCACTGGGCGACAATAGGTTTTATCTGTTGTCCCAAGCAAATATCTATGAATTCAGCCCCTCCCTCCCCCCCACCCCCTACCCCTCACCGATAACTGCAAACCAAATAATTAGAATATCTATTTCTATAATTCTGTCTGTTTTACTTCTTCTGTACCTGGTAAGTAAATAATGATGTCTTCATTGAATCATGTAAACCCGTTCATTTATAGCTAGGTAGCATTAAAGAAAGTATACATTCACAGTTCAGACTAATTGTTAACAATCGTTATGTTAGTCATATATATAGATCAAACATAACATTCAGCCTACCAAATTTCTGTACCTAATTAAAAAATTATGTATGAAATGTATCACTAAAATTATGTTAAAATGCTGCTTACCTTTTACTGTTTCTACACTTGACTTTTGTACATAACAGTATTACGTCTACCAATTTGGTATTTGGAGCCTGGAATAACTTCTCAAATTGAGAAGCAAATTTGACATTAATCATTAAATATTTGTTGTTAATTTCTCGTAACTATAATTTTAGACCCAAAGTGAAACTAATTAAAATGATTTTCCTCTTGCTGTTTAAAATCGTTAAATTAAAAAAAAATACCATGTTAAATTTTATAACGTTTCCAAAATGCCAAATGAACAATAATTAAAGTGATTAAACATCTTTAGCCTTTCAGAAATTACTGTATTTAAAAGAGTAGAACTAAACAAGAAAATCGATTTTACTCTTCATGTTTAGAAAAAATCCAATTCTAGCTGTAAAATATTCCCAAAATACTACAGAATTATTTACAATAGTTTAAAATTTTTATACAAAGGACTTTCTTATGGAAATAATGGAATTAAACAAGGAAATCGATTCGTTCTTTATATTTTAATGAGCTAAAATTTATTAAATTTTTATAATGGTTTTAAAATGTTACAATAATAATTAAATTCGTTAATTTTTTTTACAAGTTATTATCAATTGCAAAGAATTTTTTAACAAACTCTTGTGTTTAATAAACTTCTTTGTCTGGAAGCTTTCTCCTTCTTTCTTTGCTCTCTAGGAACCTTGCAACAGCAGGTCTTGGATCATAAAAAGCTGTTCCAATTCCATTAAGAGGAATAAACCCTCTTGAATTTAATGCTTCTCTTGATAGTCCTGACTGTTTGTTAGATTTAAGCGTTGTATGTATGGACACAGCTCTTTCTGGGCCAGCGCTGTGAGGTGTTAAAGAAACATATGATTGTACCAATTTATTAAAACCTGAGTGGGGTTGAGACGCTTTAAAGTAGTGATAGAGTCTTGCTTTTGATGAGGTCATATCTGATTGACGAGGAAGTTTTTCAGCCGCGTATAAGGCAACCACATCATCGGTAAAATCGGCAACTTTGTTTTTACCAAAAAGGTTCTCAACATCAAGGCGGGCTGCACTAACAACCTCTGTTGGTCTTCTTGCTTTTAAGAAAGTACCTATCCTGTTGGAGATGCTCATTTGATCCTCTTCCAATCTTTGAGAAAGAAATTCTTTGCAACTCAATACAGTTTCTTTTCTCACTGCGGACCAACATCTCTTAGTAGAAACTAATGAGTTGCAAACTTTACGCCTGCGAGGATTTTCTTCAACATCCGAATCACTTTCAGATTCCTTAGTACCTTCATTTATGTCCATCAACTGCTCTTCGTATCCACCAGGATAACACATATCTTCGATACGAGTCCAAGCATTCGTAAAAAAGTTTCTTTGACAATTCTATGTCAGGTAGTGTAATGAAAGACCTTTGACTATTTTTCTGAAGTTTTTCAAAGTGCTGCAGCAGGTCTAGCATTAAGCAAGTTATGCGTTGTTGCTCACCATCTTTCATCCATAATCGGAGGAACCCGCGAGCAGAAGCTTTTTCAGTTTTTGATGAGGCGGGTTGATGGTTCACAATGTTTTCTTAATGTTTTTGCATGAAAGGAAGATTGTGCCATAAAGCTTTAGCTAAATTTTTTAAGTCTTCCACGAACCTCACTTCAAAATATGCAGGGAAACGAAAGGAACGTTTGGTTTTCTATTTCAGCTATTTTTTGAAGTTCTTCAAAGCATAGAGCAGAAGCCCGATAAAATGTTGCTACAGATTTTATGTCGGATTTTCAATACCGAACTTCAGTAACTGGGGATTCCTAATCAGACATAGCTAAGTCGGACCTGTGAGCAACGCACCAAACGCATAGCAAGTCTCTGCCCAAGTATTGTTTCATACGAACCCAGAGGCCGCGTTTTTTGCCTGTATTTGCACTTTCCCCATCAGTAGTTAAGGATGTTGTTGAGAATTAATTTGATCACATGTCTGCGGGCGGAGTTCAGATCATGGCGTTACGTAACATGACGTAATACATCCCCCAAACTGACTAGAAAACTGTTTTTTTCAGTTGGAATAATTTATATCTTGAGTATGGATTAATATCTCGGCTGCTCACATGGAATTTATAATTTTCAGTCTAATTATCATTATTAATTTACTGTTGTGTTTAAGTTTGATGTTAAAATAAAGAAGAAAAGGGAACAAGACTTTTATTTTGAAATTATGAACAACACAGCGCCAGATATTTATTTTTGTTTGTTCTTTCGATTTCACGCTTTGCTGACGTACATTCTTATTAGATGTCAACTTATTTTTGGCGACACTCTCAATGCTCAAATTCTCAAATACGATTTTGACAGAATCCATGAAGCCTTCTGTTCCTCGCTTACTCGATTTACATTCTCCTAGAAAAACTTATTTTATTTCTTGTTCTTCTGTAATAAATCGTGCTGTAACAAATTTATTTTCAACTCTATATTTATCAACGGAACCATCTACCTGGATAGAAAAACAATCAGCATTTTGTAACTGCGTGACTGTATTTTCTTTTACTAGGTCACCAACGATATCAAGCATCTCGCGATACATTACTGGATGTGATGTCTATACTGAAACAGTGCTGGAGATGGATTAAAAGAAGAAAACTCACATTCTAAACCATTGTCCTCGTAAGAGGCAATTTGTGAGTCAATGTGAATTTTCATTAAAGACCGCGAAGGCCAAGAATGAGTACAGAGAGTCAACTGTCGGCTATCATTATAAACATCCAGTGCAAGCTCTATTAGCAATTTTATTTTTTCTGCATTGTGCGATTTTAGAGTTTTTATTCAAGGATGCTGATCAGATTGTGCCATACATTTTTTCACCATTTGGTCAAGGTTCACAGCTGCTTTGTGAACTTCACTGTTTAAGTGATCGATGATCCTTTCTAATTCCTTTTTGCCGTCACATCGCACACCTTAAGCAATGAGAAAATGCCATTTTTTGACAACTTTTGAGCTTCTTGAATGTGTTTAAAGCAAATTATACATTTTATCCTGGAGCGCTTGTTTCCTAGCTTTATTTTTTCAAAACAATCGCAAGTTTTTAACAGCCACGATGAATCTACCTTTCTACCCTTATACCATTCTGAACATTTTTCTTTTTGATGGAATTTTTTGGTTGAACAAGGCGTTTCAAGTAGATGTTTTTCATTTTCCTTAACACTTTTTTTATGGGAAACACTATTGTTAGGATGATGATATTCAAGGTTAATTTCAGATTCTTGATTTTTGATTTCTGTATTGGTACTGCAATCTGGTTTGCTATAATCCTTTAAGATATTTCTCAGTTTTACAGTTTCATTTTTATTAAATTAATCTGTTTTTGTGCGTTTTTTGGGACTAGTAGTAAAAAAATCAGTGATTCTCTTAAATATAACACTGTGACATTTTCTAAAATTGTTTCATTTAATAGAATGTTTAATTTGAAAAAGAAATCTTCTTCAGTCCTGTGAGAATCCAATTGAACTTAACAAAAACATTGAAATTTTGAAGATTTGAAGAATTTGGGGATCTAAATTGGCAGCCTAGGACAACTCCCTGGTTCCTAGGCTGCCGATGCTTATTCAACATTTCTTAAATTTCTGCTATTCTTGCATTATCGTTATTATATTATCAGATTTTGATTTATTTTCTGATACAAATTTTGATTAGGATTTTATGATTGCTTAATATTTATTAAGCAAATTACGTCCTTATAGGAAAACATGTTTCAGGATTTTTTTTCCATTATACTTAAAGATTAAAGTTTATGTTGTTATTATAATGTAAAGTGTTTCATAATCTATGTGTGATGCTTCATTTTCCCTTATTGTTAATGCATCAAAAATCATTCGTGAAGCGAACCAGTCGTTATATTATTTGAATCCCATCGCTGGATGGATTCTCGGAAAATAAATCTTTCAAACAGTATAAGACAAAGGTCACAACAGCGACATGTTTCCCATATGCCATTGGTCACACAGCACTTCCCGCCATCCCAGCCTGTCTCATATTGTATCGTACTGTCCCTGCCTATACACGGTATCTGCTATAACAACTTTCGCCAATCATATTATCCGAAGCACAAAGACAGTTTTTGTTATTCAAAGATTTTTTATTTCAAAAATTGCTGGCACCATTCCCTGTCACTGGGGGACAATAATTTCACACTGGGCGACACTAGTGTCGCCTACTTTCTAAGTTATTTTATGCCCTGGTATGTACTGTTTTTCCTGAAAACATGAAAGAATCGCGAACCAAAGCTAAAAATTTTCTGAACTTATCCGGTCAAAAAAAGGAAAATTCCCCAATTAATAGAAAAATCCCTTCCACTCACATAGTTGTTTTGGCAACTTGCTGCCTGAACTTTTTACGTTTTTTGGCGATTTTGTTTTGGCAGCGTGGTTAAACTGAGATGTTTAAATAAGATAAAAAAAATGTATATCTATATTTGAAACATCTTTGTTCATTGCGTTAGATTTGCGTTGATCTGTAATTAATTTAAAAATTCATATAAATAAAAGAAGTTTCCTTCATGAATGACACATGCAGTGTTGGTTACACTAATCTGTTTAAATAATGTGAAACATGTATATATCTATATTTGAAATATCTCTGTTAATTGTATTGCATTTGCGTTGTTATTCAATTAACTTAAAAAGTCATGTGAATAAAATAAGTAAATATTTGTATAGTTATTCCATATGAAATGTTTAAAATGTTGATTATGAATTATTCTTTTTATAAACTAATGAACGCATAAATTACACATTTATAATCTATTCATAACAGAGAATCCAAAATTCATAGTATTTTTGCATATAACTAAATCAAAAGATTAAATCAATTAAAAATAATAAAATAATTATAGTATATGTATATATAAATAATTATCAGACAAGTTTCTCAGTGTATGGATTTGCTTAAATTCCTAATACAATACCGATATTATATACAATAACTAACGCTTTATACTTGTGATTCATTTTGCAATGTAAAGTTTGAAATATAAATGTATAAGATGTCGCAGCTGTTGATGATTTTGATAAACGGCATTTATTATTTTCACATTGATTTGTAATGTAATAACATATGCGCAATTTTCTGTAAAAGTACAACATAATTTACAATGCAGTTGTATTTTTCATTATTTAATCAATGATTGCATAGAGGAAAGGGTGTTATTTACAAGCTTAAAAGCCACGGTCCTACCAAAAGTTATTATCTCAGGTCTTGTTTTTGCTAAAATTGTCATTGGGAAGCCCTTTTTAGAATCTTTATGATGATGGTGAAATCTATATATCCTATCTTATTTTACATCGTATAAGTTAACCGTTTTTAATGGTTAAAAAAAATAATAGTTTTAGAAATTACATTTTAGGCTGAGGAATGGGAATAGATAGTAAAGGAGAGTAAAGTAAATATATATCTAAACAATTCCGCAATTTGATACTTACTATGGGATTTTTTTTATGGTAATATTTAATGTATTCTTAACTAAGACAAATACACATAATATTGTCATCTATAACAGTTCTTTCAAATTCAATAAAACAAATAATTTGTGTTGCAATTAATAATGAATGTCTCAAGACAGGAACAATAAGATCCTTATAAACACATATAATTTCTTATACAATAACTCTATATATTGCTTATAATACTTATATCTCTTATCCAACCGTAGAGTTATTCGGTTCCATTTATTACAAAATTTTCTTATATCAGGTTCAAGGGATGATACTGAAGTCAAATGTGTCTTTCTACATTAAGCAGCTTGTATTTTCATTTTTACAAAAATTCAATTTTGCGAATTTTTGTTCAGAATGTGTACATTAATTTTTTTTTCCTTTTTTGAGTCTAATTTTAGTTTTTTTTTTTTTTTTTTTTTTTTCTATTTCATAATTTTTTCCAGCAATGACTTGCGTACACCTGGTAAAATCAGCGCAATGTCTCACCACTGTAAACAAAAATATTTTTTTCTTAATATACGAAAACATAATATAACCAAAAACAAAAATATGCAATAAATACCTGTGAATTACCCGCTATTTCGAAAAGGATACTTTAATCTTTAGAAACTTAAAAAAAAAATTGGGGGGGGGGGATTTAAAGAAGCATTAATAAAACAAAGTTTATTTTGATACCACTGGTTTTTGGAAAAGTTTTCGAGTAATTTTTATAGTACATTAATAAGTTTTCGCAAACCGGAATATTGGTTTTAGGATGTTATCAATTCTAAATTAACTATTTTCAGCTGAGTAATTGAATTTACATTTTGCAAGAATAACTAAATAATATTAATTTTAATGTGAGCGTTAATGTTAATACAGTCGAGTCTCTATATAACGAAATTCATTGTTTCAGTCAAACATTCGTTATATAGAAAAATTCATAACATAGGGAATAACGAAGAAGTTCCTATTTAATATGTAAATTTAAAAAAAAATTGTTTTTGATTCTTTTTAATTAAGATTTTGAAATGTTCAACTCTAAATATTAACTTGATATTGCATTTTTAAATTGTTTAAACTATTCCAATCGGAAAATAACATTTTATTTGGAAGCATAGTAACAAAATGTATAAGGTAAATTTAAATTGGTTTTAGACAAAGAAAGATGTAATTTTTGGTTGTTTTAATTTCAAAACTGTTATACCCTCGTACAATATTTCACGGTTTAACAAGGAATGCAAAATTACATAAGAAAATCACTGTTTATCATTAAAGTAAAAATGTATATGCATAAAGTGATAACAGTACACATAACGCCTTATAAATACTTTTTAATAAACAAATCAAGTTTCCTATGTTCAATCTGTGACATTTTTAAGATCACTATTGATAAAAAAGCAAATTTTGCAAAATTGTTTTGAAAATGAATTTGATAAATAAAATAAAGAATAAGGTAGAGGTACTCAGATTTGAAAAATAAAACACAAATCAGTAAAAGAAAATTGATCCCACATTGTTTGGAAGCTTTTTCTGGAGAAATGAAGAAAATATTCTGAAAAAAATTTCGTTATATGGAGATGGATCTTTCGATGGATGGGGATAGATCTTTCGCTATATGGAAATTACTTTTAATGTAACCATGGGAAAAAGTAAACATTCCTGTTAAAAATTCGTTTTATAGAGAAATTTGTTATATGGAAGTTCGTTATAGAGAGGATCGACTGTATTTTAATTTATCATTTTTGTCTGTAAAACGGGTTTTTGAAAATAGAAATGTTTACTTTAGAATAGTTACCATCTTAAAAGCAGATATTACAATTTGAGCAAACTGATAAATTCACTTTAAAGACTACTAGTGGCAGAAAAAATGACATTGCTTTTATAAAAACTTTATTAAATCTTGAAAATTTATTGAACGTATTTAGGTATCGTGGGTAACTGGGAAGAGGTTTACTGTTCGAAGATATGTTTCTAAACTGTTATAATTAAAACAATATAATGTAGTTAAATGTAAAATAAAAAGTATGAAATCTTGAAGGAGAAATGCAAAAATAAATAAAAATAAATAAATAAATAAGTACAAAAAGTTTTTCACACTTTATGGAAATGATTTTCACAATTAATTTCTGAATATATATGTCATATTCTTTGCGACAATTTTACCCTAGTGTATAGCCCTGACTCTGAATTATATTTCTGGATCGAAATTTCCATCATAGCCGATTTTTCTCGTACTACAATTGTATCAATTTCCTCTCACACCTCTTGAAAAACTTTCCAAAGTCTTACAATGTGTTGTGGATAGCGCTTATGACGCTCGCTTTAACAAACACATAAGTGGTGATACATAAACATTTATCATAACACTGGATGAAACATTGATTTATTTAAGTGAGTGTATCAAAATTAAAACAATTTTTATCAATTATTAGAAAAAAAGGGTACTTTTCGGTCAGCCGGGCGCCAGTGAAATATATATATATATATATATATATACACCGTGTCGCAAAAGTTTAAACAGTCAATAAAATTAGCATTAACATAAAAAGTAATAAGGTACAATTAAAATTCGTGAGATAGGTATTAAATAATAAGTAGTTTTGCTGATATACACATATAAATTATGATCAAAGGTTTGAAATTATAAAATATACATTAAATTATATAACAATGTGCTGTCCCAAAAGTATAGACACAATACAGCATTACATGTTTTCTTTTACATTTTTGTTCACAAAATAAAATATTTTTATTTTCGTCTGCTTCTATAAATGCTTCTATAAAAGAAATTTCTAAAGATGAAATTATTAAGATTTTACATTTAAAAGCGCAAGGACAAAAGCCTGTACAAATGTCGAGAAGAATAAAGAGATGCTTGAACAATATTTATAGAGTTTTGAGATCAGGTGGAACATGAATACTAGGAAGCGAGTCGGAAGACCAAAGAAAACAATGTTACGTGACGATAGAATGTTATTAAAAATGGTTTCAGTTGATAATTTATCTGTGAGTGAAATTTCATCAATTTCCAGAATTTCAAAAAGTACTGTACACAGAAGAATTAAAGCTTCAACAAATATTGTTTACAGGAGAATGAAAGCAAAACCTTCCTTAAAGCAGAGACATAAAGATGCACGTATAAAGTAGGCTCTAGCCCAATTTATACG
Organism: Maratus michaelseni; assembly: GCA_963931845.1. Lineage (NCBI taxonomy): Eukaryota > Metazoa > Arthropoda > Arachnida > Araneae > Salticidae > Maratus > Maratus michaelseni. The sequence goes on from OZ007594.1 coordinate 175,332,188, forward strand.
TGCATATGTGCATATGCTTTATACGCGCATATGTCATTCGGTGAAAAATAGATTTCTGTCATCTTCAGTGGTGAAAAGAAATGGAATTTAAGTGGCCCTGATGATCATAAATTTTACTGGCTTGACCTAAGAAAAGAACCCAAGAACTGTTTCAGCAGGCAACAAGGCGGAGGATACGTAATTACCTGGGGAGAGTTATCTTTCAACGGCCAAACATTTTTAGGATTTATGGACAGAAAAATAAAATCGAAAGATTATATGGATATTTTACGTACCGATTTACTGCCAATTATGGATTTGCTAACAGGACCGGACTGTGTTTTCCAACAAGATGGAGCATCCATCCATACCTCCACGTCATCGAAAACATGGTTTAGGAAAAACAATATCACACTATTAGACTGGCCAGTACTTAGTCCAAATTTGAATCTCATGGAGAACATATCGGGGATCTTATCTCGTAAAATATATGAAAATGGAAAGCAATATACATGTGTAAATGACTTTAAAATTGTAATTGACAAAGCGTGGTATGAAATACCTCCTTCTCTAAGGCATGCTTAGTTAATTCTATGGAACAACGTGTATTTGATATTATAAAGTATCGTGGCAATATAATTAAATATTAAAAGTAAGTTTTTAGTTACTTTTATAAATGTAAAACCAAAAAGAAAATACAGGTGTCTATATTTTTGGGACAGCACATTGTTATATAATTTAATGTATATTTTATAATTTCAAATCTTTGATCATAATTTATATGTGCACATCAGTAAAACTGCTTTTATGTATTACCTATCTCACGAATTTTAACTGTACCTTATTACTTTTTATGTTAATGCAAATTTTATTGATTGTCTACACTTTTGGGACACGGTGTATATACATATGCATATATATATGTGTGTGTATTTAAAAAAAAAAAAAAATATATATATATATATATAATATATTTGCGTGTGTGTATGTACATATATATTTATATATAGATAAATAAATAGATTTTTTTTTTTTTACTGGCGACCGGCTAACCGGAAAGTATCAAAATAAAGAAAAGTGTTTGTGAATATAAAGAAAAATTTCCAAAAAAATTCATGATTGCTGCTTGATTTTGTTATGAAATTAAATTAAAAGTAAAAAATGCAGTAAAGCTAAAGTGATTTCACTTTATTATCAGTAAAATATTTTAGAACCCATTTTTGAAGAAGAAATTCCAGCTTTATATGAAAAAGACATTAATTGAGCTTCATATGAACAAAGTCTCTTAGTCACTGTCGCTCTTCCAATAACTCAACTAACGCATATTCACAAAAGAAAGAATCCCAAACGGAAATGAATTGTGTCCCAATTGAAGAAATGCATGTAAGATCATTTGACATTTGCATAATTCTGCTGAATCTCTCGCATGTTAGAGTGATCTCATCTACAGGTGACTTTCTTAACTAAAAATGTTTTTGCTGCTACAAAAATCCGACTACCTTGTGAGCCCTTTTTTGAAATCCGCACTTCTTTATCACAACTTCTTCCTTTTTTACGAATTTTTAAAGTTTTAACGAACTTTTGGTTCACCCGGAATATAACATGTTGAACGTAAGAAGTGCAAATAAACAAAGTAATACAATTCCATTCGAAAATTTATACACGGATACTTATATTTACTAAAGGCAATAAAACAGATCTTAATTTATACACACACACACACACACACACACACATATATATATATATATATATATATATATATATATATTTAATCAACGGTCTCTTATACTGCCTTGTTATTTTGCTGTTAACCCTTTTTATCACCACGTTGCATATCTGCAACATACACAAAAGTCAATGCTTCTGATACAGTAGGCTTTGAAAGGCAATTTTATTTATTGCCAACACTGCAGTTTATATAAATTGTTCATACAATTTTTAACAAACGGCGATACTGAGTCAATTTTTCATGTAAAGTTTTAGTTATCATTAGAACAGTTTTGCACAGTTAATTCTAAAATTAAATTCGTAAATTTCGTAAAATAAAATTAGTTGGCGATGTCCAAAATTATATTTTTTAGAAAGGTACGTTTGTATACTTTACAATTTTGTATTAGAAAATGGTAATATTAGAAATTGACAATATTTATGAGAAATATGTAGTTTTCCGTTTATTTCAGATGTAAAAAAATACCTTTTAGTCAATATATATTTTTTTATTTTTGTGTTCCATTTTTTTTACATGCTAAAAATGATGTATTCTAACATCTGAGTAAATATTTTTCAAATTAGAGTTGTTGAGTCACAAAGGGTTAACACAGCGTTATGTGGTTTTCTGTTACGCGGTGATTCTGCATTAGTATCCTCCATATGCAGCTCTGTAATCTTGAATCATTTCAATGACATTTCTTCATTTCTTTCATCTGTTTGAATGTATTTGGGAAACATTCTCTTTGTTTCTGAGAATCTTCACTAATATTTTCTGGAAAAATAATGAAATATAAATTAAAAAATAATAATTTTTATGTCATTCTAAATCTATTTTTACGAACGTATTTCTTGATCTATTTTTTAATGGCTTAGAAGTGAATTGATTAGAATTGTTAAACACTGTGATATGAAAATAACTATACTTAAAAAGATAAAAAAATATTATTTTATTTTAAAGAATTACAGAAAAAAATAAAATAAATAAACTAAAACTTACTATTATTATTATTAATATTATTGTTATTATTATTTATTAATCATTTTATTCATTTGTTAACCATTTTACGAGAAAAATCACTTTGCCAACGATTATCAATGGGATAACTAATAAAAACTAGTTTTTCTCATTTACATTTTTCAATAATATATCGATTTAAAATGACAAAACAAAGAAACTGAATATTTAGGCTTTACATATATATATATATATATATATATTGAAAATTTAGTTACTGATATGTAATTTGTCATTTAAATAGATTTAAACAAAAAGATGAAATAATAATCAATTTTTTCTAAACCAAAATGTACATAATGGCCAAAATCTCATAAGAGGGATTTTTGGCTGCTGATTTTCTGCTGATATCGGATTTTTAAAAGTCGTAAATTCTACTCAATTTGAATTTTTAATAACCACTGATATATTGCACAATAATATTTAGTAGATGGCCACAAACTTTATTGAAAAGTAAGTATGATATGGAAGTTTTTGTCAGACTACACACAAATTGTAAGAGACAGAAGTGATAGGGACAGTAGTGACATTTTTTTGCAATTTTGTCACTTAATTAAAAAAAGAACATTTTTGGAATGTTGTACATGCACTAGTTTCAAAAACATTTCAAACTTAAGATTAAATGTATTGCTTAATATATAAATATCAATATTTAAATTAACAATGGGGACACTAGTGATGATTAATAAAGTTTGGCTTACTTTTTATCCATTATTTTCAATAAAAATTTCTTTTTAATGGCAAGCAACGACGACTTTTTAAGAATGACATGTGCTTCCATACTGGAAAAAATACTGAAAATGACTGCATAATGACATCTGGTGGAAATATGAGTATCATACATCGAGACAGTAGAGAATAAAAAAGTGATGAGCACAACTTTAAACAGAACAGAACGAAATATTGCACCTTTCACTTATATAAAATTTTCATTATTATGCTCCATGAGATTCATATTTATAATAAATGTATTGATGTTTCAAAATTTTTTAATAATCATTGTTTGTTGATGGTTTTAATGTTCAATATATTATGGGTTGAGGTAAGGATACAGTAGTGACTTTTGGGATATTTAAATTCCATTTTAAAGATTGAAAAAAAAATTCACAGTAGAAATAATAATATATTGTAGAACAATCACAGAGAAACATTTTAACATTAAATGAGAATTTATATTGCAAAGAAATAGCGAAAGATATATTGGGGATAGAGAAATCACTCTTCGTCATAATTTTCAAATATGTTACTTAAAAAAGTAATCAATAAAATACCAATACTTTAAATTTTATATAATTTTGATATTGCAGTATATGAAAAAAAAAAAAATCATTCTAATTTACAAATAATTTAAATAGCATATGTAGGACCACATAGCAACAATTTGCACATTTAAAATAATTAGTTAATGATATTGACTATACATAACATTAATAAATATAAAAACCTCGTTGAAAGCACTCTGATCATAGTTTTTCCTTTTAAAAAATGCAGATAATTTTTCACCATGAAATAATTTTTTATTTTTGAATTCGAAATACAGTTAAAAATAAGATTTTTGCCATCCTATCCTAAAGTAAGTTTCAAAGTATTTTTTGTAATTTTTTTTCTATTTTTATCATCAAACATGCTTTTTAAATTTCGAAATTAGTTTTCTCGCATTTTCTAATTTATAATGTTGGCTAATATTTTAATGCATTTAATAGGTGTCTGCACGCTAATACATTAAATTTCATTTGCTCTTCAAATTTCATATTTTTATTGCAGTTTTTTTCCCTGCCTTTTTCGTGTTTTCTTTTTTCTTCTTTTTTCCACATTTTCATCTTTGATATGTTTTCTTATTACTGAAAAAAAAGTATGTGTAAATTTCTTATAGGAAAGTTTTTAGGATATTACTTGTTTACCGTAAAAAAATCCTCTAGCCTTTTTATCGATTGCAAACATATAAATGTGTTTTAAAGCGGTTTATTATTTTTATTAATATAAAAACATCGCTATGGTGTTACAGTGCTTTTAATCTAACCCTGAAATACTGACTATTTATTTTAAAAGATTTAATAAAATGACTTGTTATTCTGTAAAGGTATTTTTCACACATTTACTTAGACTTTCTTAATAATTTTAAATAGCTACACAAATAAATAATATTTTCTTAGTTCCGTTTTATTTAACTTTACCAGTTTTATCATAACAATAGAATTTTCTCTTAATTAAATAGTTTTTTTCTTCACAAAACCATTTAATAATGTATGAAATATTTATTATAAAATACCCAAATAAAAAAATTGTACAAAGTGTATAAAGCTCACTTAACATGCATTTAATTAAAAATCTTTCATGTTTTAATACACCGTCCAATAACGCTATTCGATGCCTAATAGAGTTTTTCAAAGTATAGCTAGAATGTATTGCGACACGTTATCTTACTAAATGTAAATAATTCTGATAGCTTCTGATTAACTATCTCATTTCCAATTTTTTTCAATTCATTTATATTTCTTTAACGTTTTTTGTCATATATTTTCTCCTTTTTATTTTATTTTATTTTATTTTTATTTCCTTTCCTTCTTGCACTTTTGGTTTGAGTATGTTTTCAGCAAATTGTCTATCAAAATACGATTTGATATTGTCAACAAATATGGACTAACTGACTTATGATATTTTTGCAAAATATATATTATATAAAGAGCATATAATGTTTTATGATTTATCGTTATTTGTGATATTGTAATGCTCGAAATATATCTGTTTTATTTTTTATTATTATAAATGTAATTATTTATATAACCATTGAAAACAATTCTCCATTTTCACTCCTGTTATTCCTGGTTTTGAAGAAAACAGTATAAGAAAATTACCACATAAAAGTAAATGCTCAACATTTTCGGAGAAATCGAATGGCTTTATGGTTTCTGAAAAATGAATGGCCTTAAAACTTACTTTGAGATTTACTGTTACACGTGATATGAATCAAGCGAGAGGATACATAATATTTTAGAGCGAGATTATTAATATAATGCATTTTCCTCCACTATATTTTTAGAATTTTTTTTTCAGATATATCCAGTTAGTTTCTTGTGTTAAGATTCATAACGCAAAAAAGCTTTATCTGATAACTATGTTCGTCGAATATCGTATTGCTTTAAGAAAATTTTTAAACAAATATAATACTATTATCTTTACAATCATTATAGTTAACTTCCCTGCTCTATATACAGGCGATTCAAAATAGATCATAATGACAATTATCTTTTTATTTTGAAAAATCACATTCAACAGCTCGATATTATATGATTTTACACCAAAATTCAAAAGTTTATAGAGCTGCATATGATATCACACGTTATGATATGCATTATGTATCACATGTTTCATCAAGTTTTACTTACATTGTACAACTGTTTGTTAGTCCATTCCTATAAAAATATTTAATGAAATACGAAAAGAATTAACTTAAATTAATATTAATTATTAATTATGTTTCAACGTCACATTTGACGTACATGTCTTGCGTGCAAAATTTTTAAACTATTATCATTATATTTACTGAATCTTACATGTATATTTTCTTAAGATATAGTACTTAAATTCCCAGGTAAAATAAAAATCAATTATACAGTAAAAAATAACTTTTCTGTCAATTATAACATTAAAGGCAAAAACTCTGAAAAAACTTCAATGGAAATTAAGAGAAAAATTATATATATATATATATATATATATACCTAAAAGTAGGTGTAGGTTCATAAAATACATAAAGTACACCATCATGCAAAATTTAAAGATTGTATGTTAATTACTTATGAAATTAGAATGCACACAATGTCAAAGATCATAAATTTGTTTAAATGTATATAAATAATCTTTAAACAACAAACAAAAAACTTCAACTTTATAAAGTATAATCGAAACGATAGATTAACTTTTGTTAACTTAAAATATTCATGAAACTTTCATGAAAATGATTCATTAAAATTTTTACAAAATTAGATGTTTTATGAACATATATCTGTACAAAAGGTTTTAAAAAACTTTAAAACCCTAAATCTAACAGAACAAAACTCTCTCCGAGCTCTTTCGGCTACGATCCAAGCCATTATCAAGGAAGGAAAAATCAGCGGATAATAAAGTTTGATGTTGATGCGACTAGAAGCTAAATAACAGAAAACTTTTTACAGACATGCGTAGGTGGACGAAACCACTACTAGTGAAGGGTAGGTGAAGAATGCTCAACTCCATGACTCCTTCGGAATACCATAGCTTCGAGTAACTCGAAGTGCAAGGTGGCCATAATTAAACTGACGGTACTCAGAGTGTTCTGTAGCGCGATCTAATTGCGAGAATGGCGCCAAATTTTGTAGGAAGATTAAACAAGACGGGGGACGAAGGATTCCGCGAAAAAAATTAGTTACAAAAGTCACCGCCAGGGGAATATGTGGCGCTGTGTATTCGAAAAAGGGAGTTTAAAAAAAGAAGAATCAATACTGAAATAAAATTTCCGTTTATTTAGCACATCCAACTCAGATTCGATGTGGCCGTCGTTTTTGTGGACCACATATTGCATTCTGTGCACAGCATTTACAACAGCAGAGAATAACATGTCTGCAGGAATCTACCGTACAGTTCGCGATATGTTATCCTTCCACGTAGCCAGGTCGTGGACACCTCCATGATAGACCTTGGACTTCGAATTAAATACATGGTATTTGGTATGACAAAAAATCGTTACAACAGTTGTTTGCCTATGATATTATTTCTAAAGAATCTAGTATTGCACAACTATTAAAATCAGAAGCCTGCATAATGATTTTCGCTCTATTAAAATATATTTCAATGTCACGGATTTGGAACAGTCTGGATAGAGCAGTGGCAGATCTATATTTGCTAACAGATGTTAGCAAAAAAAAGTTTTGTAAAATGTTAAACAACTTAGGATGATTTTTTAGGGGGGGAAAATTACACACAGACCAATAAATAGGGGAATGTCTATTTTAAACTATACTAATTTTTTTTTCTAAATGTGTTAAATATGTTTTAGTGAAGCTATCATATTTCAGTCCTAAACGAAAAATAAAATACATATCTACGTCCAAACTTTCCATTAATGATCGCTAAAACTAATTTTAAAACTTTTCTAATATTACATTTCACGCGTAAAATACTTTTAATCTTCCTTTGAATTAACAGTTCTCTTTTTGAAAGTATCGTAATTAGCTATATGCATTTTTACACGACATTTACAACATTTATTTAAAAGTTAATTACATTTTCTAAACCTTGTTTTTGAGAAAGGTGTATAATTAGTTTCTTTTCAGAAATGTGTTTTATCATGCTTGCTTTAAAACATATAATCGTTTATATATATAGTATATATATATATTTATAGAATTCTCTAACAGTGCTTATCTTTGAATAGTAAAATTTAAATGTTCAGTCCTATGAATGTAGAAAAAAATGAATAGGTAATATAGAAAACTGGAATGTGCTGATTTGAAACTAGAAAACATTCACAAAAGCTTTATTACATTTTTTTTACAAGTTTGTTTTGTTAATCTTCGTAATATTTTATGAGAAATAAATCATGTTAACAAGTTATATTACTTTTTTAAGTTATGACAAATATACAGGCATCTCCTGATTTACGTATGTAATGCGTTCCATAGACTATAAGTATATTTTCATAAGAAAATGCAATAATTAGTATCATTATATGTATATTTTATTTCCACTGTATTATTTTACAAATATAGCATCATGAAGCAGTATTTACTCGGATATAAATTAAAAATGTATGAAAAAAATATAAAAATAAACTGAAAGAACACTTTACAAATTTAAAATAATCTGGTGGTTTACGGGATTTGTAAGTTTAATATTGGTGAATTGGTTTATACCTAACGAATCTCTAACCTTACATAAATGTCTATAAAAATAAGAAATAAGTAAAGGGTGCAGACTTACCTCTTCTCCACGAATTCACGATGGCATAGCAAATAGATAGCATGCAGCAAACATAATTATGACGATTTAACCAGATATTTAATTTTTTTCTTGTATCATTTTAATTAGTTTTGGTTTGTATATCACCAATGAAACTGTATCTATATATAAAACTAAATTATGTATATGAATTTTATCTGCATATTTTATTTGTAAACTAATTTTCAAAAGTATGCAAATAAATTTAAGATTGGTGAATTGGTTTATACCTAACGAATATTTAATCTGACATAAGCGACTATAAAAATATGAAGTAATTAAATATGGCTGACTTACCTCTTCTCCTCGAATTCCCGATGGCAAGGCAAATAAATAGCATTCAGCACACATATTATAACGATTTAACCAGTGATTTAATTTTTTTTATCTCATTTTCATTAGTTTTGTGTTTGTATATTACCAATGAAAATACAACTATATCAACATAAAAAACTGTATTATGTATAGGATTTTTATCTGCATAATTTATTTATAAACTAATTTTCAAAACTATGCAAACGCGTATCAAGCTAGTATGTTCATTAATGAAATTTTCGAGATTTATTACGTATATGCGAATTTACGTAAGTTGCGTGATACGCAAGTCGGCGGATGCTTGTACGTACAGGGTTAGCATAAATGAAGGACCATATTTTAAAATTTTATATCTTCAAAACTATTACACATATTATAAAATGTTGTATATGAAACTACATAAAAAAAACTTCCAAGATTTTTTTTTTCAATAACAAATTTTCTATGTGTGAACCTTTCGTAATACGACAAGATCTGTCTAATCTATAATCAAGTTATTTCCATACATTTCGCAGTTTTACACTGTCAACGGTTCTTGAAGCAGCACTGATGCGCGCTTTAAGATTTTTGAGCGTTTTCGGCAATAGTGGTTTATAAAAAGTTCTTCGATGTAACACCAGAAAAATAAATCCCATGACATAATCTTTGTGGCCATTTGTATGTGCGATCGTATTTATATATTTACGTAGCACCTATATTCATCGTCTGGCACGTCCATCTGTCCGCATATAACAACGCAAAATCTACTCAAACGAATGGTTTAAAATTTAATAGATATAATCGTTGCAAAATTTTCTTCAGTTATTTCAAATTTTACGAAACTCGAATCAAAACTTAAAAACATATTAATAATAGTTTTCTTCATTCTGTTAAATCCTGTCATACGTAACTAATTAAATGATATCCCATGATAGTTAATGATTCTACGTTGTCCTGGTGATTACGCCATATTTAAGAGAGAGTTACATTATTTTCGTATTACGTTATTGGTGTAATTTTACCAAGTTTGGTAGTAAAATTTTCCTGCCTGCGAACGAATAATGCTCCTTCATCGATATAGCTTGGGGTAGGAGGATTTGAATTAAGAATCGAAAGAAAATATAATTTTTATAATAAAACAAGTAATTTTTAAAAAAGATTATATTGTCACACTCCAGTTGTAGTGTAAGTCACGTAATATAAATTTTATTTAAAATAATTAATAACTCATGGAATCTTTGGCATGGTATTTTCGTCAGTTTAGAACACTTGGGAAAAAAGTACTACAAGTATTTTTTTTTTTTTTTTTTATGCAATCAGAAGAAATTTTAGTTTCAAAAATCATCAAAAAAAAAAAAGCATCCGATTCGAGTAGTGTAAGTAACATTTTCACAAATATATTCATAATAAATAAAATAAATTATTTAAGAAGTTTTTTTATATGCTAGAAATAATATGCTTCTCTTAAAACATATTTCTGTAAAGTATTTTTTTAATCAACTTTGAAATGTACGAACAAGTGCCAAGTGTTGTGTAACTCACGCCGTCTGACATTTCTTACCACTATCGGATTTCGAGAAACCGAACTTTTGTTATCCTAGTTAAGTGTAAAACTGTTCCGTGTAGCTTGCAAACTGCTGACAGATCTGAAACACCACTTTTTGGTGACAAATGTAATGTATCTGGAAATACGAATTTCGTTATTAAAAAGATTCCATGTATTTCTATACATTTCTATTAAAACCGTATCGTTCTACTATATATACTTTTCGAAATATTTCATTTGTATTTATTATTTGGCTTTTGGATCATCTGGTATATAATTAATATATATTATACAAAATTCACACAAAACTCAATATTTATTATTATCGGAAGAAAAATAAATTCAATAACCAGAAAAAAATAAAACAGTATTTTCTAAATAATAATATAAGAGATTTCATTTTAATCTAAAAGAATGAGCTTACTCACCTCATGGAGAGTGATGAGATGAGTATGGCAAACAAACTGTTGTTATTTAAAACTGTAATTAACCCCATACTTCTATACTGTGCTCCGATCTGAGATTCTGTGGCAAATTCCAACATCTAAACAGTTCAGGTGGTATCAGGAAAGCCCCCTGGTATTGCAAAAATTAAACCATTCATAATGACCTTAAAATAAATCCTATTCGAAAAATTGTAAAAAAATAATGCAATAAACTTTTTTTGTCAAAATTAATTCTATTCCTAATTCTGAACTGCTCAATCTCTCTGATTATGATGAATAGGCAAGTTATAGGCGGTTATAAATCCCTAACTTCATTCTCTTGTTTCTTCCGCTGGCTATTGCTTGAGCTGGGTACCTTCATGGTCCTTTATGCATATACTAGTGTAAATGGCCCGTCCTTAGGACGGTAGGTAGAAATCGTGGTTTTGACTTAAAATTTGAAATAATTGATAAAAATATTCCTATACTATTAATCGACAGTAAGGAAAACGGACGTAACACGGGGCATGACCTGCAGCTCAAGATTTGATTAATGCATAGATCGCTTGGGTTTTAATAAGACATTTTTATATCAATTTTATGTCAAATGGAGAAATTGTTTTACAATAATGATAGACAATTTGCAGATGAAACAGATTTTTAAAAGTTTTTAGATGATAATTTCTTTGTTTGGTTTCTCGTTCACTTTCCATAATCGTGATGTCTGTCCGTCTTGCCACAATCGGGGATCCTGTCCCTGTTATAAAGTAGCATACACAATAGATACTTTAAAATTAATAAAATGCAACTCCAAACACAATTATTATTCCAAGCTTTTTTTTACACCATAGCACCACATTCAATAATTTTAATTTCCCTAAAATCCTACACTTTTCTGAATTCTTTATTTAAAAAATAATTCATCTAACCTATAATTTATTTTTTTAAAGCTATGGGTAACATGTAATCAAGGTATACAATCAAGATAAAGTAACCAATAAAACCTCGAATCGAATATTTGATCTTTATAATTAAGAAATGAAAAATCTGAAAATTACGTCATTTTACACAATCATATCAATTTTTCTGTTTAGTTTTTTTTTTCAATCTAAAAATAAATTATAAAAATAAATTTCAAGCTAAGCACAATGTCATTTTCACCGGCGTGAATTTTTCACTCGTACTTTATGTATCTACTCTCATGATTAACCAACATGTAATCAAACAAAAATATATTTTCTATTTAATATTTAATATTAATGAAAAACATGGCATCAATAAGCATAAAGATAATAAAAACCCAATGGATAGTATTCTCGTAAATCACAATAAAAATTAATTTTTATTAACTTATAAAAATGAAATACACGTGCATTAAATTATCTTGCAAATAAAATACTTCCAAAAAGTGTCTAAATATGTTTCATTAGTTCTCTTTTCTCTGCAACAATGGAAGTTAAAAAAAAAATATATCAATGAATCTCAAAAATGAATGACTCACTACACAGCCATCTAACCAACAATGGAGTGGTTCTGTCCGGAATCGTTACAACACTTACGTTTTATATAAATGTATATATATGTGTGTGTATATATATATATATATATATATATATATATATATATGTTACGGTCAATATGATTAATCCGGTCATTAATAATAATAACCGACCGTTATATCCGGTTATTATTATTAATGACCGGATTAATAATATTGACCGTAACAATGTATTTATATTTGTATATAGCATTTTTCTTTCTGATTTTTTTAATACTGTAATTATTTTGTTGGTTTATTTTGTAATTTTTATTTATGTATCATTAATGTAATAAAATTTGTACTTTATTTAATTCTGGACGAAAGCGGTCTTTCTGTTGTTTATTTATTTTTCATTTTTGCTCTTCTTGGGATCATTTAACGTTTTTCATTGTAATTGTTTTTCTGGACTTCGGCTACGATAATAAATCTGAGATGAAGTACTAGAGATACGGAGACCATGGCTCCAGGTACTCTGTTTAATGAATTCGCTCCAAGTTCCAAATTAATCTTAAAGTATACATGCATATCAAACATAAAATACTTTTATACAAACCCCGCGTCAGATCTATATTAACTTATTATTTCTTATTCCTCTTGGGCTTATGATGCTTATTCACAGATGGAAAGAATTTATGCCCTCCAAAATAAACTTATTAGAATGATTCATGGTGTTGGCTTATGAATACAAAAAAAAAAAAAAAAACATCTATAATGAATAGATACAATAGATACAAAAGTTACCATCTTCATTTTCTACCAATTGTTTTCCATCATATACCAAATTACATTCATACTTGTCAAAATTTTAACTTTCAAGCTTTATTGGGGAGAATTATTGTCCATAGATCTCCGATTTTTGTTTCCTTTGGCATATCGTGCATGTAATGTAACTTGCATATATCCTTTTTTTTATATAACCGTCTGGCATATAATGTTACTTGCATTGTGTATCTTAAGAAAAAAAACCTTTAAAACTTTAAAACTTATGGATTGCTCAGCTGCAATTCAATTTATTCTGAATAATTGGAAAAGAAAATCTTTAAGTGGCGTTTGCTCGATCGGGCTAGGCGTTTATCTGAAAAATTTCAACCCCAGTTTGAATTAAGCGATGGGATTCGGGTTTTCTGCAATTCAGCAAGAAATTATTTGTAATTTCTTGCATAAAGAGGAATTACTATTACCTTGTTAATATATTTTATATACCTTTAAGTACTTTTGTCTAACATTTTTACTGACATATATCTATACTTTACTGCTTATTTTATACAGAAACATGTTACAATTTAACGATTAACAGATAACAAGCCAACAAGGAGTATGCATCAAGACTAAAACGTTCATTTTCATTTCGTTTTAATTTTTTTTTTAAGTATGACATTATAATAAAATTTAATGAAAAAATGAATTAATATAAGTGAATATTATCATTGAATCTTTTTAGAAAAGTTATTCTGAAAAAAACAACAATAACCAAAAAAGACTATACTGTTTTCACAACGTATATGCTACATAACCGTATTTTTTTTTATAAAATAATTATAAATATGAAAGTTTTAAACTACTTTCAATATTCCATTATCTTTCCGTGTCAGTAAATTTTAAAATACTCTAGCTGATATCAACATGCTCTCTAATATGAATAAATCTGTGTTCTTTTTCTTTTCCAGCTTTCCTGTTTATACAGAAACGGAGAGATTTTTTAATGAACTGTCTTCAATCATTTCGTAAAGTTCCTTTTTAAATGTTTTTTTTTAATTAATTTCATGTCAATATAAAATTATCAATATTAAATGCTCAATATTAAATTCTTAACTATAAAAAAAATATGTTTCAGCACATTTATTCCGGAATTCATATTTAATTAAAAAAGCATATAGTACTATATTTGTTTTATTAATGTTCATGAAATGAAATGTTTGAAAAATTTGGAGGACTTCCATAGAACACAGAGTAAGAATTTTTGCAATTACTATTATTCGAATACCATTTAAACATGAAAAAAATATATATTATTTCGTCCATCTTATCCTATAAAAGTTGAATGAAGTCAAGAGAAATGCAAAAGAACAAATTGAATATATTGTTGCCAGATTAAATACTTTTAACTATTTTGAAAAGTGCGCCGTACTTTTAATTCAATTTTATTTCAACATTTTTCTAAAATATTGCAGCAAAGGAAAATGTGGAAATTGAAGTACTAGATAAATGAGAAAATATTTAATATTTCGATCGATATACTGTAATTCGAGTTCTAGACAAAACAATCAAATTTTTTTTGGTACTTAATAAACTGCTTACTTAAAATTAATAGAAATCCAATATATATATGTAATAAGGTAAAGCCAAGAGAGATGACGCGGTCGGAGAGATTGCGCACCTAGAAGTTCGGGGGGAAGGAGTAGAGTGAGGGCGCAGGGACTCCAGGTAGTTGTACAACAGCAGTAGTGGAGTGTCTACTTGAAAGTGCACGTTAATTGTTTTGAGCGTCTAAGATAAAGCATGGCTATTTTGTTTTGTTTTCCCAAAGTAAGTGCTTGAATTTTCATAGCTGTTCATCAGAATTTCTATACAATGTCAGTAGTACAAAATATTTTTAACTTAAACGATTTGTCATAAGCTACTAATCTAGACTAACAATGTGAACATCAACTGTTCGTTTTAGTAGCGGCCATGTTTAAATAAAAGGCCGTGCAATCTCTCCTATCCAAATTGGAGAGTTTTCGCATCTGCTACTTACGAAAGATGACGCATTGTTTTCATTAGTTTCCATGCTAGGAAAGATTATGCAGCTTATTGGTAAATTTGCATTAAAAAAATGAAAAATGAAAATTGACTAATTTTAAGTTAAACGTATTATCAAGTAACTTAATGTTATTTTGTAATCTTATCTGGACTTGCTTTTTCTGATGCTTTAATTTTTTTCCTTTAATTAAATTTTTTTAATCGTTTTTTAAATTATTTCCTTTTTCTGATTCTTTAATCATTAGGTTGAAATATGCACTCCTAATACAATAATATTTGTTCACAAAAACCTTACAACAATGTCATTTAAGTGTAATTATTACTGTTAAAAATTTAATTGTAGTTATTTTTAGTAACAATCTCTCCTACCCATGTGTTCAATCACACCAACCCTGTAAGGACAGATTGCACAAAATAACTTTCTTGGTTTTATTACAACTATTCTATTACATTGCAACATAACAACAAAATAGCAATGGAAATTCGTAAAAAACAAATGAAGTAAAAATTATTCATGGATAGTTTAGCAAAAAATTAATATTTAGATTTTTTATTGTTATTCTTTTGAATTGTGCGCAGACTCTCCTAGCTTTACCTTAACTCTAATATAAATGTGCTATCAGTTATTTTGTATCTGCCAAAATTAAAAAAGCATATAAGTTTTAGTAATTTTTCAAAGATTTATTTACTTTTATGCTATGTAATCTTACATTTTTTAATGGGTTCACTTTTTTTTCTTCATAATGTCCTGTAATTAATATTAAATGCATCTTGTTATCGAAATTCTATTTTTTTTTCTAAAATCGATAAATGTCTTTTATTTTAAACGCAAATGCATTAAAATCGGTTGTTTGTTTTATTTGTATTCACAAATAATTATATTTAATACAATTCAACAATGTCACTTCGAGTGCTGTAAAAAGGAAAAGAAAATAAGCATATAATAAAGACTCTTTCATTTCAATTTTTTTAAATGTAGCATAATTTATATTATTTATGTGCATAGAAAATGTGGTTCACATAAAAAAGAACATGTTACTAGAATTATATAATCTTAAACGCATCATTTATATTATTCAATATTTCTCTAAAGTTCTGAATTTCAAATCTACCGACATTAACTTTTTAACCACACTGAAAAACACATATTACAAGAGATTAGTGTAATAAAGGTATATAATTGCGTTTCAAATTTAAATAAATTGTGCTTAAATTGTTTCGTTTGTTATAACATATTAGTCTGCTTGACATCTAATATATAAATATATATATATTTTTTCAAATTTCACATTTAAATTATTAGAATTTGAAAAATTATATTTATGATGAGACATTATTGTTAGGAGATGATAAATTATTATTTTTAATTTGTGCACGCTGCTTTTGACTAATGCCGATGATTTATTTTATTTTATTTTTTGTGCGTGTGTGCACGGGGATTTTAGATAATGCGATGTGATAATTTATTTTATTATTTACACGCAGCTTTTGGCTAAACCTTTTTCTTTTCTTTTGTTTTTTGTTATCTTACGAGAATTAGTGCCTCACTGAGTAAAATTAGAAAAGTAAAGTTGGCATATTTTTGTTTTCTAACTTTACTCAGTCAAGCACGTACTCTTGTGAAATAATAAAGGAGAAATTATACGTCAAACGTGACAAATGGGGTACGTGCGTACTATAACTAATTTTATAAATAGTCAGATCATTGTGCAATAGCTGTTGCACTCGTATGCAAAAATGCATGAATACAAAATTTATTTTATGAGAAGATTTTCGTATTATAGATACTAATTTTATTTATTAAATTATGTTTCTATTCACTTTTACAAACAACTAATTTCAATTATGTTACATTAAAATGTTAAAATTATACTATGTGCAAATATCCAATACAAGACAACGTAAAAAATATATATATCGTAATTATTTCACTGAAAAAATGAATTATATCGTGTGTTATTATGATATGAATAATTCCGTATTAAAATAAGTACATTTTAAGTTGGCAACATTTTAACCTCTGCTGAAATTTACTGAAAATTCCAATGGCAAACTTAAGCCTAGCTTTGAAAATTTCAGAACTTTAAATCCATATTTAGACTTTTTTTCCATTTAATATCTATTTCTCCGGAAACATCTATCTAAAAAGCTGTCGGCAGATTATATGATTGCTATAATTAAACATTTGAAGGGGTCGGGACAAGAGAGTGCTAAGCCACATTTTTGAACTTCTGAGATATTTCAACTTGAAAATTTGATCAGATAATCAAATCAAGATATATAACATACAGTTTTCCTGTCAATGTCTTAGTAACGTTTGAGATATTCTGAGTAACAATATGGCATTACTTTAATTGCCGAAACGTCAGTGAAGGCTCAATGTGGAGACACGAACAGTTTTTGGTTTCCGTCTGTTTGTCTGTCTGTTTATCTGTCTGTTTGTCTGTCTGTTTGTCTGTCTGTTCCGCGATAACTGCCGTAACAATCGTCCTGTTAAGTTGATTTTTTCTGGGTATGTTGGTGAGGTACTCGGAATGAGCTGTATAGTTTTTAGTTACGTTTGGTTTAACGTTTCTAATTTCTGAAACCTGCGAAGTATTTTATATGCCTATAAATACGTATGTAACATAAAAAAAAATTAAATTGCGATTTGTAAGACGCTAAATAATATGAAAAGGGAGATTAAAAAACAAAGACTTTCAGAGCTGACGTTGAGGTTCCTGATCTACAGATTTACTAGTGATATTACTATTACGTTTTTTGTAAATTAGCTATCTTCATTGGGGGCATAAACATCTGAGGCAAAAACGAAACCTGAGACATATACTGACACCAAGTGACATTAGAAACAAATTATATGTAGGATATTATAATTTAGAATATTAAGTAACAGATTACAGTGTTAGATGTATTTCACCAAAAATGTGGCTTGGCTCTTTCTCGCCCAGACCCTCTTAATTTTAGTATACAAATTGGTTTTTAAATTCAGTAATACGGAAATAATATGACTCTTCTTCTTAAATATGACATAATCACCATGGCAGCCTAGAATCATTACCTATAATGGGATATCATTGAATTAATTACGTATGCTAGGATTTAATAGAATGGAGAAAACTTTTATTAATAAGTTTTAATTCGATTTTCATACAATTTTAAATGAAAAATTCTGCAACGATTATATATATTAAATTTCAAATCATTCGGTTGTGTAGTTTTTTTGCTGTTATATGCCGACAGACGGAGAGATGGACAGACCAGACGACGATTATAGGTGCTACGTATTTATATAATTACCAACGCAGATAAAAAGAAAATAAAAGAAAAAGCTTTAGCCATAATTCACGTGTAACAAATAAAATAAATTATCACATCGGTATTATCCAAAAACAACGTGCACAAAATAAAATAAATTATTTCATCGGTAAGAATTAAAAGCCGCGTCCACAAATGAAAAAAAAATTAATTAAAGACGTCTCTTAACAATTATTCCACATTTGACATAAAGCACGTGATCACTTAAAACTGTAAAAATCATTAGAATGTGCAAGTGTAATATAATGAAAATAATATAATATCTAATGTCTCATTAGTATTATCTTATATTATGAAAAAAAATAAAACTATAACTAATACATTATTATTATTATTATTATTCAGCTATGATATAAGCGATTTAGAAAAATTACTTCCTTTATCAAACTCCATACGAGAATAAAACTTTTATAAACAAAGAAACTTGGAATAACTTCTATTTACTACAAATTTTAAAATTAATAGTACTTTTAAGATTATAGATTAAAGTAAAATATTATTTAGCCATTTGTATTAATTGGCGGAGATATAATTTCGTATTGAACATTATATTTGATGTAACATAGTTGGTAGGAATTATATACGAAAAATTATACACGCATAAGGTTTTACGATAATAAAAATATATTTATATCACTGATTAATTATTTTCTTCCAATATAGGAACGAATGTTTCAAAATTTCTAATTTGGAAGATTGCCAACGCTAAATGTTATAAATTACTGTTTCAATCAAAATTAATAGAACTGATAAAATATTCATATACATGAGAGTCATATCATAGTGAGATTCAATGCTTATTTTTTTAAGAAGAAAAAAATACTCGATACTTTAATAATATTCTAATATAATATTTTTATATTGTTTAGAAATTTATATTTATTGATTGTGGTATCATTTTTTAATCAAAAAGATACACAATATCATTGCATGGTAATAATCAAATAAATTAATGGTAATTAATATACAGGGTTATTGAAAATGAATCATCAGGTTTGATACGTTACTACGTGCAAACTAGGAAACGTATAGTTTCTATGACAACTCAAACGAGAGGGCGTTAACTGCAGTTTCGGGCTGCGTATGTGTCATGCGCGTGTGGTTGCCATGGTTGCTGCGCGAACGTCATATTCAAAATGGCGACTAGATAGCAGAAAGCGTTTTGTGTACTAGAATTTTCAAAGTGTAAATAGCTTATAACTTTTCAGAGAGCATTCCGGAATGCATACAAATGCAAACCACCAACCCAAAAAAGCATTCTGCGCTGGTATCGACAGTACAAAGAAACCGGTTGTTTATGTAAAGGCAAAAGTTCCGGCCGACAAGCGTTACTGAAAAAACAGTGAACTGAGTTAGAAGGAGTTTCATCCGTAGTCCCAAGAAATCAACAAATCGCGCTAGGCGCGAACTTTCCATTCCAAAGCCAACCATGTTGAGTAATGTGTGGAGCGAACTGAACTATCGCCTTGACATCTGCAGTATCACTCAAGGAGCACATATTGAACATCTGTAGTATGGACGTCGATCTTGTATTCTTTTTCATGTATTACTCATTGTTGTAACCCAATTATGTTCAGAAATAAAAGCTTCGGAAACCCGATGATTCTTTTGTAATAACCCTGTACTATATCACAGTGACTAAAAATTTAAGATAACTTGAAAAGTTTCTTATGAATATTTATAAATGCAATATAAAATGTATAGATAACAAACGAATTCTTTTAAATTATAATTTCAAGACAAACGATATAGATATTACGTAATCAAAAAATATTTAAACAATCAAAACAATTTCCATTTTTTTAAGACTAAACGTATTCATTCATTATACAGGGTGTTTATAAAGTCCCGGACCCATTTTGATGTTTAATAACTCATAAAATAATAAAGATAAATTAAAATTAATAACATAAATGGTTAGATAGACTCAAAAAGTTTCATGACCCTTGTCAATGAACTTCCACGTGTGCCCCCTTCGTCGCACGGAGAATATCAAGTCGATAGTCAATTTCACGCCAGGTAGCGGCAAGCATGTCGGCATCCACAGAGGCTATTGCGGTTGTAATTCTGGCTTTTAAGTCATCAATGTTCGACACTCTCCTCCTGTAAACATTGTCCTTTACAAATCCCCAAAGGAAAAAGTCCAGCGGCGTTATATCAGGTGATCTGGGTGGCCAAGGAATTGGACCTCCTCGCCCAATCAATCTTCCTGGAAAATGGTCATTCAAAGAAGTACGAACGATGGTACCCCAATGAGGTGGTGCACCATCTTGTTGCAAAAAGACATGTGGCTAAAGCTCTTCTAGTTGTGGAAATACGAAGTTTTCCAACATGTCTAACATGATGGTGCACCACCTCATTGGGGTACCATCGTTCGTACTTCTTTGAATGACCATTTTCCAGGAAGATGGATTGGGCGAAGGGGATTCCTTTGGGGATTTGTAAAGGACAATGTTTACAGGAGGAGAGTGTCGAACATTGATGACTTAAAAGACAGAATTACAACCGCAATAGCCTCTGTGGATGCCGACATGCTTGCCGCTACCTGGCGTGAAATTGACTATCGACTTGATATTCTCCGTGCGACGAAGGGGGCACACGTGGAAGTTCATTGACAAGGGTCATGAAACTTTTTGAGTCTATCTAACCATTTATGTTATTAATTTTAATCTATCTTTATTATTTTATGAGTTATTAAACATCAAAATGGGTCCGGGACTTTATAAACACCCTGTATTATAATAAAGAGATCTAAATCTTTCTTTTCTATACTCTGAGATTGATTTGCAGTTGGCCGCTAGACACTCATAATAAAATCGATAGTTAATGTTTTTTTCTAACACATTTTCTCAAGTGGATAAACGATTTAAATACAGCAGTAAATATCTCTAGAAATATTTTAACTTGCTTTAAACAGGCTTTCGAATAAAACGATTTTTACAATGAGAAGTTGCAAACAATGTTTGAGTTGTCTAAAGATATTGCATGACGTATTAATAGGAGTAATATCTGTTTAACTTAGCATATTTATATATAATTATAAGTTATGACAGTTATTTTTATAAAAGTTTATTTAAGGCGTTTCGAAAAAGAATATTTTTCCTCGCTCAAAAACGCCAAATTATCTGATATATTTTCGGAACCGCAATTATTAAACACAATAGCATGTTTATAGAAGCGATTTGAAATTTAGATTTATTTTTAAATTTTTGATTAAATGAATTACCTTTTCACTTTTAAGTTATTGTTGTCCCAAGAGGGTGTTTTCAGTTTACTTTCTAACGCCGTCACGTTCGGAAATTTTGTTGAAAAACCATACTTTGACATCATTTTCTGAAATATCTTGAAAAGAGAAACAGAGAACTTTTTAATTTTTTTTTTCTGAATAAGGGTACCTGCTAAGTTCATGCGCTTGCAAACAAAACTCAGTTGAGAAATGTTTGTCTGAAAATAGCCATTTCCGATTCGAGATCAGCCTTAAATGTCCTTTCGTCAATTAAATGTATTCCAAACTGAAAACATTCTTACTGGTTATAATTGTTTTTTTTTAAAATTAATACATTAATGACAAATAGCGAAATATTTTTTTTTCAGTTTTTGAGTTAGTATTATTATTTCATTGTGTTTATCCGATGCTACTATTGGTTATTATATTAATATTTAATCCGCGTAAGATTCTTCAAACAAAAAATATGAATAAGAAGTACTGTTAAATTAATGAATTAACGACGTATGATATACTTAAATAAAAGTTATATTCGTCATACGCATTTATGAGATGGTATTTATCATATGCGCAAATTCATACTTTAAACAAAAAAACCCAGTTTTTTCTAGATTATTTATTTGCTTATTTATTCATGCAAATGAAGGATAAGTGCTTTGCGCTCCATATTCTACAAAAAGGATGTTTTACTGCACCTCAGAAATACATTTCAGTTTCACTATGTTTGAAGTATTGTAACATCATTCAATTGCACCGCAAACAATTTTTGCCCATCTATCATAATGGAATGAAAATCATTTTTGCATCCCTGCACTGTTAAAAATTTGCAGCAAACTGTCCAGTCATTTGACCGTTTTTGTTAAAAATGGTTACATAACCGTAATTTAACTCTAGTTTGACCATAATATGGGGAATAATATGGTCAGAATAGCGCTAAATTATGGTTATGTAACCATTTTCTATAAAAACGGTCAAATGAGTGGACAGTTTGCTGCAAATTTCTAACAGTATGTAAAATAACTCGAAATGTTGTTTATTCTATGCTCCTGAGAGAGCACGTTGTACTGAACTTCAATATATCAATCTCACTATGTTTGAAATATCGTAGCATTAATAAAACACAGGTCAAACGACCATAGTGTAGCGGAAATCTTCTGTGCATCCCCTGTAAACGAACTATAAATGATACACACGTCATTTTCAATATTAAACATTATATAATAAACCTCAATAACATATAAAAATTACATGACAATCTAAATATATTTAAGAGAGTTGGATAACGGACAGATGGACACATAAAAATTTACAAACTGAATTCATAAAAAATTTTCAAATATGTTGGAAAGTGTTACAAATAATAGATTTTGAATCTTTCGGAGAAAAAGCCTATCTTAAAGTTTTTGTAGGGAAAGAAGCCAGAAACATTAACCGTGCCTATAATATTAATAATAATAACATGGAATATTTTTTTGTATTATTATTATCAATATTATTACAGACCTCATTCTGAGATCATAATTGCTATGCAAATGCCCATATAGTCCATAAAATTAAAGTACAATATCCTAAAATTAGAGGCTGAAAGAAAGCTTTTAACAATATTTTCTATTTTTTACCTACCGGAATTTCCAAATATATCAGGAATATACATTTTTAAAATATAGTTTATTGCTAATATTATTTAAATTGATAGATTATTTCCAAATGTTTATTCATTTATTTATTTAGAAAAAAAACCACCACGTAGCATAAAAACTTTTTTTAATTGAAACTAAAGTTACTTAAGTTAACGAATGGAGGAAAATATAAACACCACGCTTAAGGAAAATGTCTTTTGATATCATTGGAAGGAATAAAAAAATAAAATAGCTTGTTCTTTTAAAATATATTTGCTTGTTGTTACTTCTTTTTTTTTGCATATCCTTTTTCATAAGTAACTCTTCTTTTTGAAAACATTTATGAGAAAAAGTAGGCACGCTTCGAGAAAAATGCTTTAGTTGATTACATTAACTTAAGCATTTCTTTTGACTTCGGTACATTATTAGATTAACAAATGACCATCTAATCCTATTAGAATATATCGTTGCATCATGACATCAGCTATATGCTTTGAAAAAATAAAATAGAACGTTGGAACAAATGAGATATCGTCAAAGATAATTTATTTCATTTTTTATAATTCATTGTCTTTTCGTATTAGTGATAAAAAGAATACTTACCAGTAGTTTTTGCTTTGTTTGACGCAACTGCATGTATTGTCGCGAGAACATAACATATATATATATATATATATATATATATATATATTTGCTTGTAAATGTGAATTTTTAATGTGGTAATTAACAATATTAAATATTATTAATAAGGACATAAAAAGTATGTATTTCTAAACTTTAAAAAAGCAAATGTTTCTTAATCTACGAAAATATAGTACAACCCCTAATGGAAATGTGCAATAACATCTTCCGAGTAACTCACGGTTCCTAAAAGCATTTTTTTTATCATTATAAATTTCACAAATCAATGTATGTTCGAAAATTAAGAAACAAATTATAAAAACAAAGTTCCTTTTGCTACAACTTATTTTCAGAGACTTTCATAGTAATTTTGATAGTGTATTAATCAGTTTACTCTGATCGTAATATCGGTTTTTATGATTCAATCAAACATTTTTAGTTGTTTTACTGAAATTATGCATTTAAAAGAAACAAAAAATATTTATTTTAATGTTAATGTTAATGCTGTTAATTTAACATATTTGTCTGTAAAACATGTGTAGTAGAACTTGAAAATATTTTCTTAGGTATTGATACCTTTCCAAAAACCTATCTTTAAAGTTGAGAAAACCTATTAATACACTGTACTATATGAACTACTCGGAAACATTTCCGAAAATCACCGACAGTAATAGAAACTTTGTTTTTATTAATGTTTCTTTAAATCTCAAAAACATTTTCTTTGATTTCTAAAGTTAAAGACCACTTTTCGGAATTATAAGTAACTCGGAATAGCTTATTGCACATTCTTGTTTTTTATACATTTTTTATACATAAAAATTGAGAAATATTTTTTATAGCTTGTTTACGAACTTTTAATGCAAATATACTTCTGTAAAAACAAAGAAAAAAAAGTTACATGAAATTTCACACATGGGAGTATTTTTCTTTTCGAGAGCTATGGACACATGACATACACTGTGATTTGCTGCGTCTCAAACAGCATCCACAATCGGTTAAAAACTTTTAAGACTATCGAATCTGCTTTCGCTGAAAGCGATAGCAAAAAAATGCCATGCACTTTAAATATACATTCACAGTTCGGAAGCATTTTATTGCATATAACGAACTATTAAATGAAAAAATTAAGAACTATTTTTTATAACTAGTAGTTTTTAGTTTTATACCAAATGAGTAATACTTCTTATTTATAAATATTTATACTAAAGTTTTATATAAAAATACTTTTATGTATACAATTGTAAATAAACTACTACTAATCAGCAACACATAAAGCAATGTTTGCTGAAGCAGAAAGACTACTGCATTCGTAGGCCGTTTCTGGTAGCATAAAAGTAAAATCTTCAATAGATAAAATAACGTTAAGAACTCCAGAAAATCTACAAAGTCTTTTTTCGTTAGTATTAAACTTATGAAGTTGGCAATGATGGTGTACAACTTACTAGTCAAATTTAGTAGTTTTTTCTTTTGAGTAAATTCCACTTGAAAATGAACATTTACTGTTTTTGATTTTAAGTACTAATATGAACATAAAACTTACATAGTTAAAATAGAGAAATTTTACTTTACTGAATAAGTGATTCGTTCTTTGTAACGATATTGTTTTTCACATGGGAACCAAACAGATTAGGGCTTCCAGCTTAAAATGGTTTTGAAACTATCTGCTACGAGAATCTATGCTCAACCCCTAAAACGTATCTCTGCATATCTTTCTCAGACACTAACATATTAACCAGGAGACACAACATCAAAATATTGAAGAAAATATTACATAATTGAAATTTGATTAATTAAAAATGTCTTTAATTTAAATATTATTCAATACATACAAAACTAAAAGTATTCTTATTTGCTTAAAAATAAATAAAAAAATAATTAGCAGCTAAATGTAACAAATAAAATAAAAACCCAAATAAAATTTTAAACATGCATAGAAAAGAGAAATACTTCAGAAGTCTTTCTATTTTTTCGAAAAAAAATGTGACTCAAATATGTTGTAACTCTTAAAAGTAAATCATTTATAATAAAACAATTGATAATAGTTTAAATTAAAATGTGAAATGAATGAAAACAAGGTTCCGAAACTACGAAAGAAGTTTAAACTAATTTTTAAATCAATGCCAAAAGTGATTTTTTACCTAATATTAATTATCAGCAAATTAAAATATTGTTTTCTTCTTCCTAATATTACATCTTTCGAATTTGTATTTTAATAGTTTTATTTTCAGTCAAAAAATTTAAAACGCAATTCTTTCTGAATGATTTGCTTTTGTCGTTTAGCTAGACAGTAGTAACTAATTTAGGTAATGTATTTTTTAAATATTTCCTTCATTTGATAACATATCTAAATTAAACTATAAATATTTTCATGAAAGTGCTCTCGAATCTTTGTTTTCAAATTGGGTAATTTTTTATCGCAATGAAGACTTCCTGTTATAGGACGAAATGGCACGATTTTATTACAATACGATCATAAGAAAATTTGTGAAATATAATTTTTTTTCCTTATAAATTGATACGAAGATTACAGGTAATCACATTTTTCGAAGAAGTTAGCTTTAATATTTTGAAATTATACGAAGTATCAGATGTAATATACAAATTGTAATTCAACAGAAAATGACATTACTAATGTAATTTCTTAAACTTTATTTTTGTAATATAAAATAATGTTAGTTTTTTATTATTATTATGGAAACATTTAATTTTAGTGAACTTATTTTTCTTTATTGTGGTCATCGTCATCAAAATTAAGTTTTAATTATTATAAGTGTTATGTAAGAAAATTATAATTGTTATCACAAATACTATTAAAAAGAAACAAATTTGGTGCCAAATGCAAGAACAGATTGATTCTAATTTGAAAATTTCACGAAAAGGACGTTATTCAAGTTAGGTCACAGTAGGAATCACACGACGTAAAAATAACCAGTAGCTAATTTGTTTAGATATTGCATCACATGATGCAGCAAAACTATAGATAAATGCATGCGTAAAATACTTCAGATATAATTCGCACGAATTATTATACGATAAACATATATATTTATTTATTAAAATTCATGTATACATATTAATTAAAATAAATAATTTTCATTTAACAAAGAAAAGGAAAAAAAATGCATAAAATTGACTTAAAAAATTAAGATAAAATATAAGAATAATTTTTCTAAATACAGTGCTTTTCAATAGCGCGGATTTGAAAGTTATTCCCAATCAGAAGATTTTTTGTAGTTTTAAACCAAAATGATGAGTATTGTCTATTCCCACTGAAACGCAATAAGGGAATAATCATCGTTTGTTTTCCCATAGATTGGGCTATATTTTGGGTGCTTTAAAATGTCAAGAATATAAACACAAAATATTTTGAAGTTACGCAATAAAGATTAAATTTCAGATTATTCACTACATCAGTGACGTGTAATGCTAAATAATATAATCATCATCATCATGTTTAGGAATTTCCACTAACAAGGGAACCACTTTTTGTACAGCTGGCACCTAGCATGGCGACCTGGTGCATTTTGCAGTCCTTACATAAAAGTTAGAGAACCGATAAAATTTCTCAGTTAAAATCATATTTTATGTATTTTTTTTATACTTTTAATTTTGTATTATTGGATTTTTAATTGTTAATTTTACGCCAAAAGCGAGTTCAGTAGCCAGATGCGGTGCTACGTATCCAAACTACTACTTACACACAGCAGACGACTAGCACATTTGTCTAACGTTGGCGAGAAAAATTCTAGTGTAACAAATAAAGCCAATTTCACCCTGCCAACACTGCAATTATAATGTATTTTTTCAAAATCAAATTCCCAGGTTCTTGGAGGACTTTGTTCAGTATTTATATTTATTATTGACTAATTTATATTTTTAACTACTTTTTTAAAAAAAAACTTCTATGTTAATATTCCTATAAGTGGTCTCGAAAATTACATTTTCCGAAAGTTAATCTGCCGTAAAATTAAAAAATATGATTTTAACAGAAAAATGCAAACGATTCTGAAACTTCGTATAATAGGGTGTTAAAATGGTGTCACTTTTGGTGCGAGCTGCACTAAAAGTGGTTCCCTTGTAAGTAATGGGTTTTCTCGATCAAAAAATTATTGTTAGGTGCTTGTTTGCACTCCTTCCTGTCCAGGGTAATACTATCACTTAATTTGTAAGCTTTCAATAACTCTTCGTTTTTTCCATACATAAATATAATCAAAAAATCATATTTTTTTCCCTTAACTCTCTACTTTAATTTTTCAAACACTTTCCTAAAACATTCATTTCTTAAGACTCATTCAGTTATATTCCGAGGAGTTAAATAACAACCTCTATTCTTCCCGACTGATTTGCATTTGGCATTTAGCCAATTGACGTAGCTAATTTCTTTTCTAAATCTTTTCCTTGATTTGATAAAATATTTAAATTAACTGTAAATCTGTTACTAAAAAGTTTTTTCTTTGTTTTTCATTTTCATTTGGGAAATAAAATTTTATCGTAATTAGATTTTTTTGCAATAGAAATGAATATAGCAATTTCATCAAAATATAAACAATAAAAAAGTTTGAAAAATTAAGAAAATTCTTATTTTTAAATACTTTGTGAAATTCGATGAAAATTATTTTTATTATCTGCATAATAGTTTGCGCATACTAACTTGTTTATTTTATTTCATTATTATTATTTTTATGCGTTTGTGAAATTTTTCTCTACGTTAGATCTGCTATTAGAAAATGGAAATCAAAAGTGGTAATTAAAAAAATTAGTTCCCTTCTTATTATTTACCTTTTAAAATATGGTTTTTCAAAGTAATTCCTATTTTATTTTTTATGTACAGTCAAATCTTGTTATAGAATCTCCTTGAGGATTTATACAACAAACGTATTACATAGAGAATGAAACTATAACCAAAATATAAAATTATAACATTAAAAATTTTCAGGAATTATAGAAATATTACTTTAAACTGGTCGAACTTATAACAGTGTAATCATATAATGAATTTGACTATAATTTGTTTTTATGAAATTTATTTCCTATTATTACAGACATAATAAGCATTACTGTTGACTAGAAGATCTATATTGCTTCTCGCACTTTAAAACATGAGAAGAAAGTACAGCGAAATCAGTATACTGGATGATTCAAAATAGAGATTATGTATATTATCTCTTAAACTGCTGATAACAGAAACATCCTTACACAAAGTATACAAATCAACTATATCTTCTAGATATGGCATTTGTTTTACAAGGAAATGTATACATATTAAAATACGATATTTCTTTATTTATACGGTCCATGGGTTGCATAATTTATAACTAGCAACATTTCTCCATGTTTTGGCAAGTTAAATAATGCAATTTACATTCTTCTGCGACCAAAATTCAACGAGTTCTTTTTTAATTCTAAAAATTTCGGAGATTTCGGGCACTAAAAATGACTAGACGACTTGTTAGTACCGAAAAGATGCGGAATTTCACATTATTTAAGGTATCATAACTTAGTGAGTTTTGTTTATAGAAGAATGGAATTTTTAATGTTTTACTTGTTAGAGCATTGATAAAACGTTTTTAAATATAACTTATCGGACCCATTAATCATATCAAAAAATAAATTTCATATTTTGCTATATATAGTGTACCTTCCAAAAAATATGTCATATCTAAAAGCAACATATTATTTGCATGACTTTTGTAATTGAAAGTATGTCTATAACATCACCAGTTTAACAGGTATTTTCAATATCTCCCATTATGAATCACCAGTGATTTCACTATTGTTCATAACGATAAATCTGTCTTTAACGATATATTTTGCAGTCTGCCAGATTTTGTGTAAGTATTACTATAAAACAAAACTGTCTACTTTGTAAAGCTGCAGGACTTTACAAATCCACTCCTGCTGAGAGTAATGAAATAAATAATGTTTTTCTTTTAATGGTTTGAGAAAAGCCTATGAATCTTATTTTTAAATCCTAAAAGAGTAGGAAAAAATAAATTTTATGATGAGGCAACCACATTAATCATAGTGTAAAATAATATTATGAATCATTTTATATAAAAAAAAATAATAATAGAAAGTCAAAGAAGCAGCATATTTTAATATTTATTTAAAACAGCTGCCTGTGATGTTGACGCCATTTAAAATTGAATAATATGTTTTAGACACCGTACAAGTGCATAATTTTGTGTTTTTCGATAAGAAAACTATCTAACCAAGCTAAAATTATTTTAATGCGGCAAACTTCCAGAATATAAGGATCAGCCTTCCACGTTAAATGGTAAAGTAGTTTATTCATTAGGATTTCTGGGAGGAAATGAACAAAATTATTCCTCTTAAACAGTTATGCGGTTTCTAAATTAAAATACATTTCGTACATGTACTTTCAACTGTTTTACCAGATAAATCAAATTAATTACCTAGGTTAAATTTTTAAAAAAAGAACAAAACTGATCTTTTTAGTAAACCTGAACATTTTTTTCAGATAGTTACAAAATTTATAATAAACTCAAACATTTAAAATATTTTCAGTTACGTCTAAAATTTAAACATGATTTATAAACGGAATAAAGTGAATGAAGGATTTTTTTTATAATGTAGAAGTTTTCTAAGAAAACTACTATGAAAATGTGAACATTCTGTAAAGTAATAATTTTAAAAACCACTAAAATACAAATTTGAATACAAATTTAAGCTTCTATATGAGGTCGCTTGTAGAGTTTATATTAAGAATAAATATTTCAAGGACGCAAAACGAGGTTATAAAGAACGTTATTTTAGTGAGTTTTTGAAACGATCGAAGCGCCTATATATACACTATATGGCCATTAATGACCGGCAACTTTCAATTTTAGACATTTTGTCGAATATTTAAAAATGTACTTGTCAGATTCTTCTGGAATTTTAGAATCTAAAAGAACAGGTTTGACTTCATATTTATCATTGTTGATTTGATAAGGAGGACAAATTGGGGACCAAAAAAAATTAATGAAAAAAGTAATACTTGGGATCACTCTGTAAAATAAAATGCGCCAAATGATCTATCGCTACAGAATATACATAGGCAGACATAGTACAATATGTGTATTCATTTGTGTAAGAATAGCATGTATAGTAATAGAAATATAGCGATTTTTTTTTTTAATTAAAACAATTCTTGCATGTTTTTTGCTTATAACGTACAGGGTTTTTAACCAAATTTAACGCCATTTTCAGAAAAATTGACAAAATATAGTAGAAACAATATAGTGCAATTGGAATATAAATGTATTAAATATTTAAGGAAATATGGACAGTTGTATAAAATAATTTTTATCTGTGCATGCGCGAACGATAACAAGGAACTTTTTGCATAATTTAATAGTCAACTCTATGGAGCAACTTATTAAAAAAAAAATCAGTCAAATATCGTAAAAATTCAAAGAGATATCGGCGTTAGAGTGAGCTGTTTTTTAGTTTCTCACTAAAACTCGCTGAACTATAAGGGATTTTCCACAAATTGCCATTTTTTATTTTATACTATTTTCCAATTTTTAATGATACTTTAGTTCTCTATGAAAAACTACCCTAACGAGCTTATTCGAACAAAAAAAGAATTATCAAAATCAAAGGATCCATTCCAAAAGTATTATAACCTGGTGCAATAAAGTTTTCCAAGGCGAACTAAAGTATCAATAAAAAATGAAATATAGTATAAAAATTAAACATGTCAATTTGTGGACAATCCCTTATCATTTAGCGAGTTTTATTGAGAAACTAAAAAACAGCTCACTCTAACGCCGATATCTCTCTGAATTTTTACGATATTTGACTGATTTTTTTTAATAAGTTGCTCCATAGAATTGACTATTAAATTATGCAAAAAGTCCCTTTTTATCGTTCGCGCATGCGCAGATAAAAAAATATTTTATACAACTGTCCATATTTCCTTAAATATTTAATATATTTACATTTCAATTGCATTATATTGTTTCTACTATATTTTGTCATTTTTTCTGAAACTGGAGTTAAATTTGGTTAAACACCCTGTATGTTATAAGCAAAAAACATTCAATAATTTTTTAATTTTTTAAAAAAAATCTTTATATCTCTATTAATATACATGCTTTTCTTACACAAATGAATACACATATTGTATAATGTCTGCCTATGTATATTCTGTAGCGATAGATCATTTCGTGCATTTTATTTTTTCTATATATTCCCAAGTATTATTTTTTTCTTTAATTTTTTTGGCCCCCTAATTATACTTCTTATCAAATCGACGTTGATAAATATGAAGTCAAACCTGTCATTTTTAATTATAAAATTCCAGAAGAATCTGACAAGTACATTTTTAACTATTCCACAAAATTTCTAAAATTGAAAGTTGCCGGTCGTTAATGGCCATATAGTGTATAAGGGATGTACTCAATAGCGATTTCGGCCGAATACCGAATACTTGGTAAAGAGGTAAACCAAATAACAAATATTCGGCCAGCCGATTTGAAACAATTTCGACAAATACCTAATATCTATTCAGCCACATAAATAAAACTATTCGGCTAAATACCGAATATTAGACTGGAGGAATTTCGGGATTTAAGCGTATTGAAGAATTAATTTTTAAAACAAATGTACGTAATATTCAACACATACACTTTCATTTTTATGAAAAATGCCTTTTCACAAGTGAAACTTTCGTTAAAAAAACTACTATTTGAATTATTATTTAAGAAAGAGACAGTCTTATATGTTTTTTTAATTATTAAAACTTTAAACTTCGGGGTTTCTGCCGTGAATCTAAATAAATGAAAAAAAAAAATTCTTATATTCTAAAACAAATATTTTAAATGTAACTGTCAGCTGCATTCTGAATAATAGAATGTCTAGCTCAGTATTGTTTGGATATGCGTAGTGACAATTACCAGTACTTCTAGTAATGTCATCATATTTCACAAAAATCAAAGTAATTTTATTGAAAATATCATTACAATATTTTTATTATTGTTATATATATATATTTTTTAATTGACAGTTAAGAATAGTAGTTGTGTAAGGTTTTAAAAATATATATTTAAATATTTTTGTTTGAGATTCTTTTTGGATATAAATTTTGCTATTAGACCAAAATGAATATTCAGCCGACGAAATATATTTTTATTCCATCAAAACGAATATTTGGCAGACCGAATATTTTTTAATTTGGCCTAACCGAATGTTCGGTAGTATGGCCCAATATACCGAATACCGAATACTAAAAGAATATTCGGTGCATCCCTAATATATACAGTTAAAAAAAAACAGTGTTTATTCATTTCGTAATTTTGGTCAGTCATGCGGTTTCTGAAATAAACGATTTAATTAAAAATATTCCACTTATCTGCAAAAATATCCCATTTGTATATACGCATTTGTATACATACATATGTAATTGAATACTTTTACGACTAGTAAATCTGAAGATCAGGAGCCTCAACGTCAGCTCTGCAAGTCATTGTTTTTTTAAATCTCATTTTCGATATCATTTAACATCGTACAATCCGCAATTATTATTTTTTCAATTGCATGCATATTTATGAGCATATAAAATTCTTCGAATGTTCCAGAAATTAGTGTCATTAAATTAAACACGGTGTTATACAATGATATTCTCAAATTCTGAAGAGCTGCTTATTCTTTTATCTTTTTAAAATAAATAGGCATTCATCCCACCGTAGTCTCATTAAATTTACATTCGTTTTCATTAAAAAAAAGTATATATATATATATATATATATATATATATATATATATATATATCATCAAAATAGTGTGAGTTCCTTGAATTTTACTATTTTATACTCTTTGAAATACGGTTGCTAAGCAACGGATGAACTAAAATGAAAAGTAAAAATAAACGCTTTTAAAAATTGTAAAAAATATGAAAATAAGATGTTTAAATTTCCCGAACATATGCAAAAACATTTTCAAATTAATTTCTAAATTCTATTAAATTTATCGGCAAAATTTTAAAACAATTGGAAATCCATGTCGAAAATTTAGCATTCGTAATTTTACGTCTTTCATTTCAGATAAAAATGAAATTTGAAAAATCGTCTGTATCCCCATAGGAAAGCATTATGACCTAAAATAAAATGTTCTATATTTACCGAACGAATGAACCAAATTTAACAAAAAACTATACAGCTAATTCCAAATACATCGCCATCATACCTACCAAAAATCAACCTAATTGGACCATTTTTACGGCAGTTATCGCGGAACAGACAGACAAACAGACAGACAGACAGACGGACAGAAACCAAAAACGATTTGCGTCTCCACAGTGAGCCTGAACTGACGTTTCGGCAATGACTTCCATCCATTCAGACATAGACAGCTTGATTCAATTGCAGATCCACCAATCAAGCTTTATTTAGAGAATGACAAAATCTACAGTGCGCCAGGGTTGCGCAAACGTGCAAAGGTGAGAATGCTTTTAACACCATGATCCAGCAACAACTGCTGCATTTGAAATAAAAGAAATGATTACTTTTATTATTATTGCATGCTTTTATTAAGCTTCACTTGGTCAATGAATGTAAAGATGGAATTTTGAAATGAATTTTACATTCAATTTCTGACATGGTACATTTCAAAATATTATATGCAGTAGTGTGTTTCCTGAAGACAGTACAATACTTTCATATTTTAAAAGCTTCATCGTCAATTAATAGTTTGATTAAACTTTAATTATAGGATGCGAAAACAGAATAAATAGAAATCCTAGATAGTATAAATAATTTTCAGTCAGGAATTCTTTTAAAATGTTTTTACAACTTAACTTAATAATAAATATTTGTTTAATAATAATAATTTCTTCTTTCCTGTTGTCATATTTAAAAAAGGAAACGAAGACTTTTTAGATTTGCTCTGTTTCTTTTTTATAGCTCCGTTTAGTTTCGGACATAAAAAATATGGTTTTTACATCAGAATGATACATTACACAGGGTGCACAGGAAAGTCCGTTTAACCTGAAAATACTTGCGAACGGAGAGAGATACAGCTATGCAATTAAGGTAATGGTATAGTAAAGTGACTACGCCCGACATAATGCTAACGACAGCAGTGTCACATACTGGCGAAATTTGGAGATAGCCATTGCAAATCGAAAACGGAAAGAGATAGAGCAAAATTTCCAATTAGAAAGTTTTAGAGCATAAATTACTTAGTACGAAACGGCATTTGTTTCACACGGATAAGATAAAATGACACATGTATACCTAAAAATGTCTGAATCGATGCGCGACGATTCTACTGTGCATATTCACATTTCGGAAATGTAGCAGTGAGCAACTGCAGATTGTGACGTTGTACTATATTGTAACGTCTGTAAAACTTTAATTTCCAATGCATTTAAAATTTTAATTTAAAAGGTGTTGGCGCTCGCTTGATACAAATAGCATAATCTCATAGCATAAACATATGACAGACGATAATTTGAATCCGAATGTGCGAGTGGTTTTATTTTAAAACTTTTATTTTCGGGTATGGTGGTAGTGTTGAATGGCTTCCACGATCGCCGGACCTCACTCCATTGACTTTCTTCCTCTGGGGTTACATAAAAGATAAGGTTTATGCAACTCCACCTACAAGTCTTCTGGATCTACGTCGTCGTATTGAAGATGCTTGGAATAGTGTGAAACCTCCAATGCTGAGATACGTTCATGCAGATTTACTCTCACGAATACAAACATGTATCGTGAGCAATGGCGAACTTTTCAAACATACTGAACATTAACTTTTTATCAATGTGAGACAGTTTTTTCTTTTTTTATGTGTGTGTGTGTGTGATGTTATCAAAATGTATTGACGTAAGTACGTATTTATGCAATAGATTGTGCATATTACTTCATCCTTCTGGCTATTCCTTTCAAAGGTTTACACAAAATGGAGTGCATCAATTTCGGACATTTTGGGGTATACAGTCGACGATTTATCTTATCCGTGTGAACCAAATGTCTTTTCGTACTAATTAATTGATGCTCCAAAACTTTCTAACTGGAAATTTTGCTCTATCTCTTGCAATGGCTATCTTCCAAATTTCTCTACAAAGGGACGCTTCTGTCGTTTGCATTATGTCGGGCGTAGTCACTTTACTATACCGTTACCTCACTTGCATAGCTGTAGCTCTCACCGTTCGCAAGTATTTTTAGGTTAAAGGGACTTTCCTATGCATCCTGTATAATTATAATGGATTTTCATTTATTTATAAAACATGATTTTGAAATTCGGCGTATTACTACTTTTAAATACAATAATAAAAACCTGTAACAAAAAAAATTACTTTTGATTACTTGTAAATATTTCAGTTCATACGCTCCTTTTAGAAAGATATCTTAAATATTTTTAAAGCACTCCAGCAAAACAACTATACTGTTTAGTCTATTATATATTTTACTTCATGAGTACAATTATACAACTATATATACAGTGGTGGCCAAATATTTGAACATTTTTTGAAAGTTTCATGTTTTTCAAGTTTGTGTGCTTGTAGAATATATTAATTTTCACTTAAATACAAACGTTTATATATCAAATTGAAGGTAATTTAATGTAGAATTTAATAATAAAAACAGTATTACAATATCTGTGTAAAAGTTATGCTGATTTTAGTAGAACAAACAAACAAAAATCGTTTTGAATAAGGACGTGTTTTGTAATAAAAGTGTACTAGCCAATCACAAACACTGTTCTGAGGACCAATCAAGTGTCTGTAACTATAGTTTAGGTTACTTGGATGGTAAAAGAGTTATTGCTGTGGAAATATTTTGCGGAAGGATGCATACTAGTACAATTAAATAGCGTATTGCTGTTTTTGAATATTTAAAGTCCTTTTTTTAATTAAACTAATTTTAAACAATGTCATCAACAAGAAGAACTAATTGGACACCTGCAAAAAGAAGCCGAATTGTCATATTGAGAGAAAATGGCCTCTTTTATGCTGAAATTGCAAGACAAGTTGGTGGTTCAGTGACTTGTTTTGGTGTACGAAAGTTCTGTTTACGTTATGAAAAAACGAAATCAGTGGAAAATATGGCCAAATCAGGCCGAAAAAAATGCACAAGTGCTACTGCCTATAGAAAAATTAAACGGCTATGCCTTCAAGATAGAAAAATTTCATCAGATGCCATTAGATGTGAAATGAATGCAGCGGATATTGCAGTAAGTTCAAGAACAATAAGAAGAAGGTTATCAGGATTTGGACTACAAGCTAGAATTCCAAGGAAAAAACCATATTTAAATCAAAAGCAACGCGAAAAACGAGTTAAGTGGGCAAAAGAACATATTAAATGGTGAGAAAATCAATGGAATCAAGTAATCTGGAGCGATGAGAGTAAAATATCGCTCTTTGGTAGTGATGGTAGAAAATACGTGAGACGTAGAGTAGGAGAAGCACTTCATCCTCATTGCATTGAAACAACTACAAAAAACCCAACAAATGTCATGATTTGGGCATGTATGTCTGCAGATGGTGTCGGACGAATTCAAGTGATTGATGGCATCCTGAATGCCAAAAAATACATCAAAACTGTCCTGGAACCAAAATTGATACCTTCCCTCAAGGATCTCTTCCCCAACAACGCACCTTTTATTTTTCAGCAGGATTCAGCTCCATGCCACACAGCAAAAGTATGCAAAGCATGGTTTCAAAATAAAGGCATAGATATATTACCATAGCCAGGAAACAGTCCTGATCTCAATCCAATTGAAAATTTGTGGCGACGTTTGAAAATTCTTGTACGAAAAAAACTTCCATCCAATAAAAGACAACTTATTGAAGCTATAATTGATTCTTGGCACCATGTGATTACGAAAGATGAACTCCAAACACTCGTTCACTCGACGAAAAGAGGCTGTGAATCTGTCAAAAAATAAGGGTTATCCTACTAAGTATTGATTGTGTAAGTATCACTTTAAAAAAATGCAAATCTAAGATAGATCTTACTATTAGTTGCATAACTTTTTTTGTAATACAGATATTGTAATACTGTTTTTATTTTAAATTCTACATTAAATTATCATCAATTTGATATATAAACGTTTGTATTTAAGTGAAAATTAATATATTCTACAAGCACACAAAGTTGAAAAACATGAAACTTTCAAAAAAATGTCCACACTTTTGGCCACCACTGTATATATATGAAAGGTTGGTATGTAGACAGCAAATTCATAGAAGACTTACGGCTCGAGAAAGGTTATACTATTTTGCAGTCGATAAATCCAGTCAACTTGCATGAATTATGAGTAATAGGATCGGATAATTTCAATTTAGAACTTAAGATGGTTATTTTGCACTAGTTTTATCAATCCAGACAATCAGGGCCTAAGTGTAGAATGGTTATTTTGCAGTAGTTTTATCAATCCAGACAATCAGGGCCTAAGTGTAGAATGGTTATTTTGCAGTAGTGTTATCAATCCAGACAATCAGGGCGTAAGTGTAGAAAAGCAATGAATTTAACAATCCGGAGATTTTTCCATAAAAAATAAGTCAGTTGTCGTTCTAAGATTATATTTATTCATCCAGCATGAAAACGTAAAACAAGTCCCACATTATAAAGATATTCGTAAAGTCCTCAGGCTTGGATATAAATCGCTTCATCGTGTTCTATGATTTAAAAAGTAAATTTAAAAAACTATAGACTTGTAGACACCATCTAACATATCTTTAGCACTTGAAAATAAGACAAAATTCTGAGATCCGTAGTAATTTTATCTGCTTTTTGTCAGACGCGCGGATGGCGACAGAAACGAACCAATCGGTGAAAGAAGCGCTTCGAGAGCTGGGCAGCTAAGCGAATGACGCCAGAGAGAGCAGTTTTAAAGAGAATGAATCTATACCTTGCAACGCAGTTATTCGGAATATATGGTCATGTTCTGAAAATACCCGGGAAGTTAGATTCGTAGAATTAAATTGAAAAAAAAAAAATAACAAAATGGTTTTTTAAAAACATTCGAAACTAAAAACTAGCTTCTCTCAGAATATTATAGATTGGATAGTTGATAAAATTTTATGAAGTGACTAAAAGTTTTAGATTAAGATTTTAAATAAGATATTTATTAAAATACGCATTTTGAATTTCAAGGGAAATAAAATAGAAATAAATAATAAATATTATTAAGAAATAGGTAAATAACGAATATATCGGAATTTAGAATAATTTAAAGGAATATCGCGAAGTAAAATTTTTATATAACACGTATAATATTACATGTAGTTTCACTCGTAAATTACCTAAAGTTTGAGGAAAATATCTTTAAATGTCTGCATTCGTTCATGTCATATCAACAAGAATGACTTAAATCGGAATTTTTCAAATGACTAAAAAAATATGGGGCAAAGTACCTAACAATTTCTTTTCTTCAAATTACAACAGCAATTCTAACTTTTATTGCTAGAAGAAAGTATATAACGGAACAGTTTTCTTTATATGATTTTGCTTTATTGGACCATAAGAAGAGTAAGCCTTTTTAAAAGATTGAAACTTAACACCTTACATAGCAATAAAAGCAATAACATAAAAATATTTTAAGTCTTTAATAAAAATGTTTCTTTTTATTTCATTTACGCAACGTTTTAGAACAATATGCTGGAAAATTTTCATTTTTTCAAGGTTTAAAAAGAAATTTTTACATTAGTTAATTTTTTTTTTCGCATTATATACTCAAAAGAAAAATTTAAAAATATACATGGATAGATTTAGGTGCAATAGATAAAAATTGAGTAATCATATTTTATCGTTCTGAATATTTTCTGTTGTTTCAGTTTAATCCTTCTACAGTTGCAATTTCTATGACACTTCACGCGAAAACTAATGTTAAACCTATGAGAGCATTCTTTTGAAATTACGCGTTTTAATTTTAATATTTTAAAAACGAATTTTTTGCCTATAATAGCTTAGTGTGATCACTAATCGACTGGTTTTTTAGTTTTTCTATTTTGTTGCGAATTTTTTATGAGGTCACTTTACATTTCAGAGCTAGTTTCGAAAGTGAAAGTACCTTCATAAAAAATCTGCAACCATAATCTAAAAAGTAAAAAAAAAAGCCCCGGTTATAGATTAATCTCAGGTATCCCATGCAAAAAACTATTATTTGAAAATAGTGAAATGCAAACGAGAAATTTGAAAAGAATGCTCCCATATGATTAACACTAGTTCGCGAGTTTTGTTGTGAGACTAGAGTCGGTATAGTTTATTTTGAAAAAAAAACGAAAATATCAATTCTCCATTTTTTTTCTGAAAATCAATAATTTTCGAAGCAAATTCTGACGAAGTGTCGTACAGATTCGTTAATTAAAAATGTGTAAAAAAGGCTTTTTATTGGATCGATTTACTGTTTTATGATTCAAGATCTGCAATCTTTAAATTCCTTTCTTCAATATCACATAGTAATCTAAGTGACAAAATTTCAATATATATATTGTGTGACTCGCTATTTTTTGGACGATACTTAAGGTGCGATTCATAAAATTAAGGATAAGATTTTCTGAAATGTAAAAAAAAGTTTATTTTTTGAAAATAAGTAAATTGTTTATAAAGTAATAAACTACTTAATAAAATAAGTTAATAGTTTTATTGTATTTTAAATATACCATGACATTTTATCTATTTTCTTTTAAACTAATTAACTTTTTTGGAAATCTGATATGTACAGTTATTCTAATTTGTACTGACCTTTTTATCATGAATATTCACAAACAATACTTTAAGAATATCTGTAGTGTAGTTTGGATAACAGACATTGTCATGTCTTTAACAAGTATTATTTTAACATTATCAATCTATTTTTCAAAATCAATAGAATAATTTCTACAGATCATTTCAAATTAACATATTTTACAAAAAAAAAAAAAAAAAAAAAAAAAAACGCATACTTTTATCGCTGTATTGATATTTTTTTCTTATACTACGCAGTTGAATATTCAAATTAATAATAATAATAATAATAATAATAATAATAAATATTTTGTTTAAGATAATTGTACATTGCATTTTTATTTGATTATTTCATGAATTAAATATTTTGTTAAATTTTGTAGAAAGTGAAAATTTTTGCAGCATTTAAAAATAGTTAATTTATTGCAGTAAATGTAAGTCTATTTCACACAAATATCGAATGGGTGATTTTCTTCGAAATCTTGTTAAGCTAGTACTAATATTATACACATAAAAAAAAACAACGTTTAAACCCACAATATCCAAATGAATCACCATGAAACGATCATACGTACGTTTCCTGAGTAACTTGGACTCACGTCATCAGTGTCAGTAAAAACAAAATTGACATCCATTAAAAAGCATGAATCTGAAAGTCGAAAATAAAATGAGAGCCCACAACACACCAAATGACCATCATGTACGAGCAACCAATGAGATTAATTTGGAAGTGATGCTGTGTGACACACTAAATCAGCCAATAAAGGAGAAAAAATAATCCAATTAGTAAAATGTGGCCCATACACTAATAAGGTCATGTACAAAATTTTAGCATTTTATCATAAAAAATGCAGATATATGAAAATACATAAATTCTGACTTCAGCTACTTTTCGATGCCTATATATGAGTTCTCAAAGGTGGAAAATCATGTCGGATGATGACATTTCAGGGGTCGTACACAAATTACGAAAGAAAATAAAAATCGTATAAATAAATAAAAATTATGGTATTTATATTGGTACAAAAGCATCTAAACTGAGTAGAAATTACATTACACGAAAATTACAAAGCTTGTCCAACATGTTTTACTTCCTTGTAAATACAAAGCTGAATTCGTCTGATAACATTTCATATGCAAACATTTCTAAGCAGTTTTAGAGAGTGTCATTTAAAAGTTTTATTCTGTAATTCATCCTGTCAAATTTTAAGGTATTTATCATGAAGGATACTTTCGTAAATTTCTAAATAAAACTAAAGATAAGAGCCATATTTTATTTGCTTATGATGCAATCCTACATCGTGTCATCTGAACTCTAACTGTAAACATTTACATTTTAATTTATGATTAACACCTCACCAACTTTATTTAAACACGTGTCTGCGACTTTTTATGATAAAATGATGTAATTTTGCACATGACCTTATTAGTGCATGGGACACATTTCATTCTCTGGGAAATTATTTATACGGGGGTTGTATAAAAATTTAAATTTTGTATTTCTGCAAATTTAATCTCTTGAAAATATTAAACAATTTCATAAAATTCTGTATGTTTTTTACCTAAGTTTGTAGCTCATAATATATGTCTATGATCAATATTTAAGGAATAAATGCCAAGGTCGTTGTTTTTGGGAAACCCTGGATATATAAATTAAATGCAATAAAGTAATCTAATTTAAAAAAAATTTTGCTTTATTTACTAACGTTCGTTTCGTGATTATATATATATATATATACTAAAAATCCTCTTTTCAAAATTTCTGGTATGGATTCGGAATTTTTCAATTAAAAAAAAATTCCTGAAATGCACGGTGATGACGCAAATGGGTTAACATAAGAGTTTGCTTATGTCTGAAATGTACATGGATGATAAAGCGATTGCAATTGACATGGATACATTTTTCTGTACTAAAGTTCGACAATCAATGAAAAAAATTGTTTTTATATAATGTAGTATTCGTTATAGAAATCATGATTTTAAAAAGTACCAGTGGACCCGTGCAAGGATTTCGCACTGCTGTTTAAATTTTTTTAGCAATATCTAATATTTTTTCGGGGGAGGGGGGGTGTCAGCCCACAGCAATGAATATAATTTTCTTATAATACGAAAAACACAAATCAAATATGAACATTTATAGAAATCTCTGTCTGTAACACGTAACAAGCATAATACACTTCTGTACAAAAATTAAGAGGTAGCGACCGGACGCTTTCGCTTTTACACGGTTTGTCGAGTATCTACTGAAATGTTTGACAAATTGCTTCTGAAATTCGAGGATGTAAAGCACATGTTTGACTTTAAGAACAGTAGAAAAACTATACAGCAATTAAAAAATTAATATATTGAATATTTGATGAGAGATGGGCATTTGCATGAAATGATTTTTAACTGCGCATGCGCGAGCCATACCAAAGAATTTTTTTTTTCATAATTTGACTGTCAATTCTATAGAGAAACTCATATAAAAAGACTAGTGAAATATAGCGAAAACTCAGAAAAATACCAGCAATACAGTGAGCTAATTGACAAATTCGGGGAAAATCCAATATAATAGAAACGATTATATCTCATCAAATATTCAATATATATTAATTTTTAATTGCAGTATACTGTATCTACTGTTCTTGAAGTCAAACATACACTTTACATCCTCAAAATTCCAGAACAATTTGCCAAGAATTTCAATAGATATTTGATAAACCGTGTAAAACTAGTCGTTGGGGGCCACCGTAATACTTACCCATCATGGATATGCATAATGTAAAATATTAAAATAAAAATGTGTAAACTACTTATAAAATGCATTGCAATTCAAATAAAATCGTGGCTTGATGACGTCATAAACTTTAAAGGCTTGATTACTGAATTGCTTGAAAGAGGTTTTTCCTTATAACTCCAAAAATAATAATCCTATTAACTAGCGGTTTATTGCATCTGATTAAGCGTCAAATTTCC
The DNA here is from genome assembly GCA_963931845.1 of Maratus michaelseni. Classification (NCBI taxonomy): domain Eukaryota; kingdom Metazoa; phylum Arthropoda; class Arachnida; order Araneae; family Salticidae; genus Maratus; species Maratus michaelseni. The sequence goes on from OZ007594.1 coordinate 175,375,836, forward strand.
AATTAAAATATATCTTTAAAGTGAAATTTGGATGAAATACAGTGTCATGAAAAATCGAAGAGTGTGGAAAATAGGATTCCAAATATCTCGGCAACTCATTATCCGAAATTTATTTTTTTTTATTGTCTTTTATATTCATTTCTTAAAATAAACAATTTCGAAAATTTTTAAATACCTTTTATCAGAACGAATATTTCGAGAGTCCGAAAAAAATAGTTCCGGTTAATCGAGGTTATTGAAATGAAATAGGCTTCTTCCCATTATTACATACTGAGTACATACCAAATTTCAAGTCTCTATCTCAATTTTTTCGGGAGATAGAGCGTTTACAGACACACAGACACACACACAGACACACAGACACACAGACGGACGACAAATTTTTTTTTCTAAAAATATGTTTTTCGGAATCTCCAGTGTCTGAAACGTGTAAATCCGTCAAATTAATTTTTTCGATTTTCAAAACGATTACAAGACTTACCCTATACTACGTATGATGGGTAAATGAAAGCGAAAGCGTCCAGTCACTGCCTCTTATTTTTTAGATAGCAGTGTATTTGTTTATAGAGCACATTGTAAAAACCGTTTATAAATTATATCTGTTAAATATATATATAAAAAATACAATAATATATTTTTCGATTACAAATAAATATATTTATTTTTGTCAACGTATGTTAAACTCATATAGAGATACAATCTTCATTTTTATTTAAAATATTGAAAACATATTAAAAAATGTTTCACAAAAATGTAAAGAACTTGTTTGCACACATGCTAATAAGTAACTTTTAACAGTGACGCATCGGATTTCAGACGCAATGTAGACACCGCTAGGACGTCCGCATGAATACCCCATTTTACTAAATATATAGAAGTTACCGATGAATCAATATAAGAATTTTTGAAAACTTAAGTATTCGGATATTAATTACAATGTATATTTTGTTTGGTTTGGGGAGTTCACTAAACTGAAATGCGTCATAAAAGTGTGGAAAATGTAAAATATTAGAGAAACAAAAAGAAAATCTTACTCATTTTCAAATACTATTACTATTACTTACAGACTTAAAACTTAAACATACAAAAATCTCATATCTTCAGCTATAAAAAATATAACATATAATCTCATATCTTCAACTATAAAAAATATAACGTTTAATGATTGTGAGGCGAATCTTTCATTTATCCGAAATCAGTACGGTTTAACTATGCTTATCCTTCTGCATCTTTAACAGAAATCAGAACATATTCCGTTTGCGACCTAAAACAAAACTTCGTTATTTTGAATGTTATACATATTAAATATATACATTAATTCTCCCTTTCAAAAGTAACTCTTCAAAAGTGATTCTCCTTTTCAAAATTACAGACTTAAAACTTAAGCATACAAAAATTTCATATCTTCAACTATAAAAAAAATAACATTTAATGATTTTTAAGCAAATTTTACGTTTTTACGAAATCAGTACCGTTTAATTATGCTTATTTATCCTTTTGCAGCTTTAACAGAAATCAGAACATATTCCGTTTGCATCCTAAACTAAAACTTCGTTAGTTCATCCACTTGGAAATGTACTCAAGAATTTCAATTACAGAATTACAGAATAAGATTTTTTTTTTTTTTTTGGCCTATACATCAATGATGCGGAAAAGGTTTAATGGACGTAAAATTGATTAGAGTTTAAATAGTGAATGAAATATAATATTATGCTCACGCGATATTTATGTATAACACTAATAATCTGTATAAAAGTGAAAACAATAAAATTTATTATTTTGAAAAGTGGAAAATTGTTCTTTTTTTAAACATTTTACTACGGTTACGCACTAAAAAATATATAGTATGAACTTTGTCAAAACTTGTATTTAATTCATTCGGAATGCAAAATTTATCTGTTGATAAATATGCTAGTTGGCGTTCGAAGTATCATAACATCATTAAAATGCACATTATATTTGAAATATTATAACAACAATAAAATTCACTGCAAACGATGACCATGATGTATTATAATGCAGGCCCCTGTAAACGAACGATAAATGCTACACACTTCATTTTCAATACTAAACATTCTATAGTAAATCACATAACATATAATGATTATATGACAATCCAAGTATATTTAGGAGAGTTAGAGCATGGAATGACAGACAAGTAAACCGAATTCATAAACTCTTTTAAACTACGTTGGAAAATGCAAAAAAATATTAATTTTCGATTAGAAACATTTGTGTGTGTTTATTTTGTGCAATAATATCGTCTTCTAATATCCTAAGAATTAGACACTTTAATTGTACGCCTGCCATAGTTTAAGACACTTAATATAGATATTACAAAATACAAAATACAGAATATGTTTATGAATAAACTAAAAAATAATTTATTTGGAAGCATTAAAATATGTTTGATTTTTAAAATTTCTGAAAAAAAAACATATATCGATTATAATAGCTTGACTTACATCTACACTGTTAAACAAAACAAAACAAAAAAAAAATAATAATAATAATCCAGAACGTTTATACAGTAAGGGTTATATTGCGAGAAAAACTTGATTTCTTACAAATTCTCTGTTTTCTTTTATTGGGAAAACATTGAATTTTAGAAAACAGACTTTCTGTTTCTTGTACAACATTTACTCTAAAATCTCACATTTATGTAAATGATATCTTTATGTTTTTTTCTCTTAAATATTTAAAAACTTAACTAAAATTACATATTTCATCAATAGGTTAATTTTTTAAGTTTAGAGCAGTTATATTTCTCCAATTACAACTATATTTAGTATATTTTATTCTCAATGAATAGTTTACAATCATGTTTATTACAACAGCAATATTTTCCGTTATTAAGCTTCTACAATTTCTTACATTGATTCACGCTGACTCATGGGAACAATTCAGATAAAGTTTATGGCAAGTAAGATCAGAAAAGAATTCTAGTAGTAGAATGAAAGAAAATTTCATAGCAACGGTAGGTAAGCTTTGCAACTGCTCTTCGATTAAAAGTCGTATGTGTCTGGTGTTTTTAATGTTCCCATTTTCTCCACCCCGGAGATGTTTCATTTTAATTCTTAAGGGATACATTTGTACTCTTTGATTCCCTTTTGGAAACAGCTGAGTACTTTACAAGATTAACATCACAAATACAAGGCTACTGTAATTTCTTCTCAAGAAAATTGATATTGATTTGTATCAGGCGCAATAAACCTTTCTATGTATGGTCATTTTCTACTGTATATGTATAATGCAAATGGAAATGCTAAAAATGTTTTTTAAATACTAAAATTTAAAAGAGAATTTCACCTTTTTAATAAACATATAAACACATAAAAAGTTACTTTTACGTAAATAAGGTGTCCCACAAAATATACATATCAAACAAATAAACCACTGACATGTTTCGGTTTCATTCGAGAGAAAAATCATTATCAGAAAAATACAACATCGATCAAGACGAATTGCAGTGGACTACGAAATATATAGAACATTATCTTAGGTACATAAATACAATAATAAGAGACTACGTGGGAATCTATACACGTAGAAGTTGAATCTGCAATTTTTCTATATTATTTCAAATTTATTGTTTTAATTACTAAATAAATATTTGAAAGAAAACGTGTAGAGACTGGGCCACGGGAGTAAACATTTTTATATCGGTGTCTGTATTTTCATTTCATGATTGATAATAGAGGGCGTTTATGTGTTCGTATATTCTATGTATTTCGTTATCCAATGTCATTCGTCTTGATTGATGTTGTATTCCCGTGATAATGGTTTTTATCTGGAATTAAACAGAAACATGTCAGTGGTTTATTTGTTTATATGTATATTTTGAGTGACTCTTTACTTAAGTAAAATAAACTGTTTGTTTGCTTATATGCAAATGGAAATTTCATTCCAAACGCTTAAGATCCCGATCTGCGAAACGGTTTTTTATGGACTTGCATTGTCAGATAGGTAATAGTCAAGGGAAGGTTTTGTATAACACATCGTTTTACGCTGCTTGGTTATAGAGCTATGAGTGAACGTTCTATAATTAGTCCAACCAGAATAGGAATGGGAATTTCAATTCGAACGCTTACGTTCTGGCAAACGAATTTTTATGTTTTTTACAATGTCAGTTAAGTTTAAGTGGGGGGAGGGGGGGGGGTTAATGTATATGAAATCGTTTTACGGTGCTTAATTATAGAGCTATGGGAGAAAGTATTATAATTATGTAAACCCGATTAGCTTTTTTTTTTTTTTTTTTATCTACAGAAAAGATTTTGCTCGGTGTTAGATAAATTTTGCAAAGAAAATGTTAAATTTATATGTAAAGTTATTGTAAATTGCAAACCTTACATTCTACTTGAGCGAAGCAGTGGGCGAAAGCTAGTTTTTTTATAAAATACTCTGCACACTCAATAAAACTGATGAAAATATTATTTGGGTAGTAAATCAATTATGCCAGACTTTTTTCAAAAACACTTCATTTTAAATCGTAAGCAATGAATTCAATCCCATTAATCTTTGTTTCCAAATACCTATTTTTTTTCTGCGTATTGCCATTTACTTAATAAAAAATGCTTAACAAATAAGTATATATTTTTTCAAATACAGGGTGATCTTTTTAAAGTGACAGTGTTTGGAGCGCGCTGTAGCGCGATCTAATTGCCGAAATGGCACCAAACATGGTATTTAGACTAATCAAGACATGAGAAAAAGGTTCCGTGAAAAAAAAAAAGTTCAAAAAATCTCCGCTAGGGCATTTTGTGGCGCTGCTGTAGCTTACAATAACGATAATTAGCATAAAACACGGATATCAAAGAAAAATGCAAATGTTGTGCGATGACAGCGCCAGTAATAGGGGCTATAAAAGCAAGTAGTAGACAGCTCCGACAAATAATCTCAGCTAAGGTAAACGAGCTCCAGTGGACATGCCTCTCACGTTACCGGAACGTGCGTTACTGGTGAAGCTGTATTATATGAATCAATGTAATGCATCCGCAGCTCTTCGGGAATTTCGAACCAGAAAAAAATTACGAAAGGGGCCTTTATCGCTGAATGGTCTTAAGAAAATGATTAAGAAGTTCGAGGAAATGTGGTCACTGACCATTCGCGCTGGGAGAGGACGTAAACAAGTATCAGAAGATGTAATAACTGATGTGGCAACTGCAATTGTCGAAGGATCGCAGGAAACCATTGCTAGTACTAGCAGCGCCCGGGGTGTAGCTCGAGAATTGGACATGAATTATTCTACGGTATGGAGAGTTTTGCGGCGCGTTATTGGATTTTACCCCTACAAAATCAGCCTCTTGGACTAACTGAAACCAAGTGATTATGATAAGCGAGTGGCATTCGCTCTATCATTTCTTGCCAGGGTAGAAATTGATGATTCTTTCCCATGGCACATTCTGTCTGGAGATGAGTGCCATTTTTATCTCAATGGGTCCGTAAACACACAAAATAGCCGAATTTGGGCTTCTGAGCATCCCCACACCATGCATGAAATCCCATTAAATTCCCCAAAAGTCATTGTTTGGTGTGGTTTCACAGCCGAATTCGTGATTGGGCCATTCTTTTTTGAGACCATCACTCCGACAGGACCAGAAACGTGCACCATAAATGCAGGAAGGTACCACGAAATGCTGCAAACGTTTGTTATTCCACAACTTCAGCAAATAAACCGTCTCCAGCAGACAATCTTTATGCAGGATGGTGTTCCGCCACACATTGGTAATAAGATAAAGCAGCTGTTGCGCCAAACCTTCACTGATGATAGAGTCATAAGTTTTCCAGTTGCATGGCAGCCTCGTTCCCCTGACTCACGCCATGCGATTTTTGACTCTGGGGATATTTGAAATCTCAAGTTTGTGTTGGTGGAGTATCAAATTTGTCTATTCTAAAGGACAACATAACAAAGACAGTGCAGAATGTTCCTCGTGATATGTTACGTACGGCTGTGGAGAACGTTGTGCACAGAATGCACGGTGTTATTTCTGAGAACGGTGCTCACATTGAAGGTGGTCTAATTCCTCACCGGGGAAGTTAATGTAGTAAATAAACATTAATAATTTAACTGTACGATTGTATGTGTTAGTATTTTTCTTTTCTCACATTTTATACATTGCAAAGCGCCACAAAATGCCCTAGCAGCGATTTTTGGAACTAAACTTTTTTTCACGGAATCCTTTTTCCCATGTCTTGATTAGTCTAAATACCAAGTTTGGTGCCATTTTGGCTATTAGATCGCGCTACAGGGCGCTCCAAACACTGTCACTTTAAAAAAGATCACCCTGTACTACTGAATATGTAAATATTTAATATTGATCTTAAACAATCCATATTTTTAAAGCAAAAAGCACATTCTGTCAAATTCCACATACTCTTTTCCACAAAAAATGGTCTCATTGCGCATGCTTGAACTTTTGTTTTAAGGCTTCTCCCCTCAGAAACGGGAAACCTGTTTTGCCTAGAGGGATTGAAAAAAGTTTATTGAAAATGGATGGAGGTGTAATATGGACATTGGGCTGAAAGCTAAAACTTTTTTTTTTAAGAACTCATGTTTTCACTACCAAATATGCATATTTCTTCGCAAAATTTTAAAGAGAGCTTGGATACAGTTATATTTATAACCAATTACAATTTCAGAGAGTTCGGAAGATGAGAACTATTTTTTATTACTATGTTAAATGAGCCGACGGAAAACAAAGAAACAAAAAAACGAGAAGAGGACATTTCTTTTACAGCTAGATAACAATATTTTTTAACGAAAATTTTATACGGGCTGTAAAACCTTTTTATTTATAACCAATAAATATTTGAGAGAGTTTGGACAACAATAATTTTTTATTTTAAAACTATGAAACCTACTTGAAAAAGAACAAGAAAATGAGCGCTTTTATCACTAAATATCAATATTATTTCGCGAATTTTTCATTTAAAAATATAATGTAATACAAAACCGGGTTAAAGATATAAAATAATAAAAACTTGATGATTTTTTAAATTTATTATCATGGGCCCGGCCAACCTAAAAACATTTTTTATGTGTACGTAAGCAATTATAAAATAATAGTAAATGCATGCATCTGTAGTTTCAATTCCTGTTTCTGGAAACCATGCTTTAAATAAATAGAGACGAAATTTTTTTGTTGAAATTTTGTCTTTTTATACCTTATAGCTATACTTTCGAATGTATTAACTTGATTATTATAAACAATTAACATCACAAATTAAATATTTGATGATGTTTCGAAATACAACAGTCTATGATCAGTATTTCTCTAATTGGTTATTTTGAAAAAAAAAAAGTACATTCAAAAAATGAATGCGATTATGCGTTTGTATATCAAATACGTATGGAAAACATAGGAACAATTTATATATCTGATATAATAAAATATAATTAAAACATGTAATATTTAAAAATTTTATATCATTTAAAATGAGTTAATTTAATTTGCTTAACACCATATATACAAAACTGGTCTTAATCCCCTACTTTTATAGTAATATAAATGAACAGAAAGCATATTTATAATATAATTAATAATATATAATTAATATATATAATAATTATAATTAATATAATTAATATAATTAATATATATAATATAATTAAAAACATGTAATATTTAAAAATTTTATATTTAATAAATAATTTTTAAATTTTAATTAAAAAAATATTATTAATTCATGAAAAAAATATTTTTTAATTAATATATATAATAATATAATTTTAATTAATTTTAATTAATATAATTTTTAATTAATTAAATTTAATATTTTAATTAATATATATAATAATTATAATTAATATAATTAATATATATAATATAATTAAAAACATGTAATATTTAAAAATTTTATATCATTTAAAATGAGTTAATTTAATTTGTTTAACACCATCTATACAAAACTGGTCTTAATCCCCTACTTTTATAGTAATATAAATGAACAGAAAGCATAGTTTAGTTATAAATGTTCAATAATGAAATGTGCGTTAAATATGTGTTAGAAGTTAAAGTCTTTTTCGAAGCTGTAGAAATAAATAAGGAATGCATTATTTCAGATAACCGTTTTTAAACACATAATGGTTAGCTTTTATAATTAATGATAAAATTTTAAATGGTTGTGGTGTTTATAATGTGATCTTGCATAAGAAAAACAAAGGGACATCAAAAAGAAGGTGAACCAAAACAAATCTGTTTTTAATAGTAACAAATTTGTCATTTGAAATAACAAATATTGTTTGTTTAGAAGAAAGCCTTTACTCGGTGTTATTGAATGTATATTTTTTTCATGAATGAATAATATTTTTTTTATCAATTAAAATGTTCTTCCTTCGTTTTTATGAGGGCAAATTTGATATCTTATTACTCGTAGCCAAATAAAAAGGAAAGACAAAAGTTTAGAAAAGATTTGTCGAATTATTTATGAACTTTCTGTACAAATCTAAACTAAAATTGAAAATAAATAATCAAATTTGAAGCTTCATTTGGCGGGGGGAGTGCTTTCGTTGTTCCGTGGTTCTCTCCATTGAGCCAACCCTTGAATTCATCACTAACATGTTTTGTATACCAAGCAGTGTGTTCTTTAACCTGGGCTACCTGGGTTGGATACTAGCTACCATGACCTGTGTTGATCTATGCGCCATAGGTGTAAAAGGTAACAAAAATAAACATAAATTTCTGTTTTTTTAAATGCCATGTTTAATTCTCAAGTCATGTTATTCATGCCTAAAACATAGATTAACATGCCTACACATGCTGTAAATGTCTGTAGCTTGAAGGAATAACGGAATGGAAACCAAAATCGGTACACTTACTACTCGACAAGGCGGGAGAAGAATGGAATAATAAAAAATAATTGCAATAATTACCGACAGATGGCGCTTCTGAGTGTGAAATGTAATGTGTAATATTATGTAACGTGGAGGTGTCGCAAACCTCAATGACCTTACCGCGTATCACAACATGTGCGAAACATCACTCCTGATGCGTTACGTTCCGCAATTGAGCACGTCGTGCACCGCCTGGATTGTGTCCTCGAGCACAATGGATATGTGGAAGCTGAACATGATCGGCACCACCATGCGAAATTGAAACCCCATTCACTGTGACATTTTTCAATAAATTAGGTGTGCCATGCGGTTTGATGCCATAATTTTTTGTTCATGCATTGCACATTACATTTCACACTCAGTAGAGTCCTCTGTCGGTGATTATTGTAATTATTTTTTTTCATTGTTCCATTCTTCTTCCCCCTTCTCGAATAGTAACTGAACCGATTTTGGTTTCATTAGGGTTATTCCTTCGAGCTACAGACAGCTCCAAATACAGATACTTATATTATATCCACCCTGTAGTTTCAAAGTAATTTACTGTCTAAATATTTCATTAAATTTAACAAAGTTCATTACTATTTATTTAAGTAATCGGTATTATTTATTTACCAGTCACATAAATTTAATTTGAAATAAAATTAATGCGACAGCCAACATATTGTACACCCACATAAATATTAAATGTTAACCAAATTTAAAGCTACGTGTTCTAATTTTTTTTTTCTTGAATATCTAATGCACGAACATTTTTGTTCTTCGAAATATATTTTTGGTTTATTTATAAGTAAAATTTCAAATTAGCATGACTTGTAAGAAAATGAAATATAAAAAAAAATAATAAAAAAACCCACTTTTTTTCTGCATTTACAATTTTGATTTAAGAAGAAAATTGTTGTTGAAAATGTTGATTATTTTATTTGTGAATACTTATTAATACGATGGCAAAATATCTCTAAAAAATTATAGGTAATGCATACAGTGTTGAGTTTCTAAATTAGGAATTAATCAATTATAAATATCTTGTAATTTAAGAACATAAATTAAATATGAATATTTTGAACATATTGTTGTGAATATGTATATTAAATTAATTTGTCAAAACGTTTATTTATTAATCTGTAATTAAAAAACAACAAGTTGGAAATTGTACGTCAAATGTTACAAACGAGGTGCGTTCGTACGCACGTTTTAGAATTAAATTCATGATATCCCGTGCGTAGAACGGGTTAAACAGCTAGTTAAGTATATATTTTATGACACTGTTCATACAAATATCTTAACTAGTTATATAAATATTCAGATATATATGTATCAGCTAGTTATATAAATATTCAGATCTTGATGATTTTTAATTCTGTGAAATGAATTATATCGTCTGCAGATTAATTTCTGTCATAAAATAAGTATCTCGGTCGCTTGACGATTAAACTTCGGAAGCTCCTATAACAAAAAAGCTCCGATTTTAAAAAAAAAAATTTCAAATTTCTTAATAAATATTTTTATTAATATCTCCTAAAGTTTTGATTCGATTTTAATAAAATTTGAAATGTCTCGACAAAATTCTGCAAAGATAATATATTTTAAATTGCAAACCATTTGGTTGGGTAGTTTTTGCGTTGTTATATGCGGACAGACAGACAGACGGACGGACAGACAGATGGACAGACAGACAGACAGACGGACGGACAGACAGATGGACAGACAGACAGACAGACGGACGGACAGACGGACGGACCAAACGACGACTATAGGTGCTACGTATTTATATAATTACGAACGCACCTAAAAAGCAAAAAAAAATGTCTTAAATAATGACTTTTAAAATATATTTGACATTTTGCATTTAAAGTGTAGATAATTTTTTTGTTATTTAAAACATTTATTTTTAAGAATTTTCTTTCTAGGCTTACAAATAAAATTTAATTATATTACTTTTAAGAATTTATTCATATTTTCTGAACAAATTGTATCTTTAATAAATTGGCTTATAAATATTCATTAAAATTCAAAATAGTTTAAAAAGTTATCATAAAGAATATTACCTACATAATTTTATAATCATTTCCAAACACAATAATGAAATTGCAAAAGAGAGTTGTAGGTTAAAGAAATGATCTTATATAAGCAGCGATAAGAATGAAATGGGGATAAACAGGAATAAAACTGATTTTTAATTAAAGAAAATTCGTCACGAAAAATAAGAAAGAATATTTTCCTTCTAATTTTGATAAATTGTGAAATATTTATTCCCAGTTTCATTAAAAGCGTATTTTTCTTACTCATTAGGCTACATTTTTTAGTATACAGTAGAGTCTCGATAATTCGAGTCTCGATTGTTCGAGTTTCCCATAAATCCGAGTTAGTGAAAAAAATCAGTTCAGATTCTAAATAATACCAACATATATGCAACACGTGAAAGAATTATTTCGCACCACAAAAGTCAAGTATCTGATGGTTTTTATTGTTGTTCGACGGGTCATATGTCAACTGTGCACCCCGAAGCCCCCTACAGAAATCCAGCTTTAAAAAAACGGCTGTATTCTTCCCATACGTACGGGGGATCACGCCGGGTGAAATTGGAGAGAATCAGAGAAGAGTTGTTCAACGAGCTCTCGCCCCACTCACTCATTTTGTCTACTACGAAAGTATCGGAACAGAAGTAAACTATAAGCGTTTTCTACTAACAACTGCTCTGATATATCCTGGGACAGAAAATTCTTTAAAAAGTACGAGTATGAAAAAACTGGCGAGCCACTAAAAAATGATGCCTTTTTTCAGGTCCGATTCTTCAAGAAAAAGTTTTGCTGTTTCGAAAAGAATTTGAAGAAAGTGATGAAAACTTCACTGCTAGTGTAAGCTGGTTTGACAAGTTGAAAAAAATATGTCGTATCCGGCAACTAGAGGTCTGTTGAGAGAAGGTGTCTGAAGATTCTGAGGCCGTCGCCATGCAATTTTGCAAGAAATTGCATGAAGTCGTGACAAATGAAAACCTTACGAACGTCCAGCTTCATAATTGTAATGAATCTGGCCTTAATTTCAAAATGCTACCATCTAAAACAATCGTGTCAAGCTAAGAGAAAAGTACTCCCAGGTCACATAAAAGCAAATAGAGGTTAACACTTCTTGCTGCATCAAATGCTTCAGGAAATCACAAGATTAAACTTGTTGTTATCAGAAAAGCTGCAAATCCAAGAGCATTTAGGCATGTTTCGATATCTTCACTGCCGATTACGTATAGGAACCAAAAAGTGCTTGGATGACTCAAGAAATATTTAAAAACTGTTTTTTTTTTACGATTTTGTGCCAGACAATATAGATATATTTATAGAGGAATGGATAAATAGTCACGGACAACTAGAATTTACGGATTCTGCCAGAATCAGACAGATTCCACAGCGAGGGGTTACTTGCTGCGTTAGAGTCCGCCATGCGATACGTGGAGCAATAGCCTGAGTCGACTCCAGCCGACAATATGCTGCTTCGAGGATGGCATGATATTGCTGCACGGAAACGGGCAATGTGTCAAAACAAAAAACAATTGACAGTTATTTTAAGATATAATTAACCTGTTGCTATCAGCATTAATGTAATAATTTTTAAGCTCATTTTTCATTTAAATATACATTGAAATTTAAAAATTGCTTAATCTTCATTTATTTATTAAATAAATTTTATGATTTCGATAATTCGAGTTTTCGATAGTTCGAGGTAAGCCCGGTCCCGTCCACCTCGAATTATCGAGACTCTACTGTATACCGTTTTCCGTTTCATTTTATAACGGAAACTTAAATTAACATAAATTGTAAAGTGGAGAAAATAAACGATTATGGTATATATTTGGTAAAAGAACAAAAGTGTAATTGTAAATCTCAATAAATACTTTTATTTGTGTGCATTTTCTAATGAGCTTTTCTATGAGATTTCAGAGACCTCTGTTTAATTCACAAAGCCTTGAGTTTCCAAATTAAGCACTAATCAAACATAATTATCTTGTTGTAGTATGATATTAAAATAAATATAAATATTTTGATAATTTGTTGTTGAAAAGTTGTGCATATTAAAAGATGTAAGTTCTATTGTTTATTTAGTAAATGTAAGCTTTAAAAAATCCGAAATGCAAAAGGAAATAACGAAATTGATTTGCGTAAGCACTTTTAAAATATTTTAGGAATTTCATCTATTTATCATCAATTTATATATATATATATACATATAATTTTTTTTTAGAATGTACTGAGAGAAATGTAGTGTTAAATTAATTTTTTATAAATTGCATTGTTTATATAGCTAAGCCAGACTTCAGCACAATATATATTTCTAAAAGAACGACTGCTGTGAAATGTTTATATTTTTTTATGAATTTCAAATTTGAAGTATTGAACAAACTATAATGAGAATGGCGACTAAAAAAAATTGAATTGTCAGCACATTTATTCATATGCATTCGAAAAATTCGTATCTTTTTTATCTATCTATCTATGTATGTATCAATCTATCTATCTATCTATGTATCTAACTATCAATCTATCTATCTATCTATGTATCAATCTATCTTTCTATCTATCTACCTATCTATGTGTCAATCTATCTATCTATCTATCTACCTATCTATGTATCAATCAATCAATCAATCTATCTATCTATCTATCTCTCTCTCTCTCTCTCTATATATATATATATATATATATATCCTTTCGCAAACGTACACGAAATACTCATATTACTATAAACTTTTATCTGAGAGTTAATGATAATTTTATCATTAATTTATCAGAATACTGTGACATATTTCGTTGAAAAATTAGGAAAATAAACATGCATAATTCCGTCGTAATACAAAGAATTTAAATGAAAAGAATGAAAATTCTGTTTGAGATAATTTAATGACATTTTTCACATAAAGTGGTAAAAATATTCGGTACTTTACAAATCGTTCAGTTTTTAAAATGAGGAATGATCAAACAAAATTAGATCAATCACTATACCAAGTAATACAAATAAATATGAACATTTGGGGATTTTTTGTTGAACAATAGTGTATATTAGGGTGGTGCGAAAAAAGTGAAGTTGGTATTTCCGAGTCGCTTTAGTTCGGAAAAGTTGCAATTGGTAAATACAAGAAAAAAAAAATTCAAATCGGAGTTTATCTTCCAATCCCGCAAGCAGCTTAAAAATTCAAAAAAATTGAAAATTTCCGATTTTTTCAGAATTAAAAATAAAAGTTTTACGTATATATACATTTTATCACTATAGAGAAAAAGATTTGCAGATTGTATTGCTTAATAATAATAATTACAAAAATTGCGTTTAGAAAATATCTTTCTATATCGCAAACCGCCTACAAATTAAAAACAAGAACGAAAAATCATGCATCAAGCATAGATTATTCCAACGCTTCCAAAATAATTTTACAAATCAATACCGTTTAATAAGCTGAAAGATAACATCTAATGCGTAACATATTTAAAAACGTAATTTCAGGAATTTCCAACATATACATTATTCGGAAAAATATACGAATACTTTTATTCAGCTCTGTATAATATCTATAGATTTGTATATATACTACATAGGATGCTAAATTTGAGTTCAGTTAGGAAACGCGTAGCACAGTTTAAAGTTTTCCTTCTGGAGTTTCTGTCAATAAACGGAAATGTGTTCGTGAACTTTTGTGCTGCCCTGTAGGGGATCTACAGAATTTATACACACCAAGTAATAGACAAAAAGTGAGTTGAATTTAAAATCGCGTTCAGCAACTTAAAACGCACTTCCAAAAATTATTGTTAACAAACAGTAGAGAATTCTTTTGTGTGTCCCTGTAAATGAACGATGACTGCTATACACGCAATATTCTGTAATAAGCCCCTTGCAATGTACCTTAGTGCTATATATAAATTTCAATGCGTTTAAAATAGTGAAACATTATTTAATTAAACCGCAAACGATTTTTCTCCATAGACGTAATGTAACGGATTTATTTTGATTTTCCCTGTAAAGTAACTATAAGTGCTATGTACAGCATATTCCATATTAAGCTTCTTGCAATGCACCTTAGTGATATATATCAATTACAATGTATTTGAAATTGTGTAACATCATTAAAATAAACCGCAAATGATTTTACCCCATAGACCGTAATGTAACGGAATTCTTTTCAGTGTCCCTGTAAAGAAACTATAAGTGCTACACACTTCAGTTGAAACAGGGAACATGCTATATATAACGACAATAACATATAAAAATTGCAGGGCAATCCGAGCATATTTACGGGAGTTAGATCACGGACAGACGGACAGATGGCAGACGGCCAAACGGCCAGACAAACCGAAGTCATAAACACTTTTCAACTAGGTTGGAAAGTGTTAAAAAGTTGAGAATTTCCGATTTTTTCAGCACTTATATATTTTTTAAGTATATGCATTTTTTTTTATCGCTGTAATGAAAAATATTTGCATATTGTTCTGTTTAATAATAATAATAATAATAAATTGCGTTTAGAGAATATCTTTCGATCGCGCAAGCTCAATAAAAATCGGGTAAATTTCAATTTTGAGTGATTTTTATGTATTAAGAAAATAATCAACTGAGGTCAGTTTGTGGTCTCAGGTTAAGATTTAAATATAAATTGATACTATTGAGCTGATTACTGAACAAGGGTTTCACTAGAATACTTAGATTTGGTAGTGCTGTAGTGGTACAAATACGAATAGAGGATGGAAAGGTGGTGATATGAGACATCTTGAAGTGCATCTCGGACGACCAATTCAGTGAATTGTTTGTTTATTCCATTTTGTTGAATTACGTTTTCCGCCATGTTTTTCAATATTTGGATGGTAAAACAACTGGCCCAAGATCATTTAGTGGACCAATTGGGCAGAATCTCTTTGGTTGTGAAAAACTCTCAGTGATAAATTTTCAATTAATTGATTGTGAAATTCAAAAATTGGGCAGCCAACTGTTGAACAAGGACCAAAGATAGCTTTTTGACGTAAGTCAAGCAATTAAAAGTAGCAACTTTCCAAATGACTTATCAAAGAGTGACTCCGGCCCAAATTCACATGCCAGATGGCGCACTTGCGCAAATAGTGTCCTTCGAATTTACGTAATCGTGGAAAACGCATCGGATGCCTTAAAACCCATAGTGACATTTATTTTAAAATCTTACATGCCAGTTTGGTTTGAAATAAAATGCAGTAAGTACATTACAGATAGGCGTATTCATCTGTACAGAACAATAAAAACATCTCGATACTTGCCTGACGACCTGAAGAAACTGGTATTCCCTGTAATTGAACGAAACTAGTTTTTTGCTTACTCGGGAAACCTACTGATGGCAGTGTTCTCTGATAAGAGTAGGTACATAAGTAAGCTAGGGCTAAGAAGAGAGTTAAAAGCCAGGCAGATTGTTCCAAAAGGTAAAGACATCAGAAAATTTATCACTCCTACTTTAAACTTCGGTGCGGCAGATTGACAGATTAATTGATTGGGATGTAGCAAAATTATCATCTCCAACTGTTTTAAGGAGAGTAACTAATGGAAAAATGCATTCCTTCGTTTAATCAGGTGATATTCCAGACTGCGATGCTAAAACATTTCACTGCCACACATGAGCTGTCGAGCTGTGCATCAAATTGGTAACGGAAGCATAGCTTAAGGAATGTGGGCCCCAATCAAGAGATGGATTCATCAAGGCCACACTGAAATCAAGGTCCATAGTACCAATCTTTACCACCAAATCGCAGTACAAATTTGCGTCTAAAAGTTAGACTTAAACAGATGAAATTACAAATTATGTATTTAAGTGATGTAAGTAGCAATCACCCGTATTATTTGGATGCAGGAAATGGTGCGTGTGTGACTCGAAGTGCAGCCCTCCCCGTGGTGAATTCTGGGTTGTTTAAATATTATCAAATATCTAAAATAGCAAATATCTTTACAATGTATATGAACTGTTAACATTGGAACGCAAACTGACCTCAAGTGATTATTTTCTTAATTCATCAAAATCACTCAAAATTGAAATTTTCCCGATTTTTATTGAGCTTGCGCGACCAGAAGATATTTTCTAAACGCAATGTATTATTATTATTATTATTAAATAGCAGAATCTGCAAATATTTTTTGCTATAGTGATAAAAAATGTGTGTACGTAATTTTTTTTTAAATGCTGAAAAAATCAAAAATTCTCAACTTTTTTGAATTTTTAGGCGTTTTGCGCAATCGGAAGATATTCTTTAAACGCAATTTTTTATAATTATTATTATTAAACAATACAATCTGCAAATATTTTTTGCTATAGTGATAAAAAATATGTATACGTACACTTTTTTTTTATTCTGAAAAAATCGGAAATTTTTGATTTTTTGAAATTTTTATGCGGTTTGCGGGATCAGAAGATAAAGTACGATTTGAATATATATTTTTTTGTTTTTCTTGTATTTACCAATCGCAACTTTTCCGCAGTCTAGCGACTCGGAAATACCAACTTCACTTTTTTCGCACCACCCTAGTGTATATGGAATAAATTAAAGTACATTTTTTCTTTAGCAAAGCCAGGCTACAAAAATGTACATTTAATCTACAAATTTGAAAATAAGTGCAAATATCTATGTGATAATGCATCAGTGTGTTCTTGTCGCTGACGTCATATTGACAATTTCAATAAATTTCGCTTTTGTAGACTTCTAAATATCGAACAATTTCGATTTTGTGACCGTCGAATAGAAAAAAGTAACTTTAAATGCAATTTGTATGAAAAATGTATCTATGATTTACTAAAATAAATGTCAAGCATGAATAATATTAAATGAATACTTTGTGCAACCAATTACGGAAAATTAAGAAGTTTGCAGTTAAAACAACGTAATTGATTCAGAAATTGTTTATTTTCATATAATATTATATAGGTAAATTGTCATACGAAATTTAAATTCCACAAATAAATAAATAAAACTGGAATTTAAAACCTATGTACAGTAAAACTTCGATCCATCGTTCCCGCATCTTTCGTTATCCCGTATGTATCGTCTAGTTTTAAAGGTCCCGTCACGAATACTATTTAAATAATGTTAATTATACCCGCTTAGGTCGTTTTTGAAACATGCAGATTCCCGCATCTATTGTTCAAAAATTTTATCGATCTGCGAAAAAAAAAATGAAGAATTTATCGTATTGTATTCATGTTTAAGAAAAAAAAGTTGTTGATTTCTGTTCAAGAAATGATCGCAGAGAATGAAAAAAATGGATGATGATACCGATGAAGACGATAATGTCAATACAGAACCAGTTCCAACGTTTGTTGAATCACTTAAAGTATTTGAAACAATGAGAAATTTTCTTTATTCATTAGCATTAAGCGAAAGAGAGCAGAAAGATGTTACTAATGTCGAAAGTTTATTGTTTGGGTTAAGAAGAAAACAGTGTGTACAAGCTAAAATTTCTCAATATTTCCAGTAAATAAATCGATCTATTCCTCTTTATTCATCTTCGTAAATTTTTGTAGTAAGTATTTTTCTCCTTCAAATATTCTATATTTCAATGTAGTAAATTAATTTATGCCGTATACTTTCTCACACGAAAATATTTTATGTTGACCCGCATTAATCGTTTTCCCGTAACTATCGTTTGAAACGAATGGTCCCTTCGGAAACGATCGATCCAGGTTCTACTGTAATCAAATTTTGCGCTTAAACACCGAAATAGAATATAAACAAGTGGGAAATTTTACGTGAAATGTGACAATGTAGTTAATGGGACCCCTGAATTCACCACTAATATGTTCTCTACATTGGGCAGTATTTTCTGTAACCCGAGAAACCTGGGTTGGATCCTAGCTACTATGTCCTGTTTTGCTCTATGAATCAAAGGTGTAGAAGGTAAAAAATAAACATAGAAATTCGGATTTTAAAATGACATGTTTAATTCTCCAGTCATGTTCTTCATGCCTAAATCACAATACAATGGTTTTATAAATATTCAGATCTTAGTGCAATAGCTGTTGCACTCTTATGCAAAAATGCATGAATACAGAATTTATTTTAGGTGCAGATTCGCATATTATAGATAATAATTTTATTTTATGAAACTAATTTTCTATACACTTTTTCAAACAATAAATTACATATCTGATACAATAAAATTATACTACGGGCAAGTATCCAGTACAATACAATGTAAAAATATCATAGCTATTATTTCAGTGAAATTAATTATATCGTCTGTTATTATGATATAATGAATTTCCGTAATAAAATAAGTACATTTTATGTTGGCAACAATTATTATTATATTATTATATATGTGTTGGCAAATTTTAGCCTAGCTTTGAAAATTTCAGAACTTGAAATCCATATTTAGAGCCATTTTCTATTTAATATCTATTTCTCCGGAAACATCTATCTAAAAATCTGTCGGTGCATTATATCATTGCTATAATTAAGCAGTTTTAGTATACGAATTCAGTTTTTAAATTCAGTAATAGGGAAATATTATGATTCTATGCTTAAGATGAAGTAATCATCGTGGCAACCTAGAATCATTACCTATCATGGGATATCATTGAATTAATTACGTATGATATTATTTAATAGAATGAAGAAAACTTTTATTAATATATTTTTAAGTTTTGATTCAATTTTCATGAAATTTGAAATGATTCGACAAAAGTTTGCAACGATTAAATATATTACATTTAAAACAATTCGGCTTGATTAGTTTTTGCGCTGTTAGACTGCAAAAAAAAAAAAGAAAAAAAATATTGATTTTATGGTATAATACTGACATCCAAACTGCCAGTACTATACTGCTGCGCATGCGTACTAGTGTATTACTGCCTATTTCACTGTTTATTACTGTTCGTTTTACAGTATAATACTGGCAGTTCGAATGCCAGTATTATACCCGTACAATCAACATTATTCCCCAGTGTATATGCGGACTATATGTGTTACGTATTTATATAATTAAGAACACACCTAAAAAATTTTGCTATAAATAATGATATTTTTCACGATTAGCCATTTTAACTAATATGAAAGTATTAAAAAATCTTCTTAGCTCAAAGGCTATCAAAGCCTGAGAGCTAATGTGCCCGCCCGTTCTGTATGTACGTAACGTGATAACTCTTGATAGAAATAACCGTTTTGCTTCAAATTTTGTTTATAGGTTCATTGTGATAAGGGGCTTCCTTGTTTAGTTTACGGGGTTCATTGGTTAAGTATAAAGAGAGGAACGGGGGGATACCCCCCCCCCCCCTTAATTCAGATAATTGTGCTTTTCAGACAGAATTATCCGATGTTCTTCAAATTTTGAATATAGGTTTATTGTGATAAGGCACTTCTCTGATTAATTTTGGGGGTTCATTGGTTAAGTATAAAGAGGGGGGACGGACGGCTAATTCCCTCTTAATTTATTGTCGGTTTCTTTATTTTTCGAGGGGCATTATTCTTTGAAATAAGAGTATAATATACAATTTGTGTCAATAGCCTTCGAGCTCAGTGACATCAGTAATAACTGGGCACTTTTCTTTTTATTGTTGTAGTTAGTGGCATATCTAAGAAAATATACTAAATGTAAAAAGTGTATATTGGAGTTTTTTATTAAAAACTACTTCAAGGTAATTCTGTATACACTCGGGTAAGCTCGTGTTGGATTCCCTAGTATAAATTAAGTGAAACTTTTAAAATATTTTCTGAATTTCAAAAGTATTTTTATTTGCAAGCATTTGTTTTTAGGGTTCCGTATTTAAAAATTAAAAACGGAACCATTATAAGATCATTCTTGTGGCCGTCAGCCCATCTGTCAGAGACCTTTTTCTCGTAAACTATGGGACGTGTAAAGTTCAAAATTGGTGAAAGTTATAAAGCCTTTTTACCCACATATTTTCAGATTATTAGCCCTTCAGAAATATGTTTAGGAAAAATTTAGTGGGCTAACTAAGTTACTTGAAAAAAAAAAGTTTCCTTTTTATATATTGTGTGAAAGATCTCGTAATAGCGAACTCACAAATATATTTGTTTTAATTTTAGATATTATATTTTCAGAGATATCATGGAAAATGCACTGCAAAAATATGCCCCCCTTCTCCCCTCTGTTTCAGAATCTACTGACACTAAAATTATGAAAAAATTAGGGCTAGTAGAAGTGTATTTAAACCTTGCAGGAAAACTGTAGAGATTTTCCTAGGTAATATAGTTTGTGAGATAAACGTATTTTTCCGTTACACAAAAACTTTATTTTTCGAGCTGTCAATGGGGAAGTTGAAGAGCACACGAGGAAAAATCATCCAAAGATATTTAATAATGATTTTCGAAAGGAAAATGCCGGTAATTAGCCAAGATATTTGTTACGTTACTTGAAAAAAAATATTTTATATATACCGTGTAGCGTATCGTTCGAAACATCTTGTAACATCAAGCTCAAAAATATATTTGCTTTAAATTTAGGTATTATATTTTCGGAGATATCGTCGGAGGTAACTGGAAAATTATGCCTCTCCCCTCCTTTTTCCGAATCTACACGAAACTAAAATTATGAAAAATTTAGGGGTAGTAAGAGTTTATTAATTAATAAATAGTAATTGGTAAATTCAATATACGGAACCCTTTGAGAGGTAGTTATACTCGGACTTGTCCGATTTATTATTATACTCAACGATTACTATAAGACTTGGTTTCTCCAAAAATATTTTATAAAAGAATATAGAAATAATCAAGCATGATTAATGTGTAGAAAATTAAATAAATGTGCAGATTTTGAAAATTTATAAATAGCAAAATAGCGTAAAATTTATTTACATTGATAATGTAGCAAGTCGTATTTGCTAATTTTGTGTATTTAAAATAAAACGAAAAAAAAAGCAATAAAATGTTTAAATATTTTAAAAAATCAGTGTTTTAACAAGGTGTAATTTTCCAACTGGACGAAAAATGTCCGGGCCAGGATTCCAAACTGCGAACTCTTAGCTGAAGCCGCCACGCTCTACCAACTGAGCTATCCCGGTCGAACCTGGAGGGCATAATTCATCCAATTTAGCTCAATTGGTAGAGTGTGGCGGCTTCAGCCAAGAGATCCCAGGTTCGAATCCTGGCCCGGACATTTTTCGCCCATTTGGAAAATTACAACTTGTATGATACCTATACCAATTTGAAATAATTGTGTTAAAATTAATTAGTGTTTTAAGTCTAGAACAAAATGTTCATTTAAAAGGTCGACTAAATATATTGATTGGCAAGCATCGCATTTATTTTTGACTTCAATTAAAAACGATTTTTATGTGACTTTGAAACCGTTCCGTGTAAGGTTTAAATTTAAATTGGTAAAGAGGCATTTGCTGTAGCTAATTATAGCTATAGCCACTATGACCTTTGTTGAGCTGGACACCACAGGTGTAAAGAAAAAAATAATAAACATAAAAATTGTGTTTTTCATATGGCATGTTTAATTATCCAGACATGTTGTTCATACATAAAACACAACTTTCAATGAAGAAATTCAAATCCTGGATGTTTTAAAGATACAACCTGCTAGTTTAATCATCTACAAATTTATTAAAAGTTTACAAAATCTATTGTAGATATTGCGTATTATGCATACTTTTACTGTTTTAAAAACATATAATATAAACGATGTTTAAATAATATTTTACGTATGAAATTGACCAACAACCAGCAATAACTATTACTTGTAAAATATCTCTTAAGCTATATACTGTTCTTTGAAATTGCAACATTGGCAAATCTGAGAGATATAAAATAAGCATTAGGCAAATGATTTGGCCAATGTCACAATAAGCTTTACCACTGGTGGACGCCCCACCAGTGGCTGAGAGGTTGTGCTCTCGAAGCTGGTAGACGGGAGGTGCTGGGTTCGATCCCAATCGCGCCCGTCGGCCTAATCGTTCGGAGTTTTCGTGGTTTTCTTCGAGCCGTGGATTTATCCATGCGTAAATACGGATTAGGTTCCCTTAGAAAGACCCCCACGAAGGGCACTCCCCCCGGGCCTATATCCCTAGTGTAGATAATTGGCCGTCAATAATCAACCCAACCCAACCCAACCCACTGGTGGACTTTGATTGGATGCTCGTGAGTCGGGCTTTTCAGCTTCTAAAGTCTAGTTATTTCCTGAGAGCCGATAGCACTTGCTAGCCATTTAAGACTTGGAAGTATAGACTTTTTCACTCTAATTTCAGTTGGTTAATCATGATTTTATTCGCTTTCACACTTTCATAAGCGTTCAAAATAGGACTTCTTATTTGAAAGTACATTTTTATTTTTTCAACTTATTTTTATTAATATAGAAAACAAATTTCAGAAATTTTAATATTATAATTTGAATACGTATGTCTAAAATACTGTTTTCCAGCTTTTTTTTTAAAAATAATTTGCAGATAACACATTCCAAATTTAACAGGGACTTTCCGGTAATCTGTTATAAAATAATTAACTATAAAGCAATAACATTCTTATTTATCATAATACGTTAAATAATGCCCATCTCTCATGAATATAGAAAGGTCATATTGAAAGTTAAAGATGTTTTAAACTAAGCGAGCAAAGCCAGGAGCGATAAAATATCAGCCCTTCAACCGTACGGAACAACAGGAGGACGGTGAATATGCCATTGACCTGTTAAGAGCCTACGCTAGTCACGCGAAGAAGCGCTCCAGCTAATGTTAAGTCTATGGGAAGGTTATCGCGCGATTTCTCGCACGCATTTTAATATTTTTAAATGATTCTTTTTGCATAGGATAGCTGAGGTCGATCTCTAACGTTGTTAGTTTTTACTTTTTTGATTTTGGTTACGGTTTTTTTGTAAGCGTACATTTTCAATTTTGGAACCGGTTGGAACTGGTTCTGAAAGTGAAATTACCCTTATATAAAAAAAAACTGGAACCAACTGGAACTGGTCGCGTGACTAGTGTAGGCTCTTAAAGCAGAATTATGGAAGTAATGAGAGGCAAGAGCAACATATCCGCACTTACGAAGAGGAGAAAGGACTCTTTTGAAAGCGAAGAGTTAGACCCAAAAAGAACCATGTTTGGTAAGGAAAGCTGCAGTGGCGTGAGTGAGTAGGAGAAGATCCAAGAATACCACTAAAACCAGATGATAGGATCTACCCTTTTCCGAGCAGTCCCAGTCATCCTAATGGAGCCAGTGGAAATAAAGAGGTGTTAAGTAGATTTTAGTTTGTTGAAAAAAGCAAAGACTTTCTTCTTCGTGTTTCTCCAATAACCGCTAAAACCATAAGATAGGAGACTATAACTTTATTGCTGAAAGGGTCGTTTGCCACAACAAATTCCAAAAGCTAAACTTCGTTTGATTTAATATGAAATTTCTGTCATGGAATAATGCATTTTTATATTATAAAATAGTGGTAGCTTGGTAGTTAATTTAAACATACGCGTTTATTTTGACCGTTGCGCCAACGCAACACCAGGTCGTTATATGTTAATGAAACACTTCTACCTTCATTTATGGACTTACGTTTTGTGCACTGACCTTTAAACGAACATACATGAGTTTGATTTTGAGTAGTCATTATTGTAATCCCTCATCATAAATAAAGCAAATTTTGTGTCTACTTTTGCCTCTTCAATCCTAGGCATTCAAAAAGAGTTGATTAAACTGTAAAAACAAAAATTAATGTTTCATTATATAGTCAGAAAAATTATGAAAATATGTCGTATTCCATTGTACCCATGATTCAGAAAAGCGTTCATTAATCTTCAAAAACTTCTGAAAGCAATAGATTCCCGAATCTTAAAAAAACATTTACGAAACAAAAGTCATAATGAACAGAGGAAAGTATTTTCAACTAGGTAAATTATATTCAATGATTGGAGTATCATGTTTGAGATTTATTTAAACATAGGGACCAGGAATCGAACATGGGTACTTTGGCTTGCCGTGCTAACGCTCTTCCTACTGAGCTATCCCGATGATATCCTGGCTGGCATATTTCACTCTTATTTGTTGTACAATTATGCGAACTGCAGCCTGTTGGAATAAATCTCAACTATGATACTCCAACCATTGGATATAATTTACCTAGTTCAAAATAATTTCCTCTGTTCATTATGACTTAATTACATGGTATACAGGAGTTTCCGTATTAATTCAGATTCATCATGTAAAATGCTATAGTTATAGTTCGGATGAGTGAAATTAGTGCTGCAGTTTGCAGCCTTGTCCAGCAAATAAGAGTGAAATATGCCAGCCGGGATATGGCTGGAATAGCTCAGTAGGAAGAGCGTTGACACGGCAAGCCAAAGTATTCATGTTCGAGTCCTGGGCCCGGCATCTTTCGCTCTGCTGGAATAAATCTCAACTATGATACTCCAACCATTGGATAGAAACAAAAGTCTATCTTGCTTCCATCAATTATCGGGAAAATTACAAAGTCGTTTGTAGAGTGTAATAATTTAATTTCTGTAACGGGTATCAGCACGCATTATCGTTTTTTCGGATGCTATGAATTCTTAAGCAAACATTTTTTAACTGAACAATTTATATTGTAAAATCTAATTCGAACGTACCCAAACATTATGGGAAGAAAGAGACTTCTGTATCGGTAATGCTTCTTTAATTCTCGGATATCTATTGGTTTTTGATGTCTCTGAAATAAATGGAATGCTTTCCAATATTGTGGGTAACTCGGAAGAGGTTATATTATATTTTAGTAAAAATTCTTGGTAGATTAATATTTTTTTACAGTATACGTTAAATATTTTAAAATTGTTTGCACACATACATAACGACTGTATTTATAAAATAATAAATTTCTCTAGTTGAAAAAGCTAGCGATGCCCTGGAGTCGTTCTGTGTCAATGTATACAGTCATTATCACTTTCTTCTATTATATCGAAACCGTCTGCATATTAAAACATCAAAATTGGTAATTTTATAAGGAAATGTATGATAAAAACTTAGCCCCGTCGTTAGGCGGGTCAAACGTCATGCCCAGTTCTGAGGAACTTTTAATGAGCATGGCCAGGATGAGTCCTGTGTGGTCTATGGCTGGCGGAGGCACAATCACCTGCGCATCATCCCCATTTTTCCAAACGATTGATGGCATAGTCACTGCAATAGCATATTAAAATACAGGGTGATTTTTTTTAAAGTTGTGAAAGTAAAACTCTATAACAAAAGAACCACTGATCCAAATGACTTGAAATTTCACCAGTGTGCTGCCAAAGCAATGGGAATATTTTAGGCGTAGTTAAAAAAAAAACTTAAAATCGCATCGACAGATGGCGTTGTAAATGCAGTAAAGTCGGGAGACGAGCTTGCGCACGATACATGCACAGTAGCGATAAAAACGTGAAGCATGCACACCTCGTGTTCATTATTTTACGGATATCCTCACAATAACTGTGCTATTGACGGACCGTGCGTTGCTTGTGAAACTGTATTATCAGAATAATGACAGCACAGCAACTTCTCTCTGGAGATTTAGGACACTTAAGAATCTAAGAAAAGGTCCAATGACGACAGAAGTCCTACGGAAGATGGTTTTGAAATTTGAATAGATTGGACGTGCGCAAGCTCGTCTCTCGACTTTACTGCTTATACAGCGCCATCTGTCGGTTCAATTTTAAGTTGTTTTTTTTAAACACGCCAAAAAAATTCCCATTGCTTTGAGAGCATACTGATGAAATTTCAGATCATTTGGATCAGTGTTTCTTTTGTTATAGGGTTTTACTTTCACAACTTTAAAAAAAATCACCCTGTATATATAGTGAAATTAAAATTTGCTCAACAATTGAAAAAGCATATTTTATAATAGTTGACTAACTGGTGCATCGATCTATGTGTATTTCAGGAGTATGAGTTATATTCGGCTGTTCATAATCTCAGTTCAAGTGAACATTTCTTTGTAAAAAGTCGTGCATTTTTCTTTTGTTTCAGATTTGTTATTGTGTTTAAATGTACACTTTGACATGTGCATTTAAATAATTTTACTTTTCATATGATAAAAAATAATTAAAATTGAAAATGGGTTAATATTAAACCTTTTTAGAACTAATTTGTTGAAATATATTTATTGAAATATATTGTCTAAAATATTCAAAGCTTTTTAAAGCTGTGTCGGGGTTTGTAGGACCATTTTTTAATTATATTCGTATTGGTTATAGTTATGAATGCATTTTTTTGTAAAAGGATATTCCGCATGTTGTTGCCACTTTTAGATATCAATGTCTTTAAAGAAGGACTGCAAATCTATTGAAAATATTGAAGAAATAACATCTCAATACTATAGAGACTCAACTTAGCTAAATTACTAAATGCAAGTAGTATATATAAACAGGGTCATTCATAATTCCCTCCGGGGTTTCGAAACGTTATAGTAAAAAAAAACTAAGACGAATATGAAAAAAAGAAACATATGAAATTATTCCGAAACTATTCAAGTTTTACTTACATACATTACAGGTGTTCTATGTGTGAACCCTTGGTCACATGGCATACATCCATGCGATAGTCCAGTTCCTGCCATACTCCGTTTCTTTAAATTTCCGGTACCACACATGAATTGTTTTGTCAGTTGGTCCCTGTTTTCGATATTTATTACGAAAGGCCCGTTGAACTGACACCACTGATTCAGATTTAAAGAAACGGAGTATGGCAGGAACTGGACTATCGCATGGATGTATGCCGTGTGACCAAGGGTTCACACATAGAACACCTGTAATGTATGTAAGTAAAACTTGAATAGTTTCGGAATAATTTCATATGTTTCTTTTTTTCATATTCGTCTTCGTTTTTTTACTATAACGTTTCGAAACCCCGGAGGGAATTATGAATGACCCTGTACATTATATACATTGGTTTGTATAAATAATTAAACATCTATGTGTAGTAAAATTAGCAACAGTTAATTAAACGTTACTTGTAAATAAAACAAACCTAACAAAAATTATTTTCCTCTTATAAACAGTAAACGATTATGTAAACGTTGTATTATATAGTATAGGGTAAATCTTGCAATCGTTTTAAAATTCGAATTTTTTTTTTTTTTTTTTTTTTTTTTTTTTTTTTTTTTTTTACTTACCCATCATACGTAGTACAGGGTAAGTCTTGTAATCGTTTTAAGAATCCAAAACATTTCTTTTGACGTATTTACATGTTTCAGACACTGGAGATTCCGATAAACATATTTTTAGAAAAATAAAATGCCGCCCGTCTGTCTATGTGTGCGTCTGAGTGTCTGTAAACGCTCTAACTCCCGAATAAATTGAGTTAGAGACTTGAAATTTGGTATGTACCTAGTATGTAACAATGGGAAGAAGCCTATTGAATTTCAGTAACCTCGATTATCCGGAAGACTCTAAATATTCGTTCTGATAAAAGGTATATAAAAATTTTCGAAACTGTTTATTTTAAGGAGTGAATATAAAATACAATAAATAAATAAATAAAAACATAATTTTTTCATAAAGGCTGAAGTCGATTGGATAATTAGTTGCCGAGATATTTGTAATTATATTTCCCACACTCTTCGATTTTTAATGCACTATATTTCATTCAAATTCAAATTCAAAGCTGTATTTTAATTGGAAATGAGACGCTTAATCCGACGCAGTAAACTGTTAACTAATATGACTATCAGTTTTGGAGTTATAAGGATGTTTCTTTTACACAATTCACTAATAGAGCATTTAAAGTTTATGACGCCATCAAGCCACGATTTTATTTGAATTGCAATGCATTTTATAAATAGTGTACATATGTTTTATTTTCATATTTTATTTTATGCATATCTATGATGGGTAAATATTATGGTGGTCCCTAACGACTAGTTTTTTTTTAATAAATGCATGAATTTATGTACATAAAATACATACATTATTTAAGCGTTATTTACTAATAGCAAGTCAACAGCAACGATTTTAATTTTAAAACACATGACAAATTATTTTTCCCAGGATTTTGACTCAAATAATCCACTGTGCGACGGTGGGACCCGTGCCCTAAAAGGGACCACCACATAACACTTGGGGACGTGCCAGAGTCCCCCAGCAGCTCCGTGATTTAGACACGCAAAAGGGAGCTGGGCCCTGGACATTAGGCCAGGTTTCACAGCACGTACTTATTGTACCACTGCTCTCGGACTCGAAAATCTACAGAGATAGTCACTAGCTCCTTTGCTATGGTAATAAATTCATTATAAATACGACGAATCAAACAATTGTTAAATATTTTTAAGCGGTATTTAATGTTAAAATTATTCAAGAATGACCATGGGCTCTTTTATAGAGTGACATGGGCAATGATATTTTTTAATTCATTTAAAATAAATTATCATGACAAAAGTACAAAGAAATGTAATGCATTGAAAATGAAATCGTCCATTTTATTCAAAAGGTTATAAATAAATTTCTATATTACAAAATTATGATTCAATAGAAATTTAATAAATTGGGGAATTTCGTAAACAGGGTATGCTGTAAATTTAGCAACAATGCTTTAAAAACAATCGAAACTATTAAATGATTTTTATTTAAAACGTGATCGAGATTCTTTTTCTTTTCTGATTGAAATGCACAATTAAAACAATAACTTTGATGATAAAGAAATATCCATTTTTTCAATCCAAATGACACAAATACCGATTTTTTTTAATTCCAGTCTCAAGAAAACATCAAAACGTTTATATCGCAGTATTAACTATTCATAATATCCATAATAAATAAACATTTTTTTTTTCTTATTTCTTCTTCTTATTATTATTATTTGTATAAAATATTATTCAGCCATCGACGAAGCAATATTTGTACAATCTGTTATACAAAGATATTAATTACACTAATAATTCAATTCGAAGTATAATAATTTAAATTTTTCGGATACGTTTATAAAGCACTTTTCATTTAATTATATGTGAATTACATTATAAAAGTTTATTACTGTATCATTGGAATCTATCTAAGTACTTATTTAATGATACACTAATTAAAATAATTTTTATGATGATTTGGATGCACTAGAGATTTTAAATACTGAAATTAAAGGCATGAAGATCACTTATCTACACTTGACTAATCTTGAATTAACAGTTTATTTCAAAATTATATTTTCTAAAAAAATTAATCTTAAAATAGTTCTGATATTGATCGCAACTATAAATTCTACTACCCTAGAGTATTGAGCTTACTTGAATTAGATATTTTTGTGGAGTTTTTAAGAGTAAAGTATTTATTTACTTTTAATTTATTTCAACGTCGTAAATTTGTAAATTAGTTTTAATCTTTTAATAAGCTTCTTCAATGTGAAAGAAAATACAGTTCTAATATAATTAATCTCTTTAACACTAATTCTTTAAAAAGAATATTAGTGATATGTATGCAGAATAAGGAATTACAACATGCATAATTCAAAGTTTTTAAGAGTAAAGTAATTATTTACTTTTAATTTATTTCAACATCGTAAATTTGTAAATTAGTTTTAATCTTTTTATAAGCTTCTTCAGTGTGAAACAAGATACAGTTCTAATATAATTAATCTCTTTAACACTAATTATTTTAATAGAATATTAGGGATATTTATGCCGAGTAAGAATCACATCATGCATAATTCAAAGTATTTAATTAAACAGTGACATTTTAATCATGGAAGAAATATAATGAAATATATTTCTAATGTTATTATCATACACTTAAAGTATATGTTGTTTCTATTGTCCGCAGATATGTTCACAGAACATAAAATGCTCACATAGAAACACATTACATATATACATGTTTCAAACTAACCGATCATGGAAGGAATCCCAATAAAATTCATAGTCACTCTGATTATGGAAAACAGAATACAAGACATTATGAATTTAAAATATTAAAATTCTGCCTTATCTACAGATTTTATTTGTCTAAAATATATTTAAATATCGAATATAACTTAAAAAATAAAATGAAATATAATTTGTAGTAATATCAGGAGCGTAAATAAAATTTGCGAATAACCATTTTTTTTATGTGCGTAAGACGACGCTTATGCTCGGTGATAAGTGCGAATATCTTTTGACTAGATCAGGTTTTTAAATCTGTCAAGCTATCAATGATGTATATAATAGGTTATTATAATAAAAATTGCATTCCATTTGAAAAAAAAAAAATAAGAAAACTGAAACTCTATTTTTACTTTACATATTTTTTTTATTATAGTTGTCATCCTATAGTTTTAATTTACTGAAATTTTAAATGCAAATAAAAAAAAACAAATTCAAATTTTTAAAATCTTAGAGCACTAAAAACTCATAAAACTTATTTAATCAAATTAATCGCAAGAAGAAATTTAAATGGACCAATTTCCGTCATCAAATGAAATATTCTGGAGTTATTTCAAATATTAGATTTTAAATATTATGAAGAAGTATCAATCAGCACATCGCTAAAGGAAAAAAAATTCAATCCACGCCTTAACACTTTTTGTTAATTTAATACTGGTAATTAGGTTTAAAGGGTCAGGTACCTATAAAACTGACAACTTACATGTTATATTGACTTTAATATGGATTACAATAACTCCACATATGTTTAACGTTTGGATATGAACTTTTAAACACACTGTGGTTTCGTGGTCGCATACATATAATTAAACATATCATATCGTGTTAAACGAAAAAGTTTTATTTCAAAATAATAATTGAAAAATGACATGATGATGAAATTTTAGATGATATTTACAAGACATTTTTGTACAATCTCAGGAACCCCATAGGACCAGGTCCCTCTTTCTAGAACTCAAAAACCAGACTGCGCACACTGCCGAAAAAACTCTTTCTCCTCCTCACTGCATAATCTTTTTATCTTCTTTGATTATCCCACCCTTATTTCTCCTCCCAATTCCAATTATACACCCAGAGTACATCGAAATTCATTTCTTTGGTCTTGCTATTCACACCAACACTTTCCTAACACATTTTACACTCCTTCAGATGATCTTATTATAGATAAAGTTCACACACATTTAGCAAGGCTATTCAAGGTATGAAAGCTTTTCATTTTTGCATGAAATGAACTAAGAATTTCCTTTCTCCAGGATAATCCTCTTTCAATATGTTTCAATCAAGAACTATTCACATTATTCTGGAATTATTTTAATCCCATCAGAAAGAATCAAGTTGATGGTCACTAAGTCCTCCCAACACATTAAAGGATATATATATATATTAATTTGAATTTGAATTTTTTTTTAATGTATTAAATGAATTCACCTTGCGCGCAGGATTTCTCATAATTGACTTGTCATAGTGAACCATTTCTTTATTGAATATACTTATAATATGTGTTTAAAATGACCTACACTGAAAGATATATAATAATTACATATTCAGACAAAAATGTAAAAATCAAAATCAAAATTTTGAATTCTTTTAAATAAAAATAGTCATATTGCTTAATTTTTTACTTGATGAACATACTACTAGGTCATTGTGTGCATCTATAAGGTTCATACCTTCAGTTAAAATTTCATGAACTTCCATCCAACCTTTTCTAAGAAATCATGTGCGTAATGAACAAAATCAGCGTTTTAAGAAAATTGACTTTAAAGATCAAATTAGCCCCTAATCATATAAAAAGCGTTCAAACTATTTTAGATTCAACTTTCCTTCGTTCCGAATTTTTGCATGGGGTATCTTTTAAAATGTTTCTAAATATTAAAGAAATAATATAAGCTATTAAAAAAATGCAAAGGTTTGCTTTTTTTTTTTTTTTTTTTTTTTTTGCAACTCACGTTTTTTGCAGATAGGCCAGAAATGCAGCAGTTTTTCAGAAATTTAAGATTGGGACTTTGAATATTTTTTGTGGAATATTACACATACGGTCATTGCTTTATTAACGTGTCATTATGTAAAATAATATGTTCGGTGTTCCTAGTCATGCAGGTACTCTCTTATGGATAAAAGAATTCAAGAACACTCATTATTATAATTATATGATTTTATTTATAAAATAAACATGCATGCTGGTAATGAGTTTATAGTTTCATGCAAAATGCAAGTACATGCCTTTAAAATCGGAAATCATGTGATATAAGTAGAAATGGAAGTATTACAGAAAACAAAAATACGACGTCGGACGTTTAGCAACTAGAAAGCATCATAAAATATTTTACATGGAACTATGTTTTATTGATTATTTTTATTAATAAGAATATTTAATTAAAATTACGAAAACATTCTAAAATGTTGCCCTGCGTATTAAAAGTTAACTATAACGATAACATCTGAAACAAATTCAGTACAAGAAAAATTATAAATAAAAATTCTTTGAATAGCCGTTCTCGTTGTTGCTATTTTTTCATTATTAGAAATTTCAGAACATTAAAACTGTTTTAAATCAACTTTGTGTCCTGTCAGAAAACTTCCAATTGTTTGACAGAACGTTTAATAAATAACATTTGTCAATATATTTAAAATATAAATATAGATATTAAAAAATGTTTGCTATGACATGGCAAATAAGGAAAATGCTAACACATTTTTTTGCAAATGTAAAAATGTTTTATTCTGATAGTTGATGTTTTATTGCATCTGTGATGTTTAATATATCTTTAAAAATAGAAAGAGGATAGACAGAAGAGCGTAAATTACACTATGATAAATATTATACGTGATCATCTGCTAAAAAATGCTTTATTAATAGAATCACAATGATAAAATAGTTGCACCCATTATAAAATTAAAATAATAATAATATATGTTCAGCATTCGATTGCACTAAAACATATTTATGTGTAGTAAGAAATCTTAAAGGAACTGCTCTTCGTTAAGACGCATAATATCATCATTCTGAATCACCGAAGTTTTTATACTATAATTACGTAATAGTTGTTTGATTTTTTCATAAATTTATAAAAAAATATATTTACGCATTGATGTATTAATTAATCTGTCGCATGACAGTATACTGCATTTTCAAGATTATTTACGAGCAATATAAATTGAGAAAAAAATTACATATAAGTTGAAAAAATTATATTAATACTGAAAAAAACAATATATGCTAACAAATTTAAATGTCAGCACACTCATTTAAAACAAGCTGAAAATTGCACGTCAAACATGACAAATAATGTGCGTTCGTATTATAACTACTTTCATAAGTATCCAAATCTTGGTACAATAGCTGTTGCACTCTTATGTTCAAAAATGCATGAATACAAAATTTATTTTAGGAGCAGATTTTCATATTATAGATATTAATCTTATTTTATGAAATTAATTGTACACATAACATACAAAATTTATTTTATGTGCTGATTTTCATTTTATAGATATTAATCTTATTTTATGAAATTAAGTTTCAATACATATTTACAAACAATTAATTGCAATTCTGTTACATTAAAATTATATTATGCGCAAATATCCAATAAAAGACAATGTAAAAAAATCATCGTTGCTATTTTAGTGAAATGAATTACGTCGTCTGCTATTATAATATGATTAATTTCCGTAATAAAATAGTCGGTAGATTATGTGATAGCTATATTTAAACAATTTTAGTATACAAATGCGGTTTTAAAATTCAGTCATGCGCAGATAATATGAATCCATCTTAAATATGACGTAATCACAATGGCAACCTAGAATCATTACAAATCATGAGATATAATTGAATTGATTACGTATGGTAGGATTTAATAGAATGAAGAAAACTTTTATTAATATCTTTTTAAGTTTTGATTCCATTTTCATAAAATTTAAAATGACTCGACAAAGTTCTGCAATAATTATATTTATTAAATTTCAAACCATTCTGTTGGGTAGTTTTTGCGCTGTTATATGCAAACAGACGAATGGACCAAACAACGACTATAGGTGCTACGTATTTATATAATTACGAAAGCAGCTGTTTTGCCAACCTCCCGATTTTTTTCATACCAGTATTTTTATGAAAAAATATTTGTTTTAATTAATCGTGCAATTTCTGCTATTTAATAAATCGAAAATTTTGTATGATTTTACTGGTATTCAAAAAATCGGGAGGTTGGCAACTATGAATGTGTTTGTGGAATACTAAAAATACAAACATAGGATACAGACATAATAAAAATTGAAATACAAAAATGGAAATAGTTTATATAGTGAACATTCAGTTTAGTCCTACTTTAGCAAATGTTCTTGAATGTGATAAAAACTAACATATCACTGTATTTAATGAATTCATCTGAAAGAAGACTACTAGAAAACAGCAGTGCACCTCGCTCATCAGCAAACAGAAACAAAATATATGTTCTAATTTGGAACGTTCTGGAAGTCTTCTCTTGTCTTCTACGCTTTCCAAAATATCTGAACGGGACGACGTTCCTGCTTCTGCTACATTAAAGTCCCACACAATATACTGAATTTTCCAGAAAATTTAAGAGTTTGAGTTCAGTTTTGACTGAAGTTGTATGGTTGATCTTCTGAGTTTTTTCAATATCTTGTTATGAAAACTTATTTTAGTTATTTTTGTTGCATTATGCTGCGATTGCTAGCGGAACAGAATGCACCAACTCCTTAAATTGCTATATTTTAACGGAATAGTATTAATATAAAAATTGTGTAATTCTGAATACTGTTCCTAGTCGACTTTGATTTTAAAGAACTTTTTACTTGCAATACTATTCATAAAACATATATACATATATATAATTTTCAAATATAGTACTTCCAATATATCTGGTGTCAAATATTATAAAGTTTTTACTTCATTTTAAACATGTTTAACAGTGGTATAAAGTCTAATAATTTCTAAAACTATAAAAAAATGTAACTTTAAAAAACGTAACAAAATACAATATTCATATTTCATTGTTTAATTTAATTTAACTATTATAGATTGTATTTAATTAGCTGTTTTTTTTAATATATTTTCAGTATTTAAACCAAATTTAGAAAAATAAACTTATACCTTTATATAACCTTTAAAAAATTCCTTTGTTATAATAGTAGTCCAAGTTTCATGATATAAGTATTTGTTTTCTACTCTAAGCTGTGGAAATATTTTTGACAAATACAGATTTACATTTCCATATTTCATAAACAGCAATCTTTTTCCTTTCAAAAAATATCTTATCTTATCTCACCACACTATAAAGATCATGTTTCTATAATATTTTCAAAAAGTATAGATTTTGTGAAAAGAAACAGAATTCATAATGTATCTAAATCCAAAACAGCTTTAACCTTCGAAGCATCATTAATATTTATGAGAGCTTTAACATGAACAACTTTGTGTTCGTAGGTAGGAGCCACAGACAAAGAGCTTACTTTTTTATCTGTCTTTATCCATGTTGGGATCTAAAAATGCGTCGAATTTTGAAAAATGAGATTTTGAGAATAACAGCTCAAGAGGTTCAAACAAAGTAAACACATAATCTAAGCTTCAAACTGTTATATTCCCCCGTTTCTCTTATACATATATTCATTATTTTTAAGAGTAATAGATGCCCATAGGAATACTCATTTAATACAACTGCTCGTAAACTTAAGATAAATAAAAGTGATATAAAAGAAATATAATATACTTGTTATAATTTTATTAAAATTTCATTTAAATATTTCCAAGGAAAGAAGCGTTAACTAAAATTAAACGCGGTACATAGAAATTTAAAAGGAATTACAGGCATGTGGAAATTATAGTCAAAACATAATGTGTACATAAACACAATGTTTTTATTGTTCATTTCACTTCGGGTATATTTATTCAGTTTTCAGAAGAAATATTACCTAAGAGAATTAGGAACGCTACACAATGCAAATTACAAATTAAATAAGTTGTTTATTGCTACCTTATGGATTACTTTAACAAATGTATAAAAATTTAATCTTAAAATAATAATCCTATCAATCCAACTAATCCCTATCATCTGCTGTTATTTCGGCTTCTAGCTAAGATTTCGAAAGAAACACGCGTCTTTTATACATAGTTAAACATTAAAGAAAACTTACTTTTCGGGATATAGAAAAATATGCTAACATGAGAAGGAAATAAAATAATATGTATTTTGATTACATTTTGTAACGAAGAAAAATTATGAAAATAGTGAAAAAAAAATTGGTCCATACTGAAAAATGTACACCGGAAAATAATCTATGTATTAATACTTAAATAATTAATTTGGTTGAACGCATTTCTGATGCTTGTATATTGTGCAATAAAGCTATCTAATGTGTGTCTTTTATTTCATTAAGCTAACCGGGAAATAATGTAAAACATGTATATTTTGGCAAAAGGTTGCGTCTTTCATTTAATGTATAAGTTGTGACGTTATTATTTTTATTGTTAGAAGGCTTAAAAGCCCTTAAATAAAAGACTGTCGCCTTGTGTGGGGAATATTACTCATTGTAGGTCTGATATAAAATGTGTTGACTTTTGATTTAATTTGTAATCTAAACTTTATTTATTCCTTTTGTAAAAAACCATGTTGTAAATCTCAAAAAGAATACATAATATTTAATTAAACTTTTTATTAAGGAGTATACATACGAATAAATAAAGAGCCAATTATATAAAATTCAATATTAATGCAGCATCTGTTAGAGTTTCTTATCTATACGGTTCATTAAATAAAATAAACTGAAATGTCGATTGAAAATCTAAAATACGACTATAATTCCTATTTTTTGGTGTCACTGAAAAGCTATTCCTATGTGAGTCTGTTACGACTTCCCGAACGCAGCACGCTAAGAAACATTTATAGAAATTGAAGGAATCATTACAGAATAGAATTAAGCTGGAACAGTGAAGTATCGTTAGAATTTGGATGAATGGCAGCGTGAGACCAATAAAAATTCGCTTCCGCATAAGCCGTCCAACACGGTTACAACTCTAATATGATTTTCTAGTACCATGTCTGGCTGTTTAGCAATGTTGCTTTCAATACATGTAAGTACAACCTGGATGTAGGGAAATT
This sequence comes from Maratus michaelseni, assembly GCA_963931845.1. Classification (NCBI taxonomy): domain Eukaryota; kingdom Metazoa; phylum Arthropoda; class Arachnida; order Araneae; family Salticidae; genus Maratus; species Maratus michaelseni. The sequence continues at coordinate 175,413,576 of OZ007594.1, forward strand.
TTAACAGTGACTATGTCATTCATAATTATCTCAGCTGGGACACACATTTGTCTTAGAATTCTATATGCATATAGATACATAGATGCATCCCACTTAGCCGACCATGACCAATATGTTTCGAGGCGATATGTTTCATGGGTCTGGACCTATCCATATCCTATGCTATATTGAATTTAATATTCAGTTTACGTAATACGTAATACATATACAGTTTACATAATGTATATGCACATTGCAAAATATACAGGGCTCATGTATCAAACATCCACTATTAACAAACTGAAACATTATACATAACTTTGTACACAAAACCCACGAGTGGCTGAAAGACGAAGTCCCTAGTCTCCAGCAAGATCATAAATATAAATTAGAATGGAAAAGAGACGTTGGCACGGGGGAAATGTGATGTGATATCAATAATGTGTTGATTAATATGGTGTAGTTTAACACATTGTATAATTTTCATTAAAAAGGCAGAATTTTGAAGATTAATTGGAGATCCATTGGTCGAGCTGTAGTGAGAATGATTTGAGAAGTGTGTACGTCTGCAGGTACTGTATTGAACTGTTATGTTGTACTACTTACACTCATTACGAAAACTCTTACTAATTCAATGGATTTTAACGGTCTACAGCGTACATATCGTCGCTACCATGTCAAACTATCGAATATGAAAAAAACCATTTTTTATTACTTTTAAAAATGGGCCAATTGTCACCACTAAATTTTATTACAATTATTCGTCTAATAAAAATACTAATAAAATTTCTATGAAAAACAGGGTTACCAGTTTAGTTTCCTTTTCTATCCAGAGCTGCTAAATTCATACCGGAAATTTTGATAGAAACTTATTTACTTTAAGTTATCACGAAATATGCTCTCATTATATAAAGCAAACATTTCTATTTTAAATGTCCGAAACTTCTCAATGTAAAAGTAGGCCAAACTGGCAACCCTGAAACCCTATTAAAATTTAGTGGTGACAATCGGCTAATTTTTAAAAGTAATGAAAAAAGCATTTTTTCACATTCGATATTTTGACATGGTAGCGACGATATACGCTCATTAGATCTACTTCTAAACCGTATAAAAGAACTGTATAAAAAACGGTCTTTCTGAATCGTAATTTTTTTTTATATATACAGTGACCTCTCACTTATACGACTCTCATTTATACGACTCTCTCGGTTATACGCCGAATTTTCTTGGTCCCGTCCACGCTTTATGGGAAATAAGGCTAAACTTCTCTCAGTTATACGACTGCTTCTCTCACTTATACGACGCTTTAAACGGTTTAGGCGACTTTACATTTCTCACCCAAGAATTAATTTTTATAATCTTTAGAATACAAATCATTCATTTTTTTTTACCTTTAATCTTTCACCATTTTTAAAGTGTTTATCAATAATGAATACCATTTCTTATCTACCTTCGTGTGTTATTAACGATGAAATCTATGGCGGGAGGGTGGTTGTATGGAATTCCCTTGTGCCTTCCATTTAACAAAAGCCAAACTTAACAAACCGAAAATGGCAGTTCGAGTACGTCGCTAGGAAAGAATACTAAAGCAAGAACATATCCGAAACATATCGCAACTTAGAATCGCGCCAAAAGGGTGAAATCTTGGAAACGCAACTAAGAGGGAGATATAAATGGGGAAAGTAGGGAAAAACACTTAAGATACGGTTTTCGACATTGGCTTTTCAAATCATTCGAAGGAATAATAGAGATGTGAATGGGGAAAAAATTGCGTACACGTGTACAGCCGGCAGAGCGGATGGGGAAAAAACGCATACGTCATAACGCGCCTCTCGCTGGTTGGCTGTAATTTCCTACGGAGAGGAAGGCAGATCGCTACAAGCTTCCGTACTAGACGTGTCAAAGGACATTCATTTTCATTTCGCTGTAATTTTTTCTCAGTTTGCTGTATGTCGATACCTAAATTGAAAAAATGCCAAAACGTAAAGCATTAAGCATACAATTCAAAGTTGAAATCATCAAAGAGTATGAGAAAAATGTACTGCAATCAAAGAAAGCATTAGCTGCTCGCTTCAATCTGCCAGAATCGACACTAAAAGGAATTCTAAAAAATAAAAATGTCATTATTAATGCATCAAAAGATGTTGATTCAAAAAGATCCAGGATACAATGTGGCAGATTTGAAAAACTAGAATCAGCTTTAATCGCATGGTTTAACGAAATGCGTGCTTCAAACTTACCAATAGATGGTGTGATTTTAAAAGAAAAGGCTCGCACTCTTGCTGAGAAATATGGAATAGAGAATTTTTCAGCGTCTTGGGGGTGGCTCGAGAAACTGAAAAAAAGACATGGACTTTGGCATCGCCGCATCACTGGAGAAAGTGCATGTGTTGATGATAATGATGTTAGGGTATGGTTTCAAAATCTACCTATATTAATTAAGGATTATAAAGCTAAAGGCATTTTTAACTGCGATGAAACGGGACTGTTTTTCAAACTGATGCCAGATAAGACATTATCATACAAAGGAGATCCATGTCACGGGGGCAGAAAAAGTAAAGAAAGATTGACTATCCTTTTTTGCACAAATAGTGATGGTTCAGAAAAAATAGAACCTTTAGTAATAGGAAAATCAAGAAAACCTCGATGCTTTAAGAATATAAAAAAATTGCCATGTAGCTACAGAAATTCAAAAAAAGCATGGATGACATCACAGATTTTCATTGCTTTATAAAAAAAGAGTTGGATGATAAATTTCGAAAACAACAAAGAAAGGTTTTACTTCTAATGGATCAATGCCCATCACATCCAGATCCAAAAAATCTACCATTTCTGCAACAAATTAAAGTTCAATTTTTGTCAGCAAATTCTACAAGCAGATTACAGCCATTAGATTTAGGGATTATAAAAAATTTCAAAGTAAACTACAGAAAGAGTTTGATTCGTCGTTTTATTTTTGATCGGGAAAGCAAAAAGGAAGCTAGAGCGATTTCTATTTTAGATGCTATGCATCTTACAGCATCTGCATGGAAAAATGTGACATCGCAGACAATTAAGAATTGTTTTAGGAAATGTGGTTTTTCACAAGACCAAATTGCCAGTTCAACGAATGAACCCGATTTTGAGAACGTATGGGAATCCTTTAATGACGAAGACTGGGATGAAATGTTTATGGACGAAGGTATTAATTTCAAAGATTATGTAGAATGTGATGAAAAACTTCTTCTGTCAGAACTGAGAACTGCTGAAGAAATCTTTGAGGATATCAGTAATGAAGACGTGAGCGAGGAGGATGACGAAGATGTGAGCAATGTTCCTGCTGCTGTAAATTTTTCAGAAGCATGTGCCGCTTTAAATACATTAAAGAATTATGTCCATCAAAATGATTATTCCCAAAATATCTTAAAAGCTTTGTTAGACTTAGAAAAAGACATTTTCTCCTTTCGTCGTAGCCAGAGACAGACGAATATAACTTCATTTTTTCAGAAAATCTGATTTGTTAATAATTAAAATAAACACAGTGGTAAGCAAACTATTTTGTGGACTTTTTAAAATATATTTTGTTTTATTTTTTAATATAGTTTATAAATTTTGTTAAAATGTAGTCTTAGTACTCAAACTTATCATTTTTAATAGGGGTAAAATAATTAATGTATATAAAGTTTGAAACTTGTGTACCGTAATTTCCGGTGTATAAGCCGCGGCTAAAAAAATTCTGTTGCGAATCAGAAATTTCATTTTTTAAAAAACGTCAAATAAGTTCCATGCACAGATAGGTTATATTTTATTAAATAAACTTTCTGGTCGGAGACAGATTTATTTGAGCCGCGGCTTATACACCGCAAATTACGGTAATAAGAAGTTCTCTCACTTATACGACTCTCTCAGTTATACGACTTTTTTCTACGGTCCCCTAAAAGTCGTATAAGTGAGAGGTCACTGTATATATATATATTGAACTAGGAGCTTTATCAATTCGTAATTTGCAAAGGTAGTTTGCTAGCCTGCTCGTATCTTAATATTAAATCTACATTTTTATATTTTTAATTTCAAATACAGTAAACCCTCGTTATACCGCGCCTTTATGAAGACAGGCAGACAGCGCGACATATTCCAATACACTGTTAAAAATAAATCCGTCAATTCACGGTAAAACCACTGGCTGTAAAGTTGCCGTACTTTTTCCGTTCCGTTAGTACATTTTCCGTTTTGAAAGACAAAGAAAGGGGAAACTCCGTTTGAAGAATCGGTAAGTTTCCGTTATAAATAAACTCTGTTTTTAAAAATGTCATCTCTATTTGAGCTGCCATCTGTTGATTATTACGAGAGTATTTAATATTTGATATAATGCAAGAGCATTTTCTGCCCATCCTGAGGCTCGAACTGGGAACGTTAGTGGTTTGAGCCGAGTGCTTTACCGTAAGACCAGCAGGTCCTTGCTAGAGTAAGAGTAGGAAACGATGATAGGAGATTTCTTGAAATCGCAGCTTGGGACTTAAACAATTTGGGGTTTAGAAACGGGTAATTTTGAAGTTAATTGCGGGGATATTTCGTAATGAGATGATGGTTGAAAACTATAGTATTAATAGAGGATAAAAACATGAATTATATAAATTCTTAATTTGATTGTTAGGTGTAAAATATAAATATTATATTTTGAATTAAATTCGATAATTTTCTTTTTGCTTTTTAGCGAAAATCGATTTTTAATCAACTATTATGTATTTTTTTAAATGTGTTCGTTTGGAATATATTTTCAGTGTGAGTGTTTTTTATAACTTTAAAAAATAAATTGCGAATAATTTTAAAGGAATGAGTTTAATTCGAAAGCATTATTTTTGTTTGTTGCTTTTTTAAATAGAATCGATTTTTTTTCACTTAATTTAGCTATTATATATATATATATATATATATTAATCTGTTTGTTTAGAATATATTTTAAGTGCAAATACTTTTTTATAACTTTAAAAAATGAATTGCAAATAATATTAAAAGAATGGAAATAATTAATTTTTGCTTTTTTAAATTCGAAAGCACTATTTTCTTGTTGTTGTTTTAAATAAACTTGAAATTTTAATTTATGGAATTTCTAGTTTTTCTGTGCAGCAACATGTCAGTTTTTGAAACATTGAAAATAAACATACAGCAGAAAACGGAATATTTCCTTTGGCTGCATTCTTATATGAGGAAATTTTCTGCTTTTAACTGAAAATGCCCTTTTGTCATGAAAAAGGACTTCCTCTGTGAAATTCAAGAAAAAAATACCCGTGAATTTCAGATTATTTTTAACAGTATACTGTAAAAAAAAATCCGTCAATTTACGGAAAAAAATTAGAGTTGCAGAGTTGCCTTAATGTTTCTGTTTTGTGAGGAATGTTCCGTCTTTGTTGTCCATAAATGGAGCGCTACAGACGCGAAGGGGTTTAAGCGCATGTGTGGCGATCAAAAATACAGCAATCCCATTGGATGATAGATTTTTACATTAATAATTCCGTATTTGAAACTCTGTAATCTTAAAAGTCTAAAAAGTGTACAATTTAGGGCTACAGTTTATGCACTTTTGTGCACAATTCAGTTTGCAGTTTTTATGCATAAGTAGAGGTGCCAAATACGCTCGGATTTTGTGCACTTTTTTTGCAAACTTTTTCTAGCTGGGTAGCAACAGATATACGGGAGAGATTCCATTTTTCTAACAAAACGGAAACTTTCTGATAAAAATTCACGGAAGACAACCTGTCAATAAACGAATTTTTTTAACAGTGTATGCGATGTAACCCAAGGCAATAAAATTATATGAAAAATGATAATCTTGAAGAAAATGTTAAATAACGTTTGAACATGAAGTATAGGGATACTAAAATTTAAATTTTATTATTACCATAATAATTGCTTCTAATACTTAATACTGTCTTTTACAGTTAACTGAATGATTATTAATTCGAAATACAACATTGTTTCTATTTTTACTGTTGGTTTTAAAACATAAGCCAGAAAAACACGCAAAACGTTTTGTTCATTACTGGGAAATAACCGCTGGAATAGATGGAACAACAAATCTTAAACTTTTTCAAAATGACGGAAAAATAAAATAAATTAGCGCATAGTTGAGATATTTAAAAAATAACCCAGCAGAATTAAAAATAATCAGAAGTTCGTACACTTTCAAAATACACACCAGATATCGTTCGCGTGTATTTAAGAAATATCCTTCAATTACCGCTCTTGCATTTGCTAAAAAATAACGCAATCAAGATTAATTTTTATTAAAAAGGAAACAAACTTGGGGGTTATATATATATATATATATATATATATATATATATATATATATATATACATATATATATATATGGGCTGTTTAATAGCCTCTGCTTGTTAACTAGGAGAAGACCCTTTAAATGCCTCAGAGGAGGACTTAAAGGAATCGACTGGGAGCAGGGACTTGATGTCCAATCCGCACCTTCCATCGGTGCAGCCTGTTAGTACCCTTGCCTAGTGCATGGGGAACGAACGCGGATGGGCTTCCTCCAACCCGCTTGGCCAGCGTGGAGGAATTTGGCCACCTCCCCCCTTATTTTACCATGAATTCACAAAACAAATCACGGCCCTCAATTCCCGGCAGTCTGCATGTTCCTGATTACGGCAGCGATCAGAAAGATATGAAGACAGAGGGTGCTAAGAATCACTGGGCTCGGTTTGGCTGCCATAAGTTGATGACCTTGGCTACGTATAATGGACGATCCTTATCTTCTGAAAGTCGTTTACAGGAACTTGAAGAAGAATTAGAAAGAATCAACTGGGACATCCTAGGATTATGCGAAATAAGAAGAAAAGGTGAAGAGAAGATTGATCTTGCCAGTGGACATGTATTGTACTACAGAGGTACAGAAGATGGAAAAACAAGTGGTGTAGGATTTCTGATTCATAAAAGGTGGAAGAATCACATCGTAGAATATGATAGTGCATCAGATAGAGTTGCAAGGTTAGTTATACAAGTGTCAAAAAGATACAAACTGCAAATTACCCAAGTTTATGCACCAACAATTAGCTATACTGATGAAGAAATTGAGGATTTCTATGAAGAAGTAGCTTCAATGCATCAAAAAGGAAAATGCTACATAAAATTAATAATGGGAGACTGGAATGCTAGAATTGGGGAAAAAAAGAAAGGTGAGTTCTCAGTAGGAATTCATGGATATGGGGTGCGTAATGAAAGAGGAAACAGATTGATTGAATTTGCAGAATGTGAACAGATGTATATCATGAATTCATTTTTCAAGAAAAAGCCACAAAGAAAATGGACATGGCGTAGTGCAAATGGCTCAACAAGTGAAATCGACTACATCTTGACAAACAAAAAGCATCTTATTCAGGATTGCAGCGTTCTCAATAACTTCAATACAGGAAGCGATCACAGGTTAGTTAGATGCAAACTGCTTTTAAATACTAAAGTGGAAAGAATGAAGCTTTTGCAATGCTCAAAGAAATCAGTCGATATTATAAATCTCCAGAAACATAAAGAAGAATTTAATTTAGAACTTAAAAATCGTTTTCAAGTACTTCAATCAATCTTAGAAGAAGAACAAGATGTTACAGTAGTGAACAAGAAAATAACAAATACTCTACAAGAAATTGCAAGGACGATAGCTGGTGAAGCACAAGTAAAGCAAACAAAGAAAATAACAGAAGAAACAAGAAGACTGATGAAGAAACGCAGAGAATTTAAAATGAAGAAAAACTATCCTAAATCAAGAGTTGAATATGCAGAATTATGTAAAACGGTAAGAAAATGTGTTACAGAAGATATCAGAAAATTTAACTGTGATCTTGTCAAAAAAGTTCTAGAAGATAACAAAAGTTTAAAATCAGCTAAGCGCAAACTGTGTGTTGGAAGAAAAGGTATTTTTGCACTGAAGACAGCAGATGGAACAATCACCAAAATCAATAATGAAATAGTACACATTGTCGAAAAATTCTATAACGATCTATATAAATGTGAAGATCAAAGGGAAATCAACCTACGTGATCCACTAGTAAACATAACAGAAACTGAAGAGATAATCCCAGTGATGACAGATGAAGTTGTACAAGCCATTAGAGGCATGAAAAAAGGTAAATGCCCTGGCGAAGATGGAATTACAATTGATCTTATCAAAGAAGCAGGAGAAGAATTTGCAAAAATGCTAGCCTTACTGTTTTCCAAATGTCTCGAGAAATCAGATGTACCAGAAGATTGGAATAATGCTGTGATGGTGTTACTTTATAAGAAAGGAGAAAAGGAAAACATTAAAAACTACCGTCCAATCAGCTTACTGTCAGTGATTTATAAAATTTTCACCAAAGTTTTAACGACAAGACTTGAATCAGCTCTGGACTCAGCTCAACCTAGAGAACAAGCAGGATTTCGAAGTGGATTTAGCACAATGGATCATATTCAAACAGTAAGGGAAGTTATAGGAAAACATAAAGAATATAATTTACCTCTCTGTCTTGCCTTTATTGATTATGAAAAAGCATTTGATTCGGTCTACACATCTGCAGTAATTACTTCTCTGGAGAACATTGGTATAGACAAACCTTATATCAATATCATAAAGAAGATCTACAAGAAAGCAACAGCCACCATCCGTTTGGACAAAGGAAAAGCGAAGATCAAGCTTGAAAGAGGAGTAAGACAAGGAGACACCATTTCGCCTAAGCTTTTTACTGCTGTCTTAGAGAGTATTTTCAAGAAGCTGGATTGGGAAAACAAAGGGATTAGAATAAATGGGGAATATTTAAGCCATCTCCAGTTTGCTGATGACATTTTAATTTTCAGTAATAGCCCTGAAGAATTGCAAAATATGCTAAAAGATTTGGCAGAAGCTAGCATTAATGTGGGATTATAAATAAATTTGGAAAAGACTAAGGTGATGTTCAATTCATTTGCATCAAAAAAGAAAATCGTCTACAACAACACTGAGATTAAAGATGTTGAAAGTTATGTGTACCTTGGACAAGAAATATCTTCAGACAACAGTATCATGAATGAAATCAATAGAAGAATAAGAAATGGATGGAGTGCTTTTGGGAAGAACAATATTATTCTGAAAAGTAACATGCCTCTTTGTTTGAAAAGAAAGGTGTTTAACCAATGTGTTTTGCCTGCACTAACTTATGGAGCAGAAACTTGGACACTAACAAAACGGATGGTACAAAGATTACAAACAACACAGCGAAGTATGGAAAGATGTATGCTAGGCATAACCAGAAGAGACCGAAAGAGAATAACGTGGATAAGAAGTCAGACGAAAATTTTTGACATTATCGAGAGAATTAAATGGCTAAAATGGAAATGGGCTGGGCACATTGCAAGAAGACAAGACAATAGATGGAGCACAAACACCCTACAGTGGTATCCCAGAGATGTAAAACGACCAAGAAGACGACCTCAAGTAAGATGGAGTGACGAAATCAGAAAAGTGGCCGGTGTTAATTGGATGACTAAAGCACTAGACAGGCAACAATGGAAAAATCTGGGGGAGACCTACATCCAGCAGTGGATTGAAAACGGTTGATGATGATGATGATGATGATATATATATATATATATATGCATACAATTTGAAATTTACAACAGAAATCATTAGCGTATATTTAAGAAATCTCCTTCAATTTCCGCTCTTGCAGTTGTTAAAAAAATAACGCAAACAAAATTAATGTTTATTAAAAAGGAAACAAACTGGGGATTATAGATATTGTAATAAATATATATATATGCATACATATGCTCGAAAATAAAAGAAGAATCAGAGAAAAGATCAAAATAAGGATGTCAGCTCTTCTAATGTTTAAACAAAAACATGGGGTTACTAAAGCTTTAATTTTTATTTTACAAAAATAACTATGTCTAGTACTTTTTACTCTCTATTACAGGTAATTAAAATATTATTGTTTTGTTATGCAACATTGTTTTTGTTCATTTTGAAAATTGTTACCAGGTGTTACTTTTTCTCTTCTAGCAATGTTTTCTGAGCAATGGACAATATCTTTTCAAAATGTTTCATTTTATTTTTGGCTTATATTTGCAAAGAAAGAGAAAAAAAACACAATGTTGTATTACGATTTAATAGTCATTGAATAACCTGTAAAAGAGAGAGTAATAAGTATTACATGCTCAAAAAAGGTCGAATAAATCAGAGTAAACGATCAAAATCTGGAAGTCGGTGCTTTTAATCCTTAAACAAAAACATAGGGTTACTATAACTTTAATTGTAATATTACCAAAATAATTATATTAGTACTTTTTACTATATATTACAAGTAATTAAAATATTATTGTTTTGTAATTCTACATTATTTTTATTCATTTTGAAAATTGTTAATTGTCGTTACTTTTCTCTTCGAAAATTGTTTTCTCAATAATGGACAACATGTTTTGAAAATATTTCAATCTCTTTTAGACAAACATTTAAATGAAAAAGGAAACAACAAAATAATGTTGCATTACAAGTTAATAATGCTTGAATTACCTGTAAATGAGAGTAATAAGTATTAGAAATAATTTATTTGGTAAAAACTTTAGAAACCCTAGTTCATGTTCAAACCACATTTGAATCCAAAACGTAACTACGTGTATTACAATTGTTTTACGAAAATTAACGATGGACATTGTTTGTAATCGAAATTAAGATAAAATTGTTCCAACAGTGCGTTTAAACAACAACTTAACATTTTTTCATGAGACACGTAAGGGACGATATAGCCAAATGAACGATGTAATGAGGCGTGCGATAACGATGGGCTACTGTATATGCCCTGTACTGTATATGTATATGCCAAAAAATCTAAATAAAATACCATACAGTATAACTTTTTTTTTAATCGTTTCATTTAATATGCATTTTCAATGTAATCAAATTCTGTATATATATATATATCCATGAACACTGTTTAAAATTTTAGATAATAATTTTTTTTTTTTTTTCAAATAATATATTTCAAGGTTCTTTTAAAATAATCTTTCTGCAATATATCTTTATCTATATTAATTCACTTATTAAACTTTCACTTTTATTGTAAGATACCAATAAAGAACACATTACGTATATTAGTGCACTGTTTATTTAATCCATTTAACGAAATTTTAATTTTATAACTACATACTAATATTTAATTCATACTTAAATATTAATAAGATTTGATTATTTTCAGATTCAATATAGGGTAGTCCGACCTGCCCATTAGTAAATTATTAGGCTGGGTTTTAATAACCCGTAATTCAATAAAAACGTGTTATAATTTATTTGTACAAGTTGTAAAATAAATAACATAGTATGAAACTTAATTGTTTTTAAATTGCTGCCTCTTCATTCACTGGTAAATTTGCGTTCATTCTGTGGTAAGAAAAGTTCATTCACTTGATTTTTATATAGCTTTTTATTAAGACATCACTAACATCCAAAACAAATGAAATAAAAACTTCTTTTATTATTTTGTAATCATTAGTATACCGACGCATGTCTGTGCACTGTCAGACACCAAAATGTACTGTTTATTGTACATCAAAATATACTTTATTATCAATATTATTATTTTTTTAAATATGCTTAAGTGTTCATTTACTGATAGGACTACTCTATCTTCCATTTGACACTAAAAATTCGAAAATTTATAAAAATGAAAAAATAGATTTCATCAAGTCAATAACATAAGTTTGCCTTGCTAAACAATTCAAGTTGCGTTCCTTAAATATTTATTTTGTATAAATATGGGTTTTAGAATCATATTCCTTTAATTCGGCAAATTGCATACAGTCTGGGATGTTCGACAGAAATTATGGGTGATCCAGAAAGTAAGTTAGCCAATAAAGAATTCCCCATGTTACTAAATTTATGGGCATTGATATGTGTTTAAATAATTTTCATACTAAAATGTTTAATAAACGCAAATCCTAAAATATGAAATATAGGTTTTTTCTATTTTTTAATAATGAAACATTTTTAAAAATTAATTTTTTATAACATTTCTTCTTCTAAAGTGTTTCTTTTAACATTAATTTAAGGAAATTTTCTAAGTGCTTAAAATCATTATCAAATGTTCCTTCAAATACATTCTAAAACTTCGCAAATATTTCTTGGAATGGATTTTTTAAAAATGCTTAAAACACAATCTTTTACTGGAACCAAAATGAAAGAAATAAGCACAAAAATCACTAACGAAATTTCTCCGATGTTACACTCTTCAGTATAAAAGATAGAAAGAAAGAATGTTTGAGTGGAAGACTTAAAAGGGAATATATAAAAACTTTTGAGTCGTTGGTTGTTAAGAGAGAGAAAAACCTGAAATTGGTTTCGAAAGGGAGAGTTATTCGTTTAAAGATGTTTTTAAAAAGTCAAATAGTTGTAATTGAGACTGAAAAAATAGCGTTATAGCTGCAATTGTCATTTGAATTGTTTCAGCGCATATTGACTTTTAATTGTATTTTCTAAACATTTATCCTTTATTTGAGTGTTACATTCACTCATATTTTGAAATTTGAATAATTCAATTAAATTTAATAATTGAATTAATATTACCAAAATAATTATATCTAGTACTTCTTACTCTCTGTTACAGGTAATTCAGATATTATTGTTTTGTAATTCAACATCGTTTTTAACACTTTCCAACCTAGTTTAAAAGTGTTTATGACTTCGGTTTGTCTGGCCGTCTGCCGTCTGGCCGTCTGGCCGTCTGTCCGTGCTCTAACTGCCGTAAATATGCTCGGATTGCCCTGCAATTTTTATATGTTATAATCGTTATCTATAGCATGTTCCCTATTTCAACGGAAGTGTGTAGCACTTATAGTTTTTTTACAGGGACACTCAAAAGAATTCCGTTACATTGCGGTCTATGGGGAAAAATCATTTGCGGTTTATTTAAATAATGTTTCACCATTTTAAACGCATTGAAATTTATATATATCACTAAGGTGCATTAGAAGAAGCTTAATATGGAATAGGGTGTGCATAGCACTTATACTTACTTTACAGGGACAGTCAAAAGAATTCCGTTACATTACGTCTATGGAGAAAAATCGTCTGCGGTTTATTTAAATAATGTTTCACTATTTTAAACGCATTGAAATTTATATAAGGTTCATTACAAGAGACTTACTACAGAATATTGTGTGTATAGCAGTCATCGTTCATTTACAGGGACATACAAAAGAATTCTCTACTGTATGTTAACAATAATTCCTGGAAGTGCGTTTTAAGTTACTGAATGCGATTTTAATTTTAAATCGCTTTTTGTATATTACGTGGTGTGTATAAATTCTGTAGATCCTATACAGGGAAGCACAAAAGTGCAGGAACACATTTCCGTATTATTTAACTCCAGACGGAGAATTTTAAACTGTGCTACGTGTTTCCTAACTGAACTAAAATTTAGCATCCTATGTAGTATATATACAAATCTATAGATCCTATACAGGGCTGAATAAAAGTATTCGGATTACTTAGATGTTATCTTTTAGCTTATTAAAGAGTATGATTCGTAAAATTATTTTGGAAGCGTTGGGAAGTGTTACATAATCTATGCTTGACGCATGATTTTTCGTTCTTGTTATTCATTTTGAAAATGGTTAACGAAGATTATTTTTTATATTTACCTGCAATTTTTTCCCAGTATTGGACAACACGTTTTGGAAATATTTCATTCTCTTTCCGGCATCCGTTTTAAAAGAGGGGGAAACAGAAAAAAAAATGTTGTATTACAAGTTAATAATCCTCGAATTACTTGTAAATGAGAGTAATATGTATTAAAAATAATTAATTTGGTAAAAACTTCAGAATCCTTACTTCATGTTCGAACATATTTTTATCCAAAACGATGGTTTATACATTTATTAGAATTGTTTTACAAAAATTAAAGATATACATCCTTCGTAATTGAAATTTAGATAAAGTTGCTTAAATAGTGCGTATAAGTAAGAACTTAATATTTTTCATTTATACGAATTTCTATAAGGAATATTTCATCACAGCTTTGATAATATTCCTGTTCATTAAGACATTGATTTTATTATTATGTATGATTATTATTCGTTACGAATACTTTAGACAGAGAATGGAATGTAAATAAATTATTTTTTAATAACCCTTCATAGCGTTTAATAAAAACAAACATTAAAAGCATGAAATAGGTTTTTTCTGAAAGATCCCGAAAATACAGATTGCAAATTTTTGTATCAAGATAAAAAAAATATACATCTCAATTTTGATATCGATATTTTAAGTAATATTTTTACTAAAATCTCTTTCCGAAGACAGATAATAATACCTCGAAAGTTGCAAGGAAAGCATATGTCGCATGATATTGGAAATCATGTAATGTATTTATAAAGATGCAGTCACGAAAAAAGTTCTCACATATCCATGTATATTTCAATTAATACTAAACAAGAAAATTGAGGAGTAACCAGCGGATGCGTCAAATGGTTGTAATTCGATTCCCCAAATAAACCCCAATAAAAAATTCATATAAAAATTTAGAAAAGGAATAAGAAATACCATATGCGTTTAAACTAGGCAATAAAATAAATTAAATCCGATAAAAAAATTTAAATAGATTTAAGATAGGTTAAAATTTAAATTATATATTATGTACAAGGTGGCCATAATTAAACTGAGGGTACTCAGAGTGATCTGTAGCGCGATCTAATTGCGAGAATGGCGCCAAATTTTGTAGGAAGATTAAACAAGACGGGGAACGAAGGATTCCTCAAAAAAAATTAGTTCCAAAAGTCACCGCCAGGGGAATATGTGGCGCTGTGTATTCGAAAAAGAGAGTTTCATAAAAGAAGAATCAATACTGAAATAAAATTACCGTTTATTTAGCACATCCAACTCAGGTTTGATGTGGTCACCGTTTCTGTGGACCACATATATCATTCTGTGAACAGCATTTACAACAGCAGAGAGTAACATGTTTGCTGGAATCTCCCGTACAGTTCGCGATATGTTATCATTCAACGTAGCCAGGTCCTGGACACCCCCGTGATAGACCTTGGACTTTAGTTTAACCCCGTAGTCAAAAGTCGCAGCGTGTAAGATCAGAGGACCGAGGTGGCCATGCAGTTGGAAAACAGAGGCTAATGACTCTTTCTATTGTGAATTTCTGTCGTAGCAGCTGTTGTACCCGCAAAACAATATGTGGAGGGGCTCCATCTTGCATGGAAATGATTTTCTCCAGGCACTGTCTTTGCTGAAGTGCCGGAATAACAAAGTTGTTTAGCAGGTATTTATTCACATTTATGTACGGTATTTATGCACATTTGGCGATATTTGTCTCCGGTAGCAGAACAAGTTACAGGTCCTGTCCAAGTTCTCATAGAAGAATGGACCTATGATCATATCTGCTGTGAAACCACATCAAACAGTTATCTTTGGTGAATGCAAAGGAATTTCATGGAATGCTCTTGGTGACTTGTTATGCCAAATTCGGCATTTCTGGGTATTTGCAGTTCCATTCAGGTAAAAGTGAGCCTCGTCTCCAAATAAGATTTTCCAGGGCCAAGCATCATCCAACTCCATTCTGGCAAGAAAAGTGAGAGCAAAAGTCAATCGCTTATCATGTTTGGTGTAACGTAACTCTTGTACACGGCTGATCTTGTACGGATAGAAGTGGATAATCTTTCGTTGGATTTTCCATACTGTACAATAAGGCATATCCAAATTCCGAGGGGTCCCACGAGTGCTGGAAGTGGTAGCAATATTGTCTGGTGCTCTGTCGACAACCGCCGTTGTCACTTCTTCGATTGTATCCTGTGATACGGGTTTTCGTCCTCTGCCTGACTGAACATTTAGAGAACCTGTTTTCTCAAACTTCTCAACCATTGCTTTTAAACCATTAACTGACAAAGGATCGTTACCTTTACGCAGTTTTTTGTAGTTTCTAACAGCACGAAGAGCGGCTGGCGCATTGCACTGGTTGAGGTAAAAGAATTTGACTAGTAGAGTTCGCTCGACTAAAGAAGGAGACATTATGAAAGATAAATTTCAATGAAATTGCTTCTAATAGTAGCACATTACCTTTTAAAGCCGAACAAGCTGGTACTAGGCCAAAAGATGTAACGTGAAATTTGAATAAAGAACTTCTTCTTCTGCTGTTGCTTTCTTTGGGGCTCGGTAAGTGAAATTACAGATAAAGAAACTTTAGCAGTGTTTATGTAAATTTTTATCTTTTTATAAACTGTTACCATTTTGAGCTTGGATTAAATTGCTAAATTCGTTAAATAAACGGTAATTTTATTTCAGTATTGATTCTTCATTTTTTGAAACTCTCTTTTTCGAATACACAGCGTCATATATTCCCCTGGCGGTGACTTTTGGAACTACATTTTTTTTTCGCGGAATCCTTCGTCCCCCGTCTTGTTTAATCTTCCTACAAAATTTGGCACCATTCTGGCAATTATATCGCGCTACAGAACACTCTGAGTATCGTCATTTTAATTATGGCCACCTTGTATATATATATATATATATATATATGTGTGTGTGTGTGTGTGTGTGTGTTTGATAAATACAGCATTACCATACATTCGGGTGCACTATTTTCAGGTTTCACATTAGTGCTATTAATTAGAGTGAAGAGAGTAAAGTGTAGTCCTGACTAACATGA
Organism: Maratus michaelseni; assembly: GCA_963931845.1. Lineage (NCBI taxonomy): Eukaryota > Metazoa > Arthropoda > Arachnida > Araneae > Salticidae > Maratus > Maratus michaelseni. The sequence continues at coordinate 175,430,199 of OZ007594.1, forward strand.
TATTCAACAGGTTATCTTGGACCTGATTTTATTTTATTTTTACTTACAAGCTCTTTTTCTCCAAGTCAGTCCCAGCTGAGATGGAGAGTTTAGTGGCAGTTCATGGGGTGAAAAGCTCAATCGAGCAAGTCGATTTATCACATTATTGTCAGAAAAGGCCACGCATAAAATCACTGTCCGACATTAAATATGAAAGTTTCAGATTATTGCCGGCTGATTTCAGAACTATAGCAAAGTCTATATTTTCTCTTTTAATTGGTTAAAACACATCCGGACACTTGATACGCACTTGGATTGACAAAACCTCTTCTCAGAGTGGTTATCACCACACAGTTAAGAGAAAGAATAGAGAGGCAGCGAACCGTAAAAACGACGTAATACGAAACCAGTTATCACTCAAATCACCAGGCCCAAACGAGCCACTTCATTGGACGGAGAGAGGCTGCACGTAGAACAATGACAGGATTCATTGAACGGGGAGAAATTTTCAAAGCAAGCCGCAAGTTGTTTGGGCCGAATTTAGGGTTGCATTTTTGGCGTCACGCCAAACGTAAACAATTCCTCTCCAGTTCCTATTTACTCCGTGTGTTACGGAGTAATAGAGGGAAATGGGGAATGGAGCAAACTCAACGATTTTAATCTAAAAGACTGTTCCATTTTAAGGAATGAAAGTAATAATTACACGACGGGTAAGAAAAGCTACACATTGCGAGACACACAGCTATACAGTACGAGATTTCCAAGTTACAGAAAAAGTTGGGAATATAAAATTTTTAAGTTTGAAATTTTAAATTAAAAAAATGGTTTATAAAACATCCATATATATATATATATATATATATATATATAGGAGAGAGAGGGTGATTATAATTAAAGTCCCACTTTCAAAATGCTGTAAAAAAGAATCCACTGTTTGGAATTACTTCAAATTTGAACTAAATATACTGGAAGAAAGGAGAAGTGGTATGGCATAGGAAAGAAAAAGTTCCAAAGTGTATCAATAGATGGCACTGTAAGAGGCATGACGAAAGTGGATTCGGATACAAGTGACATTTTTAATCGAAATACGACGGTTTTGGCATGAGTTGCATACTAAATAGACCGCACTGTTCAAAGTGCATGAGTGTTTCGGTTGTTTGACGGAAAGAAATGACTTCCAAATCAGTTAACAGTTGTGGCTCTATTTGTAAAAAGCCCATCCACTACATTGTATGTGAAAAATCGGTTTTTAATTCTGCTTGGGCCAAAAACCGCATATAAAGCACATACTGATTCGGTTTTTAATAGCGCATGGGTGTCCTTTAATTTATACAATATGCCACTTACAGCGCCATCTATTGATACACTTTGGAACTTTTTTCTTTTGCCATAGCATTTCTCCCTTCTTCCAGTATATTCAGTTCAAATTTGAAGTCATTCGGACCAGTGGTACCATTTTTACAGTATTTTGAAAGTCGGACTTTAATTATAATCACCCTGTATATATACAGGGTTGTTATAATTAGAGTTCGCCTATTCAGAAGGCTCAAAAGCCGGTTCTATGCCTCCAAACGAAACAAAATTCACTAGTACGTAGTTGAAGAGATGCGCTCTGCGAAAATCGAAAAAAAAGTAGTTATATTTTTTGTTAGTAGGTGGCGCTGCGCTAATATTTAAGGTGATGGTTGCAGATTCATTATATCAATTTCAGTCAATCCAGACTAAACACACAAATTTAAAAGTTTCTACAAACTTCGACGAACTGCGAATTGTTATAATTAAAGTTCACCTAATCAGACAGCTCTAGAGCCTGACTTATGACTCCAAACAATACAGAAAAATGAATATAATTTCATGTGATGTAATCTGCATCAACAAAAATAAAACATGTCGCTCGGCAGTGAGGAAATAACGAAGAATAACATTACGCATGCTCAATGAATCCTCCACAATTTTCAATAACGCATTCCATTCTCGGAATTGTGCTTTCTACAGCATTGCGTAAACTGTCCTGTGAGATTGAAAGAATGTGAAGTCCAATACTGTCTTTCAGATCAGAGATTGTATGACATCTGTCTTTAGATACAGAATCTTTCAAAAATCCACACAACCAAAAATCGCATGATGTTAGATCAGGCGATCGTGGTGGCCAGAATGTTTGAAAATAACGACTTATGATGCGGTTTTCAGTAAAATGGCTTGTTAAGAATGTCCGAACTGCTCTAGTAATGTGCGGTGGTGCACCGTCTTGCATAAACACGATATTTTGTAGGCAGCCTCGCTCTTTCAGCTCCGGAATCAGAAAATTTGACAACATATTGAGATACCTTCTCCCATTTACGGAACATGTAATGGGTCCTGTGGATGTGGATGTTAGTTCCTAAAAAAATATGGCCCTACCATAAACGTAGCTGTGAAACCGCACCACACTGTTACTTTAGCTGCATGCAATGGAACTTCTTGGACAACATTAGGATTCTCTTTCGCCCAAATTCGACAGTTGTGTGTGTTCACTTGTCCGTTTAAATAAAAATGCGCTTCATCAGTCCATAGAATATTCCAGGGCCAAGAATTGTCCACATTCATTCGTGCAAGAAACTGTAGTGAAAATGATACCCGACTTTCGGTATCACCCTGTATTAGTTGTTGCATCCTCTGAATCTTGTATGGATAGTAGCGCAAAATTTGACGCATCACTTTTCTCACAGTGGAAATCGGCATATCGGCTTCATTCGCATTAGCTGGCACACTTGCATTACCAAATGATGACTGGCATGCGAATTCCACGGCAGCAGTAGCAATATCTTCAATGCTAGAAATGACTACCTTTTTTCGTGTTCTGCCAGGAATAATGTCGAGTTTTCCTGTTTCCTCGAACTTTTTAATCATGTGAACTCCACGATACGACATTGGTCCACGTCTAACATCTTTTAGTTTCCGGAATTCTCGAAGAGCTGCAGCTGCGTTGCTGTTATTTTGATAAAATTACTTTACAAGAACTGCCTTTTCTTTCAAAGTTACCATTCTCCACAAAGCGTAGATTCAAATGCTTTTCAGAAACAACCAACTGTTCCAGTATTAAAGAAATCACAAACACATTTCATCATTTTAAATCGTCAGGTGGTTAGAAGGGTACTTCAAGTTTTCGAAGTTGCGACATCACTTTGACGTCGTTCGTCAAAAATTTGAATAAAATATGATCTTTTTCAAGCGTTGAGTGAAAATTTGTGATTTTGTGTGTTTCATCTGGATCGACCGAAATTGATATAACGAATCTAAAAAGTTTACATTTACCAACTGTGAAAAAAAATTTGCTGTATATTATTTTTTACAAAATAAAGGAATCTGCAAATATCGGCTTAAATATTGGCGCAGCGCCACCTATTGACAAAAATTTTAACTGATTTTTGTTTTCGATTTTCGCAGAGCTCATCTCTTCAACTACGTACTAGTGAAATTTTGTTTCGTTTGGAGCCATAGAGCCGGCTTTAGAGCCTTCGGAATAGGCGAACTTTAATTATAACAACCCTGTATATATGTATATATATATATATATATATATATATATATATATACGACCGTTTTTATAGAAAACGGTCGCATGACCGGTTACTTTGCTGCAAAACTTTTTACAGTGAAGGGACTTTAATGAGCATACTGTATATATATATATATATATATATATATATATATATATATATAGAGAGAGAGAGAGAGAGAGAGATGATTTTGGATTGTTCATCAACAAAAGTACCTTTTTTATGAGAATTATTCAAATACTGGACAACATGACATTATAGTTACAATTATTAGAATGCTTAAAAATAGAAATATACTCATAATTAAACTTAGGCATATACATACAGTTTGTTTGCATACCTAATTTACATATTGAAACTCTTTTTAAAACTTTCAAATAACTTCGAATGTAATTTAAAAAAGGAGAACATGAAAAATCCTACTATTATTTGCATCGGCAACACGTTGCTGATTGACGTTACTGTTTACATATATTCAATATATTTATATGACATTTAGCTTTCAAAAGTAGTTTTTTTTAAATTCTAAACTTGAAATATAGATAAAAAAGAAGAAAATCCATATGAAAAGCGGACGTATATAGGGCGTTAGGATAGCACCCCAAAAACTTTTCAGAACGAGTATCTTCGTTTAGTGTACATGAAAAGCATCCAAAAAACCTTGCCGCTAAAAAGTAGCCTTTAATAATTTTCTAGAAATATGCTAAATACAAGAATATGACGGAGCACCAAAAATCAGCTTTATGAAATTTCAAAACGGATGTTAAATAAGATTTATAGAAATAAATAAAAAAATTTAAACGATTAAATTTGTACCAATTGGTTTGTGAAAAAGAATTTAAAAAGCTGAAAGGTATGTGCGAAGTGCAAATGAACAAATGTCGGCCGTCTCACTTTAAAAGGCGGCAGCAAGAATCCATTCTCTATTTCCTCATAATTCTAATGTATTCTGTTATTTAGTAATGCGATATGTACTTTATTTTCAGTCAGGGTAACAGTATTGCATTACGAACTCCTATGGAATTCGTGACGCAATTTTTCTCCATTGCATTTTTTTTAAGTATGCGTCGAGAAGGTATCGATCGTTGGTAAAATTTTTATGTATTATGTACGAGTATTCATAAAGAAGTTTCACGTTCTGCACAGTTTGTGCGGGGGTATCCGAAACACAATGCATAGTCCAATATATATATGAAATTTTCTCAAGATAATTTTTTTCTCTTATAAAGAATAAAAAAAAATAATTAAGATATATTTTTTGTAATATCCCTTCATGTATAATAATTTATGCACACAAAAAATCCCCATTTGAAGAGGATTTAAAACTACTTATAATGAATAATAAAAATTTCCCTAACTTATAATTGTAAAAATTCTCCATCAATTCTTTAAATGTATCATAACACAATAGATCTCTTACAAAAGAAGTTATTATTTGTATCTAAATGAAAAATACACAGACCAACCGTCGAACTTAGACACTCTGGCTAGTAAAATTTATTTAATCATTCTATGATTGAACTTTTCTGTCCAAATAATAAGTAAAAAATAACAAAAATTTGCATAATTAATGAAGAAACTACCCAAAAATGACTCTCTTCATTAAGAAAGTTATTTAAATCGAAGTTATAAACCCTTCGTGATGAACGTTTTTTACACTTCTTTTAAAATTTGAGTATCATTTTTTCTGAATAGAATTTTTCGCATTGTTCAAGCACTGAAAATTTTTGTGATTATATAAGGCATTTTTTTATTTTAAAAAATGGTGTTTAAATGTAATGCCTTCGTTAACGTTCATAACGTTCAATAACGTTCGACACATTATTTGAAATAAACAGTTTTATTTTTAAAGGTTTCTTCGAAAAACTCGCATAGCTGACATTGGGATTCCAATCTTGGTTTATTACACCCATCATACATAGTATAGGGTAAGTCTTGTAATAGTTTTGGAAATCGAAAAAAAAAATTGACGGATTTACACGTTTCATACACTGCAGATTCCACAAAACATATTTTTAGAAAAAAAAATGCCGTCGGTCTGTCTGTGTGTGTGTGTGTGTGTGTGTGTGTGTGTGTAGACGCACTATCGCCAGAACACATTGAGGTAGAGACTTGAAATTTGGTATGTAATTAGTATGTAATAATGGGAAGAAACTTATTGAATTTCAGTAACCTCGACTATCCGGAACTATTTTTTTCGGACTCTCGAAATATCCGTTCTAATAAAAGCTATATAATTTTTTTCGAAATTGTTTATTTTAATGAGTGAATATAAAAGGCAATAAAAAAACATAAATGTTGCATAAAGAATGAAGTCGTTAGGATAATTAGTTGCCAGAATATTTGCAATCATATTTTCCAAACTCTTCGATTTTTCATGACCCTGTATTTCATTCAAATTGCAATTCAAAGATATATTTTAATTGGAAATGAGACGCTTAATTTGACGCAGAAAACCGTTAGTTAATATGATTATCAATTTTGGAGTTATAAGGATGTTTAATTTTCGCAATTCAGTAATAGAGCATTTAAAGTTTATGACGACAACAAGCCACGATTTTATTCGAATTACAATGCATTTTATAAATAGTTTACATGATGGGCAAGTATGACGGTGGTTCCCCAAAGACTAGTTTACTTTATCGTGAAGCACATTGAATTTTTCTTGAATAATTTCTTAATTATGTAGTGTGATTTGACTTAAAATGTGTAAATTAAAAAGCTTACAATAAAAATTTTGTAAGCCTTTTATTTTGCTTTAAAAACCATTTTAACATCGTTAAATGTTACAAATAATATAATAAAATCACTAGTTAACGCTAAATTACAGGTGTAATGAATGCTGAAAATGATAAAAACATTACACAAAAGACATAAAAATACTTTTAAATAAAAAGATGACATATTTCATCAATTGAGACTTTGCAGATTGATTTCAAGAAGAGGAAAATAATGTTTCCTTCAAGAATTTATTCCCCATCCATTATCCGCAATACGAGAACATATGCAATGAATGAGCCTCTTTTGAATTACCTAAAATTTGGCGTGCGATGATTTACAAATCAAAAAGCAATAAAATAATAATTTGCAAGTTTTCAGTTTGACCAATTAAAGCCTTTGTTTACATTGTACATGTGATCTCATGATTTGTGTTTATCATTTTCAAGAACTTTGCGAAAATACAGTGTGATTATAAAAAAACTATCCCGATATATGAGTCCTTAACTATCACACCGTTCACAGAAACTGACTGAAATTTTGGTTTTAAGTATTTTGAGGTATGCGCTCAAGAATCGTATGATAAACAACAGCTAAACTCTAACAGTGACAAAATTTTGAAAAGTTCAAATGGCAACACCTATTTTTTTTATTGGAATGTGATCTTCATAGTGAAAAACCATAAAAAGCGTTGGAACGGTACCTATAGCACGAAAATTGCCGGCGCTAGACAGACTAAGAAGAAAAGTGAAAACAGCGAATAAGGACAGGGAATCAACAAAAAACAAAACATTTTTTTGTGTTTCACAAATTTTCCACGTCACACACGAAGACATGTTGCATGCGGCAGATGGTGGATGTCACTGAATAATAAAATGTTTTACTTTCTGTTGTTTCTCTGTCCTTTAATGGTTGTTTTTACTTTCCTTCTTAGTCTCTCTAGCGCCGGCAATTTTCGTGTTACAGGTACCGTTTCAACGCTTTTTATGGTTTTTCACTATGAAGATCACATTCCAATAAAAAAAAAAGGTGTTGCCATTTGAAATTTTCAAAATTTTGTCACTGTAACCGTAACTGTTAGAGTTTAGTTGTTGTTTTTCATACGATTCTTGAGCGCATACCTTAAAATACTTAAAACCAAAATTTCAGTCAGTTTCCGTGAACGGTGTGATACTTAAAGACTCAGGATAGTTTTTTTATAATCACCCTGTAGTTCATTTATCATTTTGATCTTGCGCAGTTAGAGCGCATGAAACATGTCATATTTTTATTAGAAGGTATTTTAAAGATTTTTGTGGAATGTTTTTACCCATTAAGCAGTAATTACATGTATAATTTATCGTTAAATGTTTTAGACCAGTGGTTCCCAACCTTTTTTTAGTCGCGCCCCACCAAAACATTTCTAAAATGATGATGCACCCCTCCCCCTATAACATATAATTCTCATAAAATTTTAAAAGAATTTACTCCTGACAGAGTAAAAAGCATTTAACATTGATCCTAAAACGTACCGAAGGTAATGGATGAATCAAATATTATTTTATAATTATCTGATACTCCTCGTAGTATACTGGCACACGGTCGCCACGTATGTGTGATGTATAGAGTGCTCAGAATCCTTGATTAGAAAAATCAATAATTTTGAATAAAACATTTTTGTCTTATTTAATCACAGAATTTCTGGGATTAAATTACTAATCAATTTCTAATCAGAATGAAACGTGATAAAAGATTAGGTAAAGGAAGGTCGTCAAGTAATTGTTAAATATACAGTTAAACAGTTTCATGTGTAAAATTGATTTTCATGTGACATATTGCAGTGCGACTCATTCAATAAATAATCGAAAAAGATGTTTAAAATTCTAAAATACTTATAAATTAGAAAAATTATAAAGAATTTTTAAATATACATAATTATCTAAATTTGTTAAAATATTTTTTTCTATAATTATTCTGGTAGGATTGTATTTAAAACTTTTGAATGGATACTTTTTAAAAATTGAATAAAAAACTATTTTTTTAATTTTGTTTTTGAAATTTGAATGTGTAACTTTTATTTTCAGTCTACAACATTACTATTAGAAAAACAATTCAGAAGGTATGGGATCACAGAAATTCTGAATTGTCCCCTTGAAAAGTTAAATTGCCCCCCTGAAAAGTCAAATTGTCCCCCTGTGGGGCGTACGCCCCCCGTTGGGAACCACTGTTTTAGACATTTTATACCAAAGTTTGTATTCCGTAAGCTATCTTGCAATAAAAATCTAGCAACATATTTTACAACATTCCTTCTATTAAAGAATACTTTCTTTTTTATCATTTTCCTAAAACTTTCCTAAAACTTTCTTTCATCTGTGATTATTATTTACCTTTTATTCGTCGACAAGAATATTTGACCTACAGTTTGTAAAAAGAGAAGTACACATTATTTTGAATATTTTTTTTTATTTCTTGAGTATTTTTATGTTATGAGCAAAAATGTGTATTAGTTAGGTTTAAAACTTCATTATAACGTTTAAAAATATTAAGGAATAAAAATGATTTTATATTTAATTGTTTTATATATTTTTTATTTTTATTTTAGTGGTATTTGTATTTACTACTTCTCTGAATAGAAAATAATGTTATAGTTTGAATTTCTTCTCCTTGAATTAGCTAATGTGATAATCGTATATATTAAAAGTTTATCTGTTCGTATTTCACAAGAATGCTTCCTAGAATAATCATAATCAAATTCAGATTTAAAACTTTCGTGTCAAACATGCAACATATTGAAAATTGTTCGTCAAACGGGACAAATGAGGTGCGTTCGTACTATAACTAGTTTTATAAATATTCAGATCATTCTGAAATAACTGTTGCACTCGTATGTAAAAATGTATGAATACAAAATTTATTTTATGTGTAGATTTTCATATTATAGATATTAATTTTATTTTCTGAAGTTAAGTTTTAATACACTTTTACAAACAAATAATTGCAATTTTATTACATTAAAATTATACTATGCGCAAATATCCAATACAAGGGAATGTAAAAAAATAATAATAATAGTTATTATTTTAGTGAAATGAATTATATCGTCAGTTATTTTGATTTATATTAATTTCCGTAATAAAATAAGTACAATTTAAATTGTCAATATTTTATCTTTTGTTGACATTTACTGCAATTCCAATGGGAAACTTAAGCACAGCTTTGCAAATTCCAGAACTTGAAATTCATATTTAGTCTCTGTTCCCATTTAATATCTATTTTTCCGGAAACATCTATCCAAAAAAACTGTCGGTAGATTACATGATTTCTATTATTAAACAGTTTTAGTATACAAATTCGGTTTTTAAATTTAGTTTTATTGAACTCCATCTTAGTTTTTGGACTCCATCTTAAATATGACGTAATCACACTAGCAACCTAGAATCATTACCTATCATGGGATATCATTCTTTTAACTACGTATGATAGGATTTAATAGAATGAAGGAAACTTTTATTAATATATTTTTAAGTTTTGATTCAATTTTCATAAAATTTGAAATAACTTGATAAAATTCTGCAACGATTATATATGTTGAATTTCCAACCATTCTGTTGGGTAGTTTTTGAGCTGTTATATGCGGACCAGGCAACGACTATAGGTGCTACGTATTTATATAATTACGAACGTACCTAAAAACAGCTACAAACATCACTTATTCTAATATTTGAAGCTCATAACAGCCACCAGACATACCAAATGAAATCAAGAAACCTCATCACAAACCGTATCCAAAACCTCATAAGAAAAGTCATTTTTATTACTTCTGATGAAAACATTTTTAGTATAATTGTAGTATATATATAAATATAAATATATATATATATATATATCATAAATAAAAATATATTAATTTCATGCATTGAATGATTTGTAACTAAAAATATTGAGGATGAATGAATAGTGTTTATTATATTTTTTTTATATGAAAATCACGAGGATCCATCTTTCTTGCAGTATTTTCAGACAATGCTCGAATTTCAAAATTATGTGATGCACTCTCAAAGAAATTTCGTCATGAGACGTAAAAAGTACAGGCATCAATATACCGGAATACACTTGTGATTTGAAATATATTCTCTATTATTTCCATTGTTTGACTGGACACTGACTGGAGATTTTTTGAAACTTATGAGCTTCGGTTCGCGAATATTTTCTGGTTTGGGGGAAAATATATGCAAGTTAAAATTTCTTATATAATACAAAAAAGTAACATGCAGCACAGTTTTCTGAACACTCTCGTGATTTGAATAAACTACAATTGAGGGGGTCGAGGCAAGACAGTGCCAAGCCACATTTTTGAACTTCTGAGATACTTCAATTTGAAAATTTGATCAAATACTCAAATCAAGATATATAACCTAAAGTTTTTTTTTTGCCAGTGTCTTAGTAACATTTCAGATATTCTGAGTAACAATATGGCATTATTTTAATGATATTACTATTACGTTTTTTGTAAATTAGCTATCAGCATTGGGGGCATAAAAATCGGGGGCAAAAACGAAACCTGTCACATATGCAGCCACCAAGTGACATTAGAAACAAATTATATGTTGGATATTATAATTTACAATATTAAGCAACAGATTACAGTGTAAGATTTATTTCACCAAAAATGTGGCCTGTTACTTGTTTGCCCCGACCACCTCAATTTTTGATTGCGGATTTTAGGCAACTTTTATGTTAGATTAATCAATTTTCTGTATTTTGTGGTGAAATAGACAAACTAAACCAGAAAATGTCGTGTTTTAAAGAAAAAATAAATCAATGATTATTTTATTTTTTTTTAAGAATAATTACGATTAATATTTTGTCGCTCATTGGCATTTCTGTTTTTCCTACTTTCATCATAATCTTTCTTGAATGTAGCTAACTGTAAAAAACAATTATAAAATATTATATTTTTGTCTTTCCTTTTTGTCATTATATTTGAAATGGGAGATGATATGACTTTCTTCTTCATGGCTAAAAATGGGGCTTATTTCTAAAAAAAAAAATGGAGCTAATTTACGTTATATATGATACAAAATGACGTCATGAAATTTTTAATGGAGCACATGATTCGAATTCCTTGCGGCAGTGTTCTAATACACAACACTCTTGCAAAAATCTAAAAAAATAATCTCGAAAACAGAACAAAAGTTATATTAACTGTTATTTGTAGATACGAAACACCGCATTGAAACAAAGGTCATGTAGATGGGTGTCTTGCGTAGATTGTAGCACTAAAATGAGTAAAACGTAAAGGGTTTCACCTTTTAACATCAGCAAATTGAAAGCAGATGTTAATAATTTTTCGAAATACAGAAATCATGTTAAAGATGTTCATGTCATAAATATCTCGCAAATGATATGCGGTACGAATTTAAATATAGGACAATGAATATCCTAACAAAAGAGAACTAAACACATCGGTGGATGAATTGAAATACATAGAATTATAGAAATATCGGCGTCGTAGTACGTATAATTTATGTCCAAGAGACACAAAATCAAAGTACCGCGACCCTCAGATCTAACTAGAACAAAGAAGATGATGCATACACGAGAATCTGACCAATGAAAAACATTAAGAAAATTCATATAGATTTAGATTTCTTTATAGAAATAAATTACTTTAAATAGATACCGGAAAAAGAAAATAATAAAAACTTATTAAAAAATAACAAACGAAAAGTCGTTAATACAAGAAAAGTTTACTGAACGATCAAGTTGCCTACCTGTGCTCTTGAAGCCGGTAGAATTGCATAAAATAATAAGCATATTTTCACTTTTTGGCGTTTGATTGCTTTCGTGTTTTAACAAGTGTACCTGCAAATCAAAAGCCTACAAGCATGTATATCACATTCTCTCTTTGGTGCATTTTTACATGAAATTTAAAATAATACAATTTCGAATTTAATTATTTTCATAACATTCAGGGTATCTCAGATAAGATTGGTCAAACTTTAAGATATGATAGTATACAACAACATAAACATCTTTTTTATAGGAAACTAGAGTCATGATTCATTTTATCTTACAAAATTAATGACAGTATCACCCCAATCTAAACACAAATAACGTTCATAACTTTAACTAATATAATATTAATTGAAAGCAATTTTTAACAGATTCACTTTTTTTGCGCTAAATTATACAAATTTAAATAAATATAACCTTAATGAGCCCTTAATACCCTTATGAGATGGCCTTAATATTTGACTGAAAACATGGATTTTGAGCCTAGTTTCCTCTAAAAGATGTTTTTAAAAATTTGCACAACGGCTTCGTAACTTTTGTCCAATCTTTTGTGAATCTATATAAATGTATTAAGACTTCACGAAGATTCAGGAAACATAATTTTTAAGAAAGAAATAGTTAAGCATGATTTCACACACTGAAGTTCTTTTAGTGCTATATCTTGTAAATGTTTTAGTAGTCCAAGAACATTTACCCAGGAAGTTTCATTATATTACGTTCGTAAATTTGAATATTTACGCTACTTCATAATTATCGTTTATCGTAAATTTCAAAATTATGCTTTAAGGAAAATATGAATTATCCATATACTTAAAGCTAACCTGCTTTTTAGTTTTTCGTGAAAAAATGCTATTTATACGCATGCGCGAGCATTCAGCTAATCAGCTAGAGGCTTTTACTATCTTCAGACGCGATGTTCCAGCCAATGAGGTGAAGGCTTTTTCCTCTCTCTAGAAGCGTATGTGGTCCATTTGGTTGTTCGGTTGTTGAAACTTTATAGATTTCTTTTATTAAGGTATTTTTTCATTTTACCGTATTTATTTTCTTTTTAAGTCGTATGTATTTTAGTACTTTGAATTTTTTATAACTAACCCTTTTTTTGAGAGAGAGAGAGATTTCGTGGCACGAAATTCCGCGAATCGTTTCCGATGTAAACAAACTAATTTTAAACTTTTAATATGTAATTCTGTGTGATATGATTAAATTCAGGTTTTCTCAGCGACGATCACAGTATTTTTACCAAATAATTTTTGTATTAATCAAGCTTTTTTGGTTATTAAGCATAGCTAAACACGAAAGAAAACTTTGTTATTTTAAGATTTTGATGTGAATTATTTGCGTACATTTATAAGACGAGTTTCACTGAATAATTCAAGAAAAAAAAATCTCATTATACATATTTAGTTTTGCATTATTAATTATTTACTTGGCCTTTACTTTTAATATTTCAAACTTACAGCTGAATGTAACTATTAAAACATTTGAAATACTGTATTCGTAAAATGAAATTAGTTTAAACACTCGACAATTACTTTTAGTTATGCATTATTAATTATTTACTTGGCCTTTACTTTTAATATTTCAAACTTACAGCTGAATGTAACTATTAAAACATTTGAAATACTGTATTCGTAAAATGAAATTTCAGCTTAAACACTCAACAATTACTTTTAGTTATGCATTATTAATTATTTACTTGGCCCTTACTTTTAATATTTCAAACTTACAGTTGAATGTAACTATTAAAACATTTGAAATACTGTATTCGTAAAATGAAATTTCAGCTTAAACACTCGACAATTACTTTTACTTATGCATTATTAATTATTTACTTGGCCTTTACTTTTAATATTTCAAACTTACAGTTGAATGTAACTATTAAAACATTTGAAATACTGTATTCGTAAAATGAAATTTCAGCTTAAACACTCGACAATTACTTTTACTTATGCATTATTAATTATTTACTTGGCCTTTACTTTTAATATTTCAAACTTACAGCTGAATGTAACTATTAAAACATTTGAAATACTGTATTCGTAAAATGAAATTAGTTTAAACACTCGACAATTACTTTTAGTTATGCATTATTAATTATTTACTTGGCCTTTACTTTTAATATTTCAAACTTACAGCTAAATGTAATTATTAAAACATTTGAAATACTGTATTCGTAAAATGAAATTTCAGCTTAAACACTCGACAATTACTTTTAGGTTAAATTCAGGTTTTCTCAGTGACGATCACAGTATTTTTACCAAATAATTAAAAGTACTACATGCATGCATCTATCTATCTATATTAGAAATTGTGCAGGTTTCTGGTCACTGTTTTGTTTACATATTTTAAACAAAAATTTCAATTTAATAATGCACTGAAAATTATAATGAATGCTTACAATTAAACACAACAACACAAAACAAAAAATTTCACAAAAACACATTATTTCCCCGATATTTTCCCACAACTAATCAATAAATTTCATGATATTTTATTGCGATTTTAAACCATGAACTTTAGTACTTTTCTGTTATACGGACACTATGCCAAAATGTATGTATGTATGTAAATGTATGTATGTATGTTTGGCGACAATAGTGTACGTATAACGGAAAAGTGCCTGAATTATTATTTATATATATATATATAAAATATAAACATAATTGGCGACACAGCAAGTTTTCTGGATTTCTCCCTGTCTCTCTAACCACATTGTTAACAAAACAAAAAATTCACGAAAAACACATTATTTCCCCGATATTTTCCCACAACTAATCAATAAATTTCATGATATTTTATTGTGATTTTAAACCATGAACTTTAGTACTTTTCTGTTATACGGATACTATGCCAAAATGTATGTATGTATGTATGTTTGGCGACAATGGTGTCCGTATAACGGAAAAGTGCCTGAATTATTATTTTTTTATATATATATAAAATATAAACATAATTGGCGACACAGCAAGTTTTCTGGATGTGAAAGGCGGAGATGAATTTCATTCATTCAATGACTGTTTTAAAAGTTTCAAGTTTGGATTGAGTGCACCTGAACATAAAAACCAATACCTATTTCTATGTTCATGATTGAGTTATTTGGATATCTTTTCGTATAGCACAGAAAATCATTTCTCCCGCTTTCGTAATACAGATAAATTCTGGTGTATTTTTTTTTCTTCTTTTTATATCATAAGTACTTTTCTACTTTAAATTTTTTAATTGTCGAGTTTTTAAGCTGAAATTTCATTTTTCGAATGCAGTATTTCAAATGTTTTAATAATTACTTTCAGCTGTAAGTTTGAAATATTTAAAATATTAAAAGTAAAGGTCAAGTAAATAATTAATAATGCATAACTAAATATGTATAATGATCAGAATGACATATTAAAATGTGTATAGAATGACATGAAAATTTTAAAAAACTGAAATTTTGCACTTGCAACTTAATTGTAAATTTCATTGTTTACATTGGAAACGATTTGTGGATTTTAAGAATTTGCTGAACTTCGTGTCCCAAATTACTAAATCTCTCTCTCTCTCACTCTCCAAAAAAAAAAAAGTGTTAGTTTAAAAAAATTCAAAGTAGCAAAATACATACAACACAAAAAGAAAATGAATACGGTAAAATGAAAAAATTACTTTAATAATAGAAATCCATAAATTTTCAACAACGACATCAAACGAACGTATCTCATCTTTCGTTTGTGATGAGGAACGCTCCTTTGGCCCCCTCCAATCATTGGCTGAATTGTAAAGGGCAAAATTGGGGGACAAAATGACTACAGCATTTCTGAGAAAAGAAAAAATCAGAAAATTCACAGAAAATAATTATTTTTGTTGCAAGTTGGGTTAACTGTCTTTATGGTTCGAGTCGATTTCAGACTGAGTGTAGATTTCTGCAAGTTGGATTTGGGCTAACCCGATTTTTCAAAAGTTAGTTCAAGTTCAGTATATTATTTCAGATTAAAACTATACCTATCAGGGCGGGATTCGCGCGGAAAATTTTGAAATCCCGCCCAAAAAAGATCATGAGCGGGAGCCTCCCGCCCAAAAAATTTCAGCATTTTTGGAGAAATTTGCGTTATTTAATTTACCTGCAACTGAACGATAAATTTCGTGATTTTTTTCCCCCGCAACTGATTGACGGACTGTGTGTTTTTTCCGCGACTGATCGACGAACTTTGTGGTTTTTTCCGTGACAGATCAACGAACTTTGAGTTTTTTCTGCGACAGATTGACAAACATTGCGTTTTTTAAGCGACTGATCGACGAACCTTGCGTTTTTTGGGGACATATCGACGAACTTTGCGTTTATTCCGCAATCGATCGACGAAATTTTTCTTTCTTCCCTGACTGATCGACGAACTTTGCATTTATTCCGCAATCGATCGACGAAATTTGCTTTTTTCCGCAACTGATCGACGAACTTTGCGTTTTTTCCGCGACAGATCAACGAACGTTGCATTTTTTTCTGCGACTGATCAACGAACTTTGCGTTTTTTCTGCGACAGATAGACGAACATTGCGTTTTTTAAGCGACTGATCGACGAACCTTGCGTTTTTTGGGGACAGATCGACGAACTTTGTGTTTATTCTGCAATCGATCGACGAAATTTGCTTTTTTCCCACGACTGATTAACGAACTTTGCGTTTTTTGGTGACAGATCGACGAACTTAGCGTTTTTTCCGCGACAGATTGATGAACTTTGCGTCTTTTCCACGATCAATCGGTGAATCTCAATCAAGTAAAATCTAAAGTCAGAAATTTATTTAACAACCTAATTGTTAAGGGTCCCTAACACATTTAATGGAACTTGAAAAATACACTGCATATATAAAACTTAACTTTCTTCCCTTTTTTATAATAAAAATAAACATTTTACATAATCATTCTCAGTTGACTTAATTTTTTCAATGGTATTTTGTCATGTCTGCATTAATGTAATTCTTTAAATAGCACGTAAAAGAATAGTGGGGTTTAAAGATTTTTTTTCTCCCTCCCAAACATTACAACTCCCCTCCATTTAAAAATGTTGGTAGGGAGACTCCCGTCTTTGGAAAAATTGAATTTCAAGCCCTGCCTATAATATGTTTGTGTGTATTGAGGTTTGTATAGATGTTTGTGTGTGTGCTGTTTTTAATACAGACAGTTTCATTTTTCACACGAACCTTTCAAAAAATTCACATTCTTTGCGCAATGCTTTAACAAAATTCACATTTTTTTTCGCGATTCTTTAATGAAATTCGCATTTTTTTCTGTATCTTTATTTTGTCGAGATTCATAATTTTTTCAGCTATCCTATGACGTAATTCGTGTTTTTTTTTTCAGCGATAATTTGACGAAATTTGTGTTTTTTCTGCGATTTTTTTTTTTCACGAAATTTGCGTTATTTTCCACGATTCTTTTATGAAATTTACGTTTTTCTGTGATCCTTAGACGAAATTTTCTTTTTTCGCAGTGCTTTGATAATAATCACATTTTCTCTGCTGCCTTTTGATAAGATTCATGAATTTTCAGCAATCCTTCGATGAAATTCGCGTTTTTTCAGCAATCTTTGAATAAATTCACATTTTTCTCGCGATACTTTAACGAAATGTACGTTTTCCAGCGATTTTTTGATAAAATACATTTTATTCCGCAATTTTTAGACGAAGTTTGGCAAGAAAGCGCTATCTTTGGGTGAAATTTCCTGTTTTGCGATTCTTTGACAAAATTTGCTCATCTTTTGTGTAAATCGCGTTTTTCTGTGGCCTTTTAACAAAATTCACGTTTTACATGATCCTTTGATGAAATTAGTGTTTTTCCCGTGATCATTTGACGAAATCTAGGATTTTTTTCCCGCGAAGATTGATTATATGTTTTTAGTATGCAGGTGCCCTAAAAAGTTTGTGACGCCTGTCGCTGCATTGCACGCATTCTGCCACGGTGTATCAAACAAACAAAATTCATCCTAAAGAATTATTGTTTAGTTTCTGGAAATGAACAACCGTCAACTCATTGGCTGAATTATAAAGGGTGAAATGTGTAGGCACTGAGTATCATCTATACTATTAATGTCGGTAAACGTCTGTCTGTGTGTGTGTTGTTGTGTCTGGCGTCTGTAAGCACAAAACTCTGCATGCAGACGACGGACATAAGTGCTTTTGGTATAAAAAAATTCGTAAGTGGAGTTTTTAAAATTCACAACATTTTGCGTGAGAAGAGGGGTGCGAACGAATTTAAAAAATGAGTCCGCATCAATAATTATGGCGGCGGGGGGGGGGGGGGGGGAGTATGTTTTGCCTACATGGGGCGGAGACTTTTCTTTGTTGACACCACTCATATGATATATCGTTCGAAAGGCCTGTAACTGCCTTTTCATGTTATGCATCTGTGTGGTCCATCCCCCCCCCCCTGCCAATTGGGGCACTTTTCTAAATTTTGCACATACCACTCATGTTATATATCGTTAAAAAGGTCTGTGACCGCTTAATCATATTATGCATCTCCAGTGTCCATCCCCCCAATTTGCCCCCCCCAAGGGGGTACTTTTGTAAATTTTGCACAATCCCTTCATGTTACGTATTGTTGGAAAGGTCTTTGACTGCTTATTCATGTTATGCATCTCCGGGGTCCATCCCGCCACTTCCCCCCCCCTTAAGGGGGGCAATTTTCTAAATTTTGTTGACACCCCTCATGTCATATATTGTTGGAAAGGTCTGTGACTGCTTAATGATATTATGCATCTCCAATGTCCATCTCCCCACTTTGCCCCCCCCCTCCCCCAAGGGGGTACTTTTCTAAATTTTGCAGACAACCCTCATGTCATATATCGTTGGAAAGGTCTGTGACTGCTTAATCATATGCATATCTCCAATGTCCATTTGCCCACTTTGCCCCCCCCCCTCCCCCAAGGGGGTACTTTTCTAAATTTTGCAGACAACCCTCATGTCATATATCGTTGGAAAGGTCTGTGACTGCTTAATCATATGCATATCTCCAATGTCCATTTCCCCACTTTCCCCCCCCCTCCCCCAAGGGGGTACTTTTCTAAATTTTGCAGACAACCCTCATGTCATATATCGTTGGAAAGGTCTGTGACTGCTTAATCATATGCATATCTCTGATGTCCATCTCCCCGCTTTGCCCCCCCCCCCAAAGAGGTACTTTTCTAAATTTTGCACACAACCCTCATGTTATATATCGTTGGAAAGGTCTGTGACCACTTAATAATATTATGCATGTTCCGTGTCCATCCCCTACTTTACCCCCCCCCCCCAAGTGGGTACTTTTTAAAATTTTGCACACACCCCTCATGTTACATATCGTTTGAAAGGTCTTTGACTGCTTATTCATGTTATGCATCTCCTTGGTCCATCCCGCCATTTCCCCCTCCCCAAGGGGGCACTTACCATTTACTTGCACAACAGCGCTAAATGTGTCCGATGAAAGAAATTCCGAGAGTACATGTGCCAGTGAAACTTAGCCAATTGCTGTTCTTCAACCTAGCTTTAATTCAAAGTGGGTTTTTTATTTATTTGAATTATTCTGCAAAAGTTTCAAACATTTTAAAGCAGCTATGAATTTTATTTTTATGGTACTATCAAGTTTTTTGCCGTCAAATTTTGACGGGTTCCATCTAGTAACCTATAAATGCTTTAACCAAATCAATTTTTAAAAGCTTCAAACATAGAAATCCACAATTAAATATCATTCCTCCAAGAAGAGTTTCATTTATCTTAAAAGACTACCAGCCACGCAAGTTGTTAAGCAAAGTTTAATAAATAAATTTAACATTAAAAGTGCAAAATTTTCCCTCTGAAGTTTTCCTCCTCCTCTCTTATACTATCAGACCAAATGGATCCCTTCGTATCCAAAGATACAATTTACCGAAGAATCCGATCATGATATCAAAATTAATGTCAATATTGAAACATTTAAAGTTTTTACAAGTTCAAGATGTAGACGATCCCCGAAAGATAATTTATCTTTACTCTTAATCATTAGATGTTATTATTAATCGGTTGGTACTGGTATAATTTTTGTACAATGATCTCACGCAGAGCTCGTAGGAAGGGAATATGTTTTTTACAAGGCTGTACATGTCGCTTTGTATTTAAAAATATAATTCTGGAATGTGAATAACACTTCAGAAGGCGCTTTTCCGGAAATTATTATCCATAAAAGACACTGTATCTATACACTTTTGAGTCTCCCTGTGCATGATAGTGTCATATTATAATCACAATTCTCTATATAATAAAGTTTATTTCAACTGAAATATACATAATAGAGCTATAAACGAATTTTCAAAAATTCCAACCCATAAACTATATTTAACTGGATTCCTTTTGCGTAGCCTTGATTGATAGCCAGGGGTTCTGAATGGCGGCGATACTATCCACTGGTAGGCATTGGAAAAGTCTATAGTGGAATAGAAATCCCAAGACGCCATATGACGGCATTGGAGATCGGAGTCTGATGACCAACTTCCACTATAATCACAAGTACACTGTGAGTAATCTTATTAATCTATCAAAATGCCATAGTTGAACCAATATTTACCTACGTCTTAGCAACCGTCCTTTTATTAGCCTGTATACGATGATATTTTATAAATTTCACCAAGTCATGAATTTTCTAATTGTGCACGTCCTAACAAGATTGTGGCATATACAGAGTTTCTAATTCATTGCATATTCTACCGTGTTCCTTGAATATTATTGTAAACAGAGTGAACACCAGTTTACAACCACAGCCAGTAAATTTAAACACCAGTAAATTTTGGTTTTTCTTCATTGAAATTCTAAAAAGGTTCAGTGCATTCTGTATCTATGCAAAAGACCCAATAAAATTGGAATTCATACCTTGTTCAACATATGTAATTGCTACCAATAACTATTGTCAAATAGATAAATATTTTCTTTTATATATAGTTATTATTAACACTTTCCAACCTAGTTAGAAAGTGCTTATGACTTCGGTTTATCTGACCGTCCGTCCGTGATCTAACTCTCGTAATTATATTCGGATTGCACTGTAATTTCCAGCTGTTATTGACGTTTACTATAGCACGTTCCCTATTGAAAATGATGTGTGTCGCATTTAAAGTTTTTTACAGGGACAGTTAAAGGTATTCCGTTACATTACAGTCAATGGGGAAAAAAATATTTTAAGTGCATTTTGAGGATGTTACGCCATTTCAAACATAATGAAACAGATATACAATTATGAAGCGCACTGAAACATGCTTTTTGTAGAATATGGAGTGCAAAATATTTATTATTCATTTACAGGATCACACAAAAGAATTCTGTTACACAATGTTCTACGGGAAAAAATCGTTTGCGGTGTAATTTACTGACGTTACAGAATTTCAAACATAATGAAATTTATATGTATTATTGAGATGCACTATACATTTTTCACTGAAATGTATGGTGTTCATTGTGTTTGCTTTCCATTTACAGGGACACACAAAATAATTTGGTTATGGGCTATAATTACATTATATATGTGATAAGTGCGTTTTAAACTTTGATATGCGTTTTAACGTTTAACTAAATTTTTGTATAGCAAGAGGTGTGTATAAATTCTGTTAATGGTAAACAGGGCTACACAAAGGAATTCGCAAGTATCACTGACTATGGCAGTGAATTGCTTAGGGGTAGTTTTTAATTGGGCTAAACTACATTTAGCAGACTAATAGAAGTTTGTAGAATATAAATAAATTCATATACTGGGCTACACAAATAACAATATACATTACCGTTTATGGTTGGTAATTACTGGAAGCGCTTATTAATTTGCCTTATACCTTTTTTATACTAAAAATACCAACGTTTGACACACAATAACATCGTATAAACAGACGCACGTTTCATGAGTATCCTGGACTCACTTCCTCAGTGTAAATAAACTTAAACCTATTGTATCCCCCCAAAGACATGAAAATGAATCTAAAAACCCAAATGAAAAACAACAACACACCGAGAAACTCCTCCAATCTGATTAAGTCGGTTGGTTGGTTGAGAGGATTCACTATGACAAAGTAACTCAACCCAGAAAGGTGAGATGTACGGTACAATTGAAAAATCATTAACCAGGGAGTTACCAAATTTATGAATATAAACTACCTCAAAGAAGTCTAAATCTAATGGAGTGTTACATTTCTTAATAATAGTGGCTGAGTCGAAGTTAAAATTATGTCCCTCACTCCAACAGTGACAAGCAATAGAGGACTTTTGTAATTCTTTTTTCTTAATGTAATTTCTGTGTTCATTGAGTCTGAAACGGAGTTGTCGTTTAGTCTGTCCTATATAGGACAAACCACATTGACATTGGATATTGTAAATGCCCCAAAAGTTTTGATGTGAAATTTTATCCTTTAACTGTGAAAAATTTAGTTTATTAACTGGCTTAAAAACAACCTTAAAATCATATTGCCTTAAAATATTAGCTATTTTATAGCTAATGCTATTGTGAAATGGTAAAATAATGAGGTTAGAAAAAGATTCTGGGACATCAGAAGAAACAAGATTACTATTTTTATTTAGACAACGAAAAATTAAACGGTTGATATAAGTCAAACTAAAACCACGATTAATAGGAACAGATCTAATATAATTCAATTCTGTACCAAGGGAAACATTATCAGAACAAATTGAAATTGCTCTATTAATAAAGAAATGAAAAGCCAAGGCTTTCTGAGAAGGGGGGTGACACGAATTAAAATGAGGGGGGAGTGAGACTGCAAAAGGTTTCCGGTATACACAGGTATCAAATGTATTAGGCTGACGTGTGACTAACACATCAAGAAAGTTCAATTTATTTTCAACTTTAACTTCATATGTAAACTGAATAACAGGATCTATTGAGTTTAGAATAGTTAAGACGTTATCAATGGATGAAATATTAGTATATTAGATATATTATTAGAGTATAGTATTACAGTATAGTATTAGTATTAGAGTATAGTATATAGTATTAGATATATTAGTATATTTATCCACACAAGATTTTTTTCATTATACCTTTTTTACCTGAATTAAATTTTAGCTTAATATGTGGAGTATACAAAAGAATTCGAGTTTATTTCCCTCGATTGGCGAAAATTGCTAAATGTGAATTTCCTAACTGAACTAAATTTTATCACGCAATGTAGTATATAACCAAATCTATAGAACATATACAGTGCTGCACAAAATATTTCGACTACTTTTTTTTTCTATGGAAGGAAATTACTAAAACTGGATTTTTAAAATGTGTTTTATATGTTTCCTATACTCTTTACTGACATACCTTCTTTAACCTAATTTAACGGTGAAAACTCATTAAGTTTTCTGAATGTGTTGGAAAGTGTTTCATAATCCATGTTTGATGCATGATTTTACATTCTTGTTGTGTATTTTAAAATTTTCGTAAGATTTATGTGATTATAGTGACTTGACTGTTCCGTTGGGAAAAAAGATCAGGTGGATATTTCTACATGTACACAAGTTAAAGATTAATTTCATTTGGTGTTATTTTTTACTTTACTTGTATACAATTTATGTACGGAAAGATGACCCTGTTAAAATTATACAGTATTGTAATATTTCGAACATTTGATATGCTCAGTACAAAGCTACATATCTTATCAAGAACTTTAACCCCTTCGCGACGAGCGTCTTTTACAGAATTTTTAATCTTTTGCCACCGGTTTTTCAAAACAGAAATTTTTTCCTAATTGAATCACAAAAATGTTATCATTAAATAAGTCAAAGCTTACAATATAATATAACTGGTGGGAATAATCAAGATTCTGATCACCTTATGCGTCACGTATACGTGTCGCTCGTCCCCAAGGGCTTAAAAGAGAAGATACTACAATTTACATTAACATTTTCCGGAATTTTTATTAAAGAAAGTACATGAGGAGAGTCAAGCAGAAAGACAGACAAACATAAAATTTTTAATTATTTTGAAACTGTGTCTTGAGAAACAGGAATAAGGCCACTTTTATTAAAAACAGAAATGAAACCTATACCTCACGCATCAATTATGAAACACTTTCCTATACGAAGAGAACATTGCTCGGAAAATCCATCCTGTCTGAAAGGAAAGCTGTGAATAGAAAATTTAATTTCTTCTCACAGAATTCTATTTAATCGTCAAATAATAAACAATCATGACACAGTTTTCATAATTCATATAACAAAGTTCACGAAAACAACGAAATGCAATAAACAGAAGGCAAATAGTCGCAAGAAACACAAAGTTTATTCTTCAGCAACATAAGCAATTGGTAAGGATTATCTTTATAAAAGAAGGCAAATATGGCATAATTTCTAATGTTTCTGTAATGTGGTTGTTACTTAACCAACGTATTGAGAGCCAAACAATTCTGCATCTGCAATTTGTAAAATTTCTTTTTCAAGAAAATATTTTACGATCTCACAATAAATCTAAAATATTTTTGAAACTGTTGATACTAAACGCCTGATTTCTGAAATTGTAGTTTGTGTCAAATTTTGTCCGCAAATTTGGTAGAATCCAAAAAAGATTTTTCTATAAAATTACCTGTACAGCGCTAGAATTTGCAATGAATTTGAGCTCTGTGCTGATGATTACATTATACTTATTATTCACAAACACTTTTAAATCTATTTTACAGCAAGAAAAATGCACATGCCCGGAAAACATTTCGGAACATTTTGCTAATTATAAAATGTTACTCATTTAAAAAATAGATCAATTCACAAAAAGCAATAATAATAATGTATTCCAACTACTTTTTTATTTTAATATTTATATTACACACACACCATAGTCAGTAGAAACCATAGTGTACGTATTCTTAAGACCATATTTAAATTTCTTTGCAATTCAAGCATATCTATGGAAGTTAGAGTGCGGTATATCTGACTTGTTGACAGACAAATCAAAGTTACAAACACCTTTCAACATGAAAAAATATCCGTTCACACACACACACACACACACAAAAATACATTTATAACTTATTCGACATGTTTAGAAATGAAAAATCGCAAAACACTTCAAATATTCCACCCGTTTGTTCAGCATATTTATAGTTTTGTTAATAGTTTAGTAAAATACACAAGCTATTTGCTATCTTAATGAATAACAAATCTTTTTTCACAAAATGTTAAGTGAAAATGTTAAATTTCACATAATGTTAAGTGTTAATGAAAACTTAAAACACATTATAGTGCATTCTCAATGCAATATTCGCATATTTAAAAATAGTTAATAAATAATGTGTGCAACATATATCTTTAGTAATTCATATGTTTAATTCATACCAATGTTAAAAATTTAGCGACCATTATTCATCTTTTCATAAAAACATGATATCTGGTACACAATTATTCTGCCATTTCGAAAATGGTTAACTTTTTGAACTTATAAAAACGCTCATTATATTTTATGACTATTTATGGTTATTCAGGAAGTTATAACATGCAAGATGTTTACTATATTATAAAGGAAGACGATTTAGTTTACAATAATGTTATCTAATTTTATTAGCGGCGACTAGGAAGAAATGTGTGTAAGAAAAAACTAAATGTAACTATAAGCGTAATATGTGCATGTGAAATATAATTCTTTTCAAAACAAATCCGTGACTATAACGCATTTCTCACACAAAAATACAGAAAAATCCCAAATCTAACGTAGAAATTACTTAATATCCTACAATCTAAAGCTGCGTTTTCGTCAAATCACAGGGGTGTTGCGTCTTAGAACTTTTTCGTATTAAAAAAGAAATTTTGACATATGTCCTTTTTTCCCTACAAACACGAAATGTTTGCAAACCGAACCTCAAAATTTCCTGAAATTATCCAGTCAAAGACGGACATTTCTCGAAATAGCAGAAAAATCTCCTCCAGTCTCAGAGGCATTGAGGCAGCGTTCTGTCTGTACTACGTGTTTTGGCGAAATTGTTTTTAAGAATGATGTTTACCATTTTTAAATTCACGTAGAAAGGTTATTATTTTCGCTAAAACTGAATTAAATCTGTGATATTAGAAATGAGTACAGTTTGATGAAAATACATATAATATTCATTTTATTTATAGTACATTTTATGATTTTAATGATGAAGTGATTCTGTGATAGCTTACATATCAGTGCTAAATTTTGACGCATCTACTTGAAATATATGGGGAAGCATAATTAAAAAAATGTATAGAGTACAGAATTGAGTAATAGCCTTTCGTAGAAATTAGTTAAAAATAAACGTAGGAATTTTTTTCCAAATAAAAACACGATTATTTATTATGTATAATAGATTTTAGTGATTGAAAGTGGTGCATTTATTTTAATGTTATGCGTAAATATATATTTAAAAATAGGCATTACCAAATTCAGTAAAAGTCATCATCTTTTATGAAACTGATTAGAAAATGGAGCTAAATTTTTAACATTTTAAACCCTCATTAAGTATTAGATTTATTTCAGATTCAATTAAATGTATTGATGTTCATGCACAATGATTGTAATTCTTCTTGGCCTGCAGACAATGCCAGTAGATATGCGATTTGAAACGAATAGTATTAACTTTCCATAATTTATGCAAATAATTAACCTTCGTGTTACAGTGACATGTATTTGTATTAATTTGTTTAAGAAATGCCTTAAACACCGTTCCACGTATGTGTAGTTGGAATTCTGCTTGATTTGGATCAGTAGAATGCACTTTAGGATTTTCGGAAGTAGGTAACGTATTTATCGCTAACACCCTGTACATCAATATTCTAAAGCCGGCTTAGTGTAAAAACTTTCAAAGTTAATCCGGGTGTAGATGGAGTTGCAGCAAGGCCTTAAAATGCTTCTTACCAAACAAAATATTACTTTTATTGATCTTAAAAATTCCCTTTGTAGGTTGAAAGAATGTTTTTACAATATAATTAAAATAAAGTAAAAAGGTTCATAGACATTATAACCAGGGCTGCGGAGTCGGTGAGGAAAATGACTGACTCCGACTCCGACTCTAACTCCTGAAATTTTAAAGGAACCGACTCAGACTCAGACTCTGACTCCGACTCCGGGACGTCTAAAGTACCTGTTGATTCCTATTATTCAGATTGCTTTATTGCTGTCATTTGTTTTGAAATAGTAATAGTCGCTTTATTAAATTTGCCATTAAATAAAGGAAGTACACTGCTCAAAACAATTAAAGGATATTTGAAGTTTTATATAAAATAAAGATATAAACGAAATTTTTTTTGCCGAAAATAGAAGATGAGAATCACAAATGCAAATTTTTCTGGTTTTCAAACTGTGGAGTATGCAAATTTTGAGTTCGACGTCAAAAACGTCGCTTCAGCGGCAGCGAATGAAATTTGACTTTCAACTCGATAAAAGAGAATGAAGACAAGGATGATCGGCATTCAGTGATTGCTTTGTTTCGATGAGTACGATGTCTCAGCGAAGTCATTTGACAGATTCAGAAGCTTGGAGAATTGTTGGTAGGTTAGAAGGGGGCCAAACTCAAGCCGAAGTAGCGCAAGCCATTGGAGTGTCACAAAGTGTCATTTCCAGGATCTGGAACCGTTTTTTGGAGAGTGGATGTGCAGGCCGAAGACCAGGGCAAGGTCGTAGACGGGCAACAACGCCAATGAAGATCGGTATTTATCGTTAGCAGCTCGGAGACACCGAAACATGAACGCTACTCTTCTCCAACAACACCTTCGCTCGGCTACAGGCACCACGATTTCAACTGAGGCTGTCCGAAACCGGCTCCATGCTGTAGGTCTGTATGCTCGCCGACCGATGGTATGTGTTAGATTAACATCAAGGCATAATCGCGACCGCAGGGAGTGGGCAACCGAGCATGTCAACTGGAGGAGAAATGAATGGAGCAATATTCTGTTTTCTGACGAGTCCCGTTTTCTGTGCATCCGGATAATAGGCGTATTTTCATCTGGAGGGACCGTGGCAGTAGGAATAATCCTGCGTTCGTGCACGAAAGTGTCAGATTTGGCGGTGGAGGAGTGTTGGTGTATGGTGGCATCTCCATTGACGGGCGCACTGACCTCTACATCATTCGAGATGGAGCTCTGACTGGTCGCCGATATAGGGATGAGATCCTCAGACCTATTGTAGTCCCTTACGCTGCAGCAATCGGAGATAACTTCATTTTAATGGACGATAACTGCAGGCCACATCGTGCAAACCTGGTGGAGGATTTCCTTTTCGAGGAAGGAATCGTTCGAATGGAATGGCCAGCGTGTTCTCCAGACATGAATCCAATCGAGCACGTTTGGGACGCTCTAGGAAGACGAGTTTCTGGCCGCCAACAACCCCCACAAACTCTCCAAGAACTGGAAAGAGCTCTTCTGGAAGAGTGGGGCAGAATACCCCAACTCGTCATTAATAGCCTCATTGAGTCCATGCCTCAAAGGTGTTCAACGTTGTTGGCCGCCCGTGGAAACCATACCCCCTACTGAAAATGATTTTCTTTGAAGAAAACACCTTTTCTTATTCTTTTTTTCTCATATGCACAAATTGTGTTTTTTTCCTTTTGTACACAAATGCGCAATAAAATGCATTTTTTTCTGCCAAACATGTGTAATTTATTCTCATATAACCTACTATGTCTGTCGACCATGTATCAATCAGCTAAAAAGTTTCCCAGATACAAAATCCACCTAAAACTGCAATATCCTTTAACTGTTTTGAGCAGTGTATTACTATTTAAAAAAAATGGCAGCAATCAAGAAATCAAAATTTTAAAAAACTCAACTGACAACACTGCAACCTGCTGTTACATTCCTGTTTGACCTTAAAGTGTACGATGGGTATATTTTTGGATGAATTATGTGTATAAGCTGTGAGAGGTAGTCAAGACTAGGACTCATTTACTGCAGCGGCAAACTTCTGACAGTATTTTAGTATAAAAGTTTCACCATGGGTGAAAGGATGTTTAATTTTGGTTTTATATCTATTCCTGCAGACCCCCAAAATAGGAGGAAAAAATTTTACAATTTAAGTATCAGTTGGGGTCTCCATGACCCGAAAAATTACTGGGGAATGCAAAAAAAAAAATAAAAATGAAAATTTTACTATTTTAGCATTGATTCTGTTCTCGTGGCTTCGTAAAAAAGGGGAAGAATTTTTATGTTTTCAGCATTATAATTGTACAATGTTGGGTCCTGCGGACCCGAAAAATGCAAATAGTGAAATCTAAAGAAGTAAATAAAATGGAAATTTTACTATTTCAGATCGCGCTGACTTGGAAAAAATTATGCAAAATGTTGTAATTTTGGAGTTATTGTGTCTTCAGACCCGAAAAATTCCGATGTTATTTTGTATTTCCAGCATAATTTTGGCTTTATTTCGGGTCTGCAAGACCTGAATATCGAAAGGAGAAATATAACAGAAATTTACTATTTCATCATTATTTTGAGTATTGCAGACTCAAGAAAAAAATTGTTATTTCACTTTTTTTTGGGGGAGGGGGTTGGGGTAGGTTTTATGTACACGAAAAAAAGGGAGAAAATTTACTACAATTTCAGCATTACTCCTAGTCCTACAGGCCTGAGGAATCTGAGAGAAACAAGAAAACAAAAGGGAAAGTTTTTCTATTACAATGATATTTCGGATTCTGTAGACTCTAAAAAGAGCAGAAACTTCCAATTTTCGCATTACCTCGGGTTCTGAAAACTCCAAAAACCGAGAGAAAGTACTGCACACTAATATAAAATATAAACTAAAGATTTCAATTAAAAGCAGTTTTCATATACGCTGTAAACTGAACAGTATATTGGGCCTGTTTAACCTGGGTTTCCTTGTATATATAGTCCAAATATTAAAGTAATAATTCAGTTTATAAATTTAAAATTACATAGAATTGGTTTAATTTCACTTCAAACTGTCTAAAAAACAAGCTGGAGTCGGAGTCGGAATCGGCCTGTTTTTCAGTGACTCCGACTCCGACACATTTGTCCAAAAATAGGCCAGACTCCGACTCCGACTCCACGACTCCGACTCCGACTCCACGACTCCGACTCCAACTCCGCAGCCCTGATTATAACAACAGTTCTATTTATGACTAGACAGTCTTCCGTTTCTCAGTTTTGTACTTTACAACTGATGGAATAAATACCAGAAAAGCTCTGCAATCCTCTCTGTTAATATGAAATGTATCTAATGATTAGTTCATATTACAAGAGACAGTTTCTCTTTCACTCAAGATAAATCCTTAGTTGTAATGTTCGTGGGTCGTTTAGGCTTCTTTGGCTATACTCGTCAGAATTCTGCATCCGTGTCCGATCCATCGTCGTGAAGCAGTACTTTCTCTTTATCACCCTGTTACCTGGTATACATTCTATTCTAGGAACATGGTCTTACAGCTCTCGGCGTCTCTCAGGAGCTAATCTCCTAGTTAAATACAAGCTCGTTTCCAAATTTGGGATGGGACTCATTCAAGGAGAAATTTAGCAGGGCCACTCACACAGTAGAAGTATGATGTCACCTCCAAACGAGTGTATCATTGGTATTTCAAAGGGGGATCTAAAGACTTGGAATTTTCGTTTTCACTATGGAATTTTACTCACCACCGTGGACCACCTGTGCTGCAAGACCTGTCTTCATTAGGAGCAGTGCTAAAAATCATAGTTCTAAAGCTTTCTTTCAAGAACTTCAGGATTGTCAACATTTCAAAGATGCGCCGGTTTGAGTAAAATATGCAAGTAATGTTATATTTGCGAAGTTTTCCCAAGAAACCTTTTCAGTCCAAAGCGATAGTTCCCACGCTTTGGCAAATTCCCACAAGTAGAAAGAGGATTCTGCACAGTAGTAATCGTGCAAGCCAAACTGCTTTCTTTAAGATGCTGCACATTTCTCAACCTAAATTAAGAAATTTTATATCTAAAGAAATCACCATTCTTTTAACTAATAACAAAGAAATTTTGTACCACTCATTACGAAATTTGCAACTTTTGGCAAGTTTAAAGAAAATCTGTGAAGAAACAAACATGATTTTACTGAGAGAGTACTTTTATTTGGCAAATCCTGTCACAAAATTGTTGAAAGTGATTGGGTGTGGTAACGGATCCCAAATTTGAAAAGACTCAAAACTATATCTCTGACAAGGAGATGACCAAGCATGGTAATCATAGATTTTGATTATTTTTCTATATGTTGTAGGGTAGAAGCTCCTTAGTATCAGGTTGAACGGATTTTATACAACGCTCCTTAGTTCTCGATAAATAGGGGGTCTAATATTTTAGCACAACTTAAATACTTACTTTGTAACGAACTTACGAAAATAACGCAGTTATTTTGTTACAAAGTAAGTATTTAAGTTGTGTTATAATATTAGACCCCCCATTTCTCGAGAACTATGGAGCGTTGTATAAAATCCATTGAAGCTGACACTAATGGGCTTTTACCCTACAACATATATAAAAATAATCAAAATCTGTGATTACCAAGCTTGGTCTTCTCCTTGTAAGTTTGAATCTCTAAAAACAAAACGTGAAGCTATGTCTGAATATTTTGATTTCAAGATAATATTAAAAGACTCCTTCATCTACATTAATCAAAGTAATTTGAAATATTCTAGATATTTTGAGTTATAGAAAGTTGCTTTCCACGATTGTTTAAATACTACCGTTTCATTCGACTCCTTTGTCATTAATTTAGTCACTAATATTCTCGTTGTATGCATCTTATTTTGTTTTGCGTTATACCATTAATATACTTTTTATTTTAAAATCAGTTTCAAGGTTTTTTTTTTTTTGTATAACAAAATAATACAGCAGTGGCAATTTTTTACCCTTTTGAAACTAATAAATTATGCTCAATTTAAACTTGTATAAAATCCTTCAAAATCCTTCAATTCGAAGGAATAACCGGTATCTCATTGCGATATATTCGTATTATTTTGAAAGGTCCTGTATTGCAATTATACACCTTATACGCACCAAATAATGTATAAAATATTAGTTCAATCCGTTTAGATCAGTGGTTCCCAACGGGGGGCGTACGCCCCACAGGGGGGCAATTTGACTTTTGAGGGGGGCAATTTCAGATTTGTTATTATCCCAGTCCCTGTCAGTTTTTTTTAATTTAATTTATTTATTTGATAAAACTATTTTTGCAGGCTAAAAATATAAATAATACATGAAAATTTTATAAATAACTGAATAAAAATAAATTTTCAAAAAGTTTCCATTAAAGTTTCAAAACACAACTACTACCAGAATACTTATACGAATTCTTTTTTTTTTACATATTTAGACAACTTTTTATATATTTAAATAATTATTAAATTTTTCTGGTTACAATATTATTTTAGTATTACATACTCTTTATTTTTACTATTTATTTAAAAAAACTTGTATTTCTATTGACAGAGCAATATGTCACTTGAAGAAACTTTTACTTATGAAATTACTTAAAGGTATATCTGAAATTTACTATGTTCAATATATTTAACCTAAAAAAATGTTTGAAGTATCTAAACGAGAAACTACTTTTATAAAATTAATTAATTTTCAAATGAGCATCACAGAAAGAAATGAGAGAAAAGTCTTCTTATAGCTCTTGTGCAGACAAAATACACAGGTTTAAAATTTTAAAATTGGCTTATTATATATGGTGTTCAAACAACCATAAAGGGAAAAAGAAAGTCTGATTTAAAATGAATAAAGGTGCGAATCCGGAAATGCTACTTGTGAATTATTCTATACATACAAACTTGGTATTAAAATTTTTTTCACCTGTTCGAAATGAAGTAAAAAAAATCAATTATAAAACGTATCAATTCTACCAAATGTAATGCAAAATGGGGGATTCTCTTCAAGAAATTTCACTAAGATAAAAATGCAGACCATATAACACTTTTGTGTCTGAGGTAAGTTGCCAAAGAACAATAAAATTTTTCTAGGTATAAATGCGACAATGCATGGCCTCATTGCATTCATTGAATTATGTTAAAAACATACTTGTACCGAAAATTTTATTATATTTATAAGTAAAAGGATGTGAAACGGCTTATCATAGTTAATACTCTGTTAGTCTTCCTTTGTGGGAATAAGAGTTCATTTTGTATATAATAACAATAATTATATGTTACAGAGGAAAGGAGGGTGGGGGGGGGCATCATGATTTTAAAGGTGCTTATGTGGGGCGCGGCCAAAAAAAGGTTGGGAATCACTGGTTTAGATATATGCTCGCTATAAAATATTAAAGTATTTATAAAATAATATAAGGTAAAGCCAGGTGAGATGACGCGATCGGAGAGATTGCGCACATAGAGGTTCGGGGGGGGGAGGCGTAGAGTGAGCGCGCAGTGACTCCAGGTAGTTATACAACAGCAGTAGTGGAGTGTCTACTTGAAAGTGCATAATGATTGTTTTGAGTGTCTAAGATAAAGCATTACTATTTTGTTTTGTTTTTCCAAAGTAAGTGCTTGAATTTTCATAGCTATTCATCAGAATTTCTAAACAATGTCAGTAGTACAAA
Source organism: Maratus michaelseni (assembly GCA_963931845.1). Taxonomy (NCBI): domain Eukaryota; kingdom Metazoa; phylum Arthropoda; class Arachnida; order Araneae; family Salticidae; genus Maratus; species Maratus michaelseni. Next base: position 175,463,670 of record OZ007594.1, read on the forward strand.
ATATTTTTAACTTAAACGATTTCTCATAAGCTACTAATCTAGACTAACAATGTGAACATCAACGGTTCGTTTTAGTAGCGGCCATGTTTATATAAAAGGCCGCGCAATCTCTCCTACCGAAATTGGAGAGTTTGCCCATCTGCTACTTAGGAGAGATGGCGCATTGTTTCCATTAGTTCTCATGCTAGGAAAGATTACGCAGCTTATTGGTAAATTTGCATTAAAAAATGAAAAATGAAAATGAACTAATTTTAAGTTAAACGTGTTATTAAGTAACTTAATGTTATTTTGTAATCTTATCTGGACTTCTTTTTTCTGATTCTTTATTTTTTCCCTTTAATTACATTTTTTTAATCGGTTTTAAAATTATTTCCTTTTTCTGATTCTTTAATCATTAGGTTGAAATATGCACTCCTAATACAATAATATTTGTTCACAAAAACCTTACAACAATGTCATTTAAGTTTAATTATTATTGTTAACAATTTAATTGTAGTTATTATTAGCAACAATGTCTCCTACCCATGTGCGCAATTACACCAACCCTGTAAAGACAGATTGCGCAAAATAACTTTATTGGTTTTATTACAACTGTTCTATTAAATTACAACATAACAACAAAATAGCAATGGAAATGCATAAAAAACAAATGAAGTCAAAATTATTCAAGAATAGTTTAACAAAAAATTAATATTTAGATTTTTTATTGTTATTCTTTTGAATTGTGCGCAGACTTACCTAGCTTTACCTTATGCTAAATTTAAGATTTTACACACGCCAACTTAGGATGGTAAAATTCAGTTCAGCTCTGAAAACGCAGAACTCAAATGCACATGTAGAGATTGCTGTGAAAAACGGTAATGTATCGAAATCCTCTTGTGTGGTTGTGAAAAAAAAATATTATATACATCCGTCTTTTTCAACAAACTTTCTGTAATCAGAATCAGCTACATGCAGGAGTTTTGTACCGCTTGGAAATAACATTAGTAACATGAATGAACTCTTGTTCAATTATTATCGTTTACGGACAATAAAGAATATGAAGGCTGTATTTCATTGTTGTAAAAGAAGTGTTTTTAATATTATATACACCATTTTCTATAAGTTACATACTGTATTCCAAATCAATTATTATGCCCGTTGCATTATGACTCATGTAGCACAACATACTTAGAATGAATTTAAAATATTTCCTAACTATACACAATAATGTATCCAAATTCATTTTTGTGGTTTTGTAAACAAATGCTAGATGATACGTACGTCATTTTCAATAGTAAACACTTGCTGTAGTAAATGATAGAAGGAAACGTTAATAATAATAAAAAATCAAATACACATAAATAAGAAACACAAAAATCAAACACACATAATACAAAGTAAATTCGTGGCTTTCCGAATGTATTTAAATATCTCAAAAATCGTACAGATAGAAAAGCACGTTGAACTATTCAACACTTTTAACTACAATGTTTTAAATAGTTGAAGAAAAATGTTTCAATAATAAAGTATTTCATTATTAAACAATAGTTGTAGAAAAAACAAACCTATACTTCTAGTTGCGAAATGTGTGTATGTAAATGTAAAGAATAAATTTAATAATAATTTCTTTTTTCTTCCTTTTTTCTATATCTGAAATGTCCTGAATGTGTGTAATATATGCTTCTAAAATGACACACACGATTACAACACTGCTATTAATTGAAAGTTACTTGAATTAAATAATGAATTCCATCAGATGTTATAAATTAGCTTTAAAGAATATCTGTTCTAATAATACAAATTTAATTTAATAGAAAATTTACAAATGAAATTATGCATATAAATGTAGAACACGAAACATTAAAACTGATCTTTAGATTTAAATAATGATGTTCCCGTTTCGTGTTCTAATTAAGGCTAGTTGGTTGTTCATATTATTATCATTAATAACTTTGCATTATTATATTAACTATAGCTGAAAACGTGAAAATTTGGTTTATTTTCTATGCAGAATAATAGGATTAAGATCTAAATTACAGTACTGTTACTATTTCGTTTCATTTTACAGCCAGAAAATGTTTATTTAAAGGTAATTTCATTTACAGCACATCTGAATTTAGTAAACAGAAATGATTACTAGGATAACATATTGGATTTTATAATATGCTCGACTAATTAATCATGACATTTAGAGATAAATAACACAAAATATATACTACTTTACATGAAAAACTATAATAAAATAAGCTAAAACCGATCTGAACTCTAAAATATTTTACAGATAATGTCTAAACGTGTTTTGCCTTACACAATTTGTGAAATGTTAACATTTTGCGCAAATTATATCAGTTATTGTTGAAAAATATTGTTAAAATGAAAATGATTCAACTCCAGAAGTATACTGTGAAATAATGCTCCAATCAATTTCTACACTGTAAAAAAAGAAAAATGTTTCTGAATCTGCGAAAAAATAATCTGAACAAGAATGGAATTATACAATAACCTCTTCTTAATTATCCACGATTTCAAAAAGCGTTCTTTATCTTTAGATACCTCAGATACAAATATATTTTCGAGATTTAAAGAATTATTTAGAAAAACAAAGTTTCTTTTAATGCATGCCATTGATTTTCAGAAAAGTTTCCGAGTAGTTTTTATAATAAATGTAAATAATGTAAATATGTAATGTAATAAATGTTAATATACATGTTATAATAAAATATAAATATAATTTATTAATCGGTCTTCACAAACCAGGATATCCGTTTTTAACATGTTAACAATTCTCAACTAAACATTTTGAGCTGCGTAGCTGAATTTATATATGCAAGAGTAACAAAATAATATTAACTTTAATGTTATTATTGATGTTAATTTATAATGCATGTCTATAAGACATGTTTGTTGAACATGAAAATGCTTAATTGAGAACTGATAGCTTCCAAAAAACTGATATTCTTGGTAGAGAAAACAGATTGATGCACTATAAACACTACTCTGAAATGTTTTCGAAAATCAGTGGTACCTAAACAGACTTCCTTCTGATAAATACTCCTTTAAATTTCGTAAATAGATCACTTTCTGAGGTTTCTAAAGATAAAGGATGCTCTTCGAAATGGTCGGTAACTCGGAAGGGTTCATTGCATATTTTCGTTCGTCGTTATATCCATTTTTCTAGATTAAGAAACATATGTCTTTTTTACAGTTATATATATATAGTAAACATTTTAAAATTTTCCAATGATATGATTCCATTTGATCAAAAATTAGATGTATTACAGCGAATAGATCATATGATTTTCCAATCACGATTAGTTTTAAAAGAGAAAAAGATTTAAATTTGAAGTTCTACTTTTCTACTGTGTTTTTACAATTTTAATACGAAAGAAAATTGCTTGAAAGTCTAATTAAATCAAAACATTTTAAGTTAAATTTATATTTCATTAAAAATGAATACAATTTTTATTTTTATTCAATAATTCTATACTTACGAAAAGATGTAAAAAACAAAAGTCATAAATAAAATTTGTGAATTGAAAGAATTTATTTACACGATAGAGCGGTTAAGACAAATGAATTTTTGTAATATGTAAAACACTTTTATGCTTAGCATTTCACACTTAGTAATTTCTCTTCTCACTCACATTCCTTCTTTCCTTACTTATGTACCTATACATACATATCTAAATGTATGTATGTGCGAAACCTTTAAGAAATGTATTTTTATTTATACATTAAAGAAAGATTCGTCCTTATTCAGCAAAACAATGCCTTATTCCGAATCTTCCACTAATTTTTATATTTAATTTGCAGTAATTCAGCCATTTTCTTTAGCTTTTATACAGAACTCTCTTTCGTAGTACTCATTGTATAGCTAGGCCATAAAAAATATTTATGAGTTTTCTTTTACAAAAATGCCATCCAATTATTCTTTAAGATATTTCACTCTAAACAAATTCCGTATTTTTGTTTCCCATTCAAAGGAGTTTTAATTTTTTAAGACTTTCTGAAGTTTCTCTTTTCATTTTTAACCAACATAAGATACTACTATGTGAATGCTGTTAAAAAATTCTACAATATTTCTCTTTTCGTATAAAAATTGAAGAATGTTAAAGCTGTGTATAAAGCTGTGTTTTAATTTTTATATTTTCTTTGTTTTCTGTTTCAGCTTCAGTAACACTATTGTTATGCATTTTTTAAATTCCTTTTGGAATTTATTTTTGAAACGAAATTTCAGGTTTGAAATATTTTTACATTTTACGATGATGCATAAACCCATGTGAAAGCCATATTCTGAAACATTTGTACATTTTCACTTGAAATATGAATTATTTAATTATTTATAAGTAATGTTTCCAATCCATTAATCGCCATTGCTCGCATTTTGAGAACATTGTTTTTCTTTTTCTTTTCTAAAGTGAGTATTTTATATATTTTTAAAAGTTTCATGTTATTTGTTTTTTAAATATATGAGATGACTTCTGTAATTTTTTTTAAAGTTTCATTTGAAATTTTTGTTTTTTAAAACATGTTAAAAAAAATGTGAAATTTAGCGTTTTGGCCGCATTAAAAAAAAAGCTTTTAAAAAATAACTTTATAATAAAAATTTTATTTTCCAGCTAAAATATGTTTATAACTGTATGTTATATAAAACAACATCAATCCGCATTTAATAAGTAAAATAGGGATCACGCACAATTTCAGAAAACACAAGTTGTTCCCAAAATGGAAGTACACTGTTAGAAATAGATACTCAAATTCCACGAAATTTTCTTCGTTTTTGACGAAACTGTTTCCTGGGAAATGCTCCGAGCGAATATTTCGTCAAATCAAGTAAATTTATATCCTCAAAAAAAGTGGAAAAATTAATTTTGTCAAATTGCTTCTTCGAAAAAAGGCCGATACGCCATCTATTGACAATTTTAGAAGCATCTCTAAATGAAAGGGTGAAAAATTTTACATTGCATCTCTCAAGTATTCAACGGGATTCGTACGTGAAACCTTTGGCGTGGGAGACGAACATGCTGCTTGCTTTGCAAGTGGGACCTTCTGTGAATTTTATTTTAAATGTATCTACGGGATGATGATGTGTGTTTATATTTTTAAAAAGTAAAATGTATTTTTTGTCGGTGCTGTTATAATTTCTGCATGTTTTAATTAATAAGGCTAGATTATTAGTATGGTATTTCTATGGTTAATACATAATTAGAATATAGCTTGATTAATATAATTTATTAGAGAAATTTCCTTTGTTCAATGAATGATTAGAATATGGTCTAGTTTTTTTGTTGATCAGAAATAATAAATTTTGGCGTGTATATTGGAAGAGAGTTCATCAATTTTAGATAAGATTTTAACATGTTACTGTTTATAGAGGGGAAAGGGATCAGTTATGCATATTTTAAATTTGATTGTTATATGAATATATTTCTTAAATAAAAAACAACTCCTAAAATTTTGAATTTTTTTTTAACCATTTGTAAAATGGTTGTTGGACCTGCAAATGATGTTCGCATTTAAATATTTCAACTGTTTTTAACGAAATTCTGTAACTTTCAAAGCATTTTTTTAAGCATTTTTAAAGAATTTCTGTAACTTTAGAAAAACATATCTTTGAATAGGCAATAGAAATGCATAAAATCGTTACAAAAATGCTAAAGTTACAAAAAACATAGACGCAAATTATCAGATATAAAAATTAAAGTAGAAATTTAGTAATTTCGTGTAATAGTGGCCCCCAAGGATGAAATAATTTCGTTTCTGTTTTCATTAATATATTGTAAATGTGGTACTTTCGAGTAATTTTTTTTGAACGATTTTGTAACAACAAAAATAATCTGGCCGTGAATGGGGAAACATTTTCGTCAAATATTTGAGATTTTCCATTTCATTAAAAATCACTTAATTTTGAGAAGAAATGATTGTCAAAAATGATGAAATATAGCTCAAGAATTTCGGAATCGTCAAAAGTGAGAGTTTTATTTTTGACAGTGAGGAAACAGTTTCGTCAGATATATGAGGATTCGCATTTCGTCAAAAACCACGCGAATCTGTGACGAAATGATTGTCAAAAATAACGAAATAGGGCTTAAGGTTGTCGAATCGTCAAAATTTAGTGTTTTATTTCTGAGAGTGTAATGGCGCCGAATGAGCATAATTTTTCTGAAAAAAATATATGCCTGCGGAGTTTATAGTATTTATTTCTCAGTTTAATAGCTATAAAAGATATAATATTCTGAAATTGATATTTTGCGAAAAAATCATATAAAATCCAATTTCTACATTTATAATAAAAAAAATAATAATGAAATTACCAATTCCACAAGCATTTTCATTATCCATCTCTTTATTTTTCATCAAAACATAATTTTTTTTCCGACTAAAATAGTCGAAGATGATTGAACAATTTTTACTTTAGATTTGGATGATTTTTCGGATATTCCGGAAATCGATTGTTTGCCACCTGATCCCAGTATTGTAAAAGATAGGGAAGATGTAATAGATAGTAAAATATGTGACGATTTATCCCCATGATATAAATGGTGAAGTAGAACTTTTCGCAAATTCTAAATCAACAGACAATCAAGAATATGTAATTTAGTATTTTAAAAAAAGGCAGAGTATTAAACGCAAGTTTGATATTTTAGACAAAATTTCAGAGAATATCCAAATCGGAATATAGGAACAACTACACAAAGTGCAAAAAGGAAAATAAATAGTTAAAATACCAATTTCAGAAAACAAAGAAAATGCAATATAATAATAACTGTATTTTCAGGTCCTTTTTATTTGGTTCCAGAATTGGCGCATGTTAGTCAGTGCAGTAACTAATACTGCCAAACATTTTTCAAAAGATACTGTCTCTTTCTACATTAACCTTTCTATAAATGGCGATGATATACCCTGGGTTACGACTTCAAATACCTATTTGTTTACCTGCATCCTAAATTAAACTGTGCTAGTTTTCTGATGTTCTGTCCAAAACTACAAAAGCTCAGGGTTTCCTGAAATCATTATTATTATAGCTGTGAGCCAATTTTGCATACAAAGACTTGCAAGAAGTTCTCATAGAGTTAACATTCAAATACTCAACAATGCGTTGCGGTGTATCAATCCCTACAGCTTCATCAACGCTTTTGGAAAGATATGACTGCTCATCATATTGAGCAGAGATGGCGATCTTTGCAAAGAAAAATTTCAATTATTTTCATGTAATAGTATTACAGAAATGATGTAATGATAAAAAACAAAGATTCGATAATGAAAATGATTATGGAATCTGTAATGGTATTTTCTATTTTTAGTATAAATATAAATGTTAGACTAATTTATATGAATTCTTCGTAAATTATATTTAGAAATTGGGTATTACCATCCCTAAAAACATAGGCCGAAGGACGTCACAAAATATAGATACTAAAAGATATACAACCGAAATGAATTTAAAATAAAATACTGTAAATGTAAAATTTGGAAAGCCTCAACCATACATTTAAGATGGTTCTCTCCTATTTCTTTTGGAAGGTAGAGCGAAATCACCATCTCTGCTCAATATGATGAGCTATCATTTCATTCCAAAATCATTGGTGACGCTGTAGTGTTTAATACACCGCAATGCATTGTTGGGTATTTGTATGTTATATCTAAGACAACTTGTTGCAAGTTTTTATATGCAAAATTGGCAAAATTGCAAAATATGCAAAATTGGCTATGAGAATAAAGATTTGAGGAAACCCTGAGCTTTGTTAGTTTTGGATAGAACATCAGAAATCTACCTAACTCAATTTAATTTAGAATGCAGGTAAACACCTAGATATGTGAAGTCATAACTACGTATTTGAAGTTGTTTGAAGGGTATATCACAACCATTTATTGAAAGGTTAATGTAGAATGAGACAGTCTCTTTTGAAAAATGTTTGGCAGTATTAGTTACTGCATTGACTAACATACGCCAGTTCTGGAACCAAATAGAAAGAACCTGAAAATAGGGTTGGTATTTTTAAATCACAATGCGTATTGTCTGTTTCTGAACATGATGGACGTGTGTCACAGGCATATAATGCAAGGAACATGTCGGAAATAAGAGGGATATTATTAATATATAAGTTGGACAAGAAGCTATTGGTTAGACGTCTCTGAGGAACGCTTTCCTCAATATTGAGAGAAAAATGTATATAATTGTAAACTTTGACAGAGGAGGTTCTACACTTAACTTTTTTCCATAAAATATAATCCAGAAAATATGGACTCTTGGTTGACTTTTAAATAAGTCCAAAAGGATAAAACCGATCGAAAGCTTTAGCAATGTTGTCTATGAATATAACACCTTTTTTTTTTCGAGGAAGCCTTCGTGAAAAGGTTCAATCACTCTCAAAAGTTAATGTTGAGTCGAGTGTTTGGATCTAAAACCAAACTGCTAGAGTATAATAATTGAATTGTAAGCTGTAAACTCATTCAGACGTTTCGCAAAGTATGTATGCCTAAACTATGGAGAGAAGAGATCGAAGGTGAGACAAATCTGAAATTAGAAGGTGCATGTTTCTCCTACACCAGTTTGGAGGTAGAAACAATCAGCGCAGTTAGCGAGAGTTGCATTGAGTCTATTTCTACTATAAAAATCATTGCCACCACCTGGACAATCGCCAATAAGTGGTCTGTCTACACTGAAAAGCACAAATGTGCGACCTTAACACGGTTACCCCGCCAGCAATGAGTCTTTGAAATCAACATGATAGCTAAGTTATTACGTGTAATAAAACTCAGAGGCTTGAAGTGTAAGCCTGTTGGCGTCCCATATGCCAGAAGTGAGAAATTTTAAATTTCTTAAGGCTAGGAATAAGGCTAGGAACAAATAAGGAGATTTAATTCATATAACGCTATTTATTTATTTTATTTTGTACAGTTATATTTTTGAAAAATTTTTATTGTTTATGTTTCATAATTTTCTACTTAGCTTAACAATTTTTATTCACATGCTCAGCATTTGTTTCTTTTCAAATGATTCAAAAAATGGAAATCACTTCACTCAATGAAAGAAAACACTGGTTTGTATCATCATCGATTCGAAATTTAGAATATGCTCAATTCTTATGCAATTATTTTTTACAAATTCTCAAAAATATAGTGCGTCCCAAAAGTTTATACAACGGGGTTTTCTTATTTTACAATTAAAAAACAGGAATAACAATTTCAAAACAATTTATATTTAGCAATAGTACCAAGGCAATAATAATACTGTACGAAAATAACATTACACAATCGCAGACTTTGTGAGAAAAATTAAAACTTAAATTTTATTGTCCCAAAAGTTTATAGACAACTCATTTTTTCCTTTAACGTTCAAATTTTTAAGCTTTATATTCTTATCACTTCGAAAACTCGATCAGGCATACTCAAAACAAGGGTTTTAAGAAATTCTGGCTTTAAAGAAAACCAGCTTAGTTTTAAACCTTTAGATCTCGAACCTTTGCAAATTGAAACCCATTAGCATGTACGTCTCTAGGTATTACCCAGAGGTTTTCTATTGGGTTCAGGTCAGGACGTATCGTTGGCCAGTCATAACAGTTACTTGGTTTTGTCTAAACCACTACATAGTAGAGTTGGACAGGAGAATGGATCAATTGTCTTGCTAGTATAACCATTTGTCTCTTCCTAGCAACTTTCTAAATGGAAGTAAATATACTTCAAGCGTTTTCTGGTAATCTTCGGAGCATCGACGACCTTCTACAAAAGCAATATCGGTTGTTCCATTAGAAGAAAATTCTTCGCACACTACGAGTAAAACCCCTCTATCTAGTCTGCTGAAAACAGTTCATGGTTCCTTGCGAGTACCGTGCTAGTAATATGCCCAACCATAGCGGCCATCAAATTAATATTTTTTTCATTACTGAGAAGAACACTCAATCATTCATGTGATTTCGGGCCCACTGAACATCACAGTCTTTATGTCGTTTTGTAAATTTTGGCGAAGGACGTATTTTTCGGAAATCAAAAATGTACTTGTCTTCAGCCGTCGATGGAACGTGGGTTTTGATACTGAAGCGCATACTAGTTTAGAAACGGACCGTACAGACAGGTTCTCGTTTGAAATTAATCTCAAATCCTCGCTGTCTTGTCGTTCTGTTGTTTTCATTGGTCATCCAGAACGGGATTTTGTTTCAAAATTGTCACTTTTAACAGATTTCTGTAAATACCAACCCTGCTGCGTCAAATTTTCTTGCAATGTCGACTACTTTCTATTCACGAGCCTTTAAACGATTGACTTACAAAATTGCCTTATTGCAAAACTGCACATTGCGAGGCATCTTTGCAATCAGTCGGAAACGGAGAGACGGATTAGCTTTTATCTCAGGAACCTATTGCGTCACAATTATCTGACATTGAAATATGCATATTTTAGATACCAGTACTTAAATCAGCTTTTAACACCTGTTGTCTGTATATTTTTGGGATAGCATTTTTTTGTTTTTATTTTTTATATTAAATCTATGACAGTTAATAGTTGTTTGATTATTTCATTATCTTTATTTCATCATTATATATTTGCAGAATTTATTTCGTCTTTCTTACTCGTTTAGGTAGCTCTTAAATAAAAAAAAATCTATAAGCTTTTGGGATGCATTTTACACATCAAAACTTTTGTAAAATGAAAAATCATTCAGCCAATTTCAAACATTCTAAATAAGTAGACAGATAAAATTAGAGCGTTGAACATTAATTAAGTTAATAAATGTCGTACATCCAGAAGATTTTAATTAATTGTTGAATATTATTAGAATATCTAGAAATTTAGAATATTAAATATTATTGAATATTTTTTTAATATTATTAATCAATTTCGGAATATATTTATAAAGCAGCTAGGTACTCTGCCATAAACTAAAATTCAAGTTACTTAAAAACTTTAGTTATTTTAATTGAAATTTGGAGAGGGAGGAAAAGAACAATTTAATGGGATGATTTATTTATATTTATTACAGAATTGAAATACAGCGTTCATAGGTGGAATAATTTTCCACTATCAATTTAATGACTAAGAACAGTAAATTTACAACATTTAATGATTTTTACTATAATATATAGAAGTGTAGAATTAAAAAAAGGAATGGAACAATTTTCATTATAACATGACAAATATATGAATTTAATTGATTAGAAGAAAAAAGGAAGAAAGTTCTTTATAACTATTTAGCGAAACAGAATTTACACACATTTTTAATTCAAACGATCTTATCTGCAGATTTATGCATTGCAAGAATTTGTAAAGTACATATTTAATTATATTTTGAGAAAAACAACCCATTGTAAAAATCCTTTAACGATTTTTTTAGAATAGTGTAATAACATTTGCATGGGTATTCAAATAGATATTAAGTAAATTTAGCTCAAAATAATTGAGTGTTAACTAAATACTATTATGCATTACTTTTTAAACTGCTCACAATTCAACCGTGTTTTCTTCCCTCTTTTTTTTTTCAATTTTTCCTTTTTGGAAATAATATCTTAAAATAACATTAATATTATGAATTGGATATCATCTGAGAATTAGAAATTACTTTAAAAAACACTAATTTACAAATAGGATTCCTTTCCAATAGATAAGATCATTAAAAAAGGAATGCCGTTTCATGTTGCTCAGTTTTAAAATTAGAACATTTTTAAACAGATTCTATTTAACTAATGCGACTCTCAGATGACGGGTCTGCTTTTTTCTTGCAGTTAAAAGAGTAAAAAATGTATTTTTAATGATTTTAATTTCAACTTTAAAAAATAAAAATAATAAAAACACGATATGCAGATGTATTGCAATAATTCTTTTTACTTACCTATCATGCGTAGTATAGGGTAAATATTGTAATAGTTTTGAAAATCGAATAAAAGTTCTTTGACGGATTTATACGTTTCAGAAACTGGAGATTCAGAAAAACATATTTTTAGAAAACAAAAAATTGCCTTCCGTCTGGTTCTGTGTATGTCTGTGTGTCTGTGTGTCTGTGTGTCTGCAAACGTTATATATCCCGAACAAATTGAGATACAGACTTGAAATATGGTGTGTACTTAGTATGTAATAATGTGAAGAAGCTTAAGTTAAATTTCAGTAACCTCGATAATCCGGAACTACTTTTTTCGGAATCTCGAAATATTCGTTCTGATAAAAGGTAAAAAAAAATTACAAAAATGTTTATTTTAAGGAGTGAATATAAAATACAATAAAAAGAATATGCATTTTGCATAAAGAATGAAGTCGGTCGGATAATCAGTTGCCGAAATATTTGTAATCCTATTTTCCTCACTCTTCGATTTTTCATGACCCTGTATTTCATTCAAATTTCAATTCAAAGATGTATTTTAATTGGAAATGAGACACTTTATCCGACGCAGTAAACCGTTAGTTAATATGATTATCAATTTGGAGTTATAAGGATGCTTCTTTTAAGCAATTCAGTAATAGAGCTTGTAAAGTTTATGCCGTCATCAAGCCACGATTTTATTCGAACTGCAATGCATTTTATAAATAGTTTACACATGTTTTATTTTCATATTTTATTTTATGTATAACCATGATGGGTAAGTATTACGGTGGCCCCCAACGAATTGTTTTCTTTTCGCAGTGAAGTATTTTAAATAGTTAAATTAACTTTAATAATGAATTCAAAAGTAACATTCGTAAGTGTAGAAAGCATAATTTTCTAGGATATAAGTTTGAAATAGATTAGTTAATTTTCATGAAAATGTTTTGAAAATTATCATGAATTTTAAGATTCAAGTGCTTTTTTTCTTATGTACATTATTTTGATGATTTTTTGTATTGTAGAAAAGAATTCATCTAAGCAGCAATATATTTTTTAATTATTCGGTAAGCACTGTTTTCTTCACATTCAGTTAAAAATACAGTTCGTGTATGTAACATCAAATATTAACGTGTTATACATAATTTCACATAACATTTCAAAACACAAATACTTTTAATACATTTTAAACAACTAATAAATTGTTAATACTTTTGAGAATGCATTTTTATGTTCTGCGATATGAATAATATGCATGACAAATTTGTATGTTTAAGGGGTCTCAGGAGTCTTACTTTTCCTCCGAAGATGCAAGTTTGCATCATGTCACATTTTATTTTATATATGATTTCATATAACACACAATAAAATGAATTTTTTAGCACTAATAGGTCAATATCTGCTTGATTTAACATAATTATTTCAATGTTGTACAATTCATGTTTAATTATTTTTAAAAAGTTCAAATAAAAAAAAAAAGTAAAAAAACTTTTTTGCCTGGTATCCACTGCGCGCAAGGTTGTAGAAAAAATATTGCTTAAAAAATAAGAAACAAAACTGATAATGATGTAAAATGTATGTATCTTGAACTTATACTTCAATTCCAAGCAATTAAAAATTTAATTTATTTCAAAATTGGCATTTTTTCAAAAAAATGCATTTTTTAAACATTTTACAGTTTAAATTTAAATTTAAGAAAGAATATTTTTTTAATTTCTTGAAATTGAAGTATAAGTTCAAGATACATCAATTTTACATCATTATCAGTTTTGTTTGTTATTTTTGAAGCAATATTTTTTCTACAACCTTGCGCGCGGTGGATACCAGGCGAAATTTTTATTTTTTACTTTTTTTAAAACTTTCACTTTTTTAAATAATTAAATGTGAATTGTACAACATTGAAATATTTATGTTAAATCAAGCTGATATTGACCTATTAGTGGTAATAATTTCATTTTATTGTGTGTTATATAAAATCAAAAATAAAATAAAATGTGACATGATGCAAACTTGCATCTTCGGAGGAAAAATAAGACTCCTGAGACCCCTTAACTCATCGAAAAGAAATATTAAATTTTAGAATATTAAAGACGCATTATATTTAAAAATTCAAATAATATTTTTTCTGCTATTCATTGCTTTAATATTTTCTTGTAATGTAAAACAAGATTCAACTATGTCTAAAAAAATATTGTATTATTTTCTAACTGTTTTCTGTTTTATAATAAGCTTCAATTATTTATTTATTTATTTATTTGGTATGTGTAAAATCAAATGATAGAGTATATATAGATATAAGCTTCTGCTTAATTTTCTCAATATAAAAATACAAGAAATCTTAAAGTATTTTAAAAAATTTACACTTGGATGATATGTTTGAAGAAACAATTTTATATTCTACTAAGATAGATAACATGCATGATCATAATTGTATGTTTAACTCTTCAAAAAAATGTATTAAATTTCTTGTATTTAATAAAGATAATTTCTTTTATTGCAAGTCTTTTTAAAACTAAACCATAAAAACAACGTCTTATGTTAACGGCTACAAAAGCTTTTCTTTTAAAGAAATAGTATCTAATTGTTCCTAACAAGTTTTCGACCTTCTTAAAGTTTTTAATTATGATTCAATTTAACATTATTTTAAGTATTTATTTTTTAAATCCTTTTCTAAAAAGTCACAAGTTTATCTTTACAACATGATTCTCACTTAAGTTGTCCTTATGTAAAGTGGAGTAAAAAAAAAAAAAAAAAAATACAATATTTCTGTTTTAACAATAAGAGAAAAATCTCTGAACATTATGACGAAATGAAATAGTTCATAAGCATTTTAATTTTTTTTTGGCTACACTTTTTCTGTTTCAGTAACTCAACTGTTTTCAAAATTTTTGAATTGCTTTCTTGAGTTATGGTTTTTGAAATTAATTTTAAGGTTTTGTATGAAAATGTGTTACTTAATATGTTTTTTATAGTGAGTAAGGATAAGCAATGTTCTGAACAATGTGAATATTTTTACATAGAAAAAAAATTATTTTTAACTCTTAATTATAAAAGAAATTATAGAGGAAAAGAAAATTACAGAAAATTACGATATTCAAGAAATCGTTAGTGAATTTATTCTGTGAATTTATTCTGTGAATTTATTCTGTGAATTTATTCAAAATGTTGTTTTGTAATATAAAAATAAATTGTGATAATACCATTTAAGGGAGAACCCGATTGTAAAATACCTTGTTTTATGTCAAATAGTATTGTAATAACTAAAATTCATAAAGATACAACTAAATGTAAATATATTGCTTGAAGGTGCGTAAAAACATACATAAAACATTTAAAAGTACATTAAAGTCCTTTTAAAGATTCAAAACGTTTTCAACCGAACTACTCGATCATAAGTGAAAAACTAATTGTTGAGTTGAGTTGTTGTCTTCTTGCTTGCCCGGAATAAACTATTTTACTTCAAGGGTTTAGAATATACGATGGGATGGGAAAGGTAATCAATGCTGTATTAATTCATTCCAGACTGCGTTGATATCATATGATAATACATCGTTACAGTCTATTTTTTTTTAGATACTATTTCTAGAGACTCTCTTATGATAGCTTCCTGATGATTATTTGTGCGGAAAATAATTTTGGATCCATTGAAATCTACTTTTATAGGTTCAGTTTGTGCTAATCTTGCTAACGCAGTGTGGGGTCTGTTTAAACAAATCATTTAAACAAACTGAACCTATAAAAGTAGATTTCAATGGATCCAAAATTATATTCCGCACAAATAATCACCAGGAAGCTATCGTAAGAGAGTCTCTAGAAATAATATCTAAAAAAGAAATAGTCTGTAACGATGTATTATCAATAAATAGACCCCACACTGCGTTAGCAAGATTAGCACAAACTGAACCTATAAAAGTAGATTTCAATGGATCCAAAATTATAGTCCGCACAAATAATTACCAGGAAGCTATTATAAGAGAGTATCTAGAAATAATATCTAAAAAAGAAATAGTCTGTAACGATGTATTATCATATGATATCCACGCAGTCTGGAATGAATTAATACAAAGAGACAAAAACTCAACTCATCAATTAATTTTTCATTGATGATGACCGAGTAGTTCGGTTGAAAACGTTTTGAATTTTTAAAAGGATTTTAATGTGCTTTTAAATGTTTTATGTATGTTTCTACGCACCTTCAAGCAATATATGTACATTTAGTGATATCTTTATGAATTTTATTTATTAAACAAGGTGAATTTGCACTGAAATTTTAACTTTTTGTTGGAGTATTGTAATAGTTTCGTCGTACTACATTTTCAACTTTAATACGACGCCTAATCAAATTAAGTAGAATATGATAATGTTTTTTAACTTATCCCAATTTGGTTTTTTTCATTAAATTTTGCTATTTGTAAAAAAAATCAAATTATATATGTTTTCGAAAACAAATTCTAAATTTCGATTAATAAAGGAACTATTTTTATATATCAGGGGAACAAAATTGTAAATATATATATATATATATAATTTATCGATAGCTAATAATATTAAAATACTCTTTAACGAATTTCTATAATTAATATGACTACAAATCGTAAAATTTTATACAAAAGAAAATTGTAAAAATGGCCCTTTCATCGTAATATTTCGTTAATATTAAAAAATTCAAGTTTACTGAAATCCTGGTTAAAATTTGCATTTTGCCCAAATACTATTTGCATTAATCTGTCTTCTGCATATTTTAACTTTTCTTTAAATATGGAAAAGTATCCATACATATTCATTCAGGATCCATTATTATTCTTTATGTGAAATAAATTATAAAAGAAACGAAACTCGCACAAAGCAAATAACATTCTTAAAAATTGTCAGTGAATTTCATTCACGAATATATGACTACAAAATGTAAAATGAAATTGTTCTATTCACTGTTTAAAAAAAATCTCCAATCCAAAACAGACTGTATTTTAAATTTTGTCCAATATATTTTTTTTTTTTTTTTTTTTTTTTTTAACATTATTTCTATCCTTGAAAAAATTCAAAAATTGTCTATTTTATGGTGAATAAGAAAACATTGTGGTATGAAGGATTAACATATTTACAAAAAGGATTAATTTTTATTCCATTTTTAACAGTTTTTCTGAAATTAATAACCTAAACTTTAAATCAGTGTACTGTACACAAGCATTAACAGCATATACTTTATACATAAATGTTTTATTACAATTTTTTGCACATTTATTTAACATATACCACTATTTATTTATTTTTACTTTGTTTTGATAAACTTGGCAATCTTTTTAATATTTGTCGACGTTTATTACTAAATATGAAAATAATTTATATTTCTTTTACTACATATATTTCTGTCGTCATAAAAAAATATTCCATTTTTGGATAACTACCAAAAAGCGGTAGGATATTTAAGAAATGTTTAACGATGGCTGAAATGTCTGTCGCTGTGGTTTTTGTTTTTAATTCTTATAAATCACTTGTAAAAATCTCATAATTTATATTTTTACATTAGAGAAGGTGAAAAAAAAATTTGCCTTAAAATGAAATTCGTTTGAAAAGAAATGTAACTAAATTCAGTGTAACTGATTTTCCAGTTTGAATGTTTTCTAAATTTATGTCAAAAATGAATTTTCTTTTGAAGAATAATGTAAAGTAGCAAGTGACAGAATTGCCACAACTGGCAATTATATTCCTAGAACAAATTAAAAAGCATTTTTAAAAAATTCTACATTAATATTCCCTAACTGTGTCTACTTCCAAACACTTTCAGTATGGCTACAATGTGCTTGAAAACAAATGTCAAAACCACTAAAAGTTAAAACAAACAAACGAAAAAAAAGGTGGGAGGAACGAAAATTATGCATTCGGAACAGATAATGAAACATTTTCCAACACTAACAGAGTATTATTAAGAAATTCAACTTTTTTCACACGATGAAATGAGATATATAAATAAGCAATTTAAAAAATAGATAACTCATTAAAAATCCAATTTAAACAATTGCGGACCATATTCGAAGTCTTTCGTGCAGTTTTGTATATGATCTACGGAATTCGTAAACAACACGTAATACACTAAAAATTACATAAAACTGCATATCACAGCGGGAAGAGCACATCTAGCAATTACAGATCCTTTAACCGAATTATCTTGTGCGTCTCTGTATAGGAACGACAAATCCTATGCAATCCATAATCCATAAAAAGTAAGTTGTATTGAACATTAGTGATATTTTTAAATTTCAATATGTTTCAAGTATCATAACCGGCTCAAAATGCACCGCAAACGATTTTTCCCCATAGTTCATAATGTAAAGGGGTTATTTTGTACGTCCCTGTAAGTCAATTATAAATACTACTAACTGTATAGTCCGATTAAGGGGTCTTGTACCTTTTAAACTCGCCGAAAATCAACAAAAACTTTGGATTAGTGTATCTTCAAAACTTTTTTGTGTATAAGCATGAACGTTTGACTATTGATTAAGCAAATAATGCTTTTTAATATAATATAAATAATTAGAAACTGACTAGTCTTTTACAGAATTTGAGCTTTGTTGAAAATAAAGTTGCTCTTTTTTTTAATTCCGTAAGTCATGGCGCGCATCATATCTTGTGAACGTATGACTGGATTGGTATGCAATTTGATAAAGATAATAAGCACATATGTATTTTAAAAATGATCTACTCTTAGGTCAAAATTATTACCCTTGTTATCAAATTGTCATTCTCCAACTCTAAATTCACATACAGATAATTGATGTTTTTAATTTTCTGGGAGGAGAGTTCTAGTTTTAAAGTATTTAGATAATATTTAAAATCTAGGTTTACATTTTTCCTTATTTAATCCATCTATTAAAACATCATCAATATACCTATAACTGTATATTTCTCTATTTAAAATATTGTTATTATCATATATATGTAAGTACATGTCAGCTAAAATTGAACTGCACCTACCCCCCCCCCCATTGGGATTCCACGAATCGGTTTAAATACTCTACACCCCTCATACCAGTAATTCTCTTGCACTACCAACTGAAGCAAGTTAAAAAACCAATCTTTATCGCTATCTATATTGCTGTTTTTGTTATAAAAATCTATAACCTTGTCCTTTAAATCCAGTAACTTAATGGTACTGTATAGGTCTGCAAAATCATTTACAAACAAACTCTTTGTGTTTTGATGTTTTTTCAATTTATCTAATAAAATGTAACTGTTCATTATAATAAATGTGGACTTCGTACTCAACACTATCTATCAAACACTATCTATCAAACACACTACTCAAAACTCCCAACAATTTCTTATTAGAAGACTCTAAGTATGAACCATACCCATAAGTTACAATTCTAAATTTCACTGTTTTTTGTGGCACTATAACAAGATATGGGAAACGTTGACTTTTCTACTTCAACTTAAATTTTTTATATAGTGCCTTAACCCTGTTTTCCATCACTGAAACTTTCAATTTCAACAGCTCATAGTTATCGCTGTTATTATAACTTTCATTTAATATTTCACTATAAATTTTTTTTACAGATTAATGCATAACTTGTGTTAGCTTTATCGACATATGTAATTATAAAATTACTCTGAAGCTCTTTAATAGATATTTCGTTAACCTAGTATAATCCTCTTGAGACACCGTCACAATCTCTAACATATATATATATATATATATATATGTTAGAATGACATAATATATATATATATATTCATTAATATAATATATATATATATATATATATATATATATATATATATATATATATATATATATATATATATATATATTATATAAAAACTTATTGCAAAAATTAACCATTGAAACAGAAGCAACTGACCATATGCAATGAAATATAATATATAATAATATATAATTATATAAATATTTCATGTATTATATATTTAATTATATAAATATTTAATATATTATATATATAATTATATAATATAATATAATATAATATAATATAATATAATATAATACTACTGTTTTATTTACATAAAAATAATATATAAATATATATTAAATATAATAAATAAATAATTTTCCTAAAAAACAATAGCGCACAGGCAAGCATGGGGCGCGCGAAGCGCCCGCCCCGTCCTACCTGATACCGAAATATACACAATACATGTACATACTTATATACAGAGGTGTCGGTTACAGTAACAGTGTCGCGAGTTCAATGGTTTTTTCCCATCTCAAAAAATGCCCAACGCTCCTAAAGAAGTTTTCACTTCAAATATACAGAGGTGTCAGTAACAGGTCGGTTACAGTAACAGTGTCGCGAGTTCAATGGTTCTTTCCCATCTCAAAAAAGGCCCAACGCTCCTAAAGAAGTTTTCACTTCAAATATACAGAGGTTTTCGGTAACAGGTTGGTTACAGTAACAGTGTCGCGAGTTCAATGATTTTTTCCCATCTCAAAAACTGCCCAACGCGCCTAAAGAAGTTTTCACTTCAAAAAGAGCTATTTTAATTTCTACTAGATGGAACCCGTCAAAACTTGCCGGCAAACAATTTTATATGAATTACAAATTTTATATGAATATTGTTCGGGCATGTGACAAAAACCTTAAATATGTTTAAAATCAGTGTTGATTTCTGAAAATTTTCTTAATGCAGGATTTCTGCAACTATATGTAAAAAATTTAATTCATAAAGTGTGAAAATAAAAATTATTATCACTTGCGGTACACCCAAGATGTGTAGTGAATTCTAACCCTTTATTAACCTTTCAGTGGCTATATGCGTTGAAAAGTTTTAGACAAACATGGTTTTTCAAAAAAATTCCCGTACTTTTCCGTTATACGGACACCATGCCAAAATGTATGCTAATGCATAATGTATGTAAATGCATGTATGTATGTAAATGTATGTGTGTAAATGTATGTATGTAAATGTATGTGTGTAAATGTATGTATGTAAATGTATGTAAAAGTATGCTTGGCGATAATGGTGTCCGTATAACGGAAAAGTACCAAATCTCCTCTTACAAACAGTATTGAAAATCAATTTTTACTATTGATATATATAAAAGTGCATATTTTTAACTGACGTAGTAATGGAAGAGTTTCGTATTCTGTGCTGGTTGGCACGATTAGCCAAAAAATCCAAAATAGCGCCAAAAGGGGGTCTGACATCACGTAGATAAAGTTTATTTCAGTAGTGTAAAATGTAACCCCAAAGTCGCAACAATCACATTGAACACTTATCACCAAAATCAACTCCCCAAAAAAATCAGCACAGGATACGGAACTCTTCCCTAAAAGATTTTCTTACAATTATTTTTCTTAGGAAATATAAAATAAGCAACTTTTAGGCTTATGCTATATGAATTATTTTCACTGTACATAAATATGTTACAAAAAATATATATAATTTTTACTATTAAAAATGTAGTCTGACTCTCAGAATTTTCACAGAAGTTTTTCATGCTTAATTAAACGCCATTGTGCCATGAGTCAAACTTCCAAGATCAACAAAAAAGCGAAAAAGAAAGTATATATCCAATACGGTACTTTTATGTTAGCTGGTTGCCAGTGATAACTCGCCAAATCTTGTTTCAATTGGTATCATTTGAATTGCAACCCTTTCAATTCAATGATTTCAATTTTGATTTCAATTCCATTCTTGAGATTTTGTTATTTGTACTGATGTGTTTGTGGTGGCACAGATATCATATACGCACCATATTGGCGCGATTTCCCCCCCCCCCGCCAATCTGGCGAAAACTTTGTTTTTGAATATTAACGTTAAACGTTATAATGTATATTAACGTTATAACGTTATTTTATTTTTATATTGAAATAAAAAAATCACGTGCTATTATTGCATGCTATTTGTAACTAATATTCAAAAAAGAAGTTTTCGCCAAATTGGCGGGGGAAAAATCGCACCAATGGGGTGTCTTATATGACATCTGTACCTTTGTGGTTACGTATTTCATCATTATTATATTTTAGCTATTTTTAAGTAAGTTTTTAAAGACATTATACTGCATTGTTAAACTATTGGTTATTTGTTATTAGCTAATGTTAAAAGATTGTCGAGAAAAAAAGGGTTGGCGAGATAAAAAAATTTTGGCTATCACTGGCGCTCGGCTAACATAAAAGTACCCAAAATATATATATTCAGACATTTCAGTGCCCATTTCGATGTTTTGAAAAAACATTGGGAATTTTATTATGTACTGCATCAAAAATTACCCGTATAGATTTTTCTGTTACCTGTAAAATGTTTGTTTTGGTATAGCCCGAACTAAGAAAAAATTTGGACACTTTTCCGTTATACGGACACCATTGTCGCCAAGCATACATTTACATACATTTAATACATATATTTACATGTATGGCATGGTGTCTGTATAGCGGAAAAGTACCAAAATTTGCGATCAATCAAATAATTGAATTTCGTTAAGCATTAAATTTTCTTATTTTCAATCTGAGAAAGAAACAATAATCATGGATTTAATTAATTTTTCAATATGTGGTGCAACCAAAACAATTGTGATTAAATCGGTACAGATATCGCAGACGCACCGGGATTTATTTTTGGCGCTAAATGACGATTTTTGCTTTGTATGGCAACCTGGTGTTTTATAGTAAAATTGAATATTTGTGTAAATAAATAAAATAAAATAGGTACTTTTATGTTAGCTGGGCGTCAGGGATAACTCTCTAAATCTTGTTTCAATTGGAATCATTTAAATTGCAACATTTTACGTGAGATTTGTTATTCATATTGATATGTTTATGTTTAGATATTTTATTATAATTATATTTTAGCTAATTTGAAGCAAGTTTTTTAAGATTTTATATTACAATGTTAAAATATTACCTAGTTGATATTAGCTAATGTCAAAAGGTTGGCGAACCATAGAGTTCAGAGAATAAACTCTACGCCACGCAACAGTGGGAGTTGTTGACTTTATGACGTCATAAGCAGAAGTAAAGTTTAATTGAAAATTACGGCTAATTAATTAAATTTTCGAACAAACGAATGCACGATAACAAATATGTGTCCAAATATCTTTCATTTAAAAAAAGAATGACGTAATTTGGTGCAGCAGTTTGTTCTCACGAATTGTCGAAAGAAAACGCTTAGCGTTTTAAATATATAGATAATGCACAAATTCAGTAAAATATTAGTATTATATTAAAAAGCACAATCTATTTAATTAATAATCAAAACTTTATGTTTATGCATATAAAGGTTTTGAAAATACACTAATTCAAATTTTGATTGTTTTTTCGATTTTTGTCGCGTTTAAAAGGTACAAGATCCCTTAAAGGATGCTGTAGTCCGCCCAGTAATGCATATTAATTTCAGTACGTTTGAAACATCTTAATATCAATAAAATACGCCGCAAACAATTTTTGCCCATAGTCCATAATGTAATGGAATACTTTTGTGTGTTCCTGTAAATGAACTAATTATGCTGCACACTTCAACTTCAAAACTAGTCTTGTTATATTAATTAAACATGTAAAAGTAATTCATTTCGTTCACCTCATTGAATATGTATATTTACTTTATTAAGTCTTCTTCAATACATTATAAGTACGAACACACCTCATTTGTCACGTTTGAAGTACAATTTCTACCATGCTAAATTTCGACATCGTTCGTTACTAAATAATAAGAAAAATATTATTTTCGTGAATTTATTTATTTAATTTTAGAGTTTTTGTCAGAATATTTTACTTTTATTACAATAAATATCCTAAAAAAGTAAAAAAAAAAATTACTGCCGCCAGAAAGAGTTAATGATTAAAGATAGAAAGAGTTGAGTAGATTAATTTGTATCTCAAGGGAGACATGGATGATAGCTTAAATGTTCCTTGCAAATGAAAGGAAGCAGCTGCCTACAGAGATAAGAAAGACAGTTTGTAATCTTTACATTAAGATTTGATTTAATATTTTATTTATTATAAACCTGAATTAACTGTACTACAAATGGAGTAACATCAAAATTTGCGCACCTCAAAATAAAATGCTTTTCATAATTGAAACGCATGCACAGCATGTGGCAGTAATGAAAAGAAGAATTATTTTCATACTTTATTCTTCACATTATCAATTTTACAATCAGAAATCACTCAAAACATGGTAAACGTTCCATAAAAAACAGTTCATCACCGTTAAAAAGTTTCTAAGAACCTGTCACTATTACGAAAGCGTTTTTGCCTCAGTCGAGGCATCATCAGTTGTAATTTTAGTCTTCCTTCCTTTCGCTATTTATTTGTGTAAGGATTTTTAATTATTCATTTCATCATTCATTTTAATCATTCATCATTATTAATTGTTTAATTTATTTAAACATCCTATTTTATTCAACACAAACATTTCCATAAAAATGATTAATAAATAATGCATTTATTCAATTTAGGATTTGATCGCCGGTCCGGATACAGGGACCGGTCTAAAAATGTAATTAAATTGACAAGCAGAGTACGTAGAAGTTTAATGATTGAAATTTGGGAAGGTAGTGACAAAAGTGTTAAATGTAGATAAGACACATTTATGAAACAGTTTTTAGGTTTAAATAAAGCTAACGTTTATTAAACATATCACAAAATAAAATAAAGATGAAAAATATGACAGACAATTTAATTAAATAAAATATTATGGCATATGGCAACTTAAAAGGTGGCAAAATAATATAGCATGGAGTAACTTAAATGAAGCCTTCAAAGTATACTTGTAGAAAAGTTCATTTTAACTTACATGATAATTAATTGAACGTGATGACACAAATTAAAACAGGCCTTTTATTTTTATTAGTCACCATGGCATTGATGTGAAGAAAATGAGTTGAAGAACAGTGCCTTCACACTAATAATCCTTGAAATGAACGTACATCACCAACAGAAGAAAGAAAAACCGCAACTTCAACAGCCGAAATAAACAAACACTAAAAAAACGTTTAACACCATCATTGCACTCATAAAAAACTTTACACCGCCACTGATTTTGTTTCTTCTGGCATCTACCAATATCATTTTACTAAAGCTGCCTCACTCTCGCGATTCAAACTGCCTTTTCATCCCTTTTAAACAACATCAACATACCGCTTTCCGAAAACGTCCCTTTCTGATGTGCTAAGTTGAGAAAATCTCAAACTGCCCATCGGCAAAGTAATCTAGAGTGCCTTTGAAGGCTGTGTCACGGCGTCTGGGCGCATGCTCCCCTATACTATTACGATTGAAACGATATCGAAGCTGGCGGTTGCAACTGAATTCGGAAAAAGGCTGAGAAAACGATGGTCGATGTGGTGAACGATATCGAAACGAAAAGTAAACATTATCGGCGAGTTGAAAAACGAAAAGAAAGATTTGAACGATACTAGAGATGGAAAACGATATCGACTGAAGAAAATTAATACAGGATTGAATGGAAAATTAGGCAAGTACGAAAAGGTGACATTATGTTGAAATTTCAAGGTCCAAAAATATATACATAGGGCTAACAGGATTGTTAAAAGACGCACTTTTATCGTATTTTTTTTTCTTTAACACAATTATTTTTATAACTAAATGTCATATTTCATCTATGGTACTGTCTATGCCTTGTGAATACATTCTCTCGCTCCTTGGGTTTAAAATTCGTCTCAGTTAAGAAGCCCGGGATTCAATCCACATTGTTCGGCATTAGAAATGTATTTATAATAAGCTTAAAATCAAACTGGGTGTGAGAGGTGATTTTGTTTTAAATCATACTACAATAAATCCTCGTTATCAGGGCCCCATTAAATCGGACTTCATTTAATCCGGACCAAACTTTAAAGTAAAAAAATAAGGTACCAACATATACGATTAAAACAATTAAAACATAATAAGTGATTTTTAGAAACAGAACGAGAATATTAGAAATATTTGGGCCACTTGCGTGAGCTAATGTTTCACATTGATGTTTTCAGAAGGAAGTGTGTATGTGTGTGTGTGAAGGGGGGGGGCATGGAATGGTTACCACAAAAAAATAAATATTTTAAGAATAATTTGGAATATATTTATATTTTAAAATTCATTTAGGAAAGAAATACGAATCGTGACCTATTATTTTTTGAAAGAGAAATCGATTTCTAGAAGCTTCAAATATGCGGCTCTAAAATTGCATCTTACAAGACGCCAAACGCTTTTGAGTTATTCTTAAAAAACTACATAGATTGTAATATGTTTTGTAACTATTAAAAATGAAACTAACATTAAGAGTTCTAAATTGTAGACCTGTATAATTTCAAAATTACTTTTCCGAATGTCTTGCCGCTTGATAACCAAAGGTAAAATTTACGGAAAAATCCAAATATGATATCAAAATTAGGGGTTACTTAAATATGCAAAAGATGCATTTATTATTAAGTAACATATAAGCAATTAATGATAATACTCCCAAATAACATAATGCATCATGTTTTCATTAAATAGAACTGGAACAGTTATAGGTTCCAAGTAGTCATTTCAAATATCAAAGCAATTTAAATATGACATGTACTGCCATCTAGTGAGTAGCAGAACAAATAGTATCTAAAACAAGCAATATCAAACAGTTAGTATTGGTAATTAATTTTAAAATCTATTTGTCAGGTCCCTGGCAACTATAGGCTTAAAAACTATTGTTAGGGAACTATTGTGATTATTATCTTATTATTATCTTATTGTGTGTGTATCTTTTGTATACTGTGAGGCTTTTCAGTACTGGAATCTTAATCTGGACGGTAGCAAGTTGGATACAATGGGAGAAGTATGTCCTTTGTGATGTGGTCTTTAACAGATAAGAAAGAGATTGCACCCATTATCTAGGAAGACAGACCCTTGGCAACAGACCAGAGGCCCCGTAGCCAGAAAGGTGCTCTAGAGAATGACCAGAGAGGAAGTTAGTTGGAACGCAGGACTGGAACGTGTAGGTTGGTTGTTCAGAGAGCAGCTCTGGGCACGTGGTGGAACGAGATCTCTCGAAAGGAAGAGATATAGCGTGTGTGAGATTAATAGAAATCGCGGTGCTGAGTGAATGAACGTAGTCTAACGGTACACGTAAAGCGTTTCTGTAATTATTTTGATTTAAATGTTAAACCGGATAATTTACATCCGAGTTCAAGTGTAAATATTGTTAATAAATTGTTACTTTAAGTTTAATTGAAAGAGTTAGGTTTTTCTTGAATATACATGAAGTATAGTGTCCGATATCACGTATTCATATCGGTGGTGGCAGCATATCAAAAGTCCGGATTATATTTCGAAGTTGTGTGGACGGAGAAGTGGAATCCGACAATGTTGGCAGCGACGGGATCTGAATCACCGAAGACCAGTGCCAGTTAGCCGTGTTACAGAGAGTTTGTGCCGGATCGCCCAGCGGAAGTGTTCGTGCCCTATCGTCGTAGACCAGTGCCAGTTCGCCGTGTTACAGAGAGTTTGTGCCGGATCGCCCAGCGGAAGTGTTTGTGCCCTATCGTCGTAGACCAGTGCCAGTTAGCCGTATTACAGTCAGTTTACGCCGGATCGCCTAGCAGAAGTGGGTGTGCCCTATCATCGTAGACCAGTGCCAGCTAGCCTATCGTCATTACAGTGAAGTGAACTAGTGATTGTGCTGTGTTTGTGTAGTGTTGTGTGTAGTGTGTTTGTGCATTGTGAAGCAAGGTACAGTGATTGTTACCCGAGAGTGCAAGATTTACCCTGTGGAAAAGTGAGCAGAGAATTGCCCCAGCGAATAAAGTACGAGGTAAGGTGTTTTGATCATTTTACTCTACTGACATTCTCGAACCTACTTTTTTTTATTGTGTATAATTGATGGTAATTTAAGTTAATGTTGGGGTTAATTTATGATAATTTATGTGCAATATAATAATGGAGCTAAATCAAATGAGATATTAACAGCCATTTTACACTATTGTTTTAAGAAAAGGATCTTATATTAATTACTAGAGGTGATTTTCTAATTTTTTTTTTTTACGGATAGGATTAATGATTAAAATTAATGCATTGTGTTAATAGTTGGAAGGAATAATTGAAATTTCTTAAATTTAAATTATTATTAAAGTAATATTTAAATTAAGTGATATTGTTTGTTTTAAGTTTGAATCATTGATAGTAAATGAGGAAGGCAAATTTGTGTAGAAGTTAAATTAAATTGAAAAGACCTTCAAGGAAGAATTGAAGGCCGAAAAAAAAAAGTGCTCTGATTTACTTTTTAATGTAAGAACTAATTGTGGAAATTGAAATATTTTATTGAGATTAAATTTAGGAATTGGTGTGTATTTCATGCAAATTTTTGTTAGAGGGATATCTTTATGTAGTGATTGGCATCAGTGTTTTATTCAAATTGTAACGTATCAGTATTATTGTGTAAATTGTATTTTATTATTTATGTATAAATTAAAAATCTGTATTGCATAGTAATTAAATTGAAACTACTTTACATTGTTATTGAAAGCAAATTGTGGGGTATCATTGTTAAAGGAAATTTATCATTTTATTATTACTTATTTGAATATATGTTAAATAGTATAATATGTGGAGGTAACTTATGAGGGTAGGATTTGAGGAAATATTAATTTGATATTGTACTTAAGTATTATTGTAGGGTGGTAATAATTATCGGTAGAAGGTATGGCTTTCTTACTAAAAATAAAAAGGGTGGATCTTCAGGCGATATGTGAAGAGTTAGGAATTGAAGTCTCGGAAGATGATACCAGGTTTAAGCTTAAGAAAAAGATAGTGGAGAACGACGAATATGAAGAGGGGGCCGTTATGGAATTATCTAGCTCTATTGTTACGGAACGGTTAGAACAAGAAAAGTTAGATAGAGAAGAATGGTCTGAAAAAATGAAATTGGAACATGAGTTAGAGTTGGAAAGGATAAAAATTCAGAGTTCGGCAAATAACTCTAATGGGACTAGTGAATCTAATCATGAGAGTAGCCTAGAGAAATTGATTAAAAGTGTTAAAACTTTGTCTATCAAAGTTCCAGAAGGGACTGAGGGATGGAATTTGTTTTTTAACAGTTTAGAACGGGCATTCCAAACAAAAAATGTACCGGAAGCCCAGCAGGCCGAAATTCTATTAAATATGTTAGGAGATAAATCCGATAACTTGCTAATATACACTACTAGGGAACAAATTGAGAGTTATGAGAAATTAAAGGAATTAGTTCTAAGGGAACACGAGCCGACACCGAAGGCGTGTTTGGAAAATTTCAAGAAGGCTAGAAGGAATCAAAATTAAACTCATGTATTATTTGTATCGCGTTTAATAGCAACGTGGGAAAATTACTGTAAGATTAGAGGTGCAGATACGTATGAAAAGGTTAATCAGTTAATTGTCACGGATAAGTTGTTAACTACTTTAGATGAGGAAACCGCGACGCATGTTGGATTAACTCAGCACAGTAATTGGTTAGAAGTTTCTAAAATTGCTAAGGAATGTGATAATTTCTTTGATGCTAAACAAAAATCTTATGCGGTAACTTATAAGGGTTATAAAGACAAAGAAAGGTATGTAAATAATGGAAATTCTAGAAGAGAAAAAGATGAGGGAGTTAGTAGTAATTGGAGACAAAATGGGAATAATGAAGTTAGTCCATTTTTGGATAGAAAACCGGAATATAAGAAACCTAATGATACGACGCCTATCTGTTTCAAGTGTTCTTTACGAGACCATGTACAGCGATTTTGTACAAAAGGAAATAATGAGGGGAGTAATAAAATTAATAACCGGCAAGAACCAAGGGCTAGTATCAATAATGTCTCAGTGCGAGGAATTAAAGAATTACCAAGAGGAGCGAGTATGGCAAGAATCGGAGCAAAAGGGAATTGGAGAACTAAAGTTATTGGAGAGAAGTTAAATAAACTTGAGAAAGTGGAAGTTAGTGTAAATGGGAAAATAGCAAAGGGATTAGTGGATTCTGGTTGCGAAATAAGTGTCGTTCATAAAGATTTAGTACCGGCTGAAAAACTAAGAGGGGCTGGTAGCATATATTTACAAGGGATATTTGGTAAGGCAGTTAAATCACCGTTAATTCAATTACCTTTAGCTATTCCAAAACGCGGTCTAACTAATGTAATTCATCAGGATGTACTTTGTGCAATAATTGATAATAGTAAGGAACAGGTAATTTTACATCCTGACGTGGCTAATGAATTGTCAGGGTTAAACAACGAGAAATCATTAAGGGAATCGGTAGAAAGGGAATGTAAGGAAGATAGTAGGAATAAAGTGAAGGAAGGGGAAAGGATTAGAAATGATAATAATAACCGTTATGTCGTAGAAACGAGATCGGTAGATTTACAAAGTCAAGAGAAGGAAAAAGCCGAGGTAGAGAAAAGTAAGATTAATCAAGTTACGGAAAGTAGTTTAAATGTATTTCAGGAATCCCAAATGAATTGTAAAGATTTAGAGAGAGCTTGGGAATTAGCTGAAAATGAAAGAGGGTCTTACTATATTGTTAATGGGTTATTATATCATAAAGAGGAATTAGTAGATGAAAATGTAGCTCAATTAGTATTACCTAAAATTAGAAGGGAGGAAATTCTAAAATTAGCGCATATTTCTTTACATGGAGAACATCACACGGTCATGAAAATGTTAGACAGAATCAAGCATTCATTTTATTGGGAAAATATGGCAGAGGAATCTAAAACGTTTTGCGAGATCATGTGTAGAATGTCGTTTAACGAGGGAAATGAATGAAAGTCATAAGGAGAAAGAGGAAATATGTCGACCTGCAGTTATAGTTGAGTTATTGGACGGGAGTAAGAAACTGGTGTATCAAGATGAAATGAGGGAATTTATGGCCAAAAATAAAGTAGTGGATATTGTCTTTGATCGTGACGGAGAGTTTGGAAATCATGGGAAAACTCTTTTGTTAGATAGAGAACAAACGGGAGAGAAAGACATAAAGGAATTTGAAATAAAGGGGTTAACCAATATTCCAGTTGGGGACATAAAGTCAATCTTAAGGAAAAATAAGGAATTATTTATGGGTCCTATACAACTGGTAGAAACGGAGAGAAATCGGATTGGTCGTAAACCGGAAAGGGTTAAGATGAAACAAAAATTGTACAATGTTATCATCACGTACAAAGAGGACTGGGAAAGGCAAGTGCCTGATTGGCTGAAGGAAAATTTAATTAGGACAGCAGAGGCAGAAGTTAGCCATTCAAGCGGGTGCATTGCGGAAAGGGATGTACCAATTAAGTTAACGAGGAAGCACTGGAAGGAAAAAGTTGTACCGCCTCCAGCAATCTCAGCCTAAGGACTGACATTGAAATGACATAATACTAGTGTAACTTTTTTTTGTGTATTTATAATTGTATTTGTATCTTGTGTTTATAACAGTGTATTAGCATATTGTGTAATTTTTTACTGTAGTTATCGCATTAGTATGGTTCATTAGAGATGTCAGTAGGTAATTTTCAGACACCTTGAAATATTTATGTAATTATAGTAATGAAGAAACCTATCAAGGAACTGTTGAACTCTTCTCTGACATTACATTGTTTGGAGGAAAATTAGCCCCTAAAAGGCATATTTTCCGCTAAGGTGGGGGGTGTCAGGTCCCTGGCATCTATAGGCTTAAAAACTATTGTTAGGGAACTATTGTGATTATTATCTTATTATTATCTTATTGTGTGTGTATCTTTTGTATACTGTGAGGCTTTTCAGTACTGGAATCTTAATCCGGACGGTAGCAAGTTGGATACAATGGGAGAAGTATGTCCTTTGTGATGTGGTCTTTAACAGATAAGAAAGAGATTGCACCCATTATCTAGGAAGACAGACCCTTGGAAACAGACCAGGGGCCCCGTAGACAGAAAGGTGCTCTAGAGAATGACCAGAGAGGAAGTTAGTTGGAACGCAGGACTGGAACGTGTAGGTTGGTTGTTCAGAGAGCAGCTCTGGGCACGTGGGTGGAACGAGATCTCTCGAAAGGAAGAGATATAGCGTGTGTGAGATTAATAGAAATCTCGGTGCTGAGTGAATGAACGTAGTCTAACGGTACACGTAAAGCGTTTCTGTAATTATTTTGATTTAAATGTTAAACCGGATAATTTACATCCGAGTTCAAGTGCAAATATTGTTAATAAATTGTTACTTTAAGTTTAATTGAAAGAGTTGGGTTTTTCTTGAATATACATCAAGTATCGTGTCCGATATCACGTATTCATATCGGCGGTGGCAGCATATCAAAAGACCGGATTATATTTCGAAGTTGTGTGGACGGAGAATTTAATATATATAATCGTTGCAGAATTTTGTCGAGTCATTTAAAATTTTACGAAAATCGAATCAAAAGTTAAAAAGATATTTATAAAAGTTTTGTTTATTTTACTAAATCCTGTCATACGTAATCTACATAATAGAAGCGCAAGTCATGTGACTGTGGAAAACAAATACGGGCTAATCACATCTTTTTCCATATGTCAAGCGACCATTTTTATTCAAAATTATTTTTTCGAATAAAATTACATAAAAGATACATTTTTAGAAAGATCGTTGAAAAGAATTGTTTGCTTCAGAGATGAGTTACATTCAAAAAGGTATAGATTCTGAGATAACTTCGGCGAAAATTAGGTTAGCAGCCGAATATCTCAATTCATTAAAGTGAATATACAAAATATTCATTCATCGTGTGTCATAGAAATATTAACCATGGAGGTAATCATTCGCAAAGCAAGATCTCCATAGTGAATTTTACAGCGCTGTCTGGTGTAAAAAAAACAAATGTAAACATGGCATACGTAATAAGAATAAAAAGGCATCCTCGTTTCGTTCATAGCAGACGATCTAATTTATTTCACTGAAATAGTAACGATGATTTTTTAGATTGTAAAAGTAGTTATAGCACGAAACGAGCGCACAACATTTGTCCGGTTTAACATACAATTTCCAACCTGCTAAAAAATTAAACATAATGAAAATTAAACAGAGAAACAAATGTTCTAAATGTAAGATTTCTTTGAATATGTTAAAAGAAAAAATACGAAATTTGACATGTGTTATCTGTGAAATGTAAATGCTCATTAAGAGCAATTCTAAAAACATCGAAATTTAAAATTGTAAAATGAACTTAAAATGTTTTTAAAACGTTCTAAATTATAGTTTTTTGGAATTGTTTGGGACAGAAAGGTGAAATTCTGCATGGTAGTTACTTTTAAAACATACATGATCGTCCAGAACCATCCGTAAAATTTCGTCATTTAAAAGAGTAAAGTGAGCGGAATACATTCTAACATAACAATTACTTTGGAACTACTGAACGGATTTCAAATCTTCCCTCTGGCTAGTAATCATAATAGTCTCTGTTGAAAAATAGGCTATATTTTAACTCTTTTCATACTACCCTTAAAGAAGTGAGAAACGTTCTAAAGTTCGGATTTTCTTGTTTCTGATGATGCTAGAAATTTTATATGGTGGTTAAGTTTAAGACATGAATGCTCTGTAAGAACTCTTAGAAATATATTTTAGATTTAAAAGGACGAAACGATTAGAAACGCTCTATAATAATGATTGGTCAGAACTATCGGTGCTATAACCGATTTTTAGTTTGACACGAACGTTTTTATTATAGTATGATCCCTCCTCATCCACAAAAAGTATTCGAAAATCTAAGTTCAAATGGGTCGAATAGGGGGGGGGGACAGAAACGGTCTACAATTTTCTTTCGACTGTGATTTCCCTGAAACTGTCCGACTAGAAACTTTACATTTGACAAAGATATAACGTCTCAGATGCAGATATGCACGACCAATGATTTTTTATTTAATTTAAACTGAAAATGTATATATAAAGAGAAGAGAATCAATTATTTGTCGTGTCAGTGTACGATACAACTTTTCTTGAGAAACAAGAGAAAACGCAAAACCAGTAACTGCTATAATGAATCAGAATGGAAGTAATAAAGAATTATGATTGCTAATTAGGGAAAGAAATAATGCATAATTAGCTTTTCGTGATAAATTATGCAATAAATAATGCATAATTAGCTTTTATGACTGCTAAATACCGGGTGCACCATAAGTTCGTTAAAAGTTTAAAAATACATAAAAAAGAAATAAATGATGCTAAAAAAATGCGGTTTGCAGAAATGGGATTAGAGAGTGATCGAATTTTTTTTAAGAACAAAAAAAAAATGTTTAAAAATTACAGATAGATGACGCTGCATACATAATATGAAGTAGATTTATACAAATCGGGCTGTCAATAAGGCCTCTCATTGCACACAGATGCTTAATTCGATGCCAGCAGTATTCTATCGTTAACAGATCAAGCGTAGTTGATTAAATTCTTTTACAAGAACGCTGAATAGCAACTGGCGCATTGGGAAAATTCCGCGCAGAAAAATGACTGAAGACGAGAAAAGGACCTGTTGCATGTGCTGGGTTACTAAAGATTGTCAGACGCTTCGCAGAAATGGTTCTTCTACAATAAGACTAATTTGCATACATCTGCTTCATATTATGCATGCCAGTGCCATCTATCGGTAACTTTTTTAACCACAACTTTTTTTGTTATATAAAAAAAAAATCCGATCTCTCTCTAATCTCATTCTTGCGAACAGAAAATTTTTAGCATTAGTTGTTTCTATTTAATAATTTTTTAAAGTTTTAAAGAACTTATGGCGCACCCGGTATTCTAAACTAATCTTTCCAACTTATTACTTAATGGTATTTTAATTCATATGGTGATTCAAGTTATACCAATAGTATAAAAAAGAAACAACTGTTCGTTTGTAGGAAATACGTTATGAGACTACTTAACAGATTTTGAAAATTCTTTCACCTTCTGATAGATGGTAAACAGAGTTCCCAATTACACTGCATTGTTTCTGTTTTTTGGAAGGGGTTGCTGAAAATGGATTAGAATAAAAAATTTCTCATTAATTGAAGTCTAATGTTCACCTAATGAAGTGCAATAACGAGTATCCTTCAAAATGTGACTTAATTAGTAATATTTAAATCATCCGAAGTAGTTTAATTCATCCTAATTTAAATAAGCACAGAAACACGAATTGGAGCCACTTTCAAATGATTTTTCTATCAGATGTTAAGCTGATAAAAACAGATGGGTTACTACGAAAAAATGTTAATCATGTGGGTCTGGGAAATTTACATTAAGAGAAACTAAATAGTGTTATGTCGAGGGCTTGACAAATGCGGTCGTCAGGTCGCAACTAGCGACCTAGTTTTTTCGTCTGGCGATGAAGTTATTTTATTGGATGGTTTGTATTTCTTGTATACAAAAATTAACTTAAGAAATGAGCACAAACAGCATTTATAATACATACCGAAGTGTTCTTTCCGTTTTAATACTAAAATGTCCAAACAATTGCCGCAAAACTCTAAAAAACGCTAACAATCGCATACAAAATTATATTAAAAAATTCGGTACTCTTCTAAACTGCAATTAATAATTCTAAACTCTGCTTGTTACTTCTTTTTTTCCAATTAATCCATAATAAAACTTTTGTGCCTTTTGAAAATCAATGATAGGAAAAAATATTATCTTTAACCTATGATTTTTTAAAAACAAAAATGGATTTCTCCACGCTTCAAATGCACAAATCATTCTGCGATGCATTACAGCTCAATAGTAGTTTTTTGTGTAAAGCTTAAAAAAGTAGTTTTTATTTCGCAGTAATTGAGAACTGCTTAAAAAAAATTTCGTTATTGTAATCCTTGCAGAAACGATTAAAAATGAATTTTTACATTAGAAGTTCTAAAATGTAAACCTGCAAATTTTCACTTTCTTTAAACTTCTTGATATAATAGCTATCCATTTGGTATCCAACGGAAAAATTTACCAAGCATCCAACTATATGATGTCAAATCTAGCACTGAAGATAGTATTGAAAATTTCAAAGTTTGAGATAGTTTCTATTCTATATGTAAGCAAACAACCACTTAAGCCTAATTTAAGTCTAATAAATTACATTTTATACAATGATTTGCAGGCATGTAGAGGCATACTTTTTTTCCAGACTCCACAAATTGACAAACCATTTCGAGCGTGCAATATTCAAAATATGCAAAATATGGTAGGAAATTTAAAGAATTCTATATTATACAGTGTAGACAATGGGGAAAATACAAACAAAAGACGGAGAATGGATAAGTTTCGTTTTATTTCTGACTAAAAGAATTTCAATCCAGATCGTTCAGATGATTTTTGAAATTATATACGAAAAGAACCCTTCTAAGCGTTCTCGTGTTGGAAGATGAGTCATTTTTTAAGAAGTAATTAACCCACTTAGGCGTTTATATTCAGTGTTTATTTGAGGTGTTGTAGGCTCAGAAATATACCAAAACATGCTGGGATTTTTTTTTTTTTTGTTCTCGTCATCCAAAGCTTGGTTTGGAAAAGAAAATATAAATATTTTGGACTAGCCTCCAAAAGGTCTGAAATTTAAATCCGATTGAGAATGTTTGGGGTTCGCCGGTGTCCAGCGGCAAATTACATTTGACCAACTAAAAAATAAAAACCCTAATGCTTGATTTACTTTGATATAAGCTACATAAATATTTCATTGATGAAAGAACGTGTTTTAAACCTTATCCAAAGTAAGGGTTCAAGTGTAAATTATTTAATAATATTTGAACTAAATCTAAACATTGTGATAAATTTTTATCATAATAAAATTGAACATAATGTGTAGCAAAACTTCTGTATTTATTTAATGTGTTTTTTTTTCTATCAGAATTTTTATGTTATTTTTCATTAATGACCTAATTTAACGTTTTGGTCATTCTATTTGGTTTATGTTTTAAAGTTACGTAGATAAAACATGTCGGTGATTGTTTTTTAGCTTTCACTGAAAATTTCTTTTCTCTTTTTATAATCGGCTTTCCTTACAGAAAGCATTTTTACTAGAATCACAAAGATATTCCTGATACAAAATTATGCATTATATTTTTTTTAAAATTTAATTAAATTGTTTTCAATATATTTCTGGTAGCAGCATTTTTTGGAACAAAGGAAAACTTTGTAAACAATTAAATTTGAAACAAATGTATGAAATGTGATTCAAATTACTTACCAAGAAAAGCACGAAAACATTACTTTGTATTGACAGGTTTTTATTTCGCACAGTATTAATATTTGTCGATGTATTTAATCTTATTTTGAAAATATTTAAATATATTTTTCATAATATATAAGGTTAGCATTTTACCATATCAATAAAAACATATTTTTTGAACAAAAGCGTACTCGAAATGTCTCCCTAGAAATATCGTTATTCACCATTCATAAAGTTTCTCAATTTTTAAGAATATGACATTTTAATAAGATATTGACATTTACATGCTTGATTCTAACGATGTAATTTTTTTCTACTTTTGAGATTTTCAAAAAAATAATCCTAATAAAGTCTTATTAACGATTTTTAGGACATTATAATATTTTACAGGCTGTAAAATTAAATTTATTTTGTTTAAGGTACTGTATCGTTGGTAACGAAAAGAGTATCATTTTGCACCCAGAAAAAGGAATTGATTAAAACAACAAAACAGGTTTTGTTGAGTACATTTTGGTTGTTTTAGCAAAATTTTTAGTTGAAGTAAAAAATTTGGTTTTATTGCTTGGACAAAAAAATATTGTTAACACTCTTACAAAAATTTAACAAAATTTCATAAATTTTCCTTGAATTAACAAAATCTGTTTTTTTAAATTTTACAATAATTTTGTAATTACAGCAAAACTTTGTTGTTTTGCAAAATGTAAGGGGGTCCGGGACACATTTAAAAAGAAATATATTTATTGAGTTAAAATTGTGAAATTTTTTGCGATGGTTAGCCATATCATCTGTAAACAAAATCACATGATAAAACTTCTCATAATTAAAAAAAAAATTAAATTTAAAATTTATTAAAAAAGTGGGGTAGTTTAAAATCGCTATAACTCAAAATATTATTTGTAGAATTTATTTTTTTTCCATTTAAATAAACAGAAATATATAAATTTTAATTTTGATTCAGCATTTAAAAAAATATTAATTAAAAAAAAATAAAAATATTTAAAGTAAAAACTCTAAAAAAAATTATGTGACTTCATAAGTGAAAATCATATTTTCAAAAGTAAATATTTTTTTTCAAAATTTTTTTTTAATTTACCCAAAGAAATACAAAGGTGCCCCCCAAATTTATTTTTCAAAAAAAAAAAAAATCAATCAGGGTAAAAAATGCATTTTTTCCTTACGAAATTTTAAATTTTTATCTAAGAAACTCGCTCTTTCTAAATTGTTGTTTAAACGAAATTTTGATGTTAAAATTTCAAATCGTTGCAGCATACCAGAAATGGATTTTGTAAATAACAAAGCAATTGGTAGAGGGGGGGGGGCAGAGTAACTTCGGGCTTCCCCTTTTATGTCTTAAGCGGGCCATGTGCTCATGATGAAATTTCCATCTTGTGCTACGGTTGCAGAACGGTCCGACATATATAAGAGTGAGAAATTTCGAGTTCGGATATCGTCCCTTCTGGCTCAGTGGTTAGAGTCTCAGATCGTTATTCTGAGGACCCGGTTTCGATTCCCAGCTTGGAACATTGTTCAATCTGTAGGTTTACGCTTGAGGAAAAGCAGGATAAAAATTCCCTTCTTATTGTTCAAGGCTTACAGGCGTAATTCACTGCTGAAAATGAATTAAAAATTACCTAAAAAAATAGTTAAGTTTAGATTGGTTATGATACAAAAAATAATTATAATTGTTTATGTAACAAAAGCCTTTTGTTGTTAAAACAAAGAAAATTCTTAAAATTACACAAAACAATTCTTCTTTAAACAAAAGTTTTTGTTGCCGAAACTGAAAAGAACTCTTACAGCAACAGATAATTACATTTATTTTGAGAAAACTTTCAACAAAAGAATTTTGTTAATTCAAGTAAAATTGAAACATTTTTACTTGAATTAAGAGAACATTATTTTGCTGACGATACAAAATGTTCTATTGGAATTGCAAAAAAAAAAAAAAAAAAAAAAAAAAAAATCAACAATATTTTTCTTGTTGATTCAAACAAATTTTCCATTGACCCATATTTAAACGGAAAGTTTTGTTGGTTCAACAAAACTTTTCTCTGGGTGTGAGGCTTTTATGATTAGGTCTCTAATTATGAAACCCGCATAAAGCTTCAGATAAAATAAATACAAGATATCGAAAATATATAGCATAAACTTCTCTGTATTATGTAAAAAAACAAGACAGGAAATTTATAAGTCAAGCATAGATTATGAAATACTTTCCAACACTTTCAGACGACTTTTAAAAACTTCGCTGTTTAACAATGTAAATAAGATATGTAAATAAACATTTTAGAAAATGCATAATACATTTTAAAACCAGATTTTAGCATTTATCGTTCATAGCTGGATAAGAACTCGAATTCTTTGTGCAGCTCTGTATTTAATCTATACATTTATATATATCCTACATAGTACGCTAAAAATTAGTTTAGTACGAATACTTATAATAAGTGGGAAATTCACCTTTAGGAATTTCTACAAAAATACTGAAAGACAGCCTCTTGGACAGCCCTGTATATTACCAACATATTTTTATACATTCCACATATTAAGGTAAAAATTTATTCAGGCTAAAACACGCTTGAATCTACTGAAATCACACTTCCATTAATTATCATCTGTAGGCAGTCATATATCCTGTTTTTTGCGTTGCCCAGTATACGATATTATTTTCATTCTACTGGCATCCCTTTGTATACTAAATATATAGTTCAGCTTGAAAATGCATAACTCTCTTAACAACCACCTTTAAGCAATCCAGCCTTATACTCACTAATGCTTACGAATTCATAATTAAACATCTTTTGTGTAGCTCTGTATAATGATCTATAGCATTTATACATACCACATAGACGTAGTATATATATATATATATATATATATAGTTAAATTTTAAAAAATCCTTCCATACCTAAAAACGTACTGTTAGCAATTATCGCTAATAGACAGGACTTTAGATACAGTAATGCATCCTAAATTTTGTGTGTGACCTTGTAAATAAACGATAAATGTTACATCAAGTATCCTGTAGTAAGCCTCAGAAATTTATATCAATTTCATTATATTTGACCTAGTGTAACATAATTAAAGTACGCTGCAAACAGTCTTTCTGCGTAGACGATTACGTAAGAATATCCTTTTGTGTGGTCTCGTAAATGAATATTAAATACTTTACCATTAAATACTTTTCAGTAGTAGTGGTCCTTTACTAAAGATTAATAACACATAAAAATTACAAGCCAATCCATGTATGTTTACGAGAGTCAGAGCTCGGCCACACTGCAGACGACAAGACAAATTGTCATACACACTGTTCAACTGTGTTTAAAAAGTTTTTGAAAATTATATATGACCAATAAATATTAGCCAATAGATCTTTGAATAATTTTTTTGTGCTAAAGACTCAATAGAAAATGATTGTTAAAATACCTATGCATAAAAACCTGCATTATAAGAACCTCAAACATTGGTATTTGCAGTGTTTTGCCTTCAGTACTATAAGACCAGACCGATGATAAAATACATATCACAATATCCATAGACGGAATATGCTATCATTATATTAAACAGTTTCGTATATTTTCGTAAATTTTTTGTGCTGAAGACTCAATAGAAAATGATTGTTAAAATACCTATGCATAAAAACCTGCATTATAAGAACCTCAAACATTGGTATTTGCAGTGTTTTGCCTTCAGTACTATAAGACCAGACCGATGATAAAATACATATCACAATATCCATAGACGGAATATGCTATCATTATATTAAACAGTTTCGTATATTTTCGTAAATTTTTTGTGCTGAAGACTCAATAGAAAATGATTGTTAAAATACCTATGCATAAAAACCTGCATTATAAGAACCTCAAACATTGGTATTTGCAGTGTTTTGCCTTCAGTACTATAAGACCAGAGCGATGATAAAATACATATCACAATATCCATAGACGGAATATGCTATCATTATATTAAACAGTTTCGTATATTTTCGTAAATTTTTTGTGCTAAAGACTCAATAGAAAATGATTGTTAAAATACCTATGCATAAAAACCTGCATTATAAGAACCTCAAACATTGGTATTTGCAGTGTTTTGCCTTCAGTACTATAAGACCAGACCGATGATAAAATACATATCACGATATCCATAGACGGAATATGCTATCATTATATTAAACAGTTTCGTATATTTTCCGGATACCAATATTTATATAACACAAAATACTTCTATTCCTTTGAATAAAGGCATGCATTATCGTTAGTCTTTGTTACTCCAAAAGAAACAAGAACGAAAAAGCATGCGTCAAGAATAGATTATGTAACACTTCCCAACACTTCTAAAATAATTTTGCAAATATTTACCGTAAGTTGTAAGATTATATCTAACTAAACAATTTTAAAAGCGCATAACATATTGAAAAATCCAATTTCAGGAATTACCAACAATATTCGGAGAGGCTCTATATAAGCTCTTTTGTGCAGCCCTCTATATGATACATAGATTTGTATATATACTAAATAGAAGGTTAAATTTTAGTTCAGTTAGGAAACGCATAACACAGTTTAAAATTTCCCTTATGCAATTTCCGACAATAAGCGGAAATGTACTCGAGAACTTTTATGCTGCCCTGTATACAATCCATACAATTTATACACACCATTTAATAGACAAAAAAATGAGTTAAATTTAAAAATGCGTTCAGCAACTGAAAAAATAATCCCAGAAATTATTATTAAACAGCAGTACTTTAACCGATATTTTTTTGTGTGTCCCCGATAATGAACGATGAAAGCTATACACACAATATTTTATAGTAAGCCTCTGGTAATACACGTTAGTGGATATCATCAAACATATCAGTTTCAATATGTTTGAAATAGTGAAACATTATTAAAATAAACTGCAAACGATTTTTCTTCATAGACCGTAATGTAACGGGATTCTTTTGAGTATCCCTATAAAGAAACTATAAGTGCTATGCACACCACATTCTATAATTAGTCTCTTGTTGAACACCTTAGAGATATATATCCATTTCAATAGGTTTGAAATTGTGTAACATCATTAAAATAAACCGCAAATGATTTTTCCCCACAGACCGCAATATAACGGAATTTTTTGAGTGTTCCTGTAAAAAAACTATAAGTGCTACACACTTCATTATCAATACCGAACTTGCCACAGCAAGCCTCAATAACATATATCAATTGCATGACGATCCAAACATATTTACGCGAGTTAGAGCACGGATAGACAGACAGACACACAAACTGAATTCATAAACATTTTCAACTATGTTGGAAAGTGTTAAAAAAGGGATTTTTTATTTATTTATTTTTTTTCATTACGCATTTTTTCGTATTTCTATTAAAAACGTATTTCTTCATGCACTAGATTTCATATCAGATTTTATTTAAATTTACGGATCGATAAGTATGTTACTTGAAATATAACAGCAGTCTCAAATATTTTTATAATTTTTAAACGATATGTTTAGTTTAGTTTTAATTCCAGCACTATTATTTTCGGCATCAAAAACTATTACAATAGTTGCATTAAATTTACAAATTAAATTCATGCATTACCATTGCGTAAGTAACCCCCACAATTAACACAATATTTAATTTCGAATACCTCCGGAACTAATTAGCGGTACTTCGTGAACAAATACATTTAGGCTAATTTTAATATCTAGATTCTAGTTTTTAAGTTTTTCTAGATAGATATTTTCAATAGAACAGACAAACAATAGTAAATGTTGTGTTTCTAAACGTAAATAAAACCTTTAAGCAAGACTGTTTTTTTCTTGTCTTAATTTTGATATTTGTATTCATTTGACTTCTGTAAATAGAGAGACAAAAACAGAAACCATTTTTCAGAGAATTCTCGTTTATCTAACTTTAGCTCACAAGCATTTCTTTCGTTTTAAATCAGTTCTATATCAAATAAAATAGAAAACAAAACAAATAGACAATAGGAATTGTTATCAGAAGAATGTTATTAGGTGGTGTTCTATCATCGAAAGTTTACGAGACGGAATGTGGGCATTTTATTGTTACCAATCGTCTTTAACTTTGTTTAGTATTTACGAGAGTGCTATAAAGATGTTGTGATTTTTGAAACACAAAATTGCATTCAGGGACGTTATATTCCATTTAGATTGTATAGAAGAAAAATGCTTATTTTAGTTTTTCTTAGAATGTGAAGAACTCCTTTTTCGAGATCAAATATTGTTGTCATGGAATAATTTTCAGGTTTGATTCTAGCGTTATATTATAAGATACAACACACAGGTTTTACATTGCTATTTTCAAGAATTTTGAAAAGAATTCTCTGAAATTTCTTATATAAATTTAACAAATAAATAAAATGTTTAAAATTATACTCTTAATTTATTTTGGGGGTTTTATTGGTAATGTTGCAAATTTCGTTTTATGCACATTAAAAACATTTTTATTTTTAAATTTTGAGGCGAAAACTTGCACACACTAAAAAAAAAAGTACGTTACTTTATTTTCTGGTACATTTCAAAAAATTATGTAAGAAAATATAATTTCTGAATATATTTTTTAAATGGTTAGGTGGGAAAATATTTATTCTGAAATTTTTAAATTATTTTTTATCTCATTCTTTAAACAAAGTTATAAAACAAATCTTGTATAAATGTATAGTAAAATTGATAAACATATAATTAATGCAGATGAACCATTTCATTTTGAAAACAAAACAAGCTACATTAAATAGCAATTATACAATAAGGGAATATTTAGTATTCTAATTTTAGTATAATCTGAATAAGCCGATAATTTAAAACTTCGCCCAATTCATTAGCAAATTTTAAGAGACAAGTATTAGTTTATGTGTTTAGATGCATTACCAGTCTCACACCGTTACTAAATAGGATTAAGATAATGAAAACGCCTTGTTAAAATTGCATAATATGTAATAGTAATAATATCTCAATTAACTATATTTTCTGATAATGAGGTACAATGTCTATAGAAAGAACAGTAATATTGTCTGAATTACATAACTGATTAACAAATAATGTAAACAAGAAAGAAAATTCATGCACCATGCATAATTTATGAAACACTTTCCCACACTAACATAATACTTTCACAAACCATCGCTGTTTAAAAAGGTAAATAAGGTATCTAAGTAAACATTTCAGAAAAACACAAAACACATTTGAAAACCAGATTTCAGCAATTACTCTCCACAGCCGGAAAAGTACTCAAATTCTTTTCTACAACCCTATATATAATTTATATATTTGTATATACTCTATAGTATGCTACAATTTAGTTTAGTACGAAAACAAATAACATAGTTGGAAATTCATCTTCAGCAGTTTCTACCATTAGACGGAAACAATCTTTAATTATTTTGTACAGCCCTGTATATTGCCTTAAGCA
Source organism: Maratus michaelseni (assembly GCA_963931845.1). Lineage (NCBI taxonomy): Eukaryota > Metazoa > Arthropoda > Arachnida > Araneae > Salticidae > Maratus > Maratus michaelseni. The sequence continues at coordinate 175,507,888 of OZ007594.1, forward strand.
TTTTATGCATTCCACATATTAAGCTATAGTTTAATTCAGGCTACACGCTGAAATTACACTTCCAGGAATTATCATACATAGGCAGCCATGTATTAAGTTCTTTGAGTGGCCCTGTACACGATTTTATTTATATTCTATAATCCTTTCTTGGTATACTAAATATATAAAATGCATAACTTCATTAAAAATTCATTTTAATCAATTTACGCTGACGCACCGTAATGATTACGATTTTTTTGTGTAGCCCTGTATATGATCTGTAGGATTTATACATACATCATAGCATTCAAAAATTTAGTTAAACGCACACCTTACTAAAATCCCACTTCCAATTATGGTTTATAAATAATACTTAAGACACAACACTGTATCCGAAATATTATTTATATCCCTATAAATTAACAATAAAGCTATGCACATAACAAGTATCTTGTAGTAAACCTCAATAATGTATATCAATTTCATTATAATTTGGAATGGCGTAACATAATTAAAATACGCAGCAAACAGTTTTCCCCCGTAGATCATTATGTAAAAGACTACTTTTGTGTGGCACTGTAAATGAAAGAAAAAAGCTTTACACTCCATATTCTACAGAAAGCATGTTTTAGTGAATCTCAGAAATTGATATCGATTACATTTTGTTTGTAATAGTGTAACATGATTAAAATGCGCCGCTAACGATTTTCCACATTAAACCATAATGTAATGAAATTTTTTTCAGTTTCCCTGTAAACTAATTATAAGTGCTAGACGTACCATGTTAGATATTAAGCATCTTATAACGTATTTCAGTGATGTATATCAATTTCAATATATTTGAAATAGTGATATATCATTAAAATGCACTGCAAAGGTTTTTCTTCGTAGGCCATAATGTAACGGCATTCTTTTCAGTGCCGTTGTAAAAACAGTATAAGTGCTATGCACCTCATTTTCAATACTGAACATGGTATAGTAAACCTCAATAACACATATCAATTGCATACCTATCCGAATATGTTTAAGCGAGTTGCAGCACGGGAAGACAGACAAACAAACCGAATTCATAAGCACTTTTTAACTACGTTGAAAAGCGTTAAAAAGAAAATCGAAAAGAATCGTATATATTATTTCTCCTGTCAACGTCCCTTTTTCTAAGAAAATACGAAACGCAGAACGACGAATTAGATACCATATGAAAAGATTTTGAATAAGCTTCTGACATAGTACAAACACATTTTCTAAAACATGTTTTTATATTAAAATTTGCTGTTAATTAAAAATTAAATCGGCATTGTTTTTGTATACTTTCGGAATTAAACGATTAAGACTATTTTTGAAATTTAATTACTGAATAAAATAAATAATGAATATCTACGTACCTCTGATTTGATTCTGATTTGTTCTGCGCAAACCAGAAGCATTTTTATAATTAACGATGTGTATTAAATGTGAAGAATTGAGGCATAATTTCACACTGATAAAAACTTGAGAATTTGTTTCGAAGCACGATTTTAAGACCAGAAGATTTTCCTTTAAAACCCAGTAACATTTTCTTATGAAGAATTGTAACTTAAATTAAAATAAGTGACTCCGTTCACAATCATTACTTGAGACTTGAATCTTTTCACATTTTTAATAAGTAGACTGTGACTTCGAATAAGAATTTAGAATTTTACAAACAATCATAAGTCAGACTTAAAGACAGCAGCATTTTTACGTTCAGAATAACACCGAAAGATAACAGAATGAATTTCTTTACATCACTACCCCGCAGAAAAGAGCAGGAACGCAGATTTTCATAAATTCTAATAAAAAAGAATGAAAGAAAATTAATAACACATATAGTAAAATAATAACAGAATATTTTAAACATAATGAGACTTAGAGTTTTATGAATAGTTTATAGTTTTATAGAATGTTTCTTTTTATTTATTTAATGTCTGGAATTCAAAGCATAGTCTCTTTTAACTTCTTTGGTGCTGACATCTAGCGGTAAGTCTTGCAGTTAAAATCGTACATCCTCCGCCCCCGGCAAGAGAGGGAACACCTTTGATATAGGACGCTTGATGTCACCGTCAACTGTCTTAATCAGGACAACCCGCACAAGATTATCTGTTCCGGGATAAGTCTTTAGAATTCGACCCAATTTCCATTTCATGGGCTGTAATCGTTCGTGAACAGTTACCAAATCGCCTTCTCGAAGATTTGTTTATGAAGAGTAGTTTATGTTGGACTCTGCTGAAGATGTTGCAAATATTCACTGGACCACCTGCCCCAAAATTGATTTTTTGCTTTTTCTATTAAACGCCAGCGAGCATTTAACGATATTTTAGGATGATTCGATGATTCTGGAATGTCAAGAAGAGATGCTCCTATTAGAAAATGAAGCACGAGAATCAGAAGGATCTGAAGACATCGGATTTAACGGTCTGGAATTTATGCAGCTTTCTATCTGACAAAGTAAAGTAGTGAGCTCTTCAAAATTGAGTACACTTGATTTACAAGCTCTTAGAAGATGGGTTTTTGTGAGTTTCACAGCTGCTTCCCATAGACCGCCAAAGTGTGGTGCATATGGAGGGATGAAATTCCAATTAATTTTTTGTGTGGAAAGAAATTTTTGAAAGTCTCTTTCTTTCAAGTATTTGAATAATTGCTTCAGTTGATTGGACAGACCAATAAAATTTTTTGCGTTATCAGAAAAGACATCAGACAGCAAACCTCTGCGTGCGATGAAGCGTTTGAAGGGTGCTAGCAAGGCTTGTACAGATAAGTCAGATACAAGTTCGAGATGAACCGCTTTCGTGCACATGCAAACGAAAACTGCGATATAAGATATGAGCTTGATTTTTGTTCTTGGCGTATTTGGCTTGGTCAAAAAGGGACCGGCAAAGTCTAAGCCCTCCTTGAGAAATAAACGAATTGGAGTAATTCTTTCAACAGGAAGGTTTCCCATCATTTGTTGGCAGGCTTGTGCCTTAAGGCGTTTACAAAGCACACATTTATGGAGCTCTTGTCGGACTGTTGAACGACCATCTACAAACCAGTAATTCTGGCGAATTGTAGAAAGCACTAACTGTGTACCTGCATGTAAATTTCTTTCGTGTACATCCTTTATTAACAATTTAGTAAAAACACTGTTTTTAGGAAGAAGAATAAGGAACTTTCTGAATGAAACTGAATGAAACTGAATGATTCATGTTGCGATAGACGACCGCCCACTCTTAATATATCAGCTGAATCTAAGAAGATATTCAACGATAGCAATTTGCTATTGATTGGCAAAGATTTGTTTTCTTTTAAAGATTTAATTTCTGCATGAAATTCATAATTTTGAATTATTATCACTATAGAAATGGTAGAACTAGATATTTCTTGTGCACTTTGATTTCCGATATTTCTTGTAGAATTATGTCTAGAATTATGAATAAATCGGGTACTAATCTATTAAAGCTTGAAAATTTTTGAATAAAGTCTGGTAAGACATTTATTTTTGTTATGTTACAGACAGAGTTAGCTTCTTGATCTAATTCAGCGATAGGACTGTATAAGGGGATTGGAATTGGTTCTTTTGACGACAGCCATGAAGGCCCATTCCACCACATCTCATTATTGAGGAGTTTTCGCGGTGGAATACCCCTGGAGGCTACATCTGCAGGATTTTGCGTTCCTGGAACATGGTTCCATTCGGCTGAAGGCAATAATGTTTGCACTTGATGTACTCTATTTAATACAAATAGATTTCCCTTTAAAGGGGGCGATTTTAGCCAGCAGAGAACTATTTGGGAATCTGACCATAAAAATACAGTATTTATGCTCGTGGATAAAGTATCGACGATAGTTGAGCAAAGTTTTGCTATTAATAGAGCGGCGTAAAGTTCAATGCGTGGCAAAGTTTGTGGCTTTATGGGATTTACCTTTGTTTTTGCAGCAAGTAAATTAACGAATATTTCGTTAGGAGTTATCACTCGTAAATAAGCGACAGCAGCGTAAGCTTTTCCGGAACCGTCACAAAAACCATGTAACTGAATTTCGCAATCCTTTTTATGGTATGAATTTATATACTGGGGAATTTCAATAGTTTCTAATAAATGAATTTCTGCCAAAAATTGATTCCAACTAATTAAAATTGAATTTGGGATTTCCTCATCCCAGGAGATTTTTTCCTTCCAGAGGTTTTGTATCATGATTTTTAAACTAATCGTTATCGGGGAGAGAAAACCTAGAGGATCGAATATTGTGGATATCACGGATAGAAGATCTCTTTTATTTTTTACTTCTTTGAACTCACTGAACTTAATTTTTAGCGTATCATTAGATGAATCCCAGAGTAAACCAAGAAATTTAACAGCTTTATCTTCTTTGATTACAGTCTGTGCTGAAGATTTAAGCTCATCTGGTAAATGAGAGAGTACTTCAGAATCATTTGAGGCACATTTTCGTAAATTAAATCCTCCGCCTTTCATCACATTGATAAGCTCCGTGACTAGAGACTTAGCATTTTCTTTGGAATCTGAACTCGACAACAAATCATCGACGTAGATATTGTCGCGAATAATTTTAGAAGCCCTTTCAAAAGTTTGTTCGTTATCTATTGCTAACTGATTTAAAGTTCTAATTGCCAAAAATGGCGCACAAGCAGTGCCATAGGTTACTATTAACAACCGATAGGTTTGAATGTTTTAGTTAGGATCGAACCGCCATAAAATACGTTGATAATCTACATGTTTTGGATTGATAAAAATTTGCCTGAACATTTTTTCGATGTCCGCGCTCAAGCCTATTGGATGCATTCTGAATTTTAATAATAACTGAAAAATATCCGGTTGTAATTTCGGCCCTATCTCCAAATAATCATTTAACGAGCGACCTTCTGGACCAATAGCGGATACACCGAATACTACCCGAAGTCGAGTTGTACAACAATCCTCTCTTATTACCCCGTGGTGGGGGAGATAAAAATGATCTGGATTTGAAATTTCTGTGGCTGGTACGAGTTCCATGTGCCCCAAATCAATATACTCTTTCATGAATGACAAATATTGTTCCTTAAGTACGGAATTTCTTTGAAGTTTATTTTCTAAGGAATTGAAACGCTTTAAAGCTTGAGATTTAGAATTTCCGAGAACAGGTTAAGATTTAAATGGAAGATCCACGATATATCTTCCTGATTCCGTGCGTGATACTGTTTTTACATAATTATCTTCTACTAGCGAAACTGGATCATAACTAGGAACTGATTCGAGTTCCCAAAATTTTTGCAATTGAGAATTTATTTGCGTCGTAACATGACAACTAACAGAAGAATTATGATTTGAATGATTCGAATAAATTACTTCAGATAATATCCAACCCAGTTTCGTATTAACAGCACTCGGTGTTCCCTCAGGACCTAGAATGGACTCTCCGATTATTATGTTAACAAACAAATCCGCACCTATGAGTATATCAATAGAATCGGACACATGGAAATTGGGATCTGCCAGATTTAATCCTTCAATATGAGGCCAATACTTATTAGTAATCAGAAAGTTCGGTAAATTTGTTGTTATCTGATTAACAACTAAAGCATCTAACTGAAAAGTTTCGTTATTAATATGCGGAGAAAATGTTAAAGAAACTTCCTGAAGAGCTGTCTCTGCGACTAAATTGTTGATTCCTGATATTTTATGAATTGTAGTTCTCAAGGGAAGATCTAGCTTTCTACAACACGATTTTGAAATTAAACTCCTTTGAGAAACATTGTCAACAAGTGCTCTACATTGAATGACATTACCTGTGCTAGATTTCACATTAATCAGAGCGGTAGATAATAAGACGTTATAATTTTGCATAGATGACTGACACTGACCGCTATTAGACACAGAAGTGCCTGGTACATTATTATTCACTACCTCCTGACTGGTTTGAACTGTTGTATACACATGTAATAATGTATGATGTTTTTGTGAACAATTTTTACAGTTCACATTTATTCTACAATTTTCCACTTTGTGATTTTGCCTTAAACAATTTTGACATAATTTGTTTAGTTCAACAATTTTTCACCTCTCCTTTACTGGTTTAGAATTAAAAACGGAACATTTGAATAACGCATGATTTTGATTGCATACTACACAATTATTACTATTCCTAACAAATGCGCTGTTTACTAGGTTAGTTTTAGTGATTCCTCTGTTATAATTTGGAGGCCTTTTTACAAAATTGGATTTTTTTTCTACTTTACTGAACTTTGATTCTTCTACACTCCTAGCTTCACGTTCGATAAATTTTCGAAATGAATCTAGGTCTGATAATTTATTATTGTCTAACATCGATTCCCATCGCTGTTGAATCGGCTGATCTAATTTAGTTAACATGAAATTTATAACCATCAAATCACTCCACACATTAGACTCTAACCCCAATGTTTTTAAATTACGAATTGCCTCATTACAAGTATCTAGTAATTCTAATAAAGATTTTGAATTATTAGCTTTGAGAATTTTAACAAAAAATATTTTATTTATTTGGCTCAATGCCAGTTGTCTTTTGTTGTCGAATCTCTCACATAACAACTCCCAACATTGATCCAAATTTTCCTCCTTTAATGAAAATCCGCGATTTAATTTTGCCGCATTGCCACGGACTGAAGAATGTCAATATTGCAATTTCTCAAAATTTGACAAATTTTCATTCTCTAATATCGTTGACTTAAATAATTCTTTGAATGAAACCCAATGTTCTTTCTCGCCATAAAAATGTTGAATATCAAACTTCGGTAATTTTACCAAGGAAGTCTGTTTAACTTGAGAATTCAAATGAATTTCGGGCTGAGAATTGATCTTAGTTTTTTCTTCTAAGTCAACTAACAAATCACATATTATTTCTTGATACTTCAAATACGCATCTAAATTATTATCATTTTCTTTCGGCGACAATTTTTCAAAAGCTTGCGCTAGAATATTTTCATACGGTATTACTTTCGATTTCAAAATCCTGATTTTTGCCTGCTCATCAGAATTAGATTCGTTCACTTTATTTTTAAATAAATCTATTTCTTTACATATTCTTTCAAAATAAAGTTATTGTTTTGATTGCTTAGTCATATTTAATATTTACAAATAAACACTATAAAACTGAATCAGATTATGAAAATTCGCAATCAAAATACTACATATAAAATATACTATAATACCACATTCTATAAAATATAAAAGCATAAACCCAATAGCTATAACAATTTTTTTTTACCTACTCCTACCACTTTTTTTTAATCTAGCACAGATAAATGCTCTACGGCTTAAGAACAGATTCCACGTAGAAGCTCAGGCTACGACTCGAACGGACCAAACACTTTATGTATAGTTTCGGAATTAAAAGATTAAGACTATTTTTGAAATTTAATTACTGAATAAAATGAATAATGAATATCTACGTACCTCTGATTTGATTCGGGTGTTAGACTCCAGAATGAATTTTCTTGTACGAATTGCATTGAATTTAATATATAATGATGAATCACTTCGTGAATACTTAATGACGAATAATCATTTCAATTATGTAGAATCAGATTGCAGATTTTTTGTAGAGCTTATGAATCACTGAATAATCAGAAAAATTTATAAATGATTTTACTTGATCAGCACTTAAATTTTAAGTCCAATCATGTCCCATTCAGAACAGAAGAAATTTTGTTCTGCGCAAACCAGAAGCATTTTTATAAATAAAGATGTGTATTAAATGTGAAGAATTGAGGCATAATTTCACACTGATAAAAACTTGAGAATTTGTTTCGAAGCACGGTTTTAAGACCAGAAGATTTTACTTTAAAACCCAGTAACATTTTCTTATGAAGAATTGTAACTTAAATAAAAATAAGTGACTCCGTTCACAATCATTACTTGAGACTTGAATCTTTTCACATTTTTAATAAGTAGACTGTGACTTCGAATAAGAATTTAGAATTTTACAAACAATCAGAAGTCAGACTTGAAGACAGCAGCATTTTTACGTTCAGAATAACACCGAAAGATAACAGAATGAATTTGTTTTCATCACTACCCCGCAGAAAAGTGCAGGATCGCAGATTTTCACAAATTCTAATAAAAAAGAATGAAAGAAAATTAATAACACATCATATAGTAAAATAATAACAGAATATTTTAAACATAATGAGACGTAGAGTTTTATGAATAGTTTATAGTTTTATAGAATGTTTCTTTTTATTTATTTAATGTCTGGAATTCAAAACATAGTCTCTTTCAACTTTGTTGGTGCTGGCATCTAGCGGTAAGTCTTGCAGTTAAAATCGTACAGTTTTCATAAATGAAATGAAACGTTTTCCTCAAATTATTGTTGCCACAAAAATAAAATACCGCAATATATCGTGCTCAGAAATAATTATTTAAAAAAAATTGTAAAATAAAGATTGCTGCACGGGTTTATTTTATATTTATGATTAAAGAGCAAAATTTAAATTCAAATGCGCAATTTATTTTTTTTGTGTCATGTTTTTTTACAGGAGACAGATGATATTATCGTCTAATGCAGTTAAAATACGATTGATTGATTTTTTTTTTTTTTTTGCTTTAGCTATCAGCGATCTATTTTACTGTAACTTTGATGGGATACATGAGACGATATTATGGCTTGACTAATGTTGTTTGCAGATACTTTTTGTCCTTATTTTTTTATATAAATTTAAACTTGCATCTAAAAAATATTAAAATGCAGTGCGCAATCTTCGCACGGGTCCACTGGTTTATATTTCATTATATCTTGTCTGCAATCTATTATTTTATTGTGTGTACGTTTGAAATTCAAATGTTAGGTAAAGCAAACATTGTGAAATAAATAATCAAGTTTGTCCATTATTAAATGCCTACAATTAACTGCACTGCAATAAAAATTATATTGAAATGTCCGAAACGTATTCTATAGTTATTCTTCTCAGAGTCATTACCAATTTTTAGAGCGCTGGCTTGTAGTCAGAAAAAAATAAAAATCCATACTAAAACAAATAAATAAATACAAGTTGACTTCCTTTTTACTTCCTTCAGAATTAGGCATTTATGTTTTGTTGTGTTTGAAAATCATTCTGATGTCTGCATGTTTTTTGAATGTATAATTTATTCCTGTTGAACATATTTCTTCATATCCCAGTTTTTTTTCAAATACATTTTTTTTAAGCAATTGCTTCTTACATACGAACATTTGTAATATATTTTCACTTAATCATTTCCTATAACTTGTAATTTTATTTTTCCGTAACTGAATAATCATTTTTGAAGTTTGTATTTTGTATATTTTTTGCATACTAAAAAGTAACGTATTTGTAGTACTAACAATTATTGAAACTGTAGTAATAAGAGCTATGGCAATAACAACTTGTATGTTAATCTGGAATTTTTTATCTAAGAAATTACTTAAATATCTGTAGCTTTTTAATGAACAATATATGGATGGTTTGGCTTTTAGCTTTAACACTGTAAGTTCCCGATACTTATTAGTAAATGGTAGTTATATAATTGTCCAGTCAGAAAATAATATGTTCAAATCCTATATCGGGCTTGGAAAATTTTTTACGATAGCGATATTGTTCTTTTTTGTCGTCGTGGACAAAATACCTGTAATATCAAACAATAATGATCTAATGTTTATTTTCACAAAGCGCGTTGATGATAATTACATTACAATAAATCATACTGACTAAGTGTCTATAAAGATCAATTCGTGCAATGTTTTTTTTCTGAATAAAACTATCTCTGTAGTTTTCAAACAAAAGCTATCATTTTAAATAAAATTTAATTTCATAACTCAGACATTAATAAACTATAACCAGTGTTTTCTGTAACTAAAGGGGTATTAGAGTAGGAATATTTCTCTTTAGGTAGAATCGTGCATTTTTAGTGTCTTCAAAAGCGCAAATGAATCTCGTTTGGGAATCCTACTGTCCCATACCATTTTAAGAAATAGTTATCTATTCCTAATTTATATGAGATGTTAACTACAAACAAATGTTTTTGTATGTTTGCTTGTTTATGACTGATTGTGTAGTAAGTATAAAGTATGAACGATGAGGGGTCAGAAAATGCCAACTTGTTTATTGACAACGAAAATAATACCTGAATATTTTTTTTATTTAAACATGTATTTAAATTATTTTTGGTTGTTTTTATTTATTAGGAGTTACCAGTGCCTCTGGATGTTCTGCGGAACAACGAGCAAAAATGTAAAAGCAGGTGGTATCTCCGGGCGGAAATCACCAGCGAAAACTCTCTGTCTTAAACATTTGTAAAAATCTAAGTATTAATGATATTAAAATACCAAGTATTTAAAAATTCTTTATTTAATATATATGTTATATATACAAATCCTTCTGATAAATAATATAAAAAAATCTTTCCTCAGAAAAATGTATGTTGTTGAATTTAATCAGAGTAATGTTAGAGCTTATTAGATAGTTCAAAGCAGTTGATGCGTTCTAACATAGAAATATTTTGTCCTTTTTTCATAAATAATGAATGGCTCAGAGAAATAAATAAATTAGTAAACAACTTATTTTTTCACGTACTAGATATTTATAAAAAATTAATCAACTGCAATTTTTGTGAATTTAATTCTGTTTTTAAGGTTTTATTTATAATTTTGTCAGAATTTTTAAAAAGAACATTCAAAGAAAACAAATTCATTATATAAATGGTATATTTCGACGGAAATAATTTTATAATATTTAGAAATAGGAAACGAAGAAAATCAAGTTTCATGGAATATATTTCTAGTTTCATTCTTTTATTTTTTAGATACAATAAAATTTTTATGAAAATTGAAACAGGCTTTAGGAAAATTTCTGTGAGAGCATAATTTGTCTGAAAGTATTAATGGTTACATAAAGGCTATGATAGAATATTTAGGAAAAAGATGTGGTATTACTGATTTATACATGATTATACTGATTTTTACATGAAGACTTCTTGATAAAATCGTAAATGAAGGCTGTTGTTGCATACTAAAGTATTCGGACTTTAAACTTCGACATCAGCCGGTATGCTGGGAAAAATGCATTACAATGCCTGAAAAAAAAAGTATTTTCCGGCACTCCGAAAAACACAAGGATTCGTTATAGAAGTATTGACGGATTGGAACAAGGTAATGGAAATGGTAATCTTGTAGGGAAAACTGGATAATTTGGAAATTTTGCGGGGAAAACTCAAATCTAAAAAATTATCAAATAACAATGTGTTTAGTACATAATATGAATAAACATTTTAGTACTTTCAGATATTGTTAGAAAATTTCATTTTTCTATTATTGATATTATGCATATAAGAACTAGAGTATCAAAACTGAAATACGCTCATCTGTAATCTTTCTGTATTTAAATTCGTTTTTCTATTCTAGTTACATATATATATATATATATTTGCTTTAGAAAGTTTTTGTTTTCCTGTTTTATATATTTTTTTATTATGTAATTTTGAAGAGGATTAAATTAAAATAAATTTTTGGCATCTATGTATTGAATTTGCATTTGTTTGTAGACATTTTACAGATAACATTGCTTGTATATATTTTTTATTTCGAACATTTAAGTAGAAATATTTGAAACCATATTAATGTTGTGTTTTATTATATGTTTACGGATATTAAAGAACTTTTAGGATGTCGGCAATATCTCTGCAAACATCATACACATAATCATGTTACTGAAAATTGGGATATTCTCAGTATTCAAAATTTACCAAAGCGCACAATTTTGCCTTAAATTTGCTAGGAAATAAACGGTTTTTGTCCAAAGATAAACCGGGTACTTTGAAAGCTTTTTATTTCTACTCTTAACAGCGATTAATTTCTAGTTTCGATGTTACTCGATTTTTCTGATATGTCGGGATCGACCAGAGACCATTATTCAAAAAGCTGCTTGGCCCCCAATTTTACCTGTATGCCGGCTAATCCGGGCAATACTGTATATACGATCTTGGTCAGCTATGTATGTTTAATTTAGAAATGTTAACAAATAAAGAATTCAAAATACAATTATTATTTTTTGTGAGTCTGCATGTTATTTATTGTCTCGTATGATTAGATTTTTATCATTTCTGTTATTATTTGATGCATTTAGTAATTGTAAAATTTGTTTTGCTAAAAGCAAGGTAACATGAATGAATATCACTTTAACTTTTTGAAAAGTTTCAAATATTTAGCACACTTACATTTAACGCTCGTCGTACCTCTGACATAAACACCTATAACAACTTATAAATTACTAGCAAGCTACGCTGGTCAATTTCTCTTAACGAACTTTTAATCAAATAAAATATTGACATTTCATAATTCACTGTTTTATTTTAACAGAATAATAAGGCTACTATAATTTGTGACTCGTGCCAATATACACGTCAGGACTCGTTGCCCTTATCATTATCTTTTTACGCATGAAGTTTTCGCTATGGTACTCCATTGTGAAATTTGGTAATTTTTGAAATTCAATATTTGAAAAACGGCATAATCATTAGATTTGAAATTTATATCAAGAAAAACACAATTTTTTAACTTCCAAATGCAGTTTGTCTAACAATATTCTGACTAATACTTTTCGATCTATTATTTTTTTCAGTAACTTCAAATGTTTCATTTTTCGAGATTAATCTGTGGCAACAATTAGCGAAAAACCCAGTCGTCAGCAACGCATAGCTTTTTATTAAAGAGGCTGTTGGAGCAGGGATTCACACTATCAATTTGCCACCATCACTTTTGAAATCGGTTCTGTAGTTCCAGAGATTCCATAGAAGTTGTAATTTAGAATGTTTTTAGAACGCTTTTCGCTTATTTCACCCTTTTAAATTTCGAATTTTTTTAATTTGTTCTTAGAGAACATTTACCTATTATAAGTAACCAGAATGCCAAATTTCAAATTTCTAGCTCTTTCAGTATAAAAAAAATTGCAATTTTAGAACCTTTTTCGCTCCGTCACCCCCCTGGGATTAGTAGTACTGACATAAAATATAGCCTATGTTGGAGCAGGGATTGTCACCATCAATTTGCCTCCATCACTTTTGAAATCGGTTCTGTAGTTCCAGAGATTCTACAGAAATTGTAATTTAGAATGTTTTTAGAACGCTTTTCGCTCATTTCACCCTTTTAAATTTCGATTTTTTGTTTATTTTGTTCTTTGAGAGCATTTACATCTTATAAGTAACTACAATGCCAAATTTCAAATTTCTAGCTCCTTCAATATAAAAAAAATCGCAATTTTAGAACATTTTTCTCTCCTGCACCCCCTTGGGGTTAGTGGCACCGACATAAAATATAGCCTATCTTGGAACACGGATTGTCACCATCAATTTGCCACCATCACTTTTGAAATCGGTTCTATAGTTCCAGAGATTCTACAGAAATTGTAATTTAGAATGTTTTTAGAACGCTTTTCGCTCATTTCACCCTTTTAAATTTCGATTTTTTTTTATTTTGTTCTTAGAGAGCATTTACATCTTATAAGTAACTACAATGCTAAATTTCAAATTTCTAGCTCCTTCAGTATACAAAAAATCGCAATTTTAGAACGTTTTTCGCTCATGCACCCCCCTGGGGTTAGTGGCACTGACATAAAATATAGCCTATGTTGGAGCAGGGATTGTCATCATCCATTTGCCACCATCACTTTTGAAATCGGTTCGGTAGTTCCAGAGATTAACCCCTACAAACAAACAAACAAAGAAACAAACAAACAAAAAACAATCTTTACTCGTTTATAATATTAGAATAGATAAAGGTGCACTAATGTTATTATCGGGGTTAGAATAAGTCACGTGTTTATAAAGTTTCCATTTTTATACAGAAACATTTAAATACTTCCATAAAAAAAGGAATGATGAAAATTTTAACAGACTTCAGAAATATGTCTATAAGTAGAAACTTTTCAAAAAACATTAATGATGAGAAAGGCTGTGATAGAGTACTTTGGAAAAGAGGTTGTTATTAAAGTGCATTAATTTATCGCTATAGTGGGATTTTATTTCTTGATTGATCTTTATTAAAGAAGAACAAAGTGTGAATTAAATATAAAAGTTATATGAAAATGCATCAGAGATTTGACTATTTAGAAATATCCCATAGTGAAAATTATAATTTTTACTTTACTTTCTCATGCATATAATTATCACTTTTTTGTAATTATTATTTTATATATTTAATAACTGTAAAAATTACATTAAATAACAATAGCATACTAAAATTGTGGCTGAAAGACGGTATAACACGTCTTAAATTTGAAATTTCTACACATAGGTGACAAAATTAGATTAGATTAGACTTGATTTAAAGATACAAATAAGTTTATTGCATTTATCTTTCTCATACATTTTCACAGAAAAATGAAAAATAACACTAGTACTCAGCATGACTTGCCCTCTTATAGAAAATCCTTTTTCCTTGTCATATTTTTGGAAGACTTAAATTTTAGAATACTATGCACAGATTAATTTTACATCGACCCAAGAACGATTCCAGAACCATTTTTGACAGAAAACAGTTCGCGGTGACACGATCGCATCCTTTTGTTAAGCCTTTGCTGACACTTAGGAGATTTAATAGAAAACTCGGCAAAGGCTTCATCATAAAATTTTAACGTGTGTGACTGATGAAAGTTTACCAACACAGAATTTTCTATAGCCGTAACTGAGACAAATGGATAATAGTGAAATATATAGGTCAAAGATAACAAAAGGTTTTCTCATTGCTTTCTCATACAATTGGATTGTTCTCACTTTCTGTTTATTTCATGCGTTGTTGTATAAAATAGACAAAAAAATATTTATGACTGTACATATATGTATAAATCTATATCAATAATACATATAAATTATATATGTATATGTTTACAATAAATCTATCTATATATGTTTATAAAAATTATAAAAATCTTATTTTTAAATATCAGATTTAAGAAGAATAGTTAATAAAAATTGTTTATCATTATTGAAAGGCTACATACTGTTATTTAACTGTCGATAGGAGGCATCAAAATAAATTAAATTGAATTTTGAAAAAAAAAGAGCTTAATTGAACAATCTTGTTCTTCAGATCAATGTTGTATTCAGACCTATTCTACAAGGGGGAGTTTTTTATTCCAGGGTATGCATTGCAGGGTTCCGTGATGAAATGGTTTGTTAGGTATCATTAACATAACAAAATATTTTAAATCAGGCGGGAACACTTTTAAATATTTAGCGTAGATTTATTCAACTGATAACTCCTATAAACCACGCGACCTTATAAATTATAAATGTATATACTTGTGCCTCTTGAAGGTCTAACTAATTTTCATTTCACAGTTATTAACATTAGGACTAATACACTGATGTCCAAAAACTAAGAGGCAGTGACAGATTTTTTAGATTTTAGATATTTTGTCGAATATCTAATGAAATTCCTTACGGATTGCCCTTGGACTTCAAGAATGTAAAGAGCGTGTTTGACTTCATAATTTCTTGTAAATATATTGTCGCGAGGACAATTAGGGGGGAGGGGGGGCAAGAATAATTTTAATAATAAAATAATATTTGCGATCACCCAAGTAACGGAAAAAGCTCAAAATTCTCTGCCACTGTAGAAAAGGACTATGTAGGTCCTGTTCAACATTTGTGTGATTCGTGTAAGCGTAGCACGTATATTCATGAAAATGTCCACGTTTCTGTCCAAAATTCAAAAGTTTTTTGTTTATAGAATACAGAGTGTTCAACCGAATTTAACACCACTTTCCGAAAACTTGACAAAAAACAGCAGAAATAGTATACCGTAATTAAAATATTAAGATATTGAATATTTGATTAGATATCGGTATTTTTCGGAAATAAATTTTAACTGCGCATGTGCAAACCACAACAAAGTTTTTTGTCATGATTTGGTAGTCAATATTTTAGAGCAACTCATATAAAATGTCCAGTCAATTATCGTGAAAACTTAAAAAGATACAGGCATTACAGTGAGCTAATTAATAAATTTCGTAGGAAATCCCATATAATCCTATGCTTAAAAAAATAATAAATACACAGTTTTTACAGAAACGTTGACATCTTCAAAAATATGCGTGCTATGCCTACATAAATGCACAAAAACGTTGAATAAGACCTACATAGTCATTTGATACAGTGACGGATCATTTTGAACATTTTCTGTTTCTTGGAGAAACGCAAATTTTATTTTATTATTAAATTTATTATTAACCCCTAATGGTCCTCGGGACTAAATCTTCACTGAACATGAAGTCAAACATGAACTTTAAATCCTCAAAGTTTAATGGCATTTCGGGCATTTCCGCACGAATTTCAGTAGATATTCGACAAAACTTCTGAAATCGAAAGTGTCCGGTCACCGCTCCTTAATTTCTGGACATCAGTAAATATACGTTATTACTTTTAAAAATAACCTCAATATATTTTTTTTTACAGCATGAAATTTGTAGTTATTTATATGTATAATAAAAACCAAATAATATATGAATTTAATAATTATCACTTTACTATTTGTTATAAGGTTATTTAATGCTACAGTTAGTCTTAACATAATCAAGTTTATCTATTGTTTAGGATTAGTAATTAAAATTTTCCCAAATTTTCATATTGATGTTAACAAAATAGTTTGAAATGCTTGGTTCATTTAAACGTTCTATTTTGAAATAAACAGACTGGGCGAGAATTAATCTCTTATTGATAAATGTTTGTAACCCAGTTATTTCTAAACATATTTTATAAAACAAAAAACTCCATTTTTCTACTGGAAAACATTACACAATAACTCATTTATGTCAATTCAGATACCAGGCGCAGAATAAGGTGCAAAACTTATCTTTGCGTGAGAAGGCTCAGCTGTCAACCTGCTATAAAACATCACAGTCCACAGTAAAATTACAGCGACGGAGGAAGTAAATACAAAAGCCAAAAGAATTTGTCACATGAAGCTGATGGACACATGTTTTGGGGCAGATAATACGAGGCAGGTTAATATCTTAATTTCAGGACACAAATGAAGGTGCAAGTAGTTAAGAAAACTTTTACAAATCCCGAGAAATCGCAAACACAAACATTTCGCGAAAACAGTTTAACCGAACATGCAATCCGATTTGTTCTGAAGCAAGAGTTAAAATTAAATTTATTATTGATCAATATCTGGCGTCCTTGAATCGCCAGCAGCTCTTCTTGCCATGGCCCCCTGACACTGTGAGGATAGATAAATAGAGGATGTTTATCACAAAATAAAACCTTTTGATGAATTGAAGAAGAGTATTCGGCAAGTTCATGCAAATGTACTGCTATACTTAATACTCTTATGACTTTTTGTTCTTTTTTAACAGGCGTTATTGTTTAATTATTCGCCCACATATTTTTAATTATTTTTGCTACTAGTTGAGGGGCTAGCTATTTCAAATTATTACCATACAACTTCTATACTTCGAGGATATGTGACTTGGATACAGACACCTCGGCAAAATGCCTTCAAAATCTCAAGAGAAATATACTACGAAGAAAATTGTTGTTAGTAGTAGTGCGAAAAGAATTTGAAAAATATAATCGCTTGTAGCAACCCTGTATTTACATCATCTCTATTGGCAAGAAAGCCTCGTAAGTTAATCAAAGATAACATAGAGTATTCTCGATTTTTTTGCCTGCAGATTGTATAATATGGATTTCTGTAATTTTCAAAGTAAACGTGTAATGGCAAAATCGTTTGTCACAAATGTGGCTAATTCTATTTTCAGGCTAATTCTATTTTCTGGCAAAATCGTTTGTCACAAATGTGGCTAATTCTATTTTCAGGCTAATTCTATTTTCTGGCAAAATCGTTTGTCACAAATGTGGCTAATTCTATTTTCAGGCTAATTCTATTTTCTGGCAAAATCGTTTGTCACAAATGTGGCTAATTCCATTTTCAGGCTAATTCTATTTTCTGGCAAAATCGTTTGTCACAAATGTGGCTAATTCTATTTTCAGGCTAATTCTATTTTCTGGCTAATTCTATTTTCTGGCTAATTCTATTTTCTGGTTTATTCGATTTCTGGCTACCACTATTTTCAGCTTCTAGCTTGATCTCTACCAGCATAAGCAATATACACATCGTTCCAGACAGCTTGCAACGTTATTTTTACGTTATTAGTTAGTATTTCATTTTGGGGACTTTTATGAATAAAGGATTTTCGTTCATCTTAGAAACAAGTATCATCAGTAAAAGTTATTTAAAGTTATAAATTGCCGACGGGTGATAATATATTCTAATTATTTTTGGCGGCCGAATATCGTTACTGAGTGTAAGTTAATCCGTCAAATTGAATTTTATATAAACGACAATGCCATGTTATTACTAATACAGCTCTGACGATTTTTTAAACTCTATATGTAAATTACAAGTTCTGAATGAGTTTTCCCTAATTACGAAAGTGTATAAAATATTTTAAAATTAAGAGATTTTCTATCTAAAAAATGTATAAAGAATTATTAAATGAATAAGATAAATCAGATCAATATTATTATTTCAATACAACAATATTATTATTTCAATACAACAATATCATTATTCAAATTAAACATCATATATTCATTTCGTAAACTATGAACATTGTATTTTTTTTTAAGTAATCTGTTTTTTACTATTACAATGTTGAATTTGCATCAGGCAAAATGATCCAACATTTCATTTTTTTAAAATTTCAAATGAACTACTAAAAATAAATTGAATATTAAATAATTAAATATTTTCGGATAAATAGATATAAATTAGATTTTTTTGCCAATATATGTGAGAATATTTTTTTCCTAATTAAAATAATAAAAAATAATAGGGCAATAAAATACACTTTGATGAAGCTATTATTTTTAAGCATTTTAAATTTTGAAATAAATCATGAGAGACTGTAGTTTCTCGAGTGACGCAGCAAAAACCGAAAACCGAACGCCAAAACCGAAGATTTCCGCCACTCTTATATATACGGCCAGAAGGACATCAAAGAGAAATCAAAACGCCGACATTTAATATCTCAGCAAATATGAGGCATATCGTTTTGATTTTTTCACATTAGTCTTATATCTATGGTTTAATTCAATCCTGAAATTTATACATTTCTACATGCAATAGATTTTAAGAACTGGAAGTCCATTTTTAAATAAATTTGGGTAAATGTGAGGCCTCTGAAAAATTATCTCGAAAATGGCTCGGGCGATTTTTTTAAAATGAATATATTATATTAATCGGTTTTAGACTAAGCGAATGTGGTTTCGCGTTAACGTAGGAAAACTCTTGCTTTCTATATAATCCACTTTTAAAATCGGACTATTTTCCTACGAGATTTCTCATAGCAATACATGGGACCGCATCACCTCTTTTGACTGTTCTAAGATAAGGTTAAATATCTCGTCACAGGATACAGTTAAGCCTTCTGCATGTAGCGAATAAATTATTTAGACTCATTTTTTCATACAAAAATATATTTTTAATTTGTAATATATATGTATTAAATTAAATTGTCGCTTATATATTTTTCTTTTTTGTTCAGAATATATTTCACATTTTATGTATCTGCATTTCGTTGAAAAACTATTTAGATTAATTTTTTATATAGGGCAAATATTTTTTAATTATACGCATTTAATTTTACTGTTATTTATAATACGTTTTCAATTTTTTAAGGATAATATATTTCCGGTTGGTTAGATAATATTTCCCATTGCTCAGCAGAATATCGTTCTTACAACCAACCATCAACCAACCATTCGCTGCAACGCCTCGTAACCTCGTGTACGTATTCATCCGCGTAGTTTTGTAAACAACAGAGGAATATTGCTGCTTCATTTTCATTCACAGGTAACTTTTAAGCTTTCGGTACTTCGTAAAAATCTGAATTTTTTATATATCTATTTAGTTTTAACCATTGTAATACAAAATAGAATAAAAAATAATTAATACCTGATTTTAATTATAATGACTTTAAAAACTTGACTTTATAACTTTTTTGTCTGTCATGACAAAAAAAATTGTAGCTTTTATCAGTTTAGTGTGTCTGTTTATTTATTTATTTTGTTTATATTGTTTATTTATTTATTATTTTTTGTGATCGATTACCAAAAATCACAATTTTTATCGCTCAGTATTAAAAATTTTTGTCTGTCAGTCACAAAAATTCGCATTTTTACCAATCATTTATGAAAAAGAAAATCTTTTGCAGTTTTTGTCGATCAGCGAAGGAAGAAAAAAAAAGATTTTCGTCATTCCGTAGTGCAAGACTCGCAATTTTTTAGTAGCTTGGCCAAAGGGTTCTGGTAAAATTACTTTTCTTTTACATGTATACTTAAAAAAAGTGTATATAGATGATATTACATGATTTACTATATTATTTATGATAATGAAATGTATTGAACAGTGAGTTAAGGGTTTTTTTCCGGTTAGTATACCTAGCAAATGTGTCCTGAAATTTTCCTGAAATATCGAAAAAAGAATGTCCTGAAATATCATCTAGGGCTGTACTACCCCTGGTAATATCGCAGAATGTCTCAAATGTATTTTAAAATTAATTTAATATGAAAGCATGAAGTTAAAATAAATAGCCATGGTAATTATTTTTAAATATTTTAAAATTATAATAATTAAATAAATAATAATTATTGCTTATATTTAACTTCAGTTTAATATTTATATTTAAATGAATAAAATTTGATTCACTGGATCAATCTGCTGTCACATATTAAATTATGATATGTAAGTCTAACCTTATATAAATTTTTCATACAAAAAAAAAAAAAAATAGTATTATTAAACATATTTCTATGACTGATAGAACTTTAATGGCATTTATTTTCCCCTCAAATTTGTTTGAATAAATTGAAAAGAGAGAGACTAATTTTAGTCTAAATATTTTTTAATGTAACATCTTTTTCGCAAAAAAAAAAAAAAAAAAATGCTGTACCATAATTAAAAATGTGATTCTTCTTTGTGTTGCAATAATTAAATGCTAAACATATCTAAAAAATTAAGATTATGGAACACTGAAAAGTATTTATAAAATTTGCCCTCTTTGTTATTGTACAAAACTTTTTTTTTTCTTGCGAAAAAGATGTTACATTAAAAAATAGTTAGACTAAATTCAGTCGCTCCCTTTTCAATTCATTCAAACAAATTTGATGGGAAAGTAAATGCCATTAAAGTTCCATCAGTCATACAAATATGTTTGATAATAGTCATTATGCTTTTTTTAAGGTATCAAAAATCCATATGAAGTTAGATTTATAGATTATAATTTAATATGTGACTGCAAAACTTTGAAAGTGAAAATAGTCTTCTTATTATTTTTATTTAAAGATTCATCTGACTACTAATTTTACTTAATGTATAGTACAAATAAAATTATTTTCAAAATAAATAAATAAACAGACAGACATCTGTAACTTATAAAAGCTAAAATTTTTTGTCATGAGAGACAAAAGTTGTGAAGTCAGGTTTTTAAAGTCATAAAAATCAGGCATTAAGTATTTTTTATTCTATTTTGTATTACAATGGTTAAAATTACATACACTGTTAAAAATTTGCAGCAAACCGTCCGGTCATTTGACTGTTTTTACAAAAAACGGTTACATAACCGTAATTTAACTCTATTCTGACCATATTATTGCCGATATTATGGTCAGAATAGAGTTAAATTACGGTTATGCAACCACTTTCTATAAAAACGGTCAAATGACTGGACAGTTTGCTGCAAATTTTTAACAGTGTAGATATATAAAAAGTTCAGATTTTTACGAAACACTGAAAAGCGTCAAATTGACTTATAAATAAAAAAGCATTCCTCTGTTGTTTACAAACTGTTTTCCTGATGTTCATGTATGCAAGCTATGTGCAACCTATTTCAACTGAAGTGTGTAGCACTTGTAGTTTTTTTTTTACAGGGACAGATAAAAGTATTCCGTTACGTTACCGTCAGTGGGAAATAATCGTTTCAAGCTCTACGCCATTTAAAACATAATGTAATTAATATATAATTATGAAGCGCATTAAAACATGCTTTTTGTAGAATATAGGGTGCAATTCATTTCATTTACAGGGTAAAACAAAATAATTCTCTTACACATTGTTCTATGGGGAAAAATTATTTGCAGTGTAATTTAGTGATATTTTGCTATTTCAAACATAATGAAAATTATATGCATTACTGAGATGCACTATATATTCCTCTCTTGAAAGTGTAGTATGCATTGCATTTATTTCCAGGGGAACGCAAAAGATATCGGTTACACTAGATATGCGATATTACAGTCTATGTGTGATAAGTGCTTTTCAACTTTGGTTTGCATTTTCAAGTTTAAAACAAAATTTTTTCATAGAACATGTGTTTTTATAAACTCGATTAATCATATGCAGGGCTACACAAGGGAATTCGTAAGTATTACAGACTGTGGGAGTGAATTTCTGAATGTTAGTTTACAATTGTGTTACGCATTTTTCTGCTGAACTGTATTTAGTAGACAAATAGAAATTTGTGGAATATAAATAAATTTATAAACTGGGCTACACAAAGAAAAAGAGTTGTCAATATTTTTTTTTTCTGTATTCTATGAACACTCATGACTTTATACTCTGAAATAATATATGCTCAAAGAAATTTAAATATGTAAAATTGCGTTTCATGCATCCAGGTTTTTTTTTGTGTAATTTACACAAAGTGTACATATATATAAGTTACTAACCGCTTCTTGTATGAGTTTTGTGCATTCTACAGACTGCTACATGGCGAGTTACATGCATCCAGGGGGTTTTTGTTAATGTATGCGAAGCATACATATATGTAAGTTACTAGCCGCTGCCTGTATGAGTTTCATGCATTTGAACAATCAGGAATCTTGAGATGCTCCCCAATTATAAACTGTGTGCTTTATGGCAGATAACTCACTACTTACACAGTTACTATGAGAATTTCTTTTATGAAATAAGCATTTATTTTGTTCCGTTTATTGCAATTTACAAAGTTTAAGCAAGGGCAAAAAACAGCTAAAAATTTCTAAAAATAGATAAATCTAGAGGAAAAAAAATTGTTAAATGTTTGAAAAAAATCGAAATATCCGGAGGAAATATTGCTAAAAGTTTGTAAAAATACAAAAAAAGAGGAAAATATTGCTAAAAGTTTGTTAAAATCGAAAAATCATGAGGAAAAACTTGCTAAAACTTTGTAAATAGTCTCAAAACAGAATAAAATCGATGTTTACTTTGTGAAAAAGCTTGTCGTAGGAAGCACGCATTCTGATTGGGTAGAATTTCGAGGTTGCCGATTTTTGGCTGGCACACGTCAAAAAAACTTTGCGAATTCGTGATTTTTATGTTCGAGGTTACTGATTTTCGGTTGCCACGCTTCAAAAGAACTTGGCAAATTCGTGATTTTATGTGGCCACTTGAATTTATGATTTTTACGCACTCGTTCTACAAAATTTACGATTTTTACATGCCTGATTGACAAAATTCATGATTGTTACGTGCCCGATGGACGAAATTAATGGTTTTTACATGCCTGATCGATGAATTTCTTGATCTTTATGCACCCGTTTGGCGAAATTCTTGATTTTTATGAGCACGATTATTGAAATTCTTGATTTTTATGCACACATTCGACAAAATTTATGATCTCCCCTCCCCCAATCCACAAAATTCCTGTTTTTTCTGTACTTCATTGACGAAGTTCATGATTTTCAACTAATATACATTGATGAAATTCATTTCTGAAGCTGATTGTCAAAATTTGCAATTTTTTAACATGAATGATTGTTGAAATATGCAGTTTTTTCTGTGAGTGGTTGACGATGTTCATGATTTTTTTGAAAGAGTGATTGATAAAATTCACAATTTTTTCCGTGAGTGGTTGACGAAATTATTTATTTCACAGCAAACCGACCAAATTCGGAACTATGGAATTTCCAATTTTGGCATCTACGGTTTCCATCGGCCGATTGATGAAATTCACAATTTTTCTTCTCTTGACAATGGTGAAATTCGCGATTTTTTTTTTCTTCGACCGTTCGTCGAAATTTGCAATTTTTCCACAAACATTCGATGTACTTCTTGATTTTTCCATGCCCAGTTGAGAGAATTTGCGATTTTCCATGCCTATCGACAAAATTTATAATTTTACAGACCCAATAGACAAAATTGATGATGTTTTCCTATGATCTATGGACAATTTGCAATTTTTTTCTGTGACTGTTAGTTGAAATTCGCAATCTTTCCACGCCCTTTTGATGAAATTCGCTGTTTGTCCGCGCTCGTTCCACGAAATTTACGATTTTATGTGCCTTATCCACGAAATTCATGGGTTTTTTCCAGTGTTTACAAAATTCAAGATTTTTTATTTTTTTACTTGACTGATAGATGAAATTCTCAACTCCGGAATTTCCGAATTTGGCATGTCTGGTTTCCGTCATATTATCCACTTGAACACATCTCCCTCTGTTTGGATACTATGGCGCAAAATAATAATTTACATAAATTTTACTTATGATTTTGGATAGCGTGGCACAAAAGATAAATCAATTTATTGACAACAGAAACTGCTGCGTCACAACTTTTAACCTGTTAAGGGTTTTTGTACTGATAGTGTATACTTTGCTGCTAGTAAGCACAACTTAGATTTGCTCATATATTCATAAAAGTAAAAGTATAGGATTTTTCGAAACTTTTTTGCTTTCTTTTGACCAATTTACATGCTTTGGGATGTCCTGGATAAAATTTGACTGTTCTTGAACCGATATTTATATTTTCGTGTGTTACAAAAATATTGAAGACCTGTAGTTAATGTACACATTCATATGAAACTTCATATTAATAAAAAAATTGACGTAAATCGGATGCTGTTTTAAATTCAGGTGTAAAACGACATACATGTTGACGTTGCTATTTCAGCCATGTCATTTGCGATTGATATGACAGAAATATCTTAGTTTCTAAGATATTGAAGTTAAACTAACTCTACATGTATCATTCTTGTTATGAAAAGTATGCTGTATCAAGTATGGTATTGATAGCTTAACGGCTATGCATGCTAAATCGGTTTAACCTTATACATGTAACACCTATCATATTGAACAGAAATGTAAATTTTATATTTGATGCAAGTAATTATAGTCTAATTTTTACTTTAAATATTCAACAGAGTGGGTATGTTATACTATGGTTTTTAAGTTCTTAAACAATAATAACAATGTAAGAAAAATTGAAATATGGAAAGTAATAGCAATTGAACTGCCATAGAAATCGGATTTAAAAGTACAAGACAAAATATCCTTGCAACTTTGCTTTGAGCTGTACATGATATGAAACTAAACTCATAAGTTCAGTAAACTCTTAAACAGTTTGTTTTGCTATTGGTCTGCGTATAAGATTATCTGTATTCCAAAGTGGTTTGAACTATTCATTATAAGTACAAACAACTAGACATAAGACATTTGTAAATGTTGAGAATGCAGAATTCATAAGTGTTCCAATATGGAAAACATAGCATTTTTTCCATAAAAAAAGCCTTGACATTTAACATAAGACAAGATCACTAAAATAGATAAGAGATATATAATGACACTTCCACCAATATTAAGGACACAAAAGCTATCGTGTCAGTTCATGTTTAGACCACTTGTCTCCTAGAGTGGATAAATTAATAATTTTAAAAATTTAAAAATAAAATCGTATAGGTTGGGATTCTAGATAAATTAATAATTTAAAAATTTTAAAAATAAAATCGTACAGGTTGGAATTCTAGATAACTTAATAATTTTCAAATTTAAAAAATAAAACCGTATAGGTTCGGATTCTACAATGACCCTACAAGAAGAAATGCAAAGAAAAAAATTGATTTATTTTAACTGAAAAAAAGAAGACTACCTTATTAAAACGAAAAATATATTTACGTGATTTGAACAGTAATATAATTTTTTTTTCAGTCTCAGTAAAATTTAAATATTTAGGTATATTTCGTTTACGATTATAAAGAATGGTATTCGATGCAGTTCCTGTTTTCCTTTCAGTGGGAGAAAGATGTCTTATTTTTTTCGGAATTCAATTTGCAATTTCATCTGATTTCAATGAATCACCAAACAAGGCACACTGAATAATTCAACATATCAACATATAAAATTCTCATAAACAAATTGTTTGTACACATAGGTGTTTACACTTTTACAAAATTTTTGTTTATTTATTTTTCTTGTTAAATTTGATGTTCAATTAACTTATTTCGTAATCTTAATAACAATTCTACACCCGACTTTTTAAATGTCGAGTTTCGAAATTAGTCGAACAGAAATGTCGGTATTCGGTCCTTTCTTTGGAATGATATATATGGCACATGTTCGATAAGATGATAAGTTTCCTTCCTATACTTTAGTTCAGTGTTTCCCAAACTATGTTCCTGACTATACGTGGTTCTTGAGATCTTCTTTTGTGGTCCACTTAAATCTCGAATAAAGAACTTACAAAAGTAAAACTCTTACGAATTGTCTCTCACACAATATAACTGTATGTACATCTCAAAATTTGGCTTTTGATATAGCTTTTGACAAAAAGGCATAATGACCCGAAGAAAACTGATGACAGTGGTGTGTATTTTAATTAAGTTTATAAATAATTCAAAATTAGTAAATGATACATTATAAAATGATATACTCTGCCTTGGATTAATAGGATTTAGATTATACATTTTTATGAAATACGCACACCAGAAAAAATAAATTGGAAAGTATTATAAGTATTAATAATTCCGCTGATGTTTCGACAACTAGGAAACTACCTTGACCGTTCAAGTTGCAGTTGTCTCAATAGATAACTGAAAAAAAAACGAAATGAAACCACATATTACATTGCCATGCACGTTTGCATGGGTGCGATAAAGACAAGGCAAGAATTACCAGTGTGACAATATAATAAAGTGTGTGTCTCAAAGAGAATGGAAAGCACTTTACTTTTTTTTAATTATCTGTTTAAGATAAAAATGTAAATTGTAATTTAAATTGTAAACGTGTTTTAAAATGTCCTTCCGGTCTGTACCAGAGGAAAGGGTAGCTCTTCCGTATCTTCGTTTTAAAATTTTAGATAATGTTACTCGAAAACAGCAAATTAAAATGCAAAGAACTCGATTACAGAAAATTCGTTTATTCTGAAATCGAATGAGAAATTCAAAAATTAATCAGCTATAACCTAGTTGGCTACATTTATGGAGACTTAATTTAGTCGCTAAATTTGGCGTAATTTCGCCAAGTGTCGCCAAGCTTTGATTGAAAAAACTAAAAATTGAAAAAAAGTATTAAGTTATCTTAAGCACTCTGGCGTGAAAATAAAATCTACAAATAAGGCAGGATTTTTTTTTCTGTTTTAAATTTATTTAGTATTCAAATTCTTTTCTAAAATTATTTCACAGTTTTATCACCATTTCTTTTTAGTATGCGATTAAAGATTTATTTGGATTTTACATATTTAATATAAGATTATTTTATTTAAATATTTCAAATGGTGTACATCACAATTGAATATTTGTAAGAAAACCACTAAATCTCTACAATATTCTAATCAGTTAAAAACATATTGAAATTCAAAATATACTTAGTAAAACTATTATTTGAGAGAATTTAATAAAAAATTCCTCCAAGTTACAAAATGTTTCGCTAAAAACAAAAACAAAGTGCTTCTCTTTTTGTATTTTATTGAAATAAATAAATGTTATATAGATTCATTTCTCTTTGAAGTTTTCGTGTTGTACTAAAAGTTAATCAGCTAAGAAAATTTCAAATACACATCTCTCCCTATTTTAATAAATTCTTCACATTTTTAATTTTCTAAAGTATTTTTAGGTATTCTTACATCTTTAAATAAACCACTAAGAACTTTCTCTCTCCCATTGAGGAATCTAATAATAAATATTGTGATTCAGATATTTTTTTAATTTATTCTTTTGCGATTTAAAGCTTTTCTAAAAGAATTTCATAGATTGGATCAAGAAATGTTTCTTTTCGTTTTTACGTTACATGATAATTCGAAATCCAACATTTAAAGCAATTCCATTCTTATCGAGTATTTGTAAAAGTGTGCATTAAACATGAATAAGTGTTAGAAAATTAATGATAGACTCTTCAGGTTAGCTAAAGAACAATTTTTGTACAACTCTATACATAATTTCAGAAAATAATCATTTCAAAAAAGTCTCACTAAAAATTTTTCAAGAAAATTATTATGACAAATTAATATTCCATTAAGTTTAAAAGGAATCCTAATTAAACGAAAATGCAATTGTTTTCAGACTTTATAAATATTACAAAGATTCGTTGTCCATTAACGTTTTCATTTTGTACCGTCATCAACTTAAAGAAAAAAAAACCTAAGTATATCCTACACATTTTAATATACATTTTGTCTTAGAGACACGAGAGATACCGTTCGACTCGGAATTGTGTTTACCTTCCGAATATGAATATTAATGCAATAGGAAATATATTAATATGAAATTTATAAATAGGGGTTGTCTACATATACGTATTGTATAAATATAATTATTTTTTAATTTGTAGCATCCATTTTAAAAATTTTATTTGAGTTCCTTAGACAGGATTCGTATACCTTTACCACAATTTTTAATAGAATTCTTCTATTTAATATTTAAATAGCAGAAATTGTAGACGCCACGCTTAATTTCAGCATTTATAATACTTTTCTGCATTTACATAAGACGAAAAATCGCATTAAAAATTGTGGTAAAAGCGTACGAACCCTGTTGTATTATGGCAGTCCAGATACTACGAATAGTTTATATACGTTTTTCGAAAATCTTGATAGCGTTACAAAAGAAATGTGCTAGTTGTCTATCAATAAATTTTGAAAATTAAAATTAAGATGTTAAAGTACCGACGGCATGGATTAGTTACCAAATTTGTGTAAAAATGCTAAACTTTCATTGAAAAACTTTCATAGTGAAATAAATATATTTTTTTTTTCCGGTGATAGTCCAAAGTTTTCTTTTCTGTTCTGTCGTTTCAAATCCCTTCTGTAGCTTTTTTTCTTTAGATTATAAGAGGCGAACTTAAAGAAAAGGTTATAGCTCGAAAACTAATTATTGGAAAGAACTGTAAATTATAAACGCATAGTTTTGACGAATGTTGTTCAATTTTTTATGCATATCCATGTAGGTCATAATTCATATACTTTTTTAATATGTATATATTTATAATTTGCATATTTTGAAATATGTTTTTGAATTACAAATATGCCTGAAATATATTTTCATCTATTGTAACTCATAAAAAATTAATCAGCTAATTTTTGTATAAAATAAATAATTTCTCCGCGGAATTAACATTATCATCATCGAACTTTAAACTCTTATATCTCTATGAAGATTTTCGAAAAAAGCATAAATACTATATCTTTTACTGGGTTGTATTCATCCAAGAAAGATAAATGTCGTACGAAAAGTCGGTGTTACCATTTGAAATGTGAAGGATGGTAGAGTGTTTAATATGTAGACAAAGGATCTTGTCTATCTATATACTCGTATTTATTCATATTTTGAAAGTTGGTACAATTCCATTTCGGACGATACATATCGCATCTCACTGCGACCATTTGCCGATTAAAATGAATTGGATGTTCTGTTTATTTTATTTCCTGGACGATTTACATAAATCAATAAACTGACAATTTTAAATACAGATATATATCTTTATTTAATTGTTTGTTGTATTCATTTCTTAAATATTCCGCCTAAGATTCCACCTAAGTGCAATTCCTCTAAGGAATTGCACTGAAAAATCAAATTTCACCAAAAATTTGCTAAAAAGGGTTATTTGCTGAATTGATCGTTGATTTATTTGGTTAAAATATCAAATTGAAATTATCTCTCAAATTTCAATGCATCTGTCTTTAGCATTTATGTATCCCCTAAATGCAAAGTTAAACAGTTAAAAACATTTTATTTTCTTTGAGTGTGAAATAATGTTTCGAAATACCAATAATTATTAGAAAATAAATAACGTTCTATATTCTTCTCTTTATTTAAAATATACTTATTAAATTACCTTTTCTATAATTTAATTAAATACCTAATTTAAAAGAAATTTTTAAAAATTATTCTTTAAGAACTGGTAATTAAGTAAAAATAAGTAACTAAGTTCCATTATTTTTTAAAAAGTTTCCCAGTGAACGATAATAAAGTGAATTACGTGTTTGCAATTTATATATAGATATAAATGTCAAAAAGATTTATTTTCCTTTGAAGTTTCATTTTCTGGATAAGTTAATAAGCTTAAAATGTTTTAAAGACATATTTGTATCTCTTAAATAAATTGTTTAAAATGCAAATTCCTTTGAACACTACACTCTAACATTTTTTGTTTTACTTTTCTTAATTAGGAAACTTCTCTTTTAACTTGAAGAGTTCAATTTCAAAAAAATATTTTCTAAATTTATTACAATTTCAAAAGTTTTTCTAAACTGATTTCACATATTTTAGGACATTTTTATTTAGTATAAAATTAAATCCTATTTAAAATTTTAGAATGTAAAACAATTGTTTCCTTTGAGAGTAAAAAGTGTACATCAAAAATTATTATTTATTAGAAAACCACTAACAAAAATGTAACTAACTATTTCTATAATTCGCTACTTAAATAAAAGTATTTATGACATTACTTTCATTGTAATTTCACTAAATACTTATTGCAAAAGAAAATGCATGTAACCACCTATTATTTAAGTAATTATATTTAGTCTAAATAAGTTTCACTATTTTATTTCTTCTTATAATATAAGTACATTAGTGTTATAAAGATTTATTTTCCTTTGAAGTTTTAATTTTTTACCAAAAGTTAATACTCTAAGTTAAGAAATAATAATAATAAATATTAAATTTTAAGTTACTAAGCATCTTTTAAAATTAATAACATTGAATGATTTGCGTAAATGCTATGATTTTTTTTAACACGAAGTGTAATCCTAATTAAATGTTTTATATAATTGGCATTAAATGTAAAAGATTATCAATAGAAACGTTGCTGAAACTGAATATTTAACTGCTTGAAAGGCGAAATTTCCTCATGATTCTCAAAAAATGTATGCATTCGATGTTTATGTAAAAACAAATTTTTACTTTTTATTGTAGTCATAAAAATAAAATATTGGATTCGTGAATACTTTTGACTTGAAGTTTTTCATAAACTTAGGTGTTTTTCGATGTCTTGAATACTGGTTATTTGTTTTTAGAACAATGCATATCTGCGTTATAAGCTACCCTTTTGGGTAATGTAAATTAAGAACTAATGTTCGGGTAAGTCGATCTTCGCATTTAGTATACACATGAAATAAATTTGAGCTGTTTATTATATATCATCCAAAACAAAACGCTGTTATAGTTGTGTCTTATTATTTGCGTGAATTGTATATGTATGCATGTGTGGGATAAAATTACTCTAAACGAAATATGTATAAGACTTGTTCAAATGAAAGTGATTCGAAGCGTCGCATGCGAACAGCTTTCATTTTCGATAAACAAATGCGATAGTGAAAATTACGTACCACGCATGCGCACGCGCAAGCAGATTTGTAATAACTTCATTTGTATACGAGACATTCAGTTAAAAATGGCTGGTGTGGATGCAACTGCGTCTAAAACGGATCAGCGAGCTGTAATTAAGTTTTTAACACTAGAAGGGTGTAAACCGGTGGACATTCATCGCAGAATGCTGGCTGTGGCGCCAAAGTGTGTGCCGAGGTACTGGCCTGTAATAAGTGGGAAGTCCTGGAACATCCACGTTACAGTCCAGATCTGTACAGTACAGATCGCCTTGCGACTATCACATTTTTGGACCACTGAACAAGCCTAAAGGGTCAGCTGACGCTCCTACGATAGGATTTTCTAATGAACGTTGTTATTGTATATCTGTTTCTATCGTATAGAAATACAGGATACATTACATTGGAGGTTATTAATATACGTATGTATGCTTGTTCAATTTTCTGTATGAATACCGAAGATAACGCTCTGCTGGTCTCTATATTTTTATTCCAAACGTATCTATGTAATTCCACGTTAAATTCAAAGAAATATACTATACTTCATATTCATAAATACTAGAGTGTAACACACTATTGAATCTAATCTAATCTAATAAAATGATACAGAAGAAAGTTGATAACACCTGCATGCTAGACCAATAGATTAATTATTTATGAGCTATATTCTCAATAATAACCACATTGCAAAAATCTTAAATTAATTTCATGTTTAACTGAAATTTCATTTTTGTACATTTCGTTGAATATGTCATAAATATAACAGAAAAAATTCAATGTTCCATTCATAAAAAGTTACAACATTTCCATCTAAGGTTTAATGTTAGATATCTGAAAGAGGATGTGTAGAAATTATTATTTTCGTTAAAATAAAATTTCGGATGAAATATATTCTTTTGTGAGCTCTTTTAACTTTTTATACAGACTCTCGTCTAATAACAGAGAATGTAAATTGCAATGATATATTGTGTATGTTTGGGGAGGTGGGGGCGTATTTGATGGCATGAGTTGTAAAACGTTAGAACTGCGGAAGGTATTAACGGTTGCAACACATTCACGTGTTATTAACACTTTCCTGAACAGATGCGTATGACTAAATTTTTTTATACTTATAAATGGTATGGGCTGTACTTTCGCATTATGCATACTATGTTCTTTGTTTACTAATAAACATGAATAAAGTCACAAATACCTCAGAGAAATATAAACATCGAATAATAATTACGTTGCTTCTTTCGAAAATTATGTTATGGCAGTTAGGCAACTCATTCAATATAAGAACAGAATCATTTTACAAGAATCATTCGAACGTCATTGCCACAACTTCGCTCATTAACTTCAGAGCGTATGTTCAAGTTATATAATGGAAATTGCATTATACTGAAAATAGCATTTTGCACATTTGTAGTATCCTGGTCATAACATTTCGGATTTAAATTTATGTGACCTAACTGCCGCTTTAACATTTGTCATGAGAATAGTCTGAATATCATGGATGGTTTTATAATGAAGGTAATTGTACAAACAATTCTTCAATGTGAGCTTGTTAAAAAATCATTGCATCATAACATATTTTTAAATGGAAAGAGTATTTTAAAAATAATTTCAAATTTTAACATTGTTGCATTATGTAATAGCGCACATCCAATAAAACTTTTGTTAGTTTAATCTATATTCGTCAGTAAATGTTACAATGACAATTGTCTATAGAAAATATCCTATTTTCTAATACGACAACGATTTTAAGTTTCGTGATTCTTTTTGTGTTTTTATGAGAGACAGACCGCGAAAATGAATAGAGAAGACTCAGTGGGGAAGAGGAAAAAAGGTAAATATACGGAGAAATATAACTTACAAACGCTTCTCAAATATATTTTTACATTTTTATGGAAATTGCTATCTTTTTCCTCTGATTAGCGAGAAAGAAACGTAAAAAAATCCGCACAGTTACAAAGGAAATCTCTTTATAATTTTCGTAACCACAAGAGATATTTTTTATATTACATTATTTCCTCTTATGTATATCATACAGATCGTAAAAAAATACGAATTTCTTTAAAATTTAGGTAGGTATATGTTTTAGGTCAAATAAACATAACAAATAGCCAATTTCCATCTTCAATTATTGTTCATTTTGCGAAACAAAAACATTATTTTCATGCTGTCAAGCTTGAAAACTGCTGCTGATATTATATCAAATTCAAATTTCATAGTAACGAAAAAATGCGAAATTTTCATATTCAATGTCCGAGAATATTCCAGTAAAAATGGAAATCCGGGGAAATAAAAAACATACGATAATCTCTTTTGTAATACCGATCTCATACTTCGAAGAATGACTTTTTCAAGATGGGCTTGTGGATATATGAGAAATCTTGAAGAATAGTTTTCAGTTATTTCCATATGTTGTAGGATGTATAAGAAATTGTACTTTCATAGTCTGCGATTATTCTTGGAGGAAACGAAATGTGAGACATTGTTGAAATCAAGCATTTCTGTGAAAAAAAATAATAATCTGTTTCTCCAAATAAATTCCATCTAAATCTTAATAAATTTAAATTAAATCACTGACTTTTGACCAGTGTGCTGCAGTATATTGGTGTACTTTGAGAAAATGCAAGATGTGACATGAAACATTTTAGTAAAATTCTATAAAAAATTTACGAATTAGCAGTAATATCATTAATTTTAACTCAATAATCTGAATAATACGATTTACTTTGCGATGAGGTTTAGTTTAATTCAGCAACATTTCTTACAGGTTTATTTACGTCAACATTCGAAGAGGGTGTATATATCTGCTGGGAAGAGTGGGTAATTTATTAAAAAGGAAAATTAGTTATGCCAATACAAATCCCGCTCAAAAATCAAGGTATTTGTTCATTTTGATCTATTACTTAAAAACTAATAATAGTAACTGGTCGTAATGTCATCTGGTCAGAGTTTATACGGGTAAGAAATAATAATGATAATAATATAACTAAATTAAATTTAAATAAATAATTGTATCGGATATTTTTACGAAGAATCAAAATACCTTTAGAGTGAAAAACTTAATAAACGCAACTCCTGCCCGAATTACGTTAACCTTAATTTAATACCTCAAACAAATCTTTAAAATAGAATAGGTATTATGCATACAAAGGAACCAGTTTAAAATTAAATATATACAAATTTATTTACAGTTTAGTATATACAGAAAAACACAATATGGAAATTAATGAAAAATATTCGATCTACCACTTTTGGGTCTCATTAAATACATTCAGTTATCTCATTACTTACTTTAAATTCATTTTTATTTTATGCATAATTAAACAGCTTCATTTTGGAAAGACTCGTTTTTAATTACAATTATTACTCAGTTATCTCTATTAAAGTAACAATTAAAATATTCTCAAGCTTTTAAGCTTCTCATAATTAACTTATCCTCTTTGCACATTTTTATTCAAATATGCATAATTATAATAATTAACAAATATAATCGATTGAGACTTCCACTTTAAGCCGGACAAGTACTGTCTCGTAAAACAAGAATATTGCACTTGAACATAAATATTAAAAGGTACTTGTTGACCAGTAGATTGTTGACCGACTCTTTCGAAAACGTACTTATCTTAGTTAGGTGGGTTGCAAATTTCAAGCGATGTACTTAGAGAGAAATAATAAAACATATATTTTACGGTGTCTAATTAGAAAACTTAATTACATTTAATCATAACGTTTATTGGTGCTGGTGTATAACAAAACCGAGTCATGGTGCTGCTTGCAAAGCTGTGATAGAATTCGTGTTTCAAGTCTTCTATGAAAGTAATGCTTTCACACCATGAAACTAAGGTAAAGATACATACACTTCAAAAAAAAAAAACTCTCATTTAATGCTTGCAGTAGCTGTGACAGAAAGAATCCTTAAAACAGAGGTATCATAATACTGTTGCAGCAACTCTAATAATCATTCTATGTCTATATACTCGAGATGTGAGATGCTCTCCAATTTTAAATCTTCGTTTAGGAGCTATTGCTTCATTTCCCTTTTTGTGGATGCCCTGTAAATGAAAAGATAGGTGATTGGTACTTATAGAGACCCTCCAGGCCTTTGCCTTTAACTTGACTGCAGTACTTGTTGAATCATAGTCTTAAATACTTATCCCCTACGTTGTACATCTGAGAGTTGTAAAACTCTCAAAACTTTTTGTATTCTATAAGCGCTTTCGCTACTCTGAGTCGCGCCAAGAAAAGAATAATTTTTTTATACTTAGAACAACAACAGGTATGTATAAAAAATAATAAACACAATGATGTTATTAATTATTAATTATGTAACTCAGTATTCATATACAGTCAATAAGCTTAATACTTGCGTGTAAAACTTATACATGTGTATATCATGTTACTTTTGAGTTATTAGTTCTTAAAGAAACGATCTCGTTCTTTTTTTTATCACAAAGAGAAGATGTGGGACAAATAGAGAAGATTGATTCTTCTCACCAGTATCCAAAAATTTAATTTGACAAAAAGATGTTCTAAAAAAAATCAAGTTCAGATGTATAATTAAAACGTACCGGGCATATTGATA
Organism: Maratus michaelseni; assembly: GCA_963931845.1. Taxonomy (NCBI): domain Eukaryota; kingdom Metazoa; phylum Arthropoda; class Arachnida; order Araneae; family Salticidae; genus Maratus; species Maratus michaelseni. The sequence continues at coordinate 175,543,997 of OZ007594.1, forward strand.
AAATAAAAATATTTAAAAATTTTAATTGTCTTTTCATTGAAAAACATAATATTTTTTTTTCCTTTTATGAGACGTTTTTATACAGCATTTTGGTTTTGTTGAAAAATAAATTAAAGAAGAATGGAAAATCAGGCGTCACACATACGTAATGGAACACTTTCCAACATTTACAGAAATATAAATGAACAGCTCAGAAAAGATATAACACATTTGATAAACTACTTTGAACAATATTCGTTGGTTATGCGGTAATGTATTCAAAGCCCTGCGTATGATTTACAGATTTTTATAAAGGAATATATTAATTCAGCTAGAAAAATCAAAACACAACTAAAAAGAAGCTTCAAGCAATGCTGTACACAGACATCAAGGTAGCATCAGCCCTGTAGGTAAAATTATTTAACTTATACAAACATCTCTTAGTATACTAAAATAAAGTTAATCTGGAACTTGCATAACACAGTAAAATATACGCGTTAAGGAATTCATATCCATAGATGGAAAGGCTTACGTATTGCTTTTTATGCTCTACTTATGATACCTAGAATATTGACACACCATGTAATATATAAAATTTTAGTAAAGCTTTTACCGCATACCCCAACTCAAAATGCAGTTCCAAAAAATATTGCTCATAGACACCATTGCAATCGAAATCTTTGGCGTGTACCTGCATATGAATGATAAATTTTATGTAATGCATATTGTATGGAAAGCATGTTGGTGTGCACCTGAGTAGTGAATAATAATTTTAATATGTTTGAAGTAGTATAGGCATCATTGAAATAAAACTATAAATGCTACATACTCCATTTTATTTAGGGTTGGCCCTAATTTAAATATAATTGGCGTAGCAATCTATGTAAATATTCAAGAGTTAGAGCGCCAGCGGAAGCCATAAACACATTTTCAGCTAAACCGAAAAGTGTTAAAAACGTATATGTACATGTTTATTACATCTTTTTTTCTCATTATCACAATTAAAGTGCGTGTCAGAATTTCACGATAAGTTCCAGTGTGAATCGAAAGTTTCGCTATAGTTTAAGCGTGCAGAAAAAATTCTTTACGACATCAAGTAGGCCATCAGATATCATAGGTTTAAAGACACTGATACAGATGATAAAACTATTTTTTTTCTGTTTATTGTATTTGGAATAACGAAGAAACTTTTATGCGAAATTCGAAAATGCTTTATAAAACAAATATCTGTTTTCAAACAGATATTAGTCGCTTTTACTTTGTCTGTTTAAAAAAAGTGTTAATAATGAATACATCAATTTGAATGGATACTTATTATTTTGTTTGATTTGGACTAAATATAAGAAAACATTATAAATTTTGTCCCAAATTTGTTATATATCAAATTTCTTGAATATCGATTTACAATTTATTATCGATGATACAATTAAAACTAGGTTACAATGTTTTGGGCCTTGTTGAAAAGCGCATGTAAATTTTGTATATTATTCTTATCTTGTGTTAAAGATTTATTGGAATTAGATTAAAAAATTAGTTACATTTCCACAAAAACAGAGAGAATAAAAACGTTTGCTCTTCTGACTGCATTGTTGAATCGTCATTGATATTCTAGCTGCATATTATACGGGTTTACCTCCTCGAAAATCTTGGATATTTGCGTATCCAAGTTAGATACGGCTTTTTGTTCATTCGTGAATTTTTGAAAGATAACTGGAGGGGGGGGGGGGGGACTTTCTTATTCAAGACAGAATATTATACGATGGAATTATATGTGAAGAGTAATATAGAGTGTAAACATTTTTGCAAAGCAGCAAGTTTATTTATTATATATAGCGCTATTCATCCTTTGGAGTATCTAAAACTACTATAAAAAACAAGTAAAAATAAGGAATGACAGGTTGTATTAAAGAAAATAAATAAATGTATCCCACGAACATAAAACTAATACTTTTAGAAATATAATAAAAAATGCAGTGTTCAGGTAAAAAAAAATAAAACCGTCAAATTTACGATATAGTAAACATACAGCTTTATTTTAATTAATATTTTTAGGTTTTATAAGAACATTATTTTCAGTACAAGGGTCGCATTTTATTTTACGGCTAAATGATACATATTAAGAGTGTTCAAAGTAGAAGGTCAATGCACATTTGTAAGCGAATTTTCTAAAGATAAACCTAAATTTTTCTTAAAAGATTTCTAAAGAAAGGCCTCAAGCCATCTATTTCTTTGCATAACACATGAGCTGATAAGTTCCCGGTCTAATAAAGAAAACTTTTAAAGAAGAACAACTTTTTAACATAACTTTATAACTTTATAACTTTGTAACTTTATAACTTTAATAAATAACATAACTTTAATAATAAATAATAATAATAATAATAATTTAATAATAATAATAATAATAATTTAATAATAATAATAATAATAATTTAATAATAATAATTTAATAAATGAATAATAATAATAATTTAATAATAATAATAATTTAATAATAATAATAATAATAATAATTTAATAATAATAATTTAATAAATGAATAATAATAATAATTTAATAATAAATAACATAAATTTATAACGAAAAATTTCCAAACAGTGCTCAGAATCATCGACACGTTGTTGTTTTTGGTCAAAAGTCAACACGCGCGGCACCCACTTTGACAACAGCTTTTTCATAGGCAAATGTTCATTCAAAATAAAACCTACGCGTTCCTTGGATATCTTAAGAGTCTGAGCTATCTCCTGCAACTTCACTTTACGGTTCCCCAAAACGATTTTGTGGACTTTTTTGATGTTTTCCAGAGTAACCACCTCTTTTGCGTGGTGCATCACTGGTGGCCGTACGACCACGTTTAAATTCAGGAAAACCAGTCGATAATGGTTGATTTACCCGGTGCAGTGTCCAGATAACGCTTATCAAGCCAAGCTATTGTTTAAACGGTGTTTTTTCCCCATCAAATAACAATTCTTGAAATTCTTGTTTATCCATTTTTTTGTTTATCAACAAAGTCGTTCAACTAAAACCACTCTAACATTTCATCCACACGGCGAATCGTCATGACATTTTTTCTGCTACCTTTTGAAGTTTAGTATTTACTAAAAAAGAGCATCGGTTCGGCGATTGCAACGCCATCTGTGTGCCATACCGGGAACTTATCAGCCCATGTGTTAGATTGAAAATATTCTTTATAGCCTCATCAATGTCATCTTTGGAATGAAAACGGCTCTCACATAATTTTAGGAGGGTTAATATTTTCATATTAACCCTCGGTAAGGCGCAGCGTGCTTGACAGGCTTGACTGCTTCGAAAATGGCTTAGTGTTTTACAAGTTTTGAAATTAATAAATGATGTATTTATAAATCAGATTTTGAACATATATCTTTGTATTTCCAAATGAAGGTCACGTCACTAATTTCGTTTAAAGCGTTAGAATTCAGTTAATTAGCTGATAATGACGATTTTAGGACAGATACTTGTCAGGGGCATTGCGACCAGGGGTGTGCCTGGAGTCCAGGGGTGTGCCTGGCATAAGTTTAAAACATAGAGAAAAGTCACACATAAACAGATCTGTGAATGTTTTATCACTTTGATGTTTATTTGTTAAAATGATTCGATTGTAATCGTTGCTGAATGAGAAGATTCATTGCCATGATGAAACAAGAGTCCCTTAGCATTCTTAACATAAAGATAAGAGTTTTAGAAGCAAACTTAGTGGTGTACCAGTTAGCTGTAACTGTCTTCTGTCTCTCTAGATGTACGGCTTTGATCTGCTCGGTATTTCTGAAATGCACTGCGTACATTATTATTTTCATTTCAACTTGTCTTTTCACCATTGTTATGGTTAGGGAACATTTTTCAAAGACCCATAATTTACTTTCTTGTCGTATTGGAACGTCAAAAAAGGTATGTACTTCTCACTACCAGTAATGATTTTGGAAATAATACGGTGCTCACCATCATTAAGTAATTCATAAAGTAACTCATCATTAAGCTTCATTACTGACGCTCTCCACTTTTTGGTGTTCTGTTAAATTATGGTATATTTAATGAGAAACTAATTTTTTCGACTGCAGTGTTCTTGAATAATATTTTGTATAGCTCTGGATCCAACGTTTTCTTACTTCTGTAGCATTTGAATGGTAGAGCGATTATCATTGATTAACATTTTTTTGTATAGGCGACATGTTTTCTGGGACTAAGCCTGACAAAGATATTCCCATGTGTTCTACATCCGGAAGAAAATTTCGACATCTTCTAAATTCTGTAAACGACCTGAATACAGCGGCACGAGATGAAGCTTCGCTTCCATATGCTTTTACACTCAGAAAAAGGAATTGATTAAAACTACAAAACATTTTTGTTGAGTACATTTTGGTTGTTTTAGCAAAATTGGAGTAAAATTGAACCATTTTACTTCAATTAACAAAACATTTTTGCTGACGATACAATTTTTTTTTTTTTTTTTTGGAATTGCAAAAAAAAAGTGGTTTTCAACAATTTTTTTTTTGTTGATTCAAACAAAATTTCCATTGACCTATATTTAAACAAAATTTTTGTTTAAATATGGTTCAATAAAAATTTTGTTTGAATCAACAAAAAAATTTTTTTTGCAATTCCACAAAAAAGTTTTGTATCGTCAGCAAAAATGTTTTGTTAATTGAAGTAAAATGATTCAATTTTACTCCAATTTTGCTAAAACAACAAAATGTACTCCAAAAATATGTTTTGTAGCTTTAATCAGTTTCTTTTTCTGAGTGTAGTAGACGTTGAAAGACTTTTTTCTTGATTTAGCCGCACTTCACTATCATAGAAAACCATAGCTCTATAATGCTATCACGTCACCTCTATTTTCTCTTCTTTCAAATTTATTCTACAATAGTTAAATTGCAATTGTTGCCACAAATTAGTGTCTGCGAACGTAAAACAATTTAAAATTAAACATCGGACCAATAATATTTTGGCGTATATTGTCTGCTCTTGTATCAAAAATTTATGTGTTACCCTTGTATCTAAATTAATGAAGTTTACTTTATCAAACACTAGTTTATTTTGATCTAAAATTAGAAATTTACACCATTAAAGTAATATTTTGCTATTATGTAATACCGATTTTTAAAAAATCGAATGTCTAGAATGTACATAGAAAAATGAATCTATATTTACCTTTTTTCAGAATTCATAGAGTTTCATCACAATTTTTGAATAAAATTGTTCACCTTATATTATCAATATTACAGCTTATGTGATTAATCGCAGAAGGATTTATAATCAAACGAAGAATTACATTACAACTGCAAAGATGTTCCCAAGAGACAGAGCAGTATATCTTGGAAAGTATGATTTGCTAAAATAGAGTCTCTACATAAAGTATATAAGTAATGAATCCAAAAACGGACATGGACTTGTGTTTTACAGCAAGAATTTCAAGTTTATTACGACCAGCTTTGAAAAACAAAGCTTGTTATTTGTAAAACTTTTCTTCCTGAATCTCAAGAAGTTTGCCCATATGATATTAGCCTTTCGACACACATTGTCAATACTTCTCAAGAGGCTGGAGAAAATCCGAAGGCGCACCTTTTTTAAGCACAAAGTTTTGATAATTGGATATCCGAAAAAGATACTTTTATCTGTAGAAACCCAGAAACCTTTAGATTTTTGAGTTTTAAAGAAGCATTATAAAATACAGTGGTGAGAATTCTCCGTCTTTTTGCATACCAGTATAATCTTAAAGAATTTTTTTTTTATTTAATCGGAACATTTTGCGATTTAACAGAACAACATTTTCTCTAAGATTATACTGATATGAAAAAAGCCGGAAAGTTCTCATCCCTGAAAATCAAAGTGTCTTTTGCTGTGATTAATTTTCGGAAACGTTTCCAAGTAGTTTTAATAGTGTATTAATATTTTTTCTCAAACAGGAATATCGGTTTTTAGAGTGCTATCAATTCTCAATTTGACATTTTCATCTTCATGATTAATTTTGTAATTACAATACTAACAAAATAATATTAGTTTTAATGTAAGTGCTGTAAATTTATCGCGTTTGTCTGTCAAACAAATTTCTTAAAGTGAAAATGTTTACTTGAGAATTGATCACATTTCGGTAAGTATATTTTCGACAATTTTCGGTTATCTTTTATAAGCATGTCTAACCTTACCCATTCTTATCTATAACCTATCTTTACAAACAATTTTTAATCTGACTTCATTTTCGTAAATAAAAAATACTGAAATATAATGTTTACATTACTTTAAGTATACTTTTCAGTTAATACATTGCAATATAAGCATGAGAAGAAATATTCATTCTAGCTTATCCTCGCAAATATGAGATAAACGCTTAGAAAGTTTATTTTCTGGCTGTCACAGAAGTAACGACGTAAGTTTATTTATAATGCATAGAAATGCGCGTGTATTCGCATAATTTACTTGATATGTCTGAAAAACCTCTTCTCTAAAGAAAAATATTCTTTAGGGAGCTGAAAAGAAACGTATCTGGAAGAAGAATGACACATGGGATAGAAACAAATATTTTTGGAATAAATATGGAATAAGAGAGCATAATATTTTTTCCTATCTGGTATTTTTAGGATCAATGTACATAGATACAGATCTTGAAATATTCAGTGAAATGTTTGATATATAATTAAAATAGACAAAGAACTAAAATAGTTATAATATAAAAATAAACACAAAACAAAAGGTGTAATATTTTTACTTTTCTCATATTTGTGGTGAAATACATAGATTTAAATGTATGTCTTTCTTCAAACATTCCAGGTAAAAGTGAAAATAAGAAATTATGCATAGTAGCCACTGGCTGGTAGGTTGATTTTTATTTAGTAGCAAGTTAATGGCGAATGATAATAGTTCATTCAGTAGCCAGTAAGTACATTTACGTCACTAAATATTTAATTTAAAAAATGTATAATGGGTTTACAGTAAACAAGTAATTTATTTACTAAATAAAAATATTTTAATTTATATTGCTTTGAAAAAACTTAAGATATTAATTTGCAATCTGTTTTAAATTTTTAAATTAACAACAAAATTATACACAATATGCTTATGTAGCTAACTATATGAGCCCCACTAAGCTTAGGTATTTGTGTAGTGTCATTTTTAAATAAGTAAGAAAAAAAAAGGTCTAGATTTAGGATCTGGCAATAATAAAATAGGTATGTTTATACACTAAATGAAAACCCAAACATGATATACATTACACAACCTGTAGACCACGGGCCAAAAGTGGCCAACATCTCCAGAAATTCAGGAATTATGTACTTCGCTGATTAGTCTCGTAAAAAATGCCAATTTCGGCATTCGGGAGCGTAATAATCATGAATGTCGTTGATCCAGAGCGTAAACATCATTAATTTTGTCGATCGGATGCATAAAAATCATGAATTTTGTCGAATGGGCACGTAAAAATAATGAATTTCGTCAAAGGGACGTGTAAAAATCATGAATTTCGTCGATCGTGTGCATACAAATCAATAATTTTGTCAATCGGGCGCTGAAAATCACGAATTTCGTCGATCGGGTGCGGAAAAATCATTAATTTCGCAAAACGGTAGCCAAAATATCATGAATTTTGTCGAACGGGCGAGGAAAAAAACGAATTTTAGGAAAAAAAGGAAATTAGAAAATCCTGCATTTGGCTGGTTCGTTTCATATTTTTAATCACCGGTTTTTCAAGATTAATGGCCGTGTGGCGACTAGCGAGTGCTTATTTTCAAGTTTTATTCCATGTAATTTTGATATTAAATTAAACTAATTTTACATTAATAACTTGAACGAAACTGTAAACATATAACAACATCAGTCAAAATATAACAATTGAGTTTATTTCGTCTAAATGCATAACCAAAAGCAACTAACTATGCTGTTAAAATTTATTTTTCACTTAAATCATTAAAAATTTTATGTGTAATTAAATCATTTAATGATACCATTTATATACTCCAACTATGATAAACTAAAACGTAAGCTTCGCAATTCTTTAGGATACTTTAAACAATTTCTCGCACCCTTTTGTATGCATAAGTAAAAATATCCATTCTAGCTTATACGTAAGAACACGAGATAAACGTTCCAAACTTTTTTTTATCTGACACATAAGTAACGATGTAAGTTTATTTATAATGCATAGAAATGCGCGTGTATTCGCATAATTTACTTGATATGTCTAAGAAACTTTTCTCATGGGAAGAAAAATCTTCACGGGGTTGAAAAGTAACATATCTGAAAAAAAAAATGAATGACACATGGAAGAGAAATAAATAAGGAATAAGAGAGCATAATATTTTTCCCATTTCGTACTTGGAGTGTAAATGTATTTAGAAATAGGTTATTTTCTCAAAATATTCAGAGACATATTTGATGAAGATTTACAAAAAATCAAATCATATTTATATAAAAAATATCGTGATAAAAATGAACTTGAAATAAGGAAAAATGTTTTTTTCTTCTCACGAAATAAATTAAAAAGTTAAAGAGTTGAAAAAAGTCAAGATATTTTGGAGAGATAAATATTTTAGATTTAGATTATAGAATTGGGAGTTTAAAATTTTTAATAAACCTTGTTTTTAAGCATGTTATAAAATAGTGTTCAATCAGATCTTCTTGATAAATTCTTAATCATGACGTTGGATGTTTTTTATAGATTGGAACATAAGATTGGAAAATGTAACCTAATAGTTATAGTTTTTCCTGATCCTTTCGGCTATCTAGAAATTGTCGTACATGTTTACTTTTCGTTATAATTGGCGTTTATAATATAAGTGAACTTAATAGATAATTACTAATATTGTTGTCGATGCCAAAAGATTCATACGGAATTAAAGTAAAAATTTAAATTAATATTTATAAATTTGAATAACATTTCAGTATAAAAATTCATGTGAGCTGAAACATGAAATAATAAAAAAATATGTTCATTATGGATTCATTAAAAGTTGTTACCTTTATACACATAAGACAAGTTAATAGAACATAACTGAACTACATAAGGAAAATATTATATTAACATAGTATTACATAAGGAAAATTTTCTTTCCTCTTTATTTTTTATCAGAAAATATATTATATCAAATATATACGGTAAATACAATTTTCAAGCTTTTATGATAGGAAGCGATAAAGAAAAACTGTTAAAAATGACTTAATTAGTATAAGAAGAAAATTTAAAAAACAAAAAATAAAGAAAGAGCCTTCACGAAAAAAAAAAAATAAATAAAACTGACAAAATAAATTTTGCAAACGTACCTTAATGAGATATGTTCCGAGATAAAGGAAAAAGTTTCACACGTTCAATTCGTTCTATTTCATTTTAAAAAACAATTTAATCACCTTATTAACTTTACAGCTCTGATGTACATGTGGAAAAACATATAAATTAAAACTTTAAGTACTTTAGTATCTCAATTTGTATGATAGTATGTTGTAACACTTTGAACGTAAGTTAACAAACAATTGTCAATTAAGGGATAGGTGTAATATTTAAATGCAGATTCATTATATTAATATTGCCACATTAAAGTTAATCGATTGTAGAATATTTTGTCACGTCATAATTTAGAGTACAGAATTTACAAAGTAAAATTTTGTACATTAATGTGAAATTTCTAACCTAATATTAGTTGTTTAGTGAAGTCCGAATTTACTTGAAATTAATCAAACTTTGCGTGATTACTAAAAAATTAATATCATATAAGGAAGGATACCAGCACTTAACCATGTAGCATAAAATGATTTTAAATATTATTAGCTTATCACATTTTATAATTAAATGCTGTTTTAAAAAAAAGTCAAATCAAAATGTCTTACCCCACCGGAGGGATAAGACTGTATGGTTATGTTAATCTTAGGGAAATAAAAAAGTTAAAATTTATTTTGAAAAGAAACAAAATGGCTGATTTTAGAACTTTCACTAATAAACTTAGCCTACAATATTTGCATCATAATTCTGATGATTTTATATTTAAAGAAAAAAAAAATTATCTCCAATCCGTTTTGGAAAATTGCCTATAAGAAATCATGCTCCTTGAAGGGTTTAGAAAAATCATAATTACTCTATTGCATGCAATTTTGACAGTCTTTTATTCACGAATTTTTTACACTTAGACCATTATTTAAAATATCCAATTTTTATGCTCAATATGATATCCGGTCTTATCCCAAGAGAATAAAAGCATGCGATAAAAATAATTATATAAAACAGTTTCATTGTTGGGAATTAAACCTTATTAAAAAAGCTACGAACAATACTAAAAGTGTTTTTTTGTAAATTTAAATGTGTTCATATTTCAGAATTTTGAAAACTAGCAAACACGAAAACAAAATACGATAAAATAAAATTTCCAAAACAGAAACTACATAAACGCCTGTATTGAGATACCATTATGTTCGCATTATTTTGTTGCTTACAGTTAAATTTTTCAACCAATACCTGTTAGAGGGATAGTCATATCGAGTCAAATTTTACATATCACATTTCATCCGCCTATACGGTTTAACCATACCTTTCCCTACATGTAAAATAAGATTTCCTACGTAATAAGACTAATATATATTTCATGAGGACTTCTTAAGAAAAATAAATCACTTTATACGCATTTAATTCATATGTCACCTTCTGCCGAATCATAATTTATAAAACGTCAAATTTACTTTGCGTGTAAAGGATTTTTTATTTATTTTTTATTTTATTTTATTTTTTTTTTTGGGGGGGGGGTATTATAACAATTAAAAAGAACGAGTAAAGAAAGAACTTTGACAGCTTTTTTCTTTCTTCTGACAAATAATTTTCGCCAAATTATCTAAAAAGTATCTGTAAAGTATCTTATAAAGTATGATAAATATACTGGGTGATTACAAATGAGTATCGCAAATTTGAAGGGCTACATCTTTTGAACAATAAAAAGTAGTGTTCCATTTCATACATCGAAGTGAGTGAGAAGGTGTGAAGTTTCATAAATGTAGATATTATTTTTTTTGCCGAGAGATGACACAACGAGCGGCGGGTTGAAAGTGAACCGGCATGTTCCGTTAGGGGTTTATCCAACAGGATGGTTACCACCCCATTGGCACGTTTCTGTACGAAGGTTTTTGAACGAGCAGCTGCCCATACGGTAGATTGATCGCAGGACAAATTTAGACGCTTCTCTTCGTCAGTGGCCCCCATGAAGCCCGGACTTAACTCCGTTCGATTTTTTTCATTGGGGATACATGAAAGGTAGTGTTTTTTCCACCTCTACCAGCTGACACTAATGAACTGAAAACGAGGATAACTGCAGCTATTGCAACTGTAACACCCGACATGCTGAAAACCGTGTGGGATGAATTCTCCTACAAAATGGATGTCTTTCGTGTTTCTTCTGGTGGTCACATTGAGCATTTATAATTTTTTGCTATTAGTAATTTAACAATCTTCATTTTTATGTCTTTTTCAGAAATTCTTCTATACTTTTGTTAATAAAGCCCTTCAAAATTGAGATATTCATCTGTAATCACCCTGTATATTTCTTACAGGCGTTTATTGTGGAAAAGACTATTCAATACTGGTAGAAAAATAACTCCCGATCAAAAAAACATCTGCCGGAAAAAATAAAAAACTGTTTTCATTATTTTAAAAACACAAAGTCGTATGTATAGAAGTAATGGAGTGCTTAATACATCGTGATTACGGAAACTTACGGAGATTACTGATTACGGAGATTATTCGTTGCTTTAGAGGGCGGACAAAAATGCTTATGGAAACGAAATAGCTTTATATACATTCATTTTTATTCGCCTTTTATTGACAAATGAAAAAACGTAAAAATGACCAGGTAAATAAAGAGCATAATTGTGAATTAAAAATCAAAAGCAAAGTACGAATTTTGGTGGAAACTTTTTTTTTACTTATAAATAAGTTTCTCTGAAGTATCTGTAATAAAAGAGATTTCGAGGGGAAGAAGAAAAAGTTTCATGCATATAATTCCTTCAACTTTGTTGAAGAAAATAATTGACACTTTAAAAGTATAATTTACAAAACGTAATATGTTACTGGCATTGATTTATCTAAAACATAATAGGTTACCAAGTATTAAATCACGTACAGTGTGTTTCACAAAGAACCGCTAACTTTTAAAATAAATAACTCGTAAACGGTGATAGATAGAATCATAAAACCAGTGGTTTGTTTATTAAAAAATCGTAAAAATCTGACAAAGAAACCTTAAAATTTTAGCACCAATATGTGCCGAAATAAGTGCATAACCGTAAGTAGTCTGTATCACATGAAAAGAGATTCAAAATGTGCACCTTTTATACAACATACATGTCGCAAACGAAGAATGAAATTGTCAGTGACTCTCTGTAGCATGCCACCGGAAATCAACACATATGCTTGACAAATAGCCACCTCAGCTCGTCGAGAGTTGAGGATTGTTGGGGTAAACAATGTATTTCAGTGTCACTTCCAGAATTTCTTTCACTCTGCGATAAAAGCGATCATGTTTCAACGGCGAAATCTTCAACGACTGAACGTTCTTCGAGTCTAAGCTCTATTCATAGGAGCCCGTAATGCTGCCTACATCGCCATCTATCGACTCTATTTTTAACTAAAATTTTGAGGATTGTACATCAGATTTTTACGGGGTTTTTTTAATAAACAAGCCACTGGTTTCATGCTACTATCTATCCCGTTTCAGAGTTATTTATTTTCAAAGTTAGGGGTCCTTTGCGAAACACACTGTAGACGCAAAGGCCTTATAACAAATTGATAACGATAAAGCAAGTTTATTATTTTTTTACGCACAATTTCATAATTTAAATGAAAGCCTTTATATATTGTATAATATTTAAGTCATTATAAAGTACAATTTTCATAAAGTGCAATAAATATTTATTTCCATGTAATTCGCTCGATTTTAAAGACGATTTACAAAATTTATTTATTTCAATGTTTTCGATATATTTACTGAAAATATATTAATTTTCATACTAAAAGTCAAATTATTTATAGAAACAAGGTGAAATGATACATAATTAATGGATTATGAAACACCTTCCACTATTTTTTTCTAATTCAGCTCTATGCTCCAATAAATGGATGATAAATGTAAAACATAATAGAGAACATGTTGTATAAGTCAGTGAAATAGTCATTCCGAAGCTTTGTCATTCTGAACACCGCAGGCTCAGTACGTAAACCAGAGTTGCACATTTTAAAGATAAAATAAACAGAAATATAAAACAGTCAACAATAGATTTGTTTTCAAGAGAATGAAAATATATATAGATATCTATATGAGCGCAACATATATGCATGCATAACTACATAATATTTATGTGAAGTTTCTGGTTGTAACATGAAGTAAATGGATTACGAATACAGGTGTCATAAAGCAAAAATCCCTTAAAACAGCCTGGCAACTCATATATTGAACTCGTTAGTGTAACAATATTTAGAACACGAAATTATTTTATAAATTATCAAATGTAAGAAAAGAAATTCATTATAAGAATTTGAAATGTTTTTTCCTTATGTTAGCGTGGAATGTATACAAGATATCAGTCATAAAGTACATATGACCGGTAATGTTCATATTCGAAGATACTGTTTTTTATGTGATGGTAGGATTGATTAAAAAAACTAATAAAATATCTCTTAACACCTCAAATTCTGATCATGTAAAAACAACGTATGAAACATTTTTTCTGTGTTAAAAATGTTTTTTTTTTCCTTAAAGAATTCTAAGGATCAAAGCCATGTTGATAGATGCAATATATATCTGGTAAAACATCATTTCTCAAACTATTTTGAAATGGAGACCACTTGTACACGTCAGAATGTTCTGTGGACAACCTGCGGATTTCCATTGATATTTTCCAAACTCAGAGATTTACAGTTATATTATGTATTGGGAAATTCATTTGAATTTTATTTTTTCTAACATTTTAGGGAATTTATTTTACTACTTCAACGTAACTTTTACTACTTCAACGTCATTGAAACAAGTAGTAATTAATACACTTTTAACTCAACAGTCAGCAAAAGATGGAATTTGGAATAAATTGGAAAAATTACATCAAGACACAATTAAAACTATAAATATGTTAAAGATTGAATTAAATGAGGTATAAGATTTAAAACACCCAAATAACAAAAAAATCGATAAAATATTATGTAAAATATCTCTGTTGTATAAAGATCAAAGTCAACCAATAGAAGATTTATTAGAAAAAGTCAATTTACATGAATTAGAAGAATTGGCAAATAAACCCATCAGACGATTGCCAAATGGCAATTTACAATTACAGTTAAACTGTACAGAAGAATACAAAAACCTAAAAAATACAATATACTACTCTGAATGAAAAATCAAATGGAACTGAATATTCAAAACATAAAAGTAATTATTTAAATTACCCATTAGTATTGCAGATGAAGTTCTAACCACTATATTACAAAAGAAAGTTCCAAATTTAACAGAACTAATTTTAATTAAAAATCTCCATAATGGTAACTTCTACAATTAAATCGTAAAAATTGATACATCTTCTGAAAACTTCTTGTCAAAACAACGAAAAATTCATTAGAACTTTCGCTATAAATATGTTTATCTATAAAGATGCTTTAGGTGTCAGCGTTTTAGCCATATGACATATAGATGCCTCTCAGATATCTCTTCCAGATGCGCACATTTTGCAGAAACTTATGAAATAATTCAATGTAAACTTCAACATAACACTGACTGTTGTCATTGTATTAACTGTGTAAAATACAATAATTTGCCTTCAGGAAAAAGAGGCATTCAATGATTACCAATAGATCACCAGGCCTCCAGCTCTAAATGTGCAGTCTCCCGCTATGAAATCTTCAAATTGAGGGGATATTCTCCTCAACAAGGCATCAATTAATATAGTTACAAAATACCGTTTTTAATTTTGTATGTTAAAAGTCAGTAATTTGTCAAAAAAGAGAAAGACTTATTAGAAAAGTATTCCTTGGTAGCTCCATTCTTTGGTAGCCACGAAGAGTAAAAAATGCGTTGCCAAGTTTTAACTAAAGCGACTGCAACTTCAGAAATATTTTGTTGGTGAAACATTCACTAACAATGTTTAGTATAACGCCTATTTACTCTTTTCCGTATCGGAATATGTAATTGATATTTCGAATTGCTTAGTATAACATGATGAATATGCGTGCGTGGAGATTTATTATGGAGAATAACAGTGGAAAGTTTTGTGAGATAACTAGAGGGTCCTACCAACGATAGATTGCACTGCGGAAATATAGCAGAATTACATCAGAAGTCGACAGAATTTTACTTCTCTCAAGTTATCTTACAAAACTTCCCATCATTATTTTCCATAATAAGTCTCCACTCACCCCAATTCATCATGCTATCCTAAGCAATTCTAAATATCAAATCAATTTTCAGATACGGAAAATAGTAGACAGACGCCACCGATTTCAAAATTGCACTTTTGAGATAAACGAGTTGAAAGTTTTGTGTTATAATTACCGTACGATACTCATTATTAATTTTACTTAGAATTATTTATTCCATCATCATGAAATAGTCCTTCTTCAGTTGATGGGGGACTGAAGTGGCCTCTAAAACTTTCTCTAATCAACAACTTGAAAAACAAACAATTTTTGGAAATTTATGACTAGATATAACCTCTTCAGCTACAATTTTCAAAACAACGTTATTTTTTTTTTTTTTTTGCAGCAATGAACGAAGTAAATATTGTAATGTTGTGATATTCTTAAATGAATATACCGGGTTGTTATGATATAAGTATCTCTGATTGGAGCTGTCTGTAGCTTGAAGGAATAACCCGAGTGAAACGAAAATCGGTATATTTACTACTCGAGAAAAGGGAAAAAGAATGGAGTAATAAAAGAATAATTGCAATAATCGCCGTTAGAAGGCGCTTTTGAGTGTGAAATGTAATGTGTGATACAAGAATAAAGAATTAAGGCGTAAAACCGCATGACAAACCTAATTTATTGGAAATAGTCACAGTGAATGTGGTTACGCTTTCGCATGGCGGTGCCGATCAAGTTCAGGTTCTGCATGGCCATTGTACTAGAGGACACAATCCAGGCCGTGCTTGAAGTGCTCAACTGCGGATTGTAACGCATCAGGAGTGATGTTTCCCACATGTTGTGATATGCGATATTTTTAGTCATTGAGTTTTTCGACACCTCCACGGTGCACAACGGCGTATGCACCGACAGACCCCGTAGCCACGCCCTCGTAGATTATTGCAACTATTTTTTTTATTGTTCCATTCTTCTTCCCTCCTTCACGAATAGTAAGTGTACCGATTTTGGTTTCATTCGGATTATCCCTTAAAGCTACAGACAGCTCCAAATAGAGATACTTATATTATAACCACCCGCTATATGCAATTTCAGTGCAAGCGGTAGCACATATATCTAATATTAGTTTAAAAAACTTAGCATTTCAGACTGCTATGTTTGTGTTTAATTATTCAGTAAATTATTTTCGTCACTCACAGTTTGTATGAAAATATAACAAGGAAATTCCGATAAATGTCACAAGTGTGATGTGATAATTTGTTAATTTCTGTGATAAGAAAGGAATATCACAATTGTGAAGCTACATTACATTTTAAATATGTTGCATTCATAAAAAAATGAATTTTGGATATAAATTCATTTGAACAATCTTGTGTTTAATATTCTACAAAAAACATACAATTATTTTCTATTACATATTTACGTAGCCCGTTAAAAACAATGAAATATTAAATCACATTTTTCACATCTGCTTTGGAAACTACAAGAGATAAATAGAAGCTGTAACATTATTAAATTAAAGTTTTTAATTTATAAATACAATATTTTTTTCAAATAATACAAATTTTCAGATATTTAGCTCTTTATTTCTTTAGTAAAATTTTAATTTGTTCCACAAAATTGAATATATGCAGGCAAGTACTATCTGTTTTTAGAAAAATCTTGCAACAACAAAAAAGAAACAAAAATACAAAAAAACATTTCTTTTGAAAATTATTAATGATTTCAACACAGTACAATATAAATTAATATTTTAAAAAGCCATTCAAATAAATGCTATTTTAATGCATCAACCGTAATTTAAATAATACACATTTGTTATTTGAGTTTTCAAGGGGAAATCAAACAACGAAAAGCTAATAAGTAAACAAGGAAGCAACAAACAAACAAATGTTTTCAGCAAATTACAGTTTTTTATGTTATCAATTATGCATTCTCTCCTCTGTTTCCATTTTAATGTTTTCGATTAAAAAATACAATGCTTTTTTATAAATGAAAAAGGTATTTGTTTTTAAAATTTGCAAGTATAATGGTGGTTTTTTGTGTGTGTTCTTTCTCTATTTGTAATTTTTTTTAAACGGAACAGATGGGAAAAACAGATACTTTTACCTTTAGTTGCACCAAACAGTTTAAATAGTATAATATGAATATTTATAATTAAAACATTTTTGTTAATTTTATTTGCGTTGACATTTGCTTCATTTTAAAGTCATATAAATAAAATATAGGGTGTCCCAAAAGTCTCTTTACAACTTCAAAAATTTATTACAAAAAAAAATAATAGGCCTACAGCAAAAATAATTACAACAGTACATAGAGTAACTTAAAAAGTTTTTTTCTACTGTGTTAGTAAACTTTAACATGAGATCCTTTCGTAGCACGAAGAATAACAGGACGATATTCCAATTCAATCCACGAACGTTTTAGCATGCTAACACCAACAGTACACCCAGAAAAAGGAATTGATTAAAACTACAAAACACGTTTTGTTGAGTACATTTTGGTTGTTTTAGCAAAATCCAAGTAAAATTGAACCATTTTACTTGTATTAACAAAACATTTTTTGCTGACGATACAAAATTTTTTTTTGGAAATGAAAAAAAAAAAAAAAAAAAAAAAAAAAAAAAAATTTGATTCATACAAAATTTTCATTGACCTATATTTAAACAAAATGTTTTGTTCGGTCAACCAAATTTTTGTTGATTCAACAAAACTTTTTTCTGGGTGTAGCTACTGCTGTTTGGATCTTTTGTTTCAATTCCATGAGACTATTAAATTTTGTACTGATTTCATCAAACAGTTGTAACTACTGTTGATGTTAGCATGCTGAAACGCACGTGGATGGAATTGGAATATCGACTTGATATTCTTCGTGCAACGAAAGGATCTCATGTACAAGCATATTAAGGTAGTACAAAAAAAAACTTTTTAAGTTACTCTATGTACTGTTGTAATTATTTTTGCTGTAGGCCTATTATTTTTTTTTATAATATTTTTTTTAAGTTGTACGGAGACTTTTGGGACACCCTGTATGTTTCCTTCATGCTTAACAAATACAAAGTTTTCCTTCCGTTGCTTTTTTTCTGTCAAGACATTTTCCGCTGTGATTTCCCCACTTTCCTACAAATTACAGAAAATTTCCCAATCTAACTTAAAAGTTACTTCAAATCCTTCAATCTAAATCTGCATTTTCATCAAATCAAAAGCTTGTTGTCGTATTATAAACGGATTTTTTTTTACGTATGTGCTTTTTCGTTTAAAATACGAAAAATTTGAAAGAACGGACAACCGATGCTTAAAAGTTCCCGAAATTATCGAATTAAAAGATAGAAATTTCCTTAAATAATAGAAAATTTTCTTCCAATTACATGGGTTTTCCAGAATCTTGCTGCCTCTTCTTTATACGTTTTTTGACTTATAAAAGACTTAAAAGTTACTTCAAATTCTTCAATCTAAAGCTTCATTTTCATGAAATCAAAAGCTTGTTGTCGTATTATAAACGGATTTTTTACGTATGTGCTTTTTCGTTCAAAATACGAAAAGTTTGTAAGAACGGACAACCGAAGCTCAAAAGATCGTGAAATTAACGAATTAAAAGATAGAAATTTCCTTAAATAATAGAAAATTTTCTTCCAATCACATGGGTGTTCCAGAAACTCGCTGCCTCTTCTTTATACGTTTTTTGACGAAATTTTTTTCTTGAGAGTGTCTCATGTGGTTCAACTAAGTTGTTTAAAAAATGATAAAATATATATGCATATCTGAAACATCTTTGTTAATTGTATTGAATTTACGTTGATCTTTATTTAATTTTAAAAGTCATATCAATGAAATAAGTAACTAATATATTATTTATTCTATATGAATAGTTTAATGTTTTGAATATGAATTAATTTACTTTTAAGTAATGAATATAAATTATACATTAGTAACCTAATCATAACAAATAATCCATAATTCATAGTATATATGCATATGACTACAGCAAAAATCCAACCAACTAAAAATAATAAAATAATCATAAAAGACATCGAAAAGACATGTACATATTTATTAGAAGAGTTTCTCAGTGTAAGGATTTGCTTAAAATCCTGATATAATATCAGTATTATTTAACAAAGCTTTACACATCTGATTTATTTTGAATTTTAATGTTTGAAATATAAATTTATAAGATGTCGGTGCTGTTGAGAATTTTAATAAACGGCAAGGATTTCACAATTAAAAAAATAACTATTAAATCTACAAATCAGAAGCCTCAACGTCAGCTCTAAAAATCATTGTTCATTAATCTTACTCATTTTTAACATTATCTGCATAATATTTGATACACTAAAATTCAATCTTTTAAAGTTATTTATACATTTATAAGAATATAAAATTTATCGAAAGTTTCCGAAATTTTTGAAGTATCGCATTAAACAAAATGTTATGCAATGATAGGTTAAAATACTTATTACTGTATTTTTTCAGAATAGCAATACATTACTTCATGGGGGCAGAGCTCCCCTGAACCACCCGTTTACGCTTTAATATTCTATTCTCAATTTCCATTAATTGCACTATTTCAGTTCTTTAGTATATGTCTGAATGTATTTATTCTATTTTAATTTCATTAGAATAACCATCTCTTTGTACAAGAGATTTCATCCTATCCTTAAAATAATACTCATATTTCAACTACTAAACATCATATGTTGCTGACATTGAATAACATTTCGTGTATAAAATATACTTATACAAATGTAAATTCCTCTTATCTGACCTATATTCAATTTACGCATTCAACGTTTTTATTATTTTCATTTGGAAAACCGATTTGGTAATCATCTTTCAGTAGTTAAAATAGATTCTCATCTATTTCATTAAAAAAAGCAGATTAAAAACTTATATAACCCGAAAATTAGCTATTTTTAATAAAATTTCGCGTCAAAATAATGCGATTCACTTGAATTTTCCTTTGTTGATATTCTTTGAAATAGAGTTGCTTAGCAACCATTTAATGAAAGAGAGAAAAAAAATACATTGGACATTTGTGTAAAAAATGATAAATTAAAAT
The DNA here is from genome assembly GCA_963931845.1 of Maratus michaelseni. Taxonomy (NCBI): domain Eukaryota; kingdom Metazoa; phylum Arthropoda; class Arachnida; order Araneae; family Salticidae; genus Maratus; species Maratus michaelseni. Next base: position 175,564,360 of record OZ007594.1, read on the forward strand.
GTTTCATCATTTCAAATTAATTCATAAAATTTCCCAATAATTTATTCAGTTAATTTCGAAATTCTAATAAATATATTGTCAAATTTTCAAAGCAATAGGATTAAATTAAGATCTCCATTTCGTAAATTTGGAATCCATAATTTAGCATTTACAATTATCCCAATGCGACATTTTCTTTTCTGTGAATGTTAAAATTAAAAAAAAAAAATCGTCTGACTTCCATTGAAAAGCATTACGACCTAAAAATAAATGTTCTATATTTTTCAAACGACTGAACCAAATGTAACTAAAAACTATGCAGCTGATTCCGGGTACCTCGCACACATACTCAACATATATCAACTTAATCAAACTTTTTTTTACTGGAGTTATCGTGGAACAGACAGACAGACATAAACCAAAAACTTTTCTCGTCCCCACAGTGAGCCTTCACTGACGTTTCGGCAAATAGTTCCATCCTAAATTTATTCTTAAGAATTTATTTTACATTTTATTTCATAACGATTTAGACGTCGATTGATTAAGATTGTTGAAGACTGTGCTGTGTAAAGCAACCTTTTAATAAGATAAAGGTAAAACAAATCTTATTTATAAGAGAAAAAAATACGTTCACCTAAAACGCGGATTAAACATTGAATGAATCAATCTTCGTTTACCATGTAATTCATTATTATTATAATGCAATATTTATAATACTAATATTTATAATGTTATAAATACATATAATAGTATTATTATAGATATTATAAACATTTATAATAATATAACAATAATAAATATTATATCTACCCTATATATATAAAATCCTAATGAAACGAATTTGTGAAACGATTTTATGAAACGAATTTATGAAACGATTTTATGAAACGACTGATTAAACGACTGATTGTGTTTCAGGGATATTTTTAATAAAATATTAAACGCTTGATGGTGAAATTAATACCAATTGTACATAAAAATCCGCGGATGTCAAAACTGGTAATAGAATTTTGAAATTGGAATTAGTTTTCAAGGTATTAATTTTTTTTCTAATTTTAATGACATTTCTGTAATGATGGCAACTAATTACTCAGTTTTTTTGGGACAAAAAAGGGAAAAAAATCGAAAAGGATCCTGATAGGGATTATTGATTTCTTTTTATTCGTCATTTTCAAATTGAAATTGAATTTATCTTTTATTTCAATCGATAATGAAGACAAGATTGTGATTAAATTATGTTTTTCAGGAAAATTTGAAAAACAAATCACATTTCTATCGTCAGGATTCAATCGTCTGTCAGCATTTAATTTAATTTATAAACTGAAAATATTTTGAATAAATTCGTCATTTATGTAAATACGTCATTTATGTTTATACAATTTATTTAATATAAAGAAGCCATTTATCTATTTTTATGTACAAAAAGAGGTAAATTGAAAGACATTTATAAATAAATTGTGTATATAAATATAAATACATGTATAAACAAACATAAAAGTTCGGTGCTTTTCCAGTATATGGAGTCTTGACGAAACAGAGAAAATAGCCTTGGCGGAAAAGGAAATTTGTAAACATACTTTCTGTCAACCTATTCACTTTGTCACTTCGTATACAGAAGCATTTTTTCAATATTTATACAATTTGTTTAGCGTAAAATGTCATTTATCCTATTTTATATATAATCAGAAGTAATTTGTATAGAAAAAACAATAATAATATACGTATAATTAAAATACGCATATAAACAAAAAAACATCGTCGAATTTGTTTCCATGGCTGTTATGTCATTTGGCACCAAATCTCACTTTCTGATGCCCGCATTGCTCCAAGCTTTTTAAAAAAGCGTCAAGACCCCTATAATAGAAAAGCACCAAAAGTTCATTGGGTTTGTTTTCATATCTTTTGGCAACAAATATATCTATATTAACGAATCTATTCCTTTTTGAAACTCGAATTACGACAAACCTAAAAGCAAAGGATCCTATACTGGAAAAGTACCCGATTTACTTATGGACAATATTCAAGTAACATAACATGGTGTAAAATTATCGCGGATAGCAAATTTGTTTAAATATCTCATCAATTGATGCCGAATAAATGCAGGCATGCATGCATAAAATATTTAATTAATTTTGTATGATAAATAATTATTAGAAAATTCGTATATACATTTTAATTAAAATAAATAATTTACATATTTAAAATAGCATGAAAATATGCATGATGGTGCACTAAAATAGAGAGAAAATTAAAACCTGTTACTGAAAATGTCTATAACATAGTACTTTTCAATACCGTGGTTCTTAATGTTATTCACAAGCAGATGGAATTTTTCTCATCCTTAAACGCAAAGGAAGAATAGAAAACAGATCGTTGTTATAAAAGTCCGAGAGGTAGCCACAATTTAAACCTAACAATTTTTTACAAGCTGGTTTTCAAGGTGTAATTGATTTTACCTATCAATCCCGAAAACAGTCGTCAGTTGTCGCAAGAGCTGTGTATGAGGCCATGATAATAAAAAAATGCCCCATTAAAACGTTAAAAGCATGGCAACCCAATTACAGATTTACCAATATTTTTAAAACTAAGCACGCTGTCATGTTTTTAGAGGCCTCGAAGTCTGAGCGGGGGTTGGCGAGCGTAGCTCGCAGGGGGTAAGGCCCCCTAGTATTTATATAATAATATTATTATTATTATTACCATTAATAGAATTATCATCGTTGTTGTTTAATGATTATATTATTTATTCATTAACCGTATTACGGGAAAAACTACTTTGTCTGCGATTTTGAAAGAGATAAACAACTAAAAAACCACTGGCTCTTATTATACATATTTCAATATAGCAGTTGCCTTTTACATCAATAAATATAATATTTAGGCATTATATATATATATATATATATATATATATATAGAGAGAGAGAGAGAGAGAGAGAGAGAGAGATTTAAAAAAAATTATACAATAATACATTTTTCCAAACCAACATGTGCAAATAGTTCTTATTCATAATTTTGAATTATATTATTAAAAAAATATATAAAATAATATATCAACACTTTAAATTTTATATAATTTTGATATGGCTGTATATGAAAAAAATAATCATTCCAATTTTAAAATCATTTAAATTGCTTCTCTAGAACCACTTAGTAATATGAGGCCATATTTAAAATATTTATATAATGAAATTGATTTTGCTAAGAAGTAATGTATTATAGAAGCATAAAAAATGCGCTGAAAGCATTTTGATTTTTTTTTTATATAGGTAATTTTCAATATGAAATATTTTTTTATGACTTCGAATTAGAGCTAAAAATAAAAACTGTGTCATCCTACCTTAATGTAACTTGTAAAATATTTTATTGAAAACTTTTTATAATTAAAATCATCAAATATATATATATGCTTTTACATTTCGATAATAGCTTTCAGATATTTTCCAATGTATAACATTTGCTAAAATTTTAATTCATTTTATAGGTGTCTGTTGGATAATACATTAAACTGCGTTTACTCTTAAAATTTTATATTACAAGCACTTATAAATTACTTAAAATTTCATTTTAATCCTTGTTTTTCATATTACATTAATTTATTCTACATTTCATATACATATATTATTTTCATATTACTCAGTTTTTTTTAAAACTGCATTTTCATATTTGACATGTTTTCCCATTACAGAAAAAAAGTAAGTGCAAAAATTCTATAGAAAAGCTTTTATGTTATTACTTGTTTAATGTAAACATTTCATAAGCCTTTCTATGGATTGCAAACACATAAATGTGATTTAAAACGGTTTATTATTTTTATTTAGTTGGAAACATTGCTAAGGTGCTAAAGCACTTTTAATTTAATCTTCATATATCGAATGCTTATTTTAAAAGTTAAGGTTTATAAAAATTTAAAAACAGAGATGACTTTTTATTCTGTAAAAGTATTTTTCATTTTTATTCAGACTTTGTTAATAATTTTAAACGTCTACACATTTCAATTCAATTCTTTTGAATTATTTTTTATTTAATTTTCCAAATTTCACTATTACTGTAGCATTTTCTCTTAATTAAATATATTTTCTTCACAAAACCATTTAATAATGTATGAAAAATTTACTATATATAAAAAATGCAAATGGAAATTTCGTTCTGGCTGCTTATCACTCGAGTTCTGCTTAATGGTTTTTGATACGACTTGCACTGTTAGTTAGATAATTTTGCAAGGAAGGTTATAATATATAACATATTGTTTTAGGCTTGCTTGTTATAGAATTATAGGGGAAAGTTCAGTAATTATGTTAACCCGATTATGAAAGATTAGACTTTTTGAAAGATTATGCTAAATAGATTTTGATGGAACTTGCACTGTTAGATAAATTTCAGGGACATATGTAACATATCGTTCACCGTTGGTTAGTTATAGAATTATGGGGGAAAGTTCTATAATTATAACCCGAATATGAAAGATTAGCGTTTTTAAAAAGTTCTACTCGACGAATTTTGATGAGACTTGTATTGTTAATTACATAATTTTTCAGGGATGATTTTGATATATTGCATATCATTCTGTCTTCCTTTAACAAAACCATCTGTAAATGATCAACTAAAACAGTTGGTACTTAATAGCCCAAATTTTGTCTGACACATAAGAAAATAAAATAGTGTAATATTGTTCGTATCGTTTTTCAGCAATGCGGAAGGACTTTCCAGGCATATGTATCTATTGATTTAAATTGCAAGATCAAATTCACTGTTATAATTCATTTGATTGAAGATTCATTTTGGTGAAACAGACGAGGGTAGCGTGTGCAGCCTGCTAGTTTATTATAAAATAATAGACAAATAAATAAAAGTAGTTCAAAGTGTGCCAAATCCCCGTAACATACAATTTATTCAGAATCTTTCATTTTATACTTTCAATGATGCTATTCATAGAGCTAGTCAAAATATAACTAGTCTGTATTGCAACACTTTATCATATTTAATGCAAATAAATCTGATGGTTAAGAATCTCATTTTCCAATTTATTTGATATTTGTTAATAATTATTTTCTTGAATTTTTTTGTTTTTAATGTCATCTTATTGTATTTCGCTTTTTATTCTGCATTTTTAATTTGAATATATTTTCAGTAAATTGTCTATCAAAATATCATTTGATATTTTCAATAAATATGGGCTAATTTATTTCTGATATTATTGAAAAATATATATTGCATATATAGGGAGATAGATAGTAGAAAGTATATAATTTTCAATTTTAATGTAAAATTCAATCAATTCATTATTTATTGTTATTTTATGACGTCAGAATGCTCATACTATATATATTTGTAAACTCTATAATTTATATAGATATTGAGATAAATTCACCATTTTCACTGCTATTGTTCCAGGTTTTGAAGATAATTGTATAAGAAAATGGCCCCATAAAAGCAATGCTCAACATTTTCGAAGAAAGCAAATACTTTTATGGTTTTTGAAAAATGAATGGCCATAAAGCTAGTTTTGATATTTACTGTTCCACGTGATATGAATACAACGAGAGGATGCATAAAATTTTAGCAAGAGATTATACATAGAATATATTTTCAGAATGTATTTTTCGCTCTGATCTAGCTAGTTCCTTGCGTTATGATTCATAACACAAAAAACATAATCTGAGAACGATGTTCGTCGAATATCGTGGTATTTTAAGAAAATATTCAACCAAATATAATACTATTATATTTACAATCAATATAGTGAAATTATCTGCTCTATATACCGGGTGTTTGAAAATAGATCATAATGACAATTATCTCTTTAGGGGGGAAATCAAACCACTTAAACCACTGATCCTAGAAACACACTTCCAATTACAAAACGTATACACATAATGAATACGTTTTAATTGCTATTACGATAGCAATGCTAAAATTAACTTAATATTATAAAGGTAACATAACATAGTTACCTTAACTTTGCTTAGAGTGTCACTACCTTTAGATGAATCTCCACTTTAGACAAAATCACACTACCTAAGTCAAAAACTCTAAAGAATTAGTAATACCAAAGGAAATGAACAACGTACAGTAATGTATCTGATCTCTTCCTTTGTTCCTTAAAATCTCGGCTAACATTACAATAGTCACTGAAATTTTCGAGGTATTGAGTTCACTAATATTTTCATTTTTACAGTGCAATAAGAGATACGAAAAGGATGGTTAATATGGCCCAAAGTCCATAGTTAGAAAAAGGAACAGTTGAAGGTTTACTTCCATGCCTCTTCCTTCCCATGAGTTAGTTGAAAATCTTACGTACGGGCGATATTTGAAACGGCCTTATCTGTCCTTTCTTTCCTTTTTTAAAGAACTCACGAGTTTCCTCCTCATTATCTTGGCTGGAGATCTCGTGACAGTTTAAACTCCGTCGGGCAACACTGACAGATTACAACAATTCAACAGACAGTTTTAACCCTCTGACTGCCGAGCAAAAGTGGAAATCTGTAATGTTGTTTTCTATGTAATTGTTTAATAACGCTAAAAAAACATGAATTTTCAAACTTGATATAAAAGTAAGCTGCGCCCCAGGCGCCCTGCGCGTCAGATGACCACCGAACCCAAGTCCTGAGGGACTTATATCAGCCAACAGGTTTATCTCCCTGCGACGCTTCGGCCGGTCAGAGGACCGTCACCTACGGACTCTCTAACCTTGAACCCACGTGTCGACGCCGTAGGCCGTTGCGATACGCGGTGAAACCACCGGGAGTCACCGCGAGACACTTGGAGACGGGCCGGCGTCCCGCAACAGCTTCGAAGCTGGAAACCCAAAAGGGAACCAGGCCCTAGGCCTTAAGTCGGGATGTTCCAACCCGTACTTGCTCTACCGCAACTCGAAGGGCGTGAAAACCTACAGAGGTAGTCACGGTTCCCTCTCGTAGTGGATCTTCAAACTTGATATAAAAAACTTAATTACGCATATAAGAACAATACTTGAAAGTGTTAATCATTAATCCATATTTTAAAATTGCGTTACATTTGTAGAATTATACAAATTTAAACAATGCTTCTATTGCAGTGAAACCTACATCATAGTGAACGGATATATCATTTCACGGCGCGGCGGTGAGAAAGTTTTAATGAGAATATTATCGCTGAGAGAGAACCATGTTGGATAAGAAAGGGGTTACTTTACTTTTCGCTGAAAATCACATTTAAAAGAACAAATGTTTTGGACGTATTTTCCGTGATCCTGCTTTTGTAGCTCGTAAAATGCGTGAAAATCGCAATATAGTTTAAATCATGAACGATTCTTATCGCACAAATTGCTCGTTTTGACCATGTCTTCGTTTTAGCCGTGCTTGTATTAAACGAGATCGACTATATTTATTTATATCTACGTCAAAAATTTCCATTAATGAACACGAAAACTATTTTTAAAAGTTTTATAACATACATTTTAACCCTTAATTGCATAGTGATGTAAATTTCTATCACTGTTTATTTAACTTTTAATAAATAAATCAACTTCTTCGCCACCACTATATTTATATAGAAATATTAATCCAGCAAATTTCCCGTGAACTATGTTGCTCAACAAAGTTAAAAATATATCTTAAAATTTGTATTTGTTATAGTTAAGGCAAAGATGTAGAGTTAGCATTAATGAATGATCGAATTTTGAAATGATTTTTTTTTTCAAAACAACTATACTTATTATAATAAGTCATATATGAAAATAATGAAAAACAAAAAGTTCTTTTTTCACCTACAAATGTTCGCTGAACTTTTCAAAAGGCGACATATAACACTGGACAATAAATTTGAACTTTTGCTCCGTACCAAAACAAAAATTTTGTATCTTATTTCGTTTGTTTTTGTGCCGATTCTGAATCTAGTTTTAGATTTTCTCCAGTACGTGAAGTTTTATAGATATTTGCATATTTTGATTTATGCAATTTTGGGGATTTTTGTACATTTATATGCAAATTTAAGGATTAAAGGATTATCAGACTTTTTTTTTTGTTTTATGTTATGATTACTGTCAAGTTTACTTTATAAAAAGATGTATCTGAGATTATACTGACATGTGACCGTGAAATATTGTGCCTAATTTACATATTTTTCATTTTATTCTAATAATGTTTCTTGACATCCAAATATTTCTGCCACATGAGTGCGTTAATATGTTTCTAATCCAGTATTTTATGCCGTTTTCAAATCTGGTACCCGTTTGCTTCTATCATGTCCAGTTTTTGAAAAAAGTTAAATAAAAAAATTTCAAGATCACTATATATGATACAACATGTTCCGCACACACTTTATTTGCACTTTATGCGAAAGATACTACAATTCTGGCAGGCAACACTGATAAAGATCAACGACACTCACAAATTCAGTTGCACATACTCTTATTTGAAAACTTTTTTGCTAAATGGAGGATTAAAGTCAAGTCTAATAAATCTACCGGAGAGAAAAGGTATTTTACCATTGTCCCTGAACTTAAATAGCTCATTAGTGGATTTTGCTCGGGAGGTAAAATATATCTGGTTGTGTTTACATGACGCAAGCACATCGAATATACCGTCCGTGAATTTTACATAGCCAAATCTTGTTCACCTGATGTATAGTGGTGAAATGAGTACGGCAAACAAACTTCTGTTATATAAAACGATACTGAAACCAAAACTTCTCATCTGTGCTCCGATCTACGGTTTTGCAGCAAATTCCAACATCCAAAAAATCGAGGTTGTTCAGAATACAATTCTAAGTGGTATCAGGAGAGCCCCCTGGTATTTCAGAAACTCTTACATGACGCAAGCACATCGAATATAGCGACCGTGAATTTTACAAAGCCAAATCTTGTTCACCTGATTTATAGTAGTGAAATGAGTACGGCAAACAAACTGTTGTTATATAAAATGATACTGAAACCAAAACTTTTCTACTAGGCTCCGATCTAGGATTGTGCAGCAAGTTCCAACATCCAAAAAATCGAGGTTGTTCAGAATACAATTCTAAATGGTATCATGAAAGCCCCTGGTATTTCAGAAATCAAACCATTCAAAATGACCTTAAAATGAATCCTATCCAAAAATTTATTAAAAATAATGCAATAAACTTTTTTCATAAAATTCATTATATTCCTATTCCTGAACTGTTCAATCTTTCTGATTATGATGGAAGGCCAAATTATAGGCGGCCTCGTGCTGTCAACCACAACCCGGAAGTTATTAAACCCTAACCTCATTCTCTTGTTTCTTCCGTAACCTATTGCTAGGGCTGAGTGCCTTCGTGGGACTTTGTATATATATTTTTTGTATATACCATTTTCCTTTCTGATTAATTTTTAACTGTAAATATTTTTCAACATTAAAGAAGTGAGTATAAAACGTCACAAATTTACTGAATGGTGTATACAAATGAAAAGTTTTATACATACATTAATATTAAAAATATCGACGTTTCGACCACCTTCTATTGTCATCTTCAGGAAAAAAAATTTATATTGCTTTTAAAGTTTCAAATTAATTATATTAATAATATTAATTTATTCATTAAAATAATTTATTAATTAAAATAATTTATTAATTATATTAATTGCATTTATTATATATAATTAACTATAGGAAATTATATTAATGTATGTATAAAATTTTAAATTTGTATGCACCATTCAGTAATTTTGTGACGTTTTATACTCACTTCTTTAATGTTGTAATGTTTCATGGTGTAATCGTCCAGCATTTATATTGTAAATATTTTGTAGGCTTTTTTTTACAATTTATATTTATATATCATTAATTTAATATAATTCATACTTTATTTATTTCTGGCCGAAAGGGGACTTTTCATTGTTTCTTTTCCTTTTTTTCTATTCTTGGGCCAATTTAAATTTTTTTCAGCGTGATTGTTGTTCTGGACTTTGGCTACGGTCATAAATCAAAGATATTTATTTTTCTTACTAGAGATGCGGATACCATGGTTCCAGGCACTCTGAGTAATGATCTCGTTCCAAGTTCCATGAATGTCTCATTTAATAGTAAGACACTTTTTTATAGTCTGAGCGTAAATTTCTTGCCAACTCGGAAGCCCCTCAAAGCGAATCACATTATTTTAGTTTAATATAATCTAGAAGTATTGCTTAAGTATAGAAAATAGAGTGCTCTTATATAAAAACCGTATCAGATCTATAGTAACTTATTCTTGTTTCTCCTGGGTTTATGATTCTAATGCACAGATGGAAATAATTTATGCTCTCCGAAAAAAAAAATTATTAGGAGGACTTATGATGTTGACTTGCAAATAAAGAACAAAGATAATGAAATAGTTTCAACCTACTTATAGATTTTATCATTAAATTACATGCAAAATTCCTACAACAGAATTGATCAGGATAAGCAATCCCCATTGCGAACTAGCAAATTATGGCCCTAGAAATACTGCTAAAAAACCTAGAAACATTCTCAATAGGTAACTTCCATTACCCTCCTCAATGTTCTATTGTTTTTTATTATTTTCAAAATTACCTGCATACTCGTCAAGTTTTTAACTTGCTAGCTTCTGTGCAGAGAATTTGTCTTTATCTATCTCTCTCTCTCTTTTATAATTTCTTTAATTTACTTAGTTCTTTGCCTAGTGTACCTTTACAAAAATAATTTAAATCTATAAATTGTTTAGCTGTAATTTAATTTACTGTTAATGTTTTTCTCATATCATATTGCTGCAAGCTGGCAGTCAAAAAGAGAAAAAGAAGTATTTAGTCTCATATTTCTTTCCATAGTTTTTGGCATAAATATTTATCACTATTAACTCTCTAATTTACTTTTTAATACTTTTTCTTCTATAAATAAGCATAAAGAACTTTTGTCATTAGTAACTGGAAAAAGAAGCGTTAATTTCCGTGTTTTCTCGATCGCCAAGACGTTTAATTGCAACATTTCAACTACATTTCGAACAAAGCGATGGGAGTTGGGATTTCCGAAATTCAGCTAGAATGTATATATATATAATTTCCCGCACGGAGACAAATTATTCTTTCCTTGTTAATGTATTTTATTTACTTTTAAGTATATTTTATCTAGTATTTTTTTACTGTCCTTAAATTCCTATTTTACTACTTTAATTATGTAAAAAATATTTATTTATTTATTTTATTTTTTTATTTTTTTTTAATTATTTCCAATTCACTTTATAATTTTTAACTTCCGTTTTAGACCATTTCATCCCTATTTAGTGTTACTGTTTCACGCCCAATTTTAGTCGGCTATACTGATTTATATTAAATTGTCGTTGTCATCGTTTAATTTAATCTCAATATAATTTTGCGAATATAGTGATGTAATCATGCTGTGCATATAAAGAATAATTTATTTAAGATAATCACAATAAATCCAACGCAAGTGAAAAGTTAGCCAGGGATCTAATCTGGATCTACAGCGCGCCGTGCTGTTGCTATAACCACTTGGCGATATCTTAGCCCGGCAATTTAACAAGATACTGGTTCGAGACCTGGCCCTGGCTATTTTTTTCCCTTGTGTTATGTTTATTGTATTAAATTGTGATTATCTGAAATAAATTGTTCTTTAATTGTACCTTTAATGATTTCAGACATTAATTTATATTCTTTAATAATCATGCTGCTTACTGCTTAAAAGATAACAAAACATAAAAATCTTGCAAACGTTGCTTAGAAGAAAGTAAGTACCGTTTTGAAAAAAAAAAAAAAAAAAAAAACATTTTTTAAGCCAATTTTATTTTTACATGAAAGAGCATACCTTAACCCAGAGTTGCCAAGTCTCCGGATTTTTGAACACCAGTAATTTTTTAGAGAAAAGGTTGTTCTTTTAAATCGCAAAATGCTCCGATTAAAGAAAACTACATTTTCTGTACTAAATTACTGGTATCCAAAAAGCCGGAGACTTGGCAAGTCTGCCTTAACCCTTTCAGTGCGGAATTTTTTTTGGAAGGTTAATGCCCTGTGCAGAATATTTTGACCAACAAAGCGATTTATTCAAAAACAACAGGAAACTCTGTGAACCCCTAGGCGACTTTTGTCGACGCTTAATGTAATCTACAGCACCCAACTCCTAGATGTCGACATTAGTCGACTCCCGCACTCGGACCCTTATGTCGACTTTTGTCGACTCTCGCACTAAAAGGGTTAAACTATTTTTCCACGTAATTTACGCCAATATTAAAACACTTATCGTAGTGGGTGATCAGCTTATCTATACCTTCTTCATAGAAACTTCCCGCCAGTGACGACTGCCATCAATCCAAACAGTTCGTGAAATTTGTCTGAAAGCGTTGTCATTGTAAAACGTCTGTTCTCATTGATTTTTTCATCAATTTTCCTTACGAGATCATCGTTGACAACAGATGACCGACCACTCCGAGCTTCATCGTGGACATTTGATCGACCTTCATTAAACTTTCTAAACCACTTTCTCACCATTCTATCAGTCATCGCGTTTTCACAGTAAATATCTTTAACCTGACGATAAATTTCGGCCGGTTTCACATTCATTGCGTTCTAAAATCGAATAACATCAAGGATCTCATAGTCTGCGGGATCAGTAATTGTCTTAAACATTTTAAATGTACACAGAAAACTGAAAACACAACGTAAAGCAGCGAAAATGGCGTCAGTTGAGAGCCAGTGAACAAGGAAAACTAGCGCGCATTCGCGGAACGTCCACCACAGCGCTTCGGCGGCGCTAGAATGAAACGGTACTTACTTTCCGAATGCACCTTGCATATACTAAAAGTAGTTAGTTAGGGATTGATTGAGATTTTCAGAGCATATATAATAATACATTTTTCACATACTTGACAAGAAACTCTCGACTTAAATAACCATTTCGATGCAGCGAAAACATTCAACCTCTATTATCATTTCCTTATTCTTTAATGACTTTTCCTTTTCCTTTTAAATATTGATTTTCAATCTGTGATATTATAGTCAAAGATTACATTTATCGATTACCAGATAAGAAAAATTAGAATCTGCATGAAAATTAAAACGTACATATGCAGTGTGTTTTCATCTTTTAAATGTAAAATCAGAATAAAATTAAATGAAAAAAAAAAAATTAATATTATCATTATTATTCTATGAATCTTTTTGAAAAAGTTATTCTGAAAGAAAACAAAACAAGACACTGTTTTTGCAAAAGATACGCTATATATCTGTATTTTTTATCACAGAATTTTAAACATGAAATATATAAACTTCTGTCACTATTCCCATATTCTTCAAAATCAAATTTTAAGTCTCGCACAGAACGTTGAAGAATGTTTAATCTGTGGTATTACAGTAAAATGATATGGTGTAAAATTTATCATATAAGTTATGAATATCTTTTAAAAAATGCCTTATCTGATTAAAAATTAAATAAAAAATAACTGTGTCTGGTATCAGTTTGGTGCATAACAATTTTCCAATATTTTTCAATTTAGCAATGACACATTTTTATTTTTTATAAATACTAAAGATGGTATCAACATTTCTCAAATATCAATGAATACCCTTTTTTTTCTTTCCCGCTTTCCTGTTTGCACGGAAATGGGGGGATTTTTTTTCATCTGTGATACTTAGTAAAGGATATTGCAGTAATTGTGAAATGACTTCAAGCCCTTCGCAATGGTCGCTTTAAAATGAAATTTTTTTTGTAATTAATTTCATATCAAAGGCTTAATATTATTTTTTTTACAACAGAAAAATGAGTTTCAGTAAATTTCTTCCGGAATTCATTTTTAATTGAAAAAGCATGTTCCACTATATGGCTATTACAAATGTAAATGAAATTAAATGTGCGAAATTTTTGTGGAACTTCCGCATAACACAGAGTAAGAATTACTTTTATTCGAATACCCTTTAAATCTGAAAAAAAGTTATTATGTCCAACTTACCCTATAGAAGTTGAACGAAGACAAGAGCATGCTTTAAAATATAAATTCAATATACTGTTGTCAGATGAAATACTTTTTTCTATTTTGAACAGTTTGTCATACTTTGCATTCAATTTTATTTCAATATTTTTCTAAAATATCGCATTAATGGCTAATATCAAACTTGAAGTGCTAGGTAAATGAGAAAATGTTTAATATTTCTATCGATGTCTTGTAATTCAAATTCTAGAATACACAGTCAATATATCTTTTGGAACTTAATAAACAATTAACTTAAAATTGATTGAAATTCAATGTATACCTTTAATAACCCTAATAAAAATGGGATATCAGCTATTTGTTATCTGCCAAAGTTTTTAAAGCATATGAGTTTTTTTAATTTTTGAAACATTTATTTACCTTTATGCTATGTACTTTACACTCTTTATTGGATTAACATTATATTTTATCCTAATGTTCTGTAATTAATATTAAATGCGTGTTGTTTTCAAAATTTTACATTCTTTTTTCTAAAATCTATGAACGTGTTGTATTTTAAATACATCTGTAATAATAAAAAAGTTTGACTGTTTAACGCATATTTGCAAATAATTATCTTCAGTAAAATTCTACAATGTCATTTAGAATGGTACAAAAAGGAATAAATAATAAATAAAGAATATAATAAAGAATCTTATATAATAAAATAAAATATTAATATAATAAAGAATGTTTCATTTAATTTATATATATATAACAAAAATAATATTATTTGTACTCTTAGAAAAGTTGGTTCACATAAATACTAGTGTGTACTAGAATTACAGAATCTTAAACACAATATTTATTTTACTCAATCTTTCGCCAACGTTCTGAATTTCAAATCTACCGACATTAACTTTTTTCACTACACTGAAAGAAACATTTTTCAAGAGATTGGTTCAATGAAAATATTTAATTGTGTTTCAAATTTAAATTATTTGGGTTTTAATCATTTAGTTTGTTATAAGATAGTAAGTCTGCTTGACATTATATATTTAAGGTTATACATTTTTAAAATTTCACATTTAACTTACTAGAAATCGAAGAGTTTAATTATTATAATACATTATTCTATATTTGACATAAAACACGTCATAAGTTAACGATGTAAAAAAAATATTAAAATGTTCAAGTGTAATACAAAGAAATATATTTTAATCTCTTTCATTATGAAAAAAAAAAAAACTATAAATAATACAAAATTTATTAATACTCACCTTTGCAGTGACGTAGGAAATTAATTCCTTCATCACTCTTCATAATATTTTTTTTTTTTTTTTTTTACAAACAGAGAAATTTCTAAAAATTTCTAATTACGAGAATGTAAATTAACAATTTCTAATTCTATTAACAATTTCTAATTACTAGAATGTCAATTAACAATTTCTAATTACTAGAATGTAAATTAACAATTTCTAATTCTATTAACAATTTCTAATTACTAGAAATTTAAACATAAATATTGATTTTATACCATTGTAGTTTAAAATAAGATGTTATTTATTTGTATGCATTAGTGAAAATGTGTTTTCGTATTCGCTATTATAATTGCTGTGACATTCATGATAATTTTTATGAGAGGCAAATATATCCGTATAAGTTCTTACAATAGTAAAAAACAAATGTATGTCATTAATTAAATATTTTCTTTCACTATAGGACCCACAGTGTTTGGAAGTTTGCCAAAGCTAATGTTATGAATTACTGTTTCAATCAAAGTTGATAGGAATAATTAAATATTCACATAAATGAGAAACATATCATAGTTTTCATGACATTACTCATTTTTCTAAGATAAAAAAAAATACTTATTATTATAATAAGATTTTAAGGTATCCTTATATTATTAATAAATTTATATTTATTTATTGTGATATATTTTTTTAATCAAAATGATAGACACTATCCTTGCGTGGTAATTACTTAAAAAAGTGTCTCACAATGACTGAAAATTGTAAATATCGTGAAAAGGTTCTGATAAATATTCATAAATCCAATATAACGTGTGTAGATAAGCAAGGATTTTTTAAATTATAATTTCAAGCAAAGATACTAATAATAGAAGCATTACATAATCAGAAAATATTTAAAAAATCAAAGCAATTTCCAAATTCAGGACTAAACTTATTGGTTTATTATAATAAAATGGCAGAGATTTTAATATTTCTTTTCTATAGTCAGAGACTGATTTTCATTTTGCAACTATCCACTTAAAAGAATATTGCATAGTCAATTTCTTTTTCTAACACATTTTTTCAAATTAGTAAACGACTGAAATAAAACAGTAAATATCTCTAGAAATATTTTAACGTGCTTTAATCACATTTTAGAATAAAACGATTTTTACAACGAGAAAGGTTTATTGAGATACTTTACGAGTTATTCATTCGATGAATAACTCATAAAGTAAAGTATCACTTAACTTAGAATATTTATACATAATTTCTTTTTTCTTCTCAGCTCTTTAACTTTCGGAAAATTTGAAGTTATTTCCTGAAAGATCTTTTGCCTGTACCGAAAATGGGAAAATACTGTTCGATATCATAGTCTCTGAATTAAAGTACCTGCCCATTTCTTCCGCTTGTGAACGAAACTCAGCTGCGAAATGTGTGTTAGAAAGTAGCCACTTCTGGTTTCAGAACAGGCTTAAATGATATTTCGCCAATTAAATCGATTTTAAGTATAAAGCATTCTTACTGATTATAATTGTTTTTCAGATTAATACACTGCAGTTCAGAAGCGAAATATTATTTTTTAAGTTAGCGTTATTTTTTTCAATGTGTTTATCCGATGCTGATTTTATCTGTTACTGATATTTGATTCGTGTAAGATTATTTAAACAAAAAATACGAATGACGTAGTACTGTTTGCAATTTGAATTAACCATGATATGCGTCAATTAAAAATTATATTTATAGCCACTGAGTTTTCAAATGTGTAATGTGTTTCCCAAACATCATTTTCACATTATTAAACAGAGAAGTTTTTTTACTGTATTCTCAATGTGTTGAAAATGTTTCATAATCTATCCTTCACGCATGTTTTTTTTTCTCTTTTGTTTCTATCTATTGGAATCTTCAAATCTATCGGAAACACACAATCTTTAAATAGAGGGTTTTTTTTTCTTTTGTCAAAAGTTAAATTCATAGACTATTTGCATGTTTATTCATTTAAATACTTTAAATAAACAAAAAAAATTATCTATAAAATCTTATAACTAAATGAAACTAAATTTAGTTAAGGTCACGAACGGAAAGGAATATAAACACAATGCTGAAATAAAATGTTTAAAAAAATCATTGGCAGTAATTTGAAAAAAAAATGGCTTTTTCTTCCAAAAAATATTTTCTTGCTGTTACATTTTTTTACATATCCTTTTCCATTAGTAACACTTCTTTTTGAAAATATTTATGAGAAAAAATAGGCAAGTTTCAAAAACATGCTTTAGTTGATTACATTAACTGATTTTTTTCTTTTGCCTTCGGTACATTATTAAATTAACAAATGACCGCGTAATCTTATTAGAATGTATCGTTGTATAAGAACATCAGCTATATTTTTTTGAAAAAGTAAATTGCATCATGGAACAAATGAGACATCGCCAGAGATCATTTACTTCAGTTTTTATAATTCATTGTATTTTAAGCATTATAATAGTAACGGAAAACACTTAGTATTTTACGCTTCGTTTGAGGCAATTGTGTGTATGTTCGTAAAATCACGAAAAATAGTCTGTTTTTAATTAGCAACTTTTAATGTAGTAAATAACAATATTTAATATTATTAACAAGTACTTAAAAATTATATATTTTTTCTTACGAAATTTTAATGAAATGATACTTTTGTAAAAAGAAAAAAAAAATGAAAAACAAAACAACAAAAACAACTTACATAAAATTAAATACATTGGAATATTTTATGTTTTCGAAAGGTATGCATACATCTTTCACATTGTGAATTGCTGCGTTTCAAAGAAAATACAATCGAAGCCGGTTAAGACACACCTTAGGGGACTAGACAAAAGTTGCGTATTAAGCGGGATCGCGTATTAAACGTGATTTGTATAACGTTGCAAGAATTAAATTTATTTACACAAATAATGAACTTTAGAGTTTCTGTTATATTTTTAGGGTCTAAAATAGTGTCTTTTACGCTTATTAAGATAAAAATTTAACTGTATGGCTGTTTAATTTATTGTGTGTTTCAACTACCAACTCAAAAATAACTGAAAAAAATATGAATTCATGAATGACATTAACGTCATTTCCACAACCAACGTCACAACCAACAATTTAACAATAAAAATAATTTGCCTACTAGAAGAAAATTTGTCAAAACTGGACACCCACGATCAGAGACGACTTGACTCGATGAATCTGGTGGTGCAAGCAACTCACTGAACATGATTAAAACAGAAGAAGACAGAAATAAAAAGAAAGTAACGCAGTAATAGAACTGAAAAAGAAAAAAAAAACATTTCCATTTTTCTTCAAACACGTTTAAAAACACACAGTATAATGCAGGTTAATTTGCTATTGTGTACGAGAGGAAAAAATAAAATTTGTCAACATATACGGCGCAAAGAAAGAAGAATAAATAACAAAAAGTGGCGAAATTTCGTCTATATTTTTCCACTTCCGTAAAAGCAGTCATGAAGCGAGAGACAATGAATATTTGGATGCAGCATCAAAACAGAGTTCCAGTGTTGCTAATTTAGCGATTTATTTTTTATTTAAATAGCTACCGCTATTTTCGATTAGTAATATTAACTTAAATAATCTGTCATTAAAAAATCCGAATTACCACTATTTCCGAATAAGCTAGTCGGAAATAGTGGCAAATATCTGAATCACAAAACAGGCAACACTGGAGAAGAGAGAAGGAATTTGGCGATATTTTTTTTTTCTTATAGAAAGTAGATAGTTTTATGGGTATGGATAGTATATTTTCTTATGCAAAGCGGTATAATGGAAAAGTACCGAAAGAGTTTATAAAATATGAGAAACTTTTTATTTCTTATACATCGATGAAGATAACAGGTCATCCCATTTATCGACTGATTTTAAATTTTGAAATTTCACGAAATATTAAAGTTGACATTAAAAATTATAGTTTAAGAAAAGATGACATTATTAATATATTTTCTTAAACTTCTCTTTTATGGAATAGTTGATAACGTTTTATTAATATTTTTATATTATTTTTATACAAGTAGTTAACTTTAGTGAACAAAGTTTTCATTATTATAGTTATCATCGTTACCTTAAATTTTAATTATTACACTAATATACTAGCTATATCACAGTAAAATTATAATTATCACATATTTGTAATTACCACACTTTTAATTATTATACAAACTTATGAACATGGGAAAACGATAATTGTTATCACAAAAGACTAAAAAAATTGGATGTTTCGGTTATTCTTTAGCAGTGACATTATGATGAACGTAACTCATAATGGGCGTATAAAAAAAGTCCTTCCGGCCTGTACCGGGAGGAAAAGGTAGCTTTCCTATATCTCCGTTTTAAAATTTTAGCTAATGTTACACGAAAACAGCAAGTTAAAATGCAAAGAAAACGTTTACAAAAGATTCGTTAATACTGAATTTCAATAAGAAATTCGCCAAATTATTGAGCAATAGCCAAATTGGCTTCATTTATGAAGACTTATTTTGGTCACCAAATTTGGCGATATTTCGCCAAATGTCGCCAAGTTTGCCGAGAATTTGGCGCTAACGGATACGAATATATAGTTTTATGCGTATGATTGGGAAAATTATTACAACAATGAAAATGTGCTGTCTTGTTTCAAAATGTCAGCCACCCTAGAATTTCAAACTGCTCTAACTCAGCCATTTTTTAAGATAGAGGTAAACCAAAAAATGCTCTGGAATCCTCGTATCAAGACCTAACACAAAATTAAAAAAATAAATTTGAATTTTTAACTTTTTTGTATATTTATTTTAGTTTTAAAATTTTAAGTGGCCGCCACTTATAAATTAATCGTTGGAATTTTGTAATGTGCTATCTTGTTTCAAAATGTCTGCCACCCTAGAATTTCAAACTGCTGTATCTCACTCAGCCGTTTTTTAAGATAGAGGTAAAACAAAAAATGCTCCGGAATCCTTGTATCAAGGCCTAACATGTAAGTATAAAATAAATTTGAATTTTTAACTTTTTTGTACATTTATTTTAGTTTTAAATTTTTAAATGACCGCCATCTTGAAACAAGATGGCGGACAAAGCTGGCCAACGAACTCGGTCGAGACATTGAGGTACTTTTAGGTAGCTTTCAATACTAAAAAGTATAAAGCTACCTATTGCAGCCGTTCGGAGGAAAGCAGTTCCGGAATTCGATATATTTTCACCGATCATGGCCCCCGACCCCAAAACCACCCTCCGTTCAAATGTTGATTTATAAATGATGATTTATATATTTATATAAATGATGATTATTATAAATGATGATTTATAAATTTTTCATAAATGAAGCCAACTTGGCTATTGCTCAATAATTTGGCGAATTTCTTATTCAAATTCAGTATTAACGAATATTTTGTAAACGTTTCTTTGCATTTTAACTTGCTGTTTTCGACAATATAATAAAATATAACACCTTGTAATAGTATATTACTTTTAAATGCTAAAGGTGTAAAATTAACAACTATAATATAAATTAAAATAACTTTTATTAGTTCTTTTACATGTTTCGACTCTTCTGAGTCATTTTCAAAAACAAAATGAGAATATTCTAAAGCTGCACGGGCTTTGAAGTTATTATTTACACGTACTTTAAAAAAAAAACAAAAAAAATCGTAAATAAATTGCGTTTAATTGCAGAAAAAAAGAGCATATAGCTGATATTAAATACAATAGAAAAACTACAGCCCTAGCAAGATTATATCAAGAAGAAACCATCCAAATAAATTTCAATGAAAGTAAAATAATATTTCCCTCCAGTCTACACTATCCATCCATAATAAGAGAAACCATAGAGATACTCAAGCGCAAAAATACAATATGTAACGATGCGGCATCTTTTAATTTACCGAAACTGTGGCTAGAATTACGCCATGCTCAAAGATATGGAAATAAACAATCAAGTAAAAAAGAAATAATAGATAACGTGCGTTTTTTTTTTTTTTTTTTTTTTTTTTTTTTTTTTTTTTTTTTTTTAAGTACATGTAAATAATAACTTCAAAGCCCGTGCAGCTTTAGAATATTCTCATTTTCTTTTTGAAAATGACTCAGAAGAGTCGAAACATGTAAAACAACTAATAAAAGTTATTTTAATTTATATTATAGTTGTTAATTTTACACCTTTAGCATTTAAAAGTAATATACTATTGCTGTTTTCGTGTAACATTAGCTAAAATTTTAAAACGAAGATATAGGGAAGCTACCTTTTCCTCCCGGTACAGGCCGGAAGGACTTTTTTGTATTGAAAGCTACCTAAAAGTATAAAGCTACCTATTGCAGCCGTTCGGAGGAAAGCAATTCCGGAAAATTTTGGTATATTTTCACCGATCAAGACCCCCAGACCCCAAAACCACCCTCCTAAAATGTTGATTTATATATATATATATATATATATATATATATATGACCTATGTCATACGATAACGCCAGTATTTATAAATCGATTTTGATGAAACTAATAGTGTGTATTACGGTCACTAATGTCTCGACCGAGTTCGTTGGCCAGCTTTGTCCGCCATCTTGTTTCAAGATGGCGGTCATTAAAAAATATAAACTAAAATAAATGTACAAAAAAGTTAAAAATTCAAATTTATTTTATATTTACATGTTAGGCCTTGATACAAGGCTTCCGGAGCATTTTTTGTTTTACCTCTATCTTAAAAAACGGCTGAGTGAGATACAGCAGTTTGAAATTCTAGGGTGGCAGACATTTTGAAACAAGATAGCACATTACAAAATTCCAATGATTAATTTATAAGTTTTAGTGAACGCGACTTCTCGCTATTATCTTTCATTGTTGTAATCATTTTCCCAATCATACGCATAAAACTATATATTCATATCCGTTAGCGCCAAAATATCGCCAAACTTGGCGACATTTGGCGAAATATCGCCAAATTTGGCGATCGAAATAGGTTTTCATAAATGAAGCCAATTTGGCTATAGCTCAATAATTTGGCGAATTTCTTATTCAAATTCAATATTAACGAATCTTTTGTAAACGGTGTCTTTGCATTTTTGGTTGCTGTTTTCAAGTAACATTAGCTACAATTTTAAAACGAAGATATAGGAAAGCTACCTTTTCCTCCCGGTACCGGCCGGGAGGACTTTTTTGTATTAAAAGCTACCTAATAACGTTCAATTTACAAATATCAAAATTCCATTTGCAATTTATTTACACACAGTATTTGGCGTGAAATGCAAGAACAAATTGGTGATAATTAGAAAATTCCGCGAAATGGACGATATTCAAGGGACGTCACTGTAGGAATAGCACGGCGGGTAGCGCGTTAGCTAACGCATTGCATCACTTGATGCAGCATAAAAACAGATAATTCAATGCATAAAATACGTGAGATTTAGTTTGTACGAATTATTAATTGATAAATACGTATAAACTTATTAATTAAAATTAACAATTTTAATTTCGTAAATTAAAGGGAAATATGTATAAATTGCCTTAGGATACAGAAAATAATTCATGTATAACCTATACCTGTTTCTGAAAAGGTCTAAAACTCGATGTAAAGATAAAATATTAGGTTCGCGGTTGTGACTGTTATTCACAAGTAGACGAATTTTTGTAGCTTCGAATCCTAAAGATGAATACAGCCTATTTCCGTTGAAACGCGATAGCAGAATAATCGTATCGTATGTTAACCCATATATTGAGTTACATTTCGGATTGGTTAAAAAATTTTGAAAATATCAGAACAAAAGATTATGAAATTACGCATTAAAGATTATTCACTACATAAGTGATGTGTAATGCAAAAACTGTAATCAAAAAATCACTTTTTTTTCCTTCATCGTTTTATTTAATTTTTTCAAATACTTTCCTAAATAATTTCTTTCTACAGAGTTATTCAGTCACAGTTTAATGAGTTAAATCTCAACCTCTATTCTTTCCGACTAATTTGCATTTGACATTTAGCCAATTGACGTAGCTAATTTCTTTCCTAAATCTTTTCCTTCATTTGATAAAATATTTAAATTAACCGTAAATCTGTTGCTAAAAAAGTTTTTCGTTTCTTTTCATTTTGTGAATAAATTTGATCGTAATAAGGATTTTTTTTTTCAATAGAAATGAATATAGCAATTTCAAAACAATATAAACAACAAAGATGTTAGAAAAGTTAGGAGAATTTTCCGATACTTCTTGAAATCAATGAAAATTATTTTTATTATCTGCATAATAGTTTTCTTATAGTAACATTTTTTTTTCATTTGTGAAATTTTACTCTGTGTTAGATCTTATATTAGAAACTGGAAATCAAAAGTGGTAATTAAAAAATTAGTTATTTTCTTATTATTTACATTTTAAAGTAAGTACTTTGAAAGTAATTTCTATTTTTAGTTTTAAATTCATTTAAACTTGGTATAGTGTCTCCGTGAGGATTCATACAGAAAACGTATTACATACAGAACGAAACTATAACAAAAATATAAAATGATAACGTTAGCATTTTCTCAGGAATCACAAAATATTACTTAAATTGGTCGAACTTATAACAGTGTAACGCTATAATGAGTTTTGACTGTAATGTGTTCGTATGAAATCCATTTCCTGTTATTACAGGCACATTAATATGGATTACTATTGAGAACAATATTATTATTGCTTCTCGTACTTTAAAAGATAAGAAGAAAATACAGTGAAATCAATATATTGGGTGATTCAAAATACAGGTTATGTCGATTATCTCTTAAGATGCTGATAACAGAAACATTCTTTGAATTACAAAAGTATAGAAATCAAATATAGCTTCTAGATATGAAATCTGTTTTACAAGATAATGTAAACATATTAAAATACATTATTTCTTTATTTATATGGTCGTTTTGTCTCATAATTTATAACTCATAATTAGCAACAATGTCTTCTTGCTTTGGCTAGTTAAACAATACGAATTCCCGTTTCACTTTGCTTAATAGCGAACAACCAACTTGAGTGAAAAATGTGTCCAGATCGGGGATCGAACCCTTGGTGCGCTATACCAAGATATCTGCGTTCGATGCCCGGTCTGGACACATTTTTCACTCAAGTTGGTTGTACGGTGTTAAACAAAGTGAAAAGAAAATTCACAACCTTTGTAGTTCTATTTAAAGATTTAAGGCGTAGTTTCAATCCTACTGAAAATTTAATTGGAAATTTAAATCAAAATTCCTTTCATTTACAACTAAAACTCAACGAGTTATATGACTTTAAAATCTGTGCAATTTCCGAGTTTTCATCACTAAATAAGGACAGAAGATTTTTTATAGCCGCAAAACTGTGAAATTTTATAAACTTTAATGTAACATAACTTAGTGAGTTTTGATCGTAGAAAAATTGCATTTGTAATGGTTTACTTCCGAGAGCAAGGAAAAAGTGTTTCTAATTATAAAGTATGGGACCCAGGAATCGTATAAAAATTAATTTTCATATTTTACTTGAATCGTATAATTTACATACGAACGTTTTTATTTAAATAGCTACCGCTATTTTCAATTAGTAATATTAAGTTAAAGAATCTTTAATTAAATAAGCCGAATTACCACTATTTCCGAATAAGCTATTCGGAAATAGTGGTAAATATCTGAATTTAAAAAAAATCCCACAAAACAGGCAACACTGGAGAAGAGAGAAGTAATTTGGCGATATTTTTTTCTTATGGAAAGTGGATAGTTTTATGGGTATGGATAGTTTTTTTTTATGCAAAGCGGTATAATGGAAAAGTACCGAAAAAGATTATAAAATATGAGAAACTTTTTATTTCTTATACATCGATGAAGATAACAGGTCATCCCATTTATCGACTGATTTTAATATTTTGAATTTATACGAAATATTAAAGTTGACATTAAAAATTATAGTTTAAGAAAAGATGACATTATTAATATATTTTCTTAAACTTTTCTTTTATGGAATAGTTGATAACGTTTTATTACTATTTTTATATTATTTTTATACAAATACTTAACTTTAGTGAACAAAGTTTTCATTATTATAGTCATCATCGTTATCTTAAATTTTAATTATCACACTAATATACTAACTATATCACACTAAGATTCTAATTATCACATATTTGTAATTACCACACTTTTAATTATTATACAAACTTATGAATATGGGAAAACGATAATTGTTATCACAAAATACTAAAACAAGATGGAAATTGTACGTCAAACGTGACAAATGAGGTGCGTTCGTATTATAGCTAGTTATATAAATATTCAGATATTGATGATTTTTAATTCTGTGAAATGAATTATATCGTCTGTAGATTAGTTTCTGTAATAAAATAAGTATCTCGGTCGCTTGACGAGTTAACTTCGGAAGCTCCTATAACAAGAAAGCACCGATTTTTTTTAAAAAAATTCAAATTTTTTAATAAATATTTTTATTAATATCTCATAAAGTTTTGATTCGATTTTTATAAAATTTGAAACGTCTCGACAAAATTCTGCAAAGATAATATACCTTAAATTTCAAGCCATTCGGTTGGGTAGTTTTTGCGTTGTTAAATGCGGACGGATGGACAGACAGACGGACGGACGGACCAAGCGACGACAATAGGTGCTACGTATTTATATAATTACGAACGCACCTAAAAATTGTATGTTTGGGTTATTCCTTAGCAGTGACATTATGATGAACGTAACTAATAATGGGCGTATACAAAAATAACGTTCAATTTACAAACATCAAAATTCCATTCGCAATTTATTTACACACAGTATTTGGTGTCAAATGCAAGAACAAATTGGTGATAATTTGAAAATTCCGAGAAATTTATGATATTCAAGGGACGTCACTGTAGAAATAGGACGGCGGGTAGCGCGTTAGCTAACGCATTGCATTACTTGATGCAGCACAAATACAGATAATTGTATGCATAAAATACGTGAGATTTATTTTGTACGAATTATTAATTGATAAATACGTATATACTTATTAATTAAAATTAACAATTTTAATTTCGTAATTTAAATGAAATTATGTATAAATTGCCTTAGAATACAGAAAATAATTCATGCACTGTAAAAAATGACCAATGTTTCTTATTTTATGAAAATATACTATAACCACGAACGGAAATATAATATAATCTTCTGAGTTATCCTAAATTACGAACAGCGTGTTCTATTGTCTTTTGAATCCCCAGAAACCAATACATTTCCAAAATTTAAAGAATTATTTATAAAAAAACAAAGTATGTTTCGCTGCCCGTATTTTTCAGAAACGTTTTCGAAGGGGTTTTATAATGTATTAATTAGTGTCCTCAGCCTGGAATACCTGTTTTTCGAATGTCATCCATTTTCAAGTAAACGTTTTCAGCCGCATAAGTTAATTTATACATGAAAGAGTAAAGAAGTAATCTTAATTTTAATGTTATTGTTAAAGCTGTTTATGTTGCATGTCTGTCTGTTAAACATATCTTTTGAGCATGAAAATGTTTACTTGAGAATTGATAGCATTCGAAAAGCAGATATTCCAGGATGAGAACACTAATTAAAACACGATAAAAACCCTTCGGAAACGTTTCTGAAAAATACGGGCAGCGAAAAATACTTTGTTTTTATAAATAATTCTTTAAATTTTGGAAATGTATTGGTTTCTGGGGATTCAAAAGACAATGGAACACGCTATTCGGAAATTCGGGTAACTCAGAAGATTATGTTATATTTTTGTTCGTGGTTATAGTATATTTTCATAAAATAAAAAAACATTGGTCATATTTTACAGTGTGTATAACTTATACCTGATCTGAATAGGTCTAAAACACGATGTAAAGATAAAATATAAGGTTAAACACAGTGCTTTTCAATAGCGCGGTTGTGACTGTTATTCCCAAGAAGACGAACTTTTGTAGCTTCGAATCCAAAAGATGAATATTGTCTATTCCCGTTGGAACGCGAAAGCAGAATAAGCATATGGTATGTTCACCCATAGCTTGTGTTACATTTCGGATTGTTTAAAAAATATTAAAAATATCAAAACAAAAGATTATGAAATTACGTACTAAATATTATTCACTACATAAGTGCAGTGTAATGCAAAAACTGTAATCAAAAAATCACATTTTTCCTTCATCGCTATATTTTATTTTTTTCGAGTACTCTCCTAAATAATTTCTTTCTAAAGAGTTATTCAGTCACAGTCTAATGAGTTAAATCTCAACCTCTATTCTTCCCGACTAATTTGCATTTGGCATTTAGCCAATTGACGTAGCTAATTTCTTTTCTAAATCTTTTCCTTGATTTGATAAAATATTTAAATTAACCGTAAATCTGTTACTCAAAAGGTTTTACGTTTCTTTTCATTTTGTGAATAAATTTGATCGTAATAAGTTTCTTTTTTTTTTCAATAGAAATGTATATAGCAGTTTCAGCAAAATATAAACAATAAAGGAGATAGAAAAGTTAGGAGAATTTTCCGATACTTCGTGAATTCGATGAAATTTATTTTTTATTATCCGCAGAATAGTTTTCGCATACTACCATTTTTTATTTTTTTTTATTTTTATTATTTTTTATTTATTTATTTATTTATTTTTTGCAGTTTTGAAATTTTACTCTGTGTTAGATCTGATATTAGAAACTGGAAATCAAAAGTGATAATTTAAAAATTATTCTTTTGTTATTATTTACTTTTTAAAGTAAGTTATTTCACATTAATTTCTATTTTTATTTTTAAATACTGTCAAACTTGGTATAGTGTTTGTTGAGGATTCATACAGAAAACGTATTACATACAGAATTAAACTATAACAAAAATATAAAATGATAACGTTAACATTTTCTCAGGAATTATAATAATATTACTTTAAATTGATCGAACTTATAACAGTGTAAACATATAATGAATTTTGACGGTAATGGGTTCTTATAAAATTTATTTCCTGTTATTACATCGATAATAATAAGGATTACTATTGGGAACAAGATCTTTATTGCTTCTTGTACTTTAAAACATGGGAAGAAAATACAGTGAAATCAATATACTGGTTGATTCAACACAATGTCGATTGAATGTAGATTATCTCTTAAACTGCTTATAACAGAAACATTCTTCGAATTACAAATAGTATAGAAATCAACTATAGCTTCTAGATATGGAATTTGTTTTACAAGGGAATGTATACATATTAAAATACGAAAGTTCTTTATTGATACGGTCGTTTACTCTTGTAATTTATAACTCAAAATTAGCAACATTTTCTTCATGCTTTGGCAAGTTAAACAATAAAAATGTCTTTCATTTACAATTAAAACTCAACCATTTATGTTATCTTAAAATTTATGAAATTTCCGAGTTTTCAGGCACTAAAAATGGGCGGAAGATTTTTTACAGCCGAAAAACTGTGAAATTTTATAAACTTTAATGTAACATAACTTAGTGAGTTTTGATCGTAGAAAAATGGCATTTGTAATGGTTTACTTCCGAGAGCAAGGAAAAAGTGTTTCTAATTATAAAGTATGGGACCCAGGAATCGTATAAAAATTAATTTTCATGTTTTACTTGGGTCGTTTAATTTATATTTAATAGCATTTTCTTCATGCCCTCACGAGTGAAACAGAACAAATTGCTTTCTACTACTACCAATACGCACCAAGTTATGTTATTTTAGTACTAGAACTATTGTGTTTCTTGTATACCTAGAATTACAGGGGTGGGTCATAGCTGACACATGAGTTTTAGTGATGTTATTCGTGATTTGTATGGGGAGATACAGACACACAATAAGGTTTAATGTTTAATATAGATATTTTTAATTAATGATAATTAAAATTTAGCTTCTAGAAAATTACATAACATGAAAATTAATGATCAGATACCACCAAAGAAAATTTTAATTTCTAATTTCAGAATAGATACTTTTCAGATTTTGACAACTCGTATTTTATGTAAAATGTAATGAACTAAATTCGTGTTAAGGCATTCTATTGTATATCTAGGAAAATTCAAGCAATTTGAAATTTTTATTTTGAAAAAAAAGAAAAAAAGAAGAAAAACATTGATACGTATGAAAAATCCAGTCTTCGGGCATAGATAACTCACCTCGGTAGTTCTAGTGTTAAAATATATGAAGAAATTTCTGAGGTTCTCGACACTAAAAACACACATACGAATGTTTAGTACCGAAATTAATGATTAATAAAATTTAGCTTCTAGAAAATTAAATAACACGAAAATTAATGATCAGATACCATCAAAGAAAATTTAAATTTCTAATTTCAGAATAGATACTTTTTAGATTTTGACAACTTGTATTTTATGTAAAATGTAATGAACTAAATTCGTGGTAAGGCAATATACTCTATATTTAGCAAAATCCAAGCAATTTGAAATTTTTATTCTGAAAAAAAGAAAAGAAAAGAAAAGAATTACATTGATACGTACGAAAAATCATGTCTTCGGGCATAGATGTTTTCGCCTCGGTACTTCTAGTGTTAAAATATATGAAGAAATTTCAGAGGTTCTGGACACTGAAAACACACATACGACTGTTTAGTACCGAAATTAATGATTAATAAACTTTAACTTCTAGAAAATTACATAACATGAAAATTAATGATCAGAAACCATCAAAGAAAATTTAAATTTCTAATTTCAGAATAGATACTTTTTAGATTTTGACAACTCGTATGTTATGTAAAATGTAATGAACTAAATTCGTGTTAAGGCCTTACACTGTACATTCAGGAAAAGTCAAGCAATTTCAAATTTTTATTCTGCAAAACAACAGTGATACTAGCGAAAAATCTTGGGTCATAGGTAGTTCTAGTGTTGAACTATACGAAGAAATTTCGGAGGTTTCCGTCACTAAAATCACACAGACAACTGTTTAGTACCGAAAAGCTCCGGAACTTCCTATGCAATGTATTCAATACATTGGGTGACTTTTGGCCATAGAAGAATGGAATTTTCACTCTTTTGCTTGCCAGAACATGGTGGAAATGTTTTAAAATATAAATTATAAGTCCCAGGAGCCCTATCAAAAAGTTCTTTACTATGTATAGAGCTCTTTGAAAACAAATATCATATCTAAAAGCGACACTATATTTGCACAATTCTTGTAATTGGCAGTATGTTTATAGCATCATCAATTTAACAGGTATTTACCATAACCTACATTTTAAGTCAACCGGTGTACCACTATTGTTCATGTTAGTCTATAACTTTTGTGGTCTATCAGATTCCTTGTAAGTACTAATATGAAACAAACCTGTCGCTTTTTGTAAATATGTTCACAATAATAAGTTTGAATTTTGTATACGTTTCACTCTTTTATTTGCCAGAACATGGAGGAAATGTTTTTAAATACAAATTATAAGACCCAGGAGCCCTATCAAAAATTAAATTATTTTTTTTACTATATATAGAGCCCCTTGCAAACAAATGTCATGTCTAAAAGCGACACTATATTTGCACAATTCTTGTAATTGGCAGTATGTTTCTAGCATCATCAATTTAACAAGTATTTCCATAACCTATCATTTTGAATCAACCGATGTACCACTATCGTTCATATCAGTCTATAACTTTTGTGGTCTATCTGATTCTTTATAAGTACTAACATGAAACAAACCTGTCGCGTTACGTAAATATTTTTACAATAATAATTTGGAATTTTTATACTGTCCTTGATGTTCTATCTGTAGGCTTTGAAAGCGACAGAACATTACAAATCTACTCATTGTGAGAGCAATGGAGTATATACGATTTTATTTTAAATAAAATATGTTGAGAAAAGCAAATGCATCGTATTTTTACCCTAAAAGAATATTATAAAATAACGTTTATAAACAGGCGTTCAGATAAACCACAGCTTAAAATAATAATATAGATCTTTGTATAATAAATAATAAAATAATATGCCAAAACAAGCAGTATATTTTATGATTTATTTCAAACAGCTGCATGTGATGTTGACTCCATATAGAATTGAATCGTGTATTCCATACACGATATAAAAGTAAAATTTTGCATTTTTAGATATTTAAGAAAAAATGTCTAACCAAGCTTTTTTTTTTTTTTTTTTTTTTTTTTTTGTTCAGAGTAAAAATTTCAAATTGCTTGAATTTTCCTAAATATACAGTATATTGCCGTAACACGAATTTAGTTCATTACATTTTACATAAAATACGAGTTGTCAAAATATAAAAAGTATCTATTCTGAAATTAGAAATTTAAATTTTCTTTGATGGTATCTGATCATTAATTTTCATGTTATGTAATTTTCTATAAGCTAAATTTTATAATTAATTAATTTCGGTACTAAAAAGTCGTATATGTTGTTTTAGTCTCGAGAACCTCTGAAATTTCTTCATATATTTTAACACTAGAAGTACCGAGGCCAGTCATCTATGCCCGAAGACTGGATTTTTCGTACATATCAATGATTTTTTTTTCCAGAATAAAAATTTCAAATTGCTTGAATTTTCCTAAATATACAGTGTATTGCCTTAACACGAATTTAGTTCATTACATTTTACATAAAATACGAATTGTCAAAATCTAAAAAGTATCTATTCTGAAATTAGAAATTTAAATTTTCTTTGATGGTATCTGATCATTAATTTTCATGTTATGTAATTTAAGTAATTTAATACGACAAAATTTTAGAAGGTAAAGAACAGCCTTCCACATTAAATGGTAAAGTAGTTAATACTTAGAATTTATGGGAGGGAAGTAATAAAATATATCCACCTTAGCAATTATCAGGTTTATATACAGGGTGATTTTTTTTAAAGTTGTGAAAGTAAAACACTATAACAAAAGAACCAGTGATCCAAATGACCTGAAATTTTACCAGTATGCTCCCAAAGCAATGGGATTTGTTTAGGCATGGTTAAAAAAACTTAAAATTGTACCGACAGATGGCACTGTAAGGTAGAAGAAACAAAGAATATTGTCTGTGGGAAGAAAAAAATGGACGGTACTTTGAGAAACCATCTTCCGTAGGCCCTCTGTCGTCATTGGACCTTTTCTTAAATTCTTAAGTATCCTAAATCTCCTAAGAGCAGTTGCTGCGCTGTCATTATTCTGATAATACAGTTTCACTAACAACGCACAGTCCGTCAATGACGCAGTCATTGCAAGGATTTCCGTAGAATAATGAACACGAGGTGTGCGTACTTCTCGTTTTTACCGCCAATATGCATGTGCCGGGCGCAAGTTCGTCTCCCGACTTTACTGCATGTACAGCGCCATCTGTCGGTGCGATTTTAAGTTTTTTTTTAACCACGCCAAAAAAATATCCATTGCTTTGGGAGCATAATGGTGAAATTTTAGGTCATTTGGATCAGTGGTTCTATTGTTTTACTTTCACAACTTTAAAAAAAATCACCCTGTACTAAAATATATTTCATATCGGTACTTTTTTCTGTTTTACTATAATATTGAATGCATAATCTAAATTAAGAATAAAAATGAACAAAACTGAACTTTTCAGTAACCCTGAAGATTATTTCTATCAATTATAAAATCGAAAATAAACTCAAAAGATTTAAAATACTTTCAGTTACTTCTGTAATTCAAACATGCACTGTAAACTGAATAAAGGGTCATTCCATGCAAAATGAGCAAAAATTAAAAAAAAGTCGTGGCCACATAGTCA
Source organism: Maratus michaelseni (assembly GCA_963931845.1). Lineage (NCBI taxonomy): Eukaryota > Metazoa > Arthropoda > Arachnida > Araneae > Salticidae > Maratus > Maratus michaelseni. The sequence goes on from OZ007594.1 coordinate 175,597,067, forward strand.
CCGATTTTAATAAAATTTGGTACACAGATTCAATTCATATTTAAATAGAGCTATTCAAAATATCTTGACAAAAAATATAATATTTTGGAAGTTCTGGACATTTAAAAAACTTGTGACATAGAATGGCTTGTATAGAATCGTTCAAAGTTGCAAGTTTAAAGTTCCGTATCTTGAAAATTATTTAACATAAATCAATTTTTTTCATAATATTGTAACCCATGGACAGTTATTATCATATTTATTTAGTAATAATAATTTCGTAACACCATGGTTAACCTTAAATTGGTTGTAAAAATTGAAAAATTGAAAATTTTGAGAAAATTAAAAGCGTTAAAAAAAATCGAAGAAATTTAAAAACATATGTGAAACTGATGTACGATATAATTTTACATATGAAAACCAAATTTCTAAAATTTGGAAGTTGCCATTTATTTTCTTCATCTTCAAAATAGCTTAGAAACTTAAAAAAAAATTACAATATCACAATTTTTTCTCTTATGTATACTTAAAAAATCAAATGAAGGAAAAACGTGACATTAACAATATTGCAAAAGCATAAAGTTCAAAAAGTCCATGATATGCTGAAAAAAATTCAAGATTGCCTTTTGATTCCTTACATAAGATAAATAAGTTCAAAAAGTTAATATTTCTTATGTGCTTTGGGCTATTTCACTTCAAATATCTGCGCCTTTACATGCGTTTCTGCTATCTTGCAAAAAAAAATATGTAGTGCTGCTATCTATCCGGAGCCTTGATTACTATTAATTGTTTGCCCCGTTAAATCAATAATTTATTCTACTCTAATTTAAAATATTGTTGAGGAAAAATAAACTGAAGGCAAGAATGGATGTTTCCATATTTAAAATATACACTTTTATCTATAACGTCAAATAATTAAAAAAATTTAGGATGTTTCCTTCGTATTCAAATAAGTAATAGAAATGTTGATTTTTTTTCCCTCAAAATTTTTCATTATTTATTTTTTTCTCATTAAGGAATAAAAAGGCAAGAATCAAAGTTTCTATACTTAAAATATATACTTTTATCTATAACGTCAAACAATTTTAAAATTGTAAGACCTTTCCTTCTTGTTTAAACAAATAATAGAAATATTGCATTTTCCTCTCAAAATTTTTCATTATTTATTATTTTTCTCATTATGGAATAAAAGGACAGTTACTAAATCACTCCAATCTGTTACTTATTATTCATTCTTAATTATAAATAATTTTTGATATAGTCTTTCCACTCCTACGGCTAATAATGAAAATTGAAATTTCAAGCATGTAGACACAACCTCGATCTTATATCAACTTTTAATGTAAGTTTTAATACTTAAATAAACAATCCTGAAATCTGTTATTTTACATTTACTCATAAATAAATATGATCTACTTATATGCTGATTTTCATTAAAATCTATGACATGTCAGCCACAGCTGATTTGCTCAGTTTGCATGGAATGATTCTAAAGTAAATAATGTACTTTTATAATGTATAAATTACTTCAATGAAAAATACTATAAACAGGTGATCATTATGTAAACTAATAATTTTAAAATCAACCTAAAATACAAACTTGGACATAAATTTATTCCTCCAAGTGAGATTGCTGGTGGCGTTTTTGAACTAAACTAACAATTCAAAGACACGAAACGAGCGTATACAGAAAATTATTTTAGTGAGTTTTTGAAACAATCTAAGCACTTATATATGTGTATTGGATGCACAGAAAAGTAATTTTGGCCAAATACTGAATGCTCTGTACACGGGTAATCCAAATACCGAATATTCAGCCGAATGCCGAATATTTGGCTGGTCGAATTTCAGGTTTAAAATGTATTTAAAAATAACATTTTAAAACACTATTGCATAATATTTAACACAAATACATTCATTTTGATGAAAAAGGTCTTTTCACAAGTAAACATTACGTTAAAAATTTGTTTCGCTTTGAGTCTTGATTTAAGATAATGATAGTCTTAAAACTTTTTTAGTTATTAAAACTTTAAATTTCATGGTTTCGTCTGTGAAATAAAATGAACAAATTAATAACATTTTCTTATATTCTGGAACGAAAATTTTAAAATTGAAGAGAGAATAAATGTTGCATGAATTAGAAGGAAAATTTTACAATCATAATAATGATTATTTGGCAGGAAGGGTCTAAAGTAAAACAAAATGAATAAATGAATAATGCATCTATGCAAATCATGGCAATTCAGAAACAATAACTTTCCAGCTCCTTTTGACTTAGCAAGTACGTTTTTAAATTCACCAGAGACCATCGTCTGGATTGGATTTCTAGTTCTTCTTGGCATGTCGCAATTTTTCACAGAAATCAAAGTATCTTGAACTTATCGTTACAATATCTTAATTATTGTTAAAGTAACAAACGGAAATACAAGTTAGGCATGAAGCGATGTACACTGTGTGTTTAACTGAATAAACAAATAGCAATCCTGATTTTCTGTAAAAAGAATTATCTGTCTTTATGCTCATTATCAGTAGTAGCATATATCACTTAGAAAGTAAGTTTTTAAATGCACCAGAGAGCTTGATCTGGATTGGACTATTTATATCAGAGTTTCTAAACATAGGGGATATTCCTATATTCTTAGAACAAATTTTAAGGAGAGACATTGTGGCCAAGGAAAACATATTTTGTACAGGAACCGAACAGGGACCAGATACCTGAATAAGTAGACTGTAGTCCTGGTTTCCTGTAAAAAAAAATCGTTTGTCTTTATGCCGATTATCAGTAGTAGCAAGTGTCAGTTAGCAAGTATTTTTTTTAATGCACCAGGAGAGCTGTTTCGGGATTGGACTATCATTATAAGAGTTTCTAACCATAGAAGATACACTATATGGCCAATGATGACCGGTCACTTGCGATTTTAGACGTTTTGTTAAATATCTGGAAAGATAAAGGAGGAATTATCGTGAAACTTCAGGAGTGAAAACAACATGATAGACTCATATATTTCCGCGAAGAATTTTTCCCTAAACCCCATAAGGGGCCTTTAACAAACTGAAGAATACCGAATATCTTTTGGATAACAGGAATGATTTTTCCCATGCACTACAATATAATGTGATTTTTATTTTAGTGTTAGTGTAACAAAAACTATACGTGCAATACATTTAATTTTTAATACCGAACATGCCAAAGTAAACCTCAATAATATATATCAATTGCATGAAATCTGAATAAATTTACGTGTGTTAGAGCACAGACAGACAATTCGAATTCATTAAAATTTTTCAACCACAACAAATATTTAGTTTCGAACCTTGAAAATATATTTTTTATGCAGAATTCGCATTATATAAATATAGTAGATTTTCATTTATTAACATGAATTTTAAATTCGGCATAATACTACTTTTACATAGAATATTAAGAGCGTGTTTAAAACAAATCTATTTTTCTTTTAGTTGTAAATATTTTCTTTCATACGGTTCTGTTAAAGTGGTATCTATTTTTTAAAACACTGTTGTAAAATAACTATACATTTGTGTCTATTAAATATCATGAAAATAAATATAAAACTATTTTTAAACATATATTTTTAAACACTTATAGTTACGCTCGTAAATTACGTAATGTTTCGGGAAAATATCCCAAACATAATGCATACATTTATGTTATATCAATAAGAAATATCAAATGACTAATAAAGCTAAGTCAAACTACATAATAATTTCTTTTCTGCCAATTGCGACATCAATTCTAACTTTTATTGCTAGAAAAATATATATAATGAAATCCTATTGTTTGTATGATTTTTCTTTATTGGATCTTAAGAAGTATAAACCTTTTTTAAAGATTTGAACTTAACAACTAACACAGCAATAAAAGCAATAGCATAAACATTTTTTAAGTCTAATAAAATGTATCTTTTTATTTCATGCACGTAACAATTTATAACAATATACCAGAAAATGTTTATTTTGTATGACATTTTTACGACATGAGTTAAACTCGCCTTTCCCATAATATAATCAAAAGAAAAATTTAAAAATACACAAGTGTATAGATTTAAATACCATAGATATAAATAGAATAAACATATTTTATCGTTCTCAATTTTTCAATGGTTTCATATTATTTCTTCGACAGTTGTAGTTTCTATTAGCTTTCATGTGAAAACACTTGAGAGTTAATTTTAAGCCTATGGCAGCTTTCTTTTGAAATTACTCGTTTGAATTTCAATATTTTCCAACAAATATTTTAGCATATTATAGCTGAGGTTGATATGTAAGCAGTCACTTTTTTAGTTATCTACTTTGGTTGCAGAATTTCTTTTTTTTATGAGGTCATTTTATGTTTCAGAACCGCCTATGAATGTACCTTCATTAAAAAAATCAGCAACCAAAATCGAAAAAGTAAAAAAGGGCCTAGTTATAGATACTCCCATATGATTAACGTTAGTTTGCGAGTTTTATCGTGTGATTAAGGTACGGTACACTTCAATTTGCAAAACTTGATGAAAATATCAATTCTCTATTTTATTTTATTTTATTTTATTTTATTTTATTTATTTGCTCAAAATCTCTTAAAACTTCCGTAGCAGATTTTGGGGAAGTGCCGTATAGATCCGATACTTAAAAATATGTGAAAAAGGCTTTTTATTGCATTAATTTACCGTTATATAATACAGAGTTGGAATCTTTAAATTCTTTTTTCTCAGTTCAATGTTTTTACAACGTAACACAATGCTGTAAGTGACCAAATTTCAATATGTACATATACATACATACATACACACACACAGACACACACACACACACACACACACACACACATATATATATATATATATATATATATATATATGGATTCGCTAATATTTTGTATGATGCTTAAAGTATTGGACAATTGTTTTGTACGATTTCATAAAATTAAAGATAAGATTTTATGTAAAGTAAAAAGATTATTTTTTAAAAATAAGCAAATAGTCATTTTTATTGTATTTTTTATTGTATTTTAAATATGTCATGAGATTTTATTTATCTTCTCTTAAACTAATTAACTTTTTTAGAAACCTGATACGTGCATCTATAGTCACACTTCTAAGAAAAATATGAAAAAAGAAGAAGTTGCAAAAAGTTAACAAATTTAAGAACAGAGTGGTTTGCGAATTTTTTGAACTTATTTATTATATATATATATATATATACTAGCTTACCCGCCCGTCATTGCCCGTGCCAACAACCTTAAACGTATCTGAAATCAGGATTAAATGATTTTTTAATTTTAAACGAAAGTAATGTTAGAGGCCCTACTGCCATAGACTCAGCATACACTGGGCGTGCCATGCAGAATCCCATATGTTACTGTAAGCAGTCCTGGAATTTCTCAGACTTTTTTTATGAAAAGCCAAATAGCATTATTTTTTCCTTCAAGCTTTTATACAGGCTTAGGACTGGCTAAAAGAAAGGCAATTGCGTTTAGAAGCAAGTATTTATTTTATGTTTTAGCCATAAACCAAAAGCCTTTCTTTAAGGCATTTTAAAAAAATTTGCCTGCGCTAACAACAGGTATTGTTCCTTTGGAACTCAATATCTTTACATAAACAAAACATTTCAATAAATACACATTATATACAATTAAATAAAATAAAATCTATACAATTAAATAAAACACAATCTATACAACAAAATAAAACACAATCTATACAATATAATAAACATAAAACATGAAAAAAAAAATTATATTCTGAAAACATGTCATTTTATAACTGTATTATGCTACCGTACTATTTTCTGCAAGCGATATCGCCATCTGCGAATGTACAGTCATCTCGTAGATGTTAAATGCTTGGATGTTCACAAAACTTTATATTTAATATTCCCTTAATGATTATTGATCGTGAATCAAGTTCGGTTCAAAAAGAGAAGACTGAACAACAACAACAAGCCTGACAGACTACTTGAACGCACTCTTTTATACAACAAATCATTTCACTGTTTCATGAAAATTCTATTCCTAAATATTAAACTGATGCAACTCTCTTCAAGAAAATGAGATATAAATTCTCACTAAATGTTGGCCAATCCTGTTTTACAACTTGTTCATCATTTGCGTGGCACCATCCGTCTTCCATTCGATGATAACTGGAATAATGTCCTCCATGTGTTGAATCGCCGTAATGAAATATACCAGACATAACTTCATAGACACCATCGTGAATAATGAGACGTGCTGTCGGAACACCTAATAATTTGTAATCAGTAATTTTACCCTGTGAGGTAAATATCCTCATTTGCATAAATAAATAATTTGGTGGCGATATTAGTTTCTCTTCTTTTCTTGTTTTAGAGAGTCCACAAAAATCACATCCACGTTCAATATATTCAACCGATGATATACTTTCCGCTACCAAATCTTCAAAATTAAAGCAATTACCACCTGTGGGTATATGAATTCTGATTACGGAATCCATATCATCCATATCCACTTTATTAAAACAACTAGAACACTGTAATTTTGTGTGTCGTGTGAAAGAAATTTCATATAATAGAAATGGCAGTGCTTGAGCAAGATAGTTCAAAAACTCAAAAACATCTTCTTGACTACCATCAGTGAAAAGTACATCTTCCGATAGATGAACATTATCTAAATAATACTGTCTTGCCAATTGTCAAAAAATTTTGGTATCAACCGATTTATCATTCTCATATGCTAAGACGTGATTCTGGATTTCAGCATTATAATTGATGAACTGGCTCTTTATGTCCTCGCTGTGATACAAACACTGGATCAAACTATTTGCGTAGCATTCAAAGCGATCATTTGTAAATCCTCTAATTGTAGTGAAGTGTGTTTTATTGTTTTCTCCAGTTACATTATCAAATCTTCTGGCTGATGAATTACAGACTATTTCAATTTCCGTGGTTTCATTTTGAAGTACAACACTGAGTGGTAAAATACATTCTGCAGAAACATAATATGCATCAGTCTTGATATCTTTTTCACCAATTGCAGCATTATTGGTTACAATATATTCTTCACAGGGCGTGTCTCTCACATTTACCATGTCTTCATAATCTTCCTCAACACACATACTTTCAACAGTTTGATAGATTGTTGCAACATTTTCTTGAATTGATTTTCTACGTTTGACGTCAGTGACCTTTTCAGCTGACATTGACCTTAGGACCTCTTTGTATACTACATTTTTTGTTTTACCATTAGGAGTTAAAAGGGATAAATTTCTATTGTTACTAACTCTGGAACATCCGACATATAGTTGACCATGTGAAAAGCAAGGAGATTGTAAATTGAGTCCAACTACTTTTAAAGATTGGCCCTGTGCCTTATTAATACTCATAACAAAGCTGAGACGGACAGGAAATTGGAGTCGTTTAAACTGGAATGGGAGATCTGACGGGATAATCGGTATTCGTGGGATAAATACATCCTTCCCTGCAGCATGACCAGTCATAATGTTGGCCTCAATAACATTAGGAGACAATTTCTTCACGATAAGCCGGGTTCCATTGCAGAGTGTAGGGGTATCAAGATTCCTAAGAACCATAATTGGGGCTCCAGTTTTAAGTTCTAATCTATGTGGTGGAACTCCTGAAAGCTCCAATTTATTTAATGTCTCTGGCGTGTAGTGAACAGAATAATTCACATGGATTACTGAGTCTACCGATCTATACAATTGAAGAGATCCAGGTAATTTGGCTAAGAGATCCTTGTTAATGACATCAACAGAATCATTTCTGGGAGCAAGGATTGCCCTTTCCAATAACCATTTAGGGTCTCGAAAGTGTTGAGTAATGTTGGGGAAAACATTATCAATGAGTTGGTGCGATGTGTCAACATTTCTTCCAACATTTTCGAGAGAAATCATGCCATCTCTAGTGTCGTAATGCATATCTCCGTTTCCTACTCGTAGGAGTAACTCTTCAAATTCCTGACCGGCAGTGTCCCCATATACATGCACCCTCATGTTGGTTGAGAGTTGAAAACGTTGAATATTTCTCCAAAGATAAGATCTCTGTATACAGGCCTGTATTTCATCAGCTTTGGTGCCACGCGGAATGAATGGAAGAGTTTGTGTGAAATCACCAGGTAGAACCAGAACCACTCCCCCCATTATCCTCTTATTATGGTGAAGATCCTGCATTGTGACATCAAGTGCTTCAAATGCAGCCTTGTGCGACATTGTCCACTCATCCCAGACTATCAGCTTGCATTCCTGCAGGACTTTAGCTTTTGGAGAATTTCTAGAAATGTTGCATGTGGGAGATTCCACACCTGCAAGATTCAGAGGAAGTTTGAAAACCGAGTATGCTGTCCTACCGCCTGTCAAGAGAGTAGCAGCGATGCCAGAAGATGCAACAGCAAGGGCAAACAATTTTTTCTGTCTCACTTTAGCCAGAAGTAGATTAATCAGAAATGTCTTTCCTGTACCGCCTGGAGCATCAATAAAGAAAATACCACTAGTACCATCAAAAACGCAAGATGTAATTTTCCTGTATGCATCCTGTTGGTCTGCGACCAGATTTGGCTCATTTGATTGAATGAATGTAAGCTCATCTACATTATAGTCCATCTCCCTCATAAGTTCGTAGTTCATGCAAACACTTTCTCGTATGGTCTGAGGAAGTCCTAATACCTGAAGTTCAGATCCCCCCAAAACCATGACTCTATCCTCGATCAATACCAGAGCTGTATTAAAAATGTCATCATTATAACCTAAATCAATGTTACCTGATACAACCCTAGCTCTATGTAAAAGATTTTCAGCCATATCCTCTCTATACGCAAGCCACAACTCCAGCGGATTGGACATGGCATGTGCCTGTAACATAACAGCAAAAAGATACCTCAACATTCCTGGGGATTTGGTCTCATTTGCCTCCTCTAATGTTCTGTGCCACTGAGCATCATCTTCAAGAAGTTCCCTGAGCTGGCAAGCCTGTGTGAAAGTTTCAGTAACAATTCCATTAACAGTTTTTAAAGCCTCAAACGATGTTGGCCCTGTCACCTCATGCAGCAACATTGTAAGATGAAAGCATTCTGAGTTATTTGGATGCACTGTGTAAACACGGCCAAGTGCATCTGTTGATCTAATGCCTGGGAATTCTGGAACAATCTGACCTTTTGAGCGTCGATTCCATTTTTTGCTACTGGTATTCCAGGTATAAAATTTAGGTAATTGGTGATAAAATAATGAGCGAGCGAAATCATCTGTTTGACAGAGATCAAAGAAGCCGGTAAGTGTTGTGTTTTCAGGAGCAATGGCACGCTGAACTGCATTCTCTGTTGTGAAATAAACCCTCTGACCATTTTCTAAATGAACGCTCAAGTGTACAACAGTCGGGTAACGTTCGAGAATTGGGAAACTAAAAATTCTCCAAATGGCCTCATTGGACCTATGTAGCGTCCAATCTCATATTGTTGCACCTCATCACGTACGTTTTCATCTGTTTCGAGAGTGAACATGGCCATGTCAGACCCTTTGTTGACGTATTTACATATGTATTTGATACTCTTTACACTACTGCAGAATTCTAGATTAATATGGGCAGTAAAAGCTTTTGATAACAAAGGAAAAAAAGAACAACCCACCTGTTATCAACCTTTACATCATTAGTCTAACCTTGATGATTGCAGAGTACCCCCCGTCATCTGGACACCTCCGGTGATAAAGTGGATATCCATCAGTACCTGTTTGTGTTTCGATCAAAAACTTTCTTGGATAACTTTTGGTGCATTTTTTATCTTTTATGCAGGGAGATAGTGAATTGATTCTTCCACAGGGGCCATGGATCATCTGCTTCGTGATAATATCATGCAAAACTGGGTCAGTCTCTGCATTTGGTATTTATGCACTTATTAACTGATCTATTCTATCCACATGAATCTTCTCTTTCAGCCAGACCAAGATGTGAGCATGTGGTAGACCTCGCTTCTGCCACTCAACGGTAAACAAGTAACATCCAACAGTGCCAAAAATTCTTCCTTTGTTGATGAGATCAATAAGCATCATCAATTTTTGTCGGAAAACCCTGGCTACTATGTCGTGTCGATCATGTGATTTCTGTCCCTGCAATAATTCAACTTTGATTTCTTCCCATTTCGGATTACATGTGAAGGTAATGAAGAGATCAGGCCTTCCAAAGTTTCTTACATATGTCATCGCATCTTGTGTGCGCTCATGCATGTAACGTGGTCCACCCGTGAATCTAGAAGGCAAGATAATCAACTGTCCTAGATCCGATACATTTACGTCATTATTAATTGCATCTTTCAAATGTATATAATTCTCAACTCTGAGTTGTTTCTGGTTGAATCGAATATACCTTAGGCGCTCAGATTCAATTTTGGCAAACATATCCACCGCAAATTGTTGAAAAAGTTCTTTAAACCTTAAGATAATATTGAAATTGGATGCTCTGAACATCATCCTGTAGGAATAAAAATCCATAACAGAAATCTTCTTTGTAGTTGGAAGTCCAGTTTCCGGATTAATCTGTTTCAGATTAAAATTGTATCCATCATCTCCTTGCCAGAAAATCAAAGTATATTGCAGAGCATCATAAGATCGATGACTATCTGCAATTTTCTTAACGATGTTGTTCCTCATCTCCAAAGATATGTCTCTGTTGCCTGTTTGTTCACCTGCAAGTACAACCGCTACTTCAGCTGAAACTGGTGCATTAAAACGCCTTTCATGCTCACCTATAGGTGCCTTGTCCGCATGTATGACAATCTTCATTTCAGGGGTCATCTTCTCAATCGCGCACCTAAAGCATTGGATGTAGCTGTTTGCTTGGTGAAGCATTTCCTGTAACTGGGTGACTATCTGTGGATGCACATTTAAAACATTCCTACAACGCTGCTCTGCTTGGTGTTCCTTGTTGTCTACAAAATATATCTGTAGAAATTTCGGCTCTTCATCAGGAAGTGGCTGTAAACTACTAATTCGATGGTACACTTGACCTTGGACTTTGAAGGTGGACATGAAACCTCTTTCTGTGATTGCTTTTGTGGATCCAAATGATGTCATCTGGAAGCACAAGTTATATTTTCTTATGTTGCTTCGAAAGTGTCTTGCTTCTATCAAATCAGCTGTTAAAAATGTCATCAGCGTCTCTGGGGGATCAATTAACAGGGGTAACTGAACTTTCCCATTACTGCAGCACATCCCAGGTGTTTCACCTTTCCATTTCAATGCTTGGCAGAAATTACAGGTCACAGTTATTCTTCCGATATTGAGAAGTGGATCTTCATTGTAGTGAATTGTTTCATCATATGCAAATGCCAAATTTTCTTTATCGACCCAACCACCAAGTATTCTTCGCCGGTGGCTTTCTTCACATTCTCTGCCTCTGGCTGTTGATCGACTAATAGTATCAGCAGCAAGTCTTGCTTCACGTTGTTTTTTAGATTGGCTGGCCCTCCTAACAGTATCTGCAGCAAGTCTTGCTTCACGTTGGTCTTCAGATTGGCTGGCTCTCCTAACAGCATCTACAGCAAATCTTGCCTCACGTTGTTCTTGGGTTTCATTTGCCCTCCTGTTTCTTCTTTCTTTCTTTATGTTTTGTAGACATTTTTTCTTGCGTGGTGGTGCCATATGAAAAGTTTGACAGGTGTTGTAAGAATTTCCTGAAACTAAAAGAATAACTTTAAAAATAAAACTAATGCAACTGTTGTCAAAAAGATATAATGTAAAAAATTGCAAAATTTGTGTAACGATTGGTGAATAAATAGCGGAATTCATAAAATAGTGTCGGGAAAAAAATTGCAACATTCGTCAAATCTCAAACGGTCTCGGAAAAGAAATCTGAAAATTGTCTCGGTTAATAAATCGCAAACATTGTCAGTTGAGGAAAAATCATGAAATTCATGAAATGACCGCAAAAAAAGAAAATCAATTTTGTCAAGGAATCGTGGAAATAAATAGCAGAATTTGTCAATCTCGAAAAATATAGCGAATTTCGCAAAATAATTACAGGAAAAAAAATAATTTTGTCAAACTGTCATGAAAAAAAAAGGAAAAAAAAATTGAGAAATCCGTCATACCTATCGTCTCAAAAAAAAAATCTCAAAATTCGTCAAATGATCATGGCAGGAAAATTGTGAAATTCGTCCAATAATTGCAGAACAGAATTGCAAAATTCGTCGAATGACAGTGGAAATAAAGTGCACAATTCGAACGTCAGCGGAAAGAAAGTGTGCGATTTGTTGAACGTTCATGGAAAAAAATCTTGAAATTCGTTAATCGAAGGTCGATAAATCACGAAAATCATCAACCTATAGCGGAAAAATCATAAAATTCATCAATTGATAGCGGAAAAATCACAAAATTCATCAATTGATAGTGGAAAAATAGCAGAATTCATCAATTGATAGCGAAAAAATCACAAAATTCATCAATCAATAGTTGAAAAATTGCAACATTCATCAATCGATGGTTGAAAAATCTCAAAATTCATCAAATGGTCTCCGGGGAAAAAATGCAAATATCGGCAAATAACATAAAATAAAACACGATTTGTCAAATGATTTCGGGGGGACGGGGGGGGGAATTGTGAAATGTACCAAATGGTTTTGAAAATCATCAAACGACAGCAGGGAAAAAAATCTTTTTTCATTCAACCATCGCCATCGGCGAGTGTGACTATTAAGATAGCCAGTGGTGGCAAAACAGTCAATCGACAAATTTTCAGTATTACTCGCAGATTGGTGAGTGCTAATTTTGTCCTATATGTGAGTGATTCTTATGAAACTCATGTCACAAAATGCACATCATAAATATTTCACGCATTTGGAATTTCCAATCAGTTCATCAAAACAATTTAATAATTATTTACTGAATGTTTTAATTTTATAGAAAGAAAAGTTCAAGAAAAACATTAGATTCTTGGGCGACTAAAAAAGTTTGTAGTACAAAACAATTACAGGAACAAAAATTGTAAACAATAAATAAATACTCAAAAATTTAATGTAAGATGTATGTTTTCATCAAAACTATTGAAGTCATAAACATCACTCAAAAACACCCCAACAAAAAAAATAATGAATATATAGAAACAGCTCAGAAAATCAGTTTCATTAAAGAATATTTTTAGTCGCCCAAGAATCGACTGCTTTTTTTGAACTTTCTAAAAAATGAAAACATTCAGCAAATAATTTCCGTTCTCAAGTGATTGAGAGTCCATTCGTGTGTGAATTTTATGAAACTCATGTCACAAAATGCACATCATAAATATTTCCCACACTTGGAATTTCCAATCAGTTCATCAAAACAATTTAATAATTATTTACTGAATGTTTTCATTTTATTCAAAGTAAAGTTCGAGAAAAACATTAGATTATTGGGCGACTAAAAAAGTTCTTAAATTAAACTTCTTAAATGGAGTTAAAAATGGTTCTTAAATGGAGTTCAATAACAAATCTTAATGAGAACATACATCTTAACAATTTATCGCATGCTGTGAATTCACCATTCTCGGGAACTAAAAATGTAGTCCAAAACAATTACAGGAACAAAAACTGTAAACAATAAATAAATACTCAAAAATTTAATGTAAGATGTATGTTTCCATCAAAAATATTTAATTTGTAAGTATGAGGTAAAAAATAAATCACAATTGATTCCAAACCGTCGAAGAACTCAAATTATTTACTGAATAATTTCATTTTATAGAAAGTAAAGTTCAAGAAAATCATTTGATTCTTGTGCGACTAAAAATGTTCAAAAAAGAAACAAACTAACTAAAAATACAGTCAAAAACAGTAATAGGAAGAAAGATAGTAAATAACAATTTATAAATACTCAAAAATTTTATATATATTGCGCAATATATTACTCAATAAATATAAGCAATATATATTGCTTATATATTGTGTATTTCCGACCATGTTTTAAATATTATTAGTGTTGCAGATACATGAAGATATACTTTCTGTTCAGTGAAGTGTAAGATGAAATAGGCCTAAACCCCAGTGACAGAACTAACTAACGGGAACTTAATATGATATATATTGCATATTTCAAACTATTTTTGAAATATTATTAGCGTTGCAGATACACGAAGATAGTTCTGTCACTAGGTTTAGGCCTATTTCATCTTACACATCACTGAACAGAAAGTAAATAAACTAACTTACGGAAACTTTTAATAAAAACAATAAAATTCACAATATATAAAAAGGAACAGAAACTAAAGAAACTAACTTACGGGAATTTTAATTAGTAAACAATATATTTTACAATAGAAAAATGTTTAAAAATAGAAAACTAAAGCTCAACAGTAACAACTGCTGCTTGCTCTTCTTAGCCAAGCTAAAAGCTCGGAGCAGTGAATGTTGTGGCTATCGACAGATCATTCGCCTGCTCTCATTGGCGGAGAGTTGTAAAAAGGCTCAACCCAGAATGTCATTTGCACGTTTGCTGTCGCTTCGCTGGATATCTCATTCGCTGGCTGTTTCATTGCCGGGGATTGGTGGAGAGCATAAAATAGCCTCAAACCCATAATTCCATATGCATATTTTAATTTTTTTAAATTTAAATTAAAATTTAAAAATCCGGCGGCGAGGTACACTTTCTGGTGATAGTATCTCCACATGATAAAAATTTCAGAATCCTAGGTGTTATAATTACGGTGAAATCCGCGGGCAGACAGACAGACATCTATGTATATATATATATATATATATATATATATATATATATATATATATATATTAAATTTTACCGCAATAATTGCATTTTTTCTTAATTAAATGAGTTTTCTTTATAAAACCATTTAAAAATATGTCAAAACTATATGATAAAATTCTCAAATAAAAAACACAGCACAAAGGGCATGGAGTTATTTTATGCAAGGAAAGGATATGCCTTTTATGACTAGTGGGCGGGGGTGGGGGGTCCATTTCATAGAGGTATTGTTATCTAAATAGTTCTCCAAAGGAAGATTCTTATAAAAACTTCAGACGCAATGGCAAAATTATTTATTTTTTATCAACAGTAGGTAACGCAAATAATAATTTTGTTTTACAAAAATTTATTTGAATAATTTTTTTTCACATCTCTAATGTTATTAAAAAGACCAAGATTTCTATCATATTGAGTAAAAAACTTTCGTGCAAAATATTTACAATGAAATAAATGTTCACTTTTAAATTAGATAAAAACTTCAAAACTATCATATTTTAAAATCCTTAAACAACCAAATATATAAGAAAGTTTTTATAATTACAAATTATACTTTTTTTAAGTTTTGAAATAGCTAAATGAAATCCTTACAGTCTTTATTTAGAAGGAAAAAACAATTATATTTTCTAACTTAGCATCACGATTAATATATTAATAATCCCTATACCTATAATTAATAACATTTAATTGGCTTTTACTGAACTTTAAAAACAGAAGCAATATTACTATGTTCCTTTAAAGAGATCCAAAACAATATTCTTTCTTTGTTGGTGTTTTAAAGAGTATTAGTAAAATGTATACCTGAAGAAACAAAAAAATTGCTTTGCATTTTAAAACAAAACGTAGTGCCTTATTTATTTTGATATCTTATACTTAAGTTCAACTGACTTATTATTATCTTTAATACTTATTTATAAGTGTGTATATATTAGAGTGGTTATTATAATAACCACCCTAATATCCTCTTTACCACTACATTTAAAATATTTTTCACTCAAAGGAAAGATCTCTTCCAGCTTCTTAAACAACGGAATGTTTCTTTTTTTTATCCATTTAATTTTAATAAAGGTTATTTAAAGGTAGAATTTTGAACAGAATTTTACACTTATAACTTCGGAGAAAAAAGCAGTAAAATTCAATTTCCTTAGTTTCAATTTTTTTCGGACATTCCGGTGTGAATTCAACATAACAAAAACACAATTACTTGCCCCTGAATTTGTTAGGTATTTAAATTTTTGTAAATATAAGAAGTTTTATTACTATTAAAATTAAAACTATTGCATTTAGCAATGAATCATTTACAATAATGTTTATCAGAAAACAATATTTTATGTTATTAAGGTTCAACAATTTTTATCATCGATTAACCCTGAGTCTTGGGAAAAATTCAGATAAAGTTTATTGCAGAGTCTTGGGAATAATTCAGATAAAGTTTATTGCAAGTAAAACCAGAAAATAATTCTAGCAGTAGAATAAAGGAAAATTTGTTAGCATCCGTAGTTAAGCATTGAAACTGCTCTTCCATTAAAAATAGTGTTTGTCTGTCATTTTTAATGTTCCCATTTTCTCCCGACCGGAAATGCTTCATTTTAAATCTTAAGGAATACCGTCTTACCCGCTGATTCCATTTTAGAAAGAGCTGCGTACTCTACAAGATTAACAGCATAAATCCAAAGCTACTGTAATTTTCATTTCAAGGCGATTGATATCGATTTTTACTACGAGCAATGGGTTTTTCTCTGTATGGTCATTTTTTTATTATTATAAAATGCTGCACACCTTTATGGTCTCGAAATCTCTGATTAAAGCGAAATTTAATAAAAAATGTTTTCTAGTTTAAAAATATATGAAAAAACTTTGAACCTATTTTATCTTAGAAAACATATATATATTTTTAACTTTTACCACTTTTTTCCGAAAAAAATCGCTCGGTCCATATGAATGAACTTTTTCCGCCATTGGTGATATACGCCAATGTATTCCGCCAGTGGTGGTCTATACACGTGGCTATGGTTGGAATCGACAGCATGAAATACTTTCTCTATATATATATTTAGCCTCCTTAAAGACAAAGAAAGTATCGATTTTTGCTACCAATTTTTTCAGATAAACGTCATTTTGACAAAAAATGACAAAATTATTGTATTTGTCGAGTTCCATAATTGTATTCCATAATTGTAAACCTACAGATAATTAGTATCCATAATTGTGAACCTACAGATTATAAAACTGTTCTGAAATTTTATTTCGGATTTCTAGATCTGTTAGAAAGCGTGAGATGTTACAACTCTGTGTGGAGCGCAGACTGATTTTCGCTGCCATTTTTTTTTTTTTTTTTTTTTTTTTTTTTTTTTTTGAAAAAGATAGTTTGAAATACAATTAATTGTAAAAAAAAAAAAAAAATAGTAATAATAAAAAAATAATCCAATGTAATATTGTTTATATTGAAAACCGCAGTAGAATGTAGAAAAAACTCTTCATTTTCAAGAAAATTGGTTCAAATGCTACTGAATATGTTAATATTTTATATTAATTGTAAAACATATTTCTAAGAGCATTTTGCATACATAAGCTATTGTACATTGACAGTATAAGCATAAGGTTCCGACTACTTTTTCTAGAAGTTCTATAAAAGTAAGAAGGAGGTTTTCAGTTGCAATGTAGTCTCCTTATATACTCAATGACTATATTCCCGATTATATTATCGAGAATATAGTCACTTAATTAATACAAATTAAGTTCATTTTTTTTTAGTTCATGATGTTTTGATATTCTTTATAACAGTCTTTAATGCGCTTTGCGGTCATTTTTAAAAATATAAAAAAGAAAAGTGCAAATATTTAATCAAGCGATTATGTGTTTATAAATCAGTTACGCATAGACAGTCAGAAGACAATTTATATATATGATATAGTGTAATATAATTAATAACATTAATGTTTTATAATTGTATATGATTTAAAGTACATAATTTGTTTAATCCCATAAATACAAATCCTTAATCTCGTACTTTTATACTTTATACGTTAACAGAAAGCATAAATTTAGTTATCAACTTTGAGTGATATAAATTTTAAATATGCATTAACACTTCAAATATCTATAAATATAGAAGTAGCTGTAGAAATCTGTAACTTATTTATTATTTCATTTGTGATTATATATTAATGACTTTGCGCTAGATCGCTAAATACCCCAGGGGAATCATAAAGTGTTGATTCATATAATTAAATATAATCATCTTATAACACGAACTTAAATTAACACTGAATATTTTGAAGGGTTTTGCTGTGGTTGATTATGCGTATTAAATTATATCATATTCTTTATTTATTAATGTCAGGCTCCAGAAATTTTCAAATCTGAAACTAAATCAAAACACATCATAAATAAAGCTTTTTAAAACTCTTAATGCATTTCGCCGTTTAAAGTGTAAATTAAAATATTTAATTAATAATTTTATTTGCCAAAAAAAATTATTTGTAGTCTTACAAATAAAATAAAATATTTTTATTTGTAAGAATTTTTTCATCTTTCCTGGTCACAAATACAGTAAAACCCTGGTTATCCGAAAATCATGGGACCAAAGGATTTTCGATTGACCGGGGTTCCATAGGAATTTTCGGATAACCGGGAGGGTTCCTAATTTTATTCTACCAGATGACTCTACTCAACCTTTTCACTTCCCCACAGTAAGGAAATGTGTCCGTTCTTGCAGGTGAAGCAAGAGTCCGTATTCTGAGTGATTTGTCACGTTTCCTCGAAACTTTATTTACGATGAGTAATACTTTAAAGTGCAAACGGGTTTTCATAAGCATGAAGAGCTCCGTGCGTTGAAAATAGTTTATGCTGGCCATGAACATAGAAATAGATAAGGACTAACGAAATAGTATTAATATCGTATCCCGACGTTCGAACTTAATGTCAGTTGCGCGCACGGTTCTGCGCAGCCGGCAAGCATCTCTGGTAAGATAGCGCCACTTACAACAACAAACCGAAACTGTATATCGGATACCCACCAGACGAAGGCTGTCAAGCAGACAGTTTAAAAAGCAGATGAACTGGTGACGTATAGAGCAACTGTCCTACACAGGCGCCACCTATTTGAAACATTTTTCGAGGAACAGTTTTCTTCTTTGAAAGGCTACTTCGTTAGAAGTCTTTATCTATTGTTATGGTCATGATACTGGCACTTCAATATATTTAAGTGCAGGCAGATGCAACAGCCTCAGATATATTGTTGTTTAAAAGGTGGCCGATAAGGCACCATTAAAGTATTTCAAAGTTGAAAAACGTAAAACAATCACAACACATTTTGTAATGAAATGAAGTTCTCTATGTGTCTATACAATAAAATGCCTGCATTTACGCAATGGTCCAAATAAGTAAGTTGATAATGTTTATTTATTAGATAAACAGCATGCTTGTTTAATAATAAAATTTTTCATATTTAAAATAAAAGAGTTTAAAGGTCTTTCGGTTAAGCCGATTTTCGGATAACCGGGATTCAAACAATCGGGGTTCTACTGTACTATTAGAAATCTTTTAATCAATTGATTTTTAAATATGCATTAAAATTCAAAATAGTATCAATAAATAATGAAATTTATCTACACAATTAAATAAGAATTTCCAAACAGATCAATGAAATTGCACAAACCTGTGGTATGCAAATGACACGAGCTTACATAAGAAGCGATAGCAGTAATACGGGGATAAACAGGAATAAACAAATTTTCATTTTTTAAATTTCGTCTTTCAAGATAACAAAGATTTTTTTTCTTTTCTAATTTTGATGAACTAAGAAATATGCATTCTCCGTTTCATTAAAAGCATATTGTTATTGTAAACGTGTTTTATTTATTTGTAAAAATTTTTATTTATAGTCTTACAAATAAAATAGAATATTTTTCTTTGTAATATTTTTTTCATCTTTCCTGGACACAAATGCTATTAGAAATCTTTTAATCAATTGATTTTTAAGTATGCATTAAAATTCAAAATAGTATCAATAAATTAACTCGTTATAAAGTAAAAGAAAAATGTGTAGTAAGTAAAATTATTACACATTTTTCTTGTTCTTTATAACGCGGTTTCTCGTTTATTTACCAACGAAAATTAAAATTATCATAACTTGTAAAGTGATAAAAATAAAAGATTATGGTCTTTATTGTCCATTTCCTTCTTACACCTAGGAACAAAATTGTTATTAGAAATGTCAATTTAATAATTTTATGTGTGTGCATTTATTAAGAGAATTTGAAATACATTTCGCAGAATTCTGGGTAATCCACAAAGCCCTAATTTCGAAATTAGGAAATACTCAAACATAATTATCTTGTAATACTATGAAAATAAAATAAATATGAACATTTTGAGAATTCTTTGTTGATAAGAGGGTGTATTAAAAGGATGAAAGTTGCATTGTTTATTTAGTAAATGTCGGCTTCAGATTTAATTTGTCGGCTTCAGAGTAAATGTCGGCTTCAGAAATAACGAAAAGGATGTAAGCGCTTTTGAAATATTTTAGGAATTTCATATGTGAATGTATTTCCCAAAATGTTTATTATAAATTATAATATAATTTATTTAATTTGGATATATTTATAATTTGAGTTATATTTTGTAAATCAGAATTAAGAAAGAATGAAGTATGATTAATTAAACAAAATTGAAAAAAAAAAAAAAATATATATATCAAAATCATATATCATATCATCATGTTCATATATCAAATATCATATTTACATATATATATAGTGTTGTTGAGCCGCAAATTCAGGGGAAGGGAGGCAACATTCAATAAAAAGAAAGACAAAAAAAAAAGAATGTTAGTTAGTACATTTTCTTAACTTTTATTGTAGCGGCGTTGTAAAGAACTATATAAAATTGAGATAAGGTGGTTGGTATTTTTTACAGGTTGAAACCATGCACAGAAAGAGTCCGTTATGGTTTAAGAAAAAGGTCGGAGAGATACTTTTTTTTTTTTTTTTTACTATTTAAGAATAGTGAGACAAAGTCATTACATGAATCAGTTAATCTGTGCTCTTAACTCTGACAAAAAATATAGAAATACATAGGAGCAAAGAATAGAGAAAACACATAATATATTCAAAATCATTCTTTGTTATTTCATTTTGCGATAAATGATCATGAGCAGAAATAAAAAAAATATTCCTCCATAATTAACACCGTCACAGAACAAATATACATTTCGTACGCAAATATGTCAAAACTGGAATTTTACCATAAAGAAATAATTTTTCACTGAGAATTTAATTTTGCAAACCACAATTTTAATTAGATAGATAAATATAAAATTTAGCATTTAGCCAGGAAAAGCAAATGACAACAAAAGATACTTTACCCCCAAGGATTCTTAAAAAAAACAAAAAAAAAACACTGTTTGCTTTTCCCTTACTATGCTCGTGAAGTAATGGGCACCGGCCCTTTGGAATCTCCTGTTTATGAGTATTTCCTTCCTGTTTAGATTAGCACAAATTTTTTATGGCAATGGGCACAGATATTTCAAAATATTCTGATAGGAGCGACTTCTTCATTTATAGACCAGCACGGGATATTTGATGTAATGGGCACACAGCCTTAGGAATATTCTGATAGGAGAGTCTCTCATTCAACAACCAGCATAGAGTCTTAGGAATATCGGAATTTTACTCTTGATTTTTTTTCGACTTCGTATCTTCAGGATGACAAAATGTGCCAGCAAAAACACGTGTCCTTCTTTTCTCGACGTTTTGGAGAAGATTGACTCTTTTACACCTTTAGATAGACAATCCCGAGTTTCTAGAGTGTGTACTTATGTAAGTTTTTGTCTTTTTGCTGCATTCTAAGTGATCGACCTTCTGACCGGTATGAAACTTTTGGTTCGAGCCGCGTTCATTTTTCCTGGATTTAGATAGTATCATAAACACTACCTTTTTACAAATTTGAAGTTTTTAGGTCTACGGGATCTACCTTATCTTTTTTGATGACCCGTGAGTGAGTGACCAAAAAAGTAAACTTTCAGTTGATATGTCATCTGAACTAGAAAAGACAGAAAAGTGAAATTTTAAATTGTGGCCACATACTCTATATAAACGAAGTTTCAGGTTTTTGGGAAACCAGCGCAAAGATATGGGGAGGGCGGGTCAAAAGTGCCCTGAGTTGTTTTCAGAAAAGGATTAAGGCTGTGCATTCTCGACTTGGCAGAGGCACTGCCGTGCCTCCAGAATTTTTCTGGAATAATATTAATATAAAAATTGCGTCATTCAAAAAACTGTCCCGCTTCAACTTTCACTTCAAAGAACCCCGTAGTTCGTATATTGTTCATAAAGCGTAATTTATTTTATCAAGACTAAAAATTTTAATTTTCAAATGTGCCCTTTTCTCGATAGGTAATATTATCAAATTATAAAGTTTTTCCATTTTATCCGTTTTTAAAGAAGTCGTATCAATCATAACAATTTATCAAACAAGATATGTTAACTTGGAAAAGCTTATAAAAATGCAATATTTGAACTTCAGTGTTTATTCTAAGTATTACTAGATTTAAGATTTTTTTTTTTTTAAAATTAGCAGTTTTTAAAATATTTTGAGTACATAAATCAAACTTAGAAGCACAATCTTATACTTTATATCATCGTTAAAAAAATACATGTATTATAATTTTAGTCTAAGTTTCAGGATATAAGTAATGGTTTTCAACTCTAAACTGCGAATGCATTTTTGGCAAATACAGATTTAAATTTCCATACTTCATAAGCAGCAATATATTTCCTTTCAGAAAATATCTTATTTTATCTCACCACACTATAAAGATTATGTTTCCAAAATAGTTGCAAAATGTATAGATTCTTCTGTAGAGAAACAGAATTCATAATGTATCGCAATCGAAAACAGCTTTAACCTTCCAAGTATCATTAATATTTATGAGAGCTTTAACATGAACAACTTTGTATTCGTAGGTTGGATCCACAGACAAAGAACTTACTCTTTTATGTGTCTTTATCCATGTTGGGATCTAGAAATGCGTCGTATTTTGAAAAATGAGATTTTGATAATCACAGCTCAAGAAGTTCAAACAAAGTAAATACATAATCTAAGCTTCAAACTGTTATTTTTCAATGTTTCTCTTATAAATATATTCATTATTTTTAAGAGTATTAGATGGTCATAGGAATTATGATTTAATACAATTGCTGATAAACTTAAGATAAATAAAAGTGATATAAATATGAACATGATAAACTTGTTGTAATTTCATTTAGATTTCATTTAAATATTTTCAAGGAAAGGAGCGTTAACTAAAACTAAACGGGATACATAGAAATTTAAAAGGAATTGCAGTTATATTTTTAAAACATAATGCATACATAAATATTTTTATTATTCATTTCATTTTAGGAATATTTATTCAAATTTCAGATAAGTGTTGCCTAATAAAATAAGAAACGCTAAAAAATGCAAATTACGAATTAAACAAGTGATTTGTTGCTTTCTTATGGATTACTTCAACACATGCACAAACGTTTAATTTAAAAATAATAATCCTATCAATCCGACTAATCCCTACCATCTGCTATTATTTCGGCTTCTACCTAAGATTTCGAAAGAAACATATTTCTTTTACCGATAGTTAACTGTTAAAGAAAACTTACGTTTCGGAATGTAGAACGGGATGCTAAAACGAGAAGGAAATAAATGAATATGTATTTTGATAACCTTTTGTAATGAAGAAAATGTTGAAAATATTTAAAAAAACTATTTTCTGATATATACTGAAAAAAAAAACAGGATAAAAAGAGGGAATCTACATATAAAAATTTAACAATGTAATTTGAGTGAACGATGCTCTGATGCCAGTACAAACTATCTGCAAACTGTGTCTTTTACTTAGTTAATGTAACCGGAAAAATAAATTAAAATATGATATTTTAGCGATAAATTGCGTCCATCATTTAATGTATAAATTGTTCTTTTTTTTTTAGAGTTACATAGCTAAACAGTTTTTTAGCTACAGATTGGCACCTCGTGTGGCCGGATACTCATTGTAGATGTTAAATAAAACGTGTAGACTTTTGATTTAATTTGATATATAAACATCATTTATTCCTTTTGTGAAATATCATGTTTCAAATTTAAAATAGAATGTATAATCTTCAACTAATCTTTATCTTAATGAGCGCATATAAGAATAAATTAAGAGTCAGTTTTATACTATTCGATATTTTAAAATAGAACATCTAACTGGCTTTCTTATCTTCACAACGCATTAACCCCTTAACTGTGTATCCCGAACTCAGTTCGGGCAAGCAGAGTTTGCTTGTTTTGTTACTAAAAGCTTTTGCACACCAGTAATTTTTTAAACGCAATCTTCGCTTTATTAATCGGCGGACATTTTCGAATACATAAAGCAAATATTTTAGCACAGACAAAGTGGTGTATTGTGCCTATTTTTAGTTTTTGGTGTCAAAAAACCTTCCACAGTTAAGGGGTTAAATAAATAACCAGAAAATGTGTTTAAAAATCTGAAATACGACTATAATTTCTTTTTTAAGGTGGCACTACAAAGATATTCATACGTGAGTCGGTTACGGCTTCCCTGAGCACAGCACGCTAAGGAACTTTTATCGAAATTGACGCAATCTTTACAGGATAGATTTAAGTGGGAGCAACGAAGTATGATTATAATATGTATGAACGGCAGCGTGAGACCAATATAAATCCACTTTCGTATAAACAGCCCTACACGGTTACAACTGTAATATTGTTTTCTAGTACCATGTCTTGCTGTTTAGCACTGTTGCTTTCCGTGACGACAATGTAAGTACTACATGGGCGGAGGGAAATTTTTAACAAGGTTACATCATGTATGAATATCTGAGCTAAGACATAACCTTGTTCTAGATTTCTGGTTGCATAGATGCACCATACCAACCGACCATGGCCAAATGGATCGATGCAACTAAGGTGGGTGCCTCTGATATGGCCATGTTAATGTATAAATTTGTTTCTGTTGTCATATTCAAAATATCAAAACCGTTTAATTTTATAACGTTCTCAGGTTAATAGACTTTCATAAAAGATATTGAATTCCCTATGAAAATAGTTTTACTAGTCCAAACAAACAGAATTCCAAAGTCTACCATGTGGTTACATCAGGAACATGTGCACCTGATATGGCCACTATTGTTCTGTGTTTCACAAATCGTGATTTTCTTCAATTTAAAAATGCTGTTCTACTACATTAAATACTTTTAGCGTAAAATAAATAAACATGATACTCAATAATTCTTTTTGTCATTCAAAAGTGGATTTGAAACAAGATTTTTCATCAAAAATGAAGATGTTTACAAAATTGACATTACCATTTAAGTTATCATTTTAAAAAAAGGTGAAATACTCTTAGAGTTTAAAATTTTTTTTTAAACAAATTACCTATTGCAATTGCAACAAAAAAATGTCTTTATCCTAGATTCGCATGGTGCCACCAGGATGGCCATATCAGGAGCAGGTCAGCTTTCACGAAAATCGTTTGATTTTGAACAACACGTAAAATATACCATCAACGCCAGCACCAATTGATAGAGCATTGAAAACTGAACAGAGTATGATGATATTCATAAAAAATTTCTTTTAAAAATGTGCATAGAACAGGGAGATGTATCAGATAAAAATAAGAAGCGATTACACCAAAAACATAAAATAGGAAATTGGCTTCAAATTCCACAACCTAGCTGAATGGAAAGTAGTCACATGATACACTAGGAGGTTTATTCACGGTATGTTTATGCCATTTTGCGAATTGTTTGGTTAGTTAACGTATAATAGCCCCCTATTATACGTGGCCATATCAGGAACATGGACATATCAGGGGAACCTACCTTATATATCTCGTGTGTCTGGTTATACACATATAGTATGCTATATTGAAATTAATATTCAGTTTACATAATACGCATACAGTTTACGTAATAAATATACACATTTCAAAATATACAGTGCACATGGTTTGAAAAACCACGAAAAGCAAACAAAAACATTATACATAAATAACTGTTTTTGGCTGAAGAACGACCCCGTACCTTGTCGGCGTAGGATCATCAATATAAATTAGAATGGCAAAGGGGCGCTGGTACTCATAAAAATGTTATGTGTTTTCCAAAATGTTTTGATTAACCTCTAGTAGTCCAACGCATGGTATAATTTTTCTTAAAAAGGGAAAATTTTGGGGATTTATTGGATCTTTTGGTCTAGCTCTAGTGAGGATAGTTTGTGAAGTGTATGTGTTTGCAGGTTTCACTATATTGAACTGTCATGTAGCGATCTCTGTTACATGCCTTCTGTCAACAAATATATAACGACACTTCGCTGCCACAGCTTTGAATAACTTTTTCCGTATACTGCCATTTTGCTATTTGCCCTCGTTTCTTTTCCCAAAAGTGTCAAATTATCAGCTTCTTTCATATAACATATTTTAAATATATATGATGAAAGCGATATACGCCTTTATATAGAAATTTATATGGATAGCTCTGCAACAGACACAGGAAGAGGCTATGTGTTTTTTGTTTTAACAAATAAAATGTTACATGTATAACAGAAAGTGAAGTTAGAAACCTGAAAGTTTCGTTTTTCAAGCAGAATTATTAGTGATAAAAGATGCAATTCACTGGGCGCATAATTCACGACATACTGAATTTCTAATTTTCACCGATAGCCTTTCTAGACGTACACTTTGACTCATTAAACTATCTTACAATACGAATACAGAAATTTCTTCAGAAATCTGACAAGACATTTTTGTTTACTTGGGTTAAATATCATGCTGGTGTTCATGGAAATGAAGTGGCAAATTTTATCGCAAAAGGAGCAACAGAAATAATAGATAAATCTCTACAGAATTTTTGTCTACCCTCATTTTCATTTTTATAGAAAAAGCTGAAACAAGAAATGCATTAGCAATAATATGAAGAGGCTATTGGTGATAGGGGGAGATTTACAACATGTCTATATAAAGTCTGACACAATTTGATGTTTAATAATTCACAAAATAATAAGGATAGATTTAAATTAATAACATTAACGCTTAGATAGATTCAAAAAGTTTTATGGACTTTGTCAATGCATTTCCACATGTGCGCCCTTCATCGCGTGGAGAATATGAAGGGGGTAATCGATTTCATGCCAGGTATGGGCAAGCATGCCGGTATCCACTAGTGCTGTTGTAATCCTGGCCTTTAGGTCATCAATGTTCGAATTTTTCTTCTTGTAAAGGATGTCCTTCCAAAGGAAAAATTCCAGTGGCATTATATCAGGTGATCTTGGTGGGCAAGGAAATGGGCCATCTGGCCCAAACAATCTTCCTGTGAAAAGGGCATTAAAAGAATTTGTGGAAATACGAAACTTTACATCATGACTAAGTAAATGACAGATGTTGGTGCCTTTTCAGTGAAAAGAAAGAGCCAATGACTCGGTTGTACACATTTCCACACATTAACCTTTGAGGCGTCCCTTTCTACCTCACGGTATTCAGAGGGATTTTCAGATCCTTATATGTGCACATTGGGCGATTTACTATATTAGAGGGATGAAAGCAAGCTTCGTTGGAGAACATTATGCGATTATTAAATTCAGCAGTATCCTCTACCCTCTTTAGCACGTCTGTTGCAAAATGCATCCTCCTAGGTCTATCGTCTGGTTCCAAGGCTTGAACATTGTAACTTTGTAAGCATACAGTCTTAATATTTTTCTAAGTACATTCTGCTCAGTCAAAACTAACCTATCCAGTTCTCTTGACGCTGATTTTACAGAACTCCTTCGTCTGTGTAAGAATGTCTTTCTGACACTTTCAATATCAACAACACTTGTGCAGGGACGTCTGGGACTTTTCTTATTTAAGACGCTTCCAGTTTCAAAAAACTTCTTTTTTCCACTGCAAGATACTGTTTCTCGATGGAGGATCTTTCTGGTATGCTATTCTGTAATTTCTCTGTGTTTGCTTTATTGATTTCGTTCCCATTAAACACCATAAAATCTGTGCTTTATATTACGGTGTTGCCATTATCATTATTATCCGATCGAAAATACATCACATCGACTGAAACAACGAACAAACAAATCAAAAGTAAACATAACATTGCATTTCAATCGTTAAAACAAAAGAGAGAAACATACAATTAATCACACGCGCAGATGATATTTATAACAGAAAAAATATTCAAACAGGAAAAATAATTTGTCTATGGAAACGCTCACACTACAAAAATTAATAATTATTATTCTATGAATAAATGCCATAAGTTTGTTTATATTTTCATTATTTGACGATTTATTAAACTTTAAAATGTGTCAGATCTTTTATAGACGCTCTGTACTTGAAATTTATTACCAAAAGTTTTTGAAGACCAACTATATCTTCTATATCTGATTGCAAGTAATCATGGGCTCTTTTTAAGTTAATTATTCAAATTTAATAGAACCATATCATCACTCTGTGCATATGGGCATATCTCAACTTCTCTGTATTATTTATTAAATTTTATCCTCTACATGCCATATAAAAAAGCTATCAGATTAATTATTATTATATTGGTTTCCATGTATTTAAAAAAGAAAATATTTAGTAGATAAAATAATTTTTCTGCATCAAAAATAGTAGAAAATAGTCAACAAAATATTCATAATGTTTCTTCACTGTCAAAATGTACTTTAAATAAATAATGTTCCAATCCTTCCAAAAACTGAAATTTAACCTTACTGGACTAATACCATATGCTATGTATGTTTACTTGTCAAGTGATAAAATTTGTATGCAAAGTTGTAACATTCTTATTATTTATTTAATTATTTAGTATATATATATATATATATATATATATATATATATATATATATATATATATATATATATATATATATATAAATACCCTTGGAACGCTGAAGCTATAAACTTAATAGGCTAGCAGCTCGATCTGACTCTGATTCTGATTCTGCCGCCATTTTGTTTAACTGTTCCCTGCGAGGTTGGCGTGTCAGCCTCGGTTAAGAATAGCTCTATGATAACACTGCAAAATACAAAGTATATAAGAATTACGATTGTATATTAGAATTTGTATAAATCTCTCCCGTTTATTTATTGTAGAAACCTTGTTCAACAATCTTCCCCCTGATCACATCTCATTTATTTTGGGGTATTTATTTTGAGCGCTCATTTTCCGGTTAGAAATTACTAAAATATTTTCTGCATGTTAAATATTTCTTGTTTTACAGGGTATCATAAATGCAGTGTCTCAGTTGATGCGCAGTATCAAATTCTTGTTGATTTCTATAGAGAACATAGAGACCAGCTTAGTATTATATTACATGGAAGTTGTGGATGTTCGTAATAAAGATAAATAGAGAAAAGATACGATGAATGTAATTGAGAAAACAGCGTGTTGTAATCCGTGTAATGAAGCATAAAATGCCACAAATCCGGCTCTAAAGTACCTGTCGTGTAACTATGGAAATGCCAGATACCTGTTTTTATTCGAGCTACTTCAAGCTTACGCATCACTACATAGACCATATAGGACTGAATACGTTGGACAGGTAGTTGCATCATTTCCATTTATCGCATCATTCTGCTATGATACTGTATTTGGCGTTGCGTAAGCGTTTGAAATTCCATTAGTTTAATAAATTTCATATGTCAACAGAAAAAGTATTTTTCGAAATCAGAAA
Source organism: Maratus michaelseni (assembly GCA_963931845.1). Taxonomy (NCBI): domain Eukaryota; kingdom Metazoa; phylum Arthropoda; class Arachnida; order Araneae; family Salticidae; genus Maratus; species Maratus michaelseni. Next base: position 175,626,475 of record OZ007594.1, read on the forward strand.
TTTCATTTAAAGAAATTATTTTTTTTTTCTTGTCCAAAAGCTACAAAAATACATATCCGTTTAAGAAATATATGAATTTTTAGTAAAATCGAATAATTCAAAGCACAATGCAAATTTTCAACGAAAAATTTCGTTACTTAAAATACACAGAAACACAAGCTATAAATTAGTTAAAAACAAACTAGAGTGTATTTCACAAGAAAAATATTTGGCGATTGTTTTGAAAAAAAAAGTTTATTAATTGAAAATTGGCGGAGTTGTAGTGCCCACCTATTTTGAAAATGCTGTTCTGAAATAATAATAATAAAAAAAACGTATCCTCATATCATAAAAAACGCCAAACTCATATAGAGGATCTTAGTAACACCTCAAGGCCAAGTAACGCATGTTTACGGTACCTTATTTTGTCACCCCATTGACTCAAATAACAAAGAAGAATTATATATTCTCGCTTAAAATAATATTTGATTCTTCAGGGATATTGTAACAGAAATTGTTGATTTGAAAGCTTCGATTTTTTGCAGTGTACAGCGGAAAAGAAAGATTTTATTGGCCATTTCAAATTTCTCCCATACTATTTTAGAAAACAAAACTATTCTGCTTCAGTTTAACAATTTAAGAGCAGAAAACTCTGAATCTTTGTATATAACCTAAATAAACTAAAAAATTTTAGAGGATTTTTTTATGATTTGAAACGTTAGGATTCTATTATTAACCTATTAACCTATTATCACCACTCGCTTTATTATATTTTTCAAATTAAAAACGTTTTTAAACTCAATCTCTCACTTTAAAAATGCCATGCTTTGCAGTACAATTCCCGTATTTTTAAGGAAAACTTTATTACAACGAAAGTCAACTCGAGAATGTTTCACAAAGTACTGGATAGGGATTTGAGAATATCCTTGACAGATAAAAGTGATTACAGTCTTGATAAATTGTTATTCTTACAAATATATGGCATTAACATTAATTTGTTACGCCATAAAGATAAACGTTACAAGTGTATTTTTTTGTACAACAACGTTTTCCTTAAAGTCTGAAAATAAAAATAAATTCTACAGTTTTTGTCAAAATGACAAAGATATTCTCAAATCTGTATTCGCTACTTTCTGACTTATTAGCATAACGACTTTCAATGAAAAAGTATTTCTGTAAAATACAGAATTTATATTAGCAAATAACGAATATATTGAAACTTGTATAAAAGTACATTTTGACTGTTTTGGTTAAAATATATTTAGAACTGTGGTACTAAGGGTTTAGTGTTTCATTGTGTCGTGTCTGTTTTGCCTCAAACAACCGGTGAGCCAAATTTCTACAACCAATAACGTAGTTTGTTGGTATATTAAAAGGGATGCTCACTAAACTATGATGTATCTGTCAGTGTTCCGTAGTGATAAGTCTCGGAATTAGAGACTGCTGTTGAAAACTATGGAAGATAAGCCTAAAATATCATTGAAAAAATTGTAGGGGGAAGTGCTGGATATAAAATGAAAGTATGTATGTCTTAGATATAGAAATAATTTTATTAGAATTCCTAATATTAATTTTTTTATATCCAATAACCAGTTTAAATACGCTAGTAATCGCATTTAGATAACACAATGAGCATATTTAAATCAATTGTCTTATAAAAAGATTCTGTACATTGCTTATATATCTTAGTTTAACTAGAAATGCGCATTTGCTTTATAATACTCCAGTTCTGCGTGAAATCAGTGGCCTATTTATGTTAGTGATTGAATATAAAAAAATACCTTTCAGGGTGCTTACAATTATTTTTACATGAAGAGTTCATATTAATTCGATGACGTTCTTCAACTTTTGGTAGAACGTTTGGTAGTATATCATCTTTGAGTTTCAACATACGATTTCAAATTCCGGAATTTATCGCTAGGTTCGATGCTAGTTACTTCGTCGCGTAGCACATATAATTTTCAATATACCTAGACACCACATTGACTTAACCTAACTCAGTACGTTCTGCCATTTGAGATGGCACGGACATCGCAAGCTTCCTGTATATATTATACAGTAAGATAGACAGAAAAGTATTTTTTCAAAGTATATTTCATAAGTTTATGATTATTTTTATTCGTTACGTAAACAATTTCCAAACTCAGGGTTTAATTTAATTTTTTAATTCAAGAAAAAAAGGTGTCGTTTTAATTCATTGAAGGTTTTTTAAACAAATTTATTTATGTGTCATAAATCATTATCTACATTGAAATACTTTTAATCTTCTATAGCAAGATATATTCAAGCAAGACTAGATTACTATTCTTACATAGTAGTATTATACTAATTCTTCACAGAAAAAGAATAAAAAATCACATGACTTGTTCAAGAAATGCTTGGAACTGAAATATGAGGCTGAGATAAACTACCTTATAAATAAAAGTTCTAATAAGAAATAACACATTAATGGGTTAACCAGTGAATATGCATAACTATAATCTTACGACTTCGAAATATTTAACTAATGAAAACTCATTTATTCAAAGTCATATGTCACTGAAATTTTTCTTTATCTAAAATGACAGTACTTGTCGGTGGTCAACCACGATAGTTCCCCGATCAGTTAATATTATATACTTTCCAATGTAGTCTTCTCGTACATTTTTTTCTGACTTTTTCCTAGTACACTGTAAAAAAAGACAAATATATTTTTATCTAAGAAATTATAATATAACGACGAACGAAAATATACAATAACCTCCTCCGAGATACCCATGATTACGAAAAGCTTTCTTTATCACTTTAAATCACATAAAACAATTTTCGAGATTTAAAGAATCATTTATAAAACGAAGTTTCTTTGGCACCAATTGATTTTTGGAAACGTTTATGGGTAGTCTTTGAAATATATTAATCAGTTTTATTAGGCTATTTATTATCCTTTAAATCTTTTCAGCTGTGTTAGCGAATTTATACGTGGAAGAGTCACAAATTAATATTAAATTTTATTTTATTGTCGACGCTGATAATTTATGGTATTTGTCTTTAAAACATGTTTGTTGAACGTAAACATGTTTACTTGACAATTGATAACATCCGAAAAACCTATATTCCTTTTTGAGAAAACAGATTAATTCACTATAAAAACTACTCTGTAACATTTTCGAAAATCAATTGCAGCAAAAGAAAAATTTGTTTTTATAGATGCTTCTAATAATTGAAAATATATTGGTTTTTATGTAAGATAAAGAACGCTTTTCGAAGAGCATTTCTGAAGAAAGTTTTCTTTTTACACTTTTACAAATTAACAAAAGAATCTTCTCCTTTTTGTGTATTTTTCGCGGAAAGATTAAAATTTTACTTTTAAATAAAAACGAAAACTTCTTATTTTTTCAGACATGATTAATATATTTACCTCTGATATATGTTTGCGTTTTTGTTTTAATTATATTTGTGCCATTGATTATTTTAAAAGATGTATCATAATATTAAAGAAATATGTAGATTAACAATCATGTTTCATTAATATTATATAACAGAGAGATAATGAGAAAAAATGTTCTGCTTTCAGTCCAAGTACGTACTTTGTTTCTTTTATAGAAATGAAGACAGAATGTGTCAAATTAATCCATATACTATATCTCTTTTGTTGATGCTATATGATTACAAAATGCACAACTGTTCCTTTAATATCATATACTTAGCAAAAAGAGTTTTAGTATTTCAATTTATTAAAAAGTTGTAACTACCTTATGCCTTATTTCCTATATTAGTGAAATCATTTCATGTTTAATGGCATTTCTTTAAGTTCACTTATCTAAACTTCTAATGGATAGAAGCAAAAGAAATAAAAAAAAAAATTAGCAACTTCAGATACATATTTTGAACACGCGCTGACCTTGAACAAAAGTCGAAATTCGAAATCTTCAAGTTGGCCTACCAGTATACCACTATACGAATGCCTATAAGATGTAGTTTTATAGGATAATGACATACTATTTTCCATGTTAAAATAATAATAATGATAATAATAATAATAATAACAATAATAGCATAAAAAATCTCTACCGCATTCTAGCAATGTAAAACGGAAAATAAAAATACTGCTTTTGTTTTCTCCTTGTTTAAGAATAAAAAAATGTAATGACAAAAAAATTCTTACTTCTGTGGTTTAAAATTATTTTTTTGAACAAATTCAAATCTGAAATATTTCTTATATACTTAATAAATGAATGTTCTGCAATTAAAATACAGGGAAAAAGAAATATATTTGAGTTATCAGCCATTATTCGAAAAATCTCTTTAAGAAGAATGCCTTCATTTTTTAAATATGACATTATGTAAAAATATAATAAATTGTGAAACGCAAAAATACAATATGTAACGATGCAGCGTCATTTAACTTATTTGCAGCATAATTTAACTTCAATTGTGGCTCGAGTTACTCCATGATTACAAGTATGGAAAACAACCAAATAAAAATTAAAAACAAGAACGAAAAATCATGCGTGAAGCATAGATTATGTAGCACTTTCCAACGCTTCTAAAATAATTTTACAAATCATTACCGTTTAATAAGCTGAAAGATGACATCTAAGTAAACAATTTGGAAAACGCATAACATATTTAAAAACATAATTTCAGGAATTTTCAATATATACAATATTCGGAAAAATATCCGAATACTTTTATGTAGCCCTGTATATGATCTATAGATTTGTATATATACATAGGATGCTAAATTTTAGTTTAGTTAGGAAACGCGTAGCACCGTTTAAATTCTCCTTCTGGAGTTTCTGTCAATAAACGGAAATGTGGTCGCGAACTTTTGTGCTGCCCTGTATAGGATCTACAGAATTTATACACACCACGTAATAGACAAAAAGCTAGTTAAGATTAAAATCGCGTTTAGTAACTTAAAACGCACTTCCAGGAATTATTGTTAACAGACAGTAGAGAATTCTTTTGTGTGTCCCTGTAAATGAACGATGACCGCTATACACACACTATTCTGTAGTAAGCCTCTTGTAATGCACCTTAGTAATATATATAAACTTCAATGCGTTTAAAATAGTGGAACATTATTTAAATAAGCCGCAGACGATTTTTCTCCATAGACGTAATGTAACGGAATTATTTTGACTGTCCCTGTAAAGTAACTCTAAGTGCTATACACCTACTATTCCATATTAAGCTTCTTCTAATGCATCTTAGTGATCTATATAAATTTCAATGCGTTTACAATAGTGAAACATTTTTAAAATAAACCGCAAATGATTTTTCCCCATAGACCGCAATGTAACGGAATTCTTTTGAGTGTCCCTGTAAGAAAACTATAAGTGCTACACACTTCAGTTGAAATAGGGAACGTGCCATAGATAACAACAATAACATATAAAAATTGCAGAGCAATCCGAGCATATTTACGGGAGTTAGAGCACGGACAGACGGCCAGACGGCCAGACGGCCATCCGGCCAGACGGCCATACGGCCATCCGGCCAGACAAACCGAAGTCATAAGCACTTTTCAACTAGGTTGGAAAGTGCTAATAACATGAGTAATTTTTAAATGTACGTGAAAGATTAAATGATAGTGTTTCAAATAATAGCTTCAAAGGCCGTGCAATTATAGAATATTCTTAGTTGTTTTAATAATGGTTCTGATAGAGCCGAAACATGTCAACGGACTAAGAAAAGTTATTTAACTATTTATTTATTTTTATTTCACACCTTTTAGAAATTAAAGGAAGTATATGACATTGTGAGTTATGTTGATATGATTAAGTAATTTTTGAAACAAACATGCTTTTATTTTTCACTTCCGTTAAGAAACCGTGGTTATGCACAGTTTAACTATATAATACACAATTATAAGCGCGCATATAAATAAAATAGCAATTTATCTCCAATTTACTACAATATGATTAACTACAACTTCTACCAAACTAATTCTTTATACCCTAGCACCGATATACTTATGTAAGTACAGGTATTTTTTTTTTTTAAATCATGACACTTGTACAAAAACAAAAAGTTAATGTAGGCATGACAGAATCTGTCAGATTCAGCAAGATTTTCCACGCCCCAGACCAAGAAAAAAAAAGAAATGTTATACATAAGACTGATGTATTTCCTTTTAATAGAAAAAGAAAGAATACGGAGATAAAAAGAATGAAAATTATCAGTAGTTTCAGTTGGAAATACCGGATGGGGATATGCTGCTCATAAGAGAATCAACTGTCTATGTATCATGCAAGAAATAGTAGGTCTTAAGAGATCACTTCCGTATCTGATATCCATGAGGAATCACTTTCTTTTCCCTTGGTGATACATGCACTTTTTTCGTTCTTCTTCTCGTTTTTTTTTTTTTTTTTTTTTTTTTTTTTTTTCTGCGTGTATGCAACTTTGGCTAATATTTTAGGTGTTTAAAAATTTGTGAATGGTAAATGTTTGGCACTCTATTCTTGTATCTTGCGAAAGAGAAATGTGAAAATATTTGTTATACATATTTCTGAAAAGCATTAAATATTATTATAATAGCACACTTATTATTAAGAAAATTATCAGTAGTTTTAAAAGGAAATAACTAGTGGCGTTATGCAGCTCTTAAGAGAATCAACTGTGTATGTATCATGCAAGAAATAGTAGGATTTAAGAGATCAATCCCGTATCTGATATCCATGATGAATCACTATATTTTCCCATGGTGACGCATGTTCTTTTTAGGATTTCGTTTATCTCACGAAACCCTATTACTCCCGCTCCGTTGTCTGTCTGTCACAGAGCCATTCTCAAAAGCTATGTAACTTACAGAGTTGAAACTTTGTGTATAAATCTGAATACCAGCTGTGAAGAGATCAAAATATTAAAATTTGAAAAATTAGTATTATTTTAATAAATAAAGATAAAAAACCAAAATTCTAACATCCTTTTATTATTAAATTTAAACATTTTTTGTTATAGCAGATGCCAAAAATTAAAAATCCACGATGAAATTCTTTCTACAATAATTAATTTTCTATCAGACGATTTCCACGTGAAAAATGAAAATGAAATAAAAAGTTTCACCAATTGAAAAAAAGATTAATATGAAATAAAATTGAGGGACGTCATAGTGGTAATAAAACGGAAAGATTTCGCAATAATACAAGGAGTATGAGTCCGTGTATGTATACGAAGCAGATTAATATCACGTCATTAGAAAATTAAAAAGAAAATCTGACGTCATATCGGAAGTTTAACGGATTTTTCAAATGTTTCAGAATAATACAAACCGAGTATGAATATGAGTAATAGAGAATAGTAAATATATGATATAAATGCTGGACGATTACGCCATGAAACATTACTACATTAAAGACGTGAGTATAAAACATCACAAATTTACTGAATGGTGTATACAAAACGTTTGTATACACCATTCAGTAAATTTGTGATGTTTTATACTCACGTCTTTAATGTAGTAAATATATGAGTTTGAGGAACGTATTGAATCATGATAAAAACCCGATTACGGAAATATTCGCATATTTTAACATTTTGAAGGTGTACAACATGTTAATTTTGAAATTATTTTTTTTAAATATCGCATTTAGTCCACATGACAGATATTATTATGGCAGAATATAATAGCGGGCTTCGTCCGCTATAGGGCTGGTTTAGATATTCGAAAAAACGAGAAAAATAGACCGGTAAATTTTTACTTTATAAAAAATATGACTTTTTTTTTTTGGTTGCTAAATGAAATTTATTTGTATTTATTAAAGAAAGAATAAAGTGTTTTGAAAGGATTATTAAATGAAACTCTTTGAGCGATCTACAATCACACTTACCCACTTGTTTCGTTATTTTTCTTCATTTTTGCGAGTAAGCAACTTTGGCTAATATTTTAGAAGCTATTTAAAAATTTGTGAATAGTATATTCTTGGCACTCTATTGTTGTATCTTGCGAAAGAGAAATGTGAAAATATGAAATGATATATTTGATATATATATTTCTGAAAAGACATTATGATTATTATAATAGCACACTTATAATAAAAAAAAATTATCAGTAGTTTCAGATGGAAACACCGGGTGGGGTTATGCAGATTCTAAGAGAATCAACTGTCTATGTATCATGCAAGAAATAGTAGGCTTTAAGATATCGCTCATGCATCTGATATCCATGAGGAATCACTATATTTTCCCTTGGTGATGCATGTTCTTTTTTCGTTCGTCTTCTTCAATTTTGCGAGTAAGCAACTTTGGCTAATATTTTAGAAGCTATTTAAAAATTTGTGAATGGTAAATATTTGGCACTCTATTCTTATAACTTGCAAAAGATGAAATATGAAAATATTTGTTATACATATTTCTGAAAAGACGTTAAAGATTATTATAATAGCACACTTATAATAAAAATATATATATATCAGCAATTTCAGATGTAAATACCGGGTGGGGTTATACAGCTCCTAAGAGAATCAACTGTCTATGTATCATGCGAAATAGAGGTCTTAAGCGATCACTCACGTATCTGATATCTATATGGGGAATCACTTTCTTTTCCCTTGGTGATGCATGTTCTTCTTCTTGATTTTTGCAAGTAAGTAATTTTAGCTAATATTTTTGAAGCTGTTTAAAAATTTGTGATTGGTAAATATTTGGCACTCTATTCTTATATCTTGCAAAAAAGAAATATGAAAAAATATTTTATACATTTTTCCTAAAATACATTAAAGACAGACAAAATCTATAATTTTGTCGAATCACTTGTAAGTAACATTACATAAGTACGACTATAAGTTTTATTTAATAAATAAGAAAATAAAGTTGTATGTTTTTTCTAAAATATTTTGACAATTGAACCATATATTACTCATTACTTTAGAACGCAATATCAAAAGAACTCGAAATGTAACAATTTTCAGCATCGTGGTCGATTAATCGACCACGATGCTTAGGTTAATAACAAAAAATCAATTGATTCTACGTTATTTTATACATTAACCTAATTTAATTAGAACAATAAAAAAATATTTTTTTTATATATTTTACCATACAGTAAACGATGTGCTTAATTTTAAATGTTATTTTAAGTAATACTATGAGATAAAGACGATGACTTACTTGTGTATCTCTATTATTATTAAAATAAGAATGTGGTTAATTTTGTTTTGTATAACTTTATGTCACATATTGAAGTTTTGAGATCATCTGAAGAAAAATATGATTCTTTTTTTTTGTTTATATGCGAAGTAGTTTAAATAAATTATGCTTGAGGTTGATTTTATCCTGTATATCGCAATGTTGCACACTAAAATTGTGAAAACAAGTGATGAAAAACATTTTTATAATAGCATATTATTACTAAGACACTTCATATTACGTGATGTTAGTATTAGATCGTTCTCTCTTGACTTAATGTTTACTAGAACTTTCTTTTAAGGTATCCGCACACCTTTGAAATGTCATTTTCGATGAAAATAATTTTTCATTTTTGTAATAACAGTAAAATCTAGCTTTTATCTATCGATTCCTGCTTTAATTGTGTCTGTATCTGAATTAGAACCCGAGTTACAGCCGTTTAAAGTTACATCTATTACAGCTTGTTGAAGAATTTTACAACCGGAAATATCATTCACCAAACCGGAAGTTAGCTGAAATGCATGTTTACATTCTTATTTTTTGATTTTTAGTATTTAAATTGGATTATATATTCATGAAAATACATGGAGTATATAATTAAACCTTTAAAGAATAATAATTATTTTTATGTCAAGAACCGCCTTTAAAAGTTATTTTTGCTTTATCTCAAAATCAAGTTTTTCATATTGTTACTGTATACGCAAAACATCCGATAGCAAAAAATTATGCATGAAATACCTTGAATTTTTTTTTACTTATTTTACAACTGTTCATTGAGGGAATAGACTACGATCATGATGATATATTAATTAGTTTTATTTTGAAACTGGTATAGGTTAAAAAGTTGCAAGAAATTAAAAAAAAATTTCATTGCATTAGTACTTCAAGTGCCATAGTTTCTGCGATGGAGGGGCTATTATAACGCGGCTAGTCTATGTCCTAGAAAAAGTTATTATATTTATTATGCAATTTATGAAATGTGAATGCATTGATTTGATTTTGAGTTATCATGTTTTGAACAAATGTCACTTTTTCACACAATTTTGACTATTTTTCAATAAAAAAAATATTTCTGTGTAATTTCTAAAATGTTTATACATTTTTTTTTTAAATTTTTAACATAAATGTCGTTAGAAAAAATTGGTATAAAGCAAAAAAAATTCAAAAATTCACCTCCGAAAGTGTCCGGATACCTTAATATGTTTAGACGAAACAAAATTAATACCATTTATTGCAACTTTTCTTAAAATATAATGTTTTATTTTTTATTTTTTATTTTTTTTTTTATCTAGAATTTAAACATCACCAGCAACACAGTTTAAATCTCGTAAAATAACGTATTTAGAAAAGTAACTTATGAATATCTTGATTGTAATAATGTCATAGGTTGGAGTGTTGAGAGAAAAAAAAAACTCTTTCACTTTACCAGCGACACATTGTTTGTTTCTTAATAATTTTAGAAATATAATTTCCATATTCGAATATAAATTTCCACTTACCGTGTTAAAATATTGGACTGCACTAGTAATTGATCCATTTTCGAATATGTTTGGTTAGAATATCGTCTTATCCAACGTTCTCAGAGAAAAAATATGTAAATAATGATGTTTTTATTGCTGAATAAAACTGTGCATTTTTGTGTCTATACTGTTCTAAGTTTAGAAAAATCAAGTTTCACTAGAAGTTGATCACATCATTTTAATTGGAAATCAACCTTGATGTAGAAATTGATCATACTTTTCAAGTAGTGTGTAACGACAATATAAAATTTGTAGATGTTCTTTAATTTAGTTAAATAGTCTTAATATGTGTCGAACACAAAATTTAAAATGTTTTCTGCGTTTTCTAAAATGTTACTAATGTATTTTATTTATCTTATTAAAAAAAAAATCTTTAAAAGATTTCTGTAAGTGTTGGAAAGTATTTCATAATCTATGCGTGAGGCATGATTTTTTTTTAATACTTTCTGGTTACATACATCAGTGTTAGGTAAGTCGAGTGGAATCGCTCCATATATATATATTGTAAGTACAAAGTATAGTAATGTTGAGTAATAAATTAAAAGTTTTGCATAAAATGTGTTTTTTTCATTTAATATGCATACATTTTTTACTTTAAATACGTTATAATTGTTTTCTAATTGCGTTTTTAATTTAAGAGATTTATTTTCCATTTCTCTGTGTAGGACCGTGGGAAACCCGTTTTATGGAAGACTGCCAGGCATAAGGTAAAGCTAGGAGAGTCTGCGCACAATTCAAAAGAATAGCAATAAAATATCTAAATATTAATTTTTTGCTAAACTATTCATGAATAATTTTTACTTCATTTGTTATTTATGCATTTCCATTGCTATTTTGTTGTTATGTTGCAATTTAATACAACAGTTGTAATAAAACCAATAAAGTTATTTTGCACAATCTGTCCTTACAGGGCTGGTGTGATTGCGCACATGGGTAGGAGAGATTGTTACTAATAATAACTACAATTAAATTATTAACAAAAATAATTACACTTAAATGACATTGTTGTAAGGTTTTTGTGAACAAATATTATTGTATTAGGAGTGAATATTTCAACCTAATTATTAAAGAATCAGAAAAAGGAAATAATTTTAAAAACGATTAAAAAATTTTAATTAAAGGAAAAAAAAATAAAAAATCAGAAAAAGCAAGTCCAGATAAGATTACAAAATAAAATTATGTTACTTAATAACACGTTTAACTTAAAATTAGTCCATTTTCATTTTTTATTTTTATATGCAAATTTACCAATAAGCTGCGTTATCTCTCCTAGCATGGAAACTAATGGGAACACTGCGCCATATCTCCTAAGTAGCGGATGCACAACCTCTCCGATTTCGGTAGGAGAGATTGCGCGGCCTTTTATTTAAACATGACCTCTTCTAAAACGAACCGTTGATGTTCACATTGTTAGTCTAGATTAGTAGCTTATGAGAAATCATTTAAGTTTAAAATATTTTGTACTATTGACATTGTATAGAAATTCTGATGAATAGCTATGAAAATTCAAGCACTTACTTTGGAAAAACAAAACAAAATAGCAATACTTTATCTTAGACGTTCAAAGCAATCAACGTGCACTTTCAAGTAGACACTCCACTACTGTTGTTGTTCAACTACATGAAGTCGCTGCGCTCTCACTCTACTCCTTCCTCCCGAACCTCTATGAGCGCAATCTCTCCGACCGCGACATCTCGCCTGGCTTTACCTTACCGATTATGTTAAGAGGAAAAAAGAAAAGGGAGAATCATTACATTTAAATTGCCAAGTGAAAAATAGCCTTATCTGAACATTTTAACGAAGCAATAGTGCATACAAAATCTGTCATTTAAAATAAAAAAATAAGTATTTTTTAATCATTCACGTGTGTAACTAAAACATATCTTTTTAATAAAAACGGTTTATTTTTCTTTTAGTATATACTTTAAGTAAATATAGTTTTATTTTGATATTTTTCTATATAAACTCATTAATTTGTATCAAAATTGGTAAAAAACGGACGTATATTTCAAATCGCCCTACAAAAAATGTTGAAATGAACATAATATGTTATATAACAAATTTCCAATTACAAAAAGAAAAAAAGAAAAAAAAAACATTTTAGAAAAAAATACAGGAAGATTCCCAATTATAAAGCTGCCTTATTTGAACATTTTATTAAAGTACTGTTTTAGAAAAATTTATCATTAAAAAAAAAAAAAAAAAACATATATTTATTAAATCACTCTAGGATGTAAACAAAATCCACCCTTTTAAATGAGGCAGATTTACTTTTAATCTGTCTTTAAATCAATTTGTTTTTATCCCGATAATTCTTAAATTTCCTCAACTTTCTTAAACAAATTCGTTTTTACCAAAGTACTAAAAATTGAGTTATTTTTCAAATATACTTTAAAAAATCTGGAAATGAACATGGAATTTTATACAGTATTATTCTGAAATATACAAGGTTATCTCCAGTGAGCATCCACATTATATATGTGGCTGGAATTTCAATATGATGCTTTTTCATTTTTATCTCTTGAATCCTGTTTTAGATTTCTCAAAGAATCTTAAATGTAGGGTCTTTACATTTCATGATCTAAGAAAATGTTACTTTGTGCAACAATTGGTATAACACACACGGGATATAGTGCAGAAATTTTCATATATATAATACTTGTAGATTCTCCAAAATTCTTGGTTGTAATTTTTATAAAATGTTTGTTCCTTCACGTATCAATGTATAAAAAAAATCAATCAAGAAATTGAAAAAAAAATAATATCATAAATATTTTATTTATTTATCAACTCTTGGGTATTCGAACATTAAAGTAATACGAATATGTATTTTTGTCTTGAATTCCGGTAAAAATTCTTACAACATAAAAGAAAGGGTGGTACAAAAAATTTCGTACAACTTTTTTTGCTTTTTGAAGTTATTTTTCTCATTATATCGTAAATATGTCGAAGTTGAAAAATATATTTTATGCTAATTTAACTAATTATTTCTTTATTTATACGACATGCAAAAACAATCTTGAATTGCATTTGATTTTCAAAGTCCTTTTCTTTACAAGGCCAGTCGGAAAAATAGGTTAATTTATTTCGTTTTTTTCTTTCTTTCTGTTTTTAATTTTTTAGTTACTTACCATTTTTGTGGCCAATTTTGAATGCCACCAGTGTTTACATTTATTTCTCGCCAATATGATAAACTTATTTTATTTCCGATTCCATTTTAAACTGAACAAACATTTGTCTCGTGCGCATAAAAACATGCACTAAAAGCGGTAACTTTTGGTAATATTGCTGCCGTTAAGGATCTTTTTCCACTAAAACGTATCTTTTCCGATTTTAATTGCAATTTATGTCTAAAACAAAATAATCGTAATTTATAATGTAGTACAATGTTAATTTGATGCAAAACGATACCGTCCGAATTACTGAACCTTTTTGGAACTGAACTAGGATCATAATAGGCTTAATCAGTCAAAAATACAGCATGCAAAACCCCAAGCTCACCTGGAACTTTAAAAACAAAAATGAACACATTTTCTTAGATTTCTATTAAAAACTAACTTTGCTTTGTTTGAAATGTAGTGATATCTCGAGAAAGAGCATTATAATTTGGACAGTGACATCGTACGTATTGACAGCATCCCTTTGAATTACGTAGCGTCTAAGAGTTATTTAATCACTAAAGGTATTCATTTACGTCACTGCTCCTGATTCCATAACATTTTACAGACGTACATTTGTCTTATAAAAATTTTGCACAAAATATATATTTTTGCAAACTATATAAAAAAATCCGTCTTCAACTTGGTTTACATTTTAGATTTTCTACGTGGATTGCAAGCCTGGTTTTGCAATACAAAACTTGTTCAAAATACAAAATGCATAAATTATCAATAGAAAAAGATGAGAGAAAAGCATACGCCACTCATACTTAATACCGTTGGACAATTTCACCGTGAAAATTCTAACGGCTAATCATGCCATATTTTCAAACTAGATTACATTACAGGAAGATGTTACACTGCTCATTTCGAATATTCTAGAGACTCACTTCAAGAAAGTACGTAATTTTTAAAACGACAAATATCACAAACAATCTGAGCTTCGTCTCTCATGTTTGGAGTTAAATACCTATGGAGCGGAATGTTACTTACGCACTGCAGATGCGTAGGATAGCCAGCCCATCATGGCTTCCAAGCTGGTAAGAACTATATTTTAATGTCTAAAAACTAAAGTGATGCGGTCTTTGCGGGAAAGCACGCAATTAAGATTTTAGAATAAAATAATTAAAAGAAAGAGGTACAAAGCAGGTAATTAATAGAATAAATATCGGCATATTAAGATTTGAGAAATAAAATGGGTTTGAAAAAAAATTATTACGGAAAATGTTTTTTAGAAACATTTTGAAGGGAATTAAAATATTAAAATACGCATATTAAATAGAAAAGAATTTAAATATACGAATTGAATGGAATATAACTAGGGTTGTAGAATAAATTTAGAAAAGAAATTTCTTTGGAATAAATTTAATGAATCGCGTAAATTTAATTTTTGTAATATTTAAACAGTGTTCAAAACCTTATATAATAATTATATTTATTTTTCCATGAATAAAAAATTGTTTTAAAATAATTTTTTCTGCAATAATTCTTTGTCTATATTAATTCACTTAAAAAAAATTAACATTTTATTGTAATATCCCAATAAAAAATACACTACTTATATTAGTATGCTGTTTATTTTACCCTTTTAACGAAATATTTATTTTTAAAACTACGCACTAGACTTTACTTAATACATAAATTTTAAGCAAATTTTATTATTTTCAGATTCAACAAAACGTCTGTCTGACAATAAAAATTCGAAATTAAAGGAACATCAAATACTAGATTTCATCAAGTTAATTACATATGTTCGTCTCGCTATTCCATTCAAACTTAAATATTGATTTTGTATAAATATGGGTTTTAAAAAACATATTCTTAATTTTAAAAAATCCTACAGTCTGGAGTGTTTTACAAAACTGAAGAGTGGTCCACCAAGTAAGTTAGCCAATAAAGAATGAACCATGTCAATAAATTTATGTACATATATTTAAATAATACTTATACCAATAAAATATTTAAAAATTGTAATATATAAAATGGTCAATGTAATTTTTTTTATTAGGTGCGTTCGTAATTATATAAATAAGTAGCACCTATAGTCGTCGTCTGATCCGTCCGTCCGTCCGTCTGTCCGCATATAACAGAGCAAAAACTACCCAACCAAACTGTTTGAAATTTAAGATATATTATCTTTTCAGAATTTTGTCGAGACATTTCAAATTTTATGACAATAGAACCAATACTTTAGAAGATATTAATAAAAATATTTATTAAGAAATTTGATTTTTTTTTAATCTGTGCTTTCTTGTTATAGGAGCTTCCGAGGTTTAATCGTCAAGCAACCGATATACTTATTTTACATAAATTAATATGCACGCGATATAATTCATTTCACAGAATTAAAAATCATCAAGATCTGAATATTTATATAACTAGCTATAGTACGAATGCACCTCATTTGTCACGTTTGACGTACAATTTCCAACTTGTTAATAATGAAACAGTTTTTTAAAATATGTTTTTTATAACATTTCCTCATCTACAATAATGTTTTTTTTAAACCTTAATTCAAGCAATTTTTCTAAATGCTTAAAAACATTATCATATGTTCCATCAATTACATTCCAGAAATTCTCAAATATTCCTTCGAATGGGTTTCTGAAGATGCTTAAAACACAATCTTTTTCTGGAAACAAAATGAAAGAAAAAAGCACAAAAATCACTAACGAAATTCCTCCTCTGTTACACTCTTCAGTATAAAAGATAGAAAGAAAGAACGTTTGAGTGAAAGACTTAAAAGGGGATGTAATAAAACTTTTGAGCCGGTGGTTGTTAAGAGAAGGAAAAACCTGAAATTGGTTTCGAAAGAGAGAGTTGTAAGTTATAAGTTTTTTTCAAAAAATGAAATAGTTGTAATTGTGATTGAAAAAAAATAGCGTAATATTTATAATGGTTATTTCCATTTTCACAACGCATATAAAACTTTTACTTTTATTTTATAAACATGTATTCTTTATTTGAGCTTAGTATTCAATCATAATTTGAAAACTGTGAAACTGCAAATTTCTTTACAATGTATTTAAGGGTGTATTCAAATCTAAACTGCTTATTTTGAGACACATTTGTAAATTCATTTTTGCTCTAAAACGCATCCAATTGGCAGGTTCTCTTATTCAGAAACTTTATAATGTCCGTATTGTCTCGATTTTTTGATAAAGACAGAATATAGTTGCAAAAAATGCTATCAAAGTGGACATTTTGAACCGAATTTCCCAAAGCGATAGCGCTAGAAACAAAAAAAAAAAATGATCGTACTGTGAAAATAATTGTCTGTAAATCAACTTCTAATTAATTGAACTAAAAATAAAAACATGGGGCCTTTATAAATGTCTTTATAAATCACGCCGCCAAGTTTCCTGTTGTTACTTTTAAAAATGAGTCTGAGAATGTGTCTCAAAATTTTAAGTTGTTGAGCGTGGAAAAATATTTTTTTTGAATACGCCTTAACCACTCCTTCGGTAGTATTACTTTTCATTAACACATTACTTTATTTTTCTGTTTGGTTATTATTCGATATTACCGTTTTAATTATTAGAGCGGTGGTAGGACGAAACACGACTCACCAATCAATTGTAATCGTTTTGAAAATCGAAAAAAAAAAATTAACGGATTTACACATTTTAGACACTGCAGATTCCGAGAAACATATTTTTATAAAAATTAATTTGCGTCCGTCTGTCTGTGTGTCTGTGTGTGTGTCTGTAAACGCTCTATCTCCCGAAAAAATTGAGATAGTGACTTAAAAATAGGTATGTACTTAGTATTTAATAATCGGAAGAAGTTTATTGAATTTCAGGGACCTCGATTAATCCTGAACTATTTTATTCGGACTCTCGAAATATTCATTCTGATAAAAGGTGTATAAATTTTTTCGAAATTGCTTATTTGAAAGAGTGCGTATAAAAGACAATAGAAAAACATACATTTTGCATGAAGAATTAAGTCGATCGGACAATTAGTTGCTGATATATTTGTAATAATATTTGCCACACTCTTCGATTTTTCATGACCCTGTATTTCATTCAAATTTCAATTCAAATATTATATTTTAATTGGAAATGAGACGCTAAATCTGACGTAGTAAAACGTTAGTTAATATGATTATCAATTTTGAAGCTATAAGGGTGTTTCTTTTACGCAATTCAGTAATAGAGCATTTAAAGTTTATGACGTCATCAAGCCACGATTTTATTCGAATTGCAATGCATTTTATAAATAGTTTACACAGGTTTATTTTCATATTTTATATTATGCATATCCATGAAGGGTAAGTATTATGGTGCCCCCAACGACAAGTTTCAGTAAGCCTTCATAACGATTATTATATATTTATAAACTCGGTTTGTGGCGTCAGGTGCCGCCATCCGAAAAATCTACAAGAGACCACGCCACTTCTTCCAGTCAAGGGTCCATTCTTCTTCCAGACCCCTATCCCTCATGGCTTTTTTATATCATCCATCCAGGTCTTTCGTAGTCTTCCTCGTTGCCTTATATGGTTTGTTCTGTAATTAGATGCGATTTTGGGTAGTCTCTCGTCACTCATTCTTTTAACATTGCCATACCAGATTAATTGTTTCTTTTGGAGATCGTCTAATATGGTTCCCTTTATTTTGATCATTTCTTTTATTCTTTCATTTCTTATTCTCTCCTGCATGATCTTCTTAGGGCATCCATTTCCACTGCTGCTAATTTCTTTCTTTCAGTCACTATAATTCTCCATCCCTATGCTCCATATAACAAAAGGCTCTTTACTATAGAATTATATATACTATATTTTCTTTTCCTGGAGATCTCCTCACTCCACCAAATAGAGTTTAAAAGTTTAACAGCCTTTCTTCCTTGGCATATTCTGTATTTAATTTCCTGTGAGTCTGTGCCTTCTCTATTAATGTCTACACCAAGGTATCTATAAGATTCACAGCTTCCTATTTTTATGTTATTATTTAAATTCAGTTCAGTATCATTTCCTCCTACACACAGGTACTTGGTCTTACTAACGTTCATGTAGAGTCCCCATTTCTCATTTTTTCCATTAATTTTCATCGTCATTTTCTCTAAATCATTTATATTTTTTGCAATTACAACTTGATCATCTGCAAATTGCAGTGTGAAAATGGATTTTCCATTCACATTAAGTCCCATTCCTCGGCAGTTTTTTTTTTTTTTTTTTACAAATTCTCAATGCTTCTTCAACATAAATTTTAAAAAGTGTTGGGGAGACACAACATCCCTGTCTGAGTCCTTTATCTTTTATAAAACCTTTTGACAGCCTTTGGCCTATTTTAATCTTTGTTTTTGATTGTTTGTAAAGTTCTTGAATTGCAGCAATAATATTTCGATTTATATTCATTTCCTTTAATACATTCCATAATTTTGCGATTGGAACATTATCGTATGCCTTCGTAAGATCAATAAATAGAAGATGAGTTTCATTTCCTACCGCCATTTCTTTTTCAACAATTTGTTTAAGACAAAATATATTATCCATACATGATCTTCCTGCTCTAAATCCACACTGTTCTTCACTTTCCTTCGTTCTAATTTCTTCCTCAATGAAATCTTTTAAGATTCGTCCATATAGTTTACTAAACGTTGCTGTTAATGTAATGCCACGATAATTTTCACACTTTTGTCGGTCTCCTTTCTTATATATAGATGTTATATATTTAATTCTCCATTCTTCTGGTGTTAATAACGTGGCGATTAATAACAAAACTAAAAACGCTATTCAATGTTTTAATTTTTGTTATTAATCGTTTTGAAGTCTAAAAAGTACATGAATCAAGGTACCGGAATGTCCTTGTGATATGAAAATATTTCTCTATTTTTCCGTCTTTTGACTGGAGATTTTTTGCGAAATTATGAGCATTGTTTCGTGAATTTTTCGTATTTTTGGGGAAAAAAAGTGAGTAAAAATTTCATATCTAATACGAAAAGGTATCGCTGCAGCACAGTTGCCGGAACACTGCCGTGATTTTACGAAACTACAATTTTGGATTGGAGGATTGCACGTACCTTTTACGTTAGATTGGTGTATGTTCTGTATTTAGAGGGAAAATGGACAAACTAAAGCGGAGAATTTCCTGTTTTAAAGAAAAAAAAATAAAGCAAAGATTAATATTTTGTTAGGAATAAGAATTACGATTAATATGTTTTCGTTCATTGGCATTTGATTTTTTCCTACTGTCATCTCAATATTTCTGGAAAGTAATTAACTGTAAATAACAATTATGAAAAATTCTATTTTTATCTTTCGTTTTTGCCGTTGTGTGTCATCTGGGAAATGATATACCTTGCTAGGAACTCATACTTCATGGTTAAAATTAAAGCTTTAACGAACGAAACAGATTCAATGTCTCATGTTTATATGCGTGTGTAAAAAAAAATATTTATTTAAAATTCGCAAACTTTTCTGTTTGCGTTACTGCCATACGACATTCTTACGTAATATCGTCTTAATAAGCAAATAACATGTTATCATATGTATGGCGGTACTTGTCTGTTAAAAAGTTCTTGGTGAGATGGAGAAATAATATTGCCACGAGAAACCTAATTTTCATACATTATTTCTGACAAAATATTTACTGTTTCATACAGAAACATTTTGCATTTTCAATACAATTTATTTAATAGAAAGAAGCCATTTATCTATTTCTATATACAATCAGGAGTAATATAACTGACATATGCAATTATTGAAAATTCTTTAAATACATATATAAAAAGCATAACAGCTTTTGTTTCCATAGCAGTTTATATCGGTTGTCATAAAATCTCTGTTTCTCAATCCCGAATTGCTTAAAGCTATAAAAAATGCTTAGGCACCTATAGCAAACAAATGCCCATTTTACCTGTTAAAATTATTGTGATACACTATGATAGGAATGGGGAAAAGTTTTAAGAGCATGTGCAATAAATCACAAAAAAATTCTATCAACATTGGAAAGTGAAAATACTTTTACACAAAAAATATATGCCGTTTTCATGAAACACCGAAACAAAACGTCGCTTTCACATATTAAATAACTAAGAACAAAAATCCTAATGCTCGATTTTTCTTATATTGGAATAACCCAATCATATAAAAATATTTTGATTGGAAAATGCGATTAATTTAAAAGACATGTACTGTGATGAAGTTGGAAATTGCAAATTTTTATTTTAATCATTTCTACCTTATCATTAATGGCGCAGAACATTGAATGTGTTGTGAGTGTACAATAGGAAATACATTTGAAGAATTAAAGCCTTTTCAATTCTCATATAGAAATGGAAAATATTTTGTGCATTTCGAAAACGGTGCACAGAATTACAGAATAGGAAAATTTATTGATGTATTAGCTAATACACACACAATATCTTTATTGTGACAGTCTGTTAAAGAACATATGTTATTTATTTTAAAAACGCTGAATTTTATAAACATAATTATTGTCTGATTCACATTGATTGCATGTCGGTCAAATTGTCGTATGTGATAACTTGGGCACGTGTAACGTATTTGCCACCTCTGTGATATGAGATACAGAGAAAACAATAAGTGGTCAAGTTTAAGAAAAATACTTTTTTACCTTTCTGTAAATCTTCTAAAAATTTATAAAATTTTTTGAAGGAATAGCATTTTTTAAATAAAAGAAGGATTTTCGTTAATAACATCTTATTGGTAAACGAAATAAGAGTATAAATGCAGGAATAAAAACAATTGCTATGTGAAAAAATTTTATGTGTGTTTACATTCATAAGTGTAAACATATACATATACCATAAATGTATACATATACATTTGAATTCACAAATATATATGTAAATATTGTTTTAAGAGGGTCCTACATATGTATGGGGCAAATAGAAAAATAGAATCCTTTAATAAACACCGACAGACTTTTTACAATAAATTTATATGGTAAAACATGATAAGAAAGAGAAAATCGCCTTCCATTTATTATTTATTAATTTCTTACCTACAAAACATGTCTCACTTGTAGATTACCTGAAAAGTTTTAATTTACTTTTCGTAAAATTGTACACATTAAAGGTTGTAAATTTTTAAGTGTCAAATGGATACAAATTTTTGTTTCTCTAGTAGATCGTCCAGAAATACTTGGCAATGTCGTATATTACTGTTATTGAACTTTGATAGGGAATTCAAAATGCAGGGGAGAAAATATAGGCTATTTTTTACAAAATCTGGGTTTATTCCAAATAATTCAAAGTATAGTAGATTTTTTTATCTATGACGTTATGATGGATGACGTTATGCATAATGATGAATGCCATCATCAAATTTGTAATGGAGCACATTATTCAAATTCCATGCGGCACACAGTGTTCACATACACAATACTGTAGCAACCATCTAAAAAGGTAATATCGAAATCAGAACAAGAGTTATATTAACTGTTATTTGGAGATACGAAACACACCATTAAAGTAAATACCAAGCAGGTAGGTGTCTCGTCGTAAATTGTACCACTAAAAGAGAAAAAAGGATTTAACCTTTTAAAGTCACCAAACTGAAAGCAGGTGTTAATAATTTTTTGAAATACAGAAATCATGTTAAAAATGTTCATTTCATAAATATACCGAAAATTGTCTACAATACGAATTTATTAATTTTTTAATTATTTACAGGACAATAAATATCCTAACAAAAAAAGAGAATGAAACACATCGATGGATGAACTGAAATCACATAGAGATACAGAGATCAGGGGTCGTAATATAAATCAATTTCATTCAAGAGGCGCAAAATCAAAGGTTTGCGATTCTCTCATTTAACCAGAACAAAGAAGAGCATTCATACAAAAGAAACTGAACGATGAACAACAATTAAATAATTAATAGAATTTTAGAATTTTTGTAATGAAATATTATATTTTAAATTGTACACCGGAAAAATAAATGCATACACCTTTATTTAAAAAAAAAAAAAAAACTTTCAGATAAATGTGAAATTTTTCTATAAGAGGTTCAAAGTTCCAGTTAACTACCTGTGCTCTTGAAGCAGGTAGATTTGCTAAATTAAAATATTAATCATAGTTTCATTTTCCGCTTTTGATTACTTTCACGTTTCAAGAAGTAAATTTGCGAAACTAAAGCTTCAACGTGTGCATATCACACTTTCATTTGGATCTCTCTTTACATAATATCTAAAATTATACAATTCCCAAGGTATCTTGGATAAGATTGGCCAGATTTTAAGAGATAGTGTATACAACAACATAAACATATCTTGAATAGGAAACTAGGGTCATAATTCATTTTATCTTAAACATTTTCACGCATTATCACTTCAATCTAAACAAAAATATCATTCACAACTTTAACAAAATTATAAAGTTAATTGAAAGAACATTTTAACAGACTTACTTTTTTTGCACGAAATTGAATGAATATATGAAAGAACATACGAGGGGCAGTACTTAAGTCTTTTAGAATCTGGCAACGAAATAAAACAGCTTTCATCCAGTGGCGTAGTCAGGGAGGGGTTCCAAATGCTCTGGACACCAGTAATATCATAAAGTTTTTTTCAGTTTGATTATCGCTGAAATTTCTCCGATTGGATAAGGCTAAGAAAACTTTATGAAATTAGTGGTATCCAGATCATCTGGACCCCCACCCTGGATACGTCACTGCTTTCAGCGTAGACGAGTTTTATCAAAATTCGTGAATGCATGCGCTTACAGAACATAAAAAGCTGTGAAATTCTATTCACTGTGATTTTTTTGAAAAAACAGAAAAGCAAAATAATTATGGAGTTTCGTCGAAGGGACTTCAGAGCCGTGATTTTTTATGACTTTCGACAAGATTTGATAAAGAAACAGTGTAGCGATAGAATGAAATCGACGTTTGGTAACGATGCACCATCTAAGGCAATGATGTTCAGGAGGGTTGACGAAAAAGTTCTGTGACTCCAGAAAAGATGGGTAATGTGAGAAAACTAATCACTTCTGATCGTAATGTGACATATGATAAAATAGAAGCATCTTTGAACATTTTAAGGATTCAATTTTACATGATCATTTAAAAGGGGAAAAGATGTGTTCCTGATGGATTCCCAACAATTTATCTCAAGCTGGAAAGGACGCTCGTGTGAAATGGTGCCGGCAAAATCTAAAAAAAAAATAACACCGTTTCTTCAAAAGATGTGTACGACATCGTAACATGTGATGAAACCTAGATTTATTTCTATGAACCCGAAACAATACGACAGTCGACTGTTTGGGTGTTTTCAGATAACACTAGACAGACAAAAGTTGACCGTGCATGAAGTGCTTCCAAAAAAGTATTGCTGTATTTTCCTGTAAATCAGGCGTAACCGCTCCTTTGGACGATCGTAAAACAGTCAATGCTCCTTGGTATGCCACAATTTGTTTGCCGAAAGTAATTTCAGAACTAAGAAAAAAATTCAAAATGTCGCGTGATTTTGCACCCGGACAACGCTAGCTCATACACTGATTCGCTAACTATGGATTATTTGAAGCGTAAAAAAATCTAATTGAGGACTCAGAGTTCCAAATACATTGCATATCCGCCGTGTTCATTTTATATTACTATAAACAGAGTGAAAATCTTTTAATGACCGGTACATTTCGGTTTCTCTTCATTGTTAAAATTATAAAAAAGCGTAGTGTGGTCAATTCCTATGCAGAAATCAAAATAAAATTAGAAATCATACCGTGTTAAGTATGTGTTATTGCTTTCAAAAACTAATGTCAAATAGATAAATACCTTTTTTATTCATTATTATTATGTTTTAAAAATTTCATAAGATGTATGTGATTATAATGACTTGACTGTTTCGTTGGGACAAAAGAAAAAACAACAACAACAACAACAAAAAAAAAACATGTGAATACTTCTACATGTAATAATTTAAAGAATAACTTTATTTGATGTCATTTTCGACTTTTTAACTTTTTTTTGTATAAAATGTATGCATGGTAAATTGCTCCTATTCAAATTAGAAAACCTTGTCATATTTAGAACGTTTTATAAATTCAGTATAAAGTAATGTTTTATCTGATCTACAAGTTTAAAAGAGAAAATACTATAATTTGCATTAACATTTTCTGGTAATCGTCCAATTGGTACTAAAGAAAGTAGGTAAGGATAGTCAAGCAGACAGATAGACAGACATAACCTTTTCTAATCATGTTGAATTTTTCTCTTGGGAACCAGGAATGGGATATTTTTTAATAATAATAATAAAAAAAAGAAAGAAAACTTATGTCTGACGCATCAATTATTAAACATTTTCAAACACGAAGAGAACACTTGTAGGAAACCTTCATCTATCCTCAGTCTGAAAAGAAACCTCTGAAAAGATAATTTAATTTCTTCTCACATAATTATCTTTATTCGTCACTTACTCAACAATCATGGCGCAGCTTTTATAAATTCATATCACAAAATTCACGAAAACATCGAAACGTAAAAACAGTAGACAAAGAGTCTCAAGAAACACGGAGCTTATTCTTTAACTATATAAGCAGTTTGGAAGGATTATTTTTATAAAAGAATGCAAATGTAGCACAAGTTTTAACGTTTGTGTCAGGTGGTTGACACTTCACCAACTCATTGGCAGCAAAACAATTCTGCATCTGCAATTTGATAAAATTTCTTTTGCAAGGAGGTCTTTTGATGGTCGCACACTTAATCTAAAATATTTTCATAACTGTGATTTCTGAAATATTTTTTTCAAATTTTGCCGTCAAAATTGGTAGAGCCCAACAAAATTGTTCTAACCAATTTGTGGTACAGTGCTCGAATTTGCAACAAATTTCAGCGCTGTACTGATG
This sequence comes from Maratus michaelseni, assembly GCA_963931845.1. Classification (NCBI taxonomy): domain Eukaryota; kingdom Metazoa; phylum Arthropoda; class Arachnida; order Araneae; family Salticidae; genus Maratus; species Maratus michaelseni. The sequence goes on from OZ007594.1 coordinate 175,652,050, forward strand.
ATTACATTATGCTTATTATTCACAAAATCTTGTAAAACCTCTTTTACAGCAAGAATAATGCACGTGAATAATGCATGGGTTCAGAAAATATTTCGACACTTTCTGATAATTACAAAATTTTGCTCACGTAAAAATACAACAGTTCACAATAAATAAATAATAATAATATATTGCAATTACTTTTTTTTTACTTTAGTATCAATCTTACACACATCATATTCAGTAGAAAACATAGCGCACTAATTCTTATGAGCACATTTAAATTTCGTTGCAATTCAATTATATTAATGACAATTAGCGCACGGTATGTCTGACTTGTAGAGAGACAAACCAAAGTTATAAACATGTTTCAACATTGATAGTATCCATTCACCAAAAAACGAAATCTTTCTAACTTATTCTACTTTTTTAGCAAAAAGATCTTAAACAATTTCAAATACGCCATATGTTTGTTCAGCATATTTATAGTTTTATTGGTAGTCTAATAAAAGACACAAGCTATTTGCAATCGTAATGTATCACGAATCCTTTTTCGCATAATGTTAAGTATGTTTGTCAGGAAGAATGCATTGAAGGAAAGGTATAAATGGAAACTTAAACACAGTACGGTGCAATCTCAATGCATTATTCGCATATTTAATAATACAATGGAGGACGAATTATTTTACCATAAGTGTTATCTATTTTTTTTATGGGCATTCACTGTGAAGAAATTTGTGTTAGAAAAAGCTTAATGTAATTTTAAACGTAAAATGAGCATACGAAATGTGATTCACCTCTGCACTCTCCAAAATATCCGTTAAATTCAACGAATTTTTCAAATGAATATATTTTGTTAAAACACTAAAATTTCCACTTCTTTTGCCTATTTCCCTCCAAAATAGAGACACTTCCGCAATCTAAAGTAAACATTATCTGAAATTCACTAATCTAAAACTGATTTACCGTCAAATCAATAGGTGATCCGAAAATTGTGCTGCTTAGAAGTTTTTTCGTATTAGAAACGAAATTTTTACGTGTTTTTCCCCTTTTCCCCTCAAAACACGAAAAATTTGCATTTCTAACCTAAATTTTCCTTAAATTCTCCTGTCAAAATACCAAAATTTCTTCAAACAGCAGAAAAATCTCTTCCAATCTCAGGTGTGTTCCGGCAACTTGGTGCCTGTACTTATTACATTTTTTGATTAAATTACTTTTTAGACTGATTTTTACTACGTTTAAACTCCCGTAGAAAGAATATTATTTTCACTAATACTTGTTTAGAAATGTCATATTAAAAATTATTACAATTTGCTGGATGGAAATGCATATAATATTAACAATATTTCTAATAAAATTTATGATTTTAGTAATGAACCAATTTTGTGCTAGCTTACATATCAGTGGTAAATTTCCACGCACCTACTCGAAAAATATGAGTAAGCATAATTTAAAAGAATGTATATATTATTGAGTTGTTATCATAAAAATTGTTTAAAAAAGGAATGGGGGGATATCCCAATGAAAAACACTATTATATATTAGGTAATACATTTTAGAATAAAGAGAACTGCATCTATTTCAACGTTATGCGTAAATAAGACTGAAAAAAAATATGCGTTATCAAATTCAGTAAAAATAATCATCTGTTATAAACTGAATAGAAAATAGAGAAAATATATTTCATTTTTTACACTTTTTTATTCAGTATTAGACAGAACGTACTAATGTTCATGCACAACCATTCTAAATCCTCTTATCCAGCAGTCACTGTCAGTAAATATGCAATTTGCAGCGAATAGTATTTATTTATTTTTTTGTTCTATAGAAGAAATTAGCCTTCCGGTTACAGTAAAATCTACTTGTACTAATTTATTTGAAAAATGCGTTAAACACCATTTCAGTTATATGTAGTTGAAATTCAGTCTGATTCGGAGCAGTAGAATGCACGCTAGGATTTTCGGAAGTAGGCAACATATTTATCCTGTTTATCAATATTCTAATACCTGCTTAGTTTATTTTAATAATTCTTACAGCAGTATCCTGTAAGCCAAACTGCTCTTATTTAGATGCTGCATATTTGACAGCCTAAGTTATGTAATTTTATATACATTCTAATACGTATTATACAGGAATATTGCACCACTATCACGAAATATTCATCTTTCTGTAAGATGAAAGAAAAGCTGACGAGACTGGAGTATCGAGACTCTCTTAATCTATATTATTCTAAGCAATTTGAAATATTATAGCTATTTTGATTTCTAAGAGTTAGAGAAGCTTGTTTTCCGGAATAGTTTTAATTACTTGCATTTCAATTTGACTCGTTTGACTTTATTTCAGTGAGTAATATCTTCGTTATGCATCTTATGTTATTTTGCGTTATACTCTTTATTCTAAAATGAGTGTCAATGAGTTTAAAATGACTTTTTTTTTTTAAGACATCAATAATACAGCAGTGCGAAAATATTTTTTTTTTCTCCTTTTGATGCTAATAAAATTATGCTAAATTCAAATATGTATAACATCATTCAAAATAGATGGAAGGAATAAATGGATTTTATTGTGATATATTCGTATTATTTTTAAAAGTCCTGTGTTGAAATTATACATTTTATGTGCATCAAATATCGTATAAAATATTGTTCTGCTCTAAATTGCGCAATAGCATTCAAAATTTATCTAGATATATGTCCGCTGTAACAAAGTAATGTAATTAAATATAATATATTCTAAAAATAAAATTTTACACACACCAAGTTAGTGTGGTAAAATTAAGTTCAGCTGTAAAAGCGCCGAACGCAAATGCACATGTAGCGATTACTGTCCAAAAACGGTAATATATTCAAATCCTCTTGTGTGATTGTAAAAAAATATATATTATATATGCACCTCTTTTTTACAAAAAACGTGCTTAAATAGAATCATCTACGTACAGCAAACATACACCGCTTGGAAATAACATTAGAAAGAAGATTAAACACCCTTTCAATAATTTTCTTTTACATTCAGTAATGTGTATGAATGCTTTACTTTGTCTCTGTAAAAAAAACCATTATTATTATCATATACATCGTTTATATAATGATTATACCGTATTCCAATTCATTTATTATACCAGATGCATTATCGGTCATGTAGCAAAACATAATTAAAATAAATTTCAACTATTTCCTAACTGTACACAATAATGTTTCCAAATTCATTTTTGTGTTTTTGTAAATAAATACTAGATGCTGCGTACATCATTTTCATTAACAAGTTTGCTGTAGTAAATGTCAGAAAGAAAAGTTAATAATAATATTAATTAAATACACATAAATATTTTCGTGACTTAACAAATATTTAGAAATATCAAAACTAGTACAGACCGAAACGCACATGGAACTATTCAACACTGTTACGTACTATGTTGAAAACTATTTAATTTTTTTTTCAGGAATAAAGTGTTTTATTAAATATTTATACTTCTAAAAACAACAAAGCTATAATTTTAGCTGTAAAATGTGAGTGTATCTGGGCCAAACCAAAGGATAGTTATAATCTAATTATAATCGAACAATTACGTTATTTTTTTCTTATTTCCGAAATTTCCGGATTACATGGGATATATCCTTTTAAAAGGGTACACATCATTACTACTCTACTATTAATTCTAATCTTCTTGATTTAAATAAAGAAGTCATTCGTATTTATAAATTAGCTTATAATAATAACTGTTTTAATAAGACAACGTTGATTTCATAGCAAAATAATAAATGAATCTACAAATGAAATTATACATACAGATGTAGAACACGAAATACTAAAACTGGTCTTTAGATTTAAATAATGGTGTTCTCGTTTCGTGTTCTAATTACGGTTATTTTGTTGTTCATGTTCTTATCATTAATAATTATGCAGTATCACATTAAATATAACTGAAAACATACAAAAATGGTTTATATTATATACAAAATAATAAGATTTATATCTGAATTATAGTACTGTTACTATTTCATTTTATAAACAGATAATGTTTGTTTAAAGAGAATTCCATATACAGTGCATTTGCATTGTCCAACTGTATTAGATGCTTACTAACTGAACTAAATTTTGCTGTCTATGTGTTGGAGAGATTTAAAACATATATATAAAACTTGCAGGGCGTTACTCAAACCCATAATAATTAACTCCTTCTGTCAGAGACACACCAATTATCTTAGCGGCAATTTGAGGGGAAATTGTGATCGTGCAACCTGGGATAGCTTTTTTGTATTAAATAAAAAAGGATGTACGGCGTTGTGTTATTTTTTGAAGAAACTTATTCTTAAGGTTGACCCCTCAAGCCCGCTGTAAAATCTTACTGAAAGCAGTAGTTTAAACCAACATATATATTACTCTAGATTAAACATCACACTATACACTAAATAAATGCTGGAGTCTAAATTAAGGGTAAAATAAAAAGGGTTTTATTTACAGAAGATAGATATAAAACATAAAAAAAAGCAAAGAGTAAAATAATCATACAAAAAGGTAATACACATTATATTCACGAGACTTCATTTTAACAATATAATATATTAATCAATTGAGTTATTAATTTCTTATTTTAATTATTTAAATTTAAGTAAGTGCTGAATAAGTTTATGATAATAATTTAACCTTTACATACATCCTTGATCCTGGGGATGGCAAGAGAAGCATAATCTTCTTAACGTTAATTAATTAATTTAAAAATATTTACACAGTATCTGGGTGAATATCTACCTGTACCTCTCAAGAGAATAGCAGTCATAGAGTAGTTCACCAGTAGTTCTTGCTTCCATGGGCACATATTTAAAAAAAGTTTTGAATGACTTAATTATAATTGTAGGCTGTTGCCTATAGCACTGCAGCCTATATAGAAAAGCCAACTTTCATGTTGGTAGCAAGCTGCTGAAAAAGATGTCCTCCTCTTAAGGATTTTCTGATGGAAGTGATTTTTGAGTTCTAGTGAAGTTTTCGTTATTTTTTTCCTTCAGAGGGGTGTAAAAAGTATTTACCTCCTCTTAAGGATTTTTTATCCAATGTTGATGTTGGCGGTCAATTTCCCTGCTCTCTCGAATAACTTTTACTGGTCGCCGCGTTTATCTGATCATCATGATGTTTCTGATTCGCTCCAGCCATATTCCGTCTCTTAGGGACTCCTATGTATCACTCCTCTCCTTGTTTTCCTGGAATCGCCGGTTCGATGTATATCTTAGCACATTTTATGACCCCTCTGGATTGTCTGTCATAAATCTCTGTTTGTTCAGCATTGCTGAACTATCAGTTTCGGCGCCTGTCTGCTTTCTGCCCTCGTAAACACGGCCACCCATATCGTTGCCGTTGTTTTGATTATTTTAACGTGGGATGCGGGATATACCAATATCTTAGGTTCTATCCAGCATTATCTCCCCTCTTGAAAAAAAAAATGTAATCGGAGAGGACATTTTTGTGTAAATTTGTTTCCGGAAATCACTGCTCATGTAGAGTGTCCAAGCTGATTCTAGAAGATTCAATGACAAACTCGTATAAAGTTGACATAACACATGAGTCCTGAGAACTAGAGGTTAAATGTGAATGTCTGTACAAAGTCCACAGAAAATGTGAAAGTTCGATATAGAACACTGTAGAAAGTTCACAAAGAATGAGAAAGTGTGATGTGGTGCAGACTGTGAAAAGTTCACAGACAATGGGAAAGTACGATGAGGCGAACACTGTGAAAAGTTCACACACAATGATGAGAAACTTGCCATTGCGTCATTTAACTTTGAAGTGTTGTGACCATATTAATTGTAAATCCAATATTGTCATTTACTGACCCAGTACTGAACCGCCAAAATATATAACCAAAACGCCAAAACGTGCCAAATTATGCGCAATGCTATGAAATATAGCATAATTTTGTATACAATTTCACAGGAAAGTAATATAAATTAGCATACATAAGCATATAAAAAAAAGATTGGCAGTCATTTAATTTTAGACACTGTAAATAACACATTAATACAATATAAAAAATAATATGTGAGGATTACAATTCCATTTGGCCCATTACATATACTATATGTGAGCGAGTACAAAAATATAATGCAAACTTTTCTTATATATACATAAGAATGTAATCTCATAAATAACATATTACTGTTTCTTTTAATTTTGCATTAAGAAATAACATACTTTAACTCATGAACCAGAAAAATATACATAAATATACATGTTTTCATTTATATTGATTTGTTGGGATAGAGAAAAAAAAACATATCAATGTAGTCAAAATTTTCCCATCTTTCCTTCTTTTCTTTTTATTGAAGAAAAAAAAATCGTTTCATAAAATATTCTCAATTTTATAAAATGAAAACAGTTCTAGCATTGATATTTTAATAAATTTATGTAAAGAAACAATTTATTCTTCGCATTATATATACAATTCCGTCGAATTATTAATTAACAGATAATGAATTGAAATAGAAGAGAAAAGGCAAAAAGATAAATTATTCGTCTTCATTTGATAATATTTATTTCTATTATTATTTCCTCTTTTTTTTAAACTTGCCCAAGTTTTGTATGTTTCCTAAAAAAAGTTCAGTGTAATTTATCCTCCATATAAGGTTGATATCAAAAACAAAAGAAAAAAAATAAATTCCTAATCCAAAAACATTTCTATAATTTTCGTCAATTTTTATTATTATTACAATAAACAAAATAAAAACTGGATGATGCAATCTCCCTTGTTTATAAAATGAGCATCGTGACTGAAGAAAAAAAATATCAAAAGCAACCCTTGCCTTTTAATCTAACCAGGGATAAACGAATTTCTCTTAGCTGAAAAGATGATGGAGAGCAAGTCCCTTGCCCTTTTCCTCTACCTTTGAGCATCCTCATCTGACCCTGTAATACGTCGCGCTATCTCCCTTACAAATTCTCCCCGCGTCGATCGTAAAAATCGATTGTACCAGGTGCGTTTGGTACACTACACCGGAGAATCTTCGTCACCCTTTTTTTTGGAACACGCCCACGGAACGAACCCCTTTTTTTGTCCCTGCAGGTGCATCGGGATTTGCGATGCGATCTTTCTTCCGTAACCTTAACCTTTCAACTTTGTTCAATCAGAAGCAGGTAGACTGGTGTGTTGCCTGTTTAAAACCGTCACGTGGAATATGCCGCTAATTATAAAGTAAGTTTTCGAGTTATTATAAGAATTATTTATTTATTTAGTCCTATAACATATTGTGATCATATTGTGTTGTGTTTGTACACAAGAAACTAGTTTTAATTTCTTATAGAGTTAACTTTAAGATGTAAATAAATTAAGACATACTGCGCGCGTTAGCACATGTTTCAAACCATGAAACTTTTGCATTATGTGCTTAAAAATCCAACTTCCCACTAGAGACCAAGCATAAGATTTTAAAATCTCATTAATAATCTGAAAGATAAATTTAATTACCTTTATTTATCAAAAACCAGTTTGAACTGATGTTTTTTTTTTTTTTTTTTTTTTTTTTTTTTACACGAAGCCTAAAACATGAAATATACCTGAACGCACGTGTATGTCAAATGCATAACTACTTTCCCAAAAACAATATTCATGTCTGTCAACATTAATTAATAATAATTTAAAATATATGTAATTAAAATTTTCTTTTATTTCTTAATATAATCGTTAATCTTAAAAGTTAATGAGGTTGAATATCAAGAATGTGAAATAGCGGTGTCGTGGCTATAACGCATGGTAAAACAATAGTTTATTTAATCATTTAAATAAAAACTGGTCAATTTATTTATTTAGACCGAACTAAATTATTTATTTAGACCAAACTAAATTATTTATTTAAATTAAACTAAATTATTTATTTAAAGTAAGATCAATTATTTTTTATTTTATTTATGTATTCTTATATTTGAGAAAAAAAAGTGTGACTCATACCCGCCGATCTCAACTAAATACTGCAGTTAGGATTTTATTCGCCCGCGAATATCTTCCATTTAAAAGAGTCAGAACGGATTAAGTCGCAATGCTTATTTAAGAGAATACTTTAAATTAAATAAAGTTTATAATATATGAAAATCTTTATCTATATCTTACTTTATTTAGAGGATTCTTAAAATAAACGTTATTTTTATTTATCTATACAATTTATTTTATTTAATTTATTTATTTATTTATTTATTTATGTATTTTAAATCATTATTATTATATATTTAATTTTTTTTTTTGAAATTTTAAAATGTTAAATATTTAGAAGAGGAATCACTCTATTTATATATTAAGATCGCGAACTTTATGCTTAAAATCTGATTAAATCAAAATGTAATACATTTATTTTTATTTAAATTTTATACTTAGCTTTGATGTCCTGTAAAATTCCTTTCTAGTTAACCGACACTCCTGTATTATATTTCATTGTTACTTATCTCTGTTATTTTACGTTAATCACAATTTATTTATTTACTTAATTATTATTATTAGTATTATCATTTTAAATCTCCGCTTAATAATTAGCTAACGAGATTAAGTTTTAAATCCAAATTGTTTATTTAAATTTAAAAAAATGAATAATGTAACTTGTTATTATTATTATTATTATTATTATTATTTTAATATTATTTATTTATTTATTGATTCCGTTTCTTTATTTCATGATGGAATCCTTGCCAACCTGATGACGAAGTGGACGAGCCAGAAACCATCGTCGTCGTCCCACGTTCCTTGAAGAACAGATTTTTTTTTTCAAATGTGGTTCTAAACATCCATCCGTGAGAAGACCGGGGGACGCAAAAGGAGGAACCCCCCCGGTGTGTGTGTGTGTGTTTTATATATATATATATATATATATATATTTTGTGAAACTGTGGATTCCACCACTGTGTTTGGTGTGTTTGTCTGGGACGTCTGTGGATTATCCCCCATGGAATAGACACACACCTCAAGAGTGCACCATCGCGACGAAGACATCCACCTAGTAAGTTTATTTATTTATTTGTTTATTCTTTATTATTTTTAATAAGTGAGGTTGATTTTCATTTTATTTCCTGCCCTATGCGACCTGCCCTGATGAGAAAATTAAATTGAATTAAATTAAATTGAAATCTAACAATTTTATATGATTAATTTTTTTTCCTATCTCCATCCCTGTGTATTTTATGCCGGCTTACACAGTTTCTTGCGAAGAATATCTGCAGAGATATAAACGGAAAAAAAAATAAACATCCTCAAATTAAATCTTAATTATATGACATTATTATGTTTTGTTTAGTCGTTAAATGTTTTTAGTGATATTTTATGTGGTTTACTTGTCTTGCATGTTATGTAAAGTTTGCGTTCCGTGACTGTAGCGTTAGTATCTCCCCTTGAGATAAGATGCTTTACGACCCGATATTTGTGGGTGGTCCCCTGTGTTGTACGGCAGAGAAGGCGAGTAGAAAAGGGAGTGCAAAAACTTCGATTGCTCCCCCTCCATTCGAGTGCTGAATCGAATCTCCGCGAACGATTGTAACCTTGGTTACGATGGCTTTGTTGTTCAACAGCTTCGTATAATCCTGATATTAAAAGTTTCCCTTCGTTTTTATTATTTATTTCTTTTTTTTTTTTTTTTTTGTTATTATTCTTAATATATATCAAACTTTTTATATATTTATTTTAAATTTATCCTTAATATATGGATATATATATATATATAATTTTTTTTTTGTAGTTAATTATTTATTAATTTTTTTTTTGTTACCTTTAGCTGAATAGTTTGTTTCCTGATCATTTTTAATTATTACTAATCAATGAATATATTATCCCGTTGACCTAGGCAACTTATAAAGTTTTTGCCTGCATAGTTTTGTTATATATTCATGATTATTATCTTTTTTTTTTTGTGAGAAGTAGGAATGAATAATTTAAAATGGCAAAAATGTTTTTTGTTTAAATACCGAAAACCCTTTTGAATTTGTTTATAATGTAGCTAAACAGTGTACTGTCCTATGAAACAAATATAGGTGTAGTATTTAATGCTAAATATAAAACATAAGTTGCCCCTTGTAACAGAATCAATCCTTAATTTCCCTGTAAAAAAGTATACTTGTTTTTCCTTTTTATTTTATTTATTTATTTATTTTAATTATTTTGTGGAGTTTCGTATATGTATATTTTTTGTATTTTGCTAGTATAAATAATGCGACCTCTTCTCGCACTATTTTGTGAAGTCTATGGGGATATTTTTTTATACATATATATTTATTTTTGTTACCGATTATCTGTACATTTTAACTCAGTACAAATTTGGCTCAATGTTAGTCCTGGGTGACTTGTATCTTTGACTTGATAGTGTCCCAGTATACACTTATTTTTGAAACATAATTATAACAGTATGAGCTAAAAAAAATTTTTTTTGAGCTTCAAACTAAATTCTTGACTAAATTTTTGGAGAGAATAAAAAAAAATTATTTACAAATTTTTCCTATATTATACAATTTGTTATATTTCCTCCGTAGATTCTGTATCAGAAAGTGATTGTGTAGACTGATTGTCTATGTCCTCGTTACATGGTGTTGCATGCTTGGGTACGAATAGCAAATCAATGTGTCTCTTAATGTTGCTTTTATATACCCCTGATAAATCGGACATTAAGTAATTGTGATTTCGCAGATTTCTGATTACTTTCATTGGTCCGTCCCACTTTTTTGCTAAAGCGTGTGGGTTGATGCATTTGAGGTAAACAATTTGGCCAATTTTTAAATCCTTCACCGTTTGTAAGTCCTCATCGCGAACATACTCTTTCATTAATTTTTCCTGATTTGCCAGTGCTTCAATCCTGATTTGTTTAAGATGCTCCATTCGATTTTTAACATATTGTTTGGTTGCAATATCCTCCGAGGGAATATGCGTTGTGGAAGGAGTTCTTAGATTTCTAGCAAAGAATAATAATGAAGGTCGGAAACCTGTTGCTCTGTGTTTAGATGTGTTGTAAATTAATTTAAAGAACTCAAGTCGGATATCCCACTCGAGGGTATTATTACTCATGGCAGTGAGTGAACTCTTCAAAATTTTATTGGAGATTTCTGCCAGTCCATTCGCTTTTGGCCTGAACGGGCTTGAGAAATGTGGTTCTATCCCTAGAGTCTTCATGTATTCCGTGAATACATCACTGCGAAAATAACGTGCGTTGTCTAAATAGACCTCTTTTGCTAGACCAAACATCCCGAAGTATTTATTTAACACGTTCAAAATTGTTTGTGATTCCACATTCCTTAGTGCAACCGCTTCTAAGAATCTTGATGTGGAGTCAGTTATAGTTAGTATAAATGCGTTCTTTCGAAATGTTACTGGCAGTTTTCCGCATATATCTATATGCAGCCTACTCCCAATTTCGTCGTCTTTTACTACACTCTTTATAGGAACCTTGATGGTTCTGTGCTGTTTAGCTGTCTGGCATGCAGTACAGTTAGCACAAAAAGTTTTAATATCCGTATACATACGGTACCAATAGAGTCTATCCTTTATCAACTCGTAAGTTTTTTGAAAACCAAAGTGCGGAGCATGTGCATCTTCCATGATAGCAATTTTAAGAGTGTCTGGGGCAATTAACAATTCTTTGTTGTTCTGTCCCGGTTTTAGAATGAGCATCCTGTTCGTGTTAAGTGTATATCTATTTGTGGTTTTGTTGTTTCTACCCGTAATAATTTTGTCAATAATTTTCTTTAGTTTTTCATCTCTGTATTGTTCATTTTTTATATTTTCGTTTGAAAGTGCAGAATTCATTTTGAATAAGTTATTTTGTAAATTGTTATCTGCAATTATGTTATTGATATTCCTGGAAACATAGTCAGCTTGGTTGTTTTTGCCCTCTATATATTCAAACGAGTAATTATATTCGGCTAAGTCAGTTAACCATCTTTTGACTATGTCTGATTGCGTTTCAAGGTTTAAATGTCTTGTGTTTGATTGCGAATCAGTTTGTATTGTAAATTTTCTGCCCCATAGAATGTGGTTGAAGTGTTTTACTGCTTCATGTATGGCTAATAGCTCGAATTTCACACTCGGGTAGCTTTTCGCAGGTTCTTTGAGTTTGCGCCCAAAAAATTCAATGGGTACCAAATTGTCCTGATGTCTTTGAGCCAAAATGGCTGATATAGCTACTTTTGAAGCATCACAAATTAATACGAACTCTTTTGAGTAGTCAGGTGGTTTGAGAGTTGGTTTTTGCATGATATTTTGCTGTATGTTACAGAATGCTTTTTCTGCATTTTCATTCCACTTGAATTTCACTTTCTCTTTTGTAAGCTCAATTAAAGGATGAACTATGTCAGTGTATCTGTGAATCAGTGATCTAAAGTAATTCGCCAGTCCTAAAAGTGATCTAACTCCTTTTTTTTATTTTGGTCTGATGAAGTTCTGTATTTTATCAATATTCTTTTTAGCCGGCGAATATCCCTCCTGATTTAGTTGGAATCCTAGGAAGTCTATTTCCTGTTTACAAATTTGAATTTTGGCTGGCTCAATTGTAAGGTTGTGGTTAATTAATGCCTCGAGTACTTCCTTTATAAGTTGTAGCATTTCTTGAATATTATTTGTTGCAATAATAACATCGTCCATAAAATAAGCGACTTTAGATTTGTCAAAGTGTCCTAGGACTTTGTCAATCAATTCAGCGAAATAAGCGCTACTATTTTTTGTGCCAAAACTAAGCCTTAGTGGGTTAAATTTACCAAACTCTGTTATGAATGCTAACTTTTTTCTGTCTTCTGGTCTGAGGTTTATCTGGAAAAAGGCACTGTGTAGATCAAGCACAGTATAAAATTGTTTCCCACTGATATTATATAAAATGTCTTTGATATCTGGTATTGGATAGTTGTAAGTCTGTAGTATTTCATTTAGGAGTCTATAGTCAATTGCCATTCTGTATTTTTGCTCTTGTTTATCTTTTTGTGTTTGTTTTTTCTTAACAAATACGACAGGAAAAGAGTAGTTTGAATCTGATTTTTCAATTATGTTTGCTTTTAGTAATGTTTGTATTTCCTTCCATGCTGTTTCCTTTAAGGTTTGGGGCAGTCTATATGGTCTTGTTTGTATAGGGAAATCGTGATTTAATGTGAATTTGGGACATACAAGTGAACTCTGACCAAACGTGTCATATGTTTTAGAGAAAGCGTGAGCTTTGCTCATTAAGAATTCTTTGAATGTTTCTTGTAAGTCCTCTGTGAGATGCTCTAAATCAAAGTCATTGATGCTAAGTTCTGCCTCCCGAAGTTGTCTGACTTCCTGAATGTTTAATTGATTGATCTGGTGAATTTTTCCCTGATCAATATCAATGTCTGAGTCATCTTCTTTGCATTCTATGTCTGTGGTGATTTTGACTATGTTAGTGTTTTGTTTTAAGTAAATGTTTTTATCCGTATTGTTATGTATTATAATATTTATTAAGTTGTTGCGTTGCACCTCATGAATTGATGTTTGTATATTATACTCGGTATTGTCTCTAACTGGCTCTGCTAGAATTATGTCTTTTTCATTAATTTGTTCATCACAAGTAAGTGTAATGATTTTTTTAGAGTGTGGGGTTAGAAATATTCTGCGCTTGTTCCTTGCATACAATTTATTTTTTTTATTGTGTGCTCCCCCCTTTTTTTTAATTGTTTTTTTTTGGGTTGTTATGAATGACATCATCGTGTTGAGCTGTGTTTTGTTGATTTTCAGTTGCTAGATTATTAATTTCTTCATTCTGTTCTGTCATGTAAGTGTTAAGTTGAATGACTTTGTTTTTTAGTTTAAGAACATTTTGTGAAAAGTCTAATGTGATGTTGTTGCCCCTTAAAAAATCATACCCAAGTAGGATCTGATAATCCCTATCAAATTCTTTGTTTGTCACATAAAATGTACCAGTGGTGCAAATGCCCTCTAAGCGAAAAGCAATTTTTATACAGTGTTTAAAAAAAATAGTTGAGTTTGTTAGGGTTTTAATTTTAATTTGGGTACCTAGGTATTTAAATTTTATGTTTTCTTGCTTTATTTTGTCAAATATACCTGGGGACAGCAGCGACACAGCTGCTCCCGTGTCACATAATCCTTTTAATTTAATATTATCAATGCTCATGTCAATTATGGGTAATTGATTATCTTTATAATTATTGACACTGGCAATAGTTTTATTTAAAAATATTCCATCCTGTTGTGTTTTGTCCTTAGTATCACTGTTAATTGCACTTCCTTGTGCATTTATATCCATAAGAAATCCAAATCCCTGAGGATAACTGTGAGCATGAGAGTTGAAAATGTTAGGTGTATCAAATTGTTCGTTTGGTGTTTTAAAAGTCCCGCTGTGGGGTGACTCACGCGGGTGCGTTTTATTAATGTTAGTAAGTCCCCCACTCAGTTTTTTGGTTCTTTTCTATCTTTGTCATCTGAGTTTCGGTTTGTGTTGCTTGAGTTTTTATAGTTGTATTTTTTATTGTAGTATTTTGATCCTGGTTTACCTCTAGGCCTATCAAAATTACCCCTCTGTGCATTTGTGTTTTCATAATTTTGCCCACAATTGTTTGCATAACCTTGTCCAAAATTGTTGCCATAATTTTGCCCACAATTGTTTTCATAACTTTGCCCAAAATTATTACCATGATTTGGCCCATAATTGTTACTATGCATCTGCCCGAAATCCATATTTTGAGCTTGGCCAAAGCCCGGGTACTGCTCAAAACTCTGTTCAGAATTATTACCTGAGCTTTGCCCAAAATTCTGTCCAAAATGACCTGAGTGTTGCCCAAAATTCTGTCCAAAATGACCTGAGTGTTGCCCAAAATTCTGTCCAGAATTAAGGCCTGTGTTTTGTGCAAAATTTTGTCCAAAATGCCCCCCTTGCCAATTAATGCTTTGCATGGGATACTCCGGACGATGTAAATTTGAATTTTGTTTGGTGTTGTTAGAAAATTTATTATTTTGGAAAATCTGATTTTTGTATTGTGGTTTTTTTTCTATTTTATAATTTGTCTGGTTACTATTATTCCTTTGATTAAACCAACAATGTTCCGTTTCGTGATTGTTGCGCTTACACAGCTCGCACCATTTAGATTTGGCTCCTATTGTATCTTTAGCGTGAATTTTTAAATTATTTAATTCAGTCATTAAAGTCTGAATCTGTTCGGCGCTGTTTGCATTTAATTTTATCAGGCTTTCCACTAAATCGGATTCATTTTGTTTCTTTACCACGTTAATCTCCTCTAAGTTGCACGCGTTGTAAGCTTCTTCCATTTTGAGTGCTAAATTGCATGCTTCTGTAAAATCTTTCGGGGAGTTTTTGCGAACATCTAAACTGAAATCCGCTCTTAAACTATCCAGAAATCGTGTCAATTTAATCAAATCAATAAATTTGGTGGACCCATTTTGACCTTCTTCGTTGTTTTTACTGATGTACTCTTTTGCTATTTCGTTGAATTCGGTGATGAATTCCTCTACAGTTTGCGATGGTTTCTGCTTAAGCGTAAAAAATCTGTTTTGGATTTCGGAAAATTTCGCTTTGGATTGAAAGCATTCTATTAGTTGCTTTTTAAATTCTCCGTAATCTGTTTCACTGTTTAATTTGATGTTTGTCGCCAATTTTTCCCTTGCGTTTGCAATTAATTTTGCTTTCAGAATGATTAATTTACAATAATCTTTTAGCGAAGTTTGTGCTATTAATTTCTCGAATTCTTGCAGGTAGAATTCCACTCTATTTCCCTTTTTTCCGTCAAAAGTTGGAATCAACGACAAAATAGTGTCTACACTTGGTGTAGATTCCGCCATTTTTGCTTTTAGTATAGATTTTTCTGCCTGATTTCGTTTGTTTTTATGTTGATTTCTTGTTTTTGGTGACAAAATATCAGTTTGTCCCCGTTTATTTATTTTTTTTTTTTCCTGAGTTGTTTGTTTGTATAGATGAATCGTTGAGATTTCCACTTTTTCTCTTAAATTTTCTTTTATTATTTGCCATACCCCAACGCAAAATAAAATTTGTAAGGCATTTTAACAAGAGATCAGATTACTACAAAACTTGTTCAATTTTAGTTATTTTTAATTTTACGTTAATTCTGCTGATATAAGTATTAATAATTATTTAAAAATCTAATAATTCCTACACTTATTCTTTCCTTTATTATTATTATTATTTTTTATTAATCAGCAGTTTAGTGAAAAAAAAAAAAAACATCTCAAAAATGAACTTTTTTTTTTTTTTTCAATTGTTCACTTATAAGTATGCAAGAAATACACATAAAATAAATAGATAATAAAAGTTTATCAGCTTATCACTGGTATTATCATTAATTTTATCTTTTATTTTTCTTTATATGTATGTATATATATATCTTTTTTTTTTTTTTTCAAGGATTAGAACAAATAATAGTTCATTTTTTTATCACTTTCAAATATATTTGCATGAATAAGTCAAATAAATATTTCAGAGACAAAAATAATATGCAATCTTTCAACAAAAATGGTCTAATTCTTAGGAATTGACCTTTGAAACCTTTGTTTTCATATGAAGATTATTTGCTTGTAATTACAATCGCGACATATAAATATACAATATAAAAGACAATTTTAATTATGCAAATGCAATTGAGTGCCAATACCTTTTTATTATTTTTTTTATGTATAACCCATACCCTAGGATCAGGATTTTACACTTTACAGCTGATATTATTTATCATTTATTTTGTATTATTATTGTTATAATTGTAATTATTCTTATTATTCATGCAATTACCGAAATAAATTATATTAAGTAGTGTGATGTTAGCTTACAAAAAAAATATTAAATACTACTAGCAGAATAATATGAGAAGTAAAAAAAAAATATATATATCTTATTATTATTATTTTTTTAAAATGGATATGTTTAGAGTAACTAATTATAAAAATTTATGTAAATAATAACTTCTATACATTTATTGAGTAAATTTATCAATTCTAAAAGAGAATATTGAATATAAATAAATTTAGTTTCTTTAAATGTCCATCATTATTATTACTATTTAAGTTATTTCATTAGATCTAAGATATAAGTTCTTAATCCAGTACAAAATATTTAATTATCTAAAATAAGCTATAAATTGAATAATTAAAAGGGCTGGATATGAAGAAAGCTGAACACCAGAGAAATTCCTGTGTCACATGCACCAGTAATAATTGGGGTTTCTATCTGTTGGAGAGATTTAAAACATATATATAAAACTTGCAGGGCGTTACTCAAACCCATAATAATTAACTCCTTCTGTCAGAGACACACCAATTATCTTAGCGGCAATTTGAGGGGAAATTGTGATCGTGCAACCTGGGATAGCTTTTTTGTATTAAATAAAAAATGATGTACGGCGTTGTGTTATTTTTTGAAGAAACTTATCCTTAAGGTTGACCCCTCAAGCCCGCTGTAAAATCTTACTGAAAGCAGTAGTTTAAACCAACATATATATTACTCTAGATTAAACATCACACTATACACTAAATAAATGCTGGAGTCTAAATTAAGGGTAAAATAAAAAGGGTTTTATTTACAGAAGATAGATATAAAACATAAAAAAAAGCAAAGAGTAAAATAATCATACAAAAAGGTAATACACATTATATTCACGAGACTTCATTTTAACAATATAATATATTAATCAATTGAGTTATTAATTTCTTATTTTAATTATTTAAATTTAAGTAAGTGCTGAATAAGTTTATGATAATAATTTAACCTTTACATACATCCTTGATCCTGGGGATGGCAAGAGTAGCATAATCTTCTTAACGTTAATTAATTAATTTAAAAATATTTACACAGTATCTGGGTGAATATCTACCTGTACCTCTCAAGAGAATAGCAGTCATAGAGTAGTTCACCAGTAGTTCTTGCTTCCATGGGCACATATTTAAAAAAAGGTTTGAATGACTTAATTATAATTGTAGGCTGTTGCCTATAGCACTGCAGCCTATATAGAAAAGCCAACTTTCATGTTGGTAGCAAGCTGCTGAAAAAGATGTCCTCCTCTTAAGGATTTTCTGATGGAAGTGATTTTTGAGTTCTAGTGAAGTTTTCGTTATTTTTTTCCTTCAGAGGGGTGTAAAAAGTATTTACCTCCTCTTAAGGATTTTTTATCCAATGTTGATGTTGGCGGTCAATTTCCCTGCTCTCTCGAATCACTTTTACTGGTCGCCGCGTTTATCTGATCATCACGATGTTTCTGATTCGCTCCAGCCATATTCCGTCTCTTAGGGACTCCTATGTATCACTCCTCTCCTTGTTTTCCTGGAATCGCCGGTTCGATGTATATCTTAGCACATTTTATGACCCCTCTGGATTGTCTGTCATAAATCTCTGTTTGTTCAGCATTGCTGAACTATCAGTTTCGGCGCCTGTCTGCTTTCTGCCCTCGTAAACACGGCCACCCATATCGTTGCCGTTGTTTTGATTATTTTAACGTGGGATGCGGGATATACCAATATCTTAGGTTCTATCCAGCACTATGTATTATACATCTATAAAAATTTACGGATCATACGCAGTACTTAATAAAATAATTTGGATATTTTTCTGACTATAGATGGTAACTGATCTAATTGGATTTTCAAATGAGATGGTCGTTTTCCTAATTATTTACTTAGAGATTCCACATTACATTTGGTATTGCCTATAATTACAGCCATCTTAAATGTGTTGTTAAGTAATAGAATATTGAATATAGTTTCCTTCAGCTTGTAGTTTTGTAAATATTTTTTCCAGTACCAAAATTTATATTTCAGCATTGAAATTCAGTTTGTACTTTGAAAACTTTTTCCAATATCAAAATTTATATTCCAGCAAAGCGCAAAATTAGATCTTTATTATGAACTTGTCTTTCCTATCTCAGGGTTAACTTTTATGCTAAACATCATATAATATTTCTTTATTATATATTGTTTATGCATCGCTGAATTACCTTAAGTATGGTATATCTCTTATGCTAACAGAATAATAGGGTAGAAATGTAACCCATTGTAAAACTTTGTCGTTGTATATGGTGGGTGATATCTAAGCGGAATTAGTAGCGCTTTAGCTCTTGCGTAATCCTCCCTAATTAGTTGAACTTGTTTGCTTAGACATCGTCTTTCATCTTATTAAAAGATGAAGGTTTGTTACACTGTTGGAAAGTAATTCATATATATTCTTGACGCATGATTTTTCTTTCTTGTTAATCTATTGATTTATTTTTTACTATTCATTAAAGAGAAAGAAATCGATTATATGTTTTTATCTGTATTTAATGTATTAGATTGGATAAAATGAAAGCGGAACAGAATTCACAGAATGATATGACATTGTTTATTTCAAACGCAATCTCCACAGTTACAGAGACACATGATTCACGGTTTCACCAAATGGTGACTATACCTAGATCCTAGAAGTCTTTTGGCTGAAATTGTAATCAGTTTCAAACAATATCCATGTCTTCGATGTCCGAGTGAAAAAGCAACCCATCAATTCCTTTTTCAATGGAAGAAAGATGTGACGAACAGCATGACGATGTCATCTTGACCAGATCGCGTGTCATCATTCACAGGAATTATCCTACTTACGACCTGCCCGCCGTTAAACTTAAGGATCAAATAGGTCGCAAGGGGAAAAGTATACATCCACGACTCAGCCGAGCCCCATACCAAAAGCCCAGGACCAGAAGGTAGCAGATTGGAAAGAGGAACTTCGGACCCCCACATGGCTCCCGAGAGAACATAAGAGATCAAGTGTTCGGTCTTCCCGCCGTCGGAAAAAAATTATTACAATATCATATATTTTAATATCATCATACACAGATTTGCATCCCTTGCAGAAATCTTTGAGTCAGTCCTTCAAACAAGTCAATGACAGTGCATGTTCTCCAAACACTGCCTTCCTTCGACGATGCACTTTCCAAATCCTCACTCCTTGTGTCACTAATAAAAGAATAACAAACACTACGTGCTGTTCATTCTGCAGACGCTGATGAATAGCAATCGACTGCCTACAGGACGATAATGTTGGCCGACAACAGCGCATATCGCCTGCCTCAGCGAAACTATTAATTCATTTCTGCAGAAGGGGTTGTTTTCCTTACTTCCCGC
The DNA here is from genome assembly GCA_963931845.1 of Maratus michaelseni. Classification (NCBI taxonomy): domain Eukaryota; kingdom Metazoa; phylum Arthropoda; class Arachnida; order Araneae; family Salticidae; genus Maratus; species Maratus michaelseni. The sequence continues at coordinate 175,672,112 of OZ007594.1, forward strand.
TCAACATCTAGACATGGTTGTCTCCCCATTCGTACAAAATTATACCAAAATATAACCGCTGTTCCGTTTTGATTTATCCGCCTTAATAATATTTAAGTATAGCTATATAATAAATAAGCCTTAAAATATATATTTTTTTAAATAATATAATGTAATGCTGACACAAATCTCTTAATGAATCTGTAGTAAATGTTCGTGAATTCACAATGAAGGAAATATATGTAATTTATATAACAACTGATGATATTTTGTGGAGAAATTCGAGACATCATTTGTTTAGAATTTAATGCTTTTTTGACAGTTTTTCTTTTAAATATATAGTTTTTTTTTTTTTTAACGATTTAAAACAAAGTTGAAATGTTTTTCGTATCTGTTTCTTTACGAGTTTGCTGTCACGCTGTTTTTCCGCACTCTAATTTCGATAAATATATTTAGAGTTATACGAAATGTAAATTCTTTAAAATTAGTATTAAAGCATGTTTCTGTTAAACTAGTTAGTGTAGCTTTTACAGATCTTATTTAGAGATACACAGAATGATTCAAATACATTAAATTTCATGCACGGTAAATACATTTTAATAACAATATTCTGATTCAAGCAGAAAGAAATTTATAGCTATTATTGAGATTTCTAACAGTATGACCACTACTGATTAGAATAACTGGAACATTTAAAGTTCTTTTAGAAAGTCACACAAACGTTTTCGGTTTCACTATGTCCTATGTGGTAAAACTATTTCTAGTGAGTTTCAAAATAAACAAACTAATTCAATTAAAGAGAAATTAATCTATGTTAATAGTGTCCATTGCGTTCTGTCCGCACAGGGAAAAATTACATATATTTTACACTGCAAATGAAAAGAATGCTGCTAAATTATGGTCTTTCAGTCATGACTGTAGTATCTTCCCCATTTAGGGATAATGCAGAATGATTCAAATACATTAAATTTTATGCACGGTATATACGTTTTAATAACTCTTTCCTCAACTGAGATCTTAGTTGCATTATTCAGATACACTTCGAAAATTTTGTTAAAACAACTTTATAAAAAGGAAAGTACCAGAAAAATATTAAAAAAAATTTACATAGTAATTAAATATATCAGTAGGTAATTATTTTTCATCTTTATTATTTTTCACTGAAATAAAAATTATGCTGTTGATCAATGTATAACGTAACTTATTTTTACGCTTTATCTATGTATTTCTTATATTTAATTAAAACTGTAGGAAGTTGTGTATACAATGTTTATTTTTTGTAATAGTGGAAAGAATTGAAATCAATTAACGGAATATTGAGAAACCACAACTGGACGCAAAATACAATACATATTTGTGCCATCACCTATGAATAATTTTCTTCTATATAAAAAATCATTACTGCTACAAAAATAATCATAATTTGATACACATTTAAATTTAAGTTTTTGTGTTAATTTAAATCTTTAAAGATTAACATGTGTATGTATTGGTGATGATGCACTTAAAAAGGCGTAAACATTTAAAAAATATATTTTCATGCGAACATTAAATAAAAAAATACTCCTCATTCACCAAATCTTTGGACTAATCTAAATCTTGAAGTAATTTCTCTGTTTGATTTTCAGTAATTCAGATTTCTTGTCGTTAGTGTTTATAATTTTCTATCGTAGCATTCATTGTATAGCTTGACCATAAAAAAATTATGAGTTTTCTTTTAAAAAAATACCATCCAATTATTCTTTAGGATATTTCACTCTTAACAAATGTCGTATTTTTATTTCCCATACAAAAGATTTTTAACTTTTTTAATTTCCCTTCTCCTTATCCACCACACATAAGATGCTATTATATGAATGCTGCCAAAGAAATGTTACAATCTTTACCTCTTACTGTAACAATTGAAGAATGTTAAATTTTACACAAAACCATTATCATGTCAGAAAAATTTTAATTTTTAACTTTTCTTCGTTTTGTGTTTCTGCTTCAGTAACACTATTGTTTTGAACTTTAATTTGTTTTTGGAATTAGTTTTTTAAATGAAATTTCAGGATTGAAATATTTTTACATTTTACAATTTTTATAATACATAAACCCATGCAAAGTCCATGCCCTAAAACATTTGTACATTTTGTCGTGAAATATGAGTTACTTTAATTATTTTTAAGCAATGTTAATTTAGAAGAAAAACATGCAAAACACAAGAAATGTTATGATCTTTTACATTTTATTAGATGTACAGTTACTATAATTAATGATTTGTTACAGCGCTCATTCCTTTATCTATAATAATTTGAAATAAAATATCAAACATTATATGATTGTAGATTGGATTTATTCCAATGTGGTTAAGAATTAAAAAAAAAAACAAGCATATGGCAATAATACACTCAGATTGCATCAGATGACTTCTGCATGCATAAGCTCTATTGTAGCTTAGTGCAATGAGCAATTTGTTTGCATTATCTTCTTTGTACAGTATTTAAATTCATGTTCCTTTTATTAATGCTATTCCTGATCTAGATTTTCTAGTCCATGACGTACCATTGACGGAAAACAAAAAGAGTATTAATATTGTATAGCAAAATTATTTTGCCCCTTAGAATGTTGCGCATAGACTGTCCTGTAGTCAGTCGATAGAGGACATGTTGCTTTTTAAATTCAGATATACCATATCAGATTACAGACAAAATATAAACATATGAAAACTGTTATTTATCCCAAAATAGTTTTAAAACTTCAATCGTTTATGCTTAAAAAGGTTTTAACGAGTAATATAATCTACCAGCAGAGCTGAAACCAGAGTTCTATGGATTTTAAAGGGTGATAGCTAGTGCAGTAATTATATCAACATAAATAACATAATAACGTACTAATAAACAACATAATATAACAACTTTAAAAACAACATAAAACAACATATTCAACATAACTACTATCTATCTATCAGCAGAGCTTAAACAAAAACGCTAAGGATTTTAAAGTGTGATAGCTAGTGAAGTGATGATATCAACATGCCGATTAAAAAGTGAAATCGTAGCTTGTTCTTCAATAAAGAGATCTCTCTTTTCTTTTAGAATAGAAAATGTCTAGTTACACTGACGTAAAGAGCGTGACAAATTGATTCAATAGATTTGGAATCCTGTTATTTTCTGTTATGAAAACTTTATCAAACCGTATGGGAGCGAATAGAATCAGACTACTCGTACTAAAAATGGAGGAATTTCCCTTGCGGATATTGTTTCATCTACTATAAAATTTTCTACTTGACAAATTTTATAGTCATGCATATTGCATCCAAACCATGCTTTAGTCATGTAAAGGAAGTGGATACACACTTCTTTATGCAAGAATCTTTAAATATAGTATTTCATCTAGCCATACTGAATGCTACATTGGTGAGAACAATAAGACACCGTTTCAGACAGTCTGGCACCTACATCTTTAGTGACGACTGTTGTTCCAGTTATTGATCCGAAAAGATAAGAGGATGTGACACAGATATTAAGATTTTATGTATATCTGTTGGAATATATGATTTTGATGCATTTTCGTTTATACAGATACGGAAATGGTTAGCTAAACAGTTCACTATGGCACTTATGTGGTCGTGCAATATCCGCAAAATCAACGCTATTCAAAACATTTGGTATGATGCAGAATATCTAGTTAATAGAGACATATATATATAAAACAATCTACGAAACTCAAGTAGCTTTACTTTGTGTTTAGCTTAGTAAAATCACCTTAAATATATTCAGCAAGTTTTTTTTATGCCTTGCCGTTGTTCTACAATTATAAAATAAATATATGGGCTAGAGTTGCATATTAAATGATTGTTCATTTAGGGGGGGGGGGTTATTTATTTTATTTACTTTTCATAGCGATTTATATGTTTAAATAACAACTCATATTCTATTGTCGTGTTTGCTTGATAAATTCATTTTTGTTCATATTAGCAAATCCTGACATATTTCTCATACTATTTTTTTGCTTAAAGCAGTATTAATTTCTTTTATTAGTAAAGAAAAGAGTGTTTTACGAATTAACATTTAATGTTTCGATATATTGCAACCTCGTGTATTCCAATATACCGGATGGCCAGAATTAAAACACCCTTACACTGACCTCCCTATATATCAAACTACTCAGTGTAAAGGCTTCAAATTTTCTGAGCATACTGTTCAAGACATAGGAAAACAGATTACGCGAAAAAAAATTCACTTTCAGGAATACCGATATATGGCGCTGTACAACGAAAATATGAAAAAAAAACAGAAGTATAAAAGTTGACGTGGATGTAGCATGGCTATGACAAATTCTGTGGAGTGATGAGGTCCATTTCTACCTCATTAGAAAAATGAACATCAATAACTGTAGCATTTGTGCAACTGAAAACCATGGTACTTTCCAAGGTATTCCACCCTCACCGAAAGTTATAGTCTGGTGTGGATTCAAAGCCACATTCATTCGTAAATCTCTCTTTTTTCGAACAGGCTATTCGAAATAGCCCTCTGACATTCATTGTGACGGCTAACAGGTACAAAAGGATGTTCGAAACTTTTGTTGTACCCCACTTGCAAGAGCGGCAATGTCTTGACTCAATCACCTTTACGTAAGATGGAGCGCCTCCACACATTAAACTCTATGCACAGCAGTTTTGCCGACAACTTTTCACTAATTGCAGATTGATCAGTCGTGCGATTCCGACAGCCTGGTCATCTCGTTTTCCGGATCTTAATTTGTGCAATCATTGGTTGTGGGGACACTTAAAAAATCTTGTTTATCGATGACGGCAGGTAAGTTTGGTAGACTTGAAAGAAGGTATCACTCTGCATTTGAGAAGCGTCTAAGTCAACTAGTTACGATCCACAGTTGAACAAGCAGGCTAGACTGCAGATTTTACATCTTCAAGGAGGGAACTATATTGAGCAACATTCCCTACGTCGATAAGGTATTTATCAGATAAATGTTTGGTACATTCACATAAAATGTGTTTTTGTGTATTTTCAACAAATTCCCAGTTGTACAGCCGCATCTAACGGGGATTTCTAGAACTATTTTTTACATGATCAGTTTCCTGAATACTATGTGTTTAAAATTTGAAGCTTATACATACACGTTTAATAAATAGAGTGGTTAGAGTAGGGGTATTTTAATTCTGGCCATCCTGTATATTGCAGATGTTCTATGAAATCTTTTAACGAAAACACAGATATCCATTTTATGTAAAATATAACAAAAACATAAAATTATGTTGAACTGTTTAAAGGGTATTTATTTTTAATTCATGTTATTGAAGGTTTGAAAGCATTTTACTATGCTTCATTAAAAACAAAACCCTTTTAGATAGTTACAATTTTTTTTTAATTCCTTAATATGTGATATTTGCTTTTAGTTATATATATTATATATATTTACATGTTCATATTCATATAAAGATATGTCAATGACTTCCTCTCATGTTTTAATACATTAAGAGGATGCTTGGTTTATTTCAATTCTAAATCAAAGCAAGGAAAATGTCTTGAGTTCCAGCGTGAGTCGTATTGCCCACGTTTACCTCGAATCGGTCTCGGAAGAGCTGAGTAGTAGGATCTTCCTGTACATGTGTACTTGTTCGCACTGCTGGCAATCAGCACAGTGGGTGGAGCATCTCAGGAATCTAACCGGAGTGCAAACATTCCAACTGCTTTCACAGTGGTTCATGTGAGTTGTTAGAGCAATGCAGCAAGGTGTGAAGAGAATCAAGTCAAGACCATAAATCTTTTTATTCTGAAATAAGTACATTACTAAACAAACAAGTAAAAATATGAATCGAAGACTGGGTAGAAAATAAAATAAAATGAAAACAGTAATTATTATATTCCAAGAGCATTATTTTCACTCTAAAATGCATTAAAAAATATAATAAGAATAGTATTTGAAAATTCAGTGTTACCATCGCTAAGTACATAGGCGATGGGGCGTCATAAAATATAGATTCTAAAAGATATGTGCCAGAAAAGAATTTAAAATAGTATAGTGTAAATGTAGAAAGCGAAAGTCCTCAACCATACATTTATTTAAGGACTCTCCTCCTTCTTTTGGAAGGTAGAGCGATACTGTCATCTCTGCTCAATACGATGAATAGTCATTTTTTTCCAACAGAGTTGATAACTCTGGTGGAATTTTACAATCAGAATGTCTAATGTCTGTTGCTGAACATGATGAATTTGTCATACGCATATAATGATAAGAGGTCGTCTAGAATTCAAGGGATACAATTAATATATAGGTTCGACATCCAGGTACCTTCAACAGACGACAGAGAAGGGCCCGCTTATGTTGGGTAAGAGAACATGTTTCCTGGACCAGACAACAGTGGGCTTCTGTACTCTTCACAGACGAGTCCAGATTCACACTAGAGAGCGATTCAGGACGTCTTCTGATCTGGAGAGAACAATACACTCGATACCATCAATCCAACACTGTCGAAACACACAGGTACAGGAACGGTGGAATCATGGTTTGGGCAGGGATTTCACTCGGAGTCCACACTGACCTGCATGTGTTCCATGGAGGAACTGTGACTGGTGCGACATATCGGGATGGGATCCTTGATTCATATGTCGGTGCTATTGGCAATGGTTTCATTCTAATGGATAATAATGCGAGACCACATCGAGCTGTGGTTGTTGAGGATTATCTTGAGGATCACGGTTTGAAGAGAATGGAATGGCCAGCTAACTCTCCAGACTTGAATCCCATAGAACATCTTTGGGATTATCTTGGAAGACAGGTTGCGGCTTTAAGTCCTCCTGCAAGGTCATTAAATGAGCTGGAACAAGGCTTACTCCAAGTCTGGTCAGCGTTACCTATTTCGGTGTCCGACGGTTTAATTGAGAACATGGAAAGTCGATGCCGCCAATGCATTCAAGTCCAGGGTGGACATATTCCGTATTAGAACCAGTTTTTTAATGTTTTTGTCTTTACTGCATAATACTGCGATGTATTGATTTCTCCAAGAATGGAATTTTCCGCCATGAGTGCTTTTTTGTTGTAATTTCATTTATACGTTTAACTTAAGTAAATTTCTATGTCTCATTTAATAAATAACAGTTTAGCGTACATTTCCTCCAAATTTGTTGTTTCTATATTCATTCATTTGCAAATTAGACGCAAAAAACCGGTTGTACCTTAACTTTTGGAGGCCAGTGTATATTGCATTTTAAAGTACGTATTTTATTATATTGTGAGAAAAACAATGCATTTAAAAAGTCATTTAGCGATTTTTATTTAGTATGACATAATAAGTATTTACATGAGTATTTAAATAAATACTATTTTGTAAATTAAGCTCAGAATAATTGAGCATTAAGTACATACTATTCATATTACTTTTAAACTGTTTCCAATTCGGCCGTGTTTTTTTTTAAACTAAATAATGTATTAAAATAACATTCGCATTATCAACTGAATTTCATCTGAAAAATCGAAATTACTGTTAACACCAATTACAGAAGGAGGATTTCTATCCAATATTTAAGCTTTTTTAAAAAATATTGTCATTTCACATTACTCAGTTTTAAAATTAGAACATATATTAAAAGATTCTATTTAGCTACTTGCGTTTCTCAGGGAAACTGTTCTATTTTTTCGTAGCATTCTGTTACAAATGCACTTAAAACTATACCAATATTTTTTTGCGATTTTAAAATTAACGTTTTTTTTAAAATAAAATCACCATATGCGGATGTAATATAATAATTTATTTATTATTATTTTTTGCATTGACATATTTTAAATTGTAAAGTTAACTACAACGATAAGATCAAATATAACATTCATAGCTAAATAAGCGTAATTTTCTGGAATATAAGTTTGAAACAGAATAATCCATTTTCTTGTAATTTTTTTTAAAACGCAAGATGAATTTTATGTTTCAAATAATATTTTTCTGCTCTACATATTTTGATTTTTAAAATGTAAAGGATAAGGTAGAAAAGAATACAACTACGTCGAACAATTTTGCCTTACTCCTTTGCCTTATATTTTTTTCTTTAGTTTGAGTTTTAAATAAATTTCTTATATGTATCATGTATTATGTATAACGTGATATACATAATAGTGCATATTTTTTTAATACAAACACAAGAAATCTTATCAGATTTTAAAGAACTAATACATTACTAATACTTTTAAAAATGCATTTTTATGTTCTACCATATGAATAATATAATAATATGTATCTAAATATGTATAATAACAAATATGTATCTTGAACAAGTCGAAAAGAAGTATTAAGTTTCATAATATTAAAGAAGTAATATATTTGAAGATTCAAATCATATTTTCCTACTATACCTTTCTTTCGTGGTTCTTGTAATATAAGAAAGGATTCAACTAAGTCTAAATATATTTCTAACTGCTTCCTGTTTTGCAATGAGCTTCAGAAATATTTTTTGTGTGTTCAGTCAAATGATATGTGTACAATCAAATGATATGTGTACAATCAAATAATATGTGTACAATCAAATAATATGTGTACAATCAAATAATATGTGTACAATCCAACGATATGTGTATAATCAAATAATATGTGTGCAGTCAAATGGTATAGTTATATACAAGTTTCTGCATAGTATTTTTCAAAATAAAAATACAAGAAATCTTTAAGTATTTAAAAAAAATACACAGGGTTGATATGTTTGAAAATGCAAATTTATGTTCTCATAAAGAAAGATAACATTCATGATTACATTTGTATGTTGAACACTTCGAAAAGAGGAATTAAATCAAATAATGAAACTTTCTTTTACTACAAGTCATTTTAAACCAAACATTCAAAGCTAAACTGCAAAAACAACGTATAATTTAAGGCATATTTTTCGTTTACAAAATCTTTTTTTTTTTTTTTTTTTTTTCTTTTTAAGAAATAATATCTAATTATTCATAACAAGTTTTCAGTCTTCTTAATACTTTTCATTTTCGTTTCAGTTCAACCTTCTTTTATTTATTTATTTTTTAAATAATTTTCAAAAAAGTCACAAAAGTTTCTCTTTACATCATGATGCTCACTTACGATGTGATTATGTGAAGTGTAGTAAAATAAAGATTACAATCTTTCTGTTTTAACAAAGAGAGAAGAATCTCTGAATTTTATAAACAATCCCAACAATTCATAGGCATTTTTAAATTTTAAATTTCTTTTCGCTATTCTTTTACTGCTTCAGTAACTCAACTGTTTGTGAAAAATTTGAATTGCTTTCGCAGTTTACGTTTCTTGAAATGAATTTTATCTCTTGCTTCAAAAATGTTTTACATTTTCTGCTTTTTATAGTAAGTAAGGAAAGGACATGTTGTAAAAAATCTGCGTATTGTCACATAAAAAATGATTTATTTTTTCTTAATGTGAGCAAAAATTATAGAAGAAAATAAATTAACAGAAAACTACGATATTCATGAAATCGTTAGTGAATTTATACTATAAATGTTACTGCAATTATTATTAATGTAAAATTAAATTGTGATAGTTCGTAAGATTGTACGTACATTGTAAGAGAATATTTTTATAACATTAATAAAGTTTCAATCAGATTTTGATAAGAACATGATTGTGGATCGATTTTTCAGAATAAATATTTTCTTATATCGTATTGCTATATGTTACACAGTTGCCATACAGGTGTTTAGAAATATACTTATTTATACTTTTATGGTGAATATGAAAAGATTGGCCTGTTTTCACCTGGGAAAGTAATTTTTTATTTCTCTTGCAAAACTTCTCTTTAAATAAAAAAAGTCATTCCGGCCTGTACTGGGAGGAAAAGGTAGCTTTCCTATATCTTCGTTTTAAAATTTTAGCTAATGTTACACGAAAACAGCAAGCTAAAATGCAAAGAAGCGTTTACAAAAGATTCGTTAATACTGAATTTGAATAAGAAATTCGCCAAATTATTGAGCAATAGCCAAATTGGCTTCATTTATGAAGACTTATTTTGTTCTCCAAGTTTGGCATATTTCGCCAAATGTCGCCAATTTTGGCGTTAACGGATATGGATATATAGTTTTATGCGTATGATTGGGAAAATTATTACAACAATGAAAGAAAATAATTTGCGAGTAATCACGTTAATGTGCTGTTTTGTTTCAAAATGTCAGCCACCATAGAATTTCAAACTGCTCTATTTCAGCCATTTTTTAAGATAGAGGTAAACCAAAAATTCTCTGGAATCCTTGTATTAAGGCCTAACACGTAATTAAAAAATAAATTTGAATTTTTATTTTTTTGTATATTTATTTTAGCTTTAAATTTTTAAATGGCCGCCATCTTGAAACAAAATGGCGGACCAAGCTGGCCAACGAACTCGGTCGAGACATTAGTGACCTTAATACACACAATTAGTTTCATCAAATTCGATTTATAAATACGGGCGTTATCGTATGACATATGTCAGATATATATGGATATATATATATATATATATCAACATTTGAACAGAGGGTGGTTTTGGGGTCTGGGGGTCATGATCGGTGAAAATATATCGAAATTTTCCGAAACTGCTTTCCTCCGAACGGCTGCAATAGGTAGCTTTATACTTTTTTGTATTGAAAGCTACCTAACAGAAATCTAATAATATTCCCAAAGTCGTTAGTGCATGAACGTGGTTATAAAATGCTATATTTTATGCCATATATTATTGTGATAATGTCTGTGTCGTTGTAATGCAGAAACAAAATTCAAATTATGTATTTTTTGGAGAGAAAAATGCAAAAGCCCCATTGAAAAATAATCCATTTTTATATTTTAAGGGGACATAATTGTAAATTAAAATTAATTTACCAAAAGCAAATATTATTAAAAAAACTCCTTAACGAATTTCCATTATCAATATAAGTACAAATTGTAATATTTTGTGCAAAACAAAATTGTAAAAATGACGCTTTTGATCGTAAAATTCCTTTATTGTTATAAAAGTCAGGTTTAATGAGATCCTGATAAAGAATTTCTATTTTGCACAAATATTATTTGTATAAATCTGTTTTCTGTATATTCGAACGTTTCTTTAAATGCGGAAAAGGAACCGTTGTAATAAATTATTTAAAAAAAAATGAAACTATCACAAAATCAAAGCAGATGAGATTCTCAAAAATTTTTAGTGAAATTTGTTAATGAATATGACTAAACAATGTAAAATGAAATCATGGTAATAAATATTTCACGTATTTTTCGATACTGTTTTATTGTTACTTTTTTTTTCAAAATTAAACTCCGGTATAAAACCAGAAATGACTGTAAATATTTAATTTTTTTTTTGTCCTTAAGGTTATTTCTCTGTTTTAAATAATTTTAAATTTTGTGTTTCTTTTATGATGAATAAGAATAGACTGTGTGGTATGAAGAACTAACAATCAGAATTCATTATTGTTCTACTTTTAACAGATTTGCAGAGATTAATAACACAAACACTAAGTCAATCTTGTGTACACAAACATTCATAGTACATATATATATATATATATATATATGTGTGTGTTTTATTTTAAACGTTAGTTCATTTATTTAATTAATACCACTATTTAACTTAATATTTTTACTTTGTTTTGAATTAACTTACCATGCATTCTAGCATTTGTTGACGCTTATTACTAAATATGATAATTAAAGTTTTAGCGAAAAATTCATATTTCATTTACAACGGATTTTTCTAACGCCGTTAAAAAATCATAGTTCACTTTTGGATGACTGCCAAAAAGCAGTAGTCGTTTTCAAAAATGTATAATGATGGTTGCAACGTATGGCGCTATTGCTTATGCATAATTATTAGAAATCTAATGATTTAATTGTTTACAACATCAAATGTGAAAAAAATCTGCCTTAAAATGAAATTTGTTTGAAAAATGTAGCTGAATACAAATTTATGTCAATAACTTTCAAATTTATATCAATAATACATTTTCTTCGCAACAATAATGTAAAGTAGCTATTGACTGAATTTTCAAAACTTCAGTGTAAAAAATGACAAATGTTTACGAAAGTATAATATAATCACGAATAAATTTATAATATAAACTCATCCTTGTTAACCAGATTCTCAAAAGTGTTTTTTTTTCTCTGTAGAAACCTCAGACATCAATGGTATTTCGAGATTTAAAGAATCATTTATAAAAACAAAATTTCTCTTGCTGCCCGTAATTTTCGAAACGTTTGCGAGTAGCTTTTAAAGTGTATTAAACAGTTTTCTAAGCCCGGAATGTAGTTTTTTCCGATGCTATCAATTCTGAAGCATTTTCATGTTCAACAAATATGTTTGACAGACAAACATGGTAAATTAACAGCGTTAACATTAACATTAAAATTAAGATTATTTCTTTACTCTTTCATTTATAAATAAACTTATGCAGCTGAAAACGCTTACTTGAGAATTGATCACATTCGAAAAACAGGTATTCCTGGCTGAGAAAACTGATTAATACACCATAAAAACTATTCGGTAACGTTTCTGAAAAATGCTGGCAGCAAGAAATACTTTGCTTTTATAAATATTTTTTTAAATTTTGGAAATGTATTGGTTTCTGGAGATTCAAAAGACAATGGAACACGCTTTTTGGAATTTTGGATAACTCAGAAGATTATATTATATTTTCGTTCGTGGTTATAGTATATTTTCATAAAATAAGAAACATTGGTCATTTTTTATAGTGTGACAATTAGATTTCTAGAGCAAATTAAAAAGCATTTTCTTCTTTTTTTCTTAAATTCCACATTAATTTTCCAAATATTTCCATCATAGCTACAATGTACTTGAAAGGAAATGTGAATACCACTGACCATTAAAAAGAAATGTCTTGCTCTAAATCAAATTTGAATAGATACGCCACTTATTTATAGAACCGATGGCAAACTATTAACCATAAAATGCCGCACACTGGTGGCAATAAATTGAAAACTGTCAACGGAAAGACAGATTTGATTTATTTAAGTCCAAATTAATCTTCCAAATATTTCCATCATGGCTACAATGTTCTTGAAACTAAATGTAAATACCATTAAAAGATTTTAAAAAATCTTGCTCTAAATCAAATTTGCTTACATATACCGCTTAGATATAGAACCGATTGCAGACGGTGACCCATAAAATGCTGCACATTGTTGGCAATAAATTGAAATCTGTCAACGAAAAGACATATTTCATGTTTTATATATGGTATATACCGCTTTGTGTGGTCACAGATTTATCGCTAGATGTTATGTAAATCATTTGGGACGGACCGTCTATATTCAACTCCACACTTTAATAAATCACTTTGTGCTATTGCGTTACGTTTATTGTTATCGCTTTTTCAGAAGACCAGTTTCTGAAAAGTGTGCAATTAAATTCGATGCTTTGTTATGTAGTACAATCAAAGCACGTAATAAATCCTGCCTAGAAGAATTAAAAATTGCTTTGTTTGTGCAAAAGTCTAAAGAAATTCGAACTGAATACTTTAGAAAGTATGGATAGCAATTCCGGTGATATGGCGAAATTCGATTATGAAGATTAGATTATGACCGACTACCACATTTGTGCAGCTGCAGCGGTCGCAGAAACTGAAATGTGACGAAAAGGTTGGAAATAAATACAAAATAATTTTGATGATCAGAATGAAGACGAGAACAATTTTATTGAAAAAACACATTTAAATGTGCAAATGAAGAAAGCGTTTGAAATTTTGAAACAAGGTGTACAATATTGCTCCGACAATTTAAAAAAATATATATGAGTGTGATAAATTCAATTAGAGTATTTTAATGAAAAGTTGTAAACAAACACAAATTACAAAATTCTTTCAATAAATGTTTTCAACCTTTCTTTAAAACCTCATCATTTCACTAGGGATATGTTATTATTTTTAGAAATGCTATGGTATGGCGAAATTAGATTATGAGGATTAGATTATGATCGACTACCACATTTGTGTAGATGCAACGGTCGCAGAAACTGAAATGTGACGAAAAGGTTGGAAAGAAATACAAAATAATTTTGATGATCAGAATGAAGACGAGAACAATTTTATTGAAAAAACACATTTAAATGCTTCAAATTAAGAACGATTCGAAATTTTGAAACGAGTGGTACAATATCTTTATTATTAAGTATCTCAATCTTATTATTAAGTAATTTCCAAAAACGTTTAAAATCATCAATCTGATATTGTTATGAAAAACTCATGGTCATCACATTACGCGTCATGTGTACGCTTTTTGATAAATTATTTTATATATTTCTACTGCTATTTAAGCAGTGATTTCTTGATACGTCTCTGAAACAAAATAAGACATCTCTTACACAGACTTAAAGACGAAATATTAAATTAAAAAATCTTTAAGAAAATTCTGGTGGAAAAAATTGCTAGAAATATTTAAATTAAAAAATAGATTAACTAAGTATAAAATCTGTCTTTTAAGAAATGATTGTCGATAATTGTCGAAATGATTGATTTTCGCTTATTTCCAAATCATTCATATTTACTACATATTTTCAAAAGGAATCCATTTCATATAGCCGCCAATGCTTCCGTTATTGAGTACCAAAAATTCAGAATAGAAATTTTTGCTTTATTTAATGACAAAAATTCTGTGAATTCAATAACACAATATTATTCGGATATAGCGACATTCTAATTACGTCAGGCTTGGAAACTATTTTTTTTTTAGTCGTAATATAGTATCCTCCCGTTATATTATTGAAGTATCAATATTTAATTTTTTTTATTTTTTAAATATTTATATTATAAGTATTTTGCGTAAACATTTTCTTATTGTCTTTGGAACTCTTAATATTGCATTCAACGATTTGTTTTTGTTTAGAATACTTTTTCCTTTCTTTTAAAATTTTGTCATTACTAAATAAGAAGAAAAATATTTTTTTATGTATTTATTATTTATTTTTTTTTGTAAGAATATTTTATTTTACATTAGATTAGTCACACAACAGTAGAAGAAATACTGCCGTCAGAAAGAGTTAATGATTAAAGATGGAAGGAGTTGAGTATATTCGTCTGAATCCCCAGAGAGACTTGACTGATAGCGCTTAGCTGTTCCTTGCAAATGGAAGAAAGCAGCTGTCTACAGAGATAAGAAAAAGTTTTCTGTAATCTTTACATTAAGATTTGATTCAAGATTTTTTCTGAATTATAAAAGTGAATTAATTGCACGACGAATGGAGTATCATAAAAAATATGTGCATCTGTAAATAAATTACTTTTCATAATTCAAACGCGTGGATGTGGTAGAATTGGAAAAATTAAATTGGTTTCAGTCTTCTTCCACTTAATTAAATATTTTATTTAATTCATCACAAATATTTTCATAAAAATTGTTAATAATAATGCATTTATTCAAATTAGATTTGTGATAAAATTTACTTTTTCGTAGTTTATTTTTCTTTAACGTAGTTGTTTTTGTATATGTAATATACGCATACATATCCTCTACGGCTGTGTATGTCTTGTGAATGCATTCACTATCAATGCTTTCTGCATGGGCTTAAAGTTCACATCAATTAGGAAGCCCTGGAATCTGCCCATACCCACTGCCCGGCATTTAAAATGTGTGTATAATACGTAAAAAATCCAACTGAGTATGAAACGTGATTTTGTTTTAAATCACAATACAATTAAATTCAGTACCCAGTTAAGTCGGACTTCATTTAATCCGTACTATGTTTTAAAAATTTAAAAAAAAATGATTGCGTCACTTGTGTTAATGTTTCATGTTGGTCTACCAAAAAATTAAAAGGGGGAGGGGGGTTGGTGGGCATGGGATACTTACCACTAAATAAGTATCTTATAAAAATAACTTCGAATATATTTATGTTTCAAAATTAATTTAGGAAAGAAATAAGAATCCCGAAATATGATTTTTTAAAACAGAAATCGATTTCTAGAAGCTTCAAATATTCGAATCCAAAATTACAATTTACAAGCCGCCAAGTGCTTTTGAGTTGTGATTAAAAAACTGCAGACATTGGATTCTGTTTTGTGATGATTAAAAATGAATTTAACATTAAGGGAAAGTTTAGACCTGTATAATTACAATATTACTTGTCTGAATGTCTTCCTTCTTGGCATTCGAAGATAAAATTTACCGAAAAATCTAAATGTGATATCAAACTCGGGTGTTACTTTAAAATGCTAAAGATGCACTAATAGACCGGGAGGCGGCAGCACAGACAATCAGCTCATCGAGTTCACGGCTGAAATTCCCGAATTAGTTAAAACTCGATTCGCATATTAAAACGCAATCGGTCTGCCAAGTCATATCTTGGTGGAAAACACCCGAAAACCGACTTTTAGCGGTTGACTCGTAGGTTTACCATTGTGTTTTCCTGCACCCAAAGATATGAAAACATGGACGACTGGGTGCAGGAAAACACAATGATAAACCTACGAGCCAACCGCTAAAATCAGATTTTCAGATGTTATCCACCAAGATATGACTTGGCAGACCGATTGCGTTTAATTATGCGAATCAAGTTTTCACTAATTCTGGAATTTCAGCCGTGAACTCGATGAGGTGATTGTTTGTGCTGCCGCCTCCTGGTCTATAAGTAATAAGAAACATATAAACAATTTACGATTAAATAAGCTCTCAAATAACAAAATGCATCATGTTTTCATTATGGAAACAGAACTAGAACAGTTATAGGTTACAAATTATTCCTTTCAATTATAAATGAAATTTAAATGACCAGTACTGCCATCTATTGCGTAGCAGAACGAATAGTATCTAAAACAAACAATATATAAGAGTTAGTATTGAAAATTTAAAGTTTGTTACAACTTCTAGACCAGTCCCTAAAAAGAAAAATGAAGTATAAGATAATTAGTATAGGTTATTATATTAGATGACCGGTGCAAGTCACTGTTTTTATCTTTGATTTGAGGTTTATCCTTTAACGTTTTTTGCTTCTTTGTTTGTTTCTTTGTTTTTATCCAGGACTGTGCATTTCTTTGCTTTGCAATGTTAATTTAAAATGAGAGTAGTGAAATATTAAACCATATTTGAAACCAAGAATTAAATAATCAAATACTGTTATAACGAATTTAAGCTTTTTAATAGCTCAAATTTTACTTGAATTTCTGTAAGTATGTATATATTATTTTCACTAAATCGTTCTTACTAACATATGGTTAGGAGTAGGAACTTTATTTTTGTCTATAAACATTGTACATCAAATTTTAATTTCAGAGCATTTTCAGTTTGAAAGTGTTGTAAAAAAAAAAACTTAAACATGTTGAAAACATAAAATTAGAAATTGCTTACAGGTATGCATCAAAGGAGTTTTCAACTATTTTTAAAATTCTTATAAGATATTTGAAGTTCTCATTACGGGTGCAATGACTTGATTTGCCATTGTTATTGGCATTGCCTCTTTTCTGAAAAAGCCCGCGGAATATAGAAGTATAAAACTTCTACTATAAAATATGATTATTGACTAACAGTAAAGAAATGTCAGCTAAATCCCCTGTATCAAAATCATTATTATACGTATTATTCGTATAGACTTGTCAACATTTGCAGTAGAAAAAGCCGAATATAATAGTATTAAAAAACAATGATATATAAATTTACTAAAAATTAAATTCTATATTTTGTTAAGAAATCGGTTAATAATACACAATAAAATAATTCAAATTTCATGCCTAGAATTCTATCTATACTAATAAAAGAAAGTTTCGATCTGTGTGTGTGTCTGTTGGCAATGGCTAGGAAAATTTAGCCCACCTAGAAGGCTGGAAATTTAGATTTAGGTAGTCCAAACCCTATCCTGGTGCAGCATTACTTCAGAATTTTAATATTTTAATTACTTTCTGAAATATTAATTAAAATGCACAAAGCACTCTGATTAAAAATACGCTTTTATTCTCTTGGGTTGGTTGGTTCACTTGTTGGCTGCATCGATTCTTCACAGAAGTAATTAAATAAACCAGAGTAGCGATGCAAAAATAAGGATTTCTAAGGAAATAGTGGTCGCACGGCTCTGCCGTTACAAACATACAACCGTGCACACGAAGCGCCATCTGCCGACGCGAAACTGAAAGTGTCATTAACTGACCTACTCGAGCGCCATCACCATCTATTTGAAACATTTTAGAGGGACGTTTTTCGTTAGAAATCTTTGGATGAAAGTCGAGTGTTTCATGAATTACTGTTTTTTTTTTTGTTTTTTTTTAGTTAAATATTAATATTTTCACACAAAAAATTATACCCATGCTTAGGAAACATTTTTTTTTAATACTCATAAAAATTTGGATAGTAAGATTTTTTTTTAAAACATTAAATAAAAAATTAGAACACTTCTAACAGGCAATTTTGTCACTACAAATTGGCAATTCTTAAGTTCTTGCTGGAGCTGCGGATAGTTTAGCGAGAATTCTTGAAACTTTCTATTGCAAATTTATTAATATTAATATTTTATATCTATATTAATAAAAGAAAGTTTCGCTCTATGTGTGTGTCCGTGTGTGTGTCTGTGTGTGTGTCTGTTGGCGATGGCTAGCAAAATCTAGCCCACCTAGAAGTTTGGAAATTTAGGTGTGGATAGTCCAAGGTCTGGCCATGTGCACCTGAGCCTCAGAATTTTAATATTTTGATATTAGCCTAGATATTAATTAGATTCTCATTAACCATCGCTTCTAAAATGTCATCTTTTAAATCTAAATGGCGAAAGAAACGAACTGGCGCGTTGGATTTGCAAGCGGAAATGAACAAATTCGAAATTATTTTACTAATTAGCGAATTTTAAGAAAACTAATTGAGATATCAATTTGAAAATTTCTGAGCATATGTAAAAAAATATTCTGTATCTAAATATGTGATTTTTGAAAAAATCGGTTGGTAATTTTGTTTTATTTATGCAAAAAACTGCCAAAAATCTGCCGGCGCCATTGAAAACGATCCGAGAAAGTTTCAGACAGGGATCTGCTTTCATTAAAAACTGAACTACAAAGAGATCTGTTTCTCGGGCCGAACTCTCCATTTAGTTTGCGAAAATGAAAGAAATAATTACCAATTTTTACTAATGAACAAAAATTTAGGTAACTAATTAAGATATAGTTTTGAAATTGAGGTCGGGAAGGGGTGTCATCTGCCGGCTATTTTAGCGTAGCGTCTTCGTTATGTTCTAATTATCAGAAAAATGTAATTCTTTTTTTAATGATCGAGGTAATGTAGGTGACGGTGGTTCTCTTGAACAAATTATTCATTATATTTGCGGGTATGGGGAGGGAGGGGGTTAACGCCTTTCTCTGAGATTGTAATTATCTGGGGCCCGGGAAACGCCGGGCTGGTTAGCTAGTATACTATAAATTATAAAGATATGTCATAATCATATATTTAATATATTTCTATTTTACATAAGTAATTTTTTTTTAATGTATCAGACAAATACAATTTTTGACAAGGAGATTTGTAGATTTCTTTGCAGATTTTGAGTGATTTTCGTTCAGAAATTTTTAAAACTGTTGAAAAATAAAATAAAACATAATAGTATTAAATTAATTACTGCGCAAAATTGCAATTACAAATAGTGCCCGATCGAAAAAAATCTATTACGTCGAAACCGAATTAGGGTTTTCTCTCGAGCTTCAGCCGCTTACGAAAACGACAAACGAACGCTCAAATATATTTTTAAACTAGTAATATATGGGGTGTCCCAAATAAGACTGAAATGTACTTTTATTAACCAGCTGGTAATACACAGAGAATTTAAATTGTAAATGTTTTCAAAATAAGGTAGGAATTACGACTATGTTGATGAATTAGTCCTGCCATTAATTTTTTTTAAAGTTGTAGATTTAAAATTTTTATACTGTTTCTAGTTTCTAAATGTTTTATTTTGAAAAAATAAAAAACATTATTCTCTGATAAGTAAATCAGTAAAAAAAATTCCATTCTTCTATAACCACAACTCACCGTGTTAATATACTATGAAGTTTATGAAATTTCCAAGATTTCCGCACTTTAAAAATGCCTGCTCGTTTTTCGTGCAAGTATCGAATGGATTATAAATAATAACACTAAAAATAATAAATTCCTACAGATTTTTTAGATTTCAGATCTAGTGGAAATTTAAATTCTCTCACGGTATTTAGCTATACACAACATGTTTTGTTTTTATTATTAGAAATATACTATTATTGTTATTACTAAGTGCTTATTATTACTAGTACTATTTGAATTGCCAAGCAATGATAAAATGAAAGAATAAACACCAGAAGTCTGTGCATAGACCTTTTTAAGAGATAACTTAAATATCCGATTACAGTTTCGGTAATCACTGAAATTTCGGCGATTTTTAAACCGAAATCGAACATTCGCAGAAAATGAAAACAAAATTTGGGCTCCTAATTATATGATATTGTTTCACTAGTGTAGATGGTATAGCATTGGAAAAATAATCACTATTGATTAACGAGTAAATGTATCGGTAAAAGTGGAAAACTTCTAAGAATTCATAGAGTCAAAGACAGATAGTAAAAAAAGAAGTATCCAAATATCATTCGAAATATCACCTACCATCTTTAATTGGAAAAGGCATTAGTTTGCAATTCTCTGTGGACTAAAAACCATCAGGAGAGAAATAACTCATTCGTTAGGTGGATCTTTTATTTTATGTAATGCGAAGTAAGTTTCTATTCTGAAATATCACTTTCTTGAAATATAATATATTCTATAAAATACTTACTGTCGTACTCTTCTGAGTTTCACATGTTATTAATTATTATTTTATTGTTTATTTAGTTAAAATTTTCTACCTAGATTTGTTTTATTTCATTCATTAAATAAACTTTGTAGTTCCAACGGTATGTTTCACCACGGTCAAATAACTGAAGTTTTTGTTTCATTTTTAATGTATGGTATATATCTACAGTAGAATCCCGTTACAACGAATATCACTTTAACGAATTTTTCAGTTTAATGATTATTATTTAGATTAGAAAAAAATCCCTTATACTTTGCCATTATAAATATATTCCCTTTAGCGAATTTCAAAATAACGAATTTTTCAAATTAACGAAGTTATTGAAGTCTTAAAAAGAATGCTCATTTCAGTTTAACGAACGTTGGGTTGACAAGAAAAAAAAACAATCTTTATCAAAAAACTATAATACTGAAAGATAACTTTTTTAAATTTTCAAATACCCCACGATTTTCGAATCTTCAGCGTATCTCGCAGCTGTTTTACCAGAGACGGGGAGAATTGTTGCCCTTATCCGCATCTGTAAAAATAGGAAATTCTTTCTTTCTACTTATATATAATCACTTTTCTTTATCGTTATTTTGGTTTGCCTTTACGCTCGCATAAAAAATATGTAGGAAGTTCAAAGTCTTATTTTTTTCGAAGTAGACCCTTACATTAAAATTTCGCAATAAATAACTGTACTTATCAGTAAATTTCTAATCTGCAATAATTCACATTTGAAATTAGATTTCTTTCTTTTTTTTTAATGATAGAGAAATGAGAAAGTTAGCAATTTTTTATTGAAAAGAAACTTAATGTTATAAAAGCAGTAAGTTCTGGAAGAAGGCAAGTAGATGCTGCAAAAGAAACTTCGGCATTGGCTATCATTTTAAAAGTAATTGAAAACCTTCCAAGCTTTCTGAAATGTCTAATATGTGCCCAAACAGGAAATCAATGTGACTTGGAGACTATCAAGCAATTTATGAAAATGTGTACACTTGGTTTAAAGATATAAGACAAACACTTTGTACATTTCATGAGCTATGTTACATGGTAAAGCCAAAAAAGTTTCACGGGACATGAAATCGAGAAATTTGAAGCGAGTTCTGGTTGGCTGCTTTGTTTTCGTCATAGGTATGGCATAGCATCAAAACAAATTTTTGAAAATAGTGCTGTACACTAAATTACAGCAAATAAATCTAAAGTAAAAGCAAAATTTTGACCTCCTAATCTTACTTCCATTTTGCAGCCCACACATCAAGGCATCAAAAAAAATTCCAAAGTTAATTTGACTAATAGAAATTTCTGAAAAAAAAAATCTTTAACGGTGAATGTGAGATAGGCAATTGACTTGATATAGGCTGCCTGTAAAATTTGAAGCGAGTTCTGGTTGGCTGCTTTGTTTTCGTCATAGGTATGGCATAGCATCAAAACAAATTTTTGAAAATAGTGTTGTACACTAAATTACAGCAAATAAATCTAAAGTAAAAGCAAAATTTTGACCTCCTAATCTTACTTCCATTTTGCAGCCCACACATCAAGGCATCAAAAAAAAATTCCAAAGTTAATTTGACTAATAGAAATTTCTGAAAAAAAAAATCTGTAACGGTGAATGTGAGATAGGCAATTGACGTGATATAGGCTGCCTGTAAAAGTGTATCCTCTACCACAAATAAAAACTCTTAGAGTAGCTCCAGCCCCAGCGTTATACATTTGACAAATAAAGCATAAAATACGGCACAAGAGTGTACTTATTGCATTAAATTTCCTTCTGATCTCTGGACCACAGTTACAGAAAGTTTTTTAACTTACATCATCTGCTAATGGTTACATTGAATGGATGAAGGAGTCGTTACATGCCCTGACATACAAATACCACTGCCGAAATTTTAATAAAACTAGTCGGATGTGCTAATCCCAAAACTTTCTTCTATCTCAGTCATGTCAATACTTCAAAATTCGCTATCACATCGCCAATAAAATCAATATTTTTCGTCATTCTGTTGTACGTCAGCTGCTCGAGAATCGTCGGGTTACCGGGATGCGATCAACTGATTAACATTAAACTACGAAAAGTCCTTCTGGTCTGAACCGACAGGAACAGCCTCCCTATTTTTTGGTTTTACGATTTTAGCTAATTTTACTGGAAAACACGAAGGTAAAATGCGTGGAACCTAATTAAAGAAGATTCAATCCTAGTTCTCGTCAACATTGAATTTGAATTAGAATATCGCCAAATTAGTCCTCTACAGCCAAGTTGGCTTCATTTATGGCAACCTATTTTGGTCGCCAAATTTGGTGATATTTCGCCAGCTGTCGCCAAATTTGGCGAGAATTTGACGTTGGCGAATATAAATATATAGAAATAAGCATATAATAGGAACAATGGTTACAACAATGAAAGAAAATTTGCCGAAACCATGTTAACTAAAACTCATAAATTAAACCCGTTTATGGATGAATTCTGCTGTTTTGTTTGAAAATGTCAGCCACCCTAAAATTTCAAACCGCTATATCTTAGCTATTTTTTAAGATAGAAGCAGAACAAAAATTGTTTCCGATTCTCCGGATCAAGGCCAAACATTTAAAGAAAAAAACTTTTAGGATTTCTAATTTTTTGTATATCTTTTTGAATTTAAAATCTCTAAATGGTATCACAGCGCCCCCTTTCGTCGAAATATCCCCAAATTCTGATAGAATCTGCTTACCATAACCAAAAACATAGAAAAAAAATGTTATTCAAATTGAAGCATAACTTCATACAGTTTTCGATGATAAAATAGTGAAAATGGAACAAAAATATCGATCACAGCGCCTCCTTTCGTCAAAAGATCCCCAAATTTTAATAGAACCTGCTTGCCATAGCCAAAAACATAGAAAAAAAATGTGGTTCAATTTGAAGCATAACTTCATACACTTTTCGATGATACAATGAGGACGGACAGACGGACAGACAGACAGACGGACAGACAGACATTTTGTAAAAACATGTTTTTCTGAATCTCTGACCCCTAAAACGTGTAAATCCGTCGAAAACCGGAAGTCGAAAAAAATTTCGATTCCAATACTTTCTTCTATTATAGATAGAAGAAATTAAAAAGGGAAAGCAAACGATAGTGAAAGTTAAGACAACGATTGTTCATCCAATACTTAAAATTGTGTTCTACCATCAAAAGAAGCTTTGTCGAACATTGCAACTTTTCAAAAGTATTTATCCGAGCAAAACATTATGCCGGACACATTTTATACAACGTTAAATAATATTGTTCTGAAAAAATTGTCAATTTGAAAAAAGTAGGAAATTTTCCGACTTTTTTGTAAAAAAAAATTAATGGAATATTTTCAGTGTGAATGTTTCAGCAGTCGGGTATGTGAGATAAATTGTAATTTCTTTATAGTTACGAAGTTACGACTAAAATCTTCAAAATTAATTTAATTTTTATCTTATAACAAAAATGTTCAGAATAATATACTGTATATTAATTCTTTATTGACATGTTTGCAGAAATTTAATGCAACTTACTAATAAAATGTAATTTTATTTAATGTGTACCGAAATTTCATTTTTTAAATCCGCCATACTGGAATTTCACATTATCGCATTTTTCAGAATAACGAACTTCAACGTGGTCTCTACAAATTCGTTCTAACGAGATTTTAATGTATTTATTTTTTAAAGGACAAACGTGGGATTTTTGGTAAATTATATTTACGAATAGAAAACAAGAAATCATTCGATCGAATTTTATAGGAATTACTGAAGTTGAACGTTGACAACTCTTAATGTTAAATTCATTTTCAATCGTTCAAAGCGAATTGCCATACTGGCAATTTTTAAAACATAATTCAAAAACTAGAATGCGCTGTAATTTTGGATTTGAATATTTTAAGTTTTTTGAAATCGCTGCCTGTTAAAAAATGCATTGCTTGCAATTTTCTATGTTTTGTTCAGAAATTAATTTAATAAAATATATGTTTTCGAAATTCACTTTCGAAAACACTTTGTAACATATGAAGTATGTTAACAAAATTCAGTTTCAAGACACTTCAAACATACAAATTCAAAGTTAGAGTTCATTCCGAGAAGTATTACAGCTCATTCGTAGTTTACGAGTTACGCTAAAAAAACTACCCCCATTGCAATCTGTTTTGAAACGATTAATCGCTTGCCAATTTTGAAATGACTGACCTGAGTTCGGGCAAGGGAAAAATCTGTGTTTCAGTTCCGTGAAGCTTGACCTCAGTTGGTCCAATGCGTAAAAACAATGCAAAGAAACTTTTAACTTGCGAAAAATGTATATACCTGCGTGTCAAACATATTGTGGTTTGAATAAAATTTTAGAAGAACTGCAAAATTACAAAAATCCGACAAATGGCGCGAAACTGCCGAACTTTTTGCGGTAAAGTATCGCCATCTATTGGGAAAATGGTAAATTACATATTATTCATCGGACAAACGGAGTTCGGGCTTCCCGGAATTGAAACACCAATTTTTCTTATGCCGGAACTCAGGTCGTTCATTGCAAAATTGACGCATTTACATTGCCCGAACTGAATTCGGTATCATAGGCAAGGGGTTAAAGAGAAAATAAAATTTCAATTTTTGGCATGTGTTTCTCAAATATATTCCACAGGCAAGGAGTTAAAATTGGATTTAACGTTAGGAGTTCCAAACATGAAAAACCTCATAATCCCTAAACTATTTGACATAATGATTATCCGTTTTAATAGACGTTAATATTAATTAATTTATACCACTTACATTTTATACGTCGATTTTCGGCAGAGTTAGTGTGGGGTTATACTTCTTTCACCACGGCTACAAATACACAAAAAATTCCAGAGTGCAATATACAAAATACGATCAGAAATGAAAGGACAAAATGATAGGCTATAAAATTTAATTTTATACTACATCAAGAATGGTTCAAAAATGCAAACAAAAGACGGAGAATCCATAAGATTTGTTTTTACTATGGAAAAAATATTTAAATCTTGTTAGATCAGACGAATCCATGTATTTTGTATACAGGGTGGTCCTAAAATATGTGTCAAAAATGCAAAGGTAGGTAGAGGAGACCTAAATAAGCAGATTTCGTATAGTAATGTGGGTGCGGAAATCAAGCGTTGAGGCAGTAGAGGCCGCTGTTGAGTTCGGTCGATGAAAGCGCTTCGCTGGTTTGAATCGTCGTTCTTCGCACGGATTTCGAGCAACATGCATCGTTACACCAATGTGAAGCTTCCCGAAGTGCATTTCATGTATCAGGCTGTGCAAGGAAATGGAGCGGCTGCTCAAAGGAAACTATTCCCGAATAGGAATCTGCGGGATCGCTGAACATTTGAGCATCTTCATCGGGTGTTGCGCACGAGTGGATCGTTTTATGCATTCAGGCGTAATACGGGCACTGGAAGATATCGCAGAATTCCTGCAGTAGACGAATAAGTTTTACGCACAGTAGAGGATAGTCCTTCGACAGACTCGAGAGTCATTGTACGTGCGCATCCTCTGAGCAACTGCTCCATTTCTTTGCGCAGCTCCATACATGAAATGCATGTCGGCAAGCTTCGCATTGGTGTAACGATGCATGTTGCACGAAATCCATGCGGGAAATGACGATTCAATCCAGCTAAATACTTTCATCCGCCGAACTCAACAGCGCCCTCTACTGCCTCAACGCTGGATCTCCGCACCCACATTCCTATTCGAAAACTGCTTATTTAGGTCCCCTCTACCTATCTTTACATTTTTGACATATATTTTAGGACCACCCTGTATGATTTTCGAAAAGAACCTTTCTAAGCGTTCTCCTGGAGGGAGATCAGTGATTATTTAGAAAAGAATTAGCCGAACTAGGTATACACGCTTAGTGTTTATTTCAAGTGCTATGGACTCAGAAAGGTTTCAAAACATTCTAGAAAATCATTACGTGTTCTCGTCATCTAAAGCTTGGTTTATCAATGAATGGCAAATTAATTTGCCTCCTGAATTTTGATGCGATTGAGAATGTTTGGTGGGTGCGCACTGTTTACTCGAACGTCAAGTAGTATGGGTCATGTGACCAACTAAGAAATGCCATACTTAATGCTTGATTCAATTTTGATATAATGCTACATATATACAGTTATTAACATCGATAAAAGAACGAGTGTTCAAGTTCATTAAACATAAATGTTGACGTGTAAACATTTGAATGATATTTAAACTAAATCGAACATCGTTATAATTTTTTGTCTTGGTGTAATAAAACATAAGTTTTAGTAAAACTTTTGTATTAATGTGGGATTTTTAATCTCTATTTGTATGTTATTTCTCGATAAAGACTAATTTATTTAAAATTTTTGCTCATTCTATTTGTTTTAATTCTCATGTTATTTAAACACAACTTGACGGGGATAAGTTTTCAGCTTTCACTGGAAATTGCCCTTTCTGTAATTAGCTTTCGCTACATATGAAGCATTTTTACTAGAATGAGTAATCGGCTGTTTTATCGATACAAATATGCAATTTGTATTTCAATATTTATTTAATTTTCTTTGAATAGTTTTCCGGTACAGGTATTTGTATTGTAATAAAATTAAACATTGTAAAGAATTAAAACAACAAAATATGCATAAAATATGATCCAAATTGCAGAACAAAAAAATCCTGAATACATTATTCTTAATTACTTTACATTAATAGTATTCATTTCCATACACTATTCTCATTTATCGAAGGGATTAAACTTGTTCTGCAAATATTTTAATGTATTTTGCTTAATATATAACATTAGCGTTTTTTATATATACATCAACAAATATTTTTTAAACGAAAGCGTACTCGTAATGGCTCCCTAGAAATATATTTTTTTAACATTCATAAAGTTGCTTAGTTTGTCGGAATATTATACGCTGGGTTATGACAAAAAATATATATATTTCTACATTTGAGATGTCGAGAACATTTTTTAAACAGATATTAACGATTTTTATGACATTATAATTTGTTACAGGTTGTTAATTGAAAAGTAAACGTTGTAAGGAATTGTAACGTAGGTAACAGGCGATTATACTATAGCGGTTGCTATATTAAGGTCTCAGATTATGAAACCCGGAAAAAACTTTGGATAAAATAAATACAAGATATGCAGAAAATATCATATAACCGCCCCTGTTTATATAAGAACAAGAGGGTAAGTGTGATCGAACATCGCACAAATGGTTTCGTTTAATATTCCTTTTTGAAAACACTTTATCTTTTATTTAAGAAATCCAGATCATTATATTGTAACTATCCTTATCATTTATCAATACATTTTATAAATAAGAACACAAGTGGCAGCACCAATAAATTAAAAAATAATATGATAACCAGATGAAGCTAGTTTTAAAATCAAATTAAAAATATTCAAGAAGTGTTTTTCAGACAATTGTAGCAGCATATGTTTGTGTATCTCAAAAGCATATTTTATTACATGTCTAATTTTAGCTAAAAATACGAAAACCTTAAAATGGTAAAAACATATGAATGTTCATTTAATTAAATTCATCAGACTATGAAACCGAAAAATCGAAAATTTCAACTTCCGTCGACGAGAATAGAACCCTGAACATTTGACTTAGGAGGAAAACGCGTTACCACTGAACCATCTATCCTACGCAAAAATACTACTTAAATAAATCCTACTTAATAATCTTACCTAAATAAAGGTTTTGTTTTAAAATCTAAATAAATCCTGGAAATAGTCGCGTGTCATTAAATTAATTCATTTAATTAAAATTATATAAAATGTTTTTAAAAAATTTATGATTTCTCGTGTAAGAGGAGGTATTCAGCTATAAGTATAAAATTTGAAGTCTCTACGTTATACAGTTTCCGAGCACGAATTCTATGACAGACAGACAGAGGAGTAAGAAGAATAGTTAAGAATTTATAAAAAAAAAGTTTTTAAGAACTATATATTACCAATAGTTATTAGCCAATAGCTCTATAAACAAACAGTTTTTTGCAAAACGCTCAATAGAAAATTATTGTTAAAAAATTGATGCATAAAAAATATTGTAGAATCTTTCATAATTACATTGTTCTACCTTTAGAGTTATAAGACAAAATAGTCGTGTATCGGAGATAAAGTATATATCACAATACTCACAGCCACAATATACTATTATATGGACATTTTCGTGTATGTTCTGGATACTTTCGTTTTATAGCGGTCCCCAAGGAGGAATCGCGAAGCGACCAAACTTGATCTCCATCACGTAAAGCATATATGCCATTATAACAATGTATGATATATTTAACATTTCGTGACGTATATGCCAAAGTTATAGTCATACATGACACATTTATTGTCACTCATTTATTGTGAATATTTATGACATGTGTATAAGACTTATATATTGCCTATATTGCATATAAGACTTAAATAATATGTATATAATGACGTACATGGCATATATATGAATGTTTGTAGTATATATATTATATGAGTATATATGATGCATATATAAGTTTTGCTACTATCTTGGCGAAATCATTGCTGCAAACTTGGTATAATTGTAATTGTGGGGGCCACTAAAACACGATAGAACCATTTACTGTATGCCACTATTTATATAACACAAAAGGCTTTTTTTCCCTTTTAATAAAATCATGCATTACCGTTAATTCTTGTTACTTCAAAATAATAAAGGATTACCTTTCATTTTTAATTATTTTTCGTTCTGCATTTTTTTGTATTTAAAACATTTTTTTTGTGCACCCGATTTGATATCAGAATTTATTTTTAATTTACGGATCGATATGCTATGTTAGTTGAAGTGTAATAGCAGTCTCAAGAATTTTTTATAATTTTTAAACGATATGTTTGGCTATTATTCTAGAACTAATGATGTTAGCAATTAAACAGCATTATAATACTTGCATTTAATCTCACTTTAAATTAATGGATTACACTTTTGTGACTGTAAAGAGGAATTAACTGCACATATTCCACGTCTAATTAATTTACACTTCACCGCCCCCCCCCCTAAAATATTCTTTTTTCAAAATTATCATCCTAAATGTAATTTACTTTCTACACTGTAAATCTATCTAGTCCCTGCCTTTTTCTTTTTTATTAAAAACTCCTTTCAATTCATTTGTATTTCTTTCTCTGTACGTTTCTCTTATAAAAAAAGAAGAAAATAAATTGTTTTGTTCGCCTAGCAACAATTGATTTATCTCTATCCCATGGTCAGTCAAATTTACCAGATGCCTTCTGCTACCCATCCTCTTTTACATGTCTGTTCCTCTATCTTATTAAATTGTATTATCATTGTAACGTACATGTCTATTTTTAGTAACACTCCTTAATACAACCCTATTTGAACCAGACTCCATGCGATTTGCGGTGCACTATATTCTTTCATCTCTTTTGGCATCTGAAAATTCATATTTGACCGTCATCAATATTCCATTGACTTAACGTTTAACGGAAAATAACATCTGCGTTTCTATCACAATTCCCTCGCCAAAAGTACGTCAATCTGGCTGTTTGGCTTTCTGTAACTCTGCCATCACTGCACTTTACTCACCGAAGAAATTGTTTAATTAATTATCATTCTCTCGTTGTTGGTCTGTGATCAAAATATGTAATAGTTTGAACCTCTTGCCCAGCTCTCTACAGCATTTCATGCCTGTTGATGCTTGTTCTAGAATCCTAGGTCAACTGCATTTCGTAATAAGGAAAAAATTTCTCATGGAATCCTGTGTTCGTATCCAGTCGCTCTGTGTAATATCTTTACTTGGATATTAACAAATAAGTTTTTGTTGGAGCTCAGCCAGATTTACCTAAAACCAGCCAACGGTCCACGCCAACTACGCCAACGGTCCACGTCATAGTGACTACGCCTAAAATTAACACTATATTTAATTTTGCATACCTCCGGAACAATTGAAACTTCGTGAACAATTACATTTAGGCTAGTAAATGTTATCAGAAAAATTACATTGAGTACTGTTACAGAATTGCCAACATTAATTCCATTTGATGAAATAATGTTTTTTTTTTATTATTATTGTATATATTGAAAGATATGTAAGTATGTATATATATGTCATAAGAATAATTAAAATATATAAGATGAATATAAGTATGCAAGATGGAGTAAGATTTTAAGATGAATGTATGTAAGCATATAAGTGACAAAAGTATAAATGTATGGTGATGTATAAATGGAATATTCATAATAGAGAAAAAATTATTATATAAAAACTTGTTTTGCGTTTGTGAACGTAAGTCAAATCTACAAACAAGACTATTTTTTCTGAATTTTGATGTGTGTCGCATCTGACTATTGAAGTCGAGAGACAAATATACAAACCGATATTTAAAGAATTCTCTTTTATCTAACATAAGCTCAGAAACATTTGTTTCGTTTTAAATCAGTTCTATTTCAAATAAAACAAAAAACAACACCGAAAAACAATAGGAACTGTTATCAGAAGAATGTTATTAGGTGGTGTTATATCGCCGAAAATTTACGAGACGGAATGTGGGCATTTTATTGTTACCAATCGTCTTTAACTTTGTATTGTATTTACGAGACAGCTATAAAGATGTGATTTTCGAAAAACAAAATTGAAGTCAGAGACATTATATTCCATTTAGATTGTATAGTAGAAAAATGTTTATTTGCTTTTTTATAAGAATGTAAAAAATCTCTTTTCATGATGAAATATTGTCGGCATGAAAATCTGTCTCATGGAAAAAATTTCAGATTTGATTATAGTGTTAGAGTATAAGTCTCAACACACAGTTTTTACATTGCTACATTTAGAGAATGGTGTAAACAATCTTTTAAAACATCTGACACAAATTTAACAAAACGATTCAAATGATACTATTAAGATAGTCTGAAACAAAACAGAACATCTTGTCTGTGTAATGCCCGTATTATATTTAAATGTTATTTTAGTATACTAGTCATCATGCATTAGTATTAATTTTTGGAGAGCAATAGTAGTATAGATGCGTCTTTTCATATTACTTTTATCTTTAAAAAACACATTATTTCCGCTTAAAATTCTTTACATCGTTATTAAAACACATAAACAGGGCTTCCACTGGCGAATATATATATATTAATTTTAAAAAATACATATTGTAGCATATTTCTCTTGCACATGTTGTCAGAGTGCACGCGAAATATTTTTATTTTCAAAAAGTGGTGCGATATAGAATTAAAAAATAGTCGCCAGTGGTACATTAACAGTAATCAAACAGTAATCATTAACAAATGGTAAGTGTGATCAAAGATCGCCGAAAGGGTTTCGTTTAATATTCCTTTCAAAACACTTTATCCTTTCTTTAATAAATTCAAATATCATTTTCAAAAAAAAAAAAAAAAAAAAAAAAAAAAAAAAGGTCATGTAAGGGTTTTTAAAGGTCTTTATAAAAAAAGTAAAAATTTACCTGTCTATTTTTCTCGTTTTTTTTCCGAATATCTAAAACAGCCCGATTGCGGGAGAATCCTGCTATTATACTCCGTCATAATAATATATTTTATGTAGACTAAATGCGATATTATAAAAAATCAATTTCATAACTAAACATGTTGTATAGAGAGACCTTCCAAATGTTAAAATATGCCAATATTTCCATAATCGGGTTTTTATCATTTGTTCCTCAAACTGATATATTTACT
Organism: Maratus michaelseni; assembly: GCA_963931845.1. Taxonomy (NCBI): domain Eukaryota; kingdom Metazoa; phylum Arthropoda; class Arachnida; order Araneae; family Salticidae; genus Maratus; species Maratus michaelseni. The sequence continues at coordinate 175,704,472 of OZ007594.1, forward strand.
ATTCTCTATTACTCGCATTGATACTCTCTTTGTATTATTCTCAAACATTTGACAAATCCGTTAAACTTCCAATATGACGTCAGATTAATTTTCTTTTTAATTCTCTAATGACGTCATATTAAGCTGATTTCTGTATTTACACATACTCATACTCCTTGTATTATTGAGAAAGGTTTGAAAATTTCCGCTTTATTACCAATATGATGTCATATTAATCTTTTTTTCAATTGGTGAAACTTTTTATTTCATTTTCATTTTTCACGTGGAAATCTTTCAATAGAAAATTAATTACTGTAGAAAGAATTTTATTGTGGATTTTTAATTGTTGGCAACTGCTATAATGAAAAGTGTATAAATTTAATAGGAAAATGCTGTTAGATTTTTGGATTTTTATCTCTATCCCAGCTAAAAATGAACTGCAGTTTTTCTACAGAAGTAAAGTAATTTTGAAGTTTTTCTACAGTCAACTGTAGATTTTCTGTAGTGCAATCTCAACTGTAAAAATACTTCAGTTATTTTGCAGCTAATGTGAAGTAATTTTGCAGTAATTTATTTCAAAAAGACTGTGAGCAATTATCTGCAAAAATACTGTAGTTTATCTGAAGTCATTTTAGAATCATAATTTTAAAAAATAATGAGAGTTTACATTTGTAGAATCACTGCAGTAAATGTGAAGTAATTTTACAGTTATATCCATATATTTTCTGACGTATCTGCAGTATAACTGTAATTAGAGTGAGGTAATTTTACATAACGTAATTTATAGAAAACTTGTGTTATATTTTATGTAGTTTATCTGCAGTTTTTAAAGAGATGTTAGAGTTTTTCAGTTTTTGATATTGTTGCAGGGCTTACTATTTACTTTATAATTAATAATGTTTTCAAGATTTTTATTTTAATGACCTAATTTTAACACCTGGGTAAGTCCCCGCATCCTTCTTTAAGTTAAACAAAACAAATATTAATAGAAATTAAACTTTTAAATTAAAAATGTATATATACATATAAAAATTAATCAATGTTGTTTATCGTTAAAAACTCAGACATAATCAGGGACCGACTTACAGATTTGAGGGTCCTGGGCATAAACATAACAAGGGTCTTCTGTAACATTTTAAATGCAAAACTAATGCATTAAAACCATATCATCTATTATACTAATTTGCTATTCTTACAATATTACATCATTATCTTACACATTAATTTAAAAAATAAAATTGCTATGAGCCACCGACATATAACAAAATATATTTTACTTTATTTTAAAAATATCTCCAAGTGAAAATGTCTAAAAATTTCATGCATACACAAATTTAACAAGTAATAAATGTATTATAACAAAATAATTTGTCGATGCAATTATTAAAATTATTATTCATTTTTAAACTTAATAGTAGAAAGAAAAAAAAGTCTAGTTTGCAAATTAATTCAGCTTATTTTTTAAAATCATGTATTCATTTAGAAAGTAAGACATTTTTTTCTTATTTTATTTAAAAATTAATAATTATTAAAATTAAATTAAAATTATTTTACAAGCTATAAAAATATAAACAGCTCCCTTCACATTTTTTAAAAATAAAACAGAAAAAAAAACTAGTTCGCAAAGTAATTCAACTTATTTTATTAAATAACGCATTCATTTAAAAAGCAAAAAAAAAAATTTATTTTATTTAAAAATTATTAATTATTAAAATTAAATTAATTTTTTTTATTACAAGCCATAAAAATATAAACAGGACCCTTCAGGAAATTATTAATGAAACAAGACCATGTACAAAATTCCTATTAATAAAACAGGTGCATTCACGAAATTCTCTCAGTAAAATAGGTCCCGTCACAAAGTCTAATTTTATAAAAACATACTCTTCATTTAAAAAAATATTATTTATTAATTTTTTTTAAAGTTAAAAATGTATCACATATTTAAAAAATATATATTTCCCAAGTTAATGCTTTATCTCAATAATATCCGCTAAGGTATTTATTCCACAAATTTAAATAATAAATTAATTTCGAAGTACACGCGTAATTATTTTACAAACTATAAAACCATAAACAGCTCCCTTCGCATTTTTAAAAATAAAACAGAAAAAAAAACTAGTTTAAAATAGAAAAGAAACTAATTAAACATTAAATATTCACTTCAAAATCCCATCTTTCTCACCGCCTAGGTACGTAGCAACTAAAAAATTACTCCTTAGCTAATCGCCTTCACCCCTATGACCCCATGCAATCCACTTGTCACCAAGACTTAGCGGCTGAATGGATAAGACACTGAACTGCCAACCTTGAGATTGTGAGATCGAATCCGATCTCGACAAAGGTGAAAAAAAAAATATTTTTAAATATTAACAAATACATTTGTTAAGTTGGCTCACAGATGGCGCCACTAACAGAAAAAAAATTGCAATACATTTTTTGCAAAATAACTGCAGTTTATAAAACTGCAGTAATTTTGAAGCTGTATCGACCTCAAAAATTCTACCGTGGAATCGGCCAAATCACTGCAGTTTTCCAACTGTACTTTTTTTTGCAGATTAACTGCAGTTTATTTTTAGCTGGGATGTATTAAAAAATTGCAATTTTTTAAAACATTTTATGATTTTGAGCTTCATAGTAGGTATTCAGCTATAAGTACACAAAATCCCATGCCTGTAAGTTATATAGTTTCTAAGAATGGCTCTGTGACAGACAGACATCGGAGCAGGAGTAATAGGGTTTCGTGAGATGAACGAAACCCTAAAAACATCTATTTAATTATTTCTTTTAAAAACATATATATATACGCAGTCTGGCGTCTTAAAGGTTACGTTACGTTGCTAAAGAATCTGGGCAAGAAATTGGGTATGTAATGTGCATATAAGGCGTCAGACTGTATCTATATGTGTTTTTAAAAGAAATAATTAAACATCATGTGTTTAGTGATTACTGTTAATGTATGCATTTTACTGACAATACAAAAGACTATATGCGTTTTCTAAGGACAAAAAAAGTAATATGAAAACACACGTCTATACTACTTTTTTTCACCAAAATTAAAACTAATGTCTGGGATACTAAAATAAGTTTTTGATACTGTTAATTTATGTTTGGTTTTTTGTTGGCAATGTTGTAAATTTCGTTTTCTGATCAATACACACTAAAATATTTTTATTTTTTTAATTTTAAGACAAAAAAAAGAAGACATTCCAATATTGCTTTGTACTTTTTAAAAAACATTAGGTAAGAAAATAGAATTTCTTAATATGTTTTTCAATTATTGGTCTGATGAAAAAATACTTTTTTGACAATTGCTTTAATTAATTTTTTATCTTTCTTTAAACAAACTTATAAAACAAATTTTTGATAAAAGTATAATTAATGTAGATGTAACTTTTCATGCTACATTTCATAGCAATTACACAATAATATAATTAATATCCTTAATAATTTTATTAGTTAAATAAGCGGGTATATTTTAAAACTTTGTTCAAGTCGTTAGTTTATGTGTTTAAATGCATTACCAGTCTCAATCCGTTACTTAATTGGATTATGATAATGATAACGCCTAGTTATAAATGATAGTATGTAATAATAATAATATCTCAATTAAATACATATTCAGGATAATGGGGCATCATTTCAGCTTATTGCCAGTTAATATTGGCTGAATAAACAAATAATGCAGATAGAAATTTTAAAATAATTTATATTTCGTTACATCTTGTCGGCAATCTGTTGTTTTATTGTGTCTGCGTTTGGAATTTAAATGTTAGATAATGCACACATTGTAAATAAATGATCACGATCGCCCATTAGTTAACAACTGTACTTAACTACCCTGCAGTTAAAAAGGATATTAAAATATCTGAAACTTATTATGTAGGTATTGTTCTGACAATCATTTACAATTTTTAAAGCGCTAGCTAATAGTCAGAAAGAAATCAAAATCAATACTAAAGTAAATAAATAAATAAATATAAGTTGACTTCGTTACGTTTTCTTGTTTTTGTTGAACAGTTTTCTGATTTCTACAAATTCTTTGAATGTATAATTTAGTTATGTTGGACATATTTCTTCATATATCAGTTTTCTTGTATACTGTTATCTGTAGCCTCTCTTCATATATCAGTTACGATCGCCCATTATTTAACAAATGTAATTGACTGCGCTGCAGTAGAAAGGATATTAAAATATCTGAAACTTATTATATAGGTATTGTTCTGACAATCATTTACAATTTTTTAAAACGCTAGCTAATAGTCAGAAAGAAATAAAAATCAATACTAAAGTAAATAAATAAATAAATATAAGTTGACTTCGTTACGTTTTCTTGTTTTTGTTGAACAGTTTTCTGATTTCTACAAATTCTTTGAATGTATAATTTAGTTATGTTGGACATATTTCTTCATATATCAGTTTTCTTGTATACTGTTATCTGTAGTCTCTCTTCATATATCAGTTACGATCGCCCATTATTTAACAAATGTAATTGACTGCGCTGCAGTAGAAAGGATATTAAAATATCTGAAACTTATTATATAGGTATTGTTCTGACAATCATTTACAATTTTTTAAAACGCTAGCTAATAGTCAGAAAGAAATAAAAATCAATACTAAAGTAAATAAATAAATAAATATAAGTTGACTTCGTTACGTTTTCTTGTTTTTGTTGAACAGTTTTCTGATTTCTACAAATTCTTTGAATGTATAATTTAGTTATGTTGGACATATTTCTTCATATATCAGTTTTCTTGTATACTGTTATCTGTAGCCTCTCTTCATATATCAGTTACGATCGCCCATTATTTAACAAATGTAATTGACTGCGCTGCAGTAGAAAGGATATTAAAATATCTGAAACTTATTATATAGGTATTGTTCTGACAATCATTTACAATTTTTTAAAACGCTAGCTAATAGTCAGAAAGAAATAAAAATCAATACTAAAGTAAATAAATAAATAAATATAAGTTGACTTCGTTACGTTTTCTTGTTTTTGTTGAACAGTTTTCTGATTTCTACAAATTCTTTGAATGTATAATTTAGTTATGTTGGACATATTTCTTCATATATCAGTTTTCTTGTATACTGTTATCTGTAGTCTCTCTTCATATATCAGTTACGATCGCCCATTATTTAACAAATGTAATTGACTGCGCTGCAGTAGAAAGGATATTAAAATATCTGAAACTTATTATATAGGTATTGTTCTGACAATCATTTACAATTTTTTAAAACGCTAGCTAATAGTCAGAAAGAAATAAAAATCAATACTAAAGTAAATAAATAAATAAATATAAGTTGACTTCGTTACGTTTTCTTGTTTTTGTTGAACAGTTTTCTGATTTCTACAAATTCTTTGAATGTATAATTTAGTTATGTTGGACATATTTCTTCATATATCAGTTTTCTTGTATACTGTTATCTGTAGCCTCTCTTCATATATCAGTTACGATCGCCCATTATTTAACAAATGTAATTGACTGCGCTGCAGTAGAAAGGATATTAAAATATCTGAAACTTATTATATAGGTATTGTTCTGACAATCATTTACAATTTTTTAAAACGCTAGCTAATAGTCAGAAAGAAATAAAAATCAATACTAAAGTAAATAAATAAATAAATATAAGTTGACTTCGTTACGTTTTCTTGTTTTTGTTGAACAGTTTTCTGATTTCTACAAATTCTTTGAATGTATAATTTAGTTATGTTGGACATATTTCTTCATATATCAGTTTTCTTGTATACTGTTATCTGTAGCCTCTCTTCATATATCAGTTACGATCGCCCATTATTTAACAAATGTAATTGACTGCGCTGCAGTAGAAAGGATATTAAAATATCTGAAACTTATTATATAGGTATTGTTCTGACAATCATTTACAATTTTTTAAAACGCTAGCTAATAGTCAGAAAGAAATAAAAATCAATACTAAAGTAAATAAATAAATAAATATAAGTTGACTTCGTTACGTTTTCTTGTTTTTGTTGAACAGTTTTCTGATTTCTACAAATTCTTTGAATGTATAATTTAGTTATGTTGGACATATTTCTTCATATATCAGTTTTCTTGTATACTGTTATCTGTAGCCTCTCTTCATATATCAGTTACGATCGCCCATTATTTAACAAATGTAATTGACTGCGCTGCAGTAGAAAGGATATTAAAATATCTGAAACTTATTATATAGGTATTGTTCTGACAATCATTTACAATTTTTTAAAACGCTAGCTAATAGTCAGAAAGAAATAAAAATCAATACTAAAGTAAATAAATAAATAAATATAAGTTGACTTCGTTACGTTTTCTTGTTTTTGTTGAACAGTTTTCTGATTTCTACAAATTCTTTGAATGTATAATTTAGTTATGTTGGACATATTTCTTCATATATCAGTTTTCTTGTATACTGTTATCTGTAGTCTCTCTTCATATATCAGTTACGATCGCCCATTATTTAACAAATGTAATTGACTGCGCTGCAGTAGAAAGGATATTAAAATATCTGAAACTTATTATATAGGTATTGTTCTGACAATCATTTACAATTTTTTAAAACGCTAGCTAATAGTCAGAAAGAAATAAAAATCAATACTAAAGTAAATAAATAAATAAATATAAGTTGACTTCGTTACGTTTTCTTGTTTTTGTTGAACAGTTTTCTGATTTCTACAAATTCTTTGAATGTATAATTTAGTTATGTTGGACATATTTCTTCATATATCAGTTTTCTTGTATACTGTTATCTGTAGCCTCTCTTCATATATCAGTTACGATCGCCCATTATTTAACAAATGTAATTGACTGCGCTGCAGTAGAAAGGATATTAAAATATCTGAAACTTATTATATAGGTATTGTTCTGACAATCATTTACAATTTTTTAAAACGCTAGCTAATAGTCAGAAAGAAATAAAAATCAATACTAAAGTAAATAAATAAATAAATATAAGTTGACTTCGTTACGTTTTCTTGTTTTTGTTGAACAGTTTTCTGATTTCTACAAATTCTTTGAATGTATAATTTAGTTATGTTGGACATATTTCTTCATATATCAGTTTTCTTGTATACTGTTATCTGTAGTCTCTCTTCATATATCAGTTACGATCGCCCATTATTTAACAAATGTAATTGACTGCGCTGCAGTAGAAAGGATATTAAAATATCTGAAACTTATTATATAGGTATTGTTCTGACAATCATTTACAATTTTTTAAAACGCTAGCTAATAGTCAGAAAGAAATAAAAATCAATACTAAAGTAAATAAATAAATAAATATAAGTTGACTTCGTTACGTTTTCTTGTTTTTGTTGAACAGTTTTCTGATTTCTACAAATTCTTTGAATGTATAATTTAGTTATGTTGGACATATTTCTTCATATATCAGTTTTCTTGTATACTGTTATCTGTAGCCTCTCTTCATATATCAGTTACGATCGCCCATTATTTAACAAATGTAATTGACTGCGCTGCAGTAGAAAGGATATTAAAATATCTGAAACTTATTATATAGGTATTGTTCTGACAATCATTTACAATTTTTTAAAACGCTAGCTAATAGTCAGAAAGAAATAAAAATCAATACTAAAGTAAATAAATAAATAAATATAAGTTGACTTCGTTACGTTTTCTTGTTTTTGTTGAACAGTTTTCTGATTTCTACAAATTCTTTGAATGTATAATTTAGTTATGTTGGACATATTTCTTCATATATCAGTTTTCTTGTATACTGTTATCTGTAGCCTCTCTTCATATATCAGTTACGATCGCCCATTATTTAACAAATGTAATTGACTGCGCTGCAGTAGAAAGGATATTAAAATATCTGAAACTTATTATATAGGTATTGTTCTGACAATCATTTACAATTTTTTAAAACGCTAGCTAATAGTCAGAAAGAAATAAAAATCAATACTAAAGTAAATAAATAAATAAATATAAGTTGACTTCGTTACGTTTTCTTGTTTTTGTTGAACAGTTTTCTGATTTCTACAAATTCTTTGAATGTATAATTTAGTTATGTTGGACATATTTCTTCATATATCAGTTTTCTTGTATACTGTTATCTGTAGCCTCTCTTCATATATCAGTTACGATCGCCCATTATTTAACAAATGTAATTGACTGCGCTGCAGTAGAAAGGATATTAAAATATCTGAAACTTATTATATAGGTATTGTTCTGACAATCATTTACAATTTTTTAAAACGCTAGCTAATAGTCAGAAAGAAATAAAAATCAATACTAAAGTAAATAAATAAATAAATATAAGTTGACTTCGTTACGTTTTCTTGTTTTTGTTGAACAGTTTTCTGATTTCTACAAATTCTTTGAATGTATAATTTAGTTATGTTGGACATATTTCTTCATATATCAGTTTTCTTGTATACTGTTATCTGTAGTCTCTCTTCATATATCAGTTACGATCGCCCATTATTTAACAAATGTAATTGACTGCGCTGCAGTAGAAAGGATATTAAAATATCTGAAACTTATTATATAGGTATTGTTCTGACAATCATTTACAATTTTTTAAAACGCTAGCTAATAGTCAGAAAGAAATAAAAATCAATACTAAAGTAAATAAATAAATAAATATAAGTTGACTTCGTTACGTTTTCTTGTTTTTGTTGAACAGTTTTCTGATTTCTACAAATTCTTTGAATGTATAATTTAGTTATGTTGGACATATTTCTTCATATATCAGTTTTCTTGTATACTGTTATCTGTAGCCTCTCTTCATATATCAGTTACGATCGCCCATTATTTAACAAATGTAATTGACTGCGCTGCAGTAGAAAGGATATTAAAATATCTGAAACTTATTATATAGGTATTGTTCTGACAATCATTTACAATTTTTTAAAACGCTAGCTAATAGTCAGAAAGAAATAAAAATCAATACTAAAGTAAATAAATAAATAAATATAAGTTGACTTCGTTACGTTTTCTTGTTTTTGTTGAACAGTTTTCTGATTTCTACAAATTCTTTGAATGTATAATTTAGTTATGTTGGACATATTTCTTCATATATCAGTTTTCTTGTATACTGTTATCTGTAGTCTCTCTTCATATATCAGTTACGATCGCCCATTATTTAACAAATGTAATTGACTGCGCTGCAGTAGAAAGGATATTAAAATATCTGAAACTTATTATATAGGTATTGTTCTGACAATCATTTACAATTTTTTAAAACGCTAGCTAATAGTCAGAAAGAAATAAAAATCAATACTAAAGTAAATAAATAAATAAATATAAGTTGACTTCGTTACGTTTTCTTGTTTTTGTTGAACAGTTTTCTGATTTCTACAAATTCTTTGAATGTATAATTTAGTTATGTTGGACATATTTCTTCATATATCAGTTTTCTTGTATACTGTTATCTGTAGTCTCTCTTCATATATCAGTTACGATCGCCCATTATTTAACAAATGTAATTGACTGCGCTGCAGTAGAAAGGATATTAAAATATCTGAAACTTATTATATAGGTATTGTTCTGACAATCATTTACAATTTTTTAAAACGCTAGCTAATAGTCAGAAAGAAATAAAAATCAATACTAAAGTAAATAAATAAATAAATATAAGTTGACTTCGTTACGTTTTCTTGTTTTTGTTGAACAGTTTTCTGATTTCTACAAATTCTTTGAATGTATAATTTAGTTATGTTGGACATATTTCTTCATATATCAGTTTTCTTGTATACTGTTATCTGTAGTCTCTCTTCATATATCAGTTACGATCGCCCATTATTTAACAAATGTAATTGACTGCGCTGCAGTAGAAAGGATATTAAAATATCTGAAACTTATTATATAGGTATTGTTCTGACAATCATTTACAATTTTTTAAAACGCTAGCTAATAGTCAGAAAGAAATAAAAATCAATACTAAAGTAAATAAATAAATAAATATAAGTTGACTTCGTTACGTTTTCTTGTTTTTGTTGAACAGTTTTCTGATTTCTACAAATTCTTTGAATGTATAATTTAGTTATGTTGGACATATTTCTTCATATATCAGTTTTCTTGTATACTGTTATCTGTAGTCTCTCTTCATATATCAGTTACGATCGCCCATTATTTAACAAATGTAATTGACTGCGCTGCAGTAGAAAGGATATTAAAATATCTGAAACTTATTATATAGGTATTGTTCTGACAATCATTTACAATTTTTTAAAACGCTAGCTAATAGTCAGAAAGAAATAAAAATCAATACTAAAGTAAATAAATAAATAAATATAAGTTGACTTCGTTACGTTTTCTTGTTTTTGTTGAACAGTTTTCTGATTTCTACAAATTCTTTGAATGTATAATTTAGTTATGTTGGACATATTTCTTCATATATCAGTTTTCTTGTATACTGTTATCTGTAGTCTCTCTTCATATATCAGTTACGATCGCCCATTATTTAACAAATGTAATTGACTGCGCTGCAGTAGAAAGGATATTAAAATATCTGAAACTTATTATATAGGTATTGTTCTGACAATCATTTACAATTTTTAAAACGCTAGCTAATAGTCAGAAAGAAATAAAAATCAATACTAAAGTAAATAAATAAATAAATAAATACAAGTTGACTTCTTTACGTTTTCTTGTTTTTGTTGAACAGTTTTCTGATTTCTACAAATTCTTTGAATGTATAATTTATTTGTATTAGACATATTTCTTCATATATCAGTTTTCTTTGCAATACCAGGTTTATTTAAAATACCAACTTTTTATTTTATTATTTTGCAACTTTTACTTATTTCATACAAACATCTGAATTTTTGTATTCACTTAAACGTTTCTTAGGAATTGCAATTTTGTTTTTTCTAGTAGCTGGAAGTTTGTAATCTGTATATTGTATCGTAATTCTGAAAATTAACATATTTGTAGTAATAATAATTATCGTAAGTTATGTAGTTGTTACTTTTGTATTTTTATTCTTTGAAATGACTGTAAATATTTGTAGCTTTTTAATAAATAATACACTGATGCTTTGGGTTTCGGCTTGAACACTGTAAGGTTCCGATACTTGGTAGTAAGTAAATTGCAGCTATCCAGTTACCCAGTCAGAAAGTAATATGTTCGAATCCTGTATCGAGTTTGGAAATTTTTTTAATATAGCTCTATGGATTTTTTTTTTTCATAGAGAATAGATAAAATAGATAAAATAGATAAAATTTGACGAAATACGATCAAATGTTTATTTTCACGAAGTGTTGTGTTAATAATTACATACAAGTGTCTCGAGGCAGACATCACGTGAACATACTTAGATCCTGGGCCTTTTAAAACTATAAATATACTTTGACTAAAAAAGAATAAAAAATAAAATATAAAAATAAACGTATTTGATAATATTGAGCTTTAATGTAAACTTTAAGCCCATTTTATCGTATTTAAATAAGTATTTTATTTTATTAACGGAGATAAATCTTATTGTTATTAATATCAAAATTAACTTTTATTAAAATATTCCATGTATAACATTTTAAAATCAAAAAGTAGGAAAACAGTTCTGAAATGGAATATTTAAGTAAGTATTTTATTTTTAAAAAAATCTTAATTGTTATTAACTTTAAAATTTACTTTTATTAAAAATATTCCATTTATCATGAAAAATATGAATCAATCTAGAAAATATTTTTAAATAAATTTTTTTTTAAATAAAACTGAAATAAAATATTTCACCTAGAAAATATTTATAAAGAAAAGAAAACAAGAAACTGAAAAAGCGTATTTTAATCGGTAAAACATTTTTTTTAAAAAGAGAGAAAAGTTGGGAATAAAAAGAAGACACGGGATTCGAATTTATGCCAAATAGACTCTTGCAACGCTCTAACCATTCAACCACCAAGCATATGGCCGTGCAGCAACAAAACATTAAAATAAGTAGACAAATCTGTGATCTGTATGCAGGAATCTAAGCATGGTCACGTGATATTCACTGCGACAAACTAGTATAATTACCTTACCATAAACAGCGCTGACTAAATGCTTATTGGGATCAATTGGTGCCATGCATATTTTTGGAATAAAATCGATATCTGTAGCTTTCAAACAAAATCTACCGATTTTTAAAACATCCATTTGATAAAGCAGACATTAATGAACTTTAATCAGTAGTTGCTGTAATTTATACAGTATATTAGCTGTGGAATATATATATATATATATATATATATATATATATATATATATATATATATATATATATATATATATATATATAATTATAATATCTATGAATTTCAAAAAACATATCAAGTTATTCTTAAATCTCGAAAGAGATAATTAATGATAATGTGAAGACGGAATACCACATAGCTAATAGTTTAACTAGTGCAATCATAATATTACCATAGCTTATGCTTCAATGGTAATTGGCCAAAAATACTGAAAACATGAAGAAAATTTAAAAAGAGATAGAGAAAGATTAAAAAATAAATAATAATTTGGAGTTGCTATCAATTGAATAAAAATGGATTAAGAAATGGAATATGAACCATATACAATGGAAAATTTGACAAGAGAATAAAATCAGAATTGGATATGAAAAAACCCATGTAGATATAATTGTCAGCCTGGATGTACCCACATGTGTTTTTAAAAAAAATAATTCAGTATTTCATAATTCTACTGGCATATATGCTAAGATCAGTAGAATCACCCAGGTATACTAAATTATTACCAGAAAACAATTAGAAATAATAAAATGTGAAATAAAATCCGTAAAGAATAGATAAAATATTTTACTCACAGTAATTATCCATAAAACCTTATACAACACAATACTAAATTATTACCAGATAACAGTTTAAATTTTAAAATTGGAAAAATCCGTAAAGAATAGATAAAATATTTTACTCACAGTAATTATCCATAAAACAGTATACAACACTATACTAAATTATTACCAGATAACAGTTTAAATTTTAAAATTGGAAATAAATAAACTGTAAAGAGTAGATAAAATATTTTACTCACAATTATTATCCAAACAAGAAGAAAAATCATGCGTCAAGCATAGATTATGTAGCACTTTCCAACGCTTCTAAAATAGTTTTACAAATCATTACCGTTTAATAAGCTGAAAGATGACATCTAAGTAAACAATTTGGAAAACGCATAACATATTTAAAAACGTAATTTCAGGAATTTTCAACATATACAATATTCGGAAAAATATCCGAATACTTTTATGTAGCCCTGTATATGATCTATAGATTTGTATATATAAATAGGATGCTAAATTTTAGTTTAGTTAGGAAACGCGTAGCACAGTTTAAATTCTCCTTCTGGAGTTTCTGTCAATAAACGGAAATGTGTTCGCGAACTTTTGTGCTGCCCTGTATAGGATCTACAGAATTTATACACACCACGTAATAGACAAAAAGCTAGTTAAGATTAAAATCGCGTTCAGTAACTTAAAACGCACTTCCAGGAATTATTGTTAACAGACAGCAGAGAATTCTTTTGTGTGTCCCTGTAAATGAACACACACCTGCTATACACACACTATTCTGTAGTAAGCCTCTTGTAATGCACCTTAGTAATATATATAAACTTCAATGCGTTTAAAATAGTGGAACATTATTTAAATAAGCCGCAGACGATTTTTCTCCATAGACGTAATGTAACGGAATTATTTTGACTGTCCCTGTAAAGTAACTCTAAGTGCTATGCACCTACTATTCCATATTAAGCTTATTCTAATGCATCTTAGTGATCTATATAAATTTCAATGCGTTTACAATAGTGAAACATTTTTAAAATAAACCACAAATGATTTTTCCCCATAGACCGCAATGTAACGGAATTCTTTTGAGTGTCCCTGTAAGAAAACTATAAGTGCTACACACTTCAGTTGAAATAGGGAACGTGCCATAGATAACAACAATAACATATAAAAATTGCAGAGCAATCCGAGCATATTTACGGGAGTTAGAGCACGGCCAGACGGCCAGACGGCCATACGGCCAGACGGCCATCCGGCCAGACGGCCATCCGGCCAGACGGCCAGACAAACCGAAGTCATAAGCACTTTTCAACTAGGTTGGAAAGTGCTAAAAACCTTAACTATCACAATGTTTTCATGATCCCAACACGTCCACACACACACACACACACACACACACACACATATATATATATATATATATATATATATATATGCTGTTTCTAGGGAATTGCACTTTTGTATTGTCTCCAAAAGTGCAATCGAATCTCGGATGGGAAATGTACTACCCCAATAGTCTAAAAAAATAGTTATGTTGTCTATTCCTAATTTATCAAATATGTTAAATACAAATAAAATTTTTGTATGTTTGTTTGTTTACAATTTATCGCGTGGAAAGTAACAAACATTGACAATGTGGGGTGTGAATGTGCCACCTTGTTCGGGGGGGGGGGGGAACAAATCATACCATTTTTTTCTGTTTTTTGCATTTCCATATATATTTTAATTATATTTGATTTTTTACCTTCTTCTATCTATAATAGAACAAAGTATTGTAATCGAAAATTTTTTCGACTTCTAGTTTTAGACGGTTTTACACGTTTTAGGGGTTTTAATGTTTTAGTATATAACATAAGGTTCTGCGGGGATTATTTACAGAATTATGATAGAAAGTTCTGTTATTTTTGACGAAAAAGTTACCATTGGTCATTTTTGTCCACCATTATCGTTGGTGAAAGAATTGAAAGGACTATATCATTTAGAAAATAATACAAACATTTCGAAAAATAAAAGAAAAACTTACAAATTTTATTTAAAATTTTTAGAAATGATAAAAAAAAAGAAAAAAAGAAAGAAAGAAAATTTATGAGACATAATGTTACGAAAACGACTCCACTGGTCATTTTTGGGACCATTTTTGGGAAAGAATGGAAACGGCTATACGCCTCGAATTTTTTTTATTATTATTATTGTTGCTAATTTTATTTAAAATTTTAAAAAAAAGAAAGAAAAAACAGTTTTGATGAGGATAATATTATAAAACGAACATATTTAATTTATACAAGAAAGGAAATTTTCGAAATGCTTAAAAAATTATATATATATCTACTAGATACATAAAATACAAATGGAAATTTCGTTCCGACTGCTTATAACTTGAGTTCTGTTGAACTGATAGGATTTGCAAAGTTAGTTAGATAATTTTTCAGGGAAGGTTTTAGTATATAACACATTGTTCTACGTACATTAGTTATAGAATTATGATGGAAATTTCTGTTATTTTGGACGAAAAGGTTACTTTTGGTCATTTTTTGGCAACCATTATCGTTGTAGAAAGAAATGAAACGTCTATATATCTTGAAAAAAAAAATAAAAACTGTTACTAATTTATTTTTTTTAAAGGAAAGGGACGAAAAAAAAAAGAAAAACAGTTTTGATGATAGATAAAATTATAAAACGAAAATATTTAATTTAATCATGAAATAGAATGTTCGTAATGCTTAAAAAATATTCAATGTGAAAGATTGCTATTGAAACAATATTTGGCGATTTATCTTTTGCGCAAGGTTAAGAAAAATGCATCTTAAAATTTGATTAGATAAAATCTGAGTTTCAATGTAGTTTTTGAGTTGTTCTGTCTTTTAAATTTAACTTTAACTTTTATATAATTTCTATCTCATATGATTTACAGAGAAACTAGCAGAGGTAATTATGAGAATGACTGTACCTGTGATTTACGTATCATTTGTTTATTTACGATGTTGATTTTAATTCTGTCGTCAAACAATTTTATTTTAAGCCAAAAAGGCATAAGCGTGATATCGGTCCAAGCGATGACAAACAATAGTGATGTTTTTCAAGTGTGCGACAGCATTTTGGAGTATTTTTTTTTATTCAAATGCAAAATATATTAATAGCTATCTATTTACTTCTACTATATAGGTTAAATTTCGTTCCGGCTGATTATACCTGTAGTTCTGCTGAGTGGATTTTGATGGAAGTTGCACTGTTAGATAGATTATCTTTCAGGCAAGGTTTTTGTACAGAACAATCGTTCTACGTAGATTAGTTATAGAATTATGAAAGTTTTACAATCAAATGAACGCGATTATGAAATTTTAAAAGATTCTAAAGAAAGGATTTAGATGGAACCTTCACTGTTAGTTAGATAATTTTCCAGGGAAGGTTTTATTACATAACACATCATTCTACGTTGCTTAGTTCTAGAATTATAAGGGAAATTTATATAATCAGGCTACCCCTTTTATCAAATATTAGCCTTTTAAAAAGTTCTTATAAACGATTTTTGATGGGATTTGTACTGTTAGTTTGATATTTTTTCAAAGATACTTTTTTGTATATAATATATTGGTCTACATTGTTTAGTTATAGAGCAATAGGGGAAATTTCTGTAATCGGGCAAACCGTTTGTTACCCATCTCGGATGACAGCTTCGTTATTTTACTAACTATCGTCGATTTTCATGGAAATGTTCATAGATGGGTACAATTTATCAATTCCTAGTTTATCTTAGTGTTATTTGACGTCAAACTTGGCTGTAAATAACAATTTTTTTTGTTTTATGTTTCTCTTACAAATGTCGTAGAAACCCGGTACATGATGAGGTTTTTCCGCACGTTTATGTTGGCCGGGCGCAAATATCGCAATTAGTATTTTTTTTCTCGCCAATAGCAGATTTTATTTTTCGCGTGTGAAAATTAGAAACAATACTTTAATGATGAAATAGGCTGTTTTAGCTTATGGTATTATTTCTTATTTGTATTCTTTTGTATTTTTAATTAAATGTGTGAAAGGCGTGTATATGAAATGTATGTAATAGGTGTATTTTTTTATGTATGTATTTTTAAATGGTAGCTAAAAAAATATCTTGCTCCAAACAGTATAATTCTGGGTAGTTTTTACCACATTTTGGTATTTATGATCACTATGTTATTAAAATACTAACTTCATGGAAGATGCCAAATATAATTAAGAATTCCAATTTCATAATAAAAAAAAACATTTTTATCCGGAATTAAACATGCTGATAGAGACCTTAAAAATGTTAGACGTCAGATTAATTTTCTGTTTAATTCTCTAATGACGTCATATTAAACTGTTTTCTGTATTTTCACATACTCATACTACTTGTATTATTGAGAAATGTTTGAAATTTTTCATTTTATTATCAATATGACGTCATATTAATCTTTTTTTTTTACAATTGGTGAAACTTTTTATTTCATTTTCATTTTTCACGTGGAAATCTTTCATCAGAAAATTAATTATTGTAGAAAGAACTTTATTGTGAATTTTTAATTGTTTACAACTGCTGTAACGAAAAATGTTTAAATGAAATAGGAAAAGCCTGTTAGATTTTTTATTTTTATCTCTATATATTAAAATAATACGATTTTTTCAAATTTTATGATTTTGAGCTTCATCTATACTAATATTATAAAGAAGTAACGATTGTTTTTTTGTTTGTTTGTAGGGGGTAATCTCTGGAACTACCGAAGCTATTTCAAAAGTGATGGTGGCAAATTGATGGTGACAATCCCTGCTCCAAAATAGGCTACGTTTTATGTCGGTGCCACTAACCCTAGGGGGTACAAGAACGAAAAACCTTCTAAAACTTCGATTTTTTTTTATATTGAAGGAGTTAGAAACAAGGAATTTGGCATGGTAGTTACTTATAAGGTGTAAATGCTCTCTAAGAACAAATTCTAAAAAAAATCGAAATTTAAAAGGGTGATGTGAGCGAAAAGCGTTCTAAAAACATTCTAAATTACAATTTCTATGGAATCTCTGGAACTTACGGAACCCTTTTCAAAAGTGATGGTGGCAAATTGATGGTGACAGTCCTTGCTTCAACATAGGCTAAGTTTTATGTCAGTGCCACTACCCCTAAGGGAGTGCAAAAGCGAAAAACGTTCTAAAATTTCGATTTTTTTATACTGAAGGAGTTAGACACAAGAAATTTGGCACGGTAGTTACTTATAAGGTGTAAATGTTCTCTAAGAACAAATTCTAAAAAAATTCGAAATTTAACAGGGTGAGATGAGCGAAAGGCGTTCTAAAAACATTCTAAATTACAATTTCTATGGAATCTCTGGAACTACAGAACCCTTTTCAAAAGTGATGGTGGCAAATTGATGGTGACAGTCCTTGCTTCAACATAGGATTTATTTTATGTCGGTGCCACTATCCCCAGGAGGGTGCAGGAACAAAAAACGTTATAAAATTTTGATTTTTTTATACTGAAGGAGTTAGAAACAAGAAATTTGGCATGGTAGTTATAAGATGTAAATGCTCTCTAAGAGCAAATTCTAAAAAAATTCGAAATTTATAAGGGTGAGAGGAGCGAAAAGCGTTCTAAAACATTCTAAATTACAATTTATGTGGAATATCTGTGACTACAGAACCGTTTTCGAAAGTGATGGTGGCAAATTGATGGTGACAGTCCTTGCTCCAACATAGGCTATATTTTATGTCGGTGCCACTACCCCCAGGGGGGTGCAGGAGCGAAAAACATTCTAAAATTTTAATTTTTTTATATACTGAAGGAGCTAGATACATGAAATTTAGCATGGTAGTTACTTATAATGTAAATGCTCTCTAAGAACAAATTCTAAAAAGTTCGACATTTAAAAGGGTGAAATGAGCTAAATGTGTTCTAAAAATATTCTAAATTACAATTTCTACGGAATCTTTGAAACTACCAAACCGATTTTAAACGTAATGCTCGCAAATTTATAGTGACCGTCTGTGCTCTAACACAGGTTATATTTTATGTAAGTGCCACTATCCTCAGGGGGTTTTAAGAACGAAGAACATTCTAAAATTGCAATTTTTATTATACTGAAGAGATTAGAAACTTGAAATTGGGCAAGATAGTAACTTATAAGATATACATGCACTTTAATGACAGTTTTTTAAAAAAGTCGAAATTTAAAAGAGGGATATGAGGGAAAACTGTTCTAAAAACATTCTAAATTACGATTTCTATGGAAGTGTTAAGGACAGAAACTTGAAATTTAACATGGCTGATACTTTTTTACTCACAAGTGCACACACAGAACAGTTTTTTAAAATAAATTGAAATTTAAAAGGGTGAAATAGGAAAAAAAAGTTCTAAATTACGTTTGTTTTTTTACTAACAGGATTAGAAACTTCAAATTTGGCATGGCGGTTACTTTTAAGATACAAATGCTCGCTAACAATGGTTTGTAAAGAAATTCAAAATTTCAAAGAGTGAAATGAGCGGTAAGCGTTTAAAAGTGTTCTAAATTGCAATTACTATGGAATTGTTAGGGGTAGAAACTTAAAAATTTTACATGACTGCTGATTTGGTCGCACAGAACAATGTGAAAAACATCGAAATTTAAAAGAGTGAAATACGTGAGAAGCGTTTTAAAAACGTTCTAAATTACGATTTATTTGGAACTATTAAGGCTAGAAACTTAAAATTTATCCTGGCTGTTACTCACGTAAATGATGACTCACAGCAGTTTATTAAAAATGCAAAATGTAAAAGGACAGGTGCAAAAAAAAAAGTACCAAAATTGCAATTTATGTGCTAGTGATTTATCTGAATCTCAATGATTTATCTGAAATTGTTAGGGCTAGAAACTTGAAATTTTACATGGCTGTTACGTTAGAGCCACAAATGCATCCATAGAACAGTTTTTAAAATTTTTGAAATTTTAATGTGAGCAGGAACTGAAAAGTTTTAAAATTGCAATTTCTGTGATATAGGCATTACAGAAATTTGCTTAATTAGTGTGGCTTAATTAGTAATTTCTGAATTATATGTGGCAGTAAACTTTCTTCTAAAGAAAATAGGCCAACGAATACCACTTGGCATTGTACAAGAATTACGCGAGCAAAGCCGCAGGCTTTGCTAGTTGTAGATATTCAGCTATAAGTACACAAAATTGCATGACTATAAGTTATATAGTTTCTGTGAACCGGCTCTGTGGCAGACAGACAACGAAGCGGGACTAATAGGGTTTCGTGAGATGAACGAAACCCTAAAAATACTACAATGCATAATGCTTCAAATAATTAATCTTATAGTATTTTATAAATGTTGATATTTCCTATAATATCAGATAATGTGAAATTCATGTAATGTTAGTCTTAAACAAAACAAAATCGGTAAATATTTTCCTCACGTTGCTGCCATATAACCAATAACAAATAAAATTTTCTTATAAAATTTATATTTTATTAAATTAAATAAAAACTATGAATAATTACAACATATTGTATTACACCAGAAACATATTTGTAAAAACACCTTAAGAAAGGCTCTACTAAAGCCTTTGATAGAAGTCTGGGGAAATAAGTATTTTATTATAGAATCATTGAAGCAATATTGGTTCGACAATCATATGATTTTATCGTAAGACATTTTGATGTGAAATGTCTTTCTTCATCTCAGTAACGTATAAACGTTAGTTTTTTTTCTTCTTTATCTTTCTATTGGTAACTATTTTTTTATGTTAGGAGAAATACTGCTTACTGGATAGTACGTTTATTTGCCCTTTTAATTGTTAAATATGAATATGCATTTCCAAAAATGAATATCGGGTACAGTTTATATATGTGTTATATATCGTTTATGGAAATTAAACAGACATTTCTATAGTTATTTAAAATCTGATAAAAAAATTCTTTAAAACTTAGTGTACTTTTTACGTTTAGTAAACTTTAGAAAAAACACGGATGTGGACGGCATCCTACAACTCTTGTCCCTATGTTTTATATACTTGTTTGCTTTTTTTCTTGTGAACTAGAATAGCTTGAGTTATCAGAGTAGCGACATACGCCCAAGCCGTATACTCTGGTGTTTGTAGTTTTTTCATAACGAATGTAAACCCGGATAACAGAAATTTGCGATATACGTTTGAACGAGTTTTATATACCTAAACCAACATTAGCTTGGCGATAATGATTGGTTTGCCAAAAGTTGTTTTATCAAAAATCCTCTGGAACAATCAAATTTTACAGTCATGTCAGTATGCTGATAAATAAAGGTACTCTATCAGTAGGTAAATAGACGTGGGCACACCCGCACAGATTTTTTTTTAATTCGCTTTAAATGACTCGAAAACCAAAATAAGTATCCCATTATTAGAAGCTTAAACCATTCGCTACAAATTGGTGTATAAGTTAGTTTGGATCATAGAGTCATTTTAACCGAAATATATGAAGTATCGTAGAAACAAGAAAGATAATAATACAAGAAAGAGATAAACACGTTCGCTTTAGAATCTATTAATATTGTTATTTCTCCTTCTTGTTTTTTTTTAATTTTAAACCTATGCAGACATGAATAATCAACTGTAAAAATAAGTACAGTATGCGAATTTTAATGCCCGGTGTATTTCTAACTGTCTGAAAAATAGGTATAAGCAGAGCGTAGATCCTCTACGGTGTAGGACGGTTGGTATAAGGTGGTGTCCGTATACAAATCATGTACAATGAGATCATACACATGTTCCAAGGGAAGAGATATTCCACGAGACTGCTGGCCAGGTAAGTCTGTCGATTCTGTCCACGCTCTTGAAAGTTTGTAATTCCCTGTAACAATTCCCTGTAAATACAGCTATTAAAATACTATACATTAAGCACAAGGAGGAACTTCTAATTCATTGGTGTTTACGTACGAAAACTGTTTTTGTACATGTAATGCTGTACGTTGTTATAAGAGAATTAAAAGGCTATGTACAGCAACTCCTTGTAAAACCCGTAATATTGTATAGAAAGATGTGGTGGAAACCCTGACAATCAAATAATGTCTTAAGTAAAGATTAACTATGCCATGATAAAAAAATCTCATAAGTAATGATTAACTACATCATAATCGAACAATGTCATTATTAATGATTGAGGAAACATGTAACGTGCAATCATAAATGTTATCTGGACAACATGGAAAATATCGTTAATATATGAATATAAGAAAAATAAATATAAAAAAAACCTAATAAACGAATGATCAGCATTTTTCTTTATTACCAAGGCAACACTAGATACCGGGCTTGCTCATTCACTCTCAAAACGTCACAAATGGTGGCTGACCGCGACCAGCGATTGGTCCAAAGCAACGCGCCCATCGTTTTGTGCCAATCGCTGTATGTCTTTCCTCCTAGTCAGCCACCTTTTGTGACGTCATCATAATGAATGAGCAAGCCCTGTATGTAGTGTAGCCCTGTTATTACTCTTCAAAATAAGAAATGACATTTTTTTGTAAAAATAAATAAAATTGGTCTTCCAGATACTTCTGTACTTTATTGCACCATGTATCAATTCAGTGATATTACTGCTATATAAACATTAAAATACTATTGTTGGTTTTCAATAAAGAAAATATTTTTCTTCTATCAAAAATAGCTTTAAAAAACTGAAAAAAAAACCAAAAAACTCCAAAAAACTGAAGCAAGTTCACAGTTATTGTTGTTGTAAACACAGTTAAATATAATTTATTTATATATAATACATAGTCGCAACAATGTATCTCATAGTTATCACTATGATTAATTAATTATTTTGATACTGTATTTTGATAGTGTATCTCCTGTCATTTTTTATACCAGTTATATTTTCTGGAAAACCTTACCACTTGGAACTAGGTCACATCCTTTATTACTAGTACAGTAGATTAAGGATATTTGGGATTATTGTTATTGATTAATTATTTCGATACTCTATTTTGTGAATTTTTTAATTTCCTTTTTTAAAACAGTTATATTTTCTGGAAAACCAGACCACTTGGCAGTAGGTCACACCCTCTCTTTCTAGTACAGTAGACTCCGGATATTTGGGACAAAGTTTAATTGGTACAGCCACATAATTGAGACAAAATATCAAGAACAAAACAGAAAATACCACTATATTTATTAAAAACAGGTGTTCACTTGTTAATGTCTGTACATTTGTTATTTGTACATTTTACCAATTCTTTCAGACATTATTTAAAAAAGCTTGGTTAAAAATCCTTACTAAAAACGTCCCCCATTTAAAAAATGTAAAAACAGTCTTCAATAAAAAATCTCTACCAGTTCACAAAAACGCTTTCACCCCCCGCTAGGTGACAACTGATGATGTCCTAGCGGGGGGTGAAAGCGCTTTTGTGAACTGGTAGAGATTTTTTATTGAAGACTGTTTTTACATTTTTTAAATGGGGGACGTTTTTAGTAAGGATTTTAAACGAAGCTTTTTTAAATAATGTCTGAAAGAATTGGTAAAATGTACAAATAATCACTATATTTACTTTGAATAATTGGGGTATCCACTTTATTGTGACAAATCGTACCGAACTAATGTGTACAGATTAACCGTAATCCATTGTATTCTGTTATTTATTTGAGAAAATATGAATACGTTTTATTCATTTGTTCAAATTGTTTGTCACGTTTTTCAAATATGACAGAAAGTAATACAATTAAAAATGCAGATGATGAGACTTCTAAAATGCATTATTGAAATCAGAAATATTTCAAAATAAATTCATTCTCAATATATTCTTAAATACCTTAAAAAAATGAAATCTTTTTCTTTAAAATCCGTATAACCTCGCAATTATTTTAAAAAGTATATGTACAAATATTAACCATGTTTTGTAAGTGAAAAAGGCTGAATAGAATTAAAAGTATTCTAATAAACACATTTGAGACTATGAATTATCAATAAAAAGAAATGATTTTAACTTATTAAATGGCGTTTAAACAGAAAACTTTACAGTTATATCAAACCTTAAACAATTGAGTCAAAAGAATATACTACCTGAAAAAGTAAGTTTTTTCAAAATTTAAGCAGTTTTAACTTTGAAAATATGTAGCATTTAAAGCCTTAAAGGCACTATAAATGAAAAAAAAAATTATAAGACCTTAGAAAATATATTTAAGACCATGAAACACTTTTATCGGCACTTTATATAGTCTCACGAGTACTATATTTACGACTTTAAAGAAGTATAGTTTTGCAATTTTAAACTGTTACTTATATATGTGGAGCTACCTTCTTTAAAATGGCCATTTCGTCGAGATTTTGCAATATTTCTTCTATTCGTTTAGTTTGTTAGAATAAAATGTCCATATAATTTCATGTTTGTCTGATTTTCATTTTTGCACCAACACGTTTAAATGATAAAGTTAATAAATGATAAGACTATCAGAAATGAATTATTAAAGAACTACAGTAATAGCAAAAGAAAGAAAAAAAAAACTGTTAAAAGCGACAAATGTTTCTTAATCTACGAAAACTTAATATATCCACGATTGGAAATACACAATAACCTCTTCTGAGTTTCCCACGATTTCGAAAAGCTTTCTTTATCTTTATAAACCTCAGAATCCGATATATTTTCGAGATTTAAAGGAAAATTTATTCAAACAAAGTTTCTTTTACTGCCACTGATTTTAGGAAGCATTTACGAGTATTAATCAGTTTTCGTATTAGAGTATTAATCAGGTTTCTCAAATCGGAATATCAGTTTTTAAGATGCTATCAACTCTAAAGTAAACATTTTAAGGCACGTAACATAATTTTCACAAACAACAAACAAAGCTATATTAACATTAGTATTAATATTACTGCAGTTGGTATATCATGTTTGTCTGAAAACTCAACTTTCTTGAACATGAAAATATTTACTTCAGAATTGATAGCGTCGAAAAATCTTTAGTCCAAGATAATAAATTTCATAATACTTTAAAAAATAAACTCGTTTCCGAAAATCAGTGGCAGCAAAATAATTTTTTAAATCCTTCTTTAATTCTCGAAAACATATTGCATTGTAAGGTTTCTGAAGCTGAAATACTCTTTTCTATATCTTCGGTAAATTTTCACCGGTTGTTGTAATTTATTTTGATTCATATTCATTAAGAAAATATTGTCCATTTTTTATAGTGCAGAAGAAATGGAATACGGATTGTTTTAAATTGATATTTCTGTTTATACTTTAGACAGAGTTTTAATAATATTTCATTTCAGATTGTTTTAATAACTGGATGTATAAATATGAGTTTTTCAAAAGCAACATTTTTAAAGGATACTTTTTGTAATCTTTGGTTTGTTACAATAACATTGGTAATTCAAAAATATTTACGTATAATGTGTAGGTAATTTTTCAAAAAAAAAATTTATGGAATTTTTATATTTCATGAAGCAAATCGATTCCTGCGCAAAATTGTTAAATTTACAGACATTCAAACAGGGAAGAAAATTTTTAGTAAATAATCGGATTTTTCATACAAAAATTAGCGTATTTCTGTGAAATTTCGACATATTTAAAAACTTTTAGTTTATTATACAGACACGCGTCAGAACATCTTGTTAACCCATCAAAGCCTCCAGGTACCATATGGTACAGGGACAGCTGCCCTCCATTTTGTTACTTGTATACCAGTATATTTTAAGAGAAATATTATCTTTAGCTGATGACAAAAACTCCGTAATAATAGGCGACTAAATTTGCTACTTTGAAAAATAGGTATGAAAGGCAATTTTTGCATTTTAAAGAGAAAAATAATTTCGGTTTGATGGGTTAAAATGAAACTCAAATATCAATTATCCGATCTGGGTGTAATCTAGTTTGCACAGTCAGAGATAATGGGATTATTCAATGGAATAAAAGGTACATTTCCTCCTACATTGTTGGGTGAAAATCCACTGAAATATCCTATAACGGCCAAAATATTCTTTGGCACCGATTAAAATCATCTTTCGAAATGACAGACTTTTGTTCCTATGCTAATTATATTTTCGATGTTATGTAATGTCATGAAATACACAATTTGTTATAATATTCTGGCCTCTCTAACTTCTTCAGACATGGAAGTACTCCATAGGCGCATATTGAGAAAATTTTGAAAAACTAGCTAACCGGGCTCATTATAAAAGCTTAAATAAGCCCCAAATTTGTATTATTTTATATCTTTAACCTGATTTTTATGAATTTGTATTGTAATAAAAACATCGCGAAAACATACGGACAATTAGAGATAAAGGTGCTCGAAAGAACATATTTTCTTCTTTTTTCTCATAAAACCATTTCATAGTAAAATAAAATTGGTCTTCCAGACACTTCTGTTTTTTAATACTTTTTCCCATAAGTATCAGATATCGTCTAATTTATTTAATTTGACAAGAAAGAAATAGAATGCCATAATTTATATAGAAACTAGCTCACCGGGCCCGTTATAAAAACTTAAATAAGCCCTAAATGTGTATTACTTTATATCTTTAACCCGATTTTTATGAATTTTAGTATTGTAATAAAAAAATCGCGAAAACATACGGACAATTAGAGATAAAAGTGCTCGAAAGAACACATTTTCTTCTTTTTTCTCATAAAACCATTTCATAGTAAAATAAAATTCGTCTTCCAGACACTTCTGTTTTTTAATACTTATTTCCATAAGTATCAGATATCCTGTAATTTATTTAGTTTGACAAGAAAGAAATAGAATGCCATAATTTATATAGAAACTAGCTCACCGGGCCCGTTATAAAACCTTAAAAAAGCCAAAAATTTGTACTATTTTATATCTTTAACCCGATTTTTATGAATTTGTATTGTAATGACAAAATCGCGAAAACATACGGACAATTAGAGATAAAAGTGCTCGAGGGAACATATTTTCTTCTTTTTTCACATAAAATCATTTCATAGTAAAATGAAATTGGTCTTCCAGACACTTCTTTTTTTAAATACTTATTTCCATAAGTATCAGATCTTCCTCTAATTTATATAGTTTGACAAGAAAGAAATAGAATTCCATAATTTATATAGAAACTAGCTCACCGGGCCTGTTATATAAGCCCCAAATTTGTATTATTTTATATCTTTAACCCGATCTTGTATGAATTTGTATTGTAATGACAAAATCTCGAAAACATACTGTCAATTAGTGATAAAAGTGCTCGAGAGGAAACATTTTCTTCTTTTTTCACATAAAATCATTTCATAGTTTTAACACCTCCCCCCCCCCCCCCCCCACGAGATTTAGACTTCAAAGTAATTTTGTCACATGTTTGTTCAACTGATCCTGATTTTTAGGATACGAATGAGAACATACTTTTATTCTATTGGAGAAAGACTCTAAGGATTCCAATGATTAACGACAATACGCACTTAATTTAGATTTACTATGCTTAGGTTGTCTTTCTATTACATTGTTTTAATTGAAAAAATGTGCATTTTTACTGTTAAAGGTTTATTAATGCGTATGCGGAGTAAAAGATTGAATCTATTACAATTTTAAAATTTGGCTTCAGATAACACTTTAAAAAAAAAAAAAAAAACTCTTCTTTTCAATTAACAAAAATGATTTAGAAACATACCGTTCAAACCTCATATTATATTTTATAGCGTCTTTTTTAAGCTTTATTTTAAAATAAATGTACTGTTATCTGACTTTTATGAGAAAATATATTTTCGCATAATGCCAGAAAATTTCTTGCGATAAAATTCAATTGTTCAAGCTTTATATCTTTAGTAGCAGGTGGGCAATGTTTTTAAGTCGTATTAAATCCCATTTACTTTATTGCACCATGTATCAATTCAGTGATATTACTGCTATATAAACATTAAAATACTATTGTTAGTTTTCAACAAAGAAAATATTTTTTTTCTATAAAAAATAGCTTTTCCAAAAAAACTGAAGTAAGTTCACGGTTATTGCACGGTTATTGTTAACTAGAAATGATTTCGTTTAAAACATTAAACTACACATTGAGAAGAAAACAATAAGGATGTCGTGAAGTAAAACACAGTTAAATACAATTTATTTCTGTATAACATAGAATCGCATCAATGTATCAATTATCACTATGTATCATAAATTATTTTGATAGTGTATTTTGTGATAATTTTAATTCATTTTTTATTGCAGCTACATTTTCTAGAAAACCAGAGCACTTGGCCCTAGGTCACATCATCACTTACAGTAGATCCCGTATATTTGGGACACATTTTATTTATTATTATTCAGTAATTATTTTGGTACTGTATTTTGTGATTTTTTTTTTTCAAATTATTTTTTATAGCAATCATATTTTCTGGAAAACTAGACCACGTGGCAGTAGGTCACACCCGCTCTTACTAGTACAGTAGACGCTGAATATTTAGGACACAGTTTAATTGGTGCCGCCACATAATTGAGATAAAATATCAAGAACAAAATAGAAAACATAAATATATTTACATTGAATAATTGGGGCAGCCATTTTATTATGACAAATCGTGCAGAACTGATGTGTACCGATTAACCGAAATTCATTGTATTATGTTATTTATTTGAGGAAAATGAATACGTTATTCAAATATGACAGAATTTATTATAATTAAAAATAAAAAAAATTATGAGACTTCTAAAATGCATTATTGAAATCATAAATATTTCAAAATATAAATCATTCTCAATATATTCTTAAATGCCTTTAAAAATGAAATCTTTTTCTTTAAAATCCGTAAAATCTCGCAATTATCTTAAAAGTTATATGGTCAAATATTAACCATGTTTTGTA
The DNA here is from genome assembly GCA_963931845.1 of Maratus michaelseni. Classification (NCBI taxonomy): domain Eukaryota; kingdom Metazoa; phylum Arthropoda; class Arachnida; order Araneae; family Salticidae; genus Maratus; species Maratus michaelseni. Next base: position 175,732,948 of record OZ007594.1, read on the forward strand.
AGTGATAAAAGACTGAATAGAATTTAAAGTATTCTAATGAACACTTTTGAGACTATGAATTATCTATAAACAGAAGTGATTTTAACTTATTAAATGACGTTTAAACAGAAAACTTTACAGTTATATAAAACCTTAAACAATTGAGTCAAAAGAATATACTACCTGGAAAAAGTAAGTTTTTTAAAATTTAAACAGTTTTAACTTTGAAAATATGTAGCATTTTAAGGCTTTAAAGGCAATATCAATGAAAAAAAAGTATTTTTTATAAGACCATAGAAAATATATTTAATACCATGAAACACTTTTATCGGCACTTTATGTAGTCTCACGAGTGCTATATTTACGACTTTAAAGAAGTATAGTTTTGAAATTTAAAACTATTACTTATATATATGGAGCTACCGTCTTTAAAATGGCTATTTCTTCGTGATTTTGCAAATTATTTTTCTATTCGTTTAGTTTGTTAGAATAACATGTCCATATAATTTCATGTTTGTCTGATTTTCATTTTTGTACCAACAAGTTAAAATAATAAAGTTAATAAATGATAAGGCTATCAGAAATGAATTATTAAAAAACGACAGCAAAAGTAAAAAACTTAATATATCAGTGATTGGAAATACACAATAACCTCTTCTGAGTTACCTACGATTCCGTAAAGCTTTCTTTATCTTTATAAACATCGGAAGCCAATATATTTTCGAGATTTAAAGGAGAATTTATTCAAACAAAGTTTCTTTTACTGCCACTGATTTTAGGAAAAGTTTCAGAGTCGTTTTAGTAGAGTATTAATCAGTTTTCTCAAATCGGAATGTCAGTTTTTAAAATGCTATCAATTCTAAAATAAACATTTTAAGCGGCGTAACATAATTTCCATATGTAAGGGTAACAAAGTTATAGTAACATTAATATTTATATTACTGGTCTTAGTATATCATGTTTGTCTGAAAAACATCTTTCTTGAACATGAAAATGTTTACTTGAGAATTGATAGCGTCGAAAAATCTTTAGTCCAAGATAAGAAATTTCATAACACTTTAAAAAATGAACTCGTTTCGGATAATAAGTGGCAGCAAAATAAACTTTTTAAACCCTTCTTTAATTCTCGAAAACATATTGCGTTGTAAGGTTTCTAAAGCTGAAATACACTTTTCGATATCGTCAATAAATCGGCACAGGTTATTGTAATATATATTTTTATTCGTAGTCATTAATTTATGAAAATATTGTCCTTTCTTACCACTTTCCAACCTGGTTGAAAAGTGTTTATGACTTCGGTTTGTCTGCCGTCTGCCCGTCTGTACGTGCTCTAACTCCCGTAAATATACTCGGATTGCCCTGAAATTTTTGCATGTTATTGTCGTTTGCTACAGCATGTTCCCGATTACAACTCAAATGTGTAGCACTTGAATGTGTAGTTTCTTAACAGGGACAGTCAAAAATATTCCGTTACATTACAGTCAATGGGAAATAATCGTTTTAAGTACATTTTGATGACGTTAGGTCATTTAAAACATAATTAAACTGATATAAAGTTATGAGGCGCATTAAAGCATGCTTTTTGTAGCATATGGGGGTAGATATTTGTAGATATGGCATTTATTATTCATTTACAGGGTCAAACAGAAGAATTCTGTTACACATCGTTCTATAGGGAAAAACCGTTTGCAGTGTAATTTAGTGATATTTCACTATTTCAAACATAATGGAAATTATATATATTACTGAGGTGCACTATGAATTGATCTCTTGTGTGCATTGCGTTTATTTACAGGGACATGCAAAAGATATTGGTTACAGTACGTGTGCGAAATTTACAGTCTATGTGTGATGAGTGCGCTTTCAACTTTGGTTTGCGTTTTTAAGCCTAGTTAATTTTTTTCATAGCACTAAATATTTTCATAACTAAATATTTTCGTAGCACGTGTGTGTTTGTTAACTCAGTTTATCATATACAGGACTACACAAGGGAATTCGTAAGTGTTACAGACTATGGGAGTGAATTGCTTAAGGGAAGTTTTTAATTGTTTAAATGTGTTTACGCGTTTTCCTCTTGAACTATAATTACTTGGCTAATAGACGTTTGTGGAATATATATAAATTCATATACAGGGCTACACAAAGAAAAGGATACATTGTCGTTTACGGTGGTAGTTGCTGGAAGTGAGTTTTAAGTTACCTTATGTGTTTTTTACCTTAATTATATTTTAGCTTAATATGTGATGTGAACAAAAATGATTAGATAATATACAGGATTGTACAAAAGATTTCGAGTGCATTTCCATCGATTGGCAAAAATTTCTAAATGTGAATTTTCAAACTGAACTAAATTTTATCGTGCTATGTATTATATATACAAATCTACAGATCATATACAGGACTGCACAAAATAATTCGACTACATTTTGCAATGGCCGCTAATTTAGAAAACTGTATTTTTCAATGTCAAATTTCATATCGTTTCTAAACTATTTACTTACATATCTTGTTTAATGTTACCTTATTTAATGGTGAAGTTTCGTTACAGTTTTCTGGCTGTGTTGGAAAGTGTTTCATAATCTATGCTTGACGCATGATTTTTCGTTTTTGTTTACAATTCAGAAGAATGGTGATGCGAATTGTTTTATTTTCACATTCATGTTTATACTTTAGACAGATTTTTAAGAATATTTCATTTCAAATCGTTTTAATAACTGGATGTATAAATAAGAGTTTTTCAAAAGCAATATTTTTAAAGGATACTTTTTGTAATGTTTGGTTTGTCACAATGACTTTGGTAATTCAAAAATATCTACGTATATTGTGTAGGTAATTTTTCCAGTTTTTTTAATGGAATTTGTATGTTTCATGAAGCAAATCGATTACTGCGCAAAATTGTTAAATTTACAGACATTCAAACAGGGAAGAAAATTTTTAGTAAATAATCGGATTTTTCATACAAAAATTAGCGTATTTCTGTGAAATTTCGACATATTTAAAAACTTTTAGTTCATTATACAGACACGCGTGAGAACATCTTGTTAACCCATTAAAGCCTCCAGGTACCATATGGTACAGGAACAGCTGCCCTCCATTTTGTTGCTTGTATACCAGTATATTTTAAGAGAAATATTATCTTTAGCTGATGACAAAAACTCCGTAATAATAGGAAACTAAAGTTGCTACTTTGAAAAATAGGTATGAAAGGCAATTTTTGCATTTTAAAGAGAAAAATAATTTCGGTTTGATGGGTTAAAATGAAACTCAAATATCAATTATCCGATCTGGGTGTAATATAGTTTGCACAGTCAGAGATAATGGGATTATTCAATGGAATAAAAGGTCTATTTTCTCCTACATTGTTAGTTGAAAATCCACTGAAAAATCTTATAACGGCCAAAAGATTCTTTGACACATATTAAAATCATCTTTCGAAAATACAAACTTTTGTTCCTATGTTAATTATATTTTCGATGTTATGTAATGTCATGAAATACACAATTTGTTATAATATTCTGGCCTCTGTAACGTCCTCTGACAAGAAAGGACTCCATAAGCGCATATTGAGAAAATTTTGAAAAAAAATTACATAATATTCTTCTTATGAGGATATATGCGTTTATAAAAAATTGCTGCGGAAATTCGATATAACGTTCCTTGGTATTCAGTCCACATTATTATGACAGAGTATAACAGCACGCTATCTGGCCGGTTCAGATATTCGTAAAAACGAAAAAATACACCGGTAAATTTTTACTTTATAAAAAGGATGACATTTTTCCTTTTTTTTTTTATGAAATTTATTTGGATTTATTAAAGAAAGGATAAAGTGTTTCGAAAGAAATATTAAACGAAACCCTTTGTGCGATCTTCGATCCCACTTACCCACTTGTTTTATATTTTGAGTGTTCGAAAAATAATTAATCTATGAAAATAATAATTTTCTGTGGTATAAGCTCAAGAAAAAACAATTATCTTTCATTTTAATAAAAATTAAGGAAATCGGTCGCATATAATCCTCGATAAAAAGGGTCGCTGAGTGAGGAAAACATGGATTCGAGGAAAACAATTATAAAGTTTTACTGTAGCGTTATATTCAACGAGTGGCATTAAGTCCAACGTAACAAAAAAATATTGTAAGGAATTGGAATATCGCGTAACGGATTTAGAGCCACAATCTGGACACTTAAAGGATTTTTTTTTTTTAAAGAAGGGAAAAAAACTATACTTACTAGATATTTGTTGATTAATTTCTTGTACATTCTATAATTAAATAACCACATCGGGTTTTCAATATCAAAAATAAAAGCTCGTTTTTTAAATTAATAACTTGTCAGGCGGTATTTTCCTGTTTTCACCCAAAATCTTATTACTGTGGTTTTTAAGGATTATTACCAATATTTAATTATCTAATAAATGAAACTATAGACTATCTCATGCTCTAAAAAGTTGATTATGACAGTTTTGCTTCTAAAATGCACTAAAAGTGGGTTATTAACAAAAAATAACGTCATTTGTGGATTTTTGCATTTTTTTCCAAATTTAACCCTATTTTCCCAGCTCCGTATCTCACCCCCTATTTGGACAATTTACAAACATGAATACTGCATGTTGTAGTGAATTTTATCTTCTACAAAAGGGTAAAAGTGCTTTTTATGTGAAATGCACAGAAACTGATTTATTTAAGAAAAGTCGAAAAGCCGAAGTGCCGAAAAATATTGTTTTTTTTTTTTCAATATTGTGAAAAACGCACAAGGTCTAGAAGGTCGAAAACTTGTTTTTTTTTATTAGAGGGTCAACCTTTACAACATATCCAAAAATCAGAGTTACCCAAATTTTTGTAAGGTAAAATGCTATTTCTTCTGGACTATAATGTTTGAGGATAATTTTGGAATAGGGATGAAGGATGAATGGTTTGTCAGAAAATCATTTCATGCAGTCCTAGAGCAAACCAAGCTAGAACTATGATACATTTTCTAAAATTAATTTAATACAGCTGAGATTCCGATAAACACTTTCACTGTAAACTTGCTCTTTAGTGGATGAGATAAACAAATTATTTTAGTATTAGACAACTGGAAATTTTTTCAAAACTTTAGAAGGCGATGTTGTTTATATCAATTTTTATCTTGAATGCATTTTTAGGAAACTATATTTCGTACCATAATTTTTTTAATATTACCTAATGGAATTTTTAGTTTCTTTAACTCTTTTTTTATATTATATTTAAAAATAAAATGTTGTGTAGTTTTAATTTTTATATAAATATATATAAATACATATTACCTTTTTCCGAATTTTCTGAAAGACCTTTTAACAGCTAAGCCAGTTTTCAACGATAAACAATATGGATTAAGAAATGAAATATTTATTTTAGGAGAAATAACTCCAAATCTCTGTAGCAGTTACAACAATAACTATTTATATACTGCGATAAAAATAATGGGAAATAAAAAGTGTTTTAAAATATAGAACACCTGCGTTTTAGAATTATGAAAGCATTTCAATGTATTCTGAACTGCCCATTTGAAAGGTATTATCAAAAAAAGTGTTGTTACCTTAAAAGTTTTTCGAAAATTGGTTTACTCATAAATAAATCGAACATAAGATTTTTATTATAAATTTTTATTCTCACATAAGTACATATATATATATATATGTAGTTGAATTTTATTTTCAGTTTTGAAATTGAATATTAGATCATTTACAATTAACCAAATATGTATAAACACAAAAATATCATATAGAAATTTAGAAAGCATGGCTTTATAATAAAACATACACTTTCACTTCTAAAGAAATTCTTAAGTTAATTAGCTGAATTATAGGCTGGATTTTTAAAAATTAGTATAACCATGCAGTGACAAACTTATAATTTTGTGATCATAATGTTCAAATGTTATACTATTGTTTTATGGTAGCCCTTACCTTGTGCTATGTAATTCCAATTTGTGATACTCTGATAAAAAAACGCTTTCTTTCATTAAAAATCTTGTCAGTGAAAATGTATTTTTTTCATTAAATGTATAGAATAAAAATGTATATGGTGTAGATCGAAATACAAATAGCGGTACTATTTATTCCATTATAGCGCGATAACCACATTCAGGGATCTGTTTAGGAAGAAATTGGGCTCTTTGAAGAACTCTTCACAAAATGTATCATATCAAAATAAGATCCTTCAGAAAACTTTCCAACTCTAAACAGAACCCTTCACAAAACGTTTCGGTATATGAGGAATCCAGATTGTTGGACCCATCTTCAAAGATGGGATCTTAACAGGCGATCGTTACTTGCACCTGCTACAAAACACGAATACAATATCAGACCGTTTTCTGATATGATAATAAATTGATATTTATGTTTCTGTTTATTCAATATTTCATACTTCGTTTTGTATACGACCCCTAAAAGTCAGCTCAAATTTTTAGATGAAATAACCCTCTTTGGTGATACCTGGATTTGGCGATACCGGCTAAAGGTGGTTTCGCCGCAAAAAGGATATTTCACCCTGATTTCGATCTCAAATTATTTAATTCATTTTTTACCTGATCCTTCAATGAAAGACAAAATCTTGTGCAATAATTTCAAACTTTGAAATTTAATAATTGTGTCCATTTTTGTAGTACAAAAGTCAAACTTTTTGTGTTATATTTGTTATGATATGTGTAAACTTTTACTAAATATAACTAAAGAAAATAGGGGATCCTATAAAAAATAGGTTTAGTAATTTTTATAAAAATGAATTTTTTATTTTAAACAATGTCACAAAATGAATATTTACTTCATTTGAAACTTAAAAAGAATACGTCTACGACAAACGGTTGAGAAATTAAAGGTCGGAGATAGATAACACATTGCACCCTGTATAAAGGTTCTTGATAAATTGTATAAACAGGAATTTATATAAATATCAGTTCGAAATCACAAACATTTGACTGGGTTTTCCACAAATATTAAAAAAAATCATAATTCCATAAAAACAGGACCCTGTTTGAAAATTCTGGACAGACCCCTGACATGTAAATTTGAATGGCTCAAATGGAAGATAGATTTCAACGAAAATAATCGAATGCATATTTTTTAAAAACAGTTATGCATCCACTTTAATTTGATTAATTAAGCAACATAACTTTCCTTTAGCCAACAAAAATAGTTCATTATCCTCACGTAATTTCGTTATTCTCCGTTTAAAAACATACAGTTATTAATACTTTATTATGATTTTAAGGTGTATAAATGTAATATTTCGTACAAAATATATCAGTTACGGAGTGTATCATATTTAATAATGTTATGAATCTAAAAAAATATTTTACTACTTTTATTGGTTTCACCCAAAATAATGCGTTGAATCTTCTTATTTAAAACACCCATTATTATTTTTCTTTTTTTAACTAACAAAGTATAGCTATCCGTATATTCGACGAGATTTGTCAAGAACCGTCTAGAGGCAGAGTTGCAAAGAACGGGTTTATTTCCAATAGACCCGGTTTATTCCCAGGTTTATTCCCAAAAGGCCTGGTTTATTCCCAAGTTTATTCCCAAAAGACCTGGTTTATTTCCAAAAAACCCGGTTTATTACCAGGTTTAAACCGGGTTTATTCCAGTCTTTGCAACTCTATCTAATGGTGAACAAGCATGTGAACAGGAGAGCAGGTTCAGTGTGTGGTTTTTCGCAAACGTCCATAACTCTCTTAATAGGGTATGTAAAGCGGGTACCCACCCGTAATATTAGTATCTGTGAGCTATGGGGTATTATGATATCACCACAGACCACGTACAGTCGGCCAAAATAACTATGGATTAACCCATATATTTTAATCGCCAAATCGACACAGAAAACCAAAGAAAATAGCCTTTGGACTGGAAATTACGTCTTTTGTTCAATTTATGTTAAAAAAAAGTAAGCCTAGGGGACTTCGCCATACTGCAACTGTACCTAACTTTTAAAGTTTGAATACTAACATGCAATTTTGACTTTATAGTTGGCTCTCTCGGTAAATTTTAAGTCAGGAAAAGGTTCAGTCAAGTAGTTTAGGAAATATGAAGGTTTAACATTTGGAATTTATAATGTTAAATTCATTTGCAATCGTTCCAAAATAGATTATAATATTGGTATTTTTTTTAAAGAATAACTCAAGAACTACTTGGCGGGAAGAACTGGAAGTATGGGTTTGCATAATTGAAACTTCTGGAAATTAATATGTGGTTAAAAATTTTATCACAATTCGTAACTTTATTTCGAAAAAAAAATTTTAAACTTTTTTTTGAAGAAAATAATGAGTTGTAACTTATAAATAATAATAATAACAATAATAAAACGATTTCAAGAAGTTTTACATATTCGATTTAAAATTACAGTTAATTTCGCTTAGTAGTTTTGACTTATATATAAAAAAAAACCCGCATTGCCCTCTGTTTTACAATGACTAGAAATGAATTTAACATTAATAGTTTCAAAATAGAAACCTTCATTACTCCTCAACTACGTGACCCAAGGATTTTTTTTTTTTTTTTTTTTTTTTTTTTTTTTTTTTTTTTGCATCAGAAAATTAAATTTACTTAAAATGTTAAATTTGTTGCCAAAATTATATACTCATCTTTAAAATTTCAGAGTTTTGTATAATTTCTATATGAAGATGCTTAATTTTTTAACATAACTTGATGCTTAATTTTTTAACATAACTTCATGCTTAATTTTTTAACATAAAAAAAGACATAATTTTCAGTCAAATGGCCATTTTTGTTTTTTTCTGTGACAATTTGAAGATTTAAATGTTTTAGGTGTTCTCTTTTTTAAACTTTTCAACTCAGTTAAAAAGTGTTTACAAAATCGGTTTGTCAGTGCGGCTGTTTCCCCGTCTGTCTGTACTCAAACTCGAGTAAATATACTCGGATTTTCAAGTAAATGATTATGTTATTGAGGTTTGCCGTGGCATGTTCGTTATTGAAAATGAAGTGCGTACCATTTATTGTTAGCTTACAGATATACTCCAGAGTATTCCATTACATTACGGTGAATGGTGAAAAATCGTTTTCATAGCATTTTAATGATATCATGCAATTTCAATAGTGAAATTGAAATGCATGACTGAGGTGGATATGACAACATGCTTCCTGTACCATTTCATTATGGTCAATAGGGAAAAATTGTTTTATGTGCATTTTAGTGTTCTTACACTATTTAAAATATAATGGAATTTGTATGCATCATTCAATTGGATGAAAACATGCTTTCTACAGAGTATATAAGCAAGTAGCAGTTATAGTTCGTGGGCAGGGACACACAAAGTAAGTGCGTTACATCATGATCTATGTTGTGAAATCGTTTGATGTGTATTTTTATGTGTATTTTTATCGTTTGATGTGTATTATTTTTAACTCTCTTAATAGGGTATGTAAAGTGGGTACCCACCCGTAATATTAGCAACCATAAATTGGCAAACAGAATTTGAGCTATGGGGTATTATGATATCACCACAGACCACGTACAGTCGGCCAAAAGAATTATGGATTAACCACATATATTTTAATCACCAAATCGGCACAGAAAACCCCCGAAAATAGCCATTGGACCTGAAATTACGTCTTTTGTTCATTTTATGTTATAAAAAAAGTAAGCCTAGGGGACTTCGCCTTACTGAAACTGTACCTAACTTTTAAAGTTTGAATACTAACACGTAATTTTGACACCATATTTGGCTTTCTCGGTAAATTTTAAGTCAGGAAAACGTTCAAACATAATGGAATTTATATGCATCATTCAATTGGATAGAAACATGCTTTCTACAGAGTATATAGTCAGTAGCATTTATAGTTTGTGGACAGGGACGTGCAAAGTAATTCCATTACATCATGATCTATGTTGAGAAATTGTTTGATGTGTATTTTAATAATATTGCACTATTTCAAACATAATTCAAATTGATAAACATTACCTTGACGCATTACAACAAGTTTTCTATAGATTATTGAGTAAGTAGACTTTGTCGTTTATTTACAGAGACACTCAAAAGTATTCGGTTACAGTCATAACTAATTGCTACACCAGAGACTAGACTTTAAGAGTAATTTTATTAGCGGATTCCATAAAATGGGAATTGTTTTAAAAATGTACATCAAATAGGAGTGATTTCCAAAAATGGTTTTAAATTAAGAAATTCTTTCAATATCGCATTCGCATATTAAATGTGTAAAGTAAATTAAATGTAATTTTAATCTTTTAACACAAATAAAGTAAAAGAGCAACTTTGAATTTGAAGGGAAAATTATCCTAATCATATTTTTTAAATGTCGGGTTGTGATCTTAATTTGTTTTAGAAACAAAGGAAAATACTATTTGTATTAACTTGTGTGATTCGGATATAAACCAGTAAACTTCATAGCACAATTGTTAATAATAAAATAATGTTTATTTAATGTGAGACATTGATAACTATGTTCAAAATAAATAATTGTTTTAGGCACCAAAGATCTTTGATAAAATCTAAGGAATTGCGTTAAGGTACACTTAGTAAATGTAGAATTACAGATAATAAACATCAAGATAATCAACGAGGAATAAATAAAAAGCTTATTGGCCCTGAAAAACTTCCCGGAGTACAGGCCGGTACATACGCTAGTTACTTTTTCGATATATATTAACCGTATTCAGCACAACCTTCTTTAATTTAAAAGTCCATACGATCAGTGGTCTGTTAGAAAATTTCGTGATACGCTGAAACATTTGCATTTTTCATGTTTTATTATTAAGAAAACAAAAACAATGTTCTCAAAAATTTTAATGTAATTTTAGATGTTTAGCTTTAAAATTTTAATATGTAACAACCACTGACTATTTTTTAATGCATGCATTTTCTTATTTATTTTATATTCATTACTAAAGCAATAGCATTAAATAAATTAATAACAAAATCATAGCATAAAAAATGAAATACAAAAGCATAGCATTAAATAAATTCATAATAGAAACATAGCGTTTAATAAATTAATAACAAAGCATAGAATTAAATAAATTAGATTATTTCAAATATTAAAGTTTCAATTACAAAGATACTTTATTTATGAAACTTCTATCATGAAAACTACGTAAATAATTTAATGGCATTTAATAGTCAAAAGCTTTGTAATGTTTTCTGTTTTGAGAGTTGAGAAACAAGCATCAGCATGAAAAGGAACGAATTTTAAATCAATAATTCGTATGAATATATATATTTTAATATTACGCAAATGTACTTTTAATGAACTGATTTCCTTTTCAATAATTAACCAATGAAAAACTTAAATGACCCAAAACGGTCAATTTATTCCAAAAATATAATTAACTTTACTAAAGGAATATCTAATTAAATAACAGAACTTTGAAAAAACGATCAAGAACAGATGATGAAAATGTCAGAATGAACTGTACCTTAATCAAAATATGAATGAATAAGTTTCTCATTAAATCTGAAAGATGTAATTTGCGTTTCATGAATTTTTCATCTTAAAATTATACGAAATTGTTTAAAAATATACTTGCACTAGAAGCATTTAAAATGAAATTTTTTCTATACTTTTGACATTATGATGAAATTTTTTTATTAATTCCAATATACGAGGGACAGTCGGAAAATAAGTTTCCCCTGGCGACTGTGGACAGAGGTGTGTATGAAAGACAAAAAACGTAATGAGACATTAAAGATAAAACATAACTTGATTTTTCCATATAAGTACCAAGTACATTGAGACATTTGTCATACCGCTTTATAAGCTTCAAAAATACTTCCAGGAAAAAATCCGGGCTTTGTATACGGACGAAGAGTAGCGCGATCTGCGCAGGCACTGCAACAGCGCCATCTGCTTGATCGCAGTCGACCTCTACCCAATGGTGTATCGGTGTCTTGCACGTTCGCGTTCACCTGCTGTGTCGTCTTTCGCCCATAGCTGTTCAACGCTTCGTCCGTATTCAAAGCCCTGATTTTTTTCTGGAGGGCTTTTTGAAGATTATAAAGCGATATGACAAATGTCTCAATGTAGTTGGTACTTACGTGGATAATTAAAGTTATGTTTTATCTGTAATGTCTCATTACATTTTTTGTCTTTCATACACACCTCTGTCCACAGTCGCCCGGGGAAACTTATTTTCCGACTGCCCCTCGTATAAGATTATTTTTCTCTTAATTATACTTTCAAATCATTATTTGTTATATTAGAGCAAATGGTTTTAGGGAATGATATTAATCAAAATTATATTAGATAAAAAAACGAGAGTTCAAAACATTTTTTAGGAATATAACCAATTAGGAATACTAATCAAATTATTTTAGTATCGTAAAATGTTTTTACTGGTTTTATACGTTACACTGTAAATGCATTCTAGAAAAAGTAAGAACATTTTCTTGAGCAATCAAAATGAGCGTATGTTGATAAATAAAAAATTCTCTAAAACCACTTTTGTTAAAAAAATATAGGCCTAATATAAGTCCTAAATAAAATCGACACTACAAATGATGAAAAAAAAATATTGACGATGAAAAGCTAATCCAATTTTTAAACCTTTTACCGGTATGAAAGAGCAATATAACAAAACCGTTTTACAAAAGCATTTAAAAGTCCAGACGATCAGTGGCCTGGTATAAAATTTCGTGATACGCTGATACATTTGCATATTTCATGTTTTATTAATAATAATAATAATAAAAAAACTGTATTCTCAAAACGTATTAATGTATTTTTAGATCATTAGATTTAAAATTTTAATATGTAACAGCCACTGATTATTATCTTAATAGATGTATTGTCTTATTTATTTTGTATTCATTAACAAAACATAGCATTAAATAAATTAGTAACAAAATCATACACTGTAAAAAAATGACCGATGTTTCTTATTTTATGAAAATATGCTATAACCACGAACGAAAATATAATATAATCTTCTGAGTTATCCGAAATTTCAAATAGTATGTTCCATTGTCTTTTGAATCCCCAGAAACGAATACATCTTAAAAATTTAAAGAATAATTTATAAAAACAAATTATTTTTAGCTGCCCGAATTTTTCAGAAATGTTTCCGAAGGGTTTTTATAGTGTATTAATTAGTGTCCTCAGGCTGGAATACCTGTTTTTCGAAAGTTATCCATTCTCAAGTACACGTTTTCAGCCGCATAAGTTAATTTATACATGAAAAAGTAAATAAATAATCTTAATTTTAATGTTATTGTTAACGCTGTTAATTTTGCATGTTTGTCTGTTAAACATTTTTTTGAGCATGAAAACTTCAGAATTGGTAGCATTCGAAAAACAGGTATTCCAGGCTGAGGACACTAATTAATACACTATAAAAACCCTTCGGAAACGTTTCTGAAAAATTCGGGCAGCTAAAAGTAATTTGTTTTTATAAATTATTCTTTAAATTTTGAAGATGTATTCGTTTCTGGGGATTCAAAAGACAATGTAACATGCTATTTGAAATTTCGGATAACTCAGAAGATTACATTATATTTTCGTTCGTGGTTATAGCATATTTTCATAAAATGAGAAACATCGGTCATTTTTTACAGTGTAGCATTAAAAAAATTAATAACAAACGCATAGCATTTAATAAATTTATAACAGAAGCATAGCTTTCAATAAATTAATAACAAAAGCATACCATTAAATAAATTAATAACAAACGCATACCATTAAAAAAAATTAATAACAAAAGCATAGCATTAAATAAATTAGATTATTTCATAATTTAAAGTTTCAGTTACAAAGATACTTCATTTATGAAACTTCTCTCATGAAAACTACGTAAATAATCTTAATTGCAGTGGATAATCAAAAGCTTTGTAATGTTTTCAGTTCTGAGTGTTGGGAAACAAGCATCAGAATGAAAAGGAAGAGATTTTAAATCGATAATTCTTACGAAAATGCATTTTTCAATATTCTGCAAATGTACTTTTAATGAACTGTTTTCCATTTTAATAATTAACCTAATGAAAAACTTAAATGACCCAAAACGGTCAATTTATTTCAAAAACATAATTAACTTTACTAAAGGAATATCTAATTAAATAACAGAACTTTGAAAAAACGATCAAGAACAGATGATGAAAATGTCAGAATGAAGTGTACCTTAATCAAAATATGAATGAATAAGTTTCTCATTAAATCTCAAAGATGTAATTTGCTTTTCGGGAAATTTTTATCTTAAAATTATACGAAATTGTTTAAAAATACATTTGCATAAAAATACTTTTTCTATACTTTTGACATTATGATGAAAATTTTTTATTAATTCCAATATATAATATTCTTTTTCTTTTAATTATATTTTCAAATCATTATTTGTTATATTACAACAATTTTTTTAGAAAATGATATTAATCAAAAAATATATTAGATAAAAAATTGAAATAGATCAAAATATTTGTTTTTGTAGGAATATAACCAATCAGGAATACGAATCATATTATTTTAATATCGTAACATTTTTCCCCCTGGTTTTATACATTACACTGTAAATGCCTGCTACAAAGAGTAAGAACATTTCCTTGAATAATCATAGAAGAGCATTTGTTGGAAAATAAAATTTTCTCTAAAACCAGTTCTATTTAAAAAATATAGGCCTAATGAAGTTTAAATAAAATCAATTTACTACAAACGATGAAAAAATATGCAGTACTGTAACAAAAAGCGATGTTCCAATTTTCAAACTGTTTACCGGTGTGGAAGAATGTGTAACAAAACCGTTTAACAAAAGCAGTGATAATTTTCTTACGTTTACTGCATAGTCCGGTGTATAACACGCACATTTGAAACAGGAAAATATATCAAAATATACAGGTGCGCGTCATGCGCTGGATATTTAAACAATGCACTGATAAATATTCACAGAAGATAATCATAATAATTCAGATTTTGATTTTAATGTACAAGAAAATAAGACTTGATATAGTCTATTGAAGCAGAGTACGATTGGAAACGCTTTGGGAGGAATCAAGTAGATAGGCTTATCAATTTCGTTCGTCCTCACTTTGAAATTGCTTATTTTCGTTATGTTTGTACTAGATTTTATACTTTTGGATGATCTTTGTTGTATTTTCATGTTACATATCTCATGAAGTCTTTCTGAAAAACATGGGGGTGTGCGCATAATACGGTGAAAATACCTAAAATCAAAAATATAAGTCTTAAATCGTATGTTCGCGTTATACTACGTTACATACAGTACAATAATTATACAAGTTTGCAGAAAATAAATACATGCACAACGGCTGGTATTGAGTCCTTTTTTCTGTAGAATCCACACGAAAAGATTACTTAAATTAACAAGAGTACGACTGTGAACTCTTTGGGGCGATTCAGATAGGCACAAGTCTTGACACTCGTTTTTCTTAGCTTCACATTTACTCAATTTTCTCTTTATGTTCGTAATAAGCTTATATTCTGGAATGTACGGTACTTATTTTTTCTATATATATTAACTATATTTAGCACTACTTTTTTTTAAATTTAAAAGTCCAGTTACAATTCTAAATACATGGGATTTCTTCGCATTTTCTTAGATCAGAAATTACCAGTTGGTTGTGTGTGGACCATGAGTGATCCGCGATAACACTTTGGTGGTATGCAGAAAAAATCGAACATTTTGATTTTTCATGTTTTATTGATACTAAAAATATATATATATATATTCTCAGAAAATGTTATATTTATACAATTTTAGATATTTTGTTTTAATTTTTTTAAATTACAACAGGTATTGTTATTTATGTTTATTTTAGATGTAATTTGTTATTTATATCTAAAAGAGATAATTTTTAAGTTCTTGCATATTAAGACACCATTTTTAGCTATGCGTAAAATGTAAAGTGAAAATTTTGATTCAGTTTTCAACAACATACTTGTGCCAAAAGTAATTTTTATCCTTTACCTAATTAAAACTAATTACCAGTTTTGACTTTATATAAAACGGTTTTCTGGCTTTCAATAACGCAATTAACTCAAAAATCCATTAACTTATTTAAAACAAGCAGGAAAAAATTATCACATAAAAAATGTATGTTATTTTAATAATATACTACAATTTTATAATGATTAAAATAACTTTAATAATTTTGTTACAATTAAATAATCTTTAAAATTTTTGGTGTAGTTAAATAAGTACTTAAACGTTCTTTTACTAATTAACTAAACTTTTGGTAATTTTGTTACATTAAATAGATAAAATTTCATATTAATAAAATGATGATTTTCGGATCTTCATTGTGTATATGTATGAAAAACATTTTAATGGTCGGCGGCATCTAAATTCATAAAGTTAGGGGTCGATGAGGTCCAAAAAGTTGCGACCACTGTCTCAGAATATGAGGATAAAGAAATATAGTATGTGTGAAATTGGGGAAATACCGATATCAAATTATTAATCTATGGACTTATTTTTATAAAAAGTTAACGTTGGTTTAAACCTTTCTTCCCGAACGGTACACATATGTACCAGCAAAATATTGAAACGTCTAAAGTTCGTTTCACGAGTTTAAAGTGTTAGAAATGTGTACCATTCCACTGCTTGAACATACGCCAAATAAATTTGCCAATAAGCATTCGGCTAAATGGAGGTTATATCCATTTTTTAGAACATGGATGTGATTGTCTCGTGTCTTTTTCTACATGCTACTGATTTCTGTGCTAAATTATGGTGTTTTCTTACGTTGTTAGTGTTTTTTTATGGTATTCAGGTTGAACATCAAATCAGGTACAAAACAGACCATAAATAATTTTATATGTAAAAAGCATTTTCTTTGTTTTATGGGGTTCATATAAATATATCAACCGGAATTTTGTAGTGATACACATGCTTACCATCCGGTTTGTAATTTACTTCTTTTTTCTTTTTTCCACGGATATAAATGATTGAAACGAAAGCGATTTCTAAGTCAGAAAGAATTCGAAAATGGCGCAAAAAACATTTATAATTTAAAATCCGGGATGAAAGGTTTAAATGAGGATTTCAAGTAACTTCTCTTTTTATCTAAGTATAGATCAGTTTGTCACTTCTATAAAAAAAATCTATTTTTAGGGTTCCGCACTTAAAAAATAAAAACGCAACCATTATAATATCACTCGTGTGTTTCTCTGTCTGTCCGTCTATCTCGACTATTTTTCTCGTAAATTATGGAACTTGGAATGCTCAAATTTGTGACAATTATAAAGGCTATTGACCAACACATTTATAGATTATTAGTCATTCCTCGACCAAAGTCGTTTAAGCCTTTGGTCGAGGAAAAACATGTTAAAATCCATTCATATACAGATGTTTACTAACATAAATTTAGGGCTATGTCTGCTCAAAAGACAGCAATTCTTAGATATCACTACCATAATTATGTAAGAGTGTATTAGTATTCTTACTCATGTATGAACTTAAAGAACACTGAATATGACGCAGAGACTCGATTGAGTTCCCTGTCCGGTGTCCTGATCTCACATCTCTTGATTTTTATGTATGTAGTACAGTTAAGGATAGATGCAGCCATATATATATATATATATATATATATATATATATAATTATAATATCTTTGAATTTCAAAAAACATATCAAGTTCTTGTAACATTCTACTTAAATCTCCAAAGAGATAATTAATGATAATGTGTAGACAGAATACCACATAGTTAATAAATTAACAAGTGCAATCATAATATTACCATTGCTTGTGCTTCAATGGTAATTGGCCAAAAATACTGAAAACATGAAGAAAATTTAAAATGAGAGAGAGAGAGAGAGAGAGAGAAAATACATATAATAAACCATAAAATGTTAATAATTTGGAGTTGCTATCAAGTGAATACAAATGGATTAAGAAATGAAATATGAACCAAATACAATGGAAAATTGGACAACAAGATAATTAAATCAGAATTGGATATGAAAAAACGCGTGTAGGTATACTCATCAGCCTGGATGTACCCACACGTGCTTTAAAAATAATTCAGTATTTCATAATTTTACTGGCATATGTGCTAAGATCAGTAAAATCACCCAGGTATACTGAATTATTACCAGAAAACAAATATATATATGATATAAAAATTTCTAGATCCAGCAACCGTTGACAGGCCAGCCACGATCTCTATAAATTTACACCAGATCATAGCACTATTATTCCACCGCCACAAATTACTAACGCTGTTCCATGCTATATGATGACGAATTATACTTCTTAGAGGCAGTCGCATGTGACCGGAGAACAGGCTAAGTAAATGAATCCAGGCAGTTTCCCACTCAAGAAAGACAATGGTATTGACGAGACAACTGTTTATTAGATGACGTTGATGTAACAACTCCACTAAATCTCATCAAAAACTCGAAGATATTTAATACATTAGATGACAGCACAAAGCTATGTTTTTTGAAGACTCTCTACCGATGAATACGTATTTTGACCCCCTAGTGACAGGGCCTAGTTGACAGAAGAAAAACGTACAAAAATCTGTGTCCGAAGCCAATGTAACAGTATAAATATTCCGAGATTTCTGCTCAAAGGCGCGAAATGCTAGTCCACTGACAGCCATGTTCGGCGGGAAACAAGGGGGGCAGAAAAGGCGGGTCTGTTCGCTAATGGATGAAAAAATGAGGCCACTAGGGTGTGTGTCTGACGTATGACCAAAACTCTTTATCAGAAGCGGCAATTTAAAAAGGTAAAAAAGCCTTTGGGCGCGAAAACGCCAGGAATCCTGGGATGCCGAATGATAATTAAATAGAAATAAAAATGGTATTACAAAAGTTCCAAAGAATAAAAATTCAATGTCTCAAAAGAAGAAATTTGGCAGATGCATTTTAGAGGCAGTGTTGCAATTTAAGAGAATAAGGTTTTAATAAATGCGTGTAGCTTTTAACATATTAAGATTTTTAGAATGATAAATAAAAGAATATTTTGATTAAGTTATGGAATAAAATATAAAATAGATTTAAGAGATATTTTAAAAAAGAGGGAAAATTTAAAATTGTAAGAATTTGGAATAATTTAACTAAGGAAAAATGGCGAAAAATTTTTATTATTACATATATATACCCATATTACTACATCTATGGGTATACCGAGTCAAATCGGAGACACTGAACACACTGTTGGACGAGATAAAAAATATCTGCGCAGAAATCATATTGGAAAATTTGGTGAATGTTTATGAAATAGTGGTCTGTACTCAGAAATGGATGCTGATGGTCACCAGTTTTATCACGTATTCTAAATATTGCATTGAAATCTTAAATTTAACTTTTAATCGTAATTTTTTGTTAGTAAACATCTTCGTGAAGCCCAGTAGCGGAGTGCTCAGCGCGGCTGTCTACTATTCTACTGGTTCCCCATTCGATTCTAGGCTGCAGACTGGATAAGGTTCACCCAATTTTTTATCCGTTCGGGGTCTATAAAATGAGTATCAAGTTTGCTTGGGAACTAAACACTAAGGATCCCAGGCTGACCATGTGGCCGTGGCATATGCTGCATAGCACCTCAAGACCCATGGTAAAGCAAACAGGGATGGGTACTGTAGGTCAAGATCCTTAATGGATTGTAGTACCAGAGGTTTAGTTCAAACATCTTTATATAGACAGTTTTTACCATTTTTGTTTCTAAAGAAATTTTCTAGACATTCTTACTGAAAAATCCTGAGTGTAGAATGTATTAAGTTTTTTCCTGAACACGCGAATTACAATTTCCTTATGTATCTTATTATATAAATTAACTAATCCAAAGCAAAATTTTTATTTTATGAGGCGAATGCATAAAAAATTGATAGTAAAAATAATTAAATTAAAATAGTTGGGTTTTCTACAAATTTTCACTTTTTTTTTACTCGTTATAAAAGAATACATATTTTGAAGTGACATGGTAAGCATAGAAAATATTATGGATTTCTAATTTTGAGATAAAAACTCGCGTTTTGTTTTAAAATAACATATTATGTAAAATTGTTTATACGCATTAAGAATTATTATACGTATGGCAGTTAAAAATAAGGGACATGAGTGACTGCTATGACTATATTTTTATTTTAAGAGACTTTCTAAATGAGGAAAATGTGTTACCACAATATAATTATTATATTTATTTAAGGCTTCACAGTAGAAAAGAAATAGAATAAACTTTTATTTTTAAATTAACATTTCAGTATTTTGAAAAAGATATCCAGATATGAACTGAGTGAATATTTTATTTTAATATTTGAATGAAGCGTAATAAAATATAATTACAAATTTTATAAAACCTACAAATATTTTCCAACTTATAATGTACTTCTCTTCCTTTGAATTAATGTTTCTCTTTGTAAACAACTGTTTTATAATCTATTTCTCAATCGGAAAGAAAGCTTTATTTAAACTTACAAACCGAATTTACATACCATAAAACTGTTCATTTTAGAAAATTCTTTCAATATTTCAATATTTTTTAACATAAATAATGCAGTTTTTAAAACATGGATTAATTTAATGTTCTTGTCAGCGAACAGAAGGGAAAATATGCTATTATTTACTGTTAATATACTGTTGAAAATGTTTGTTGCTAAAAATTTCGGATGTTATTAAAAATACGTCATTATATTTGCGATAAAAATTATTTACATTTTTATACTAAACATATATATGTTTATTGAAATAATTTAGAATTATGGTGTGTTTTCGTTTAGTTTTCAAAGTCTCAAAAAATCAAATAAACAGGTTATGAAAACTATTCATATTTTTCAGCTGATATATATTACTTGTATTCACTTTATTTAATTGTCTGTTTTTGTAAACAATTGTTTTATAAAATATTTTACAAATTCATGTTTCATAAAAGAAAAACAAACTGATTAAAATTGCGAACTATATTTAAATATTTAAAACTTCTCAATTTTTTAAGAGCATTTCAAACTTTTTGAAAATTATTAATAATAAAAGAAAAACATGTTTGGAATTATGATATTTTTACCTCTAAACAACAACAAAAAAAAATACATGCTCTGTTTATTCTTCAAAAAATACTGTTAAACGTTTTTTCAAAAATATGTTAGTCTTGTTAAATAACATATACTTAAGAAAGATTTTTTTTTTCTAAAATGACATCGAAATGATATTTTTCATTTAGAAAAGTTCGTATTTTATGTATTGTGAGAGCCTATTAATGTAACATCCCTATAGTAACTAGTAGAATAAGTCTTTTGAAGATTATAATAAATGAATTTATAATAAATTCATCTATTTCGATGATACATAATATACTATATTTAGAAATCATTTATAATTTATCAATACACGAGATAACAAATTGCGATATTTCTCCCCCCCCCCCCCCCAGTTTCTGCTGTTGACTTGAAATGTATATGCAAAATATCCAATATGTGCATTTTGTTTTGTTAATTTCGGAATATTGTAAATTTAGTATTATTTTTACGAAAAAGGAGCTCATTCAAGGCTGTAATTAAAAGAAACATCATTAAGTCGTTCTTGAAATCAAAAATTGTTTATTAGGTAACAACAAAAATATTAAAAAAATTATCTAATATTTAAGAAAAAATGTAGATTTTCGTATGGTTAATAACATGCAAAATTTTATTAACCATACGAAAATATTGCGGAACCTAAAATTATATGCAGAAAAGAGAAAGAGATTTTTATATTAATTATTTGGGAAAATATTTTTTTTTTCTTTTTTTTTTTTTTACAAGTTTCAAGTATATAGAAAATATTATGAGGAATTAAACTATCGCAATAGTGATTTTTTATGACAGGTCATAAAAAAAATATTTTAATTGAATAATAATTTTTTCTAATCACGTATAAATGTATAGATATCAGTACAAAAACCCTTAACGGGTTAAAAGTGTTGACGCAGCACTTTCTTTTGGCTCTATGAGTTTTAAATATGGGTCTTAAAAGCAATGATATCAAATTTAAGTGAGGCTATGTTAATAATTTTTTTTTTAAATCATAATTTTCTTTTTAGTTTTATTTATGTTCACAGGTGCAATTATTATCTTAATATGAAAAAATATATAAAATTTATTCACTGATGCTTTTTCATTCACATCTCTCATGAATTCAAAATATGGGTTTTAAAAGAAATGATATCAAATTTTGAGTGACACCTTGACGTTAATTTAATAGGACTCTTTTAAAATTCAATTTAAATTATTTTTGGTTTGTCTTCTAAAGTATATTTACACATACAAACAATACTTTTAATTTTTCAATACACTTTTAAATATATTACTTTCACTGAGCCTATATTATGTATTGAAATGTATTTATTTCAATAAAATGATTTATCTTCTGTGCCACGCTATCCAAAATCATAAGTAAAATTTATGTAAATGATTATTTTGCGTCATATTATCCACTTGAATACATTTCCCTTTGTTTGGATACTATGACGCAAAATAATCATTTACATAAATTTTACTTATGATTTTGGATAGCGTGGCACAGAAGATAAATCAATTTATTGAAATAAATACATTTCAATACATAATATAGGCTCAGTGAAAGTAATATATTTAAAAGTGTATTGAAAAATTAAAAGTATTGTTTGTATGTGTAAATATACTTTAGAAGACAAACCAAAAATAATTTAAATTGAATTTTAAAAGAGTCCTATTAAATTAACGTCAAGTTGTCACTCAAAATTTGATATCATTTCTTTTAAAACCCATATTTTGAATTCATGAGAGATGTGAATGAAAAAGCATCAGTGAATAAATTTTATATTTTTTTTCATATTAAGATAATAATTGCACCTGTGAACATAAATAAAACTAAAAAGAAAATTATGATTTAAGGCGACAGTGGACGTTCAAACTCATTTTTTTATTATTTTTTTTTATTTCACTTTAAATACTATTCAAGGACACACTATATGCATTATGGCATGTATTTATCACACCAGAATTTAAAAAAAAAATTTTTTTTGGAGAAAAATAAGGAATTTTTCTGAATTTTTTAACCGTTACGCAGAATTTTTCAAAATGTCCCATGCGCATTCCATATCAATTAAAATCATCAATATTTTTTATGCAGGTTTGGTTTATATATACAAATAAAACTTGGTATCATATTTTATATATTTGAATATAAAGGTAAAAAAAAAAAAAAAAAAAATCAAAATTTTTTGAAATTTTCCGCATTTTTGCATCATATTTTTTCAATTAACTACCTTTAAATTTTTAAAATTATACCTCATTTCAAAAAACCATACCAAGTTTTATGACAAATATAATGATAAATAGCTACAAAAAATTTCAAACTATTCAGATGAAATAGTATGCGCATGGAGCATTTTGAAAAAATGGAAACCGACAAAATTTTTGAAATGAGAAAAACAATTTTAAAGTTTTAGTATTGGTAAACATAAGAAAATATACCCTGAAAGGGACTAAAACCATATATATGCAAAACCTTTACATGTTTAATGAATGATTCCACCAAAATAATTATTTATAATCTCCCCCCCTCCCCCCCCCCCCTGTTGAGTGTCTGAAAAAAAATCATTTTTTCTGCGATTGACTAATAAAGTTTGAGATTTTTCTTCGCAACCAATTATAGAATTTCTCAGTTTCATCTTTTTACAGATTACTAAAATTCTGTATTCTCGCCCCCCCTGCCCCCCTGCCCCCCCTTGAAAAAATTAATTTTTTCTGCGATTGACTAATAAAGTTTGAGATTTTTCTTCACAACCAATTGATGAATTTATCGGTTTCATCTTGAGACAGATTACCAAAATTCTCGATTCTCCCCCCCCCCACCCCCCTGTTGAGTGACAGAAAAAATTCATTTTTTACTGCGATTGACTAATAAATTTTGAGATTTTTCTTCGCAACCAATTATTGAATTTCCCACTTTCATCTTTTTACAGATTACTAAAATTCTGTATTCTCGCCCCCCCTGCCCCCTTGCCCCCCCTTGCCCCCCCTTGGAAAAAATCATTTTTTCTGCGATTGACTAATAAAGTTTGAGATTTTTCTTCGCAACCAATTATAGAATTTCTCAGTTTCATATTTTTACAGATTACTAAAATTCTGTATTCTCGCCCCCCCCTGCCCCCCTGCCCCCCCCTTGAAAAAATTAATTTTTTCTGCGATTGACTAATAAAGTTTGAGATTTTTCTTCACAACCAATTGATGAATTTATCGGTTTCATCTTGAGACAGATTACCAAAATTCTCGATTCTCCCCCCCCCCCCCACCCCCCCTGTTGAGTGACAGAAAAAATTAATTTTTTACTGCGATTGACTAATAAATTTTGAGATTTTTCTTCGCAACCAATTATTGAATTTCCCACTTTCATCTTTTTACAGATTACTAAAATTCTGTATTCTCGCCCCCCTGCCCCCCCTTGGAAAAAATCATTTTTTCTGCGATTGACTAATAAAGTTTGAGATTTTTCTTTACAACCAACTATAGAATTTCTCAGTTTCATCTTTTTACAGATTACTAAAATTCTGTATTCTAGCCCCCCTGCCCCCCTTCCCCCCCTTGAAAAAATTATTTTTTTATGCGATTGACTAATAAAGTTTGAGATTTTTCTTCGCAACCAATTGATGAATTTTTCGGTTTAATCTTGATACAGATTACCAAAATTCTCGATTCTCCCCCCCCCCCGCCCCCCTCCCCTGTTGAGCGACTGAAAAAATTAATTTTTTAGTATGATTGACTAATAAATTTTTAAATTTTTTTTCGCAACCAATTATTGAATTTCTCAGTTTCATCTTTTTACAGATTACTAAAATTCTGTATTCTCGCCCCCCTGCCCCCCCCCCCTTGAAAAAATAAATTTTTTCTGCGATTGACTAATAAAGTTTGAGATTTTTCTTCACAACCAATTGATGAATTTTTCGGTTTCATCTTGAGACAGATTACCAAAATTCTCGATTCTCCCCCCCCCCCCCCTGTTGAGCGACTAAAAAATTCATTTTTTACTGCGATTGACTAATAAATTTTCAGATTTTTCTTCGCAACCAATTATTGAATTTCTCACTTTCATCTTTTTACAGATTACTAAAATTCTGTATTCTCGCCCCCCCTGCCCCCTTGCCCCCCCTTGAAAAAATTATTTTTTTCTGCGATTGACTAATAAAGTTTGAGATTTTTCTTCGCAACCAATTGATGAATTTTTCGGTTTAATCTTGATACAGATTACCAAAATTTTCGATTCTCCTCCCCCCGCCCCCTGTTGAGCGACTGAAAAAATTAATTTTTTGGTATGATTGACTAATAAATTTTTAGATTTTTTTTCGCAACCAATTATTGAATTTCTCAGTTTCATCTTTTTACAGATTACTAAAATTCTGTATTCTCGCCCCCCCCCCCCTGCTCCTCCCCCCTTGAAAAAATTCATTTTTTCTGCGATTGACTAATAAAGATTGAGATTTTTCTTCACAACCAATTGATGAATTTTTGGGTTTCATCTTGAGACAGATTACCAAAATTCTCGATTCTCTCCCCCCCCCGCCCCCCCCCTGTTGAGCGACTAAAAAATTCATTTTTTAGTGCGATTGACTAATAAATTTTGAGATTTATCTTCGAAACCAGTTACTGAATTTATTGGTTTCATCTTGCGACAGATTACCAAAATTCTGGATTCTCCCCCCCCCCACTCCCCCCCCTTGATAAAATTAAATTTTTACTGCATTTGATTAATAAATTTTTATATTTTTCTTCGCAACCATCTGATGAATTTCTTGGTTTTATCTAGCGGCATATTAGCAAAACTTTGGAATTCTTAATTTTTTCTGTCGTTCAACAGGGGGGGGGGCTAGGGGGGGAGATTTAAGAATTTTCGTTATCTGTCGCAAGATGAAACCGACAAATTTATCAAGTCGTTGCGAAGAAAAAAATTTAATTTTTTCAGTTACTCCCAGTAAAAAATGACTTTTTTTTGGTCACTCAACAAGGGGGGGGGGGCGGGGGGGAATCAAGAATTTTGGTAATCTGTCGCAAGATGAAACCGAGAAATTCATCAATCGGTTGAAATTGAATGAAAATTAAAAATAAACAGTTAATTAGAAGAAAAAATTCATTTGCAAATATTTGTAAACAAACATCAGCTGATCGCGACAGCCGTTTAATTAATTATAAAAATGTAAATAAAATCCGAAAAAATCATCCGATTGTAATTATTTAAGTTGGAGATGAAAGCTTACATGGAGCTTTATTTTTTGGGGACAAGAAATTTTTTTCGAAAATTTGAGCGATTTTGCTGATTTTGAACGTCCACTGTCGCCTTAAAAAAAAATTATTAACATAGCGTCACTTAAATTTGATATCATTGCTTTTAAGACCCATATTTAAAATTCATAGAGCCAAAAGAAAGTGCTGCGTCAACACTTTTAACCCGTTAAGGGTTTTTGTACTGATATCATTACTTTTTTAAAGTTATTGATGAAAATGTCAATTAGTCGAAATTAAGTATAGGGTATAAATTAATCATTAGAATAAAATTTTAAAGAAATGCTAAAAAAGACCCCTTGGACCCCAATAAAATATGAGGGTGGTGGCCCAGGGAGAGGAATCCAAGACTCAACTTTTAAATTATACAGCGAGAGAGTAACACAATTAGAAGGATGAAAATGCATGGCAAAACCCGTTTGTTCCATCTTCCTCCGCCAAAGGGCGCAATCTTTTCTATACAAACATAGCTGAAAATTTTCAGGCTGTCGATTCCGAGTCAAATGAGCCATACATCGTCGTGATCAGTCCCATAGAACCCGATAGGGAAGTGCCCCTGGTGGTGAAACTTGGAACTAAAATCAATATATCCTGTCGATGTCGAGTCGAATGAATCAAACTGCATTGTGATGGGACCCATAGGACTTGAGATAGCTGCAAAATCCGTTAGTTCCATCTTCCACCACCAGGGGGCGGACTCTGTTCCATGCAAACATAGTTGAAATCTTTGAGGCTGTCGATTTCGAGTCGAATGAGCCATACCTCGTCGTGATGGGGCGCATAGGACCCGAGATAAGAAAGCGCCCCCTGGTGGTGAAACTTGTAACTAAAATCTATATATCTGTCGATGTCGAGTCGAATGAATCAAACTGCATTGTGATGGGACCCATAGAACTCGAGTTAGCAGCAAAATCCGTTAGTTCCATCTTCCACCACCAGGGGGCGCTCTCTGTTCTATACAAACATAGCTGAAATCTTTCAGGCTGTCGATTTCAAGTCGAATGAGCCATACCTCGTCGTGATCAGGCCCATAGAACACAAGATAGGAAAGCGCCCCCGGGTGGTGAAACTTGTAACTAAAATCTATATATCCTGTCGATGTCCAGTTGAATAAATCAAACTGCATTGTGATGGGACCCATAGAACTCGAGTTAGCTGCAAAATCCGTTAGTTCCATCTTCCACCACCTGGGGGCGCACTCTGTTCTATACAAACATAGCTGAAATCTTTCAGGCTGTCGATTTCGAGTCGAATGAGCCATACCTCATCGTAATCGGGCCCATAGAACACGAGATAGTATAGCGTCCCCTAG
The DNA here is from genome assembly GCA_963931845.1 of Maratus michaelseni. Lineage (NCBI taxonomy): Eukaryota > Metazoa > Arthropoda > Arachnida > Araneae > Salticidae > Maratus > Maratus michaelseni. Next base: position 175,760,417 of record OZ007594.1, read on the forward strand.
TGGTGAAACTTGGAACTAAAATCGATATATCCTGTCGATGTCGAGTCAAATGAATGAAACTGCATTGTGATGGGACCCATAGAACTCAAGTTAGCTGCAAAATCTGTTAGTTCCATGTTCCACCACCAGGGGGTGCACTCTGTTCTATACAAACAGCTGAAATTGTTGAGGCTGTCGATTTCGAGTTGAGTGAGCCATACCTTGTCATGATCGGGGCCATAGAACCTGAGATAGGAATGCACCCCTGGTGGTCAAACTTGAAACTAAAATTGATATATCCTGTCAATGTCAAATTGAATGAATCAAACTGCATTGTGATGGGACCCATAGAACTCGAGTTAGCTGCAAAATCCGTTAGTTCCATCTTCCACCACCAGGGGGCGCACTCTGTTCTATACAAACATAGCTGAAATCTTTCAGGCTGTCGATTTCGAGTCGAATGAGCCATACCTCATCGTAATCGGGCCCATAGAACACGAGATAGGATAGTGTCCCCTAGTGGTGAAACTTGGAACTAAAATCGATATATCCTGTTGATGTCGAGTCAAATGAATCAAACTGCATTGTGATGGGACCCATAGAACTCAAGTTAGCTGCAAAATCTGTTAGTTCCATGTTCCACCACCAGGGGGCGCACTCTGTTCTGTACAAACAGCTGAAATTGTTGAGGCTGTCGATTTCGAGTTGAGTGAGCCATACCTTGTCATGATCGAGGCCATAGAACCTGAGATAGGAATGCACCCCTGGTGGTCAAACTTGAAACTAAAATTGATATATCCTGTCAATGTCAAATTGAATGAATCAAACCATGTTGTGATGGGACCCCTCGAGTTAGTTCCAAAATCCATTAATTTCCCCTTCCACTGCTAGGGGCGCACTCTGTTCTATATGAACATAACTGCCCCTGGTGGTGAAACTAAAATCAGTAAGTTCTATCGAGGTCGAGTCGAATGAGCTAAACTGCATCACGATTAGGAATGCACAACCTGTGGCCCGTGATGGGTAACTGGTGGCCCGCAGAGACCATACATGCCAACCTATCCAAAAATTTCGAATTTCCTTAATAATTCGTGAGAAAAATGCGCAAATTTTGTCCATAGATCGTAGGAAAATATGAATTTCATCGATCAGGTGCATAAAATTATGAATTGCATCGACTGGATGCAAATTTTGTCGAATGGGCATGGAAAAATCACAAAATTCGCCATTTTGTCGCTAGAAAAAAAAAACGCAAATTTCAATAATCGGTCAACAGAAACCAGAGATGCCAAAATCGGTAATTCTGGAGTTGTAAATTTTGTCAATCACTCAAAATCTTGAATTTTGTAAATCAGTTGAAAAAACCTGCAAATTTTGTCGATAAGGCACTTAAAATCGCAAATTTCATGGATCGAGCAACGAATTTCATCGAATGGCATGGAAAGATCGCGAATTTCAACGAACAGTCGCGGAAAAAATTTGCAAATTGTCCATAGATTGTGGGAAAACATTATGAATTTTGTCTATCGGTTCTGCAAAATTATGAATTTTGTCGATAGGCATGGAAAATCGCAAATTTCGTATATTGGGCGTGGAAAAATCAAGAATTCCATCGAATGTTTGTGAAAAAATTGTAAATTTCAACAAACGGTAAAAAAAATAAAAAAAAAAATAATAAAATTTTGCCTAGCGTCTAGAGAAGAAAAATTGTGAATTTCATTAAATGGCCGACGGAAAGCATATCAGTTGAAAATCACGAATTTTGTCAATCAGGCACAGTAAAAACATGAATTTTGTGGATCGGGAGAAGGAAAATCATAAATTTTGTTGAACGCATGCATAAAAATCATGAATTTTGTTTATCGGGCATATAAAAATCATTAATTTCGTCAAACGGATCCATAAAAATCAAGAAAGTCATCAATCGGGTGCGTAAAAATCTTGAATTTCATCGATCAGGCGTGTAAAAATATAGGACAAAATTGCCATTCGTCAATCGGCGAGTAATACTGAAAATTTGGCGACTGACTTTACTGCCACCACTGGTCAAACTTAATAGTCCCAATTGCGATGATTGAATGGAAAAAGATTTTTTCCCCGCTGTCGCTCGACAAATTTCAAAACCCTTTGGCGAATTTCACGATTTTTTCCCCGAAATTATTTGACGGATTGTGACTTTTTTTCTTCTCGAAGCCATTCGACGATATTCGAAAAAATTTTCCCCTGAAACCAGTTGATGAATTTTGTGATTTTTCCACTATCAATGAATTTTGTGATTTTTCTGCTATCGATTGATGAATTTCGTGATTTATCGACTATCGATTAATGAATTTCACGACTTTTTCCATGAATGAACAAATTGTGCACTTTTTTTCCACTGCTATTCGACGAATTTTGCAATTCTGTTCCGCGATTGTTAGACAAATTTCACTATTTTTCTCCCGAGATCATTTGATGAATTTTGTGATTTTTTTCCCCCGAACGTATTTGACGAATTTCTCTAATTTTTTCACGACAGTTAGACATAATTAATTTTTTTCCTGCAATGCCTGATTTCTTTCCCGAGACCATTTGACGAATGTCGCGATTTCTTTCCCAACACTATTTGACAAATTTCGCCGTTTATTCCACAATCGTTTGACAAATTTCTTAAATTTTTTATCCAGTATTTGTAAATTTGTTATTGGTCATTGCTGAAAAACAAGAGTAAAAAAATCCATGTACTGGCCAGTGGTCACTGAGTAAAAAAGTTGAAACCTATACATAAAAGTTGAACCTATACATAAAAATCATTTACTACGGGAAAATCATTTACTCATTTAGAACGGGCACATAAAAATCACAATTCTGTCAAGTCGCCGCATAAAAATCACAAATCCATCTAGTGGGTGCATTCTTCCAAATTTGCAACCGAACAGTGCTGTATGTATGGATAATGCTAATTACCCCCCCCCTCACCCAACATCTCCTCGAAACAAAATTCTCTCTGTGCTACTGATGGTGGTCCTCGACAACCCAACAATTTTTTAAGTGGCCCTTCGCCTAAAAAGATTGGGCACCTCTACTATCAATTAACAATAAATTAACCTATCGCTTGTGTCATGTATTCATGAGCGGTGATTGCAATGCAAATTCTTGTTTACAAGAATAAGACTCATATTAGGTATTTTATTATTTATTTATTGTTTGTTTACTTATTTTGATTTGATTTTCTTGTCCTTTTAGAAATTGACTTTAGATTGTTACTTAAATGGTGAGATGATTGTCAATTACTTGTTTTATCGATAAAAATGATACAAGGTAAGGAAATTGCATCGTGTCGAGTGAATATTTAGGAAGTATTTTAAAACCCGCAGACTAAAGAAGATTTGTGTTTTACTTGTATAGGTATATTTTGCAACTCTCCAAATTACTGCAATGTAAATATAGTATGAAGTTAACTTTCCTCTGTTGTATAGCTAATTTTATTGGAAAAAAACCCTGAAAATGCATTGTTGTAGTAATCAATTATTTTTGCAGTTGTGTAAATTCTGTCATAACAATTTTTAACTAAGGGAAATCTTACATTGGACATTTAATCACAGTATTTTAAATAAGAAAACTTTAAATATTTGCAAATTAAAGAAATGAAAAGAGATTTTGTTTAAAATTACATCTAAAGATTTTTTTTTTACAAAAAATGCAAAATTCGCCAGTCATTTGGGAAATTATCACAAAATTCTACTAATAAAATGGGACTGTAAACAAACCGGTTCAAAATGTGTCCTTTTTAAAAATTAAATTCCATCCCAGCAGCCCTGTTGTTATGTTAGTCGAACACTAGCTGATCGACAAAATTTTTTAATCTCGCCAACCTTTTTTTTTCTGACCAATCTTTAACATAAGCTAATAAAGTATAGCCAACATTTTAACATTGCTATATAGTATCTTAAAAAACTTACTTAAAAATAGCTGAAATATAATCTTGATAAAATACGTAAACACAAACATATCAATACAAATAACAAAATCTCATGTAATCGGGTAGGGGAGACCGGTACACAGTGGACCACTTTTTCAGTTAATTTTTTTTTCTCTTTAACAGACTGACCAATCTGTATGAAAATATTTTTGAATATTCCTTAAACTTTCTTACATCCATCATAATTTTCTCACAACATAGTTTTCAATACATTAAAAATATATATATATATACACTGGTCCACCCACCAGGGTACAGTGGACCACTATTAGGTATTATCTAAAATATAATATAAATCTATTTTTCATTAATCTAATTCTTTTTTGTTGCCTCTTCATTCGCAAAATAACATAGTAATATAAATTTTGAAACAAAAACAAAAAATTAATTATATTTTGAAAATAATAACAGATTAATACAGGAACAATTGCAATTTAGTTGAAGTTATTACTTAAGTACAAAAAAAATCAGCTCACAATAAAATTTGCAAATGAAATTCCAAAATACTTATCAGTAAGATTGAGCCTGGAATTTTCAAGAAATAATTTTGGGTCTGCGAGCAACATTATGAAATCATTTACATCAACAGCAGATTCATCTACAGTTTCGGGAGAAATAAACTGATTTCCATTCAATTTGCATCTCACGAATCTTACTTGAATAGAATCATCAACAATTAGACTACAGTTATATTTATCAAAGGCAGTAAATACAAAACAAAATATTTCTTACTATGTTAAAAAAATTGTTATTTTTATTTGTTTACTTTATTTTACAGTTAATTCTACTTTAAAACAATCTTTCTAAGAAAACAATTATTACATATTTTGAACATTCTGCATTAGAGGAGCAGAGTGGATTGTGGACCACTGTGCCCCAGGAGTGGGTGGTCCACTGTACCACATGTTGAAGTTCAATAAATAATCATATTAATATTGTTTATAGCTTTCTTTTAAACATAATAACTTTAAAGTAAAATAAAAACAAGTATCTTAGCTTTTCAAAAAAGCTGTTTTATTTTATTTATCTACAACCTTTAATTACTAAAAAAATAAAAATATGATGATGAAAAATTTTACTTTTAGAAGCTCAAAACAACAAAGCAGGATAAAATAGTTCAATCTGAGCTAAACATACTTTCTGAAGGCTATAAATAATCATTGCAGTGCTGTTGTCTATTAGGATAGAAGAGAAGCTTAAAAAAAAATTTAAATAAATAAAATATTAGGGGGTGGTCCACTGTGTCCATAGGTTCACTGTGTACCGGTCTCCCCTATATTAATGATAGGCTTAGTCAATAAAAAAAAATGTTAAAGTAAGCCATAACATAAATTAGAAACATTGTATTTCATAATGAAAACATCGTATCTAATTTTATATACATAAAAGTGAAAACTTACGTTATATAAATTCCCTATATAATATACCAAAGTTTCATCACAATTAAACGTATTTCAATCACACTGAAATAAAAAGTTTTAGTTATTAAATTTGTGTGAGGTGAATGATGGGAAAGTTTGATTTGGAGAGTTGGAAAATATAGCTAACAAGTAAAAAACCAATCTTCTATCGTCATCAGATATTTAAAAGACTTCTTTAAAAGATTCACTGATTATTTTTAACGATAAAACAGGTAATACTATTGACAATTATCTCACCATTTACGCCACTAAATCAAAAGACAATTTCTAAAAGGACAATCTAATCAAAATAAGTATACAAACAATAAATAAATAAATAATAAAATACCTCATATGAGTGTTTGAACTTTGAAGGGGGGGGGGGGGGCTATGAAACCTATAGCGGCAGGGCTGTCGTCTCGAATGATCCAAACCATATGAGTGTTATTCTTACAAAAACAACATTCGAGACTCGTTGAAAACAAACAGATGATTGATTTGTTGATTAGAGGCTGTTTCAAATTAACTGATAAAAAAAAATCTGAATCTTTTTTTCCTTTAAAAAATGACAAATTAAATATATAAATAACAATTAAATTGTATATATATAATTATAAAATATTTCAATATTTTAATCAAGGAATCTAAATATTTTTCGACTTAATGAAGATTTTGAAATAAGAAATTCTTTATTATAACAAAAAAGAAAAATATACAAACAATAATTTAATTTAATACATATATATTACATATTAAAAATTGCATTAAAAACTGTTTTCGTATTTAAAAAAAAAAGAATCTAAATAGTTTTTCAGCGATATGGATATGCTTTAACGTTTAACTGTAACCGTAATAGGCAAGAGCTTCCTTATTGCGCAGTAATAAAAAGTAGTGAAAAGGCTGAAGATCTGTAATGTTAGTCTACCAGAAAAAGCATAAGAAAATAGTCCGATTTTAAAAGTGGATTATATTGAAAACAAGAGTTTTCCTACGTTAGCGCAATATCTTAAACGCTTCATCTAAAACTGATTAATATAATATATTAATTTAAAAAAAATCGTTCGATCCATTTTCGAGATAACAACTCTGTGCCCATTACACCATTACATTTTCCATTTTCGCTTAAAAATTGGTTTCCAGATCTCAAAATCTACTGCATGTAGAAATCTATAAATTTCAGGATAGAGTTAGGCCATAGATATAAGACTAATGTGAAAAAATCGAAACGGTATGCCTCATATTTACTGAGATATTAAATGTCGGCGTTTCGATTTTCCTTTGATGTCCTGCTAGCTGTATATATGAGAGTGACGGAATCTTCGGTTTTGGGCTTACGGTTTTCGGTTTTTCGCTGCGTCACTCAAGAGACTACCGTCTCTTATGATAAAATAAACAAATTATTTGATTGTTAGACCTGAGTTCTATTTTCTATTATTTTAATAGGAGCCAAAATTGAATACACACGTATATACATATGTATATCTGTGTATCTGTGCATGTGTTAATGGGTTTAAAAGTGCATTTACATTTCAAAATACACAAATAAATCTGTAAATATGTGTACTCTAATTATTAAAAAAAAAAAATATTTTCATTTTAATACGCCTTTGAATTTATTTACTCCAAAAAGTATAAAAAAGCAAAAGTTTTGTTTATATAACATCTTTTTAGAACCGATACATAAATAATAAAATAAAAACTATAACTTTAAATTAAGAAAAATAACAGACAGTTTATCAAAGTCTAATCATTCGACTCATTATGTTTACTACTCTAATGTAATAAACAGAAACTCAAAAAATTGCATTGCACTTCAATTATTTGAAAGAACTGGTAAATTTATTCCGCTTGTTCGTCCAAAATAAAATCTGAAAATCTTCTCTACAACATTATTTCTAAAGAAAATAGATGTTTTCTGTAGAAACAGAATAAACGAATTTCCTCAAGACTGTTTAAATCAAATTTTACGTTGTCAGTTCCACGTCTGTTTTAAAGACGCAGGTGTGAGTTAAAAGGAAGAAATAAATATAAGGCTGCCAAAAGGTTTTTGAATTACCCTTCAAAGTTCAAGGAAGCCTTTAGCATTTCGTTCAATCAAAGTTACAAAATGAATAGTATTTTCTCTTGTAGAAATCTATTCCCGTTCTAAATAAGATTTTTTTTAAATATTTTTATTGTTATCTAAAGAAAAATTTACGACTTCAAGTTAGAGCATGTATTTACAAGCGAAATTAATATATATATATATATATCTGTATATGTATGAAAACGAATCTATATTTATTATCGAGAATAAAATTATTTTACAAAAGTAAAACTGTTTCTACATGCTTTTTTTATTACTTAAAGTAAAGATATATCGTTTTATTGGATATTTTCTATGACTTTTTCTTAACATTATATCGGGCGGGGGCTTTTCCGGGTGTTTCTCTCTCAACCCAGTCACTTCGTGGCGCGGGGGGATGACCGGAGCCCGGCCGAGGACGCCGTGGCGGTCGGAATCCATTTTCGGAGTTTGGACTAAAGCGGGGTCCCTGAGGAAGCAGTAGTTGACGTGGCCCACTTGCGGAACATCAGGTTGGTCGGCTTTTGCCGATCAGCTTGTCAGTTCTAAGTACCGCCTGAGGATCTCGAACCGGATATAATTCGAGCGTCCTGAGTCTCACTATTTCCTGATTTGCGGCAGTCCAGGGCATAGACAAGAAGAGTGTTTCTCTTGTCCGTGCCCAGGGACCCTGGCGGGGGGCGCCGGAGACAGCTGCTGTCAGGCTTGGGGCCTGTTGTCGGGAGCCAGCAGGTTAAGGATTTGGAAAGCTGGTGTTCATGTCTAGTGAGAGTGAGCAAACGGGCGATAGCAACTACACAGGTCTGGCCGGACCACCTGGTCGAAACTATTGCACTACCTGTTTCGGCCATTGCCCTTTTTACTGTTTTAACTCTTTTCTGGCCCAACGGCATTGCCAGCCTGGTCACCTGACAGTGTGGCGGGGGACAGAAAAAACTTTCCTATTTTTTTATTTCTATCTTTGTGTTACTAACATTAGTTTTTAGTTGTGTTGTCCTTTCCCTGGAAGAGAGACAAGTGATCACCTGTGTAGGTTATTCATGATCTCGACCGCGGATACAGTAAATCTTGAGAGGGAGCCCCTGATTAGTCCCCGTGCGCTGGTCGTTCCTATGAACTTCCAGGAAAACCTGGGGTCGAGGATGTCACGGACATCCTCTCAAGAACCGAACCTGTCCGGCCACTGTCGTAGCCATGGTTGGGGTTACTGTCGTGCCGACCAGGTTCAGATAGGCACGGCGGGCCATGACGTCTCTTTATAAACATAAGCGTAAATGTAGATTTTAGTGAAATCTACATTGTAACGCAAAAACCTGTGCGTGATTAACGCTGACGTAAAATCGACGGTGACAACGGCCTGACCAATCTATTTTACATTTTCGCCAATTTATTAATTTTTAAATCGCGGACAATTTAAATTTTTACACCGTTGAATAGGAAATGAAGACATACTTTCAAATACAATTTGTACGAAACCTGTATCTCAATTTATGTATTTTTTTATTGTTATTAAAAAAAAATTCAAGCTGTTTTTTTTTATTTATTTACCTCTATCCCTTTCAGCCCTATTACGGAAGAATAACCTGTTTACACTTTAAAAAACAGAAATAGTTCAGCATTTGTTTTCTGATATTATTCATAAAGAAATTAAAAATTCTCCACTAAATAAATAAAAAAATAATAATAATAAAACAAAAATTTAATAGATATGTAGCGAACAACTCACTTAAAAACTAAAATATTAAAAAAAAGAAAAATAAACCTGCTTTAAATAGCGAAATCTTTAACCTTAAATATTAAACCTTGACATACGAAACATACCTCGGCTAATACGAAAGTTTTGCTTTCAACCCATTATGAGTTTCACCTGAACGCCGAGAAAAAAAGACGAGTTTGCTTACTTCATTTCTAAAACCATTTGGATACCACTAACTTTTAACTGTAATCTTCATTTTATTAATTGGCAGATATTTTCAGCATTTTTTTTATAGCCTAACTCTAATTATTTTTAATACAGGGTGTTTCTAAATGAATATCTGAGTTTTAACACTTTGTAGAGTGTGTTATATAAAACTTAAAATTATACTTAATACATAAAATGAAAGAGCAACTCAAACAGTTTGTTGGTACCTGTGCAAGCGCATGCGCACACAATGTTTCCTCCGTCATCTGTTAGAAAGCGCTAGTAGCAAAAATGGCGACTAGTGAACAGAAAGCATTTTGTGTTCTGCAGTTTGCAAAGTACAGAATCTGTAAAGACAGAATCTGTAGTTACTGTGCAACGTGCGTTCCAGATAAAGTTCAGATGTGATCCTCAAATTGAGGCACCTATTGCAACAATTACCCACAAACACTAATTAACGTTTGGGAAGAACTGAGCTATCAACTTGATGTGTGCCGTGTGACGAAAGGTGTTCACATTGAACACTTGTAAGCTTGTAGGTAAAACCGTTTGAGTTGATCTGTCATTTTACGTATTAATTATAATTTTAAGTTTTATGTAATAAATACTACCAAACGTTAAAACCCCGATATTTATTTAGAAACACCCTGTATATTTTCATAATAAATTGTTATTTTAAACTTATACAAACCCACTTCCATAAATTTCCTCAAAAGTTAAGCTTTTTCTCTTTTTTTACTGTTTGTTAAATTTGATTGGCTGTCTATTCTTTTCTGATTGGTTGATTAAGTTATCAACCCAATCCTTTAGGGGCATTTTTTCCTTCCCTTACCCTCAATGCTTGGCAAACCAATTCCAGTGTAACGGATCTTGTTAGCAAGATCAACAAAACATGCTTAACATCTACGCATCAAGATTTACCGACTGACTAACTTGGAATGAAGGTAGTCAAAGTCATTACGAACTTTGTAGGTACCTCTGCATTGGTACATTGGTACATATAAGGCAGATATTTTAGTAAGGAAAAAAATAGTGATTTGTCTCTATTTTTAGTTTATTGTGTAAAAAAATTAAACTGTTAAGATGGTTTAAATTTTTTTTTTTTAAATAGTTGAATATATTATTGATGTTTTTTTATATGAAATAGGGGCAATTAAATAATATATATTGAATGTAAAAAATCTGTTATATTTTTCAATGAAATAAATAGTTTTCACCTATTTGCTGTACCCCACGCAGTACGTTCTGTAACCCGGGAATTTCGGGATAGTTACCCTGGTATGGGTAATACGTTTATGTTCAAAAACGTAGATTTATGTAGATAGTAGTGCAATAATTCAAAAACGTTAATTCTATTAATGCCTTTAATTTAATACTGAAAGGGCATTAATTTTGAAGCATCTGCAACCTCCTTTTCCATGTTCTTTACGTCATCTTTAATTACACAATATATATTTCTAGTAATCTCAGAATAAACATGACCATAACCCAGATGATATCAACAGCGCACAATGTTTCTGATATGGAGAATGAATGAAATAAATAGAGGAAAGAAATGCATTAAATTAGTTCCCGTTTTGCACATAAGATTCATTCTAATATCATTTGAAGTACAAAGACGTAACAGAAAGTTTAAGTTGACTACGCGAACATAATATTAAAAAAAAAAAAAAAAAAAAAAAACACCGGGAATATTTTAACACGTTTGCTGCCAACCACAAGAATACACGTGTTTTTTCAATCTAAAATTACGAATGCGTACCGGAAATTTCGAAAGAAGAATTTTTATTTTATGTAATCTCAAAATTTTTATAATTAAATAAACTAAATATTGCTATTAGTATTTTGTGGTATGAATTCGAATTTTCTAAATAAAATATAATTCCAGTAATTTTATCCCGAAAGTGAACGCGTTAAACGATTACATTTTCACATTTAAACCTAGTTTAAAAGTGTTTATGACTTCGGCTTATTCATCCGTCCATATTTTAACTCTTGTAAATATACTCTGGTTGCTCTACAATTTTAATACGTTATTGAAATTTACTATAGCACGATTTCTATTGAAAATGAAGATTGTAGCATTTACAGGACAGTCAGAAGTATTCCGTTACATTACGGTCAATGGGGAAAAATCGCTTCAAGTGCATTTAATGATGTTACACCATTTCAAACGTAATCAAATCGGCTTATAATACCCATATATTAGTAAAATATCTAGAAATAAATACACGTTATAGTATGTATTATTATATTTATGTAATACATTTTAAGCATTATGCAGCGATTTTAACCATTCAATTCTATTATTCAGGGAACAAAAAAGTTCGAAATCACAGAGAAATATTACACCGCATTAGAAACCTTTTTAGATATTACATTGCTTCATATGATGCAGTGCCTGACAAAATATTTCCATTTGTCAGCGTCGGCCGCACCTGAATTTTTACACAGGACACAATACAAAGCAGGATAATCAATACTCCAACATTGAGAAATTTCTTCCTGTTATGAAACATATTATTGAAAAGCAAGAATTTGGAAACCGCACTTGATTTTCTTTCCCAGAGAAATCGAGACAAACAATAAAAACATATTTCTTTCATATCTTGTATTTGATTAATGCAGTCAGTATTTACGGTCATGTGAAAGGAAATACATTAATAGTTGAGTGTTTTCATTGTATGTATAATTCATGAAACACTGACCGGAAAACAAATTAACAAAATGCAAATAAATTAAATTAAATTAAATGAAAAAAAAATTAAACATGCTTGAATTAAAATTTGCAAAAAAGTCAACTTATATTATAAAGCTCAAATGTGATCGATGCTGACGCCATAATGATGCAGGCAACAATGTAGTCAAAATGGATGAATGTTGCAACATTGAAGCTATTTTTTCCAATTAATATTAAACAATCGCAACGTTATTTCTATGTGGAAAATGCAAGATTTGGATCGATGTTGTTATCTTTAGTAATTTTATTTTAAAAAATCAATGTCCAATTCATATATTGATCTCAAGAATACATATATATTCCAATTTTCATAGCTCTATGTCAACAGGAAATGGGTAAAAAATGAGTAACAAGATTTGACTACCACAAACAGAATTGTAAGTTAAAAGAAAGCAAGTAAAAAATGGGAATATTTGAGTAATAAAAAAACACACCCAAAAATAGTTTGTAAAACAATCACATCAGAAGTAGTCATTTTTATAAATAGATAATTTAAAACGTCTGTTCAATTTCACATGAAAAATATGTAGTAAATCCAAATTAAATTCAGGAGTAACACTGTCAACTGTTTTTATATTCAACGTATACCACTATTCCCAAAGAGTAATATTTGTTGTATTTTTTTACAGTATTTGTGAAAGCTATGTAGGTTCAAAACTACTGATAAAGAAAAAATCGTAAGTGACACCCCTATAACTAAACTATTTGTGCGACTTCGCGCTTTTGACGATGAGCAGATTCAAGGAATTTACTATCACTAATTCTTCTACAAATTTATTTTACAGATGAAAAAAAAAACTATATCTGTGCTTTATATATATTAAGCACTAAAAATACATTAAATAAGCAAATTTACATTTTTTTTTCAAATAGTTTTTTTAAGATGTAAAATTTTAAAGAAATGGTTTAAACAAAAAGGGCATAACTTAAAATGGATGTCTAAAAACTATACACATCTTATGCGTAAAAAAATATATATTCTGAATTTGCTATAAAACGGCTTCAGTGTTCCATTCATAATAATCTTAAAAATGTTTTTCGACATAAAGAAACATTCTTAAATCAGAAAGAAATACAAGTTTTTAACTTTAAGTATTTCTTTTTGTGTATTTAAAATTTCAACACATTATTTAAATACTTATGCTAAAAGTGATTATAGTAAATTTAAAGGCACAAAAAAAAAAAAAAAATAGAGACATTACGAAGGTCTACAACGATAATTAACCCTTAGGCTTTTGAGTTTTCTCCTTTCCGTTCTACCCCCAGAGTTGATGTTGTTATATTTGGAAGCGCGTGTTAAAGAAATGTTCGAAAACGTGAGTGCAAGATAGTTAAGTTATTTAAATAAAAATAAATAGCACCTAATGAATAAAACAACAATTTTAAGTCTATTTACATAATATACGGATCCTTATGGTCAGAAATTCCTTACAACATGGTATATCTAAAATTTTGCCCATTGTCTTGCACCTGAGTCATCGACACTCTCTGAATTTAGAGTAAAAAATCATGCATTGCTAAAACTATCATCACAATATCTACTACTTAATAAACAAATATCAGGAAATATCAAATATCATGGAAGAATATACGTAAGAAAAATCTTCTATGAACGGAATTTATTTCATCTTACTTTTAGATTTATGCATCATCTAGCACCAAATTCTCGTTGCACATATAGATTTCTGTTTAAGATCCTACGCTAGTCACGCGAAGAAACGCTCAAGCTAATGTTAAGTCTATGGGAAGGTTCTTGCGCGATTTCTCGCTCGCATTTTAATATTTTTAAATGACTTTTTTTGCATAGGTTAACTGAGGTCAATCTCTAACGTTGTTAGTTTTTACTTTTTTGATTTTGGTTAAAGTTTTTTTTATAAGCGGACATTTTCAATTTTGGAACAGGTTGGAACCGGTTCTGAAAATGAAAGTACCTTTATATAAAAAACACTGGAACCAAAATCGAAAAAGTAAAAACTAACAACGTTAGAGATCAACGTCAGCTATCCTATGCAAAAAAAAAAAAACGTTTAAAAATATTAAAATGCGACGAGGTACAAACGTACGAGGTTTTGATTAAAGGCTTCTGCTCCGAGTGCCAATAAAGGGGACAGTGGTTGCTCCGAGACCTTATGACAAACTTGTTCCCACTTTATCTCATTGGTAAGAAAAGGAAAACTATTCCTTTAAAAAATAAGAAAATGAGAAAAGAATTTTTTGCAGATATGAAAAGATTTTGTTGCTGAGAAATTGATATTGTGATTAAAAAAAACAAAACTATACTGATTTTCTAAAAAATTTTAAAATCTGCCGGTAACTTTTCCCCCTCAAAATGCTGGTTTTTGTATATAAAAATAAATAAATAATAATAGACAATGGGCAATACAAAAGAAATATTAGGAACATGTAAATTAAAGAAGCAGGGATTTTTAAAGTAAGCCTTTGGTAATAACAGTCTGTATTTTATTCTCTGATGATGGCAATGTGTATAGCTGAAAGTGCTTGGAGTAATTAGTATTATTGCAATTTAACACATTTTTACAATTTTATCATCTTTTAAGTAATAAAACGCATTATGTGTAATTTTAATTTTTGTTTCCTGTTTATTCGGGAATAATGGATTATTATCATTACAGACCTTGAGAATGTCACCTATATTTTGTGTGTACAAAACTAATCAGTTTGTTTTTTAAAAGGTTTTTAAGTCTCTATGTTTGTTACAAATACCTTCAGCATGTGTATTTTATTTTAAGGATAATAAGTGAAGTATTCCTATACAATTTTCAATAAGTTAAATATATATGGATGTGCGTTAATTATAAAAATAAAGCATATTTCCGATAAAAAAGGGGCAAAAAGAGCATAAGAAAGATATACAGACAAACATATATTTTTTAGACACTAATGATGTTGAGACAGGAAATTCTGCAAATAGAGATCTTTGGAACCCAATAAAAAGAATATTAATTGAAAAATCCATGCAAGAGTTATGCGTGGACATTCATAGGAAAAAAGATGCAGACGAATTAAATAACCTGAAATGCTGAAAGTCTGTTTTAGCTTCAGATTTTGCGACTTACGGAAAGTCCACATGGAATCTATTGTATCTTTCTAAAGACACTAAAGGCAGTGTGAGAAAGGACATCCTTTAAGAGCCTACACCAGTCACGGTAAGAAACACTCAAGCTAATGTTAAGAGCCTGCATCAGTCACGCGAAGAAACGCTCCAGCTAATGTTAATTCTATGGGAAGTTTATCGCGCGATTTCTCGCTCGCATTTTAATATTTTTAAATGATTCTTTTTTTGCATAGGATAGCTGAGGTCGATCTCTAACGTTGTTAGTTTTTACTTTTTCGATTTCGGTTCCAGTTTTTTTATATAAGGGTAATTTCACTTTCAGAACCGGTTCCAACCGGTTTCAAAATTGAAAATATCCGCTTATAAAAAAACCGTAACTAAAATCGAAAAAGTAAAAACTAACAACGTTAGAGATCGACCTCAGCTATCCTACGCAAAAAAAATCATTTAAAAATATTAAAATGCGAGCGAGAAATCACGCGATAACCTTCCCATAGACTTAACATTAGCTGGAGCGTTTCTTCGCGTGACTAGCATAGGCTCTTAAGAGCCTACGCTAGTCACGCGAAGAAACGCTCTAGCTAATGTTAAGTGTATGGGAAGGTTCTTGCGCTATTTCTCGCTCACATTTTAATCTTTTTGAATGTTTTTTTTTGTTTTTTTTTGTTTTTTTTTTGCATAGGATAGCTGAGGTCGATCTCTAACGTTGTTAGTTTTTACTTTTTTGATTTTGGTTACATTTTTTTTATAAGCGGACATTTTCAATTTTGGAACCGTTTCTGAAAGTGAATGTAGCCTTATATAAAATAACTGGAACCAAAATTGAAAAAGTAAACACTAACAACGTTAAAAATCGACGTCAGCTATCCTATGCAAAAAAAAAATCATTTTAAAATATTAAAATGCGAGCGAGAAATCGCACAAGAACCTTCCTTTAGACTTAACATTAGCTTGCGCGTTTTTTCACATGACTTATGTAGGCTCTTAAGTCTATGGGTAGGTTCTTTAAAGATTTTTCGCATGCATTTTAATACTTTTAATTGATTCTTTTACATAGGATAACCGAGGTCGATCTCTAACGTTGTTAGTTTTTACTTTTTTGATTTTGGTTATAGTTTTTTTATAAGCGCATATGTTCGATTTTGTAACCGGTTGGAGCCGGTTCTGAAAGTGAAAGCACCCTTATATAAATAAACTGAAACCAAAATCGAAAAAGAGATAGCCCAGCTATGGTATGCAAAAAAAATATTTAAAAATAGTAAAATGCGAGCGAGAAATCTGCAAAGCACCTTCCCATTGACTTAGCGTTCAAGTTTCTTCAGATGACTAGCGTAGGCTCTTAACATTCGCAAAGATTACATTCGAGGAAAACCTCGCGAGTCAAATCTGCGAATCTTGATACTATATTTCTTCACTGAAAAAGGAGCTACGTTCTATAAAATTTTAATTAGAGTGGCACAGCATTTCAAAGAACAAAAGGATATATGTATTAACAATACGTCATGCATAACATATATGTAGAAGGTGGATGTACACACATATTCATCAATATAAAATTTATTTATGGAAGATAATTCAAATTAATTGACTGGAGATATAATTACAGCTTAAAAGCATAAGTTTTTGTATAAAATAATTTCGACACTCTCTATTCGCAAAGAGATGATAATGTATTAGTAGGCCAGTATGTAGTACAATATTAACGATATTTAAATAAAACAAAATGCTTCAGGAATGCTTTTATTTTTTATCTAAGTGCAGTTTCAGTTTAACCTCTATGAAGATCAACACATTTGAAATTAATAGACTTAAGATGCCGTTACCTTACCATTTCTAATATACTAATTGCAATGAACATTCTGCTGCTGCTATTATTTTGCTTTTCTACGACACATTTTGTCAGTTGACAACTAAAAATTGATTTGCAAAAAGATGAAAAACCAAATACAGAGGAAATAATCTTTAAACAGTATAAATTCTGAAAATGAAAGACATAATAAAAGAAAATCGAGAAAAATCAAGTTAGATTCCCGCGAATTTTAGGTTTTTCGCATTTTTATATTCGCGAGTAATCAAAACTTGCGAATGTTAAAACAGCGAACGTTGAGGTATTACTGTACAAGAAAGCAGTGATTCAAAGTTTATTAACTGACTTCCAACGAAGGAGATTTTACAATTAATTCGCATATATTTTATGTATGTCCACGTATAAATCTTGAACGGATATTTTGATTTTTAATATTTTTTTAGCTTTGAAAAAAAGATTCATTTTCATGGTCGGTAAAATGTAAATTTCATCAGAATTAAAAAATGAGATGTTTATCGGATTGCCCCTTTCCTTGTCTATATTTTTCTAGGTTGTAAATTTTCGTAAGCATTAGAGAATCGCCACGGACATTTCAATACATTTTAATTATGCAGTAGTATTTTATGTTTTAAAATAGTCGTCGTGCCGTGTAGAGTTCTTTTTACAGCGTGACCTTAAAAATTCTTACTATAAGATTTCTACTGCACGTCGAAATTAGCGGTATTTGCAACAATAGGATTTAATGTCAGTGTCGATAAAATTAAAGGGTCCTACAAACAAGCATTCTATTGTGCCAAAGCCACTCTTACAAAAATACACGAATTAGCATGCAAAAGTTTGATATCTAGAAACTGTCCCTTGAAGTTGGTTTTATATATTATTTTAACAATTGCTTGTTTGATTACAAAAATATAATTCAGTTTTAAGTGGTTTTGTGATATGATTAACTATACAAAATATTTGTATTCTGAAAAATTTCTTCATTTACTATACATGTCCGGCTATTAACATGTTACTATTACATAAATAAAATTTTCTTACCATTCATCTCAATTTTCATATAATTCCTGTTATATATCTAAATATGTCTGAAATAATTTAGGTGCGGTATTGATTTTCCAAGTATGATTTAAATAAATTTATAGAATATACATTGGAGTTACATAATTTAGTTGATGCTGCCAATGGGCACAAATCATTTTAACATTATGGAATTTACAAATTTGTGAAATCTAAAATAATTAAATGAAAAGTTTACCTTGCAAACACAATTTATTTAAAAATCATTGCACCTATAATATTGTACAGCACGGCTTAAATTCATTTAAAAAAAGTCTTAGTAAAAGACCATGTGAAAGCTAGATAGTTCAATATAAATCAACAATCGTCGTCCATAGCTTGTACGACGTGTAACATATAATATCTCTGAGACGCTTGGCAAGTTAACAAAACGTAAACACCACGTTTACTAGAGTGCCTAAAATAAAATTCTTGATCAAAAAGCTGATTTTTGAATGTATCACGTAACCGTTAAACGAAGCAATGACCATTGCTAATCATACATCGGCCAACATATCGTGCGGCGTTTAAAAAGACTCCCTGCTATGAATTCTGATTTGCTGAATTAGAAATAAAGACAGTGAATATGACGAAATCATACTAAAATACTATACTCTAAAGGTTATGACGTCATTGGAATTTATTAACAAATCGTTGCTATTTATTTCCATGCTATTTCTAAGCATTTCCTGGAGGTAATTCTTTCACACAATGGAAAACCTGCCAGAAATCGATTAATTGTTTCAAACATTTCTACCGTGTATCATTTCACCTTTATAGACTTAATGAGAATACATCTTTTCTTTCAAATATGACATCATTTTCACCATGAGAACCATAACCATTCCTCCCTTCCCGAATAACAACCCCCTTTAAGCAGTTGTTTTAAAATTCGTGAGTTTAATTACATTTTCATTATAATTAATTGGTGTTTACGTAATTTTCAGAAATATTTTATTTCCTGCACACCAAGGATCTTTAAATAAATAGTAAGAGTTCTGTCTATTTAGGTGAATGAATAAGGGTCAGTGAATATGACTTCATCACAAACACAACTAAAACAAAATATTTTTAATTCTTGGATGAAAATGCGTCTTTTGTCCGAATGAAGTCCTTTATTTTCGTCGGAAACATTTCGCTTCACATATTACTTACTATAATAGATAATTTACTATTTTTTTATTTACACAGATTACTTAATATTATTACTCAATAAATACCGTAAATCTGGGTTAATTTGTCACGTTTCAGACGTAATTTCGTACATAACTTTTTTATTCTTCGATTTCGGGTCTAAAAATTATACAGGCGTATTCACTTAACGATTCTTTTCAACATCAAATCGGATTCAAATGTATACGTGAAGTATTGTAAGAAAAAAAATCGTGTGACAGAGTTACCCTGTATTTCGATGACTTTGTCACCTATCTACAATATCGCTTTAAATGCTCGCAATAGGCGATTTAGGACAAAGTTACCACAGAAATCGACGCAAAATAAAAAAGTACACCCCTTAAACCACCTAGGGGTATTTGAACGATTCTATTTTACGATTAATTGTGAAAAATATGATTTTCGAATTTTTTTTATGTAAACTCATAATTATTAAGACAAATTAACTTCCTTTTATTACCTAAACGAACATTCTGGAATAGAAAAGAACAAAACGGTGCAAGCAACATTAAGTGCAAAGAAACCCAGTCAGTTACGAATCCCAAGGTCTTGGAAACCAACTACTCTTCTTCACGAGTACGAATTATCGGACGACCCACAGACTTGGTGTGTCTTTCAAGGCACTTATTGATAAGAGTATTACGTGGTATTTGGAGTGTTGCGGCAGGTAGTTTTTTACTCATGCCATTATTGACAGAGCTACTGCGTTTGCTACGATTTCTTCAGTGTAATTGCGATAATGGCGGGCACCTTGTGTTTTTTCGTTGGTCTTCATTTTTCACTAACTGCCTAAGACCTGCAAAAAAAGCATGAATTAGTCACATGAATATACACATGAATAAATATATATAAAACAATAATATATCCATCGGCCCACAAGGTGCAAAGTTACCCCAGGATGTCAATGTATTGACACGGCAATCCGTGTTCTGCTCTTCCGCGATTAGTGCATATTTAAACGCAATCATTTTAATATTTTTGCATTTTATAAAAAACATTGCATTTTTTCTTTTAAATATGGCGCAAGTTTCAGTGGGAAAATCACGCTTCTGATTGGTGGAATGTAATAAGGCAAGTTAATATTTTGTTACTACGGTTGGTGCCAAACGGCAAGCTACAAATTCAGCCTTATTTTCGTGCCAAGTAAGAGAAATATATATATAGATTTGGAAAAATGTGCCTTTAAATGTAATTTTAGAAATATATAAAATATAGATTGCTATTCATAGACATAATGACCAACTCCTGATTTACAGTTGAAAAGATGAGCCAATTAAACTGTATTCTTTAGATAAAATATGTCTACTAACATATAAACGATGCAGTTGAATTAAAAAGAATTCTGTAATACAAACAGTCAACAATTTTATATTAATAAATTTTCATTCAGGTACTTTCATAAATGTAATTATAAATATAATTAAAAATTTCGAGCACCATTTTAAGCTTTTTAGGAATGTTAAATGAAATGAAGCAACATTTCCTAAATTGATCTTATAACAGAATTATAATTCCGAAAATATTTTGAACAAAACAAAATGGAATAAACTAGTTTTATAGTACAATAATTCGTCTCTTATTTAGGTTTACATTACCTATAGAAAAGGGCTCACCATAAAATCAATCCATTCTGCGAGAAAAATGAGAAAGATGTTTATAGGAGATTTATTGAGAGCTATAGAGAAAAATCATTCTTTTATGACCCCAGATGAAATTAATGGCTTTATCGGTGCCAAATAAAGAGGTATTTATATATTATATTTTATGTCAGGGCCGTACTTAATTTCCATTTTAATAAGTTAATATGCTTTAACATATCACAAAATATGACTCATAACATGCGGAATGATGACTTCTTTCTAACACATTAATAGTCTGAATAAGGAGTATAATGGCTGATTTTCTTTTCATCTGAAAACATTTAAAGTAAGAAAAACAGAATTCTACACAAAGATAAATTAACACCCGGTCTGGCACACAGATGGCGTTGCAATCACCGAACCGATGTTTTTTTTTTTAGTAAATACTAACCTTTAAAAGATAGCAGAAAAAATGTTATGGTGATTCGCCGTGGGGATAAAACGTTAGAGGGGTTTTAGTTGAACGACCTTGTTGATAAACCAAAAAATGGATAAACAAGAATTTCAAGAATTGTTATTTGATGGAAAACAAACACCGTTCAAACAAAAGCTTGGCTTGATAAGCATTATCCGGACACTGCACCAGGTAAATCAACCATTATTGACTGGTTTTCTGAATTTAAACGTGGTTGTACGGACACCAGTGATGCGCCACGCAAAAGTGATGAATACTCCTGAAAACATAAAAAAGTCCACAAAATCGTTTTGGGGAACCGCAAAGTGAAATTGCAGGAGATAGCTCAGACTCTGAAGATATCCAAGGAATGTGTAGGTTTTATTTTGAATCAACATTTGTCTATGAAAAAGCTGTTGTCAAAGTGGGGGCCGCGCATGTTGACTTTTGACCAAAAACAATAACGAGTCGATGATTCTGAGCACTGTTTGGAGCTTTTTCGTTATAAAATTATGTTATTTATTATTAAATTATTATTATTATTTATTTATTAAATTATTATTATTAAATTATTATTATTATTATTATTATTATTATTATTTTAATTATTATTATTTATTATTAAAGTTATAAAGTTATGTTAAAAAGTTGTGTTTTCTTTACTAGACCGGAAACTTCAGTCCATGCGTTAATAGAATCTGTTTACTTTTTTCCGAAAAAAAGTAATTATAAATTATAGATGAATTCTTAATATCGAAATTTAAGAATGGAAATTAACAAGTTGTAATTTTCCAACTGGGCGAAAAATGTCCGGGCCAAATATTCGAACCTGGGATCTCTTGGCTGAAGCCGCCACGCTCTACCAACTGAGCTATCCCGGTCGAATCTGGAGGGCATAATTCATCCAGTTAACCTTATTGATCATAGCATTTGGTCTGATATTTTAATCAGCTCAACAGAATAAATCGCAAGTAATGGAACTCCAGTAAACGCTGGATACATGACATTTTTCGTCCAGTTGGAAAATTACAACTTGTATAATTGCTTTACCAATTTGAAATAACTGTGTTAAAAATAATCTAATGGAAATTAAATTGAGGTCGCTTAATATTTAATTATGCATTTGTTATTAGCTAGTTGAGAAATCCACCTGATTCTAAAAACATCACACGATAACTTTGCCCATGATTAAAGCAAATTTAGATTAATTTGTTTCTTAATTTCGGTGACAATTTCTATTAGAAACAAGTCAAATCTAGTTTTTGAGTGATTATGTGGATTACAATGCTGAATTCATGTACCAAAATTGTTTGTATTTACCACACTATCTCTACTGAAATCTTTAGAAACATCTTTTATTGGATTGTTCGCAAAGTTTCTTCGGTTTGAGAAAACCAATTTGTACCGGGCAAGTTCTACCCGTCAATCTCTACTAATAAAAGAAAGTTTCGCTCTGTGAGTGTGTCTGTTGCCGATGGCTAGCAAAATCTAGCCCACCTAGAAGTCTGGATATTTAGGTGTGGATAGTCCAAGGTCTGGCCATGTGCACCTGAGCTTCAGAATTTTAATATTGTGATAACTAGCCTAGATATTAATTAGATTCTCATTAACCATCGCTTCTAAAATGTCATCTTTTAGAACAAAATGGAGAATGAAACGAACTGGCGCGTTGGATTTGCGAGCGAAAATGAACAAATTCGAAATTATTTTACTAATTAGCGAATTTTAAGAAAACTAATTGAGATATCAGTTTGAAAATTTCTGAGAATATGTAAAAAAATATTCTGTATTTGACTATGTGATTTTTGAAAAATTCGGTTGGTAATTTTTTTTAATTTGTGCAAAAAAACTGCCAAAAATCTGCCGGCGCCAGTGAAAACGATCCGAGAAAGTTTCAGACAGGGATCTGCTTTCATTAAAAACTGAACTACAAAGAGATCTGTTTCTCGGGCCAATCCCTCCATTTAGTTTGCAAAAATGAAAGGAAATAATTGCCAATTTTTACTAATGAACAAAAATTTAGGTAACTAATTAAGATATAGATTTGAAATTGAGGTCGGGAAGGGGTGTCATCTGCCGGCTATTTTAGCGTAGCGTCTTCGTTATGTTCTAATTATCAGAAAAATGTAATTATTTTTTTAATGATCGCGTTAATGTAGGTGACGGTGGTTCTCTTGAACAAATTATTCATTATATTTGCGGGTATGGGGAGGGAGGGGGTTAACGCCTTGCACTGAGATTGTTATTATCTCGGGCCCGTGCAACGCCGGGCGGGTAGCTAGTTATTAGATATTAGATATCGAAATTAAGGTCTAGTAATTAAATGATAGAATTTTCTTTTACGAACCAATCTTCCTAAACGGAAAGAACTTTCCCAACAGCCCAATACATTTGCAATATCTAAAAACAATCGTCCACTCCAGATACGGCTCTTTCGTTCATTTAGACACTCCGTTGCTAGACTCACAGGTAAGTCCTTTCGGTCTAAAATAGGAAATCCTTTGCACAAAAGAATTTAGATGGAAAAACTTATAGCCAAATAGTACTTTAAAGTTAAACAGAACATCCTTTTAAATAGTAACTCAAAACATAGATTTTCTTTAGTAAAAGATTATCTGTTAAAGATCTGTTCATCAAAATTGAAGAATTTGTTTAAATATAATATAAATTTGCTTTAAAATTTAACATTTTAATAGCTTTAATCCCTGAAGTAATCAGCCGGCCGAAAATTTGGTATTTGTTTTATCTGTGTGCCAAATATTTAGTAATCGGTATTCCGCAAAAACTTAAATAACTACGAAAAAATAAGTTAAAATACGAAATAAAAGTTGCAGTGTTACTACAACTGGCATTTAATCATCCAAGCTCGGAGAAGACTTAGATTACTTCTAGTTATTATAACAGATAAAAATGCATGATTTCATTTTCATATTTTGTAGGTATAATAATCAGAGAACTATGAAAAAAGATGTGTCTTATTTTTTAATTATTATGATGCAGATTTTTAAAATCTGGAGCAATTTTCTCTGAAATAATAATCTAGTAGATTAGAAATGGTAATATAATTGTCTTATTAAAATTCCTTATTTTATTTAAATTAAATAAATAATTAAAAATAATTATTTTATTACATTATTTATTATATTATTATATATTATACGAAAATATTTTAAGTATTTAAGATAGAAATTAAAACATATCTCGATGACGGTCTGAATACTACCACAAATATTAAAACATTGAACTTGTACAGAAGAAGATAAATTAGAATAAAAAGAAATGTATTTGTAAACAGTGTTATATAGGATTGATAGATTTTAATTAAGACATTTTTACCGTTTCTGTATTATAAAAAGTATTTTGCATCATTTTTTATTTTTAAAATCTATTTAATATTTATATTAATGCTGATTCTTTACTCAAAAATCAAATCTGTGTTTCCTTAGTGTTCTATTAAATGATTCTAGAAAGTATTTCTTGCACGAATGAACAAATATTTTCGCATAGAAATGCAATATAAAATTGTATTCTTCTTCATTAGTCAAAATAATGCAATTCGTATTATCATTTTTTTCTTATTATTTCTTTTTTTACATTTTTTTAAACATTATTATTATTATTATTATTTGCATTGGTACGGGTATTTTTTGCATTGACATTCTAATTACGTATATTCTGCCATCCGAAAAATTTCGAAAATTTTTGAAGTGACATTTCGAGCAACCCAAAAAATAATTAAGACTTAACTTTTTCTTTCAATGTGTGATTTATATATACCCTCCCCACCTTTCCACAACGTTGAGATACATTTAAAGTTGTTTTAAGATGCTCTGAAAAGATTAGAACTGGTCTCAAGGAAAAAGGTTTTTGAAGTTTCTTTTAAGAGCACCTTCATGAACAAATTATTTTTGACCTATACAATTTGTAGAAACCGAAATAAATGAATATGAGATTAAAAAATGTCTTGTGAGCATGTTTGGCGTGCTAATACATTCTAGCCTACATCTAGTCTACCTATTAATCGAGGTTTTCTGTTATTATTGGTGTGAAAATGTTTCGCATTCTGTAAATAAACCTAGTCACAAACTTTAATTATTAAACAAAATTTACAATGTTTAAAAAATTGTTAATATTATTATTTTACAAATATAGCTAATTTTAAATGAACGTTTTTTAAATTGCTCTATACAGGCAATTTAGATACAACATTTTATTTCGTGTATTGGAAAATTAGGTACTTTTTTTAAAAAGTTTGATTTTCATTATACAAAAAAGAAGAAATATGTTACAATTTTGTATAGTTTAATTTTATGCAGGAACTATGCGTCGGAAAAATCTCAAATACTTTTGATTTATTCGTATGAAGCATTCAAAAACGCAAAAGCATATGATATAGCGTAATAAAATACTACGATAGAATTATCCTTTAAATTATTTTTCGAGAAATATTCTGCATGTGGCATGAGGCAAAGTGAAACGTGATAACAGAAAATTTACATAATTTATAAATCACTCTACAAAATAAACTACCCTAACAACTGTAAACAATGATTTACAAGACAGCAATATTTCATGAAAAACACTTTCTTTTTTAATTCTATTATAGAGAAAAATGTACCCCGCTATACTTATATTTTGAAAAATCAAAGAAATATTATTATATCTTTATTCTTCATCCTATAATCAATTTATTGTTTTCCTGGATGTCTATCAAAAGTTTTACTAAAGCTTTTCATGTAAGCTTTTCAGAATATCTTTTTTAAAGCTAAGAGTAGTAAAATGGAATAAATTGGTGTTTGTTCGCCTTATTGATTGAAAAAATCATTTCGAATTATGGATATAAAATTAATCAGAAACTTCACATTGGTACACATTTCTCGTGACATTAAGACAATGATTCTATTTTTCAATTAATTGTTTATAGATTTCCTTTGCTTACAGCTTCATACGTTAAGCATTATTTCAAATAATCTTTATTTTATTATTTTGCAAAATTGTAAAAAAAAAAAACTCAGGCTCAGATTTTTCGTTTTTTAATTATTAGCCAAGATATTAATTATAAATCACAACGAACACTCATTAAAGTGACATTCCTTTTTCTCAAACTAGCGGGCTACTGCGTTCCGAAGGTCGAAAACTGTTTTTTCCCCCGCATATTTTAAAGAACACATCGGCTTCAAAATTGAAAATAGGAGAAAACAAAAAATACACACTAATAGGTAGTATTTTATGCTTTTTAACGATATACTATATTTTTAAAAATATGATTGGTAACCCTTTGAAAGGAATTCTCTTCTAAACGTCTTTTTCCGTCTTTCCATTCCCTCATCATTCGAATCTCGCATCGGTTTAACTATTCAAAATACGAGAAAATAAAAATTACCAATATAATTTGGGTATCGTCTTAAATATGACTGTGCAAATTGTTTTAAAATATAGGAATATTACAATTTAAGTAAATATATATATAGATTTTGAATGACGTTTCCGGGATTTTTTTCTGGATTGTTAAAAAATCTGCATGCACGCCGGAAATGAAAATACGAAAAAAGAGAAAAATACCGTACCACATATACGTTCGTGTTTCTATCGAACGATTGTGTTTGTTAAGAAATACATTAATATTAACCATTTAAAAAAAAAATCTTTTTCGAAAGTCATTATCACGACATAGGTATTTTCTGCATATTTCAACTTTCTGAATCCGATTCAAAAATCGAAATACGTAAAAACAGAACATACACAATTAGCAGCCGTACCTATTATTACCTCATATTGAAGCATAAGTTAGCACATCATATGCAGTCAATGTCTGGAAAAAACAAGTTACTTTTTCATAATGTGCGTCGGATGTTTCTATGCGGCCTCAAACATACAATCATCAATCTATAGTTGTAAAATTTTGAGATATACATGGAGATTATCTCGAATTTATCAAATTTTCACATTCTTATAATATAAAAAGTGTTTTAAATCAAAAACTTTTAGAACTACAGACTCTGAATTCAAGAAACGTTTTAACAGTAAGCATGCTATTCAGCTGTAGATGCATAAACAAGTTTCATGTTTCGAAGTCTTCTAATTAATCCATATAATCATTTTCAAGTTGGATTCTTTTTTTACGTTATTTTCAAGTGAATGGCAGGCAAAACATATTTTAATACTTGGAGAAATAATAATGCAATCAATATACATATAATATTAAGGAGAGTAAGTACAATTTTACAACATTATTTCACCGGGAAGTTTCTTTTTATTTAATTAATTACAAATTTTAGTGTTACATAAGGTGATTATAAATTTTACGATTTAAATTTTAAATTAGAAAATCCTAATTGGAAATAGCTGCACGATACTCCTTGAGAATTTCAAAAAGTGTACGCGCATTGGTAAAAGGATCTACGATTTCCATATATTTCTATATTTACATATGTGTGAAATGAAGTTGTAAGGAGTATGCGCTTAAATATTATACACTTATTATAATATATTTGAAATTTGTTTTACCGATTTTCTAAATATTTTTTGTAAGTGGTCTTAAATGTATTAATTTCTTGTTAAATAAGAAATTACAATAGTACTTTTTTAAACAAGAAAATTTTCGGTTATTATTATTTATTTAATTATATTACGTTATCATCAACAACAAAAAACTAGTCGGATGTGCCAAAACTTTCTTCTACCTCTGTCATGTTAATACTTCAAAATTTGCTATCACATCGCCAATAAAATCAACATTTTTCGTCAGTCTGTTGTACGTCAGCTGCTTGCGAATCGTCGGGTTACAGGAATGCGAACAACCGATGTATACTAAACTACGAAAAGTCCTTCTGGCCTGAACCGACAGGAACAGATAGCCTCCCTATTCCTTGGTTTTACGATTTTAGCTAATTTTACTGGAAAACACGAAATGTAAAATGCGTGGAACCTAAATAAAGAAGATTCATCCCAGTTCTCGTCAACATTGAATTTGAATAAGAATATCGCCAAATTAGTCCTCTACAGCCAAGTTGGCTTCATTTATGGCACTTTATTTTGGTTACCAAATTTAGCAATGTTCCGCCAACTGTCGCCAAGTTTGGCGAGAATTTGACGTTGGCGAATCCTTCTATATTAAAAAAAAGTAATCTGGAACTGAGCCAAAAACGATTTAGAAATGGACCAATCAAATTCTGCGTAGATATTCCGGGTTATTCTCATCTCTTTTTTACTAGGGACTTCTTTGATGAGCTATTACATTTTTTCTAGCCACCCTACGAATTCGAAAATCATACCACCAGACGCGAAATATGGAGCTTTCAGAAATTAAAAAAATTATCACGGTCGGACAATAAAACTCAAAAAATTCTTCAAAAACGAGTAAAAAATCTTTTATTGAAAAAGTCATTTTTTTATATTGTTGCCAATTTCTAAATAAGCGCAAAGAATTATGTTTTATCTCAAATAAAAAATGTATTTGCGCGAGACTATTAAAAATAATAATGAAAGTTTAAAGTAATAATTAAATGATCACGTGTTGAAAGCAGGAAATAAAGAAAATTACGTCATAAAAATTGTGTTTACACATGAATATTAAATATAACAAGTGGGTAAGTGTGATCGAAGATCGCTTAAAGGGTTTCATTTAATATTTCTTTCAAAACAATTTATCCTTTCTTTAATAAATTCAAATAAATTTCATTTAACAATAAAAAAAAGTCATGTTTTTTATAAAGTAAAAATTTACCGGTTTAATTTTTCGTTTTTTCGAATATCTAAACCAGTCTGATAGCGGGCGAATCCCGCTATTATATTCTGTCATAATAATATCCGTCATGCGGACTAAATGCGATATTTAAAAAAAATAATTTCAAAATCAAACCAATTGTACACCTTCAAAATGTTAAAATATGCGAATACTACCATAATCGGATTTTTTATCATGATTCAATATGTTTCTCAAACTCATATATCAACTATTCTCTATTACTCATATTGATACTCGCTTTGTATTATTCTCAAACATCTGAAAGATTCGTTAAACTTCCAATATGACGTCAGATTTTCTTTTTAATTCTCTAATGACGTGATATTAATCTGCTTTGTGTACATACACATACTCATACTCCTTGTATTATTGAGAAATCTTAGACATTTTCCATTTTATTACCACTATGACGTCAATCAATTTTAGTTCATATTTATCTTTTTTTCAATTGGTGAAACTTTTTATTTCATTTTCATTTTTCACGTGGAAATCGTCTGGTAGAAAATTAAATATTGTGGAAAGAATTTCATCGTGGATTTTTTATTTTTGGCATCGTCTATAACGAAAAATGTTTAAATTTAATTGGAAAAGGCTGTTAGAATTTTGATTTTTTATCTCTATTTATTAAAATAATACGAATTTTTCAAATTTTTATATTTGAGCTCTTTACAGCTGGTATTCATCTATATACATAAAGTTTCAACTCTATAAGTTATATAGTTTTTGAGAATGGCTCTGCTACAGACAGACAACGCAGCGGGAGTAATAGGGTTTCGTGAGATGAACGAAACCCTAAAAAAGTTGAATTAAATGAAAAAGCATTATAACCAGTTAAATGAAAAAGCATTATAACCTGATTGCAGAAGATAGTCGCCGTTTGTGATACCATCATCATCATCTTTTTAAAACAGGATACATTACCAGGTTTTAAGAGGCTGAAATCAGGTGAAATCAGAAGAGGTGAAATCAGAACGTGGATTGGTGAGCGTAGCGAGCAGAGGGCAGAGCCCCCTAGTATAAATATATAGTGATAAGCATATAATAGGATTAATGGTTACAACAATGAAAGAAAATTTGCCGAAACCATGTTAACTAAAACTCATAAACTAAACCCGTTTATGGATGAATTCTGCTGTCTTGTTTGAAAATGTCAGCCACCCTAAAATTTCAAATCGCTATATCTCAGCCATTTTTTAAGATAGAGGCAAAACAAAACTTGCTTCAGATTTTCCGGATCAAGGCCGAACATTTAACGAAAAAAAGTTTTAGGATTTCTAATTTTTTTGAATTTGCAGATCTTTTTGAATTTGAAATCTTTAAATGGCTATCACAGCGCCCCCTTTCGTCAAAATATCCCCAAATTCTAATAGAACCTGCTTGCCATTGCCAAAAACATAGAAAAAAATGTGCTTCAATTTGAAGTATAACTTCATACACTTTTCGATGATACAATAGTGAAAATGGAACAAAAATATCGATCACAGCGCCCCCTTTCGTCGAAATATCCCCAAATTCTAATAGAACCTGCTTGCCATAGCCAAAAACATAGAAAAAAATGCGGTTCAATTTGAAGCATAACTTCAGACACTTTTAGATGGTACAATAGTGAAAATGGAACAAAAATATCGATCACAGCGCCCCCTTTCGTCGAAATATCCCCAAATTCTAATAGAACCTTCTTGCCATAGCCAAAAACATAGAAAAAAATGTGGTTCAATTTGAAGCATAACTTCATACACTTTTCGATGATACAATAGTGAAAATGGAACAAAAATATCGATCACAGCGCCCCCTTTCGTCGAAATATCCCCAAATTCTGATAGAACCTGCTTGCTATAGCCAAAAACATAGAAAAAATGCGGTTCAATTTGAAGCATAACTTCATACACTTTTCGATGATACAATAGTGAAAATGGAACAAAAATATCGATCACAGCGCCCCCTTTCGTCGAAATATCCCCAAATTCTGATAGAACCTGCTTGCTATAGCCAAAAACATAGAAAAAATGCGGTTCAATTTGAAGCATAACTTCATACACTTTTCGATGATACAATAGTGAAAATGGAACAAAAATATCGATCACAGCGCCCCCTTTCGTCGAAATATCCCCAAATTCTGATAGAACCTGCTTGCTATAGCCAAAAACATAGAAAAAATGCGGTTCAATTTGAAGCATAACTTCATACACTTTTCGATGATACAATAGTGAAAATGGAACAAAAATATCGATCACAGCGCCCCCTTTCGTCGAAATATCCCCAAATTCTGATAGAACCTGCTTGCCATAGCCAAAAACTTAGAAAAATATTCTGTTCAATTTGAAACATAACTTCATACACTTTTCGATGATATAATGAAGACGGACATTTTGTAAAAACATGTTTTTCGGAATCTCTGACCCCTAAAACGTGTAAATCGGTCGAAAACCGGAAGTCGAAAGAAATTTCGATTACAATACTTTCTTCTATTATAGATAGAAGAAAGTAAAAATGCACAAAAAAGCAAATATTTATGAAAAGTAACTAAATCTAGTAAAATAATATTCAGCAACATAAAAATATAATAAAGTATTATTTATTTAATGAAATTTAAAAATATATCCTTGGTATATATATATATATATATTTACTTTTTCAAGTAAATTCAAGCGTTTGAATACAAATCATACAATCGAGCTTTTTTTATAAGCATGCTTTTAAGTTCAATCATTCAATAGCTATCTTTAAAAGTTTCATACTGGGCCATTATTTATTTCGTACGTACTTTTGATCCAAACGTCACACAGTGGAGTATTTCATGCAAAATCCAGGCCAATTTCAAAACGCATATTTTATAATAGCTGACTAACTGGTGCGTCGATCTATGTCTATTGCAAGAGTATGATTAATATCCGCGGCTTCTAGCCTCAGTTGAAGTGAAAGTTTCTTTGTGAGAAGACTTAGTTTTTAAATACCTTGACATGTGCATTTAAATAGTTTTACTTTTCATATAATAAAAAATAATTAAAATTGAAGATGGGTTATTTGTAAGTATTTTTACATCTAAGTTATTCAAATATATATACTGAAATATATTATCTAATATATTCAAAGCTTTTAAAAGCTGTGTCGTGGTTTGTCAGACCATTTTGAATTATTATCGTACCAGCAAGCTACGCCCGCTACGCTGGTCAATTTCTCTTAACGAACCTTTAATCAAACAAAATATTGACATTTCATAATTCACTTTTATATTTTAACAGAATAATAAGGCTACTATAATTTGTGACTCGTGCTATAGCCAATATACACGTCAGGACACGTCACCTTTATCATTATATTTTTACGCGTGAAGGTTTCGCTATGGTACTGCATTGTGAAATTTGGTAAATTTTTAAATTCAACATTTAAAAAAAGGCATAATCATTAGATTTGAAATTCATATCAAGAAATATACAATTTTTTACCTTTCAAACGCAATTTGTCTAACAATTTTATGACAAATACTTTTCGAGCTACTATTTTTTTCAGTAACTTCAAATGTTTCATTTTCCGAGATTAATCTATGGCAAAGATTCGCGAAAAACCCTGTTGTCAGCAAAACATAGCTTTATATTAAAGAGGATGTTGGAGCAGGGATTGCCACCATCACTTTTGAAATCGGCTCTGTAGTTCAAGAGATTCCATAGAAATTGTAATTTAGAATGATTTTAGAACGCTTTTTGCTCCTTTCACCCTTTTAAATTTCGATTTTTTTTTAATTTATTCTTAGAGAGCATTTACATCTTATAAGTAACTACCATGCCAAATTTCAAGTTTCTAGCTCCATCAGTATAAAAAAAGTCGCAATTTTCGAACATTTTTCACTCCTGCACCCCATTGGGGTTAGTGGCACCGACATAAAATATAGCCTATGTTGCAGTAGGGATTGTCACCATCCATTTGCCACCATTACTTTTGAAATCGGTTATGTGGTTCCAGAGATTCCATAGAAATTGTAATTTAGAATGTTTTTAGAACACTTTTCACTCATTTCACCCTTTTAAATTTCGATTTTTTTTTTATTTTGTTCTTAGGGAGCATTTACATCTTATAAGTAACTACAATGCCAAATTTCAAATTTCTAGCTCCTTCAGTATAAAAAAAAATGTAATTTTAGAACGTTTATCGCTCCTGCATCACCCTGGGATTTGTGGCACCGACGTAAAATATACCCTGTTGGAGCAGGGATTGTTATAAAAAAAATTGCCACCATAACTTTTGAGAAGGGTTCGGTAGTTCCAGAGATTCCATAGAAATTGTAATTTAGAATGTTTTTAGAGCGCTTTTCGCTCCTCTCACAGTTTTAAATTTCGAATTTTTTAGAATTTGTTCTTAGAGAGCATTTACATCTTATAAGTAACTACCATGCCAAATTTCATGTTTGTAACACCTTTAGTATAAAAAAATCTAAATTTTAGAACGTTTTTCGCTCCTGCACCCCCCTGGGGGTAGTGACACTGACATAAAATATAGCCTATGTTGAAGCAAGGACTGTCACCATCAATTGTCCACCATCACTTTTGAAAACGGTTCTGTGTAGTTCCAGATATTCCCTAGAAATTATAATTTAGAATGCTTTTAGAACGCTTTTCGCTCATCTCGCCCTTTTAAATTTCGAATTTTATTAGAATTTGTTCTTAGAGAGAATTTACATCTCATAAGTAACTACCATGTGAATTTTCATGTTTCTAGCACTTTCATTATATAAAAAACAAAATTTTAAAACGTTTTTCGCTGCTGCAGCCCCCGGGGGTAGTAGCACCGACATAAAATACAGCCTATGTTGGAGCAGGGATTGTCACCATCAATTTGCCACCATCACTTTTAAAATCGCTTCAGTAGTTCCACAGATTACCCCCTACAAACAAACAAACAAAAAAACAATCTTTACTACTTTATAATATTAGTATAGATTTATTATAGTTTCGAAGGCACAGTTTTTGAAACAAAAAATTCGCAAATGGTTCCCGTTTCTAGATATCAATGTTTTTGGGACGCCTGCAAATCTATTAAAACACTCAAAAATAAGCATATCTATACTATAGAGACTCAAATTTGCTAAATACTAAATGCAAGTAATATATATATTATATACATTTGTTTATATAAGTAATTAAACATTTATGTGTCGTAATATTAACCACATTTAATTAAACATTAATTGTAAATAA
The DNA here is from genome assembly GCA_963931845.1 of Maratus michaelseni. NCBI lineage: Eukaryota > Metazoa > Arthropoda > Arachnida > Araneae > Salticidae > Maratus > Maratus michaelseni. Next base: position 175,794,553 of record OZ007594.1, read on the forward strand.
AACAAACCTATCAACAATTACTTTCTTCTTATAAAAATTAAACAATTAAGTAAACGTTGTATTATATATTTATTTTTTTAAATAAATGCATACATTTATGTATGTATAACATTAATTAAGTGCATTTATTAATAGTAAGTCAGCAGCAATGATTTTAACTTTAAAACACATGAAATGTAATTTTGGACAGGATTTTACCTCAAATACTCCACTGCTTGCCAGTTAAAACAAACCTATTAGCTGATGAAATTGTAAGATTTCAAATATATCGTATGATCTTTAGAATAAAATCCCGTAATTACTTTCTTCTTATAAAAAGTAAATAAGTAAGTAAACGTTGTATTATATACTTATTTTTTAAATAAATGCATACATTTATGTATGTATAACATTAATTAAGTGCATTTATTAATAGTAAGTCAGCGGCAATGGTTTTCACTTTAAAACACATAAAAAGTAATTTTGGACAGGATTTTGCCTCAAATACTCCACTGCTTGCCAGTTAAAACAAACCTATTAGCTGATGAAATTGTAATATTTCAACTCTATCTTATGATATTCAGAATAAAATCCCGTTAAATTATATCTGAATAACTGGGGAAATGGGTATATCAAAATACATATTACCATTTTAAAAGAAGTTCGAATCATTTCCACATTTACATATTTATGGAATGAAACTGTCAAAAGAGTGCTGTTGAATATTAAACATCTCAGGGACACTAAGCAATGAGTAATTTGGACACAAGAAATTGGTTTTGTAGATGTGATGAATAATTTACGTAATTGCATTCAGGAAGTTGCAATATAGTTTTGTATAAAAAATTGGAAAGTTTCTTCCTCATTAATATATGACTAGCATGTGGATGATTTTTAACTTATTTTCGTTTTGGTATACCAGATGATTTAGCGTGTAGTTAAAATAAAATTGATATTCATATAAAACGAATATAATTTTAAAACATTATAATTTTATTTTAACATTACACTGATTATTATATTTTATTTATTATACTAAGCACATTTTTGTAGTAAAATATAATTATCATTGTAACTATAGCTATATATTCTAACACCTTAATTATACTTTCAAAGCCACACATAAAAATAGACTTTAAGAAAAAACAATTTTTTTAATTAAAATCACATTTTTATATTTAGAACTCGCCAAATTTTATATAGTTATCAGATAATGTGTGGTAAGCTATGGATAGAAAATAGTTAAAATAAGCAGAAGTTTATAAAATGTCATAAATAAACTTATAAATCCTATAAAAAGTTTATTTTCATAGAAAAATGTTTTAAGCGATGAATAGTTATTTCATTACTAAAATATTAAATTAAATTAAAATCACAATACTGTGATTTTATAAAATGAAATAAACATGTTTTACTGTGCTATCTACATCGTCACTATCCTACATCATAATAATTCAACATAAGGTTTTATCATACATCGTAGTATTTTTAAACAGTTCTATAAATTCCCAGAATATAATCGTTTAAAATATATTTGTATAACTGGGGAAATAATTATCGAAATATAAGTTTAAAGGCTGGTACGATTCACTTCTACATATGCATGAAGTTTGTAACATGCCTTTCAGAGCAGTTAACTTCAAATGAAGACATGATAAAAATGTAAAGCAAAAAACAGCAGTTTATTTAATCTTTTTAAAATGTGGAAGAGCAGTGGGATAACAAGTCTGCTTTTAAACATAATAAGATCCCTTCTGGATTCGTTAAATTTCTTACAATAAATTCAAATTATCTCAAAAAATATATATCTTTCCTGAAAGGACAGTCCTTCTTTAATGTTAAATATATAAAGACAGTCCGTGAGCAAATAATATTTTAGTCTAAATAAATGAAAACACTATTTATTTTCCAACACCCACAGCCTTGCAGTAAATCGATTGTCCAAGTGCAAAGCACAGCCTTCACTTCGTACTTCGATCCAGGGGAATCCTCCACAACACATCTACACCCATACTTAATTACAACTAGAATACCTTTCGGCGAGATTCACTTTAAATCTTAAGTCTACCGCTATCACCTAACTTTATTTAGCCATATTATAGCCTTTCACCATATTTTTTGCCTTCGACAAACAAGTAATTGAAAATGCGCACCATTCGCTGGCTTCCGTAACTGCGAACATGCTTTGCATTGTCTCACGTTATGTGGGCTATTTCTTCAATGATTTTCCGTGTAATCAGGATAATTTCAACAAGTTGGAAATTGTACGTCAAACGTTACAAACGAGGTGCGTTCGTACACACGTTTTAGAATTAAATTCATGATATCCCGTGCGTAGAACGGGTTAAACAGCTAGTTAAGTATATATTTTATGACACTGTTCATACAAATATCTTAACTAGTTACATAAATATTCAGATATATATGTATCAGCTAGTTATATAAATATTCAGATCTTGATGATTTTTAATTCTGTGAAATGAATTATATCGTCTGCAGATTAATTTCTGTCATAAAATAAGTATCTCGGTCGCTTGACGATTAAACTTCGGAAGCTCCTATAACAAAAAAGCACCGATTTAAAAAAAAAAAATTCAATTTTCTTAATAAATATTTTTATTAATATCTCCTAAAGTTTTGATTTGATTTTAATAAAATTTGAAATGTCTCGACAAAATTCTGCAAAGATAATATATTTTAAATTGCAAACCATTTGGTTGGGTAGTTTTTGCGTTGTTATATGCGGACAGACAGACAGACAGACGGACGGACAGACGGACGGACCAAACGACGACTATAGGTGCTACGTATTTATATAATTACGAACGCACCTAAAAACTGAAGTTTAAATGTACACAACAAAAAATATTTAATTGTATGTTATATTATTAGTCGAGTCTAATAATGTATTTACTCCGCTTACAAACAATAAAAATAAACACTAAAATCTGAAAATTTCAAAAAATATTGCTTGCTTGCTTGAAAATTAAATTTTTTTTAACAGAAAATATAAACAAATGGGTGAAGTTAGATATTCCAGTACAGGAAACGTTTAAAATGCTCACGATTAACTTACAAACGCCAGTAAATTAGTGATGTGGTGAAAATAATGTCTAGGTATAGTACAGTAACTCTTCGCCGATACCTTTAAATGCATCCCCTAATGCTAACAGAACGCGTTAGTGTGCCGATCGTGAAAAATGTACGAGATACGGATAAAATATAAGGTTTACAAAATAGTCAAATACAAAGTTATTGCCAATCATTAATTCAGTACAAAATACAGTAATCCCTTAACATTCGCGAGGGTTACGTTCCTGGAAAACCTCGCGAATGTCAAATCCGCGAATGTTGAGTCTATCTCTCTGCAATAAAAAAGCAGTTACATTCTATAAAATTTTAATTACAAATAAATTTGGACAGCATTTCAAAGAACAAAACGATAATATGTATTAACAATACATTCTGCATAGCATATATGTAGAAGGTGAATGTTCACACATGTTCATAAAAATGAAATTTATTGATCGAAGATAATTCAAATTAACTCACTGGAGAAATACTTACAGCCAAAAAAGCCTAGGTTTTTATATAAAGTAATTTCGACTCTCTCTATTCGCAAATCGCAAAGAGATGATAATGTATTAGTGAGTCAGTATGCGATACAATATTAAAATACGATATTTAAATACAGCTAAATGATTCAGAAAATCTTTTATTTCCTATCTAAGTGCAGCTTTAGCTCCATCTCTACGAGAACCTGCACATTTTAAATTAATAAATTGAAGATGCCGTTGACCCCCTTTACAAATTTTTATTATATCAGCTTTGCAATGAGTATTCTGCTGTTGTTATTATTTTGCTTTCCTACAACACTCGCTCCTTTTTCAGTTGACAATTGAAAATTGATTTGTAAATATATACTCAGAAAACAGGGGAAATAATCTTTAACAACTATAAATTCTGAAAAAGAAAGCGATAATAATAATTTTTAAAAAATCGCGAATAATCAAGTCAGATTCTCGCCAATGTTAAGTTTTTCCGCATTTTCATATTCGCGAATAATCGAAAATCGCGAAAGTTAAAAACGCGAATGTTGAGGGATTACTGTACACCTTGGGCATTTAAATACTAAGAATAGAATGGTTAAAATGCACATAATTCGTTCGCGACTTTCAGCACTGTAACGTAGCAGCATTTTAAATGAAACAATACGTTTTATAATATTTAAGGTTATGAAATGCATTTTCTTTCATTTATCCTTATATATATATATATTTCTGTATAGCATCTATTTAATATATTGTTCATACAATAAATTGCTTCTATGATATATCCCTTTTTTATAGCTTGGAAACATAATTGATGGATTATTCTTACATTATAGGGCTATTTTCTCATATATCTTTCCTGGGTTTTGTTTTCAGTTTCTGAAAATGTGATTTTTCTCAACGCTCATTAATAATAAGTATTATTTTTTATATTATTTCGCTTTTTCTAATTAATCACAAATATGAACAATGAATTGTGAATTATTATAACATTGCAAAAAAAGACAAATGTTTCTAAATCTAAGAAAATATAATATAACTAGGAACGCAAATATACAATAACCTCTTCGGATTCACCAATGATTCAGAAAAGAGTTTTCTAGATTCAGAAACCTCATAAACCAAGATATTTTCGCGATTTAAAGAATGATTTATAAAAAAAAAAAAAAAAAAAAAAAAAAAAGAATTCTTTGCTGCTACTGATTTTCAGAAATGTTTATCAGTAGTTTTTAATATACTAGATAAAGTAACCGGTGTTGTCCGGGATTTTAAGAATGTTTATGTAGAAAAATCAGTTTCAAAATTAAACATGTTGTATAGAGACCTCCAAAATGTTAAAATATGGTAATATTTCCATAATCGTGTTTTTATCCTGATTCAGTACGTTCCTAAAACTTTTATGACGTTATATTCTCCTGACAGCGTAATATCTACTGGCTTTCTCTAATACTCTCTAATACTCTCTTTGTGTGATTCTCAAACATTTGAAAAAGTCCGTTAAATTTTCAATATGACGTCATAATAATTTTATTTTTAATTCTCTAATGATGTCATATTAACCTGCGTTCTGTACTTACACATACCCATATTCCTTATATTATTAAGAAACGTGTAAAAATTTCTTTATATTAACAAAATGACATCATATTAATCTTTTTTTCCAATTGTTGAAACTTTTTATTTCATTTTTATTTTTCACGTGGAAATCTTTTAATAGAAAATTAATTATTGTAGAAAGAATTTTACTGTGGATTTTTAATTGATGGCAACTGCTAAAACGAAAAATGTGTAAATTTAATAGAAAAAGGGTGTTAGATTTTTTTATTTACTAAAAAATAACTTAAATATTTTTTTTTTCGATTTCGGATTACTTTAGTCGCCTCGGCTGTGTTTTAATACACCTACGCGTAACATTTCACAATTCTGGCTGTCAAACTGTTGATTTGTATATAGAAGTGCAGACAGACAGACAGACAAATTTTCATTTTTATATATTAGAAAAGCTGAAGTATCCGGTGTTGTTCGGGATTTTAAGAATCTTTGTGTAGAAAAATTAATTTCAAAATTAAGCGTGTTGTACAGATAACTTAATAATGTTAAAATATGACAATATTTCCATAATCGGGTCTTTATTATCATTCAATACGTTCCTCAAACCCATATTCAACTGCAATTTTGTTCGATGTGAATTTTGATGCTAAAAAAGTGCTATATGCAATTTTTCAATTTAACGCCATTCATGCCAACATATCTAATATTTAGTACTTTTATTCTGAGCCAGTAAATGTAAAATTCATCGCAAGATTTAATAATTTATTTTCTGCATATAAATAAATATCAGAATCTTCAAAAGATGTCCAATGTTTGTTCTATATCCATTAAATGTAAATGATTATTTTCGGCAACTATAATACCAGAAACTTTTTTTTAAAACTTACATTATATATTTTTTTGTCAAGTGTCATGTTTGAAGGGATACCATTTAATTTACAATAGTTCTGTATAAGATGTATTTATTCATGTTATTTTAGTTACGAGAATAACCTTCATTTATTTTCTTGTGATGATAAAAGATACATTTCATATCTCACTAACACACAAACTTTTGTTAATTTTTAATATGCGTTTTAATTCGACTGCATTTATTTGGTTTTCAAGATCAAGTATTATCCATATATTATCCTATAATTGCATGTATTTTTAAATTAACAAATTTGTACAAATATTCTCCAATTTTCCTTATATATATATATATATATATTTAAAAAATGACAATGTAAGAAATGTGGTAAAATATTTTATTAAAAATAAATTTACGTTCATAAGGTATTTCTTGTTGAGGGAAAATAATATTTCGTATGTTGGATACACTGAGCTCCACAATAGAACGGAGGGCTAAATTTCTATTATGATACATTGTATCCAGTGGTCTGCCCATGAATAAAATGCCAAAGATTTTCCGTGGAAAATCTTGTAATTGGAATCTCGTAATTATGTAATTATCTTATGTTGGAATCTCGTAATTATAACAATACGTAGCACCTATAGTCCGTCTGTCTGTCTGTCCGTCCGTCCGCTTATAACAGCGCAAAAACTACCCAACCGAATGGTTTTAAATTTAATGTATATAATCACTGCAGAATTTGTCGAGTCATTTCAAATTTTATGAAAATCGAATTAAAACTTAAAAAGATATTAATAAAAATATTTACTAATATTTTATTTATTTTTAAATCGGCACCTCCTTGTTACAGCAGTATCCCAGTATGAATCGTAAAGCGACAGACATGCATCTCCAAGTTATCTGACATGTATGACGTTATAGTTATATATGATGTATATGGCATTTTATAAGCTCTATGACGAAGTTATAGTCACATTCTTCATTCTATTAAATCATATCATACGTAAATTAATTCAATGACATCCCATGATAGGTAATAATTCTAGGTTGCTATGGTTGTTACGTCCTATTTAAGATGGAGTTATATTATTTCCGTATTACTGAATTTAAAAAACCGAATTTGCATGCTAAAATAGTTTAATTATACCAATCCTATAATCTACCGACAGTTTTTTGAACAGTTGTTTCCGGAGAAATATATATTAAATGGAAAAATATTCTAAATATGAATTTCAAGTTCTGAAATTTTCAAAGCCAGGCTTACGTTTCCCGTTACAATTTTCCGTAAATTTCAACAAAAGATAAAATGTTACCAACTTAAAATATACTTATTTTGTTACGGAAATTAATCATATCACAATAACAGACGATATAATTCATTTTACTGAAATAATGACAGTACGAACGCACCGCACCTCTCATTTGTCACGTTTGACGTACAATTTCCAACTTTTTATATTTAATTAAACGCGTTAGATCAGTTTTATTATTTTTAGATAAAACATAGTTAAAACCAAATTAAAAATACATTTGTTCCAATTCTATCTAAAATAAATCTTGGAATGGTTAATTACTTTAATAATTATTATTATTATTATTATTATTATTATTATTTGCAAAATATCATAAAATACAATTTTGTTTAAAATATTTTTGTCTAGAGATGATTTAAGTTGTTTTTTGGAAACGGAAAAATACAGGCAAAACGCTTAGAGGGTTAAAAATACATTTGTTGAAAGTCTGAATTTAACTTGTACTTAAATTACATATTGAATCTTATAACTGAAACTAGCTTATTCATTTTCAGTAGGATTACCAAATATTAAAATTTCTAGCTAATAGATACTTCATCAAAGAAAAAATAAACGAACAGTTTCAGTGATTCCCTTGGTTTAACCTAGATTTTTTCCCCTTATTCATCAATTTAATTGTTTTTTAAACTAAAACATAGTTTCGTAAAATTACTATTGTTCAAATATTTATTCATGATTCGTTTTCTAATGGTCATGTTAATGGTCCAGAGGAGTCTCTACAGCAAACGAATGGCTTCAGAAATACAGGGCGTACTAAAATGATTGAAACGCAGTTTAATCTTTTACCTGTTAGCGATACGTATGCGATCTTAATTTCAAATGTTTTCATAACAATATAGGGATTAAGATTATGCTCCTGAAATAGTCCTACCATTAAATTTTTTAAAAAAAGTTAATCTCTTTAAATTTTTATACGCCATTTTATAAGTCACATTTAGATTATATGTTCTCCAATCTCTAAAACGTCCAGCAGTAAAATTTCCATTTTTTTAAGTACAAAATTCACCGACTTATGAATTTTCGAAAATGTCCTTTGAATTTTATGAAATTTTAAAGCTTTCTGTACTTAACATGGACAGAGGATTTTTTGATGTCGGAAAGATTCAAATATTATTAAAATTAAAAGTATCATGACTCGGTGAAATTTGGCCGTTTTAGAAGAGAATTTTTACTGTTGAACTTCTCAGTGAATGACAAAAATGTTTCTAAATATAACATAGGTCACAGGGACCGTATCAAATTTTAAAAGTGTGATATTTCCAAAATTTATGACAGGTCTATTTCCTCATCATAACCTTTATTTCTACCTAATTTTCAACACTCTTGAAATGTGCATTTACTACGTATCTTCAAAAGGTAGATAATTAAAGCGCGTCTCAATAGTTTGGGGGCACTCTGTTTACGCATGTGTTCTAGAGTTCAGAAAAAAAAAATATCCTATATCATTACATATTTTTATTTTATAACGATTAATAAAATTTAAAATTTAAAAAAAAATGATATAGAGATGAAACTGTAATTTTGTATTCCCTTTGAAAAATATATCTAAACATCCTACTGAAAGATTTAGGATTTTAAATGTAAACCTATGACAGAAATAACGATAGAAATAATATTTTCGGAATATCAAAAGTACCTTGTTTTATTTGTTTTATATTATAAAAATAATCTATTTCGGTAAAATTGAGTACTGTACAACAATCTTGTCTTTCCATAAAACATATTATTCATAATTTATGAGAAATAAATAAATATATATATATATATGTGGTATTTTATTTCCTTAAGTGCCATCAGTACTTTGAAAAAAAGGAAAAATGTCCTGGTTCTATCCTATAAAAATGACAAAATTCTCTGAAAACGGAACTATTAATCATCTTATATTGTCGAATTCTCCAGCATTTTGTTATTCCAAAGTGTTTAGACGGAAATATTTTCAGTACAGATTTTAAAGCTTTCAGTGAGATAACGTAAAATGTCATAATGATAAAACATTACAATTTGTTGGTAATAACTTAAAGTACATTGATGTAAGTTATATATTTTGCTGTTCTGTAAACATTTCTTCTGGATACGTGCGAAGAAATATATTATTATGGAAACTAGCTGTTTAACCCGTTCTACGCACGGGAGTTCATGAATTTAATTCTAAAATGTGAATAAAATGAGTTTAATTCCCCTGTTAAAGTGTTGAGTTCTTCAATAACTATACGATTTAGAAAAAAAAATACTACTGTGCATTTTTTTTTAATGAAACTTAATTTTTGCTGCTATGGCTGCAGACGATAAAACGATATCTTTGGAATAAGGGAATAAATAGAATAAAAATGTTGTTGCTGTTTGTGATAAAATGTTTTTCTTTATTTTAAAAAAATGAAATAATAAAACGCAATTAAACAATCTCTAATTATTTGCATGCGAGGTAAAAGAATTATCGTAATACCCGCTACAGCTTGTTGGTATTGCAGCATGGCGTCCGTAATATTCATATCTCACATTGCAGTAAAGGGGGTTGCCAGGAGGAGGGGATGTTCAAGTGTCCTTCAGAAAATGACTAATTAGGAGGACTACTATGCTTCTTTAAAAATTTGTTCGTTTGGTTAAGCTATGAACTTACTTACAAATTTGGCTTAAACTATTATTCGGAAATAGTGGTAACTACTACTCATAAATTTACTTTAATGTTATAGAGGGTGACTATTAAGTTAATTATAATGTTTGTAATCAGTTGCGTTGAAATCGGAAAGGTAGTTGCTGAGTTATGGAAATGGGGCATAGTTAGAGAAAAAAAAAACCTTGAAGGAGGTGCCCGGAAGGAGCGAATGTTTATGTTCACTTCAGTAAATTACTAATTAGGAGGACCACTATGCATCTTTAAAAATTCGTTCGTTTGGTTAAGCTAGGAACTTAATTAGAAATTTGTCTTAGTCTGTTATTCGGAAATAGGGGTACCCGCTACTCACAAATTTATTTTAATGACATAGACGTTGATTATTAAGGATGTTTGGAATCAGTTGCACTAAAATCGGAAAATTAGTTGCTGAGATATGGAAATAGGGTACAATTAGACAAAAAGCCTTGAGGGAGGGGCCGGGGGGAGCGGATGTTCAAGTGAATTTCAGCAAATGATAAATTAAAAGAGTCACTACATGCATCTTTAAAGATTGATTCATTTGGTTATGCTAGGAACTTAATTTGAAATTTGGCTTAGACTATTATTCGGAAATACTGGTAACTGTTTTCTATAAGTACACCATGAAGCTATGAATGCTGATTTTTATGATAATTTAGCAAAATGGAACTGGTTTGGAGAAGTTACCTGAGTTCTGGAAATAAAGCACAGTTAGAGAAAAAACCTTGAGGGAGGGGCCGCGAGGAAGCGCGCGGTCAAGTGCTCAACAACAAATCACTAACTTTGACTGTTGGTATGCATAACTGAATACTGTTTCTGTACTTTTATTAGGAACATAAATTTAATTTTTACGAAATTTGTTATTCTAAAATATCGGTATCATCTATATAAAACAGCGATTAAACGTTACGGGTGAATAAAAAAAATGTTATATTTGTTAAATGTAATTAGTTCAGTTGAAATCAGAGCAGTAGATTTGGATTTATTAATAAGGAGGGTCAATTAATGATATTGCCGCCGCCAGGTGGCGCGCGGTCAAGTAAAATATATGTGATATTTAATAAAAAGTCGTTTACGCCCACCCCTCCCCATCCCCCGCAAATTTAACAAATAATCTGTTAAATAAAGTTTTCTGTATTAATCATCTCTATCATACTAATATATGTCATGTAAAAAAAACTTAAACCCAGCTAATTGTCATTCATTAAGTCGATAAAATCTTTTAAAATTAAGTTTTTAGCATATGGCAACGGTCAATAATTAAGTTGATTTTTTACATCTTATATAATCTCTGAACCATCGATTTTAAACACTCGACTGGGAATTGCAATCATCCCTACCTTTATTTATTTAATTACATCTGTGGAGATCTTATACAACCAACCAACCGAAAATAAAAAAGCTTATTTTTGATGACATCTCTTTGTGGATAGATTTTAATTAATATTTAATCTATCAAAAATCTATTTAAAATTTTCAAATTTTTTGCCCCGATCGTTCATGGGCCCTCTACCAGCTACCCGTGTGCAAAATTTCCTAGCCCTACGCCCTGTGGTTTTCGAGTTTTTGAGGTTACATAGATACACGAACGGTTTTTAATAGTATAGATAAAAAAGGTTATGGTATACACCACATTCTTAAAATTACATTTAGATAAGAAATTAAAACGTGTTATACGTAATTAAATTTTTGTTTTTATATTTATTTAACTAGTTAACAGAAGGGTGTGTTGTGTAGTAGGAATAATTTATAAAATTTTAACGAAAGGGGTAAAACAAAAATAGTGAACGCAGCGTCACCTGCTTTCCAAATGACAGCACTGAACTGAAACTACAAAATTGTCACATTTTAGAATAAAAAAATGTTGTTACCGCGTCTTTCTACTATCATAATATATATATATATATATATATATATATATATATATATATATATATATATATATATATATATATATATATATATATATATATATATTTAAAACTTTAATCGAAGAAAGCAGCTGTTGTTACAAGAAAAAATATCTATATTGGTGTGAAAAAGTAAACAAAAAAATTAATAACCTTTAAATTAATTACTATAACAGAAATTACTAATACAATTATGTTTATTTAGAAGGAATTTGCGGCCTTTTGAGAGATTTTGCATTTTGTGGAAAATAAATAATACATGCGTGACACATTGAGCATAGTTACCAACAATACTTTCACGAAGGGCCCCCTTACTTTGAAAATAAATAACTCGGAAACGATGATAGATAGAATCATGAAACCAGTGGTATGTTTATTAAAAAAAACATAAAAATCTGATACAGAAACCTAAAAATGTCATTAACAAATTGCGCCAGTAAATGGCGCTGCATATAGCATAAACATAAGGAGAGTGTATCACATCAGAAGCGATTCAAAATGTACACGTTTCACACAACACACAAGTCGCAAACGAAGAATTAAATTGTCAGTGACTCTCTGTAGTATGTCAGCGGAAATCAACACACAAGTTTGACAAGTAGCCTCTTATAGCTCTTCGAGTGTTCAAGGATTGTTACGGTAAACAATGTCCTTCGGTGTCACTTCCAGAATTTCTTTCGCTATGCGCTAACAGTGACCACGTCTCAACAGCAAAATCTTCGACGACTGAAAGTTCTTGGTGCCTGAGATCTCATTATAGAGATCCGTAATGCTGAATGCAGAGCTATCTATCAGCGATATTTCAACTAAATATTTTAGATTTCTGTATCAGGTTCTTACGGTTTGCTTAATAAACATATCACTGGTTTCATGCTTCTATCTGTCACCGCTTCTGAGTCATTTATTTTCAAAGTTAGGGGTCCGTCGTGAAACACCCTGTAAATAAATATTTATATATTTTTTGCTACTGACAGTTACACACGTAATTCAAAATCTCACCAAAATTGAATATGGAGTTTGAATTTATTTATCTATTTCCTATTTGTAACATTTTCATAAACAAAGACCTCACGATACAACAACAATAACAAATAATTATAATAATAATAATAATAATAATAATAATGATAATAATAATAATAACTATAATAATAACTATAATAATAATAATGATAATATATAACGGTAAGATTAATAATATGTTTTATATATTTTTGGAGTTTAGAATGCAAAAGGGTGTAACCCGATGTTTGATAAAATTAGCACTTAAAGAGGTTTTTGTTTAATTGCGAAAAGAAAACATGAGAATTCACGAGAATTTTCAGGAAAGAAATTTTAAACTTATTTTTTACGAGAAACCGTAGATTTGTTTAAACATTGAAATATTAAATTGAATATCGAACTAATTTTCTCTTTCATGTCAATTTTAAGGTCTCTTTAAGTGCAAACTTCATTGATTTCTTAATAGACTTTTCAATACTTCCGTAAGTGCATGTTCTAAATCTCAATTAGATTAAAATTATTAACTAAAGTTATTATATATGAGGTTAGGTCAAAAATTATCCGCAATATAGTTATATATTTTATTGCAAAATAAGTAGGAAACTGACGTTAACATCCTTTTTCAATATAGTCCCCTTGCTTTTCAACGCACTTGGTCCATCGTTGTACAAGTTTCCTGATGCCATCGGAAAAAAAAGGTTTTCGGCTGAGCAGCCAGCCACGCATGCACCGCGTCCTCCAGGTTTTTGTCCGAGGTGAATAGACGGACCCTTAATGCCTCTTTGAGTGGATTTAATCAATAGTCACTCGTCTGTCTAACGGGATCGTGTCACGTGCATGCTCAATGTTGTCATCATTTGTGGCCGTAGACGGTCGCCCGGCTCCTTCCTCATACGTAACACTTATACGACCATTTTTGAATTTTTCTATCAATTCGTAGACACTCCGTTGTGGTGAGACACTGTTCCCGTAATGTGCCGAAATTCTTCGGTGGATTGCTGATTTTAATGCACCTTCCAAAAAAAAAACGGATAACTGCTTGTTGCTCCTCTTTGGTGCAAACCTCTAATGAAGCGGCCACGATCTATCTGCAACAAAGCGAAGACAAATTGAGGAATTACGATCAAACTTATATAGATTGACCGCAGCAGCATAACAATAAAATGAACAAGGACACAGCAATGTAAGAAGCTCATGAAAAATGTAAGATGATGTATGAATAACGTAAGAAGAGTTATGTCAAAATTGCGGAAAATTTTTGACTTACCATCGTATATATAATTTGCTTAAGAATATCTCTATATTTAAAAAAAGTAACCGCCACCGCATCAGCCGCTGTCAATGAAAATTTTCTGCCTTGAAAAAAATGCCTGGAATTTTCTGCCTGGAGTCTTTTTGGACTAATATCCAAAAACCTATTGCATATAAAAATAAGAAAATTGGTAGTTTTATAAAGAAATGGTCTAAAAACACGTTGAATCAGACAATTTTTAAATCGAAGAATTATTTTAAGAAACATTTAATATTAAAGTTCGTACAAATAGTCCTCTTAAAAAGTTTTATAGGAGCGAATACCATGCACAGGAATTTAAATATAATTTAAAAGTATATAGTTGGCAAGCTTGCGGTGTGCAGAGTGCAATTATTTTTTTTTATTTGAGTAATTGCTTGACGTTATATTTCAACTTTTTATTCAACTTTTCATTATTTTTAGGGAGATTTGTTTCATATTTCAAAGAGTACATTATTTGAATTGTTGCCAATTTGTAAAATAGCGCACATAATAATATTCCATTTCAATTAAAATATGTAGTTACACGCGACTATCAAGAGCAGAAATAAAATTTAAAAAGAATAATTAAATGATCACGTGTTAAAAGGAGTAATTGTAGAAAAATACGTAATAAAAATATACTTGCGCATGAATATTAAAAAGAAAATAATTAAATTATTACGCTTTCAAAACATTAAATGGGGAGACTTACGTCATATTTTAAATGCTCAAATAACAATATTTCCAAACAGTTTCAATATAAAAATATATTTACACGAGATATTAATTTATTTCGAAAACATATTTTACCTATTATTGCAAATTTTTAAAAGCGTAAATAATAATATTTCCATTCAATTAAACATTTTTACGTTTAATAATTGAAAGAAAACTTTGAAAATTACGTCATATTAGAAATGATACATTTATAACATCTTACTGAAAACAATTGTCGGTACTTCTTCATTATACCGTTGACAACTTTCCAATACAAAAAAAACTATCGCCTAATTATTCGTCAGACTCTAATGCCAAAAAAAACCAATGGAAGAATGTTGCCATTGGAATCTAAAGCCCCACTCACTAAAGTGTCAACTATCAGTAGCTTTAAACAATAAAATTTATAATACATTAATGAAAAAAGAAAAAATAATAATCTTAAATATTTATTTACTTACAATATTTTTCTTAATTATTCCCCTCGGCTGATGGATAAGTGTTTTCGACGTCAGTTGAAACGCATGTATTATGCGTAACTATGCATAGCAAAATTATTTGAACGCGTTTTCTCGTTTAATAGCATGGAGCACAGTTTAAGGTCATTATTTTTATTTAAATTAATGAAATAACTAATAAATGGGTAAAATATCATTAAAAATACAGATAAATGTCGAATACAAATCTCTCGATGACATAACAAACACGTGTAATGCAACTGATGTCAATTAAATGTGACGCCACGGTAAGACACTTTTGGCGATAAATCCTATATTTTGGAGATATATCTTTTTCTTTTTTGGATTGTAGTCGACGGGATAACGGATAAGTACCCAATTTTTTATAACATCATTATAAAATTCTCCGATGCAGAAACATTCTTTACTTAGGCATTTTACACAAGTTGATTTTCAAATGTTTAATTGATCTTGTTTAATCCATCACGAAAACATCTAGCTCTTTCGACAGCAGTTGATTTGGCCTTAAAATACCTCACTGAATGGAAAATGTATGGAAACCCGATTAAAGCAGATCGCCATTCGTCGCTTAATTATAATTCAATCTTCCGTAATCATTTTAGAGTTGATCAGTGTGATTTTAGATTTTGCGGTGCCAGAACGGGGGTTGGCGAGCGTAGGTCAAAAGGGCAGAGCCAGCTAGTTACCTGCGAAAATTTTAGGACTGAATTCATTGCAGTCTCACTTTTATTCATATATGCAATGCACCCCTCTCCCACCTTCCACAATAAAAAAAAATAAAAAAAAAGAAACAAAAAACAAAGCGTATTAAATTTTCATAGCTCGTGCTTTTTTTTCATTTAAGGGGACACGTGGACCTTTGATTGATCAAAAATCGACCCAAAAATCGAAATTTATTTTTGTATGTATTATTATTCTTCAGTTTGTATTGAACCATTTGAGAAAAACTGCATGCAGCTGCGATGATTTTTCGCAAACTTAGAAGCGTTTGAATTATGTACATAATCAATTTTTTGGTGCTTTAGTAAACTTTATACCTGTTTTTCTCAATACAGATTTTACAGATTTTTTAGATTTTTAAAATGCTCCATGCGTCTTAATTTTCATTGAAAATTCATGAAATTTATAAGGAAGAATCCTGAAATTGTTTACAAAGAAACTTTGTATGCATTTTACAATTAGACTTCGTTAAGATAATTAAATTTGATTTATAACTTATTAAAATGCTAAATTTTGATGAAAATCGGAATGGAATTCATAAAAAAAGCTTTCAAAAATTAACTATTCAAGGAATTAAATAACTGATACACTGATTTGTTCGTAATATAGTTTTAAGAGATCCAAATGCAAAATCGAGGAAATATCTTAAAAATTAAAAAGCAAGGAGCATTTAAAATTTGGTTTAAAATTTTTAATTTTTTTTTAAGTCTTAAAATTATATTAAGTTTAGACATTTTTTAAAGGTATTATATATACTTATGATGAAATGTATAAATGCACAAAATGTTATATATCTATGATGGAAAAATACAAAAAAAATCAATTTTAACGTCCACTGTCCCTTTAAGAATACTTAATTATTTGTGAAATTCAATTCACTAATCTCTAGTTATTCTTTAACTGATAAACCCGTGAAAGTGCATTGCTCATCTAATTTAAACATTTTCTGTATTTTTAATTTTCCAAAAACATTAATTAAGTAACAACTGCAGAATAAAATCACACGAAAGCGCAATTACTGTTAATTAGGTATTAATTTTCTAATAATTATGTATAATTCGAAAGGTTTCGAAATAATTTTATTATTTAAAAATAAACAAAATCAAAAATACGTAAGATTTTCCAAAACGTTTTCCTTGCATTTTAATTTTTCTGATTACGTAAAAATTGCGAAATAAATTGCATTTAAGAGGAAACATATTTTACAATTAATTAATCATAATTAGTAATTTAAAAGAAATCCATACTTTGAAACTAAAAAAACACGTAACATTCTATATTTAAAAGCACACGAAACATTATCATCTTGAAATTAGGCGTACTGAAAAAAGATAAATTTTAAAATGTAAAACAACCTTTAAAGTTTTTATCGGTAATTTACTTTTAATAGTAAGCATAATTTTAGTTTCGTTCAGTAATATTTTAAAATGAAAACATATTTCAAACCTTTTTCCCCTCAAAGCTAAAAAGCTTCAATAGCAATAAATGAACAATTTCATTTTAAAAATGATTAACTTTCGATAACGTGTTTTCTAAAATTATAACTTGAAATGTGTGCATGTATATTTATCATTAAAATAAATACTAAACATTTTTATGCTATTAAAAATTATAACAATTTTATACATTCAATTTCATAAGACATTGCTGCTTACTGTTTCATATGATAGGTTATTTTGTAAAGCTTTTCAAGGAGTCTTTCTAGAAATGGATGTAATATAAGTATCTTTAACATTTTTAAATATTAAGGGAGAATGGCCATATTTGGACAGCCACGCCACTTTAATTGGATCACCCAAAATATTTCCATTTTTGTTTAGTAAGAGATGTTCTCTATCGCTGAAATCCTACTCAACAGACTGACGCCAATTTTTAGTTAGGAAAAGAAGCCGCCTTCCGCGAATTGTTATCTTGATCTACCTGAATTTAACTATTTTGTTGTAAATTATTGCTTCTAAACGTGAAAAAATTCATTAAACCTGAGTTAAGTTGTTGTGTTTGAATATACATATCAGAATCCTTATGTTTATTGCAAATATATGCACGCGGATTTGTTTGCTTTCGTCTATGTTCTTAATATTGCGAATATCTTTTAAACGAAATGGCGAAGTTCTATTAATGTATTAATTGGGCCAATTTGAGGTGCTTAAATTGGAACAAGTATACGGCCATACAACAGAGCGGTAACTGTTGAAACCACCATCCTAGCTTTTAAAGGAAGTGGTATTTGGCCTCCTAACAGGCATGATTTTAAAATTTACGATTTTGCAACTGCTCTGCACTTATGCCTCACAAGATAGGCAGTGCAGATAGGTCGTTTCTTCTCTTGCTAATGACATTTCGGAAACTGAGTTAGTAATATTCAAATTAAGAGAGTAAAGAAGAATGCTGAAATAAACACAAAAAATAGTCTGGAAAAAGTGCATTAGTAGCAGCAAAAGTTGTCACAAATGCAGGAAACGAGAGGTCAAGAGTATATTGTGAAGAGATTGATCTGCAAGAAGATTGAAGCTATAGAAAATCCATAGTTAACAAATGTTATCTTCCTGGTCAATATAAGGTAAGGAAAAGTACAAAGTTGGCCAAAAAAACTGTTGTGTTAGCATCCTCGCAATGTAGGGTAAATCTTGAAGTGAAATAACAAGAAAAAGAAAACACGGAACTTCTCAATGCACAAAAACAATTTGAACTGCCATTTTTTTTTTTTCAAAATTGGCGCAATGCAGTTGGAAAGAAAAATAAGGAAGGGAAGAATTGCAAGCAAAAGATGAAGAACAACCGTTGCTTAAAAATGTCAAACGATTTAGAATCTAACAAGAAAAGTCAGAGCGGTGATGATTGGTTTTGCTTAGTTTGCAAGGAGAATAAAACAGCAGAAATGTTTCAGTGTTCGAAATGCCAATAATGGTTTCAGGTTGTATGCGCTGGAATAAAAAATGAACAAAGGAAATTCATGTCTAAACACACATTACTTCACACATGATATTCTAGTAACAGGAAACTCGCTTCAAAATTTTTTTTTCGAATTATACATATTTTGATTTATATTTTGAATATATTTTAATTAAAAACAATCACTTTTACCCTTAGACATTCGATTTCATTCTTTTTCATTATTGTTTTTTTTTTTGGTGTTTTGTAAATAAGTAAAAAGTAAGATCGATTAATATAGCGTCATAGTATTTTATTTTTTGAAAACAAAACATCTAAAGTATCTTAAGTATAAAACAATGTTACTATATTACTATTTTTAAAATAAAATATAAAAAATGCGAAAAAGTCTGAATTTTGTGGCAGATCTCTAACATTTTCCCTCAGACAACCGTTCGGCCACCGTTGTGTTTAAAAGCACACTTTATAAACAACTAGATGGAACCCGTCAAAACTTGACGCAAAAAATACTATAACAATATCAGTAAAATAAGCTTCTTTATTATTTATGAAGGGGCGCGTATAAGACAGTCTTTCAAATATTTTATTTAAATTTTTTCCCCAGTCAAATACAGTACTATTTCCGATTCAAACTCCAAACAAACAATCCGTAAATAACTGTGTAATTCAAATCAGTTTGACATTACCACCATATACCCCACGGCAAGAAAAAAAATTCATGGACCTATGAAGTATATACAAATAGTATATTCCTACGTTCATATCATATTCAGTAAATAACAGAACATAGTAAATAAAGCACACATCTCCCCCCTCCTATGATAATGCAACCGAATGAGCTCCTATCCGCATGTGCATTGCATGTACCCAAAAGCACCGTCGAAATTCGACGTTAAAAAAGTTTTAAAATGATTAAATTAAAAGTTTTAAAATGTCCTCTTTAATCATTGTTCGTTTCAAATCCATATCTTCTAAAACGCATTCATTGTTTTAAGCTAATCAATTTTTATGCAAAGATTAAGAAGTATTTTACAGTAATAAATCTATCTGCAGATGAGGGAGATTTTTAATGTTTTCAAGTGTAATTTATTTGTATGGTTTCTTCGGTTCCTTGACATAATCAGGATGATTATCCCTTTTCCATCACAGTCGGGGATATTTTTCCTCATATACAGTTGACAAATGTAAAAAAATAAAAAAATGCAATTCCAAGCATATCCTGATATCTGATGGAACATATTCATCAATGAATTCAACATATCAATTTTATGTTCAACATAAACTAAAAATAGTCTTTTTTTTCACCTGACAGATTTTTGTTTAGCTCCAAAATGTTCTATCTTATGGATAATCTGATCTTATGATTTATCACTTTTTTAAAAATTATTATTCACTTTTTATGATGGTTAGGGAAATCTATTTTCAATTGTGGCAACTTTCCCAGGGGCTATTTTACATTATTGAAGTAAACTGGTGGTCATTGATAAGATAGAATTGAAAATCTTTTCATGCTTGAAAATTATTTAAAAAGTCGTTAAATTAATCGGCAGTTTTCAAATAAATTTCAATCGGAAGCTAATTTTTTTTCTAATTGATGATGTAAGAATTGAAATTGTAAAATGTAGTAAAAAATAGAAATTTGTAGTATTTCGAAGTGATGTAAGCGCGATGAAAGCTAAACCGATAGCGCCTTTGTTGTCACAACTGTTGTACATTTCTAAAAATTGCCACTGTATTTTGGCTGGCGTCCAAAAGTGGAAAAACATTTTTTGACATCAAAAGAGAAATTCACAGTGAAAGAAATAAGACTTTGCGCTAATAAGGAACTGTTAAATGAACTTATAATAAATCTACCTAAATAATTCCTATGAAATATTAGTCTTACATTGTTTATTCTAGCTAAAAATACAATCATTATTTCAAGATTTTTTTCTACCATAACACTATTTTTAATAACTTTAAATTTCCTGAAATCCTTTACTTTTGTGATTTTTTTTTTATTAAAAAAGGAAATCTTCTATCCTATAATTAAAAAAAAAGCAATTGGTAACATATAATCAAGGGGTGCAATCAAGATGAAGAAATCAATGACGGCTCCAATTCTAATCTTTATAATTATGAATGCAAAAATCAGTAAAATTATGTCATGTTAACACAATCATATACATTTTTCTCTTTAGTTTTATCAATGTTAAAATGTACTTCAAACTAAGCATAACGTCATTTTCACCGGCGCAAACTTTTCACACGTACTTCATATACCTTACATTAATGCTTAAATACCATGCACACAAATATAAATATATTTTGTATTTAATTGTAATGAAAAAATGCCATCAACAAAGTTATAATGCATAATGATAAAATAAACCCAATGGACAATATTCCCGTGACGTCACAATAAATATGAATTTTTATTCGCTTATAAAACACGCGGATAAGTTTTTTTTACCGAAATTTAACTTGCAAATTAACAAATTCGGCCTTAAACCGCGTGCTTTTAATATTTATTATTTCTCTTTTATTCAACCACAGAGTTTAGAAAATAAACTCTGTGCTTCGGAAAAGTAATATCCGGTTATGACGTCATTAGCCGACGTAAAAGTTTAATTGAAAATTACGGTTAATTAATTAAATTTTCGAACAAACGAATGCACGATAACAAATCTGTGTCCAAATATCTTTCATTTAAAAGAAAAATTATGTAATTTGATGCAGTAGTTTGTTCTCACGGATTGTCGAAAGAAATCGCTTAGAGTTTTAAATATATAGATTATTTATTTAATGAAAGATTTCACTTAATATTTAGCACCAGTATTTTTTAAAGAATTTTTCATTTTATAATTCCACTTTTATGATTTTGTACAAAGATAAATAACACAAAGAATAAAACGTATCAAGAAACTGCTGATTGGAAAAGCAGTTCAAATATGTAACAAAAACGAAAAATCATGCGTCAAGCATAGATTATGACAGACTTTCCAACACAGCCAGAAAACTGTAACGAAACATCAGCGTTAAATAAGGTGAAAGAAGATATGTAAGCAAACAGTTTAGAAAACATATAACACATTCAAAAATACAGTTTTCTAAATTACCTTCCAGTGTCAAATAAAACAGTCAAATTATTTTGTGCAGCCCTGTATATGATCAATAGATGTGGATATATAGCATGATAAAATTTAGTTACACTTAGAATATTCACATTTAGCAATTTTCGCCAATCGATGGAAATGCACTCGGAATCTCTTGCACATCCCTATAAATTATCTGAAGACTTTTGTACACACCACATATTAAGCTAAAAGGCAACTTAAAACTCATTCCAAGCAATTACAAACCTTAAACGACCATGTATCTTTTTCTTTGTGTAGCCCTGTCAATGGTTTTATTTATATTCCACAAACTGCTATTAGTCTACCAAATATAGTTCAGCAGAAAAATGCACAATTAAAAACTAACCATAAGCATATCACTCCCAAAGTCTGTAATATTTACGGATTCCCTTCTGTAGCCCTGTATATGAACAGCCGAGTTTATAAACACACAAAAATTATGAAAAAAATGTTGTTAAACTTAAAAACGCAAACCAAAGTTGAAAACACACTTATCACACACAGACTGTAAATATCGCACATGTACTGTAACCAATATATTTTGTGTGTCCCTGTAAATAAATGCAATGCACACAAGAGAACAATTTATAGTGCACTCCAGTAATGCATATAATTTTCCTTATGTTTGAAATAGTGAAATATCACTAAATTACACTGCAAACGATTTTCCCCCGTAGAACGATGTGTAAGAGATTTCTTTTATTTGACCTTGTAAATGAATAATAAATGCTTTGCACCCCATTCTACAAAAAGAATGTTTTAATCCGCTTCATAATTATATATCAATTTCATTACGTTTTAAAAGATGTAGTGTCATCAAAATGCACTTGAAACGATTATTCCCCGTTGACTGCAATATAACGGAATACTTTTGCCTGTCCCTGTAAAAAAAACTATAAGTGTTAAACTATAAGTATAAAACTCACACTTCAGTTTAAATAGGGAACGTGCTATAGTAAAAGACAATAACATAAAACAATTTCAGGACAATCCGAGTAGACTTACATGAGTTTGGCACAGATAGTTGGCCAGACGGAGGATGGCAGACGGCAGGCAAACCGAAGTCATAAACACTTTTCAACTAGGTTCGTAAGTCTTAAAAAGCAAAAACAAGTGGGCAAGTGTGATCGAAGATCGCACAAAGGGTATCGTTTAATATTACATTCAAAACACTTTATGCTTCCTTTAATAAATCCAAATAAATTTCCTTTTCCAAAATAAATAAAAAGTTATGTTTTTTATAAAGTAAACATTTACCGGTCTATATTTCTCGTTTTTTCGAAAATCTGAGCCGGTCCGATAGAGTCTAAGCCCGCTATTATACTCTGTCATAATAATATCTGTCATATGAACTAAATGCGATATTTAAATAAAAATCAATTTCGAAATGAAACATGTTGTATAAAGACCTTCAAAATGTTAGACGTCAAATTAATTTTCCTTTTAATTCTCTAATGACGATATATTAAGCTGAATTCTGTATTTACACATACTCATACTCTTTGCATTATTGAGAAATGTTTGAAAATTTCCGTTTTATTACCAATATGACGTCATATTAATCTTTTTTTGAATTGGTGAATTTTTTTATTTCATTTCCATTTTTCACGTGGAAATTTTTCAATAGAAA
The DNA here is from genome assembly GCA_963931845.1 of Maratus michaelseni. Classification (NCBI taxonomy): domain Eukaryota; kingdom Metazoa; phylum Arthropoda; class Arachnida; order Araneae; family Salticidae; genus Maratus; species Maratus michaelseni. Next base: position 175,818,171 of record OZ007594.1, read on the forward strand.
ATTAATTATTGTAGAAAGAATTTGATTGCGAATTTTTAATTGCTGGCAGTTGCTATAACGAAAAATGTTTAAATTTAATAGGAAAAGGATGTAAGACTTTTGGTTTTTCATCTCTATATATTAAAATAATACGAGTTTTTCAAATTTTATGGTTTTGAGCTTCATAATAGGTATTTAGCTATAAGTACACAAACTTTCATGACTGTAAGTTACATAGTTTCTAAAAACCGGCTCTGTGACAGACAGACAACGAAGTGGGAGTAATAGAGTTTCGTGAGATGAACGAAACCCTAAAAAGTACTACATATTGTCATGAGATATATTTTTACTTTTAAATTTGGACTCGTGAAATTAAAATAAAAAATTATGTAAACACAAAACAAATATAATTTTCTAAATGAACGTAAGTGAAGATAAAAATAAAATCTGTTTTTTATTGACAAATTTAAGTTTAACATCAAAATGTATTATCTTATATTTGATTTGATCTTATGGATAATCGTACGTAAACAGTTCCATACACTGTAAAAATGACCATAGTTTCTTATTTTATGAAAATATACTATAACCATGAACGAAAATATAATATAATCTTCTGAGTTATCCGAAATTCCAAAAAGCGTGTCCCATTGTCTTTTGAATCACCAGAAACCAATACACTACCAAAATTTAAAGAATTATTTATAAAAGCAAAGTATTTTTTGCTGCCCGTATTTTTCAGAAACGTTTTTATAGTGCATTAATCAGTTTCCTCAGACTGGAATACATGTTTTTCGAATGTCATCCATTCTCAAGTAAACGTTTTCAGCTACATACGTTAATTTATACATGAAAGAGTAAAAAAATAATCTTAATTTTAATGTTAATGTTAACGCTGTTAACTTTGCATGTTTGTCTGTTAAACATATTTGTTGAGCATGAAAATTTTTACTTGAGAATGGATAACATCGGAAAAAACTATATTCTGGTTTTAGAAAACTGATCAATACACTTTAAAAGCTACTCGTAAACGTTTCCGAAAAATAAGGGCAGCAAGAGAAATTTTGTTTTTATAAATGGTTCTTTAATTCTCGAAATGCCATTGGTCAGTTCAAGTTGCTTCTAAACGAATTTTAACGAGAGGCTTCTACCATGACATCTTGTATCGGAATGAATATATTTTTCTTTATGAAAAAAGGCTCTCTTCAAAATCAGCGGGTAAAAGTGGAATGTTCAATATTTGCATACATTAGCCTAAATACACCTATTTTATTTCCCGGTCCATTCCGCATCTGCTTGTAGATAACATCTCTCATGTCTTGTTGGCAGCTTGGTGTTTACCAATCATCTGAACTCTTCCAGATCCTGGGAAAATGACTTTTTGGCATCTCTGCATTTTTATTGCTATTTCCAAAGTACTGTCATAAACCAAAAGTCAGCCTGCATTTATCTAACCTGACACGAACGTCGAACAAATGATATTTTAAAAAGAATGTGAGAAAAAATATATTTACTCCTTGAAGAGGCTTCTGAAGCTGCTACCTTTCATAAACGTTCGATTGGAGTTTGGCACCATCACGTACCACGATGTGTATCTTTTATCCGTAACTGGTAATTGCACTCAGTGACAGTGAGACATTAAACACGTGTTGTTTCTGAACTACCTAAGAAATGCTAGAGAGAGCAACACATCCTGCCATAAATACTGTCTAAAAGGAATTGTTTGAAATCTTAAAAATAGCGACACAGTGGTACCTGGAAGCTAAGTGACCTAACATAATTAAAAATATTTCTCCTGCGATAAATAAATGAAAAAAAAAACTGAATTTTTATTTTTGTCATTCATATATAGTTCTATATAGTATATATTTCCTATTCCTATTTAAACTAGTCGTTGGGGGCCACCGTAATACTTACCCATCATGGATATGCATAATGTAAAATATTAAAATAAAAATGTGTAAACTACTTATAAAGTGCATTGCAATTCAAATAAAATCGTGGCTTGATGACGTCACAAACTTTAAAGGCTCGATTACTGAATTGCTTGAAAGAAACATCCTTATAACTCCAAAAATAATAATCCTATTAACTAGCGGTTTATTGCATCTGATTAAGCGTCAAATTTCCAATTAAAATATATCTTTGAAGTGAAATTTGGATGAAATACAGGGTCATGAAAAATCGAAGAGTGTGGAAAATAGGATTCCAAATATCTCGGCAACTAATTATCCGATCGACTTCATGCTTTATGAAAAATTTATGATTTTTTATTGTCTTTTATATTCATTTCTTAAAATAAACAATTTCGAAAATTTTTATATACCTTTCATCAGAACGAATATTTCGAGAGTCCGAAAAAAATTGTTCCGGTTAATCGAGGTTATTGAAATGAAATAGGCTTCTTCCCATTATCACATACTACGTACATACCAAATTGCCAGTCTCTATCTCAATTTTTTCGGGAGATAGAGCGTTTACAGACACACAGACACACACACAGACACACACACAGACACACACACAGACACACAGACGGACGGCAAATTTTTTTTTCTAAAAATATGTTTTTCGGAATCTCCAGTGTCTGAAACGTGTAAATCCGTCAAAAAAAATTTTTCGATTTTCAAAACGATTACAAGACTTACCCTATACTACGTATGATGGGTAAGTAAAACGAGAATAAAAGAACATATGGCATATATCAAATATGACAGAAGAACTACTGCCTTAGCTATATTACATAGAATAGAGCTGTTGCAGATTGATTTCAAGAATAGTAAAATAATTTTTCCATCAAGAATTTGTTTCCCATCCATTATCCGTGAATCAATAGAAATATATTTGAGAAACGATAACATTTGCAACGAATCAGCTTCTTTTGAATTACCTAAAAGTTGGCACGCGATGCTTTACAAATTAAAAAAGCAGTAAAAATAAAAATAAAATAATAATTTTCACTTTCGGGTTTGATCAATTTAAGCACCTCCTTATGTTGGACATGTGATCTCGTGATTTATGTTTATCATTTTCAAAAACATTGCGAGAATATTTAATTTTTCATTTTGATTTGAAGATGTCGCCGTTTGAGCGAAGGAAACGTATGTCATCTATATTAAGTGGTATTTTAAAACCATTTATGTTATGTATTTTATCACTTTAAGCAATAATTAGACTTTAATTTAAAGTTAACAAGTGATTTTATTATATTGTTGTAAAGACTGAATTGTTTAAGCTATTAAAAGATAAGTATAATTTTTTCGAACAGTTAATATTCTAATTTTTCAAAAACAAATACAGATGTCAAAACGGGAATAAATTTAGATATTGTCTGGTACTTTTAGTTTTGCGTATCTTGCTCTGAACCGCCGCACAGTGGAGTATTTGACCCGGAATCCTGGACAAAAATATTTTTCTATGTAAATATAGTCCGATTGCCTTGAAATTGTTAGATGTTATTGGGTATCAATATGGCATGTTTGATATTGTAAATGAAGTCTATAGCATTTACGGTTCATTTACAGAGACACCCGAAAGAATGCCCTTACATTATGTCTATGGGAAAAATCGTTTGCTCTGTATTTTAATGATATCACACTATTTTAAACGTACTGAAATTTATATATATCACTGAGGTGTATTAAGGCACTTATTGTAGAATATGGTGTGCATAGGATATATTGTTCATTTACAGGGACACACAAAAGAATTTGGCAGAAGAATAAATTTAACTATTGAAGTCTATGACCAATAATTGCTGGAAGTGCGCTTGTATTTGTGATATGCATTTTTAAATTGATTTTTTTTTAAATATTACTTGGTGTGGATACATTCTATAGATCATATACAGGGTTGCACAAAAGTTCTCAAGCACATTTCCGTTTATTCCCTCAAATGGCTGAATGGAAATGTTTAACTTTGTTATGCGTTTCATTGAACTAACTTTTATCATATTATGTATTATACATACAAATCCATAGCTGAGTTTAATATTTTATATCTTAAAAACTGGCGAAGTGTAAGTAAAATTTTAACATTTCACATAATAATAAGTATACATTTTATAAATATTTTGACAACTAAGAAAAAAAAGATACATCATTTAAGAAGAGCACAAAGAAAAAAGAAGTTAAAATATTAATTTACTAAGTAGATATTTTAAAAATACGAATACATCACATGCCCATAGACTTAACATTACCGAAAGGAGTTTGGAAGTCGAGTGACTAGCAGCCTTAAATATTTACTGTTAATAAGAGAAAAGTAATTGTTGATAGATTATTTTATTTATTAGTAATGTTTAATTAAATGTATTTAATTGTACTATCTATAAAATTTATTATTTACATTTAATTTACTTTAATAATAATTACTACATTTAATTTACATTTAATAAAAATTATTTACATTTGATAATACATTTAATACAGTGGAGTCTCTACAGTATAGAGATGCTGGTTTTTCAGTGAATTTAATAGATTACCAATTTCAATCTGATTCTTCAGAACTCTGTTTTTCATCTTCTTCATCACACTCTTCTTGGCTTTTATCAAGGCTACCATCAGACCTAGCTGGAAGAAGAAGTTGTAGAGTCTCTCTACTGTATGGCTTGCTCTTTTCCCTTGGTCTTTGGTCTAGAGCAGTTTATAAAAGGATCACTGCTTAAAAGAAGCCAATTTGGAACATCTCTATAGCAAACATCTCTATTGCGAACTTTTCTATTGCACTTTCTTGAGTACTTTGTACAGTACTCTCTAAAGTGTTTGTTTCTGGACTCGGTAGCTTCTGACCGTCGGCCAATGGATACGACTGCTTTCTTAATTACAGTGACACCATGAATCAAAACCTTGTGCATTGTTGGAATCATGGGGTACCAATTGTAAAGGTTCCCAAACAGTCTTGCTGTTTCATCTGCAGATGTTTGGAACTTTTTTTCGTCAATGCGATACCCACTTTTTATGACTTCCAATGTTACTTACAACATTTTAATCATTTCTGCGTCTTATCCAGACTTCTTTAATTCCCTCCTTTCTCCCCGTATTTTCTACCTATGAGCCTCCGAAACTAATTGGATACACTTTTTTCACTAAATAAGTATTTACAATTTGAAACCGATCTGATATTTCTATCAAGAGGTATCGAGTTGCGTAGGTATGTACGTACTTACATAGGTATGTACGTACTTACATAGGTATGTACGTACTTACATAGGTATGTACGTACTTACATAGGTATGTACGTACTTACATAGGTATGTACGTACTTACATAGGTATGTACGTACTTACATAGGTACGTACATGCATACATACAGGATATGTAGGGACAAAATATCTCAGACAATATCCTGTAAGCTAAAAACCTGCAATACTAGAGTAAAAATAAAGTTTTAAATTTTCAATTCGGTTGCCGCAAAAAAATGGTATTTAAGTAGTCCACCCGAAAAAAAAAATAAATAAAAAATGGCAACAATATGCGGAAGATTTTTTTGCACAAATTGGCACTCAAAACTATAACTAATACAATTATAATTCAAACATGGTCCGGCAAAGCCCGGCACATATTTAAAAAGCTTTCGATATGTTTAAATTAGAGCGAAAAACGCTTTAAAAATGACCCTTTTACACATTTAATATTTTTTTTTTACATTAAAAACTAAACTATTTAAATTTACACATAGTTTAATACTAAGCACTGACCTTTGTTAAACTCGCAAGCCCTGTTTAGTTTTAAATCAACAATTCATTGAGACACAAAAAAATTATATTTAAACATAACAACAATGCCTAAAATCAACAAAAAACACGTCTTTTCACAAAAAAACTTTCTCTTCTACTGTGTCCAAGAGCCACTAGATATAACTCAGGATCCAAAAATAAACATAGATCGACGCATAAATTAGTTAGATATTAAGAAATATAATTTTTATAATTGATGACGAAATTTTAATTTTTGCATTTTTGGCCAGGTTTTTGGGTCAAATACTCCACTGTGCGCCGTGAGAATTTTTAAAAATCGCCGAAATTGCAAAAATTTCGAAACGGCATACAAAAAATATCCTTTTTTAAAGGGTTAATTTTCGTATTTTTTAAAACTAAAGATGTCTTTGAAAAGGGCAAAATCAGTTCTTTAATTTGATGAGCTTCGTTTTTCCGTATATTTTGTAGTCCGGTGGATGCAAGGCTCGGAAAGTGGGAGAAAACAAAAAAACATGAAATCGATGCTTATTGAATTTTTTAAAGGGTTAAATATGATTTTTTTTAAACCAACCAAATCGTTCGAGTCGTAAAAGTACGTTCTTTGAGAATATGTGCACGGTTTTTAAGTATTTTTAGCCCTTCGCCCATGACGAATTTAGAAAAACTTAAAAATAAACGGGTTGACTCGTGCTTGGTTTCTTCTATTTAGGGAGATACAGATAAAACGCTTCTGAGCATGTGAGCGCGGATTTTGGAAGAGTGATTTTTTATTTGTGATCCTTGATCAGTTTTTAATTAATAACTACTCTAATTTTAAAAATATTAAAATTTTGAGGCTCAGGTGCATCAGGAGAGGGTTTGGACTACCTAAATCTTAATTTTCAGGCTTCTAGGTGGGCTAGACTTTCTTATCCATCGCCAACAGACAGACACACACAGAAAACGAAACTTTATTTTATTAGTATAGATATATATTATATGTGTGTGTGTGTGTGTGTAAATTTATATATATTGTGAGAAATCCACAATGTCTCACTAAAAAATACTGTATACATATCACAAACCAACATAGGGTTTTATATGTAAAAGATATTTCGTTCAGTTTGAACGCTAAGTCCACAAATTCACCGGTAAAGATAAAAAGTCTCGATTCATCATCACACATCTTACATCTTGAACTTATAGTGACACCTGTGACATTGGACCGATCTGAGAGTTTCAGCACTATTTTTACCAAAGGATCCAACAAGCAGATGCTGGCGAGAGTGAAACTCAAAATCCCCGTGACATCACGAGAAACTTGCTCCACTAATGGGCGAAAACATTTTACTTGACATAACTACCTAACGCAACTACTGGCTAGAGGAATATATATTGTTCTGGGCACGAAGACAAAAGATATATAAGTGCTTGAAGAGACTTTTCAGACAGTTAAGTTAATGAATTTGTTTTAGCAGTTTTTAATTGCATATCCGGAATCCCAGTTTCATGAGGAAAAATGAATGCATCGGGCAACCAGAGAAGTTTCACGTTGCGATAAAGCCCTCCTAGGAGCCCAGTATCGCGATTGAAGATCAATCGGTTGTCACCACTGAGAAGTCTCTCCTGATTCCTTGGGAGAGAAAATAAACGGAGCTCCTGTCGTTACGAAAGCATATTGTCACTCCGAGATAATTTTGTGAAGGGTTCCAGCGCGAGAAACACTTATTCTCCTCACTCCTAAGCAGTAAAGAGAACTTTTATAAAACTCTGATTACGCCAAAAGTTCAGTGATAAAGTTATTGGACTTGTACTGAATTGGTATCGATTATGAGCTAGAAAGGACCCATTTTATGCCGTTGTGAAATTCTCATCTAATACAGAAATGTTTATAATATTCATCTTTTATTATAATTAATGCCTCTGTTTTAAATAAGAATGGATTCATGGAATTAGACGCTACGACTTCTAACCTGACATCAGCCTCCATCACAATATCAACATTTGAACGCAGGATGGTTTTCGAGTCTGTGGGTCATAATCGATGAACAAATACTGAACATATACGGAATTACTTTCCTGCAGACGTCTGCAATAGGCAGCTTCTTTCTTTTTGTAATAGAAGCTAATTAATAATGAAAAGCCGATTCCTAAAATGAGATATAATATCAAATTCAGCCATATGATTAGATTATTTATGAGACTAAATTTACTATTTCGCGTTCAACAGAAATATGTGAACGGAAATATAGATATTCGTTTTATAGTGAAAATAAAATGAATATCAACTTAGGTTAAATTAGTTAAAATATACATTTAATCAAATACTTCTAAATCAGACTTAGGAGGTTATTAATGAATCAACTCATTCACTTGAATTCACATTTATTCCTTAAATCAGGACTGATAAGGAATTGTTGTTTTAACAGGTTGACAATATATTTTTTTTCCGGATTAAATTATTATTTATTGTTCGTTTATAAATACAGATGATGAGTTTTCATATCAGCGACAAAAGGTCAACATTATCCATCATCAAAGATGAATTTTGTTCTGTTTACGTTTTCAAAATTGTATTTTTCTTTGCTTTTATATTTAAATAAAATATTATTTTAAATATGGTTAAATATAACATAATTTTTATTAAAAATATTTTTTTTGAATTATATGTCTGATCTGACAGGCAGTTTACCACCATCGATAAATGAATGAAACAGCATTTTGTTTAGAAAATGCATTAAGCTGTATTAATAAGTCACCAAAAGGCGATTTTCGTCAAATATGTAATATTCTTCATTTTTCTGACTATCATTACATTTAGATTACGCCCATTACCTTATTATGTATATCCGCAGGCGTAGTATCTTCAGTATTTAATACAAAATTTTGCGAGTTTGCGTTTATGTAGAGTTTCCTTATTAGGAGCTTATATCAAAGCCGATTATCTCTATTTCTTTTTTCTTTTATTTGTTTTGTTTAAATATTAAAATACCCGTGCGAGGATTTCGCACTGAAATCTAATTTTTTAGGTACTTCTCTATTATCCCGTCAACCACTTTTCATAACAAAAAACAATCGCGAAACTGTAAGATTAAACGCCAAAAATGCAGTCCCATTTACTTGATATCAGAAGCATTATACGTGTTTGTTACGTCATCAAGTGGTTTTTAACGCGACATTTGCGTGTATTTTTCATTATGTTTTACTGATTTATTAGTTATTTCATTCATTAAAATAACAATTGTGTACTTAAATTCTTATATTTTATTTATTTATTTATTTTTATATTCCAATGGCAACGTCCTCCCGTTTATTTGGCGATAGTTCTTTGTTATGAAAAGTGGTCGACGGGATAATAGAGAAGTACCATTTTTTATCAATATGTAATATTTCTTAGATGCAGGTTTAAACATCTAAAGAAAAAGTAAGGATAAAAATATCTGCAAACAACATTTAGTTTTTTGTCAAGCTAGAATATCATCTAATTTATTCCATCAAAGTTATAGTAAAAACTGATCCAAGATTACAAAAAGCACGCGCGAGAAAAAAAAAATTAACAATCGTATTTTAACTGCATTAGAGGATGACGTCATCCGCTTCGGGAAAACATGGGACATGGAAATATAAATCCAAACATTTCAATTTCAATTTCGCTTTTTAATCATAAATATAAAATAAACCCATGCGGTGTTTTTTATAATAACTGCTGAGCATCATATAATGTGGTATTTTATTTTGTGGCAACGATACTTTGAAGAAAACCTTTCATTTCTTTTATGAAAACAATGCCGATTTAATTTTTAATTTTCAGCAAATTTTAATCAAAAACATGTTTTAACGAATTGTTAAGTGTGCAATGTCAGAAGCCAGTTGAAAATCCTATCATATGTGTTAAAAAACCCCTTTCACAACTCAGTCAAGTCATCAAAAAAGCCTTTAAAGTTCAGCGCAATATGCAAAAAGAACTGTCTTTCCGTGTCAGCGCATCTGCCTTTATAAATCAGCGAACGCACCAACAAACATCTCGCAACATCGCTACTAAACTCGCAGCAGCTGGCGAACGCCTGCATACGAAGAATTTCTCTCGCTGTATCTTCTTCCATCGGCGCGCGAGGTAGTGGTAATACCGGATATTTTTCGACCAAGCTTCCTTCACTCGGAATGGCAACGCATCTGAATGACTAGTGTTTTTTTCAACGAGCGGTGTGTTGGATGGTATAAAGTCTCAAGCGAAAGAAGGGTGGTATCCCATTCATTCGAGATTTTTTCTCGTGTGAGGAGCCATCCTAGTTAGTTCTGTGTTTTACTTTAATATGTGATAAGGTGAAGAAATAGAGGTGTATTTTGTTTGTGTGTGAAAAATCTGTCTACAAATTTTAAGTATGTGATCGACATCTAAAAAATAGTGAAAGTGTAATAATCGTGAATCTTCAAAAGAAATCTTCTGTTCGTCAGTGTAAGATGATGTTCAGTGAAAAATGTGCTTTCTGCTAGAACAAGCTTTTCTTCAGTACCAATATTAAGTATCTATGTTTTTTAATTAAAATTAATTGTCCATGGATGATATAAGATTTAAATGTTCATAATTTAAACGCAGTATTTAGCCCACAGGTATGATGTGTGAACAACCGTGAAATATATTAATTTGAATGCATCTTTTAAAATATAAATATTTTATTAATTGTGTAACCTTAAAATATGTTTTATATATAAATAAATTAATCGAGAATAATCTCTAAAGTATTATTATTTTTTGTTTAATTAGCATGAAGTGTTTTATAATATGTACTTTTAGTTTTCAGCTATTTCAGGTTGTTGCTCGGGATGCTAAGGTGGTTTGTTATTGTGGCCAACATTTATTGGTACGGAATCACTATTTCGATCAGGTTTAGGAATTTAACTTGTGTTCCCTTTTGAACATTTAATCGTGTCCCCCTTTAATTTATTTTTATTTTGCACCATGAAGCCTTTTTCCATCAGCCAAATTTATCATCATTTATCATCATTTTTTATCATTTGGTGCCGCGTGCAAAAGTAAAATTTAATAGGTTGAGAATCTGGTCTCCACAATAGCTTCCTGAGTATATTTTTACAAAAATATACACACCATTTATTATATTTTTATCTGTGATTTTTTTAAGTGCATGATTTATATATCTTAAGCTATTTATGATTTTATATATGTATTGTAATATTGATATTGTGTAATTGCATGTTAGGAATGTGTAAATTTTAAGTTCCCCTTCCCCCCTCCTCTCCCTTAAAAGTCTATATTTTGACATTTATTTCTGTTATTTACTATGGCTCGTAAAGGGATCATAGATTTAAGTTTGGCTTCATCCATTCCCACTTTTAGCGGAACTTCTGATGAAAATGTTGAATATTTTGTCGGACAGGTTAGAGATGTAGCAGTATTAGAAAATTGGCCCGTAAATAAAAGAATTTTAATTCTAAAATTAAATTGTAGAGATGCTGCCCAAAAATTTCTAATTGACTCCCCGCAGGTAGCTAACATTCAAAATTTTGATGAATTGGCTGAATTATTAATTAAAAAATTCAAAAGATGTCAACCATTTGATGAGATACAATCAAAATTTAATAACATCAGGCAAAAACCAAATCAGTCAATTCAGAGCTTAATTGATGAAATAAACTCTTATGCAGTAACATATTTATCAAAGATAGATATACAAACTAGGGATTCAAATGAATTCATTGATTCCATCAAATTGAACAAAATTTTGGATGCTGTTAGGCCTGAAATTAAGGTCGAAATTCTTAAATTAGGTCCAAAAAATTACTTAGAGGCATGTAAACATGCAATTAATGTAGAAAAGGCTCTTGAGGCTCAAGAAGTCATTATTAACAACAATATGTGTCAAAACTTTGAACTAAATTCAATAATGCAAAGCCAGTTAGAGGGTAACAAACAAATTCAACAGTTAAAGGAAGAATTGGAAAGAGTAAAATCTGAAAATAATGCTAGCAATTCTTTTCGACAAAGTCAAAATGAAAGAGTCCAATGTCATATATGTGGAAAAAGTCATGTGACAACAAAATGTTGGTATTTTCCACAGGGTAGAAATTCCCGCAGCAATAATTTCAATCATAACCCCAACCATATTCCTATTTCTAGAGGTAACAGCAGTGGAAGGAATTTTGGCAATTATAGAAATAACCGTAGAAATCACCCATATAGGCGTAGAAATCATTTAAACTTATAGATGGTTCTTGTAGTAAAAATAGATCCCATTTTACAAGGACCAATAATTATAAAATTGTTAGGGATGAAAATCTATTGGAATCTGTAAATAATTCAGAATCAATTGAAAATTCAAAATCTAGTAACAATTCAGATTCAAATTCTAGTGAGGAAAATTTAGAAGTAAATGATAATTTAAAATCTGTAGAAGAAAATTCAAATTTAAATGAAAACTTAAACTCTGTAAATGAAATTCAAAATTTTGATAATGTAACAATTCAAAATAATTGTGAAGATCTTGAAAATCTCCATGTAATGTCGTGTAATTTTGATAATAATACAAATCACCTTCCTATTATTAAGCTTAAATTTGGTAATTTAGAGGTACCCGCTCTTCTCGATACCGGTGCAAATCTCTCGCTGGTGCAACCAGGCATCTTAGCAGAAATTAAGCAACAAGCGAAAGTTGAGCATATTTCTAGAGCAGTCAAAATTAAGACCCTTAATAATACCACTATCCCATATTTGTCAGCAGTCAATATAAAGTTCAAAATGAAAACTCGTTGGTTCCATAACATATTTTTTGTCACTCAGAGTAACTGGAATTGTAACTACCAAATAATTTTAGGGTATGACTTCATTCAGAGAAACAAAATTCTAATTGACACATTCAATAAAAGACTTTCCATCAACAAAACCCATTTTGAATTTGAAGAAACTTCTCCGCAGATTAAAGAAAATACTGTAATTAAGGATAATGATAAACCTCAAATTAATGTAATTGCTAAAGCTATAAATAACATTAAAATTAAACCTAATTCATTTGAGATAATTAAATTGGAATTTCCACAGGGTATTCATAATTCTAAAAGAGTCATGTTAACCCCATTAAAAGTCTCGCAGAAGTGCCATATTGAAAATTCTTTGCATACTGTTGAGGACAACAAATATATTTTGACAATTGTTGAGAATAAAACTAATGTTGCATCATATATACGTAAAGGTCAAAAACTAGGAAATGTAGAAATGTTTGAAGATGACGAGGAAATCCAACCCACTGAGGACCAAATTCTTCAAATCAATAGTTTAAATTTAGAAGAGATTAGTAATTTGAGACAGGCCGAACTTTCAGAATCTGATTTTAATCTTAAACATTTAGATGAAAAAGAGAGAAAGGAGATTTTGGAATTATTAATGAACAACTTTAAAGTATTTTCTAAAAGTTATAAAACTCTTGGTTCAACTGATGCAGTCAAACCCGAATTTAAATTAATGCACAATTTCCCAATTCAAACTAAACCATACCCTATTCCAAAAATTGCCAAACAGTTTGCACAAGAAGAGATTAAAAAATTGTTAGATGCTGGTTTAATTGAACATTCTTCCTCCAGTTATAATTTCCCTGTTATATTTGTCAAAAAGAAACCAATTCCAGGCACCTCTCCTGAAAAAATCAAATTTCGCATGGTAGTGGATTATAGACTGTTAAATAGCATCACTGAATCTTACACTATATGTTTGCCAAAAATTTCAGAAATTCTGCACAGTATTGCTGGCAAAAGGTATTATTGTGTGCTTGATTTGAAGTCGGCATTTTTTCAGATAAGATTGCAGGAAAAAGATAGGGAAAAATTAGCATTTTGCTGCGAGATTGGTAACTACCAGCCAAAAGTCCTACCTTTTGGAAGTCGCAACTCAACTTCATATTTTCATACACTAATTTCTAAATGTTTATCTAGCTTAAAAGGACCAAATTTACAATTCTTTCTTGATGACATTATTGTCGCTGCAGACAGCATATCTGAAATTAAAGCCTGGTTACAGAAGGTATTCGATAAGCTCATCCAATTCAACTTAACTTTAGACCCTGCAAAGCTTCAGATTTGTCAGAAAGAAATAACTTATTTAGGATTTAATGTCAGTGCTGATGGTTTTTCTCCTTCAGAGGATAATGTAAACAAAGTTTCAAAATTTCCCATACCCAAAAATGTAAAGCAAGTTCAACAGTATATTGGTTGTTTAAATTATTTTAGGCACATGGTTTATAAATATGCTGAAATTGCTAAGCCAATTATTAATTTAACCCGTAAAAATGTTCCATTTGTCTGGACTTCAGAGTGTCAGGAAGCTTTTGATATTTTACAAGATCAAATTCTAAATAAACCCCTTCTTAAAAACATTAATTCTGATCTTCCATTGTATTTAGTAACTGATGCTTCTAAAGTTGCATTTTGTGGAATTTTAATGCAAAAATACAATGAGAAATTTTATCCTGTTGAATTTTTTTCAAAACAATTCAATCCAGCTCAGTCTAGATATCCTTCCATCCAAAGAGAATTGTACGCAATATTTGCATCTGTCAAGCATTTTCGTGAAGAATTATATGGAAAAAAATTTACCATATATACCGATGCAAAATCATTAACATATCACATGGAACTGGACAATCAGAGTGAGATTGTAGCTAGGTGGCTTCTGTATCTGGATCAATTTCATTATGAGATAGATCACATTCCTGGTGTTATTAACCCTGCTGATTATTTATCTAGAGCATATAAAGATGAAACCTTAAATGTAAATAATATAAATATTTTTCAAAGCAATTCAAATTTAGATCATAATAATATTGTAAATAATCAACAAAATGATGAATTTATTAAGGAAATTATTCAAAAATTAAATGATAATGATGAGGAAACTGCAAATAACTATTATATTGATTCAGAAACTAAAATTGTAATGGTAAAAATTTTCCCCAAGAAGCCGTTAAAGAAAAAAAAGTATCTCAGTAGAATTTTAATTCCAAAATCTTTAATTAAGGATTGTTTGGAAGTTGCTCATGCTCCTCATTTTGGCACTCAAAAAACCTACAATTTTGTTCGCAAAATCTATTCTTGGAAAGGAATGTTTAAGGACACTAAAAATTTTTGTAGCAATTGTGAAAGATGTTTAAAAGTTAAACCTAAACCTAAAAATACTGTCACTAAAATGATTCCAAAAGCTGATTTAGCTCCAGGTGAGATAATAGCTTTAGATATTGTAGGCAAACTTCCTAGATCTCATGACAACAAATTTTTTATTTTAACAATAGTTGATCATTATTCCAGGTTTCTTGAGGCTATCCCATTAAGCAATACCACTTCTAAAACTATAATTAATCAACTTAATATATATTTTTCCAAATTCGGGATCGCTAGGACTGTTTTGACTGATAATGGACCATATTTCCGTTCAGATGAATTTGAAGATTATCTTAAGACTATGGATATTAAGCATAGAAAGAGTTCAATCTATTATCCGCAGAGTAATGGTTTAATCGAGAAAATTCATCTTTCTATGAAAAACAGCATAGCAGCACTTTCTGATCAAGTATTCGAGTGGTCAGATAGACTATTATTTTTTAAACTTCATTATAATTCCTCTAAGCATGCAGTAACTCAATTTTCACCGGCTGAACTATTCTTGGGCAGAGAACTCAATATACCTCTAAATATTTTTGAAAAACCAAAAGTTGCTGAAGAATATAGTAAATATCTAACAAAATTACAAAGTCATTTTCAGGAAACTAGAAAATTAGTTAAGGAAAATGAAACTAGTTATTTTAATTATCACCAACAATATGTGAAGGGCAGAGGTAAACCTTCCTTAAATCCTGGTGATGAAGTTTTTCTTGTAGATTTTAAACATCATACTGCATTACAACCTAGATATAATGGACCACATATAATTGACAAAAAATTGAGAAATGATAATTATTTGATAAAAATTAATGAAGATGGTCATGAATATGTAAAAAAAGTTCATGTCAGTAAAATTTTTCCAAAAGTACCATTAAATGATAATATTTGTAACAAAACTGAGGAAAATAAGAATTGAGTAGTGATTCTAATATTTTTGTGAAATATGTGTATGTTCGGAAACTTCAAAGTATATATATACTATGCTCAAGTCAAAATTCTATTTTTAAAATTTTTTTTTCTATTTTCTTCTCTCTCAATGTTTGTTTTCAAAATACTGGTAGAATTGATCACTTTGCTAGTGAATAACATTTATTGAAATATTTTTTTTAAACTTTACCTTTTTAATTTTGTATTTGAGTCAAAAAGGAAAATATGTGAATGATTTCCTCATATGTATTTTCATAATTGTTTAGAATATCTGTGAAATCTTTTTTAAGTTACAAAGTAAATTTCAATATTCATTGAACTTAATTCAGAAAATTGAATAATATATGGTACAATAAAAAGTAGTTTGAAAATGTTGAATGTGACAACTCAAAATATATTGCAGAAAGTTAAAGCAATCTAGGTATTTCTGTAGTTTATATTTATTGGTGTGTGTGTATTTTTGTAAATATTTTCATATTCATGCTGGTTAAATATAATTATTGAATTTTTGTATCATATAATGTGTGGTGTATACAATTCTAATGATTACAGTAGCATTGTGTATAAAATTTTTTATTTTTCTCACGAACATTTCTTCATCATTTCTTCATCTGTGTGCATTTGTGAAACTTTCAGTGACTTTTTGCAAAATTTTTTCACGAACATTTCTTCATCTGTATGCATTTGTGAAACTTTGACTTTTTCGCATACTCCAGGACATTTCACATCAATTTTCAACAATTATCAACTATTCTTCAGAACAGTGTTCGCCTCTTTTTTTGCTGTTGGTGGGGGGAGATGTTAAAAAACCCCTTTCACAACTCAGTCAAGTCATCAAAAAAGCCTTTAAAGTTCAGCGCAATATGCAAAAAGAACTGTCTTTCCGTGTCAGCGCATCTGCCTTTATAAATCAGCGAACGCACCAACAAACATCTCGCAACATCGCTACTAAACTCGCAGCAGCTGGCGAACGCCTGCATACGAAGAATTTCTCTCGCTGTATCTTCTTCCATCGGCGCGCGAGGTAGTGGTAATACCGGATATTTTTCGACCAAGCTTCCTTCACTCGGAATGGCAACGCATCTGAATGACTAGTGTTTTTTTCAACGAGCGGTGTGTTGGATGGTATAAAGTCTCAAGCGAAAGAAGGGTGGTATCCCATTCATTCGAGATTTTTTCTCGTGTGAGGAGCCATCCTAGTTAGTTCTGTGTTTTACTTTAATATGTGATAAGGTGAAGAAATAGAGGTGTATTTTGTTTGTGTGTGAAAAATCTGTCTACAAATTTTAAGTATGTGATCGACATCTAAAAAATAGTGAAAGTGTAATAATCGTGAATCTTCAAAAGAAATCTTCTGTTCGTCAGTGTAAGATGATGTTCAGTGAAAAATGTGCTTTCTGCTAGAACAAGCTTTTCTTCAGTACCAATATTAAGTATCTATGTTTTTTAATTAAAATTAATTGTCCATGGATGATATAAGATTTAAATGTTCATAATTTAAACGCAGTATTTAGCCCACAGGTATGATGTGTGAACAACCGTGAAATATATTAATTTGAATGCATCTTTTAAAATATAAATATTTTATTAATTGTGTAACCTTAAAATATGTTTTATATATAAATAAATTAATCGAGAATAATCTCTAAAGTATTATTATTTTTTGTTTAATTAGCATGAAGTGTTTTATAATATGTACTTTTAGTTTTCAGCTATTTCAGGTTGTTGCTCGGGATGCTAAGGTGGTTTGTTATTGTGGCCAACATTTATTGGTACGGAATCACTATTTCGATCAGGTTTAGGAATTTAACTTGTGTTCCCTTTTGAACATTTAATCGTGTCCCCCTTTAATTTATTTTTATTTTGCACCATGAAGCCTTTTTCCATCAGCCAAATTTATCATCATTTATCATCATTTTTTATCAATATGCCATCTCATTCGTCGTTCTGCGTTTCCTATTTTCTGAGAAAAAGGGATGTTGACAGGAGAAATAATATATATGATTCAAGCAATTTAATTTTTCCCAAATAGTTAAGTGTTATATTTAACATTTAAACTGATGTGTTATTCATTTTAAGTATTTCATGTATTTTCTTTCCACAGTGAGTAAAATATGTATTTGAGGAACTTCAATGAAAACAAATTTTCACATTTAAAGTTATATAAATCAATAGATCAAACCCCGGCAGCCCGCTTTCTGTAACATATTGTTGGATGTATAGAACTATGGTAAAAAAAAAATAATAATTGTAAACTCAAATAAAATCCTTACATTTAACATTTTTTAGAGTGTCTACTACAATTGCATACAGCATTATATACATATATATTTATATAACAGAATAGGTGCTATGAGTATATTTTGGAATTTCTAAAATTCGTTATATTAATAGAGAAAAAATTACAAAAAATAAGATAATAAAATAAACATAATTTGTATATTGAAGGGTTTAAGCTGGAATCATTTTAAATTGAATTCATATAATAACGTATAAAAAATAGGTTTTCTACATAATGTTTGAAATCGGATCCAAATTGAAAATAAATATTTTACGTACAGATGTGTCTTTCCAAATTACACTAGAAATCGGTCGCTTCATATGTGCTCTGGTATATGCTTCTATGCAGCTAGATGTGTGATTATCTTTTGTTTGGAAATTGTAAGATCTCTGTAAATTTACAGTTTTCAGGTTTAATATTTTGTATAATATACAATAAGCAATTTTCTTTAATGACAAATTAAATTTAAATAATAAAATTATATCTGAGACATACAAAAAATAGAAATCTATGCGAAAAATGTAGTTCAAAATTTAGACCACTTGTATGTTAATAAAAAGTTTGTGCAGTTTAATATAAATTAATAATTTTTCTTTTAACCTCTAACACTCTGTTTTATCATTGAAGACTAATTTTTATAATTATTTACGTCAATAATTAGTTCGTTCGTTAACTACAGTAATTGATGTCCATTAGCAGGGAAAACTCTTTGTTGTTAGGGTAAATACGATAAGTAAAACTACTCTGAAGTGTATATCTTGAGCTCATGTGAAGATTTTTATTGGGATTGCCAAAACATTTTTTCTTAATTTAAATTAAGAGGACGTCCTTGGAAATTCCACCACCGATATTGTTTCGAGTTCTCATAAATATTGAAATACTTATTGAAATTACATAAACCTTTGTATTATATTTAGGCCATATTTCAGATTTTATAAAATGTAAAAAAAAAAAAAAATTAATAAAAGAATTACAGTTCAATTAATATTGCAAAATGTTGCACGTGGCATATCACTATATGTAAGATAACTTTACTTAGAATTTATATATAAACATGAAATTTCTGTTGAAATGAACTTTAAACTTCATTTTGTAGAATGAATGAATTATATATAAGTTCTTTGACATAAAGTATGTGAAAAATTCAATTAAATTTGAAAAATATAAAAAAAGAAAAAAGTAATTTATTATTCATTAATGAATAATGCAAATGCTTGACTATGTCATTAATATTAATTCATTTTATAAAATACAGTTCAGATGTCATTTTAACGTACGTTCTATGATCATATATCCTTTGTAAGTTAAGTTATCTTACGGATTGTGACATACCACGCGAAAACTTTTGCAATTTAAAAGAACTGTATTTGTTATTATATTATGTCATAAGTGTTTATTTTTATATTGTAATGATTCCATGAATCGGGTATTTAGAAAAGGGGTAGCGTGAAACCTTTTAGTATGGATCAACTTCAATATGTTATTTCGAAACGAATTTTATTAAATATCATTCTCGAATTTCTTAATATTACAACTCATTACAACAATTTTTTTCAGCGTGCTTCGTTCAACTTACAATCAATTAACAAAAAATGCATAGTCCAGTCTTGTACAGTAATTTGAAATCTTAAAATCTAACAAGAGTTTCTCTTTCACTGTTCACGAAAGGTCCAATCCACGACTTTTTCGTTCTTCAGAGAGATTGTCTTTTCTCTTCAAAAATATGTCAGCAAAACATTATTTTCGTAACGGGGTTGGGAATCCGTCCTGAGATGAGTGTTTTTCCACCAACACTGCTCTCCCGCCAAACTCTCTGCTCTCCCTCGATTATCTTCTCCGGTCCGTTTGCTCGAACAAGAGACTCTCCGTTCACCAATCAAAAAAGTTTTAGTTCACGTCATTATATTAGGTTTTTAAGTCATTGGATAAAGCTTTCTTTTGTGAGGTCTTACTGAACTTTTAAATGTTCACACGGGCAATTTTCCCACGATCAGAGACCTCACATGTAGGCGGTTAGATCAGAGAAATATTTTGCTGTCTAAGCAATTTCAGTTCACAAGTTTGATCGAAGCCATTCTGTGCCTTTGCATTCGGCGACATTCCTGCAAGTTAGCAGAAAAATATGAGAGAAGTTTTCCAACACCTGGGGACTTCCATCTTTGATCATTCTGCCTAATTAGCATACTGTGAGAGATTTAATGAATTCGTCACAACACCCCCACCTTTAAAACATTTTCCGGGTTAAAACACGGAAAATCTGCAAAAAAAGGGTTAGCTCAACATATCTGAGTGGCTCAAATAACATTTCAATTTAACCTCACTATATACATCAGTGACCTAATTTCGTATATACTGTTTACCATTGCTTGAACATCTAGCTTTAGAGACTTCTTTTTGAAAGATACTTTTTATTCACTACACATGCCAAAATAACAATAAAACTAAAAATAATCAAATATGTACAAAAGATTGAGTTTTACTCAAAAACTTACTACTGCATTGCTCTACTTAAGTAGTCAACGTGGGGTATATCTTTACCCGGTTTGTGTCGGATGGCATATTGAAAGGGTTGCAGGGCAAGCGCCCATCGAAGTAATCTGGGATTGTTACCTGCATTATTTTTCAGAAACACCAAAGGGTTGTGGTCTGTTTCTATACGAAATTCTTGACCGTCAATGTAATGTCTTAGTTTCTTGATAGCAAAAATTATAGCAGCGCATTCCTTTTCTGTTGCGCTAAAACTTTTTTCTGGGTCAGTAAACTTCCGGCTGAAGTATATTATGGGATGTTCTTCTGAACCCTGCCTCTGTGCTAACACTACTCCGATCCCTTTTTCGGATGCGTCCGTTTGGACAACAAATTCCAAATCATAATTTGGGGCATATAGAATCGGTTCTCTGGTGAGTTTAGCTTTTAGGAGATCGAACGCCTTACTCATTTCGTCGCTCCATACTATTTTTTCTCTTTTGTGTTTTCCCTTCAGCGCTCGCGTGAGAGGTTCAACTATAGTGGCGTAATTTTCTATGTAACGCGAGTAATACCCTGCCATACCTAGGCATCTCCTAATTTCTGTTTTGGTTTTTGGCGCTGGCAATTCCGTGATGGCGTGGATTTTAGCTTTGGCGGGTTTTCGTTGCCCTTCCCCCACTATGTGGCCTAGATACTTAACTGTCTTCTGCACTGTTAAAAATCTGCAGTAAACTGTCCAGTCATTTGACCGTTTTTATAGAAAACGGTTACATAACCGTACTTTTACCCTATTTTGACCCTATAATTGCTCATATTATGGTCAGAATAGAGTTAAATTACGTTTATGTAATTGTTTTCTATAAAAACGGTCAAATGACTGGACAGTTTGATGCAAATTTTTAACAGAGTGTGCAAATTTGCACTTCGCTATTTTATCTTTTATTTAGCGTCCCTTATTCTGAATAATACCTTTTCGAGATGTTTAATATGGTCCTCCCAATCGTCTGAAAATATTGCCATATCATCTAGGTATGGTAAACAAAATTCTTCTAGACCATATAATAATTTTGCCATGAATTTAGAGAACCTATAAGACGCGTTGAGGAGCCTAAAAGGCATTGACAGAGGTGAATAACTTCCAAAATTAGTCACAAATGCGGCCAATTTCAGCGCCCTGGGGGTCATGGGTATCTGCCAATATCCTTTTGTCAAATCAAGCACCGTAATATACTTCGCGGCTGCCACTTTTTCAACCCTTTGCTCTATATTCGGGAGTGGGAAAAATTCTGCCTTCGTAATTGCGTTCAGTTTCCTATAATCAATGCAGGGGCGCGGATCTTTTCCCGGGGCTTCCACCAATATCATCGGAGAATTAAAATTAGACTCCTCTTCCTTGATTATGTTGCGTTCTAACATTTGCTTGATTTCTTTTTTTAAAATTTCATTTTGTCTGGGCGATGCACGGTACGGCCTTATTATCACCGGTTTTTCTTCTATGAGTTCTATATCGTGTTCCGTGATATCCGTTAATCCTGGGTCGTTCGAGAACACTTCGCGGTATTCGTCCAATAAATTTTCCACCATATGTAATTCTTCGTTACTGCACCGATCCCTTAACCCACTATCCTCCACTACTTCGCTAAATTTGTAACTGCTGGAGTCTGCTAGGGGGTACACAATCTCTAAGTCTTGGGATGAATCTGGCTCGTGAAATTCGCGGGTTAAAATATTTATTTTTCCCACCCTTTTTACGTACGGTTTTAAGAGATTTACATGATAGATCTGCGATTTTTCCCGTCTGCCCGGAACACTCACTATATAATTTTTCGGGGAAATTTTGGATTCGATCTTTCCGGGACCTATCCACCCTACCGACATTTTATTCTTTTTGTTCGTTGCTAAGACTAACACTTCTTCCCCTGGCTCAAAGTGCCTTTCGACGGCATTTTTATCGTACCTGATTCTTCTCTTGTCTCTAGCGACCGTCATATTCTGGACTGCTAATTCTTGACAGCGCTTTAACCTATTCATAAGATTAAAAACATATTCAGTGACCAACTCTGGCTCTTGACTTTCCACTGTCCATTGTTGAAACAATAAGGTTTCCGGGGTCTGTAGATTTTTCCCATGAACTAACTCGGCCGGGCTAAAACCGGTCGATTCATGCGTTACCTTCCTCAAGGCTAACAATGCATGCGATAGATTTTTCTCCCAGTCACTACCTTTTTCCACACTCAATACCTTTAATAATCGTTTGACAGATCGGTGCCATCGTTCTATCAAATTCGATGAAGGTCTACACACACTCGAATGATTTAGTTGTACTCCAAATTTCTCCAGAAAAATGGTTGTTAAACTTGAAGTAAAAGATTTTCCTAGGTCTGTCTGTACTTCAAAGGGGTAGCCTAAACGACTAAAAATTAAGGTTAAGGCATCGACTACTGTTTCAGAAAGCATGTTTGGTATCGGTATAGCCTCAGGATATCGCGAATAACAACAAATTGCTGTTAGTAAATACCTATTTCCCTTGTTAGACACTGGCAAGGGGCCCACTAGATCTACCGAACGTTTTGAAAATACCTCTGAAATTATAGGTACTAGCTTCAGCGGGGCCTTTTTCTGCTCCCTTGCCTTTCCCACTTTTTGACATGAGTCACAAGATTTTACGAAATTTTCTGTTTCTTTTATTATATTCGGCCAAAAGAAATACCTTAAAATTTTGTCTTTTGTTTTTAATTCGCCCATGTGAGCCGCGATTCCCTCATGACATGCGTTCAGAAGGCCTGCCCTATATTTTGCCGGAACCACTAGTTGAATTCATTCAAACCCCCGATGGTCTTTTGTTTTTCGAATTATCAACGAGTCTTTTATTTCATAATGCGATTTTTTTTCCAATGCCTTTTTCCTGATAATTTCTAGAGAAGGGTCACTGCTTTGTTCCATTCTAAACTCACCCCTCCCTACTTTAGCCAGATCTAAGCATTGATCATTAAGAACTTCGGGGAGTAAATCTTTTTCCCAGGTCTCAACTGTCACCTCATCATCCGCCTCTTTTTTGTTTTCCCCGGCTACGGGAGAAAGAGTAACTTCCTTGTTCGGTTCGTTTTCTGTTTCTTTCGGATTCGTTTTGGTCTGACTTCGAGTTATTATAGCATATAGGGTTTTAATTGTTCCGTTTTTAATATCGTCTATCAACTTCTGCGTTTCGTTACCCAAAATATAATATGACATATCTGCTTCGCTGTCGGCCACAATTGCTTTAGTCCTCACATTTCCAATGTCTTTAATTTCGAGAATTACTTTGGCCGTCGGCAAACAATGCAAATCATTTATTAAAGGTTGTCTTACCCAAACGGTTCCCCCGTCTAATTGATCCGAATTAATGAATTTCTTAGACACCACGTCTGAACAGGAACCCGTGTCTCTCAACACGGTAATTTCCTTTCCATTAATTAGAGCATGACTTAAATAGGGTTTAAAACCTTATTCCAATTCAGGGCTGTTTCGGATGTGACTAATTTTAGAGATGGGTCTTTCGTTTTTTTAATTCTGGGCAATTAGCTTTCAAATGCTGGGTGGATCCACACACGAAACATTTCTTCCACCTCTTTTGTTCAAATATACGCTCTTTGTCTTTGTTAATATCTTTGTCTCGCCAATTTGTTTTGGTTTCGGGAAATCTCTCACTTCGCGATTTTTCTTCGAACCTTGGTTTTTCGGTTATTTTATCGGGAGTGGGCCGTACAGTCCAAAGTTTCTTTGAAGGGACTTTGATCGCTTCATATTCGTCGAGACAATTTGCCAACACTAAAGGGTCTTTGTAGTTTGCCCACGAATCAATGAAATGCTCCTTCAATTCGCTAGAAGTACGGCGCTTGATCTGGTCCGTTATCAATAAATTTTTCAGACTACTGAAATCTGTAACATATAACCCATTTAACCAACCCTCTAAATAACTGTTGAGCTCGAAGATAATGTCCTTCCACGGAGCACCTGGATTGCATGGATGTTTCATTAATTTTTGACGATACGCTTCGGGACTCATGCGGAAGCGCTCTAGCAAAAACTTTTTGACGTATTCAAAGTTATCCGTCTGATCTTGCGGTTCCCTTAAAATTAACTCTGCAATTTCGACCGGCACTAAAGCTAATAAATGCGTCACTAAGTCACCTGTCTCTATTTCCACTTTGGTCGCCTGTCGTTCGAACAAATTTAAAAACAAAGTTATGTCCGAGCGTTCCGGATCAAATCGATGCATTATTGTTCGGAGCGGCAATTTAGGTGGGCGTTCCGACCCGCCACTGGTAGTTGAACTACGTCTATTTGCATCTTGCGTCAATCTAAGTTGTTCTAACGTAAATTCGCGTTCTTTTTGTTTTTCCTCTCTTTCTCTTTCTTCTTTCTCCCTCTCATATTCCCTTTGTTTTTCCTCATATTCCCTTTGTTTTTCCTCATATTCCCTTTGCTTTTCAGCTTTTTCCCTTTCTTTATCCTCTTTTTCCCTTTCTTTATCCGCGGCTATCTTATCGTCTCGATCTTTTATGATATACGCAGCTTGCGTAAAGGCAAAATCTCTATCGTAATCATCAGCAGCTTCGATTTTTTGGATAATTCCCGGGATCCTATCATTTTCCCTATCTCCACTCCCAATTCTTCCGCTAAATTCTGCAAATCAATTTTCCTGCACTGTTTCAGATCAGTTATTTCTTGAATTTTAAAATTTTATGCAAATACAATATAAAGATGAAAATAATAGTTTCGCTCGCTAACTTGTGCAATAGGGATTCTAACACTTTATGATAAATTTTCTGCTACTACCCACATAATACTAACAATTTTAAATACAATTCAATTTGAGGAATAATAAAAATAGTATACATATAAAAATAAATTTTTAATATTGAAAATTTTCAATACACTGACACGTTTTGGTGTCGATCATACAAATTTAAAACAAATTTAGAAATTTGAAATTCTGTGCTCATAAATCAACCAATACTTGATATTTCTGACACCGCAGGTAACAATTTTCCCAGTTATAAGAAAATGAACACTTTTTACAACTGCCAAAAATTTACCTAATGTCATATATGCAAAATATTTTAGTAGTTTTTTAGTAGTTATTTTACTTTGTTTCACAAGTAAAACAAAGTAAAATCTTTGAAAATTTTCAATCAGGAATTACTAGACAATCGACTTATTAGAAACATCGGAATTTTTACCTTTTTTTTTTTTTTTTTTTTTTTTTTTAAGAGAGAAAAAAGAAAAATTCCACATTTAGCCTGACAGTACCCCCTTATATTGTTTTACTGCCAAAAGAAATTTCACTCACTCAAATTTTAAGCTGATAACAAATATACATATATTTTTCCAAATATCTCAAAAGTTATTAGATTTAAAAATTTGTCCTAATTTATCATAAATCAATATTCAAAATAAAAAAATTCTCAGAAATGAATTTTCTTCACCAAAGAATATATAAACAAAATGAGAGCCACTCAAAAATGAATTGAGCTTACCTTTACAGTCTTTGTCTGCATCATCTGTCGCCGGTTTCGGGTCTGGCCTAGACGTCTTCGATTGCACAGGTTATCTCGATTTGTCGGCTCCTGAAGTTTCCTTGCCAGGGCTTGCTTCGGGCTTGTTCTCTATACACAAGGGCTTGCTTCCAGGATGGAACTGCGGTCTGTCAGGCCACTGCAAGGGCTTGCTTCGGGCTCTGCTTCTGCATTCGGATGACGGAACTGCGGTCTGTCGTGCCAGTGTAATGGCTTGCTTCTGGCTCTTCTTCTACGTTCGAATGACGGAACTGCGGTCTGTCGTGCCACTGCAAGGCCTTGCTTCGGTCTCTGCTTTCCTCTCCTGACCTGGCGTCCGATTTTGCGCGCTTAGATGCGGGCGGGCGTCACTGCTACTGTCT
This sequence comes from Maratus michaelseni, assembly GCA_963931845.1. NCBI lineage: Eukaryota > Metazoa > Arthropoda > Arachnida > Araneae > Salticidae > Maratus > Maratus michaelseni. The sequence continues at coordinate 175,844,586 of OZ007594.1, forward strand.
GGGCTCTCTTCTGATGCTAATCAATTGTTGTCGAAATATCCGACCCGCTTACCACCAGCTGTAATGATTCCATGAATCAGGTATTTAGAAAAGGGGTAGCGTGGAACCTTTTAGTATGGATCAACTTCAATATGTTATTTCGAAACGAATTTTATTAAATATCGTTCTCGAATTTCTTCATATTACAACTCATTACAACAATTTTTTTCAGCGTGCTTCGTTCAACTTACAATCAATTAACAAAAAATGCATAGTCCAGTCTTGTACAGTAATTTGAAATCTTAAAATCTAACAAGAGTTTCTCTTTCACTCTTCACGAAAAGTCCAATCCACGACTTTTCCGTTCTTCAGAGAGATTGTCTTTTCTCTTCAAAAATATGTCAGCAAAACATTATTTTCCCCACGGGGTTGGGAATCCATCCTGAGATGAGTGTTTTTCCACCAACACTCCTCTCCTGCCAAACTCTCTGCTCCCCCTCGATTCTCTTCTCCGGTCCGTTTGCTCGAACAAAAGACTCTCCGTTCACCAATCAAAAAAGTTTTAGTTCACGTCATTAGATTAGGTTTTTAAGTCATTGGATAAAGCTTTCTTTTGGGAGGTCTTACTGAACTTTTAAATGTTCACACGGGCAATTTTCCCACGATCAGAGACCTCACATGTAGGCGGTTAGATCAGAGAAATATTTTGCTGTCTAAGCAATTTCAGTTCACAAGATTGATCGAAGCCATTCTGTGCCTTTGCATTCGGCAACATTCCTGCAATTTGGCAGAAAAATATGAGAGAAGTTTTCCAACACCTGGGGACTTCCAATTTGATTATTCTGCCTAATTAGCATACTGTGAGAGATTTAATGAATTCGTCACAATATTTTATAAAGTCATGGCTTAATTACACTGCTGGACATTAAAATTGATACACCAGGAAGGAATGTGAATAACTGAATGATATTCATTGGACATATATATTATAGTGTTAAGAACAAGACACTAAATTTCAGGAAATTTGAAAGTATAGATCCTGAGAATTCAGTACTTAGAGCAACCAACACTGGTAGCAATAACAGCCGTTATCCGCGTAGGCATACAGGTTGAATGTCATGTAAGGATACAGCAGTCCATGCAGCTTCAACACTATGCCCAGTTGATCGGCCGCAGTGACTGGCGAGTGGTGGCGTGCGAGTCGCTTGTCAACTATTGCCTAGACGTTTTCAATTGGTGAGAGATGAGAAGAACTTGTTGGCCAGGGCAACAGCCGAACGTGTTCTATAAAAAGGACGGTCAGAACAGTACGTACAACATCTGGTCGTGCATTGTTCTTCTGAAACCAAGAGTTACTGAGGCCTCGACGATAGGATAAAACCACAGACAGTAACACCTCAGAAATGTAACGGCTGCTGTTGAAATTACTGACAATGCGAACAAAAGGTGATCGAGACATGTAACCAATGTCACGCCCTACCATCACTCCAGGTGATGGGCCAGTATGACTATGTCGAATACAAACTGGCAATGTGCGTTCTCCACGATGCCGCCAAACACGGTTACGACCATCATGGTGCTATATACTGAACATGGATTCGTCTGAAAAGATAACGTGATGCCATTCCTGCGTTCAGGTTCATCGTTGATCACATCATTGGAGGCGCTCCTGTCTATGATGCAGCGTTAAGGAAAGCCGACGACGTGCTAAAAGTCCATGCTGCTTCAAACGTCGTCGAACTGTTCGTGCAGACACTTGTTGTCTTGCAAACGATCTGATTTCTTGATTCGGGGTTTGTGACGTGGCTGTACGATCATTTAAAGCCATTCGGATAACATGTGTGCCTTCGTCGCTGTGAGTGATGGGGGCTGCTGAGATCCTGCACGGCGTTCCGTATGACTGTCATGAAACCATCGATTCCATATTCTGTTGACAGTCATGGGATAACGCGAGCAGCAATACCGCAGTAGGATAAACCAGAAACACGGTACCGAAAACAACGTTCAAATGCAATTTCTGTATGAAAAACTTTCTGTAAATCTCTTCATTTATACACATTGCATACATGTCGCTACCGCCACGCAAGAATTCGTTGAAAAGCTAATCATTTGCATATCACAACATGTTCTATCTGCCATGCAAATTTAAACTGCGTGGTGTGCCTCCTTCTAGATATAGCAATTTTAATAGCCTGTAGTAGATATTAAAGTAGTAGATATCACTTTTCACTAGCGGCGGAGCCTTTTAGGATTTATGAAACCCCTTGATTCTGCGTGATTTAGATCCTTGACAGGTAAAAGTCTAATGTTGAACTTTCAAGCAAGAACCAAACAACAAAATTGTAATTGGTGCAAGTTAATAGTAACACATCGTCTGATAAATGCTGATACTTTTTTAATATTTTGTCATACATCACATTTATGTTCCTCAGCAAACCTTTGTCTAAAGAAATTGAGTTTATATTATGGTTATATTTATATAAAGCTGATCGGCTAAAATTTCTATGATAATGTAAGTGTGATGAAATATTACTTTAATTATGTGTCAATGTCTTGAAAATGTACAAATATTTTTATAAATTATTTTAGAGAACGTACATAACAAAACATCAGACAGACAATTTGAATGGATATATCTCTGGAAAGGTTTATTTTACAAATAGGAATTATTATATACATATATTCATTATTCTTGTAGTAAATAAAAGTCACTGTTTAAGGGGATATATCTAATAAATTATCTGCATTTTTGTCGGGAGGGTATTATTGGTAAGTTTCAACTATTTCATTATTTGTAAAAAATAAAAAAAATACAACAAAATCATTTGTTTAACAAATGAATTCCATATAATACTTTAAATGAAACATACACTCTAAATAAGAAAGAGTGACTATTCACTCCGGAGGAGTGGATATTCACTCTATCGCAGAGTCAAAATTTGCCCAACCTCTTTAGAGTGACTATTCACTCTAGGAAAAAGTGAAATTCTTGACTCCCTGAAAGAGTGAATACTCACTCTTTCAGGAGTGAGTTTTTTCACCCCTGATAGGAGTAAATTGTCACTCTTTCAGGAGTGACTAAAATTCTTGAATAAAAAAGAGAAACTCATTTTTACACACGCTTGTTCGCAGGCTGTCACCCTCCCAAGTAGTAACCGAGCTCGTTGCTGCTTGACTTCAGCGCTCGGACGAGAACTGGTACCTACAGCTTGCTACAGCCGCTTACAATTAAAAAAGCTCTTATTACATTATTTTAGCTTTGTTTCTTTTGTGATATTCGAACATACTTATTAAATTTGTGTAGAAATCATAAATATTTACGGTGTTTCTCAACTGTGTAAATAAGAAACTGAAACCTTCTTTTTGTATCATATAATACAGAGACTGTTCGCACATTTTTTAGACAAATTTGATAAATTATTTTAAAAAATGGAATTCTATTAGAGGAAAAAATTCTGACAACAACTTATTATGTGTAATTTATATTATCGTCTGATACTTTCAAATTTATTCTTATTTCAAGATTGCAGCTGTGAATGGGAAGATGCGTTTGAGTTTTTTTTTTCTTCTTCCGAACAGAAGTATGCTAATTCCACAGTCTAAAATGATTGCAAAGCGCATAATATTAAAACTTTTTAGTGCGAAATAAACATAACAATTGATTGGAAAGTGCTATTCCAAAAATCAGTACATATACATAGTAAAAAGATACCAGATGAAAAAAAAAAAAAAAAAAAAAAAAACAAGGAAAAAAAGAGCCCATTTCAAGGCGGAAAACGAAGTTTCAAGTAAGGATTTATGACTATCGCAAATTTATCTTACATCGAAAACATCCATCGATATCCATCGAAAGCATTATGCAGAATTAGAATCAAGAAACAAGATTATCATACAGATTATTTCAGAAAGCAATATTCATATTTTAAACGTTAAAAACAACAACGCCGAAATCGTCTAAAAAATGTGCATATTACTCGTCTGTACATTTCCGCTATGACAAAAATTCCGTTACAACAAAGCAGTTATTTATTTATTCATTCATTTTTTTCTTGCTAATAATATTTCCATATGTCCGAGGCCCAGGGCCTGTTTACCAAATAGGCCCGTGAAGCCGAAGTTTACTTACTGAAATACAAAGGGGCCCTCAAATTTACTTTTCAAAACTAATTTTTAGGAGGAAAATTTCAGTCAGGGTAAAAAACGTTTTTTTTTTTCTTAAATTATAGCTGTTAAATTTTTCCTAAGATTATTTCCGACACATTTATACTCTTTTTTTTCTATAATAAATGTTATAAAATCAGTGATTAAATGCAACGTTTTTCATTTCTCTTATGTTAATTTCAAACGTGCTAAAAATAACAGAAAATTTAATCTGTATAGTTATATTTTGTTTATATTCATAAAGAGGTTAGAAATGATATAAAATATGTAGAATAGGTTATTTAAATAAAGAGGAAAATAATTAGCATTCAGAGATATTAAATTTCTGTTTATAAAATAGAAGCAAAATTGTGTTGCAGCTAAGCATAAATTTACTTCAAATATTTGTTTTCCCTGCACTTTTCTTAGAATTGGCAAATCCTGCAATTTGTAAAGCATAAAATATATTTCCTATCCATAATTCTATAGATTCATTTATTATTTCAATGCCTTTTTCAGTTTTTTTTTAAATCGTGCTACTATATATAAAGGATTTCATTTTAGGCATTTCGTTTCGATAACGGAGATTACTCGGATTCTCATCCGTGAGCTGGCGCCATCTTGTGATTTTATTGGAAAAAACTGTTTTTCCTCACTCTTCAACGGAGTGAAGTATCTCACTCTTGTCAACGGAGTGAACAGTCACTCTCGACAACGGAGTGAGATATTTCACTCTTTTCTAGAGAGTGGAAAGTTCCACTCTTTAAAGAGTGCATATTTATAAAATTCACTCCTAAAAGAGTGAAAATGCCTCTCACTCTTCCAAAGAGTCAACTTCTCACTCCTTCCAATTTTAGAGTGTACAGTATTATACATACTTTTACTTAATTAAAAAAAAACGGATGTGAAATGTAGTGGAGTACTTTAAACCTACCTTCAAATTTAAGTATTTAAGCTAAAACTTTTATACATATTTTTGGATAGCGAACTTCTTAGGTTAAAACTTTGTCAATTTATTGGAATGTGCTGAAATTTCAGATCGAAATCTAATGTTGTCAATTTAATATATATATATTTATATGTATACATAAAAGTTCTTAGTCAATACATAATATTATAAATGAAAGCTCTTTAGAGACACACAATGGAATATTCAATTTCATCATCATACTCATTCATATACATGGGGCCCAGTTAAGTAAGAATTTCTATTCAAACCACGTCTTTACATTCGTCAGCTTCGTATGGGAATTTCTCAAGCAGTTATAAGCTGTGAAATATTGGGCGTCATATATTTCACGTTTTGCGCTAGAAACGAAGATATATTTGGATTTGAATTCGCAAAATTCCGAATTTAATATATTTCGCAGAACAACGATATATTTTGAGTAAATGATAAGACAAATTTCCATTCACAAAAATTACAAATCTGTTTTTAAGAACATTTTTATCACAATGGTGCATGTATTGTGTAATAACATATGTTTTCGTTAAACTGAATGGATTGTTTAATGAAACAAATTATTAAGATGTTTCATGATTCTATTTAGCATTTTTAGACATATCAGTTGGATAAATTGAACATGGTAATAACTGCTAAATCTTCCAATATTAATTTCTAAAGCTGTGTAATAATATTATGTGTATTTCAACATTTTAAACTTACAATTACATTTAACTAAAAATCCGAATAATTTTGTAATTAAATAATTTGTAAACTAAACAGTAAATCTCTAATTTTCTATTTATTTTATTTATTTATTTATTTATTTTTTTGTAGTTATATAATACGCAACAAAAACTTTAATGTGTTTTTATATTCTGAAATTATGGATTTATTCTTTAGTTATTATTTTATATTTTTATTATGTATCATTTTATTTATGTATATTTTATTTACCTAAAGTCTTTGATTTTGCTTTTTAGAAACAAACCCGTCTTTAAAAGTAAATATTACTGATTTTTATTATTATTATTTCTTTTTTTTATTTCTATATTTAAGCAACTTGTTTTACGTTTCTGAAACATAATTAAACAATTAAGAAATACAGAGATGCTTAGTAACAAGATTAATCTTTATTTTGTACAGCTGATACTAAATTTATTTCTTGAAAACTATGTCTACTATCAGGGGATTACTTTGAATATATCTAAACTTACTTTAAACGCAATATACGAACCTAGTTCTGGGAAGGCCTGGACATTTGCCATCACACAGTTTGATTGTGAGAACAGCAATCACTAAAACTATTACCTTAAGTATACCTATATAAATTAACAAACTATAATAATAACAATCAAACATCTTGGTAAATACATAACACGTTTTGGTAAAAAAATACTTTTTTTTTGTTTTTTGAGATCGGCGACCAGGCCCCTACCTGCAGGTTTCCCTAGCTTAAACGGGTTTAGCGCCTGGCACCGGGGCGCGTAGCGCCACTGAAGAGATGCCGCATAACGGCTGGTCATTTCTGGCAGGACGGCTGTGGAGGTCTGAGTTTTGTTCCCGTTTTTGTTTTGCTGCTAATTGATCTGATTCTTTTTGTATGGACCTGGGCTTGGCATCACACCTATACGTCATGCCATCGCTATGCAAGTTGGTCTCGTAATTTAGAACCTTGATCCGGTGACGAGACCTTCACCTGACTAGGCACCTCCAGAGGTATTATTCACAGGTAACTTAGAGGACTTTGCTCCCACGACAGATTTTACATGCAAGGTAAAAAAATACTTTTTAAATTGATGAAGTAGTTCTCGAGCTATTAAATTTTTATATTATAGTATGCAATTTAAAATCATTAATATTTTATTATATTATTGTAATATTATTTATATAATATTATTTATATATTATATTAAATTATTATAATATTATTTATATAATATTATTTATATATTATATTATATTATTATAATATTATTTATTTATTATATTATAACTATAATAATAATAATTATTATTATATAATATTATATTTATTATAATATTATTTATATATTATATTATAATTATAATTATTATTATTATTATTATTGTTATATAATATTATATTTATTATAATATTATTTATATATTATATTGTAATTATAATTATAATTATAATTATTATCATTATATAATATTATATTTATTATAATATTATTTATATAATATATTACTATAATAATCTTTAAATCTTCAAAACAGAACTTTTACTTCTCATGAGTCACGTGGGCTAATACGAAAATAGGAAAACGTATCACCCACCCAGTCCAAGCGATCGATTCACAAGATCCATCACGATAATCATCAATACGTGTTGCTAATAAAAAGAATAAGAAAAGAAATAAGAAAAATAAATTGAAAATAAAAAATCATATACAAAAAATACTTTTTGAAATATTGTACATTAATATTATTTTAGTGAAAAGTACCGTTGGAACCCTGAAGTACATATACAATACGAAGTAGTCTATTTACAGGCGGTATTTTTATTTTACATATTATTACTTGTTTCCATATATCCATCGGATATCGGACTATGGCAATTATAAACGAAAAAAAAAAAATGTATTCTTACATTCTGCATGAAATTGCATGTTTTCCAGGGACATACTTGCCTAACTTATATCGAATTCATTAACATATTTAATTAAAACCTATGTCTTAAGCACAAAAATTCTTAAGACCAATCATCACTTAATTACTATTTTAAATTTATTTCTTAGTTATTATTATTTATAATTAATATTTCTCATTGAACACCCAATAAATCTCGCTAAATGTAACACGTTTCTATGGTTTAAAAAATCTCGTAACATTCTTAATTCCGATCATTAATATTTTTAATTACTTTTTAAAATTATTATTTCTAATCGTAAACCTAACTTCGAAAAAATATTTCCCACGAAAATAACCTACTCTAACACATATTTGAAACCGCATGCTATAGTTCGCTAAAAAAACCTTAATTTTTTTTTCAAATTCCAAAAATAAAATAAATATATTAGTTAAATTAAAAATAAATAAATTTCTAACTCTCCAAAATAAATGTATTTAAACTATTGCCGTTATAATTATATACATTTATTACTATTATATCTAATATATTATACAATATATTAGAGTACACAACACCCCCCCCCCCCAAAAAAAAACAAAAAAAACAAACAACAACAATACTCGAAAAGTCCCCTAATTAAAATTAAAATAAATTAAAAAATAAATTTCTAATTCTCCAATATAAATCCGTTGAAACTCATATCGTACTGTAGTAGACAATTCTGCGCTAATTTTTTTTTTTTTTTTTTTTTTTTTTTTTCTTGCTTTAAATTTTTCAAAGTCTCCTCATTAAAGTAAAAAAATAAAATAAAATTAATCAAACATATTCTCTCGTCTTATACTTGACGCACTTCCCCCAGCACGCGAGCACCCTCCTCCACCAAGACGACAGCACCTCCATAGCAACTCCACCCTCCGCAACACACAGCACCTCCACCGTGTTGCAACAAATTAAACCAAACCACTGTAATTGGAAAAATTATTTATTTAGTCATTAAAAAAAAAAAAAAAAAAAAAAAAGTATTACATGAGTTTTTCTTTCACGTTTTTGCAATAGCCGAAATGTAATGCGCATACAAATTTGGGACTTTTATGAATATTATTTATGAATTTATAATGCGATTATATATATCTATATTATACTAATTGATTATATTAGTTTTTAATTTTTCAAAAAGTATACATACATTATTTTTTTTAAATCAACCAAAAATTAGAGAAAGTCTCTTACGTATAGTTATCTACACATTACTTTAAAAAAAAGGTTTTTATAGCTATTTCTTTCTTCTTTTGAGGAGACAAAGAAAAATAGTGATACACTAGACTGAGCAAAATAACAAGGTTCAATAAAACGAGAGGCTACTGTAAATAATAATGTCCATTTTTTCTCAATTTATGTGAAATATTTCATTTCTAAATAGTTTAAATGCAAAGGAAGGAGAAGTCATACTAGAGTCAATGTTTTTTCTTAATTTTTTGTCATTTTATCTGCAATTTTCATAACCCACAAGCGTTCTTAATTCTTTATGACATATTTATCTTTGTAAAATTCTTTGTTATTTCCCGCACGCTTTGTATGCATAGAACTTCAGAAAATTCCCATCAATGATTATAATTTCAATTTTAGTTAATTCACAAAAATGAAAATCACTATAATCTAATTTTTTTAATTAAACGAAAAATTTCAAAGTTCAATTATATTATTGAATATTTAAGTTAGGTATGACAAAAACACAGAGATACAAACATTTGTACACTTTTAATGCTAGGTTAGTGCGATATAATTTATAGAAAATCAAATGAAGCAATGTTAATTGAAAAAATTCTATATTTAGATAGTAAAAAAATAAATAATCTGTATTACATGAGTTTTTATTTTACGTTTTTGCAATAGGCGAAACGTAACGCGCTTATATATATATATATATGTGTGTGTGTGTGTGTGTGTGTGTGTAAAACGATGATATGTAAACAGTTGATTTACTGGAATTATATGAACGACTAGACGTTGTTCAACAAAATATAAATTTTAATACAGTCCTGGACAGATAACTCTACAATACTTTACAAATAATTTCTTCACAGTTAATACACTTTTCGCCAAACATATACAATACATTTATTTTCCAACTGTCCAACTAGGCCTAACAGTGCTTTACTGGCTATTTCCCATTTCGACGCTTGCTTCCCAATAATAATTAGAAGACTTGCTCTTTTTCCCCTTTTGAAGATATTCTGATCTCGCGATCAAAAACTTTTTATAACTCGTGCATTTAAATCACAGATAATAATAGTACTAGAGCGTCAGTTAATTTGATGATCATGCACGTCATAAAGGAAATGAAGTGTTTAAACTGAAATCCTATAAATCTGTCAACTTGACGTGATGGCGTCTCGACATCAGCATCTTGATTTATTATGTTTTTCATGCCTAAACAGTTAATTTTTTGAGATTTTTATTTCTTTCCGTATATTGCTCTCTACCGTTAGAAGCTATATATCTGTTTTCCCTGTAATTTCTCTCTGAATATTGATATTTATCAATGGAATCTGCATATCTAATATCTCTGTAATTTCTTTCCGGGTATTGCTCTCTAACTTTAGAAGCTACATATCTATTGCTTCAAGAATGATAAGAATTTGAATAAGCATCTCTTCCACTATAAGTTACTTTAAATCCATGATGAGAATTATTCCTATGTGATGGTTGGGAATTTCTTTGTTCATTATAACTAGCATTACATGATCGTCGGCCATCATAAAAATAATTATTTTGACCATGATAGTAGCCTCTATCCATGTACCTAGGGGAAAAATTTGGATTATACCTTGCTTTTGAATTAGGTGAAGCATTTTCTGTTATGCCTGGAGGTATCAAAGAATCTTTAGTCTCAAAGTTTTCAGGAATCTCAGATTCATTTTGATAAGAATTCTCGGAACTCTGTTTCCCATATCTATATTTATTGTAATTTCGATAGTTAAATGACTGCTTAAAATATCTTTGGCCATATCTATTATTGCTTCTGATATCAAATGGTCTGTTAAATTTTCTGTTCTTTCTCCTATAAACAAAATTCCTACTGCGATCTTTTACATAGTCTTTTCTACCATGTGCAGATCTACGAATTTTATCACTTTCTTCTGGAGATGGATAATCCACATTCCATTCATCAGATAATCCTGTATCTTTTGTTTTATTCGGCTTATACAATTTTATTAATTCTCTTATTTTTTTCTCTGTTTGCTAAATTTGTAATATGAGTCAAATCCACCTCGTCATTTACGCAGTCGATATTAACCATACCTTCCCAACCTCGATTATCGTTGTTTATACTTGACGTAGCTACTTCATCAATTTTGGACGGAACTTCGTTAATTTTAATGTATCCTACTCGTACTGTGCTGTCGCTTATTATTCTAACACCATCTTCCGTTACTTTTAACGTCATGCCTTCTACTGCTTTTCTACACATTATTAAATCGCAGTCCGTCTCTTGTACCACGTAAAATTTATCCTGGATTTCTAGATCGTCCACGTAGACTTTATGCCAGAAAAAACCCGTTGGCTTAATTTCTTTTCCTCCTATGCCCAATATAGATATATTGTCGCTGGTTAGATTTGGCGCGTTTATTGCAGTATGATATCTTGAATTGGCGATTGATACGTCACTCCCTGTATCAGTTATTACGTTTATTTTGATTCCGCGAATATCTAAGATTCTTCCTTTTTTACCATTTAACATCCCATATTAACTATTTTTCTTTGCGTGTTTTGGGTCTCATCTTGGTATTTTGTTTCTCGCCAATTTTGATTACGTTGCGGGTTAAAATTTGAATATTCTTGTTGTGTATTACTCACCATGGAACATTTCGCCTTCACGTGATCAGAGTTGTCACATGTAAAACAGATTATATGCGACTCTTCTCTTCCGTGATTCACACTGTGCCTATTGTCAACTTGGCATCTTTTCGAATTGACGTAATCAGACGCTCTCGATCTTCTGTCATCAAAACTACCGCTTGTATTTTTAAATGATTGTTTATTGCAAACCCTTCGTGCCGTTTCGTAATTATCTAATTTATTAAATAAGTCATCAATTTTCTTTATTACTAATAGGTCCTCTGCGAAATGTATCTTTGTTTCCGCAGGTAAATTATGCCTGACTTGATTAACTACAATTAATTCCGATAATTCTTCAAAGTTATCTACTTGAAGTTCTTCAATCCATTGTTGAAAATACACCTTGATCTCATAAGCGAAATCTCGCCAATTAGCTCCTTTTTAGATGCCTTAGATTAATAGCTCCTTTTTAGATGAGAAAAATTTCAGCCTAAACTCTTCTGGCGATAGTTTGTAGCGTTTTAGAAGAATATTTTTTATGTAATCATAATCGTGAATTTCGGGTTCGTTTTCCCTCGTTATTATATTGATCACATCTAATGGCATTAGATTAATTAAATAGTTTACACATTCTTTTTTATCAACGCCCGTTTGCGCTATTTGCCTTTCGTACATAGCCAAATATAAACTAATATCATTCAAACTTTCGTATTTTGTTAATAATCTAAGCAATTCAAATTGCTTACCTGGATTTGTCCTTGGGTTTTCATCGATGTGTTCTCTTCAATTTCCTTGTATCTGTATTTTCTTAATTTCAAAATCTCTTTCGCGGTCTTTTTGCTCCAATTCTACTTTCCATTTTCACTCTTCCATTTCCATCTACAACCGCCCCTACCTTTCTTCTAGTTCCGCTTGTAATTTCTTCTTTTCTAGTTCTGCTTGTAGTTTTTTCTCTTATCTTTATTTTTCTTCTTCTGTTTTCTCTTTTCTAGCTGCTATAACTACTTCTAAGCGATATTTTATAAAATCTTCGTCGTAACTCTCCCAGCTTTTAATCAGCTTTATTAGGACATGTATTGTCGTTTTTTCTGGTTCTTCAATTCCGCATTCCTCGCAGAGATTTATTAGATCAATTCTCTTAGCTTTATTCAGGGTTCCCATGTTTATCTTTCAAAACTGTACTTGAGTAATACGATTACGGTTTTGATACTTGCCTTGCAAATTCATAACCCAACTTTTGAATTTGGCGATTTACAACACTTTAGCTTTGATTCCTATTTCACTATTTATTTCACTACTAGTTGCGTTAACTTTTAATATCCTGGCACTGAAAGTTGTTCTTCCTTTTAATTATCCTGGCATCGAGCCCCCAAATTTGTAAGACGATGATATGTAAACAGTTGATTTACTGGTATTATATGAACGACTAGACGTTGTTCAACAAAATATAAATTTTAATACAGTCCTGGACAGATAACTCTACAATACTTTACTAATAATTTCTTCACAGCTAATACACTTTTCACCAAACATATACAATATATTTATTTTCCAACAGTCCAACTAAGCCTAACAGTGCCTTTACTGGCTATTTCCCATTTCGACGCTTGCTTCACAAAAAAAGATTAGATGACTGGCTCTTTTTCCAATTTTGAAGATATTCTGATCTCGCGATCTAAACTTTTTTAACTCGTGCATTTAAATCATGGATAATAATAGTACTGGAACGTTAGTTAATTTGATGATCATGCACGTCATAAAGGATATATATATAGATATATAAATATGTATATATACACACACATATATATATATATATATATATATATATATATATATTATAATAATGAATTATATAAATTTTCTCGGAATTATAATAATTATTTATTCGGTATACTTATGTATACGAAAACACTAATTACAGTGGATTTTTTAAATAATTGATAACTTCATTATTGAAGTCGTTAAAATAAACATTATTTATTTTTATCAGAACGGTCTAAGCCATCCTCCCCATCTATATTAGCATTTTTTCATACATTAAATTCTTTGTTGTTTCGCACTCTCTTCGTATGCACACCTATCTAAACTTTATTTCCTTTCTGACCGCATTGGTTGTCAAGTTCGGCATGTAAATTCTTTAACATTATGGGGATCATAATTTTGATCAAAGTTGAAAATGTATTTCCTACTATTTCCTGTAAGTTATATACAGTATGTTAATCATGCATATAAAGACTTTCTGATACGTGTTATTACTTCTTCTGGCATATTATTCATACATCATTAAGTCTTTTCGTCGCATCGTCGCTCCTTTTTTGATATTGACAGAGTCATTGAACACAAATAATATTGACGCAGTGATATTACTAGACTGTAATAGCCATATTTTTTAGAAGCATCAAACATATTAATAAAATGAACGCTTTATGTTAATAATATGTTTATAACAATTATTATCACCGATCATTGTTTCAGCTGAGATTTTCAAATTTTTTATTCAGCAGATAGTATATGGTATTTCATAAAAAAAGAAAAACAATTCCAAACTTTTAATTTAAAGGTTGATAAATTTTTTAATCTAAAGAAAGAATCAAACGCAAATTTATTTGATACATTATTAAAGAAACCAAACAAGCGGACTTGGCTAAATGGTACTAAAGTATATGAGGAACACTTCAAACTGTTACTATATACGTAATTAGCCTTTACACTTGTCCTACGAAATTTTGATTAAGTGATATTGCGAACCATTGAGTACAGGCCTGGTTAAAAAGAAAAAGAAAAATCACTACCCTATGTGATTTTATCTATTACCCCATTGCATTGTCCCGGATAGAAGCCCGAAATAACATTCAAGAGGGGCATTGTGTCTACTTCACGAAAATGAATGTAATCTAAAAAGGTGGATTAAATTTTGTGCCGCCATATTAAAATTAAATGTACAACGTGAAATAGAACAAATTAAAATATATATATTGGTAAACAGCTGTTTCTGAGCCCCTATAGCTCCATCATCAGTGCCAATTCAAAAGATTAAAACGATTTAAAATACCTAAGCCATGTCAATTTGCGTGCGTCTTTCGCACGCGCCGATATGAAATGGCGGTGACCTCTTCAAAAACAACAGCGGAGACAGAAAAACAAATCTCCGCTGTTGTTTTTGAAGTAGTCACCGCCATTTCATATCGGCGCTGTGATGGCGTTCGACCATCACGTGTGCCATTTTCGTGTAGTGGAGTATAGAATCTCAGGTTCGAAAACATTTTTTTACTGGAAGAAAATTTGATGAGGTATAGCAAGAGGTATAGAATTTGCACCCAAAAATTATTAAAAACAGACATAATTATTTTTCTTTCAATCCACGTTAACAGGAGCACAAGCCTTCTTGCTACCATCACACTTACATAACTGATTAATTTTTTGTCTAAACAATATCGCCAACACAAATACTGGCGAAAAAAATAGATTCCCAACTAAACGTACGGGTAAAAGACGTTAAATAGAAAATAAAGGGAAAATTTAAATTCCCTAAAAAATGCCAAATACGACAACCCTATGAGGAGCCGCCCAGTCTACCGACACATCTGTGCTATTACTTAAGTTAACGTTTTTATTTAAATAAAAACAGACAACCAAAATAAAAATGAATATCACAGGGGAAGTATAAAAATTTAATTGTTTTTAACACTTTAGCAAACTGTAACGGAAAAAAAGAAAAATAGAAAAGAAATGATATTTTGAAGTAGAATATTAATTATGTCTTATTATTAGGTTTTATTTACTAGAAATTTAGGAAGACGCACTCAATAAAGAAATAAAAAATAAATGCTTTTTTTTTTTTTTTTTTTTAATACAGTTTAAATGGGGAAATATTAATTTTGAAACATTTTAAAATGGAAAAGGAAATGAAATATGTGACAGCATCACAGGCGATTGCGAAAGACGCAGGCAAATTGACATGGCTTACCATTTTAAATTGTTTTAATGTTTTGAATTGATACTGATGATGGCTCCGAAACAGCTGTTTGCCAATATACATATTTTAATATGTGCTATTTCACGTTGTACATTTAATTTTAATTATAATGAATGTAATCTTTGAAATGTGATTACATAAAAAATGGTATCAACTCCGAATTTTCAAATGGAAATACGTATTTTGGATACCATTTTGCAGTTCCTTGGATCAAGCCAACGGAGAAAAATGTATAATTTTTTTTTATATAAATTTTTTTTTAATCTTCGTACAGTTAGTAAAAGTCAAACTTTTAGGAAGCTAATGTTAAATCCACGTGACAAACTTGAATTCATATGTTTCCAGAAAGTCATCCGACTGAAAATTTTCAGTGCATTACAATTAATTGGTCTAAACATTCTCAAAGCATTTTTTCGATTCAAAAACCTATTTTTAATTATGAAAATTATTAATAAATTCATAGAAATTGTCATGAATTTTGAGCGACGTAACTTTTACATAAAACGAGACACAATAGTTAAAAACATAGATCTATACATTTTCCTTTCATTCCAATCATGATTTATCGATACATAGATACTTTTACTTTTCGATGATCTAAAGACGCGTTCTCCTGTTATCAATCATGTACAGAAAATGAAATCTTAGATTCTGACCAGAAAAAAAAAATATATATTAAATTTTCTTTTACATGAAGTGATTTTTTTCAGTTATCTTTCATTATAAATTTCAGATTTCAAATCACTTTAAATAAATAAAAAAAAAGTATAAAAACGATAGCCTTTGTTTGGGGCCTTTTGATCCACGGAATTCAAGTAACGTGTCAAAACATGGTGTTACCATTTGAAAATCAAAGTTGATGCAATTTATCATATGTATACGGCAATTATTAAAAAAAATCGCAATTTCATTAGTAGAGTACACACTATTTTCTGTTAAAAGTTACCTCTGTCATATTTATGTGTCAATTTAGTGGCAAGGCGATATTTTGTCTTTTTCTTTTTTTTTTCTCCTGGACTGTTCATTTTATCTAGCGAAAGGATCAGGATCCATAAGGCTATAACTAACTATAATTAACTACTAATTACGTAACTACATCTAATATTAAAAACTAGCAATAGTTACGTTCATTTTAGCACGCTTAAACACGTTGCTGCATCCTAAAGTCTCTGAGTGACGTGAAGGAATGCGGTTACTTAACTCTCTTTTGTTTTAATATTTTACTATGAGCGTAGCTTTGCAACACTTTTATTTTTTACATGCATTGTACATTTTAATGTATTATATAATATATGTAAAGATAAAAGTGTTGCACAATTGCACTCATATAAATAATTGAGGTAAAATTAGGAGAAATCGCGTATTTTTCATCGAAAACTACGAATAATACGAACTTTTAGTTATTGTAAGTCATATAAATCTGAGCAAAATGCAAAAACTATTGTTGAAATCCTACAGGATAAACCTTCTAATATTAAAAAGTGAAATAATTAAGTCAGTATAGCAAAATCGAATTTTAGTTTTATTTCATGGACATAAAAGACCATGATTATTTGTTAAAGAACATTGACATATGTTTTGAGTTAAAACCGTTACAAACTTCTAAGAAATGCTATTTTTAACTATATATATATATATATATATATATATATACATATATTTTAAAAGCTTCATTTTGAATTTTAATCCGACATACAATGTAGGTCAACTTTAAAATTGCATTATGAAGAATAAAAATATTGCATTATAAACTCAAAATTTATTTTTCTACCTAGTTTTTAAGTTACAGCATTCTTTGGTAACTATAAAAATATGCAAATAACGAATTTTTAGCTGTTTTTAAATATTATTTTTTTCATTAAATTACATTTGTTACATTCTCGTATTTCATGAAATTGGTTTAGTGATAGCATGCAACAGCAGATTATTTTCACTCATTGTTTCATGCTGTTTGCCTTAATTACATTAACAAAGATACAGTAATTTTGTAAAATTACAAAACAATTTTTTGTTCTTTAACTGAACATTGCTTTATAATAATTTAATTTGTAACTTCTTTTAGCAAGAGACTCAAAGAGAGAAACTGATTTTATAAAGAAATATTTCTTTAAAACCTATGATTTATAACGCTTCAATTGAATTATGTTTCAATTTATAAGATTATTGTAATTGCATTAACAGATTTTTTTTTACATTCCTCTAATAATAATATTTCTCCTAGCATTGAACTTTACCTATTCAAATCTGCACATAATTAAGGCATACATTAGTTACTATATGATATCAGGAAAGGATTTAAACACAGTTTTAGATAAATATTTCTGTTTTATATTTTTATTTTGCAGAAGGATTAAAATAATTGGAATAACTTGAGATGATCAGAATTAAGATTTCTGTGTTATTATTAATAATATTTACCTTTAATAATTCCATTTATTTTATAAAATCGTTTCAGATATACATTGATATACATTCTGTATATAGATTTTTAGTTATCCCATTGAGGAAAATTCGTAGCACAATATATTTTTTTATTAACATTGTTAAGAATAATATTGGTATTTTGCTCATATTTTTAAATTTTTTTGTCCATTCTGAATTACAGTAAAATATAGATTCGGAAGTATAGATTATATACGACTGAAGTTTAGATTATTTAAAAACCTATTACTTAAATTTTTCAAAAGAAACATTTAAACTTCTGTCACTTTGATGTAGACGGTAATTTATTGGTTTAGTTAGTTGTTATAGGACATTGTAAACCTTCCAAAACTATGTAGATACTTTAGATTCAATTTTTTCTGAAATTTTCTTAATTTACTAATATTGTAGTTTTTTTTAAATTCATAAATATAAATATTTGTAGGGTTATGGAATAGACATACATATTGGTTATAATATAATATCTAATGCAATATATATGATTTTACATTAGAAACAGCATCATTGAAAACTTCAAAAAATAAGTTTTTTGATCTGACCTTTGGTTGTAACCGTACAGAATAATTTTAAGAATTCGTATGCTAAATTATTTTCTTTAAATGCGATTATTTTGAATTGTACACAAATATTCTGAATATTTATAAATTTCTCTGCACATTAATAATTTCATGATTATCTTAATATCTTTAAAATTGGTAAAAATCGTAGAACTTCATTTTACTTCATTTTTAATAATAAAATATTTCGTAAATTTACCGAAGGGTTTTCAACAGAAAAGTAAAATTGCACTGTGCCACTGGCACTTTACTTATATTTTTCTTTAATATAAAAGTAGCATGCTTTACAAAATTATTATCAGAATGAAGAATATACCTAAAAATAGATGCGAGTTATACACAGAAGTGAGTTTTCTTTTAGAAAAACTTTATATTAAAGTTTGACTTTGTCTGTTTTCACAGCGACTTCTCCTAGAATATGGAACGCTGGCGATCAAATTAACACCAATTATCCTGGTAGATCTGAAAGTATCATAATATATCAGAATTTTAAAATATTAAATAGTTTCGGAGATTTTTTTCTGTAATTTTAAACGACATTTCTTTAATAATGATAACTGAATTACTCCATTTTTGTTGATAAATGGGAGAAAAGGGGAAACGATAAAGATTTTTGCAAAGGACATTCTAAAAAACTGAGAGTTATTTTTTAGGCAAGGGCAACACTGCGAAACTAAAAATAAAACTGCAGACGATTTTTTAAAAAAACTGTTAACTGTACGTTTATAAATATTCTAAATGAAGCAGGCGATTTTATTTTCCTAGTTTCGTGCTTGTTTAAAGAACTGTTTTTGCTTGCCCTGCAGAAATGGAGGTGAGTGATTCAGAGTTAAAAAACAAAATGCGTTTTGCCATAAAAGTTTGCTATCGTCTGGGTAACACATGTCCAGAAACAGCTAAGTTAATTAAAGAAACTTACTAAAACAATTGTTTTGGCGAGTCTAGGAATTTTAGATGGCATGGTCATTTTAAAAAAAGACGTTTGTCTGTAGAACTGTCTCTTACGCCGATAAGTAATATCTCAATGTTGTAAAATTCCAAAAAATTCCATTTAAAAATTGTTTAAAAAACATTTCTTGGCAAATGAATAGGATGTAGATAAAAACAATTTAAAACAATTAATTGAAGGGGTTAGAATGACAGTTGAGTAAGTCACTATTTAGTAATTTGAAGTTTTATTAGTAATTAGGAGTAATTTAGAGTTTTAGAAGTAATTAGGGTTTTGTGAAACTTGTCGTATCGCTATTGCATTAAGTGGTCCGATTTGTTTTGCCCTCTACCGACTCCCTAAGTGAACTATGACTTATTTGACTGTCGTACTCAACAGAAAATAATATACGTTCAGTGAAAATATGGTTACCTAGATTTCACAAATTTTTGACTTACTCCGCTGTCATTCTAACCCCCTCAATTGATCATTTATGTCATTCATAATTTCGTCATAAATGCAACAAGTCATTATTTACAGTAATGTAAGTGTCGCAGTCACATTTGTAACTCTTTGGGGACACCACAGCAACTACAGATTTCAGTATATTTTTCGTATATTTTGCTGTGTATTTTGCTTGTATATTTTTCGGTTTTTCAGAAAGAATCGCTTTCAATCTTTGTGAAACGATATTGTAAGTTATGCGAAGTGAGGTTTATTTAACCGGTAATTGCGATTGCAAACGTTCAAATACATCGAAATATATTAATTATGGGCTTATAATGCTAGCTGGCTTAAATATTATCTGAATAGGATTATCTGCTTCGGATAATGACATCAGATTGGCAATTATAATCTTTAAATATTTTTAATGAAATTTTGTTCCAAACGAAAAGTTATGTTCATTCTATATTCTTACGATATTAATATAATAACTTTCGTTGTTTCGTAATTTTCGTTTGTATGGAACGGGGACTAATATATTTAAAATAAGAAAGCCTAAAGAATAATGGATATGGAAAAAGGAGAGCTGGGCCATTGAAGAGGTAAGAAATATTTTCATCAAAACATAATTGAATGCGGAAAATAATATTGCATTCAAAAGTTACTAGATGTGACCATTTGTTCTTAGCTTTACGCATGGGGGTACATATTAGTGCTCCCTATTAAACGTTTATACGAGTATAAGTTTAATACGTATTACACGGGGCACACATATTGGATACGTATGATACGGCCAAGGCGGTTATACGTATTATACCAAACAGTATATACGGTACAGCGTACATACGAATCTTTCCCCAGTGGTTAAACGTATAAACGTTTAACCGGTTTTCATTCATTGCATGAAAAAAAGATGATTTTTCTTCTGCTGGTCTGCGAATCAGAGACATTGAGAAACACCCGCTAGAGTCCTGCATTCACAATGGCATATAACAACCATAATGGCAAATTTAAGAAATTTAAAACAATTTAAATTGCTCTAGCAAATTTATATAACATTTTATCACTTAATTCAATAAAAATTAGAAGTAAAATAAATTAATTAAAATATTTGTAGGGAAAAATAACAAGAACCTATGTATGAAACATATTATGCAGATTGCTACGGTAATACCACGATTTCCAGCTTTTTATCCGTTCCGTGACGTAAGATGATGACGTCCATTCGCATTAAAAGTAAATACGTATATTTGAAATATACGTATACTTGAATTATACGTTTAACCGGTATACGCTTATACGTACACGGATACCGTTTAAACGTATGATTTTATGTATACGTATTTTAAATATACGTATTCTACGTATATACGTAATTAGGTTGAACGTATAACTGAAATACGTATAGCGTCGGAAGCACTAGTACATATTCTGTCATCCATATTCTGTTCTATTTAGCAAGAATGTGGACAGTTTGCATTAAAAACTAATCTTAAAATTTACCTGTGAAGTCCAAATTTTCCACGAACTTCTTGTTTTCCAATATCGAAAGAGCTAAGCCAGAACAACCCTTCTAAGAAGAAGTTGATGCATACAGTTAAAATTATGAGTGTGGTCACCAGACTACATTAAAATACAAGACTTCGAAGAGGTTAGTGTAAATTTAGCTCTCACTTCATTTCGAAGCAATACTAAACGAGTTTGGGGTACTTTTAGGTAGATTTCGTAAGAAATACTACCCATTCTCCCCTAAGTTAGAATGTTTGAAAATTTTTGCAGATCTACGCCGATTATGACTCCCAGAACACGAAACCACCCTCAGTACAAAACTTTATCTATCTATCTATCTAGCTATGTTACTTTTTCATGGACACTATAAGTAGAATAATTCTTCACAAATATCTTCCAAACTGATACATAAAATCAAGGAGCATAAAATCTCTGTCAAGTTTGTGAATGGACAAAATCAAACCAAGGAGGGAGAAATGGGGGTGCTTTTTGTAAAAACAGAAAAACCCCCATAATTTCTTAATTATGCTACGTATCGAATCCGTTTAAATTTATTATTACTTCTAGGAAATGGACCAAAAATTTATGTATAACAGATTTTTGATATCTCTAAAAATGGTCCCAACGGGGGGAAAAGGGGGGGTTTTAGAAGAAAAAAATGCATAACTTCGTCAATTCCCAAGATATCAAATTCGCTTAAATTTATTATAAATCATCTTACTATTATCTAAAACATTTATACTGACAAGTTTTTTATAGGACCAACCCTTATAGAAAAAAAATTAAAACCAAAAAATTCCTGCCGGCTCCCCCTGCGAACAACTTAGATTTCCAAGTGGGCGATCCCTTATAGAACTCAACAGTCGCATCATGGCAGAAAGGTCATTTCTTCCGCAATTCCCAACAAACAGGGGCCCAACGGTCTGCGTCTTCGAAATCTACCTGTGTCTGTAGGCCGAGCCGTCAGGGATTTTTTTTTTTGTTAATGACATTTTTGAGTGAATGTGAGTTTGAATAAGTACAATAACGTTTCAAGATATTCTTTTTTTTTCTTTCTTTCTTTCTTTTTTTTGTTTTTTTTTTCTTTTCTTCCCCTTTTTTTTCTTTTTTTTTCTTTTGTAATACTTAAAGTATTTTTATCTAAATAAACCAAAGTGCTCACTTAATTTTATTCAGCGATAAAGTGATCTTGAGAAGCGATCAAAATAAAATAATATTTTATTATATTTTGAAATGTATTTTTAAGCTGATATAAGTAAAAACCAGTGAGACTTAATCTCGATAAATCGACAATTTAGCTTTATACTAGTCACTTGTGCCAGGACAATGAACGCTGTTTCCTTCAAATTTGCTTTTTCTCAAATTTATTCCGTTTTGATATGGGTTCAAATATATTATAAAAGAACTAGCGATTCTGAAAAATGTTACAAGCAAAATATACATGTATAGTATATATTTTTAATAAATTTTTAAAGTACTCAAATAGGTATTTTACATTGGTGGACAGAAATATGATACTATAAAAATAACAAGTAAAGAACACTTTTTTTCATATTTATTTAAATTTTATTCAGTTAATAATACAAATTTAGAAAGAAAATATATGTTTATCCTGATAATTTTTCTTTTCAGTTTATTACGTAATTACATCATTCCTGTTCACTAATTTATAATTAATAGTAATAACAACCTTAGTTATCCAGAACGAGGATATTTTTTATGTATAATTAATACCTGTTTATTTTTATCATTTAATACATTCGCCACTTTTCGTATTTCAAGTGATTTAATTATAAGAATTTGCCGCACTAAAAAACGTTTAAATAGACATGCAGTTTTTTAAAACTAGAATTAATCTATAATTCATGCTTATTATTAATAAAACGATTACAATAAAATTTTCTTATCATGATTAATAACGTAATTAGTCATTTTTAGGATCTAATTGATATTGTTTTGCAATTGTTCGGTAATTGAAATTATGATTTTCTTTTTCGAATAGAACTAGATTCGAAAATTATATTTTATCGCATTTTAAAGTTTTTTTTCCATGGTTATAAGTAACAAGAAACTAATTATAGTAATTATAATTATTGGAAATAAGTTATTATATTCATATTTGCGTCTAATTGCTCTTTATCGGTTTATACACAGTTAATAAATTCATAAAAAAATCATGACTCTCATTTTGTTTATAATTAGTGTTGTCGTATTAAAAGCAATAAGGTTCACAATTTAGTAAAATATTCTCGCCATTTTATTAAAGAAAACAATAATTAGTAATTATTATTAATGAGGTGCGAATTGGGACTGTTTATTTAAAAATTCATATTACAAATTGTTTTTGAAATCTTAATAACAAGTTGCAATGTTCAATTAAATTTTCGAAAACAATTATTATTAATTGAATCAAATCTATTTTGCAAATTGCTCATTTATCCATAATTAATATCATTTCATATTATTTAACAGAAAGGTAGCATTTAAAATATTCATTTTTTAATAAATTTTATGAATGATATGTGTTTGTAACTAAATATGATAAATAATAACAGAATTCTCAATTTTTGCCATTACTAATTGCTATACTGAATATATTGTTATTTCCGTTCTTTATCATATCTAAATTGTGTTATATTTTCAGTCAGATACATAGAGAGAAAAATTAAAGATAAATGAATATATTAATGAATGGTTATATATTCGCATTAAAAAAAAGTATGAATTAAAAATTTCAATGATTTTTTTTAATCCTAAAAGTATTTTTTACCAGTCTCATTAGACCTTGTCGCAATTTCTCATTGCGATTGTTTTCCTTGGCGACAGATTAAATATATATGATTTTTTTTATCAAAATGAAAACATCGATTTACTCAGATTTGAAAGTGTAATTTTTCCCAGTCTAAAGACTTGGATAATTTTTCCCAGAAAAATATCTTATTAAATACACCCGTTAAATGTCAACATTGCTAAAAGTTGTTAACATTCCATAACAGGTATTCTATCCTCATTATTTCTGGAGAATAAAAATTGTATTAAGGAGAACTAAGGAGTCATTTTCTTAAAGATAAGATTTAAAGAAGTTTGAAGTTGCATTATTCAGATTATCTTATCAAAATACTAAAGAAGCGAATGTAGTGTAATTTTAAAATATATCTAAATTTTGTATCAATCGGATTGTTATTCAAAAATATGATACTACCGAAAAGCACAAAACAAGATTAATAAACTCATCTTATAAATAATTTTTAAAGCGCAGTGTACAAATCACTTTGGTTAAAACAAATAAAGTATTCTTAAAATGTACTCCTACTAATACATTTCTTAAATTTTTATGTGTTCAGATATTTTCTTGGTGCTTGAAAAAGTGTATTCTAATAAATATTAATTCAAACAACAAAATATTAAACAAAATCAAGTATTGCAGTGATAATGTTTAATAGTAAACAAGCTGTAGTTTATATCGATAACATATTGATAATGTTGCGATAATGGGTTTTGTTAATTAGCGATTTATACAAATTATAGGGAGTGAGTAGGCTGTTGACCAGGACTTTACAATGTGAGAGAAAGACTTACAGAAAATAGACATACAGCTACATGTACGGATGTCAAATATTTTTACAGATATACAAAAAAAAATCAGGCAAAATACTTTGAAATTATTTTGGAAAGAAATATTGTAAAAATATTGTAAGTTTAAACAATTATTGTAAGAATTTGCATGATACACCGAGTAAAACTTAAAAATCCGCGCATAATAATTTTTAATAATTATTATTATTTAATAAATAAATATATTTTTTTTAATTTTAAGATGTATAATTTTATTTATGTTATTTCTCTGAAAATAACCAATAATGCTAGAAAATGCAAGTGATGATCATAATATTGACTTTTGACTTAGTAAATGAATGTTACAGGAAATTTTCAGTAAAACATCTATCGCAGTTTCTTATAATTTAAAATTGGAAATTTTTCAGCTGTGAAATATTGTGGAGTACAAGCACATTTCTTTATTTATGAAACATTTTCTTCGCATCGATTGAAAAATTGACTGTCATGTTCAATATAACAACAGTTTTTTATTGGATTATATGATACCGCAACTTCCATTGTTTGTTGTTTCACTTTGACTGACCCTATGGGAAGAATCCACAAGAGGATTTATTAAAAGTAAGACAACAGTCTTAGGAAGATCGGAAGAAAGTAATTGTTGCACCGGGTAATAGTTAGAAGACTGGAGTTAGATTATAAGGCTTATCAGACGGTACTTCCCATTTTCTCGCTACAGAAATGCTTTATGTTATTTCTCAAGGGATACATTTCCAATCTTTGATCCCTGCCTGGAAACGGGTGAGTACGTTTTAAGATTAACATCCGTGGAACAAATGACATTGTAACTCTCATTTCACGAAGTTTCGGTATAGAACTGCATCACTCCAAATAAACTGTTCTGATCACGGTGATAGTTTTTCTTTGCAATGTAATTTGTTTTTAATACTCTTGATGCATATTGTAGAGATTTTACATAATAAGAATGACATTTATTCTATTTTATTCTTTTTACAATATTGGTGAATTTATTGTTAATTAACAATAATATTTTCACAATAATATTCTACATATAAGTGATTATAAAATTATGGATAAATTACACAACTAACTTCCTTTCATTTTTGCAATCCTGTTTGAATTATACAATAACCAGCATAATTATTAGATATCAATCGTTATATTATATGAAATATTCTAGATGCAAACTGCAACGATTTTAAATGTAAGGATGTATATTTTAGATTTTTTTCTTTACACCGAGCTTTTAAAAAATTATAAACACGCACTTTTCAAATCATTTACCATCCATTCACTATCATGAAATTGATAATACTTACTTCCTGGCAAAGATTACTTGATTAAGAATATGGAATTTTTGGTTTCAGTCTATATCGTCAAATGTTTTTAAAAATGTTTTTCCAACAACATTCACGTTGCAAAATGCAAAGATTTCTATAATGGTTGTTTTCATTTTATTCTTGTATAGGTAGGTGACCCAAAGTTGGCCATAGTTAAGCTTTGAGGCTTTTTTATAATTTTCTGGTTGGGTGTGTTTTTTTTACAGGATTTTTTATATAGGTTTTATACCTGAATTTTGTTTGTAAAAATTTACTCTTGTCTCTAACACATATGAAGTATACATTTCTTTGTAAAATAAAATTTAATTACTTTTATAATACAATTTCAAAATTGTAGCTTGTGGGCCACTTTTGGCGCATAGTGTTCCAAAGGTAGCCCATGAATTGAAAGCACTTTTAAAATGTGATAAAAATACTTGGCAAACGGTTTTGCTTACTATTATGCTCTGATGATCCTTTCTTTCTTTTGGTATCTTTCGAGTTTTTCTTCTTAATATCTTATGACACGAAAAGACCTTGATGATCCTTTCCTTCTTTTGATATGTTCCGAGTTTTCCTTCTTAATCTGCTTATCTTATGACATGAAAGTACCTTGCAATGCTTTTTTGTGCACGGTAGTTCAGGGATTTTCTTCTGGGAGTTACTGACTTCTTTTGCATGATATCTGGTGTTAACAATAAATGGTAATAAGTTTTTTCAGATATTTATGTAGAAATTTTGAAAATCACCCTCACTACACTGATTTCCACATTTGTTTTCTAAGGTGCCCACCTTGGGAACATGCGTATGGTCGCCATTTACTCGACGTAAAAGTGTTAATATGATATATTACTTAGACCGAAACGACATGTGGTTAAATAAAAAAAAATAAGCTGTCAGAAAACATATCATACCGAATAGTTCTAAGAATTTAAACACGTGTAAATTAAAATATCTTCTTACCTGGAAATTAGAACGACTACTCCTCAAAAGTGAAATCATTGCATAAAATGCCTGAGGATCAATGTGATCTCTTTAAATTCAGCCACGTACACTGCAGATACAGGATTGGCAATGCAGTAGCACCCTTTTGGGATTAAAAATGAAATTAATTCTAGTTTTGAGGGGTGGGCTATCATAAGGACAGTGGCCACGCTTGGTGCACCCAACTTACATTTATTTTATTTGCCCATATTTTACCCTCGCCCGATGTACATGACAGCGCAAGCTTTTTACAACTTCACATCTGTCTCTTTTATTTTCTGCTCCACTAATAAAATACATTTTCATTTTCATTTGTGTTACTTATAAGCATTTTAAGTTCTGTTTTAATAATTTTTATTATTATTATTTATTTATTTATTTATTTATTTAGAATTTTTACATTACTTTTACTTTTATTTGTGACTTGTAATTTTTTTTTTAATAATCATGTGAAAAATGTTGTGAAAAACGTTATTGTCACTTGTAATCAGGGCAGTTATTTGCGACAGATCAGGAATTATTTTCGTTTCACCTTACGAAAGATAAAGAATAATTTGGATTATGTTAGACTCCACAATCTAAATGTATATATTGAAGTTTTTGATAAAACAAAATTACGGATGATTTCTGTTTAGTCATAGAGCTATTGATGTGGCTAGTACTTTTATTTGTTAAAAAATTGTTCTTGTATGTTTTGTAAGTTACTTGGGACTGTATGCATGAGTGCTGCATCTTTTATGTGTTATAAGATGTATTCCGGTAAATAAAAGTGCATATGTAAGATGAATGTACGTAATAAAATATGTATTAAACTTAGATCTGATATATTATGAATATGGTATTAATATAAAATGGGAAATCTGTTGTATTACGAGAATGATTAAAAAATAAAATGTATTTATTAATTCTAGCATTCATAACATTCAGCATGGCAAACATTTTTACACAATGTGTTAATTTTAATAGTTTAAAGTTGTTTACAATTTAAAAACTATTTTAAAATAAAACAAAAACTGTTAATCTAATTTATTCAGACCCTTATGAAAAATAAATTAACAAGATGTAAAATTTTATTTAAAAATATATTTTTTTATTATTATCTTGGATATTTGAATTATATGTACCACAACATTTGTTATAAACACGACTTAAATATTATGCATTTGTAAAACAAAATGACATTTATAAAACTTTTTACACAATGGGTTAATTTTAATAATTTAAAGCTGTTTACAATTTAAAAACAACTTCAATTTAGAAACAAAAAAACAGTTAATCTGGTTTATTCAGGACCGTATGAAAAATAAATTCACAAGATGTACAATTTCCTTGGAAAAAATATTTAACAATATGACGCCAATACATGCACAATAAATCCACGTATTATTAAAAGCTGCTTCAATAAAATGGTTTTGGTTTAGGGACCTCACGGTCATTTTTTCTCCACAAGAACTAAAAAGACCTTTAATATTTGAGTACTTTTCCAGAAAGAAGATTTTTGAAACACATTTGCGAACCGCTGTATGTATTAATAAGACATGCATTTTTTTTATGATATGTCAAACTCGGCGGATTAAAAATTGCAGCAAAATTCGGATAAACGAGAATATATATGTATATTTTTCATAATTGAAAATTAATATATATATATTTTTTAAATAGGCATATTTTTCAGTTTATATGAATGTGGAAAGTATACTTTATTTAATGTTGTTAAATGCACCTTTCTCTCAATTTACAAAGTCTTTTTTATATAGGTTTTTAATATTTTTCTTTACTTAAGACTGATAATTTAATTTACCATCAGCTGTAAAGGGAGCAAGCTGAATAAAATAGAATGTTTACGAAAACATTATGTATTTTCAAATTTTAGAATCCGTTTCTTATGTTTATGGGTTTTTAGCTCACAGGCTATCAAAGCCTGAGAGCTTATGTGCCCGCCCGTTCTGTATGTATGTATGTATGTATGTACGTATGTACGTACGTAACGCGATAACTCTTGACAGAAATAACCGTTTTGTTTCCAATTTTGTTTATAGGTTCCTTGTGATAAGGCGCTTCCCTGATTAGTTTTGGGGATTGATTGTTTAAATATAAAGGGGGGAACGGGGGGGGCTAACCCCCCTTAATTAAGATAAATGGTTTTTTCATGCAGAATTGTCCAATTTTCTTCAAATTTTGCATATAGGTTCATTGTGATAAGGTTCTTTCCTGATTAGTTTTGGGGGTTCATAGGTTAAGTATAAAGGGGCTAACGGGGGGGGGGGAATCCTCCCCCTTAATTTAGATAAATGAATTTTTCATACAGAATTATCCGATTTTCTTCCACTTTTGTTTATAGGTTCCTTGTGATAAGGCGCTTCCCTGATTAGTTTTGGGGGTTCATTGGTGAAGTGTAAAGGAGGGAAACGGGGGCTACACCCCCCCCCCCTTAATTTTGATAAATGGGTTTTTCATGCAGAATTATCCAATTTACTCCAAATTTTGTATATAGGCTCATTGTGGTAAGGCACTTCCCTGATTAGTTTTGGGGGTTCACTGGTAAAGTATAAAGGGGGGAACGGGGGGGACTAACCCCCCTTGATGTAGATAAATGGGTATTTTAAGCAGAATTATCTGATTTTCTTCAAATTTTATATATATGTTCATTGTGATAAGGCGCTTCTCTGATTAGTTTTGGGGGTTCTTTGGTTAAGTATAAAGGGGGGATGGGGGGCTAACCTCCCCTTAATTTAGATAAATGGATTTTTCATGCAGAATTATCCGATTTTTTCAAATTTTGTATATAGGTCCATTGTGGTAAGGCTTCTCTGATTAGTTTTATGGGTTCATTGGTTAATTATAAGAAGGAGAAACGGGGGCTGGTTCCCCCCTCTTAATATATTGTCGATTTCTTCATTTTTCGAGGGCTTATTTCAAATTCTTTGAAATAAGAATATAATTTACAGTTAGTGTGAATAGCCTGTGAGCTCAATGCCGTCAGTTTAACTGGGCAGTTTTCTTTTATTTTCTTTTTATCTAAATTAAAATGTTCTAAAATAGCCTACTAGTTACTTCAAAAATATTGTTTCCTATACATGTTAAATTATACTGTAAAAATCTTACGATTTTCAAACATTACAAATTTCGGTATAATTTAAAATAACAATTATTATATTTATGATTTAAATTACAAGTTTTATCATTTGACGCAAGAAAGAACTCAGAATAACATATTTCGATACATTTATTAAAAAAATGTGTTACTTTTTGCAATTAAAAAGTACTTTACAACTGAAAAATACATCATTTTAAGTAGTAAAGAAATATAGCACTAAAACGTTTTATTCAGAAACACATAAAAATATGCAATAGAATAAACAGTTTACCTGATAGATCTTTCTAAAATAGGACACAAATATATGCACAATAAATATTTTTTTTGAACTGCTTCAAACAAATTATACTCTTCCTTTCAAATACGTTTCAAAAACACATTTGCGAACGGTTAGAATATTCATGAGATATGCAAATGTTTGTGGTATTTCAAACACGAAGCCTCGCATGTATCAATGGAATAGGGATAAACCATTGTAAAATTGTTTTTTATGTTTGATAATTCCTCATTTTGAACAATAAGAAATCTTTTTTTCCAGTTCAGATGAATAGGAAAAAATATTTTTAAAATACATATTCATGACACACACGAAGACTTTTTTCGCCTAGGGTTAGAATTTTCATTTAACATATTTCTGAAATTTAAAATTACTGTAAATTGTGAGGGTAGTAAAATTGTTAAAGTAAAGAGTAAATTTTTCGAATATTTTTGGCGCTTGAATATTTCTGAATATATTACAAATGTCAAAAGAGATTTTTAATTTTAATCCAAATTAAAGTTTTACAAATATTTGAAATTGTTTGGATACTTTAAAATTATATAAAAAACAATTCTGTATAGTTATAATAATTTCAAACTATAAGAATAGTTTTTACATTATTTAGATGGATGGGGAAGATATTTTTTATTCAATGTTATTGAATACATATTTCTCTCACGTATGGAAACCATTTGCACCATAGGCAAAAAAAAAAAAAAAATCTTTCATTTATGACATTCGCATAAAACGTAACAAGTGGGTAAGTGTGATCGAAGATCACACACAGGGTTTCGTTTAATATTCCTTTCAAAACACTTTATCATTTCTTTCAAAAATCCAAATAAATTTCATTAGTCCGTTTTTATACACTGTCATAATAATATCTGTCATGTGGACTAAATGTGATATTTAAAAAAATCAATTTCAAAATTAAACATGTTGTATTAAATATGTATTAAACATGATGTATTAAACATGTTTTAAACGTGTTGTATTAAACATGTATTAAACATGATGTATTAAACATGATGTATTAAACATGTATTAAACATGTTGTATTAAACATGTATTAAACATGTTGCATAAAACCTTCAAAATGTTAAAATACTCCAATATTTCCATAATCGGGTTTATATCATGATTCAGTACGTTCCTCAAACTCATATATTTTCTATTCTCTGTTACTCATATTCACACTCTATTTGTATTATTCTCAAACATTTGAAAAATCCGCTGAACTACCAATATGACGTCATATTAATCTTTTGTTCAATTGGTGAAACTTTTTATTTTATTTTCATTGTTCACGTGGAAATCTTTCAATAGAAACCTAATTACTGTAGAAGTACTTTTATTGTGGATTTTTAATTGTTGTTAATTGTTTTTAAATTTAATATGAAAAGGTTGTTAGATTTTGCTTTTTTATGTCTATATATTAAAATAATACGATTTTTTCAAATTTTATGATTTTGAGCTTCATAGTAGATATTCAGCTATAAGTACACAACTTTTCATGCCAGCAAGTTCTATAGTTTCTGAGAGCCGTCTGTGACGGACAGACAACGAAGCGGGAGTAATAGGGTTTCATGTGATGAACGAAACCCTAAAAAAGGAAAATGGCTAAAATAAATATACAGAATTTTATATATTTCAAAATTTTATAAAAAATGATAAATGTTTAATAACACCTTCTTTTTTTGTATTAACAATTTCTAAATCTCTTTTATTCGATTTTGATACGATAGATTTAAAATAAAAAATACTTTAAATAAACATAGCAATTGCATATTTGTTATCATTTGATGCAACGGCGTAAAAATAAAGAAATTATCCGGGTTTCTGAATTACCCCTTGTAATGTCTTTTCATCGAAATTTACCATTGACCTGCTTTCAGATAATTTTTCTCCATGTAAATCGCTACATTTCTTTTTCTTTTTTCAAGTACTATACTTAAATATTATAAATTTAACATTAAATAAATATGCACATAATCGTAACATGCATTTATTTAGTATTAATTGTGTCAATCAAGTATAATATATTTCATATTTCTCATGATATTATGTGTTGTTACTATTTTTTCTCATTTATCCGTTACTTGAAATAATGTTATCCCTATCCCCTTTCGTATCTATACTAAATTTCACAAGGTTCTACTGAGTTTTGAAATTACAATGATTAAAATTTTGCTTTTTCCTTAATTCGTGTTTTACAAAGTTGAGATGTCAATGCTATAAGTATATTTTTTTTATAACATAACTTCACAATCTGTAAAAGATTTTGTTTTGATTCGGAATCAAATTTCTGTTTACTAAACAAGAAAATACCTACAATTTTTTAAAATATCAGCACGCAGAATGCTGACTTGTGACATATTTGTTGCCACACAGTTTTCCAGATATTTTAATTAAAAACTATTAAAAATTTTTGTATGACATACACGTTTACAGAAGTTAACCGGTTTAGACAGTTAATTCAAAAATATAAAATAAAAGATATGACACTCTAAAAATATACAGGCAATTTTAATATTTTCTTATCTATGACCATAAATAAAGAATACTCTGTTGAGTATTTCAGATTTTCTGATTTTCTGATTTTCTGAATGAGTATTTCAAAAATGAAATGTACGATCTGTTATAAATATGAATGCGACAGATTATGTTTGTGGAACTTCAGCAACGTAGACTTTCATTACAAAAGATAGCACTAAAATGGAGATAAACCCGGATAAAGTTATTCTTGATATTAGAAATTCCGTCATTCGAAACAACGGGAATTAGTTCCTTTCTGATTTAGATGAATATGAGTTATAAATGTATGTTCAAGAATAAGTATTGCATATTTTTCTCACAAATAAAAGTGATTTTATCGTAGGATAAGGGGTTTTTATTTATTTCATTTATGCATGGTTAAAATTTTATAATTTACAAAGAGACAAATAAGATTATAAATGCTTTTAAAAGTTTTTATGGGTTTGTTGTTTTAATTTTCTAGAACAAAACACTCATTTGGAGCATATGAAAACGCGAATATATTTATTAAGTATTTTGACTTGAAAATGTTAGATTTAAACTTTTGAATCATATCTTCTTAACTAATTTTACAAATTAGACAAAAATAATCACATCTTTCTTAAATAATTCATCAACTTTCCGATTTAAATTTTTTGTGTTTTTTTTTTTTCAACAACATTTTGATATCAAATGTACTTAAATATACATAAAGTACTTTTCATATTCAGTCTCTTTTAGAAATTAGAAGTAGAAAAATAATGCGAGTCTCGGATAAATAACGAAATGTTTAAGTAAAAACAAAAAATCCAGCTTAATTGGATCAATATGGAACATAGAGTAAAAGGAAAACAACGTTTTAGAACTTTTGTTTTAACAATAATAGATGAATTATATTTTGAGAAATCTTATATGACTTTGCGTGGAATTTTTATGTATTGATTGAACTATCTCTGCATACATTTTTATGTGAATACTTTAATGTAATTACACTATTAAAGAGTTGCAGCAAACTGTCCAATAATTCTACCGTTTTTATAGAAAACGATTATTTAACCATAATTTATCTCTATTCTGACCAATGAGAAATCTTCATTATATATAACGCTATCTACAAAAATGGTTGAATGGCTGCACAATTTGTTGCAAATTTCAACACATTATGACATGAGTATCTGAATGAAAAACCCTCATAAAACTCTAATTCATTTTTTTTTTCTGCGAAGCTCTAACTGAGGTTATGGTTTAAAAAATAATAAATAAAAACAGTATATACAGGGTAATTCAGAAATTATTATACAAATTTTAAGTTGTAGTCACTACAACAATCAATTTTTGTCTAGGAAACCAGGGTCGCAATCCAGTTATTCAGTCCAAGTACAGGTTGTGTCAATCCAAGTATAGTCAAATATATTGTATCAACCAAACATAGATTTTTTGTTACTTTGCGCTACACGCCATCATTTTATCAATAATGAAGGCATTTTGTATTGACAGAATGGATTTCTTTAACACTAGAACGGCGGAAAAATCTTACCTACTGGAAGGGCAGGATAGGGTCATTTTGACCCTTCGATGAAACTACTGAAATAACAACGATAAACCAATTTTAAATGCCATACATCGGAAAAAATATGTAATTTACGTGTATTTCATCTTTTATATTTATTTTATATTTAATATTACTTGATAATTTGTTGGATTTTTAAAGTATTGTAAAAGTAACGCCTACAGTGCGATTAATCGGATCGTACTACAACTACTCAAATAACTCATTAATTCGATATAAAATTGATTGGTTTTTCACAAATTAAAACTAATGATAACTAAAATAAAACACAATTTATAAATTAATATTTGTTTCATCAATATTTCATATATATTTTTTCAATGTTGTCCAATATTTCAAAAACTAACAAATCTAGAATGCTGATTTTTTTTTAATACTTGTTATCTATTTAGGAAAAGTAAAAAAAAAAATCAAAAAAATTCTTCCAATTAAACAAAAGTAATCAATGCGTCAAAATGACCACTACCGCCGTTCTAGTGTTAAATTTCACTGTCTAACGTTTTTCTAAATTTTATTCAATTTGTTTACAAGGCGTACAACCGATATTGTTAAAACGTATCCAGTTCAGGGATCGAACCTGAGTCATTTGTTCTGCGCACCAACACACTATTTCTCATGTGTATTGCATCACTTCGGTTTATTACAACATGTTAACTGAATTTCGGTAGCGTAGCATAACATTTTTAGCTCTTATACCAAATATATCATCATAAATTCCACCATAATTGCAATGACGAATGTACGCTTAATGCTGTAGAACCGAACTTATAATTTGTTACGAAGAACCACTTACGTGTAACTGCCATTACTGTTTTCACTTAAATTCTGTTATATCTAGCATAATTTATATACTTGATATGTACTACTTGTAAACAAATGTTTTATACAGTTACCCTCTAATTATTGTTTAACAGCTAATTACTAGACCGTTAGCTTTAGAGGTATAGTTCCAAGTGAAAAAATATTCCATATGTCCTTCATTTTCTACGAAGCTATTTGCATCAAAATAGCTATTTTTATGGAAATTGCGGAATTTAATTCTTTATAAAGTACTTGGTCTCTATAAATTATATTATAAAATTTATATATTATATTATAAATTATACTATAAATTATATATATAAATTATATAAACTTTTTTGATACTGTAAGAAATAAAAAATCTCTAATTGATGACAAAATTTATCAAGAAATGATACTTTGAATTTTACGAATTTTTGACTCTCTCTGGCACTAATTTAAAAATGCGTTGTATGGTTATCTCCAATACCTTGATAAAATTTATTTATATTACTGTACTATATACAATGCTGTAAACAATTATTATGTGACTTAAAGTAATATTTTACATATTTAATGCTAAAAAGTAAAAAATATACATTTAAACCCATTTTTATGTGGTTTTATGCATTTATATGTTTTAATTAGAGAAAAGCCTCAATATATACAATTGCATATACAGGTGTGCAACCCTATATAATCTGTTCACTAGTTATTAGTATACCAAATATTTTACACAAGAAATCTGGTTTTCAAATACATTGCAATAACCAGTGAGAAATTAAAAGACATTGACTGCTAAATTTATTTTTAAGTATTTCAATGTTTTCAATGAAATGTCTGTTAAAATGTATTTGGAGACATTGAAAATTTAGTTTACATATTTTTTTTATATTCAAAGTAGAATTTTATTTTACCTTTATAACATGTTTTATTACACGAAACTAATTCGTGTGTACATTTAGTGAGTTTTAGGACCTTAACACCTTCTGGTTTATTAAGTTTATTCTCTTTATGTACGTGCAGAGGCTTTTGAAAGTTCATTTTTACATTATTTAGAGTTCGAATCAAAATTTTATGAAATGATATTACAGATAGATACTGTTTATTTCCCACAGTTATTTCCAAAATTTGATTTTTTGATTTTTTATTTTTTATTTATTTTTTTACAGTATTTTTTTCGCAGATCGCCCAATGTTACATCATACGGCAACGTTTCCATCTATTGTAAAATCGACAATCGTTTTTAAGTCAGAATAAACAAATACATGTACCTTAGAACAAAGTTTGACTTAACCCTTTTTATCCTGACGGTACTTATAAGTACCCCTTTAACCCCTTCGCGACGAGCATCCTTTACAGAATTTTTAAACTTTTTCCACCGGTTTTTCAAAACAAAAATTTTCGCCTAATTGAATCTCAGAAATGCTGTCATTAAATAAGGCAAAGTTTACAATAAAAAGTTACTGATGGGAATAATCGAGGATTCTGAGCACCTTATGCTTCACGTATACGTGTCGCTCGTTCCAAAGGGGTTAATAAAACACCTATATATTCGTAATATGACCGTTTTTCCTAACGGTATTCACAATGGCACAAAGAGTGTATTTCTGACAGCAGGCAGGAGATGGCAAATTCAAGCACATATCCTCTTTCTTTGCATTGTAGGGATTTTACATTTGTCAAGCTACATTCGAAATCCATTTTGCAATAGAATTGACATGCATGTTGTTCTTCATTTGAGTAATTTTAGTGGTATATTACCGGTTATTTAGTACTATTATTTTCTATTGTTTTCTAGACTCTACAGGTGAACATTCCCTATATTTTATTTGAAGTTTATTATTTGAAATTTACTATTTTATTTTATATCATAAGGTAAAAAATTTAAGGTGGTTAAAGTTGCATAATTAACCACTAAAACACTATACAAATTATTTTCCTCTTTCTTATGTTTAATCTGCACCAAAACTTATCCCATGATGCAAAAATACAATTAAAAAGTAGCTGAAAAATGAATTCAGGATATAAAGGGTTAAAACTTTGAAGTACTTTCCTAATTTTGATGTTTTGTTTCATATAATGCTTTTTTATACAATCTTTGTTTAATTTTATACATACCGAATTTTTATATGTAATTCATTGGAACGTTATTTCAGACAACTTTTAAACATTCGGGATGGTAAAATAAATTTTTACTCTTTTAGTTTCTAGGTTTTCATAAAATATACATATATATTCTGTTCTCTCTAAGAAAAAAAAATTATGATTTGATTATCAATCAGAATTAAAGGGATTTATATTTTTACAAACTACTTAAAAAACAATATTTGTATCTCTTCACACATTTTTTTAATGTATTTTACATGATTTAATCACTATCATTTGCATAATAATGTTTAATTACAAATGCTTACTGAAAATATAATTAGATAGACAGAATTTATCTATAAAAACTTTTGTAAAATTCAAAATAAAAGTATCTTAATGATTTTAAATTGTGTATTAAAAAACTAAATAATCATGAGTGAGCATATTGCGGGGTTCTTAAAACCTGAAATATATTTAATTTTATGTAATTCATTTATCCAATACGTCATTTCTGCTTTCTGAGACTATGCATAAACACAAAATTAGCGGGAGATTCCTCGTCAAATAAAGATATTTGAACGAGAGATTATATTTATTGAATGAAATCAAGTAAACTTCTAGTGACTGCTACATTCAAAAAGACATATTTAAATAAATATCTTTACGGGATCAAAGTTTGTTTTTTCTTTTAATTAAATAAGTTGGAAATTGTACGTTAAACGTGACAAATGAGGTACGTTTGTTTCGTGCTATAACTAGTTTTACAATGTAAAAAAAATATCGTTATTATTTCAGTGAAATGAATTATATCGTCTGCTATGAGCGAAATGAGGATGCCTTTTTTTTTCTTATTATGTATGCCACACTGTTAGAAATCGATACTCATATTCCACGAAATTTTCTTCGTTTTTAACAAAACTGTTTCCTGAGAAATGCTCCGAGTAAAAATTTTGTCAAATCGAGTAAATTTGCATCCTCAAAATTTTGAGGAAGTGAGTTTCGTCAAATTGTTTGTTCGAAAGTTCCAAAAAAAGGTTGGTGGTGCCATCTAGTGGAGATTTTAGAAGCATTTTTAATTGACTGGGGGGAAAAGTACGCGACACACTTCTCTTAAGTCTTCAACGGGATACGAATGCGCTATCTTTGGAGTGGGAGATCTCTGTGCTGCGTCCTACGCTAGCGAGGCATTGCATGAATTTGATTTTAAATGTATCTATGGGTGTTGATTTGTGTTTATATTTTGAGAAGTATTTTTATCGGTGCTGTTATAATTTCTGCATGTTTTAATTAATAAGGCTAGATTATTATTATGGTTTTTCTATGGTTAATAAATAATTAG
This sequence comes from Maratus michaelseni, assembly GCA_963931845.1. Lineage (NCBI taxonomy): Eukaryota > Metazoa > Arthropoda > Arachnida > Araneae > Salticidae > Maratus > Maratus michaelseni. The sequence goes on from OZ007594.1 coordinate 175,883,475, forward strand.
AATATGGCTTGATTAATATAATTTATTAGAGAAATTTCCTTTGTTCAAAGAATGATTAGAATATGGTCTAGTAAAATTGTTGATCAGAAATAATAAATTTTGAACTGCATATTTTGAAGAAGAGTTCATCAATTTTAACGGATAAGATTACTGTTTATAGAGGGGAAGGGATCAGTTATACATATTTTAACGTTGATTGTTATGTGAATATATTTCTTAAATAAAAAAGAGCTCCTAAAATTTAGTTATTTTTTTTTAACCATTGGGAAAACGTTGTTGCTTTCGGTCGAAAATTGACCAAATGATGTTCGCATTTTACTATTTTAACCGTTTTTAACGAAATTCTGTAACTTTAGATGAATTTTTTAAGCGTTTTTAACGAAATTCTGTAACTTTAGAAAATTTTATCTTTGAATAGGCAATAGAAATGCATAAAATAGTTACAAAAATGTTAAAGTTACAAAAAGGATAGACGCAAATTATAAGATACGAATAAAAAGTAGAAATTTTGTACTTTCGTGTTATAGTGGCCCCCAAGGATGAAATATTTTTGTTTCTGTTTTCATTAATATATTGGAAATTTAGTACTTTCGTGTATATATATTTATATATATATATATAGAACGATTTTGTAACAACAAAAATAATCTGGCCTGGAATGGGGAAACATTTTTGTCAAATATTTGAGATTTTCCATTTTATTAAAAATTACTTAATTTTGAGACAAAATGATTGTAAAAAATTATGAAATATAACTCAAGAATTTCGGAATCGTCAAAAGTGAGAGTTTTACTTTTGACAGCGAGGAAACAGTTTCGTCAGATATTTGAGGATTCGCGTTTCGTCAAAAACCACGTGACTCTGTGAAGAAATGATTGTCAAAAATAACGAAATGAGGCCTAAGGCTTGCAGAATCGTCAAAATTGAGTGTTTTATTTCTGAGAGTGTATGTTTACAGATGCGATTTTTTTTTCGACACCAGGCATCGCTGTAAAATTCACCTCGGAGATCTTGTTTTGCGAATGATTACATCCATGGTTTAATATTTCTATGACTCACGATGAATGAATCTTTTGTTTATTTGCTTTAATGGATTGTGATATTCGGCTATTAACCTAATTTTCAATGAAGTTATCTCAGAATCTATACATTTTTTAAGGTAACTCATCTCTCAAGCAAACAATTTTTTTGAACGATCTTTCTAAAAATGTAACTTTTATGCTATTTTATTCGAAAAAAATAATTTTGAATAAAATTGGCCGCCTGGCATATAGAAAAAGATGTCGTTAGTCCGTATTTGTTTTCCTCAGTCACATGACTTGCGCCTTTACTGTATAGATTACGTACGATAGGATTTAATAGAACAAAGAAAACTTTCATTAACATCTTTTTAAGTTGTGGTTCGATTTTCATGAAATTTGAAATGACTCGACAAAATTCTGAAACGATTATATATATATTAAATTTCAAACCATTTGATTTGGTAGTTTTTGCGCTGTTATATGCGAACGGACGGACCAGACGACAACTATAGGTGCTACGTATTTATATAATTACGAACGCACCTAAAAATGGATGGTTGGAAGCACTGCCCAAAGAGACAAATGTTTCTTAATATAAGAAAACATAATATTAGCACGAACGGAAGTATACAATAACTTCTTACGAGTTACATATGATTACATAAAGTGTACAAAAAATTACTTTATATTTATAAAACCTCAAAAACAATTATATTTTCGAGACTGAAGAAAGCTTATATAAAAACAAAGTTTCTTTTTCTGACACTGATTACCGGAAACGTTTCCGGGAATTTTATTTTTCTGACACTGATTTCCGGAAACGTTTCCGGGAATTTTATTTTTCTGACACTGATTTCCGGAAACGTTTCCGGGAATTTTATTTTTCTGACACTGATTTCCGGAAACGTTTCCGGGAATTTTCTTTTTCAGTTATGTGTTTTCTCAACCCGGAATATATGTTTTTTGGATGTTATCATTTCTCAAGTAAACATTTTCATGCTCAACAAACATCTTTTACAGACAAAAATGTCAATTAACATTAACATTAACATTAAAATAAATATTACTTTTGTACCCTTGCATATATAAATTCAATTACGCATCTAAAAATAATTAATTTACAATTGATAGCATCCTTAAAATCTACATTATGGTTTACGAAAACTGAGTAATACACTGAAAAAACTACTCAGAATTGTTTTCGAAAATTAGCGGCAGCAAAAGAAACTTTGTTTTTATAAATGACTTTTGTAAATTTCAAAAATGTATTTATTTCTGGATTCGAAAGATAAAGAATGCTTTTTCGAATCAAGGGTAACTTGGAAAAGGTTATTGTATATTTTCATTCGTGGTTTTCTTATTTTTTCCTAGATTAAGAAACGTTTATCTTTTTAACACTTTCCAACCTAGTTGAAAAGTGTTTATGACTTCAGTTTGTCTGGCCGTCTGGCCGTCTGCCGTCTGTCCGTGCTCTAACTCCCGTAAATATGCTCGGATTGCCCTGCAATTTTTATATGTTATAATCGTTATCTATAGCATGTTCCCTATTTCAACGGAAGTGTGTAGCACTTATAGTTTTTTTAGAGGGACACTCAAAAGAATTCCGTTACATTGCGGTCTATGGAGAAAAATCATTTGCGGTTTATTTAAATAATGTTTGACTATTTTAAACGCATTGAAATTTATATAAGGTTCATTACAAGAGACTTACTACAGAATATTGTGTGTATAGCAGTCATCGTTCATTTACAGGGACACACAAAAGAATTCTCTACTGTATGTTAACAATAATTCATAGAAGTGCGTTTTAAGTTACTGAATGCGATTTTAATTTTAAATCGCTTTTTGTATATTACGTGGTGTGTATAAATTCTGTAGATCCTATACAGGGAAGCACAAAATTTCGGGAACACATTTCCGTATTATTTAACTCCAGACGGAGAATTTTAAACTGTGCTACGTGTTTCCTAACTGAACTAAAATTTAGCATCCTATGTAGTATATATACAAATCTATAGATCCTATACAGGGCTGAATAAAAGTATTCGGATTACTTAGATGTTATCTTTTAGCTTATTAAAGAGTATGATTCGTAAAATTATTTTGGAAGCGTTGGAAAGTGTAACATAATCTATGCTTGACGCATGATTTTTCGTTCTTGTTTTACTTTGAAGTTATTTAAGTATTATATACTATGGTATCAATGCCACTTCCCGAAAATAAGAAACATTATGATATTACTTTTATAAGTGCTTTTTGCACTGTTTCGCCATAAAAAAGAACGGACTTCTAAAATTCTTTTAAGTTATCCACGAACCCAAAATGCACTGAAGGATTAAACTTTTGCTTCGTAAACATGAGAAGATTCCGTATAAAATATAAAAGTATGCCAGATAAAGTGAAAATAAAATTCAAAGCGATATTTTTATATGTATTAAGTTCTCTTATTCAACTTTGCTACGAAATTTGTTTCCGGGTAAATATAATTTGAGCATACGTTTTGCACGAATAAATGTAACAATTCGGATGTAGAATTTTAAATTTCATATTTAATTACTGTATGATATTTAAAATAAGTTGTTTTGAACTCTATAAATTACAAAGTAGATATTTTGTCGTTTTTTTATTTAAAATTTTATTAGATTCTATTCGATTCTATAAAGCAAAAATTTCCTTATATTGTATAAAAATTCCGAATACATACGGATTTCAAACGATTTGTAATTCAAATATTTATCGAGTCAGAAATTTATTTAAACTTTATTACGATATCTTAGACTATGATATTTTTCTATTAGAAACCTCGTTTAGTGGGATGATATATATTTTCAATTGCCGTTATGATATAAAATCCTTTATACACATTTTTATTCAAAATTATCTTCCTAACCTTTTTTAATAAAGTAATAAATATTCTGCAAGCTAAAATATATCTGTATTCTAAAACCTCAAATGTTATTTCCTTTCCTCATATAAAACGCTATCTTTATTAAATGCAGCATGTACGTTAAAAAACTATTTTTGCTTTCGACTGCGGTTTTATCTGTAGATGTAATGTGTCCAGACGTTCATCTTTACAGCTGCATGGCCGCCCTACCCCCTTCAATCCATAAACAATTGTGCAAATCAATGCAATTTCTCAGATGCGAGTTAGCCTGTTTCTCTTCTCTAAAATATATTCCCATGAGGTTCCCCGCAGTTTTCCGACAAAAATTATTAAAATTACCATTTCACCAATTGTGGTAACCGTTTCAATCCTCACGCTTAAATATTTATATTAATTACTCGTAACGTACAAAGAAATTATTCTATATGTCTGGGATCTGTTGGCTCACTGTCCATAAAATGTTGGCGAGACAATTTATTACCGAAAAGATCGGTTCAAGGCGAGCTCTCTGCCTGTCAACAACTGATTGATTCTGTGATAGCGAGGCCACTCCCATTCTCACCATCTTACATCTTCTATATGTCTCAATAAGGAAACTTTCAGCTGAGATGACTTCGTCTTAAATCAATATTTTATGTCTGACTTTCCCCTGTATTTTGAACCATGTGTTTTTAGAATTTCCAACGCAAATAATGTACGATGTTACGGCTCAATTTATTATTAAACATAATCGCTTCGATAAAATAAATCCAGCATAAGAACTTCACCACATCCGTAAAATGCCAAGGCAGATAGTAATCGTTTGTTTTAGCTCTTAAAATTTTCCTAGTCATCTTGAGGACGCATTTTAATTTAACAAATAAACAAACACTAAATAAACAACTCGTTTTACTCAAAAAAAAAAAAAAAAAAAAAAAAAAAAAGGTTTAAAAAGAAAGTTTCTATAAGGGATGAGGATCCAACGCTACGGTTAGAATTACATTAAACGCTAACGCATTTGTTAGTTTTACCTATTTTAGAGTTAATAGTGTTTTACAGGATTCCTGTAAAAATAAACGCTGAAGAAGCTGCGGTGGTAAAGGATCATTTATATAAAAAAATATTTTTTTAAATATATTTCTTAATGCAAATTAGGATTTTCTGTGGATCCGAATTTTTCTGCATTTCTTTCCAAGATGCTTGTGAAGACTTTCTGTGAAGGCCATTTCTGCTCAGAAGAATTACAGTTGATGATCACGATAAAACTTTTCCCTTTCTCGTTTTATGTCATTTCATACATGTTTGTGTCTGTTTCAGATGTTGAACACCCTTAAAACGACATTTAAAAAAAAATAACAAAAAATACTCAAATCAGCCTAGTCAAAATGGCTCTGAATCAAAATTACTCAAATTTGAAACATGTATATACTCATTTCGGAAAAACATGCACACACTCAAGAATAAAACATCGTGTGCTCATAATTATGTTCATATTTCAAAAATCAGTATAAACTGACTTCTATGTGTCCACTTTTGAGTATGTCCATGTTTCAAAAATGAGTTTGAACTGACCCTAATCATTTTTTAGTATGTTCATGTTTCAAAAATGTCTATGAACTGACCTCCATAAGCGCAATTTTGAGTATGTCCATGTTTCAATATTCTGAGTATTTCTGTTATTTCAGAATCGAAAGCATTGCGTCGTTATATTTAAAAAAAAATTTCATAACAAAATGAAAACATCAATTTACTCAGATTCGAAAGTGTAATTTTTCTCAGTGAAATTGAATTTCTTTCGCCTTTGCTATCGCTGTAAAATAAATTTTGTCTAAAATATACTTTTTAATTTTAGACTTTTCCTTAACTTTTAATTAAAGAAAATTCATTTTTGTTTAAACAATAGTAATACTGAAGCAAAATATTTAACTTAATTTATAAATCATTCGTTTATATGTTAAAAATATCTGAAACCGCACAGATATTTTTCAATATATTTAGACCTGCTATCGCTTAAAATCAATCAATCAACACTCTTAAACAAACGTTTCCAAATTTTCTTTTAGACTTGGGGGAAAATATTAGTTATTTTACCAAACATTTGGCAGAAAATCCACTGTAGCAATTTAAAATATTTTTCAAATGTTGCTTAGTTTTTCTATGATGCGCCGGTATGGAACAGCTACAAACATATGTGTTACAATTTACTCATGTTAAGAGCAACAAAGCCACAATCCTCTCCTGCGTTTATGTCTTTATCTTTACATAGTCTTTGTTAATTGTATACAGGGTGATTCATAAAAGATGGGCAGAACTTTAAGGGGTTATAGTACACTTAAAGACAAATAATATTAAATAGGAGACTAAGGGTCCCAGACGTATTCCCAAGGAGATAGGGGGCATTAAAGTTTAGGGTCCGAAATTTCAAATGATTATAAAACATGGAAAAATTGGTCGATTCGTTTGCGGTTTTTGCAAAAAATTTTCTTTATGCCAGTATTTTCTTGAAATAAAATTTTAAAGTTCAATTTCAAAAAATGCCGATAGGGGGCGCTTTAGACTTTGGAGTAACAAACAACTATTTTTTAACGTTATTTTTTGTATTTCTTTAAATGATTTCGAAAGCTTAGACTTAAACTTAAATTTTGATCTAAAAATCTGAGTCCTAACGAGTAGTTAAGTAGCGTAAACTGAAATTTGAAATTTGAAACCCTTCTCCCCCCAGAACAAAAATCAGTTATTCCCGATCTTTGTGTCGTAGATTAGGCTCTAACTACTGCCGCGTTTTGCTAAAATTATTCTTTATGTCAGTATTTTCTTGAAAATAAATTTTAAAGAAAATTTTCAAAAAATTCCGATAGAGGGCGCTTTAGACTTTGGAGTAACGAACAACTATTTTATACCGTTATTTTTTGTGTCTCATTAAATGCTTTCTAAAGCTTAGACTTAAACTTAAATTTTCAGCTCAAAATCTGAATCGCTGAGCGTGGTTCAGTAGCGATGGGAGGGGGTTCAAATTTCAACTTCTGAACATAGTTCAGTTTGCACTACTTAACCATGCCCAACGATTCTGTGCTGTGATACGAGGCAAAAATACAACTTTCGTCAAGGACTGCATAGTCGGAATTCACTCATAAAGGCACTGGCACAGTTGGAAACGTCGCTCATGCAAACGTTAAAGCTCCATTCCTGACGCTAGTCACCGGGTGAAGAAGGAAACAGAAAGTATGCAAATGTCAAATGGGGAAGAAGAAGAACACGTATGCAAAATTTCGACACGATTCAGGCATAAAAACCACTGAACGGTGAGTCAAGTGTAAGTCGCTGTAGTAATGAATCGGAAGATGGTGCCCTTCACGAATAAGGAAAAGGCTGAGATGCATTTAATTTACGGAGCGGCAGATGGAAATGGTGCAGAGGCACAACGAATGTACGGAGAGCGATTTCCTAACAGGCGGTTGCCTAACCGCAAAACTTTCGAGCGCTTGCACAGACAGTTGTGTGAGACGGGATCATTTCTCGCTTCCCGGTCGAATGCAGGTCGTGCAAAAAAGGACGAATCAGTAGTTGTTGCAGAAGCCATTCTGGATGTAGTAGCGGCGCAGCCAAGTACAAGTACACGAACAGTGGCTAGCCAGGTGGATACCTCACAGTCCACGACTTGGAGGGTACTGAAGGATGAACATTTGCTCCCGTTTCATGTGCAACGAGTCCAGAAACTGTCTCCAGGGGATTATCCAAATCGTATTGAATTCGCCCGCTGGTTTCTGCAGCAGAACGCGCTAAATCCACATTTTGGACGAACTGTGCTTTTCACCGATGAATGTACCTTCACACGTGAAGGTACATTTAACACACACAATGCACATGTATGGGCAGATGTCAATCCACATGCTACGTATCCACACGCTCATCAGAGACGCTTTTCCATCAATTTTTGGGCAGGAATCCTCGGAGACCACCTAATCGGACCGTACCTTCTTCCTGAACGCCTCAACGGTAAAACATACCTCACATTTCTGCAACATGTGCTGCCAGACCTGTTAAACGTTGTTCCTCCACGCATCCGGCGGGTCATGTGGTTCCAGCACGATGGAGCGCCAGCCCATTACGTACGAGACGTCCGCAACTATCTGGACATCACATTTCCGAACAGATGGATTGGTCGAGGTGGTCCTGTTGCTTGGCCTGCTCGCTCGCCAGATCTTTCACCCCTCGATTTCTTTTTTTGGGGATGATTGAAGGCTCTTATGTATGAGACACCCATTGAATCCCCCGAGGAACTGGTCGCCAGACTTTCCGCCGCTGTAGGGGAAGTGCTCGAAAAGCCTGATGTTTTCGCGAATGTTCGCCGTTCCATTCGTCGCCGTTGTTCTGCGTGCATAACCTCTGGTGGTCACAATTTTGAACATTTATTGTGATTACATGTTAATAAATATGCTTTGGTAACATAATCCTAATTTGTGTCTTTTTACCTCGTATCACAGCACACAATGTGTGGACATGGTAAACTGAACTGTGCTCAGGAGTAGAAATTTCAAACCCCTCTCCCCAGAAACTTAACCACGTCTAACGATTCAGATTTTGGGCTGAAAATTTAAGTCTAAGCTTTAGAAAGCATTTAATGAGACACAAAAAATAACGGTATAAAATAGTTGTTCGTTACTCCAAAGTCTAAAGCGCCCTCTATCGGAATTTTTTGAAAATTTTCTTTAAAATTTATTTTCAAGAAAATACTGACATAAAGAATAATTTTAGCAAAACGCGGCAGTAGTTAGAGCCTAATCTACGACACAAAGATCGGGAATAACTGATTTTTGTTCTGGGGGGAGAAGGGTTTCAAATTTCAAATTTCAGTTTACGCTACTTAACTACTCGTTAGGACTCAGATTTTTAGATCAAAATTTAAGTTTAAGTCTAAGCTTTCGAAATCATTTAAAGAAATACAAAAAATAACGTTAAAAAATAGTTGTTTGTTACTCCAAAGTCTAAAGCGCCCCCTATCGGCATTTTTTGAAATTGAACTTTAAAATTTTATTTCAAGAAAATACTCGCATAAAGAAAATTTTTTGCAAAAACCGCAAACGAATCGACCAATTTTTCCATGTTTTATAATCATTTGAAATTTCGGACCCTAAACTTTAATGCCCCCTATCTCCTTGGGAATACGTCTGGGACCCTTAGTCTCCTATTTAATATTATTTGTCTTTAAGTGTACTATAACCCCTTAAAGTTCTGCCCATCTTTTATGAATCACCCTGTATATTTAAATATATAAATTTTATTATAAATTAATAAGATAGTTTCTGGGTTTTCTTAACAGAATATCAATTTTCTGGCACCAGTAAAATTACATAAGATTAAGAAATCATTCCCAAACATGTTCTCTACATCACAAAAATATTTTACCTGTGTATTTAATTTATTTATATTTACTAATACAGCCTTCAAATGAAAATGCTGGAATTTAAAACTGAGGTAAGAGTTTTGTTCTTTAGATATAAGAAACACTTATGTTTTCACAAAATTTTTAGAACCAAGTCATAATAGATTCATTTCAAGATCAATGTAAGATGTAAAAAATACCATTGTTTAAGTATTCCAAACTTCATCATAATTATATATTTAGCTTAGACTTCCTTCAACTTGAATAAATTGATAACGTTTAATCAACTTAATCACAAATTTCCAGTATTTTTGTTTATATAAAATACTGTTTCTGTATGCTTTCTATAAAGAGTCGTAGCGATTAGATAAAGGTACAGTTAACATTACTGTCATATTTATACTCATACCTATCGTTATTCAATGTTTTCAAATAGTTCGTAAAATAGCTAAGTTCATATATACAGGGTGTTCCGTTAAAGGGGTCCAATATTAATAGGGGTAATAGAGGAGATCACACGGAGCATAAATCAGTATATAATGCCTGGCCGGATCTCAATAATTTTCAAGTTACAGCAAATAGAATGAAAAATCGGAAATTTGTAAAAAAACCCTCATTGCTAAACTATTGATAATGCTACATAAAAACGAAGCACATATTTAGAAAGAGCAGAAAAAATCCTACGAAATGACATAAGTTGTTTTAGAATATTGAGAATTAATGGCGAGTTACAAGCTCTGAAACAGTGAAAAAATACAAAATCAAATATTTAGCAAAATAGTTAATCGTTAATTCCAAAAATGCAACTCTACCTACATCAAGGAAAATGTTATAAAATTTGGTCCATTCCGAAAGCTTTCGAAGAAGCTGACAATAAACCATATCAGTTTAATTGTATGGGAGAAATCAAGCAGTTCCCTAGTTACAACTCTGTACTGTTGCACGCTCGGAAAGAGCGAAACTCCACCCATGACGATTGTAAACACCCCGTTTTAATATCTTTCAATTATACATTTCTGATCAACCTCTATCAATACCCTTTCATTATTCAGTCTGGTCAAGTGAATGACATATTGTGCAGCTCTCGCCTTGTCTTAAAGCAAACTCCGTGACTGCTGCGTTTCCTCCATGAACTTTCAGGATGATGAAGAAGAAGTACTTTTTATGCAAATTTTCTATGTGTATAGGAAGAAAAGTGTCATAAAACAGCAGTCATCAGTGGGCGTTATGTTAAAGGGAGGCTGTTGTAAGTGGGATTGTAGTAAGTTGATGTATAATAATTATGCCGGAATACTCTAACGAAGAATATGTGGACATGCATCTGATGTACGGGCAAGCTCATGGAAATGCATGTCTAGCACAGCGCATGTACCGTGAGCAATTTCCAAGGAGACGTTGCCCAAGTTCGAAACTCTTCATAAAAATCGATAGACGATTACGGGAGACTGGATCGTTTAATACAGCAAGCATTGATGCAGGGAAACCTCGACATGTACGAACACCTGCAATGGAAGAAGATGTACTGAATATTTTTAAAGATAACCCTCCACGAGTACACGAGCTGCTGCGTCTGAAGTCGGTGTTTCTCACCAAAGTGTGTGGCGTGTTCTGCGTGCAGAAAACATGCACCCCTTTCATGTGCAGCGGGTACAACTGTTATCAGTAACAGATTGTGCTCAGCGGACAGAATTCGTACGCTGGTTGCTTAATGTAACAGAAAATAATCCACAATTTCTGGAAAATATTTTATTTACTGATGAAGCAACATTTACGAGAGAGGGCGTGGTAAACACGCACAATATGCACACATGGTCATATACAAATCCGCACACTGTTTTCCCGTCGAACGCACAACAAAAGTTCAGTGTGAACATATGGGCAGGTGTCCTCGGCGATTATCTCATAGGACCATATTTACTCCCAGATGTACTCAATGGCAGTACGTACTTGGTTTTCCTACGGGATATCTTACCGCAGTTACTGCAAAATGTGCCAGCAACATTGCGCCACAATATGTGGTTTATGCACGATGGCGCATCGGCACATTTTTTCATAGGTGTTCGCAATCACCTCAATTCAACATATCCTGGGAAATGGATTGGACGCAGTGGACCTGTTGCTTGGCCTGCACGCTCTCCAGACCTCAATCCGTTAGACTTTTTTGTTTGGGGACACCTTAAATCGCTGGTGTATGAAACGCCTGTGGATACACCGGAGGATTTACTAGCGCGAATCGTTGTCGCTGCAGGAGACATTCCCAACTCCGTCGGAGTTTTTCGGCGTGTTCGCCAATCTTTACGACGTCGCTGTCGGCTGTGCGATTCTGTTAATGGGCGCAACTTCGAACACCTATTATAATAATGTCCGTTCGTCTGCCTTCCGACATTGAACTGTGCAGCGCAGGCCAGAAGACTATGCTTCACATATGTCATAAAGTACGTGGAATGTAATTATTTATTTGTCATTTTTCTTTTATTTTCAACACTTTTTGGCACAGTATTTTGTAAGTCACAGACTGTGGTGTACTCAAATTGTAAATTACAAAGTTTGTATGAATTAATTTAAAATTTAGTGTCTTTTTTAAATTTATAATTAATAAAATTATTATGCTATTTGTTATTATTATTTCCTATCATAAATTATGATGCACATATACATACAATAATTGTCCATGTAAAACATGTACTGAAACTTCTTGCATAGTTACAAATCGCAATATTTTTAATTATTTCCGAATTTTCACCACCAGTTTAATTTTAAGGAATTTAACTTAAGCTTTATATCAATAAAAGACCACTTTAAAATGTAGACTATTATTGTAAAGTTATTTTGGTTCATTCAACTCTTGAATAATTAAAAATGTTGCATCTCAGAAGAAGCATGATCGAAAATGAATAGTTGTGAGTAATTAAAAAGGCGGTGTTTCCAATCGTGATGGGCGGAGTTTAACCTTTGCTAGTGTCAAAGAAAGCGGAGTTGTAACTAAGAAACTGATTAATTTCTCTCACACAATTAAACCGATATGGTTCATTGTAAGCATTTTCGAAAGTTTTCGGAATGGACCAAATTTTACTACATTTTCCTTGTTGTAGCTAGAGTTGTCTTTTTGGAATTAACGATTAACTATTTTGATGTATATTGGATTTCGTACTTTTTTCACTGTTTCAGGGCTTGTAACTCGTCAATAAATATTGCTATTTTAATACAATTGATGTCATTTTGTAGGTTTTTTTCTGCTCTTTCTAAATATGTGCTTCGTTTTTATGTAGCATTATCGATAGTTTAGCAATGAGGGTTCTTTTACAATTTTCCGAATTTTCATTCTATTTGCTGTAACTTGAAAACTATTGAGATCCGACCAGGCTTTATATACTGATTTATGCTCCATGTGATCTCCTCTATTACCCCTATTAATATTGGACCCCTTTAACGGAACACCCTGTATATGTATTTTCTTTACCGTTACATTAACAAAAATAATACGTACTATTAAACACAAAATAATATCTACAGTTTGAAAATAATAAAAACAAAGAATCCAACAAGCAATCAATAATACTTTCCGTTCGAAAAGAATACCTCTTTTTGTACGTAAAAAGAATGTGTTTCAAATTCAGATCCAGTCATTGAAATGCTTCGTTGATTTTGAAAGACTTTTGAAAAGTCTAAAAAGTTTCATTAAAACCTTGAATGGATTTTTTTTTCAGAAGGAGTTCGTTGTTACTATCCCGCACACAAACATTAAGCCTTTAAATTGTTAAAGAACACTTTGAATTTCTAACTTAAATTGCAAAAAATTTTACCCAGTTCGAAATTTTTGCTAAAGGTTTAAATTATTTTGTTAAGCGCGTTGATGCTCATGTACTTTTAGTAGTTTATTGTTTTAAAAAAATAGTAGAAGTGTATTAAAAATATTTCATTCTTTTAGAGAATATATTGTTCTGTCATCAATTTCAAATTTTATGCTTGAAATCCATGTTACCATTTAAATAAAAAACTGCGTTGGATTTCTTTTAATATTTAAAAAATTCAAAACTTTAAAGAAAATGTATACAAATTTTCGATCTTTTAAAGTAAAAAATAACCCTTAATATCCGAAATAAATTTGTTTAGCGTATACATTAGGAACATAATATGATAAAAATTGCATAAAAATTATGGTAGTGAATACAGAAAAAATATTGGATATCTACGACTATAGTTTAATATATTTTTGAATTTGTATGAGTTTGATATATATTAATTAATTAGTTCAATATAAATATTCAGAAAATACATGTTCAAACAAAAATAATAACAATAATAACAATAATACAAACTTGTATAAAAAAGTAGATGTTCAACACGTATGTTGTAGGCTATTTTCTAACGTTGAAGCTTTACACGATATATCATTTTCACTGGTATATACTGAATAGATTATTTCTGGAAAATATAAAAAAATCGAAAATTTAGGAACGTTATTCAAATTAACAAATATCGTACTAGAAAAATACTTTATTCAATCGTTCGAACATGATATATTTTTGGGTATTTTTCCGTTACATCAACACCATTGTCCCCAAGCGTAAAAAATTGCGCCTTGGGACAACTATTTTTTTATATTAAAATCATTCAAATTACAGACGTTATATTACAATTACATAAAACATTAAAAACATATTAAAATTGGACGTTTCGGATTTACATGAAAATCCCTCATCAACAAACATTTTTCTTAACGTAAGTCAAAGTTCAAAAATATCAACAAATAGGTTCCTATGTGTTCATGTAGTCAATTTATCGATAATGCGTTTATGTTACGAAAAATAGGTGATATTTTTCAGAAAAAAAAAATCTGAATAAAACAACACAACTAATTATATAAAAATTGTGGTGTTTTATCTATTGGTGTTATAATTCAATTAAAGGTTTATATTTTAGAAAACTAATAGCATTCTTAAAAAAATTCTTTATTTGTAAAAAATTAAGGGGAAAAAAAACATGGATCAGAAAAATTAATTCTCTGAAAATATTTTGTTGTCTCTATCCGTGTAAAGCGAGTTAATATGCTGCAAGTTCCTTGCCCGGTTATAAAAGAATAGGTTTTTACACCTTTTAAGAACTGATAATATATATCCTTGTAAAAATATCCGCCATTATGATGTCATAAACCATTTTCCTATGTAACCTTTAAATTGTTTACCATCGCTTTTTGGCTTGTAATATCTAATATTTAGCAAAATGCCTAAAAATATGAAAAAAAATTCTAATTTTCTTTTAATTTTTATATTTTATTTTTTGCGTTCTAAGCGTAAAAAATAACCTATGGGATTACATAATTTTTAGTATCTTTAGGATTCTATTGAATATATTTTTTAAATAATCTGCTGGGGGAGGGGGAGGGGGGCGCTAATTCCACTTGCTGCATCTCCTTCTGAATGAATATTGATTACTATTAATATATAATGTATTGACATGCAAAAACAATAATTATTTAAAATTATGTATTTAATCAATGTACTAATTATTAAAACCTACAAATATTTTACAAACAATGTGTACAAAATAAAACTTTATAAAACATATATTCTTAAAATGTTTTGTTGCAATATTTAGTTGAAAATATAGTCATTGCGTATTAAAGATATATTTCTCCATTCTTTAGGTTTGAAAATAATTTTTTGTGCATCTGGGGAAACATTTCTGTGAAAAATTATGTTTTTTTTTTTTTTTTTTTTTTTTTGCTATTGAGAATGCAATTTCTTTCCTGTTAGGAGTAATATATTTTTCTATTAGAGTACAGATATTATTTTATTAAACCTTTGGGAACATATTTCTTCAAAAGAATATTTCAGAAAAATCAAAAGAATACTAAAAGGCTTCATGCTTTTATCGTGTTTCCTTCGCATGTATTTGCGTAATATTTTTTAAGAAAATGTATGGGATAATTCTGACATTATTTGGAGAGATAATCTATGAAAATGGAAGATATCAAAAGAATTCAAAATGTGCGTTATCGTAAGTGAGTTGACTTAAATCATCTTTCTATCACTTTTAACTCACAGGCTATCAAAGTCTGAGAGCTAATATACCCGCAGGTTCTGTATGTAAGTATGTATGTACGTAACGCGATAACTCTTGACAGAAATATCCGATTTGCTTCAAATTTTGTATAGAGGCTCATTCTGATAAGGCGCTTCCGTGATTAGTTTTGGAGGTTCGCTGGTTAAGTATAAAGGGGGGAACGGGACTAATCCTCCCCCTTAATTTAGATAAATGGTTTTTTCATGCAGAGTTATCCGATTTCCTTCAACTTTTGTATATAGGTTCATTGTAATAAGGCGCTTCCCTGATTAGTTTTAGAAGTTGATGGGTTAAGTATAAAGAGGAGAACAGAGGATAATCCTCCCCTTAATTTAGATAAATGGTTTTCTTATGCAGAGTTATCTGATTTGCTTGAAATTTTGTATATAGGTTCATTGTAATAATGCGCTTCCCTGATTAGTTTTGGAAGTTCATGTGTTAAGTATAAAAAGGAAAACGGGGATTAGTCCCCCTTAATTTAGATAAAGGGGTTTTCATGCAGAATTATCTGATTTGCTTCAAATTTTGTATATATGTTCATTGAGATAAGGCACTTCCCTGATTATTTTTGGGAGTTCATTGGTTAAGTATAAAGGGGGAACGGGGGCTGATCCCCCTTAATTTATTGCCAATTTTTAATTTTTAGAGGGGCATTATTCTTTGAAATAAGACTATAATATAAAATTAATGTGAATAGCATGTGAGCTAAATACCATCAGTTTAACTGGTACTTTTCTTTTTATCATTTTCATTTTTAGAAAAAAAATGATAAAACCAAACATTAAAATTACCTTGATTGTTAAAGAGATTAAAATATTTAGTTAATTAGTGCAAAATATCCGCTCCAATGAGCTATTTTTCACAATATTAGAAAATTGATAAAATCAAACATAGAATCGTGATCATTTTGTATAATAATAAAAATATTTAAGCAATTTTTTTTTTAAATAGATCAACATGGTTTTTCAAATTCATTGTGCTTAACTTGAAATTTGTCTAATAAACACAGAAAAAAGGCACAATATAGCACCAGGTTGCAGTATTGGATTCATGGATAATTGCAACTTCTGATTTTTGATGGATTTACGTGTTTTTAAATGTTCAGAATACCTCTCTATATATTTTGGACCAATGTATGTTTGTCATTATATTTCAATAATTTTCAAAATGTTATTATACATGTGATAATGACTGAATTTTATAAAATTCCATATTTAGTTAGACTTTCAACATTATTTATGTCGATTACATTATGGTGTATATAGCCCAGAAGAAAGTGACGATAAGCCGTGCATTAAATGACGTGCGTGATCGGTATGTGTGGTTATCAATGGAATACATATGCAGTAAACTATGCACACCATACGGTTTCTTATGATGATTCAGTTTGAATTGTAATAATCCATCAATAGTCTATTATGGTACATTATTGTGTCATGACCGTTATAGATGTATCTTAGTTTCTATTATATTAAATTGTACCAAATTTTATGCTTGAAGTCATTGATATAAATATAGCAGGTGATATAAAATATATTGTAATAACGATTTTCTACTATACCGCTGATGATAGAAACACACTTCTAATTACAAAAAAATATACAAATAAAGTTTAGCTTCAGACATGACATTTGTTTTGTAACACGCTGTATATATATTTAAATACGGAATTAAAATTTGAATAGGTTCCCATTTTGCTAGCATTTATACTTTTAAAAATGCTGCCATGAATCAAAGAATAATATTAAAAAAAAAAAAAAAAAAACATTATTTTATGAGTAAAACTTATCGATTTATGATACTTTCAATTTTCTAAATTGTTAATGTTTTCAGGCACTAAAAATGCCTTTTTCCATTTTGACATCTATAACTTATTTTACATCTTCCATTACATCTATTATGAATCACTCCTTATGCGTTTGGCCCCGT
The DNA here is from genome assembly GCA_963931845.1 of Maratus michaelseni. Taxonomy (NCBI): domain Eukaryota; kingdom Metazoa; phylum Arthropoda; class Arachnida; order Araneae; family Salticidae; genus Maratus; species Maratus michaelseni. The sequence continues at coordinate 175,900,741 of OZ007594.1, forward strand.
ATATGTTTTAGCTTGGAATGTTCAAATGGGAAAAGGACGGTGAATATGTGATTAATTAATTGGTATTTTAAAATTAAAAGTACACTGCATTTCCATATTAAATATAAAGCATTGTTTTATTCAAAATAACACATTGATACAGAAGAACATTTTGTGAGAAATACAGTATACTAGTTCTACTATTATACTAGATTATACTAGTTTTGTAAAACTGGATAATAAAAAATATCCAGTCAATATACACAAAAATTACTCTTATATGTAATAGTCTACACTGTCATTAGACAAATCATGAGAATCAATTGATTTAACCATAGAAAGCTAACCTACGTTATTGTGACGTAGATTTCTCACTGAAGTAACATAAAAGTGGATGAAACGCCAGCTATCTAGGGATAACACTGATTTCTTTAATAATCGGTTAAAGATATTAAAAGAAAAAAAAAAGAAAAAAACACTCAACCCTAAAACTTTTTTAATCTTGTAATATTAGAAGTGGTAAATAACATTTTTCTATCAGTTTACCAAATTTTAGCCATCAGGAAAGACCGGTTTTCAAGATAACCTCCAAGATGACCTCCAAGATGATCGCCAAATCTGTAATATCTATCTACATTTTTCATTCTTCAGAAGTAAAGTTGCGTATCTATGCGTATGATTTAGGATCTTAGAACACATATAGAGGATTAACAAAGTGGGAAATGTGGCCCAACAGGGGACGAAAGAAGTTGCTTGTGACTGATTTTGTATATTTTAGGGTGATTAAACATATTTATGCACAAGAAATTATAGATGAACTAAAATGCAGGGAAATATAACTTTAATAAGTGTAAGAAATGAGAGTATAATTTATTAATAGAATAATTAAACATGATTTTATATAACACTGCTTATTATCAGAGAACATGCTTGTTGCTTGTGGGTTTGTAAAAGCTAGATGACAGCCAGATGTGATTTTGTAATGTAAAGTTTCATATTTTCTCAAATAATTACAGTGAAATAATATACATTATATTTTTCTTATTAAAAGTTATTGAATGTATTTCGTTAATTGCTAAAAGGTATTAAATGAAAACTATAAAAATAGTAAGAAAGGTTTTAATAAACTGTATAGATGTTTTGACTTCATGGAGCCGTTATATATATAAAAAAAAAATAAGAATAATGATGGAATTTCATATCATTACATTTTAGATCGTGAAACTATAAAATATTCTTATTTGTTTAAATAATGGCTTTGGTGGATCCAAAACCTGTTAATAATTTATTAAAACTTTTTTTCTGTTTTTATAGTTTTTATTTAACACCTTTTGTAGCAAATAATGAAGTATATTTTCTGGGTGTGGCAATTTGTTTTATCGTTATTGAATTTTTAAAATGAAAGAATGTAACAATCAAGTCCCAATTTCATTGAAAAATATCTTAATTTTTGGAACGATATCAATGTACGCTCAAAGTAAAAACTAAACATTTTCGAATAAAAATGCCATTTTTTTAGATCCAATTTTCTCTTAATCACTAACAGTGATGTAATAAAGCAATATTAGTTTCCCCAGACATGCACATGCTCCAGAAAATCGACTTTTCTATGGTATGGTCAATACGAAAACTGTTAAGTGGTATGGTAGGGTCAATACTAAAACCGACACTAATGATAAACGTTGAACTTGACCACTGGTCAAAAACAAGACTGCTTTAGACAAAACGCCAGAAAATGCTGCAGTTTGCCCAATCACTCATCAAACATTTTTACAGGAATATGTTTTAAACAGGAATATATTTTATGTTATTGTCCGGCAATCCTTCGTCCGTCGGTGTCGGCTGTGCAATGACCTTCGTGGTAGTGTTTTCAAACAATATCTATACAAATGTGTCGTCGTATCTTTTCTGACGTTGAACTGAAATCCATTGTAATCCTGCTTTATTACGTGTTGTAAATGTTTTTTCTTCTTAATATTGGCCTTTTTTGTTTCACTCGACGTCACACCCATCATAAATATTTTTTCGATTTTCTCCCACTAAACGTGGTTTGCGACCCCAAGTTCTGTGGTATGTTTCAAGGCTTTTGAAGTGAGAGGAAAGAATAACTTTAAATGACATGAAAATTGTGTCACAATAGTAAATATGTATATATCCATTTTTGTGAATAAGTGCATATATACAGAATAATAATAAAACACAATGAAATTCCAAACAACTCTATTTCAAAAGTATGATTAAACATATATAGCGCAATATTTAAACTCTACAATGATTTCTAAAAATGAAAGGTTGTTATCTTCATTTAAATGATTGTGAAAATGAGGCGGGAAATGGAAGTAATATCCGCTTCTGTAAGGAAAGTTAATTAAAACGCAAAATGTAAATAAAAATACCTTTCTCTATATGAAAGTAAAGATGTCCAAATACACATTTTAAATGATAAAATGGACTTTAATTGGATTTACAGATAAATATATCTATTAAATGAACATATTTGAAATAGATTGCTCATATTATTTGAACCATTATTCAAAAAAAAATCCCACACGTGTTAGCTGCTGTTCTGATAAATTTGTATATTTATGTATATATATACATATATTTCGAGCAAGATATAGCACGATGTTTAGCAAAAGCTGGTGTCATATACAGAAAACAATCGTTCTTTGCTTATAAATGTGATTTTCTTGCCCTTGAAAAAGTAAATTACTTTATAAGCTTCCATTTGTGTTTATCCTCGTGTGGTTTTTATTTCATTCCTTATTTATTTTTATTTTTTCTTCTTAATTTGAATTAATAATGTTACATTTTTTAGGACTACAATTTTAATTTGTAATTTGACAGGGCTCTTTGGTATCGAGATTTCAATGTATGTGGTCAATTTCTTATTTTTCAATGGTTAAATTTTACTTAAAGTTATATATATATATATATATATATATATATATATATATATATATTATATGCGTAGGTTGTTCAATATATAAGTTATAGTGTGCATAAAATTTATTAAAAAAATTGTTGAGTAATATTATGCACATCGAGGATGTCGACAAAAACTTCTTACCACCTGTAAAAAAAAATCTACTGTAAAATAATGGATATCAGGCTAAACCTAAAAATTAGTATCCATTAATTTTTGAAAAGCTTTAAAACTGTAAAATTATACGAATTTAAATGCTATGTGTACTTTTGTGAAAAGTGCATATCTCTGAACGCGTAAAATCGGTCTCGAAGATGAGAATATTAAATATATTTCTGTTAGTCTTTCCTGTTAGATCTTCGAAATTTTTTGAAGTGTTATTAAATAAATATCCCAGGTAAAATATATGTTTCATAAACATAAAACATAATGTAATTCAAAATTTCGTTATGATTTCGTTTATATTTTTACATTTTCAGTATAAACGTTGCTTTAAGTTAATTTCTACATAGTTATTATAATTAGTGTACAGAACATTTTGTCTGAAATTTCTTTAAGAAGAAAACATTTATAATATCATTACATTAAAAAACACAAATTATTTCAATAACATAGAATCTTAACGTTTTTTTAAAACAAAAAGTATCACAAAAATGACAATTTTTGAAGTGAGAGGAAAGAATAACTTTAAATGACATGAAAATTGTGTCACAATAGTAAATATGTAGATATCTATTTTTGTGAATCTTAACATAGTATAAAACAAAGTCGCTTTTTCTGTCCCTATATCCCTATGTACGCTTAAATCTTTAAAACTACGCAACGGATTTTGATGCGGTTTTTTTTAATAGATAGAGTGATTCAAGAGGAAGGTTTATATGTATAATAGCATCCATTAAATAGTGGAGAAATACTGTTATTTTTTAGGTTTAAGTCGCTTTTTCTGTCCCTATATCCCTATGTACGCTTAAATCTTTAAAACTACGCAACGGATTTTGATGCGGTTTTTTTTAATAGATAGAGTGATTCAAGAGGAAGGTTTATATGTATAATAACATCCATTAAATAGTGGAGAAATACTGTTATTTTTTAGGTTTTTAATGTGATGTCGTAAATAATTTCATTTTTTTCCGCTTATACATTGCAAACGCAGACTGAACCCTACAAGATTTATCAAAATAATGTACTAATTATTGTACACATTAAAAAGGTCTACAGAAAACACAAAGAGATGAAGGTTTTCAAGGTTAACCCGAAGCAAAGCGAGGGAGGGCCGCTAGTAAGTGCATATATACAAAATAATAATGAAACACAACGAAATCCTAAACAAATCTATTTCAAAAGTACGATTAAATATATATAGCGGAATATTTAAACTTTACAATGATTTCTAAAAATGGAAGATTGTTATCTTCATTTAAATGATTATGAAAATGAAGCAGGAAATGGAAACAATTTCCGCCTCTGTAGGCAAAGTTAATTAAAACGCAAAAGGTAAATAAAAATACTTTTCTCTATATGAAAGTAAAGATGTCAGAATGCACATTTTAAACGATAAAATGGACTTTAATTGGTTATACAGATAAACATATTTATTAAATGAACATATTTGAAATAGATTGCTTATATTATTTGAACCATTATTGAAAAAAATTCCACACGTGTTAGCTGCTGTTCTGATAAATATGTATATTCAAGCCCTTTTAATTTTTTTTTATAAAATACAGGGTCATTCATAATTTCCTCCGGGGTTTTGAAACGTTATAGTAAAAAAAACGAAGACGAATATGAAAAAAAGAAACATATGAAATTATTCCGAAACTATTCAAGTTTTACTTACATACATTACAGGTGTTCTATGTGTGAACCCTTGGTCACACGGCATACATCCATGCGATAGTCCAGTTCCTGCCATACTCCGTTTCTTTAAATCTGAATCAGTGGTGTCAGTTCAACGGGCCTTTCGTAATAAATATCGAAAACAGGGACCAACTGACAAAACAATTCATGTGTGGTACCGGAAATTTAAAGAAACGGAGTATGGCAGGAACTGGACTATCGCATGGATGCATGCCGTGTGACCAAGGGTTCACACATAGAACACCTGTAATGTATGTAAGTAAAACTTGAATAGTTTCGGAATAATTTCATATGTTTCTTTTTTTCATATTCGTCTTCGTTTTTTTACTATAACGTTTCGAAACCCCGGAGGGAATTATGAATGACCCTGTATAATTTTGAAAAAAAGATATATTTTGTAAATTTTGAATTATTCGCAAAGCTACGTACGTAAGTCGCTGATTTAAATGCAATTTTTTACAAATAATATTATAAAATTACTTGTTAACTTTAAAATAAAGAGTAATTAATTACTGGTTAAAATGATAAAAAACATTATATTTTCATTATAAATTATTTATATTCTTTGTTAATAGTATATTACCTGCATGACGTTTTCCTTAAAATTTTCTAATGGTAATGTTGTATTTTGCTATCAATTTAACGATTTAATCACTAGGTAAGTGTCTTTATTTATAAGTAGAAACACACTATTACTTAAAATATTTGTAAAATCTTAATTATTTAACGTGCTAAGATTAATAATAGTTTTGGAGCTAATGCTGTGAGCAAAATTGTGGTAATTTTGTACTACATAAATGTAGTGCAACTTCACTGGCGAAACTAATTTGGGCTATCAACTATCTTAGTTTTCATAGATACGGTAAAGTCAACAAGCGATGAATGCAAAGTACAGCCAAATATGTACAGTGGGTGATCGTTAGCGAACTGTTCGGTTTACGAACAGATCAGTTAATGAACACTTTCGCGAGAGATTTTTATGTTCGGATAACAAACACCGTACAAAATAAAGCCAAAAAGAAACAATGCTGTGTTTCAGTTTTGCACAGATGTATTTAATTGCATCTATTATCGAGAGAACATTTTAACAGTTGTATACTTATGACCTAATTAATTCAGGGGATACCGGGGTTCTGGACCTAAATTTTAGGGCCCCCAAATTAGAATAAACAGTATGAAAACATTAATTTTTATAATTTGTGCCCTTTTTTAAAGAAATAGTTTTAATTCGAAATTATATATTTTAACTGAAATTGAGTTCCTAAATTATTAACAGGCTCTAGGCTCCTTTTTACTAAGGGCATGTCATTAATTTTTTAAAGTAAGGCACGACAAGGAAAAAGCCATGAAAATGCCATGTGTCCATATTATTAAATACGGACGTATATTAACCCAATTAAAATAGGAGTACTGAAAACTCCAGAAAGGAAAAAGGAGCTTTTGTCAAATATTTAATGCTCCACAAACTCAAAAAAAGCATGACTGAAGGAAAGACAAGACTGTACGTATATAATGTATGTTTTATTATTATTACATTTAAATAAATTTAGGGAGAATTTATATTAATTTTTATATATTATTTAGCTTTTAAGAACGAATTAATTGAATTCCCATACACATCTTTACTAAATCTATGATCGGTTAACGAACAATTCGGTCAGCGAACATTGTTTTGAAACGGATTAAGTTCGTTAACCGATCGCCCACTGTATTATTGAAATCTTTGCCAATTTGTTTACATGTTAGTTACTAAATTTTGAATGCTTTTTTCTAAATTCTTGTTATTTTCTCAATTGAGTACTTAAACTAACCACTTTCTGACAGATTACTATGATACTATCTGTTAAAACAATATACAGGGTGATCATGAATTCTTACCCTGATTACAAAAAATTATTACGAAATAATAATTGAATGGAATACTATAAACTTTTATTATTGAAAAATCATGTTCTTAAGTTTTATTTAGTTTAGTCTCTACCGTCGGTCATGAATTCCTTGATGACAAATTTCCTGGAAGATGGAATGGCTGGGATGGACCAGATTTTTCCTTTTGGGGGTACAGAAAGTACAGAATGTTTGCAACACCAGTAAATTATATTGAAACACTCAAGGTCAGGATCACAGATGCTGTGTCTAGTGTGACAGCCCAAATGTTAGGCAATACGTGGCGAGAAAGGGAATTCGAACTTGACATTCTTCGAGCTACCAAGGGTGCTATGAAGAATATTGTTCTCCCAGGGACTTACACTTCGATGGGGATTTTTTAATTAGGAAATAAGACAAATCAGATCCGTGATTTTACTATATACTACCAGATGAAAGGAGTCCAGAGTTGCATATAGATACTTCGTTTATTACATCCAGGTTCGTTAGATATCGCAATACAAGGCCGGCTAACAATCGCCGGTGGCTAGAGAGGAGGCAAAACCAATTGCATCCTTTTTCTACACAGGGCAAGAGCTGAATCTGTTTTTCAAACTGTTACAACTTTCTCAGTTCGTATGATGCATTGGCGAAACAATAGCAATATAATTAGCCAAAAATATATATTCTGGCGATACAGTATAGCGAGGAGACACATGTGGTTTTTATCCGTTAGTATCAAGCGAATGGAAATACGTCAGAGAGGAATTATGAATTTTTAACGCCAGTCCGATTAAAACCGTATAATGGAACCCATTGATTTTTTGAGAGAAACCGCCCTAAAAGGTTACTACATAAAAAGGGAAGATGTCAGCTAAAATTATCCCAAACGGGCGCCGTTATACCATATAGGGCAAGTAAAAGGCCATGTGAATAATAAGAAGAAGAAATGTAAGAATTGACATCACTCGTGATCCGTTAAAATATAGATGTAGAGTACATCTGTGAACAAAGATTTCTAACTGTTGCTAGACACAAAGCTTTTTATTTTGTTTTTTTTTAAATAGATGAAAATGTGTGTCAGAGGATATTAACGAGCCAAATAAAATGAGAGTTACATTTTAGGCAACGGAACTGAGAATAAATAATTTGTGACCAGACAATTAAATTTCACGTTAAACAAGAACCTTATACTTTGAAGTGGGGGGGGGCGATTTAACATATGAATTGCATTCTAATGTATGAAGTTAAATCTCCTTCATAGGTGCTCACATCGAAATTTACTGACGTAACTACGTGTATTAAAAACTTTATAAACGTCTTTACAATATATTGAAACAAGCATATGCTTAATAATATTAGTTTTTCAGCAATAAATTATTTTAAACAGGGAAAGACTGTATGAGCATCCTATATTTTTTAGTTGTGTTCAATTTATCTTAAACAATGTTTTATTTTAAAATATTTAGCATATTATTAATGCAATAATTAGTGTGTTAATATTAAGTAGTGCAAATTTACATTCACACACATGTTTATTATCACAACATTTAGCAAATTAATAATAATAATAAAATACAGTTACAATGAGTTTTTTACGAAAATCGACAATTTAGATGATTTATAATTAATAAAATAAAAACTCGTGCAAAGCAACTTCAATCTGTTTTCTTTAAAATAATGTTTTAAATGTACTTACTGAATAAATATTGAAAAGGCATAAAAATTTTCTGGTTAACATAAAATTCTAACTATCAAATTTTTAAAAAGAGTTTTTTTTTTTTTTTTTATCAAGCTTAATTTAAATGATATATTAATTATATTTAATATTGAAGAAACTATCCGGTCATTGTTACCACTTGTAATTTATAACGATTCCATTTTTTTTTTTTCAGAAAAGCTAAAATGTACAATGTACATAATAAATACAGTAAATAGATTCATTGAATACCATTTTATCTTTAAGAAACCTTTATTTTAGATGGTTAGTAGCATTTTACATTGCTGAAAGGTATTTAAGAACTTTATTTTGGAACTAAAGTCCGCCTAGTTTCAACTCACTTTTGAAAATTATTAACAATATCCATGGCGTTTTCACTTTCTTCTATCTTTACAAGAAGAAAATAGTGGATTCATGAAAATTTTTGACTTCCGGTTTTCAACAAATTTATACGTTTTAGAAGGTCCTGAACACGACTTGACTGTTTTTAGAAAATGTCTGTCTGTCAGTCTGTCTTTATGCCTGTCTATATGTGACAAAAATTTTGTGGATGCTTTATCTCAAGAACTAAAGCACGGAATTTAATAAAACTTTATATTCCGTTAGTCCCTGATATAAATTGGTGCTGATAAGTTTTTGGTGTAAATCGATCAGCAGGTGGCCCTGCTATGCTGCACATTTCAAGATTTTTGCAATAGCTCTATATCAAGAAGTAATGCACTGATTTTCATCAAACTTCAGATTCAGATAGACCTTAACTAAATAGACGCTGATTAAGTTTTGGTGCAGATAGTCCAACAGGTGGCGCTGCTATGCTATTTTTCATCATTTTCACGATAGCTATATCTCAAGAAGTAATGCACAGAATTTCATCAAACTTCAGATCTGTAGAGCTTCACATAAAAAGATGTTGGTTATGTTTTGGTATAAATAGCCCAGCAGGTGGCGCTGTTATGCTACTTTTTTCATGATTTTCACGATACATCTATATCTCCAGAACTAATACAAAAATTGTCATCAAATTTCAGTTTCAGTTACACGTTGACATGAGTTGTTGTTGGTTAGGTTTTTAGTGTAAATCTCCCACCAGATGGCGCTGCTATGCTGCATTTTTCAGGATTTACACGATTTCAGCGATAGTCATATCTCAAAAACTAATGCACGGAATTTAATAAAACTTTAGATTCAGTTAGACTTGATATAAATTGGTGCTGATTCATTTTTATTGTATGCCAAACATATGTGAGATCGAAGAAAGTTTTGGGATTGGCTTATCCGACAAATTTTTTGTTTGTTGTTGTTGTTTTTAAACGTAAAGAATGGTAGGGAATAATTATTCTTTATGTTTAATGTTTTACATATGAAAATTAATTTTAAATTATACAATATATAAATTATGTTATGCTTAAAATACTGTAGTTTCAAATTAAAAAATTATTTTTTTCCCTAAGTTATTAAAAAAAAATACTTAAAAATGTATAATTTTATCTTATTGGAATTTGTCATTGCATGGTAAACATTCAAACATCACTTTATGTGGCTTATAAATTCGTAATGAAATATCGCTTATCATTGCCTTTCATATTACAAAGACGAATTGAAATGTAAAATGATAATATTTGATTTTATAATCAAATATCATTCAAAAGAAATCACTTGTTCAATTTTCGTAATTTTATTTCATGATTTATCTAATAACTAATCTTCGGGGAAACAAATAATTCAAGAGATGCATTGAATAAATTACGTCAGGAATCGATTAACAAAATAGTTTCGTGAATTTACTATTTTATTTCTTTAACTAAAATATGGAGTAATAATTTTAGGATCGATTATGTTCTAAAAAACTGCTTAAATTTCACCATGTTTAAAAACGCATTTTTTTTTTTTTATTAATTGTCCATTTATGAAAAGTGGCATTTCACATGTAGATTATATTTTATAAAAAAATAACTATTGAAATAAAATTATTTTCAGAAATAATTGCTTGAATTTAATATTTAATATATTCTAATAAATTATACAATGATAGTTAATTCTGAGAGATAGAGATTTTTTTTATATGTTTATTTTTCATTTAAACTACCATTTATGAATATCGTCCTTGAGAGTAGATTATATTTCATTTATATAATTAACTGTCAAAAGTACAGATTTAAAAAAAATATATATTCTTAAAATAATTGTCAAACACAGATTCCTGAAAAGAATTCAGTGCCAATTCTTCCATTAGCATTAATTGTATTTTTGTTATTTATCACAGTAAGATATGAATAGAAAAGCTTCCCATAGACGAATAAAATAGAAAACTACGCAGCAAAACAATTTCTGCACAAAGTTCTCCACTTTGGGCTGTCTTCGTTTTTACAATAAGGTAAAGCAAGGAGAGATGGCGCGGTAAGATAGATTGCGCACATAGAGGTTCGGGAGGGAAGGAGTAGAGTGGGCGCGGAGCGACTCCAGGTAGTTGTACAACAACAGTAGTGGAGTGTCTACTTGAAAGTGCACGTTGATTGCTTTGAGCGTCTAAGATAAAGTATTGCTATTTTGTTTTGTTTTCCCAAAGTAAGTGCTTGAATTTTCATAGCTATTCATCAGAATTTCTATACAATGTCAATAGTACAAAATATTTTAAACTTAACGATAGCTTAAACTATACGATTTCTCATAAGCTACTATTCTAGACTAACAATGTGAACATCAACGGTTCGTTTTAGTAGCGGCCATGTTTAAATAAAAGGCCGCGCAATCTCTCCTACAGAAATTGGAGAGTTTGCGCATCTGCTACTTAGGAGAGATGGCGCATTGTTCCCATTAGTTTCCATGCTAGGAGAGATTGCGCAGCTTATTGGTAAATTTGCATGAAAAATGAAAAATGAAAATGGACTAATTTTAAGTTAAACGTGTTATTAAGTAACATAATTTTATTTTGTAATGTTATCTGGACTTGCTTTTTCTGATTCTTTATTTTTTTCCCTTTAATTAAATTTTTTTCTCCTTTTTTAAAATTATTTCCTTTTTGTGATTCTTTATTCATTAGGTTGAAATATTCACTCCTAATACAATAATATTTGTTCACAAAAACTTTACAGCAATGTCATTTAAGTGTAATTATTATTGTTAACAATTTAATTGTAGTTATTATTAGTAACAATCTCTCCTAGCCATGTGCGCAATCACATCAACCCTGTAAGGACAGATTGCACAAAATAACTTTCTTGGTTTTATTACAACTGGTCTATTAAATTGCATCATAACAACAAAATAGCAATGGAAATGCATAAAAAACAAATGAAGTAAAAATTAGTCATGAATAGTTTAGCAAAAAAATAATATTTACATTTTTTATTGCTATTCTTTTGAATTGTGCGCAGACTCTCATAGCTTTACCTTACATTTGAAATTCGTTGAATCAATAAAAATTATTCTAAGTAAAGTTTATTCATTGAGAAAATCTATCTTATTTCTATAGTAGTTTAATATCATAAAAGTTATATAGTCACGGCTTTACAAGTTTGATAAAATCTGGTAGCCAGCAAAAAATTCTTGTGACGAGAAAAAAAAAATATATCCCCCCTACCACCTCACAACTCTTCCCCATCATTGATTTTCAAAAAAACACAAAAAACTTTTAAGAATTAATTAAAAGCAAATAATAACAAGCACAGTTTAGAATTATTATTTCCATAGTTTAGAATAGCAACGGATTTTTTAATGAGACTTTTTAATTTTTTTTTTTTTTTATTATGTTTTTCGTTATGGTTTTCGATTGTTCCGTGGCGATTTTTTGATATTCTTTAAAAGATTCCTGTTTCAATATTTTAGGCCAATATAGTAATTTTTGTCAATTTTTTTTAACGATTTTTAGTGTTCTCGCGTTTGGCTGCAATTTTTCAACATTAGTAAAAGGAATCCAGTTTTAGTCCTTAAGTCTAAAATATTAAAGTTTGTCCCCTGCGATTTTTGAATTTTTAGCGATTTCTTAGGCGATTTGTAGCCTTTTTTCCTGCGTTCCACGGCAGTTTTTTGACATTCGTAAAATAAATCCGGTTTAAATTTTTAACACAGTAGAGTAAATTTTATTTTCTGCATTTTTTTTTTGGTGTTTTGCGACGATTTTTGACATTCATAAAAAAAAAAAAACGGATATCTATCTTTTAACCCAATAAAGTAATTTTGTTCTTTACGATTTTTAAATTTTTTCATAATTTTTTATAGGATTTTTAGCGTTTTTTTCTCGTTTCGCGGTGATTTTTGGACAATTTATTTCTGAAACGGTAATAACTCTCTGATAACTAGTCTAAATGCTATTCATGCTCATTTCTTAGATCAATTTTGAACAAAAAAAGGGTAAAGGGAAAACAAACCGCCAGATTAAATAACGTGGTCGCCGGATGAAAAAAACTTGGTCGCCGGATGAAAAAAAACTTGGTCGCCGGATGAAAAAACTTGGTCGCCAGTATCGAGCTGGCGAACGCATTCGTCAAGCCATGGATATAATATATATATAATATATATGTGTGTGTGTGTACAAACAAAAGACATAGAAATTTAAAGGAGGCGAAAGAAAGAAACAAAACACGCTATTTCAGGTTTTCCAAAATGCGTAGACTTCTATGTCTTACAAATAAGAATTTTCAATTGCATTTTCTTGTATTACTTCGAAATGCCCTCATTCAGAAAAATGAAAATTGAATCTTAGGCAATAGAGCGTTCGAGAAATGTCTTTTATGAAAGAAATACCTTATGTAGCAGAGAAAATAAGGGAAAAATGTGATGCTTTCAAAATACACAAAAACGTACTTTTAATAAAATTATCAAAACGACAGAATAAAACTAACAAAATATATGCATTTACATAGTATTGGGGGAATTCTATTTAGGTAATTTTTTAAAGTGTTTGAAATACATCATGAGCATATTTATTTCTTCTAAATTACTCTCATGAATATTTAAATCAAATTATATTCTTCTAAAATCCAAATTCTTAACTGAGCGTGACCGGCCGATTGGAATAATCTTTAGTTTACTGCAATACAAATTTTATTCAAATCTATGTAAAAAAGTGTATTTTACCAGAATATGTAGGTTCAAAAAGGTTATACGGCAAGCGTTTATATTGGGTTCAGAATGTTTCTTGTTTTTATTTTATTCTAATGTAAATGCCGCTAGCTGTCTTTTTAGGTAGCTTTCATTACAAAAAGCTACCTATTGCGGCCGATCGGAGGAAAGCAATTCCAAAACATTTTGATATATTTTCACCGATAATGACACTCAGACCCCCAAACCACCCTCCGTTCAAATGGTGATTTATATATATATCCATATACAGGGTGATTCGAAACTTATCGTTCAAATTTCGTGGGGAGGACCAATTTCACATAGGAAAGTATGTCCGCAAACGTCATCTACATGAATAAAATGGACAAGTAAAGTTAACGCAAGTAAACAGTACAGTTAAGTGGAAACGAAAGTGACTTTTATTCCAAGATGGGGAAGTACAGCCTCACACTAAGTGCTCAAAATTGCGAGCATTTAAACGAACACAGGATTCACAGTTTCGTTGTATTGACAACTGAAAATTTTCAAAAACGCCTGGCATATCACAGACAATGCTTGAAGCGGGCACTATCGGGGCCATCGTGAAAACAATTTTCCTCTTTCAACGGGCCTGATTCAAGTCGTGGATGACGTCACAGAAGAGATCTGAGTAGCAGACAAGTAAGGTTGAAAACGCGTATGTGTGCATCAAAAACAGTGCTATAAAATCCAGTTTTGTAATATTTTCTTGGGTAATTTCTGGCTTATTTTAGATGCGTTTGAATTATACATACAATAAATGAACAATAAAGGACAATAAGGAATGAACAATTCAGCAAGACTTAATTTTATGATTGTTAATAAAAGGATTGTTATTACATAAACAGATTCATAAGTAAAAATTTGAATTTTTTCTAAACAATTTAAACAAAAATTCAATTTGGTTTTTATAATGTATGAATAATTTAAAATACACATTCTTTTATTAGGTATTACAACTAAGAAATCACTATCTTTCAAACACTCTTATCTGACAAAGCATGGTATTTTAATTGCCAATTATAATGTGCATTTTATATTTTTATGAATATTTCTTTTAAAGGATAAGAGAAAATGTCACCATTTCCAAATTCCACGCACATTTTCACTTCGATTATAAATTTAATATTTACTTAAAAGGGAAAATTCATTTAAACAGAAAAATCCTCATCCTTCTAGTAAATATACAGATTCTCAAGTTGTTATTTCAATAAATTAATATTCAATATTTATAAAAAGAAAAGTATTCATTTCAAGAACATCAAGCAGAATATGTACTTTCAAATAATTTACAACAATTATGACATCTAATATTCTCTCAGAGAAAATAATCTCACTTAAATATACATTATTAAATAAGTGGAAATATCAAACTTATTAATAAAACTTACATACTAGTTAATGTAGATAATTTTCTTTTGTTACAAGTGATTTTTCTATTGTCATTTTTTACTTTTGTATTTAGCAATATATTAGCAATTCCTGACAAACACAGTCTAAATAGATATGGAAGTTCATTTCCACATTTGAATTTAATTGTGAAATCCAGACCTAAAATTTCAGTCTTTTCAGTAGTGAGTTGTATAATAATCTTTTTGGGCTCTGGAAATTTTAGGAAAGTATTTTCATATTTCTGATTAATTAAAAAAAATCATCGTTAGTGAATGGTTTACTATTAACCCTTTAACGTTCATTGGTTTCCCCATGAAACCACAAAACTTTAATTACGAAATTGAACAATGACAGCAGAATTTTAATAGAAATGTTTTCCATTTATTATGTATATGTATGTGAAATATCGCTTTTTTATTATATAAAAATAAATTTGTTTATAATTTCCGGTGTCAATCATTTATTTCAATATTTTAGTAATTGAAGTGCTTTATCCGTTAAAGGGTTAAAGGAGGAAATTCCATTAAAAAACAAACATACTATAGTGTGCTCTATTTTCATATTAATTTTCATATAAGCAGCGATTTTTTCCCATCTTATTAAATAGGAGGATTGAGACAAGTTCCATTCTTCCACACTACTTTATTTTATCTTAAACTACTTGTGTAAAAAACTATACTGCTTTTAGGCTTAGTTTAAAACCTGGATAATAACACATAAACAATCATCAACACATACACAAAAATATAATAAGCTATTTTAAAAAACTTTTACTTTTCATTTAATAACCCCCAAGAGAAAAAAAAATCCTGCATCGACCTCAGATACATATAAATATTTATTTAAATTAAAATTATATTTTAATAATTGAAAGCGCGAGTAGTTTTACAAATCCTTTACGAAAAGCGTTTGATTTTTTAAAAAAGATATGCATAAGAACTCAATATTATTAATTATTGTTTTAAATGTTCTCAATTTACGTAAATTATATTTAAAAGAGAAATTCTTAGTAAAATCAAGACAAAAAAGGCTTTCGTATTACTGTTTTATCTATTTGATGATTCTAAACTATATTTATTACTCTAGGTGAAAATAAAAGCATAATGAAGTCAGAAAAAATAATGGTTAATTATCGTCTGTTGACATTCTGTGTATATTTTTATGTGCGTAATTCGCCATTACGATTGTTTTAATAAAGTGATATTAAATGTTTAAAATAGTAGTAATAGTATTAATAGTATTATAATAGTAGAATATGCACGGTCATCCCAGCGAAACCAGCTTTATTTCAACACAACAGAAAGTGTAAGCGATTATCTTTATAAAAGTATTAAGTACAATATAACTTTAACAACATTCGAATTCTGGAATTGAAAAACGGTATAGATCTATATTTTGCGTTTTAAATAATGAGATAAAAAAACGGGTACTTACTTAAATTTTTTATCCAAATAATTCAGATAATATACTTTTAAAAAATTCGCATTTTAAAATCCATTTTTATATAAAATTTATCTGAAATTACAAAGCAAAACATATGGCGAAAATTCAACTAGACGAGAAGAACCAGATCCTATCTGTGACGTCAGGTCACGTGTTTGAAAGCTCAAATCAGGCCCGTAGAAAGATGAAAGTTGTTTTCACGATGGCCCCGGCACTATTCGAGCAGCAAGGTCAATTTCACTGTTGACGGGGGTCTCGTACATATGGTTTTTAATAGCCCCCCACAAAAAGAAATCCATGGCCGATAAATACGGTGACTTGGGTAGCCTAGAACTCCTATAATAGAGGCTGGCGCATCCTTGCAGATTTGGTACTCGAATTGCAGCCCTGTCGAAAAACCAAGCTAATCAGAACCGGTTCAGCCAATCAGAACCGAGTCTTAGGCAACCCCATCTCCTGCTGCGGTAGATTGATGCTGAGTTGCGTAGCAATAATGCAAAACAAAATGGATATGCGTCAGCTCCTATTATAGGAGTCTTAGGGTAGCCAAGCGACCGGTCCACCTCTGCCGATCCATCGAGCTCCGAATGTTCGGTTCAGGTAATCAAGCACAACAATTGTAATATGGGCAGGAACCCCGTCATTTTGAAACCACATATCTCAGCGGATATGCACAGGAACAGCGCCAAGAAAAGTCGGTAACACTGTATCGATAACACTGTTTCAAGGCGTTAGATAATGAAGGCGTTGAATAAAGGTCATTAACGAGATTTTTGAGTTTTTAAAGATGTAAAAGGCTTTGTGGAAGTCCAAATGAGAAGTGGAAATAGGAGAAGAAATAATACTAGCTTTAGGAAAGTCAAAACAATGATTAGGACGCAATGGAAGGTTGGGTACATAAAGCGCCCGTTACACGCGCATGCGTACATTTGCGACGAACTTTCCTGTGTAAAATTGGTTTCCTGACGTATTCCCTACCTACCCACGAAATTTGAACGATAAGTTTTGAATCACCCTGTATATATATATATATATATATATATATATATATATATATATATATATCATGCTGTAACTCTCTTATTTATAAATCGATTCGGGTGTGACTGAGTATGTGTATAGGACATACCAAGGTCTCGATCGAGTTTGTTGACCAGCTTCATCCGCCATCTTGTTTCCAAATGGCAGCCAATTATTTTTTTTAATTTTTAAAAATTCAAACAAATGTACAAAAAAATTATATATTGAAACAATTGTTTTGTTAAATGTTAGAACGTAATACAAGGATTCTGTAACATTTTTTGTTTTGGCTATATCTTAAAAAATGGCTGAGATATGGCAGTTTGAAATTCTAGGGTGACTGAGATTTTAAAACAATCTGATATTTTTTATGCTGTAACTCTTGTATTTGTGAACCGATATGAATGTGATTGATCATGTATACAAAACATACCAAGGTCTCGACTGAGTTCGTTGACCAACTTCATTCGCCATCGTGTTTCAAAATGGCGGCAAGTTAATTTTTTAATTTATTTTAAAAAATCAAAAATATGTATAAAAAATTATAATATAAAAAAATCATTTGCGTCAAGTGTTATATGGTCATACAAGGATTCTGGAACATTTTTTGTTTTGGCTGAATCTTAAAAAAGGAACAGATATGGCAGTTTGAAATTCTAGGATGGCTGAAATTTTAAAACAATCTGATATTTGTTATGCTGTAACTCTCGTATTTGTAAACCGATATGAAGAGGATTGATCCGACAAAATCCATAGGTGTGTACAAAATACAACATACTAAGGTCTCGATCGAGTTCGTTGGCCAACTTCATTCGCCATCTTGTTTCAAAATGGCGGTAAGTTAACATTTTTTAATTTTTTCAAAAATTCAAAAGTATGTATAAAAAATTATAAATTAAAAAATTGTTTCCGTTAAGTGTTAGATCGTGATAGAAGGATTCCGGAACATTTTTTGTCTTGGCTTTATCTTCAAAAATGGCTGAGATATGGCAGTTTGAAATTATAAGTTAGCTGACATTTTGAAAAAATATTATTTTTGTTACGCTGTAACTTTCATACTAAAATTCGCATTCAAATTCAGTATTAACGAATACCGGGATTGAATCTCCTATAATCGGATTCCAAGCATTTTATCTTCGGGCGTTTAAGTAAAATGAGTTGAATTTTTTAAAAACACGACTATGAAAGCTACCTTTTCCTCCCGGATCAGGCCGGAAGGACGTTTTTCATGAGCCAGCGCATTATGTCTCCCTTAGTTAAATGAATGCAACTACTATCTATGAGAAAATTTCAATCACATAATTAAAAAAATAAACAAAAAATAATTCATTGAATTCGAAGTACAATAAAAAGAATCAAATATTTTAAAGAAAAATAATAATTACATTTGAACGGAAAAACATATTCCTTTGTTAAAGCTGTTTACCGTGACAACAACCATACGCAGTGTCCAAAACACAGCTCCATTTCGTGTTTTTTCGTGCAAATCACAATAGTAAGCAATTTGCCTTTACAAATTATCAAAGTGCAGCTTATTCTTTTGGAATTAGGAAATTCATTATTAAGCATAGTTAATTCACTGCAAGTAAAAAAAAAAAAAAAAAAAAAAAAAAGAATCAGTTTTTAGAAATTTTTGCATAAAATAATGAGTAATTGTTAGAAATAATAGAAATTCAAACATTATTACACAATCACTGTTTTTTTTTCGTCATTTTGGCATAATAAGTTTTCAGGTAAAATTAATATATTGGAAGAATTGTGTTTTTTGGCTGCCAAATTTATTCCTTTTTTTTCAGACATTTTTAAAAGAATATTTTGCTTTACTTAATAGCAAAAAATTTTGTGTTAAACAAATAAAAAATTTCTTTAAAAAATAATGGTGCGAAAAGAATAAATTTTCAGCCATGTATTTTGTGCCCCAAAATTAGCCACTCACGAGCACCACTGGTTACAAATACAAACTTATTCTAGATCATAGCCACTGACGCCCGTCAAATTGCACCGACGACGTTAGGCTGCAGATTATTTTATTTTTGTGAACAGATTACAGTCACGAGGGTGGTTGCACGCATGGATAAATGAAGAATCTCATACCTCATTTTTTTACTTTTACCAATACGAGACAGAAATTTCATCATTTACCGAGATGGTTTGTTAAAAGCCCTAAATGAAAGGCTTTAAGAGTATTTATCGGACTTTTACCTACACATTTTTGTAAATGTTTGGATTTTTAAAACGTAATTTTTTGTATTAACATAAATTTTTAATAAGTTTCGTATGTGGGTATGAATATGTTGCCTTGGTCTACTTGTGAAAATTTTCCTCTTGAACCCAGAAAAAGAAATTGATTAAAACTACAAAACATGTTTTGTTGAGTACATTTTGGTTGTTTTAGCAAAATTCAAGTAAAATTGAACCATATTACTTGAATTAACAGAACATTTTTTGCTGACTATACTTTTTTTTTTTTTTTTTGTTTATTCAAACAAAATTTCCATTGACCTATATTTAAACAAAATGTTTTGTTGTGTCAACCAAATTTTTGTTGATTCAACAAAACTTTTTTCTGTGTGTGTAACCGAGGTTCATATAAAATTAAAATCACAGATATTTTTTTCACTTCTTCAAAATATCGGATTAATACAAAAATAATAAAATAAATATGAATACAAAAATAATAAATACAGGGAGATTTTTTTTAAAGTTGTGAACGTGAAATACTATAACAAAAGAACCACTGATCCCAATGACCTGAAATTTCATCAGTATGCTCCCGAAGCAATGGGAATTTTTTAGGCATGGTTAAAAAAACTTAAAATCGCACCGACAGATGGCGCTGTAAGGTAGCAGAAACAAAAAATATCGTCTGTGGGAGGAAAACAATGGACGGTACTTTGAGAAACCATCTTCCGTAGGCCCTTTGTCGTCATTGGACCTTTTCTTAAATTCTTAAGTGTCCTAAATCTCCTAAGAGCAGTTGCTGCGCTGTCATTATTATGATAATACAGTTTCACTAGCAACGCATGGTCCGTCAATAGAGCAGTCATTGCGAGGATTTCCGTAGAATAATGAACACAAGGTGTGCGTACTTCACGTTTATCGCCAATGTGCGTGTGCCGTGCGCAAGTTCGTCTCCCGACTTTACTGCATGTACAGCGTCATCTGTCGGTGCGATTTTAATCTATTTTTTAACCACGCGTATAAAATTTCCATTGCTTTGGGAGCATACTGGTGAAATTTTAGGTCATTTGGATCAGTGGTTCTTTTGTTATAGGGTTTTACTTTCGCAACTTTAAAAAAAATCACCCTGTATGTATAAATATATTTTTCTTTTATAGTGTTTTGTCATTGTCTGTGTGTCTGGCGTATGATGTAGTATCGTTAAAAAATATTTAATGAAATTAGACATTTCTGATGTAAATGAAAATGTTAGTAATTTCTTTAAATAATGGAGAATGGTAGGTAAGCATTGTTATTTGACCCACAACTAAAATAAAACTATTTGATTATTTCTCTTTTCTAAAATGTTTTAAATTTTTCTATTCGTATTTCGTTTTAATTTTCCAAACTCTTTGATTAATATAGGTACTAATTTTCTGAATACAAAAATAATAAATGATTATAAATATATATTTTTTTACTTGGTTATGTCCCTTTTGGTGGATCTGACGCCTGCTCTAATGGAGTCAAAAAGTGCTTAATGAAACTTTATTGAAAATTTCTGTTCAATATTAAATTAAAAATGTCGACTTAAAAATATTAAAATAATAGAAATGGGTATGTAAGCATAGTTTGTTGACCTACAGATAGAGCAAAAGCCTTTTTCTGTTTTCTAATTTTTTTCGTATAATTTAGGTTATATATTTACTCTCTTTCTGGTGGATTATTGTCTAAAAAAATCTTAAATGTGTTAAACAAGATTAGAAATATTGGCTTATTTAACAAATTTAAATCTATTTCAATTAATAATATAATTTTGATTTTTTTTGTTTTCAGTATGAAACAATCTTAATAATACCGCAGCCATTCCTTTAGTTTTTCTTTATTTTTCACACATTACAGATGCAAAAACTAAAGTGGGGATATGACTGAGTTAAATATGTTGGGGTTTAAATTTGATGTTTTGCCGTAACGAACTGAGAACGCAGGAACTGATGAGATCGTCTAGGCAATTTAAAAACACTTCTAGCATCGAATTCAGAACTTTTTTGGAAGTTTGTCTATTTTTATTGATTTATTAACTTTAATCATACTTAATATTTAAAGCTGTGATTTAAAGTATTTATATATAATTTTATACATAATACATAATTTTATACATTATACATAATAATTTTTATATAATTTTACACATAATTTTATAAATAATTTTATACATAATTTTATAAATAATTTTATTCATAATTTTATACAAAATACCTTATGCATAACATTATTACGTGTGCGCATATACCATTGTCTGAATAATAAACAAATGAAGAGTCGCCTCTTTTTAAAAATTTAGCAATATGTTTTCAATATTTAAAAAAAAACTCTGCAAATGCTTTATTTAGTTCTTAATATTAAAATAGAAAGCTTTAAAAAATCTAGGATTAGAAAGTCGAAAAAAAAATTGATTATATATTGAATAACATTTTCTAAAAATAAAATACCATTTTTTACATATTAATTTTAAAATAGTGTAACAATGTGTGAGATAATGTGCTTTTGATAACAGAAAATCACTGAAATTGTTTTAAATTTAAATGTACACACAAAAAGAAAAAGATATATTAAACAAAATATCTATTACTTGTTCTAAAAGAATGCTCTCAGACTTTTCTTCTCATCCCTGGAGAATTTTCCGGAATGCATTTCCTAGTTTAAGGACGATACTTCCTTTTTGTGAAAATGAAAATCTGATCTCAGAAAATACGATACACGTGCGAAACCTTTCAGTTCAGAAATTGAATTTTCAAATTTGTTTTCTAGTGGAAACAAAAAATAAATAATTATTTTAGAAATAGTAATAAAGTAAAATTTTACACGCTTAATATCATAACTGTTGTACTTAAAATTTAAACCACATTTAATTTGTTTTTATTTTGTCTGGATTTAAAAGTTTTGGGGGATAAAATTATGTTTTTAAAATAGAAAATATAAAAAAAACAAATTCCAAACCATGCAATTCGATTAAGATGACACACGAAGGAGGCAATGTCCCACTCTAAAGATACAAATATATACAGATACATTACTCGTATTTTTAAAGTAAAAATTGAAAAAAAATGGCTATTTCCAATTTTTGTGGATACATTGAACATATTGTTAATTTTTCAAGCGGTAAAGCAGGTAGATATAAAACCCTGACTCATGGTACATCATTATACTAAGAATTCGGTTTCAGAATTCTTCTTTACTCATATGAACTTGAATAAAGTAGTAAATGCTGGAATTGCCATTAACTCTGTAATAATACACGTTAGTGGTTTTATAAAAAGTGCGTATTAAAGTACATTTAACCACATAAGATTCTTTATTAATGCTCTCGTTCTAACTATTTTTATTCGGTTATTTTTTTATTTTAAAAAAATATGTATATATATATAACAAGCATACGCTTTTCTTAAGATTTTCTGTCCATCTGTTATAGTAACCAAACAATTTAATAAATCGGCATCTTTGTTATAAATTTGTAATGAGTTACATTTCTCTCCATACTCATTTTTCGTAATGGAATTTCTCTTTCATATTTGTGCTTTAGTTCTCGAAAATAACCTATAAAAGATTGCATTTTTGCTAAAAGTCTTACAAAACGTTAAATTTATCTTTGTAAAGCTATTTCACAATTGAAATTTTCTAATATTTATTTACTTATTATTAGTTCTCATAACCCAGATATATACATTATTTGGCCATTGACAGACAACCTTCAATTTTAGACATTTTGTCGAATATTTAAAAATATACTTGTCAGATTCTTCTGGAATTTTAAGATTCAAAAGAACATGTTTGACTTCATATTTATCATTGTTGATTTGATAAGGAAGACAAATAGGGGACCAAAAAAATAATTAAAGAAAAAAAATAATACTTGGGATCACTCTGTAAAATAAAATGCACCAAATGATCTGTCGCTACAGAATATACATAGGCAACCATAGTACAATATGTGTATTCATTTGTGTAAGAATAGCACGTATAGTAATCGAAATATAGTGATTTTTTAAAAAAATAAAAAGAAATCTTGCATGTTTTTTGCTTATAACATACAGGGTTTTTAACCAAATTTAACGCCAGTTTCAGAAAAATTGACAAAATGTAGTAGAAACATATAGTGCAATTGGAATGTAAATATATTAAATATTTAAGGAAATATGGGCAGTTGTATAAAATAATTTTTATCTGCGCATGCGCGAACTATAACAAGGAACTTTTTGCATAATTTAATAGTCAACTCTATGGAGCAACTTATTAAAAAAAAATTCAGTCAAATATCGTAAAAAGTCATAGAGATATCGGCATTAGAGTGAGCTGTTTTTTAGTTTCTCACTAAAACTCGCTGAATGATAAGGGATTTTCCACAAATTGTCATTTTTTATTTTACACTATTTTCCAATTTTTAATGATACTTTAGTTCTCTTTGAAAAACTACCCTAACGAGCTTATTCGAACAAAAAAAGAATTATCAAAATCAAAGGATCCATTCCAAAAGTATTATAACCTGGTGCAATAAAGTTTTCCAAGGCGAACTAACGTATCAATAAAAAATGAAATATATTATAAAAATTAAACATGACAATTTGTGGACAATCCCTTATCATTTAGCGAGTTTTAGTGAGAAACTAAAAAACAGCTCACTCTATTGCCGATATCTCTCTGAATTTTTACGATATTTGACTGATATTTTTTAATATGTTGCTCCATAAAGTTGACTATTAAATTATGCAAAAAGTTCATTTTTATCGTTCGCGCAAGCGCAGATAAAAAATATTTTATACAACTACCCATATTTCTTTAAATATTTAATATATTTACATTTTAACTGCACTATATTGTTTCTACTATATTTTGTCAATTTTTCTGAAACTGGCGTTAAATGTGGTTAAAAACCCTGTATGTTATAAACAAAAAAACATGCAAGAATATTTTTTATTTTATTTTTAAAAATTGGTATATCTCTATTAATATACATGCTATTCTTACACGAATGAATACACATATTGTACAATGTCTGCCTATGTATATTCTGTAGCAATAGATCATTTCATGCATTTTATTTTACAGGGTGATCCCAAGTATTACTTTTTTCTTTATTTTTTTTTTGGCCCCCTAATTATACTCCTTATCAAATCGACGTTGAAAAATAACCTTGAAGTCAAACCTGTTCTTTTTAATTCTAAAATTCCAGAAGAATCTGAAAAGTACATTTTTAACTATTCCATAAAATGTCTAAAATTGAAAGTTGCCGGTCCTTAATGGCCATATAGTGTATAAGTAGTCTAGCAGTTTTTGCCATTTATTACACTTTCTTAGTCAAGGGACCTTTCATAATGTTCCTTTCTTCTACAAAGTCCTCTTTTTCTTTTGTTTCTCATAATATAAAATTATAGGAACGCACGTTTGTTAGAAGTTTCTATTATGTTTAATTTCCATTGTAATGTTCACTTTCTACCATACATTTTTCTTTTAAGTATTCATAACCAATTACGAAATTATCTAGTTCATCCTAAAGTTTTCAACAAAATATTTTGCTGCACTTTCTGATGGCAAAGATCGAATTACGTGGACGAAAGAATGCACATTTTTTCTCATATTACGTTCATTAAATGTTATTATTTTATGATTGAAAAAATTGGAAATTTACAAGATACAAGATTATTTTTTTAAAACTACAGAACGATTTTGTTAAGCATAGGCCAGTTTGTGTCAAACTGCTATAATAAGAATTCTTTTATGGAGCCATTTTGAATGGAAGATGACACAATTTATCAATCTCGTACAATTCAATTCAATTCTATTCAACCAAGCACGGATGCCTACCATATGGCTTCAGCTCTACTACAAAAAGAATTGATTTACAAATGAGGCCATTAGGCTTTTTTATACTAATTACATTACAATAAGTTCACATTAAACTGAGTTTTTGTGAGTTCATAAGAGTTCATGATTTAGAGTTCGCATTGAATGGTGCTAGTTACATGATTGTTTAAGTCCTATTTACACTTTTAATTGCCATGAACAAGTTCAACAGAGTTTATTATTTAAAGGGCACAATGAATGGTGGTTGTCAGATGATATTTTAAATTCTATTTACACTGTTGATTGTTATGATTAAGAGTTCACTATGGATGAGGGACGTATGATGAAGACGTAATATTCTTTTTACACTGTTTAAGATTGTTTTAAAGAGTTTACGGTGGTTGGGGGATTTGGGAGATCGTTGATAATTCTTCTTCGTCAGTGGAGAAGTCCACTGGAGGGAGTTGGAACAGATGTTGATTGTGTTCCATGAGGGAAATGCATTCTATTATTTTTTACAAGATTCTTGGTTGTTTTTGAATTACATAAAATCAGTTCGACAGAGGGAGTGATACAGGTTTCCTTACGTGCAGTGTTGCTGTCAATGCACAATACAAGATGAAATGGAGTGATCTTTCGTGGGCTCCACATGTGCAGCGGCTGAATGGGGATTTTCCAAATTTATCCATGTAGTGAGGAAATTGGGCATGGTTAGATGCGAAGATGTACAGGTTTATGTGGTGTAGTGGGAAGTTTTCTGCTACTTTCGGATGGAGTGAGTAAATATACCTCCCTGTGAGTTCCAGATCCCAGAGTTGTTGCCATCTTTTAAGTAGTTGAATTTTTTGTATGCGTTTTAGGTGTGATGGAAGAAGGGGTATGATTTTTTTTGTTGTCGTTGTTGCTGGTTTTGTGGCTTGTTTTGCTAACTCGTCATAAATCTCGTACAAATAAAACCATGAAAACCATTAAACCCTTCTACAGTCATCCCATAGAGTCCGAGTTTTATCGAAACATACATAGGCGAACACAGGCCCATGCTCATCGAACATGCTACAAGCTTGCTTACAAAACATTATACAATTTAAAAAATATATATTCATTCTTTTAGGTGTGGTTTTCGGTTTGATGCATAGTTTTAAATTATGTCGTTTATTTTTTCAATTATTTAATTTTTAAACAAGAAATACTGGAAACTCAACAGAAACTGACATATAATTGGAAAATATTACATAATTTAATTAAAGTTTAAAAACACTTATTTACACCCTCAACTAATTATAGTCAAAGTTAATTAAACTTAAACATAAAAAGGCTTCTCTGAATTATTCATTTTAAATAAGCACAACACTATTCGCAAGCACATTTATTAAAATACGAAAATCGATGACGTTTTTGAAAATGTTCCAAATAAACTTTAATGCATTCATTCTATTTCCAGACAGTCATTACAAATAAAAAATCTGAAGAAGAAACTTAATGACCGAAAGAACTTTTAGATTGTTCATACAGCAAATGCATTAATCCGCTACAATGAACTCTGATTTAATTTTCCTTCCCTTTAGAACATTAATATAAATGATTTGGTAGAGATATTGCTGAAATAAAGGAATTAAGTGTAAAAAGAGAAATTATTAAATTTTTGTCAATTTATCTAAGGTACTTTTTTCTTTATTCTGTGCATAGAAACATTGGTTGTTAACGTAGATAAGATTTCTTTTTTGTTTAACGTATACTATAAGTTATTAAAAGAGGTTTTTCTTTCTCCATTAGGAATACTCACACAAATATATAAATAATATGATTTTCCATAATTCAGAAAAGAAGAGAGTTTTGTTTTATTACACATTGCTTATGAGTGTTAATATTGTGAATATGGACTTTCTAAGAAATTTATTTTGAAATTTCAGACTCAGTCAACAGAAAAAAAGAAATTAGACACATAAAACTTCATGTAAACATTTGCTTTTATACAGAGACTATTCGCACATGTTTTAGACGAGTTTGTTTTGGTATAAAAATATCGTCTACATAGGGAAATTATTTTTCACATCTAATATGTTTTTGAAAGCATAAATTCTCGTCTGGGAACTGAAATATTTATTTCCATACAAAATGAGGTTATTAACGAACAGATGGATGAAGTTAATATTTCTGTACTTTCCGAAGAGAATTATCGGATTTCGATTGCTATAAAGCGCTGTAAAAGACATAGTTTTTCTATATCTAAAGTCACAGTAGATAATATTGTCAACATGATAGGTAAAAAATGTGCATGTCTGGCTTCAAGTGGTAAAAATGTTACAAATGTGTACACAGAACAAAAGGAAATCTTTGAATATTGAAAAGATAATGCTTTTTATAGTAAAAAGAAAATCATCCAAGTCAAAGGACTGTTTCTAAATCGTTAAAATGCTGAGTTTCAACTGTTAAGAAAATCATTAACATTGATTGGAATTTTAAAAAGACAAAAAACACAATGTTCATTATCCTACTCCACGATATATCGCCGAAGGTAGAACACGATGAAGTATTATTTATGACAAGCAATTTATCCGGATAAGGATGGAAAAATGTTGTCACAATAGATGAGGATTGTGTCTATTTAAATGATTGTAATAAAAGAGATCCATTTATAATCATCAATGTGGATAAAATATCTTAAAACATTGTTCAATGTATATAAAGAATGTTTAGCAAAAAAATTATGATTGCTAGCGGCTTTGCCTATAACGGCAAATTAAAAATGAGCTAATTGGAGAAAAATGTTAAAAAAAACTCCACATAGTATCAGAAACATATTTCACTCCCAATTTCTTCAAACAAGAATTGCCATCTCTTTACCCCCGGTGCCATAAATCTGTTAAGGGTGATGAATAAGGGTTATCAAATTGAACAGGTAAAAAACAAATAATTTATGTAAAATAGATCTGTACGTTCATGAATATCATTCATCAATTTGAGAACACCATCTGTAATTCTTTCTTAAAATTTTGATTATGTAATTTCTGTAAAAACTGTTTTCGAATTTCAGACTCAATAAACAAAAAAGTGCATATAAATATTTAATTTCTTTGTATTATTATTATTTTTTAATATTACACAAGTGAAAAAAACGTAACCTTTAGATAAATTATTCTAAAGTATAAGCGATTTTATTTCATGAATGAAATTTAATCATATTGCAATAGTTCTGTTAATAGATAATGTTTGTACATAACTGATTATTTCTCTTCTAGTTTTGTATGTATTTATATTTAATATTATTTATAGAAGTAGATGCAAGAATTATAAGAATCTTTAAGTACAATTATTATAAAGATATGAGATATATCGTATAAAACGCAATCAATAGTTTATTTAATGTTTCTGTTAATATTACAAATAATAACCCTTTTTTAAAATTTCAGTAGTGAAATCAGATGATATTGAATAAGTTATGTTAAACTTCAGACTTCTTTTGAATTAATTAATAATTATTATATGCATTTAAATTTAGTACTATTTATATAAATAGATGTTATAATTATAAGAACCTTTTGATAAAATTAAATTTAACGATATGAGATACACATAATGTAGTATATCACATATTTCCTTACTTAAAGTTTTTGCTGTGATTCCAAATGACAATGTTTCTTATTCCAGCAGCGAAATCAAATCATAATGTATCAGATATTTTAAACTTGCACCTCCAAATACACACCTTCTCATTTTTAAAAGTTTTTTTTTTTCTACATACATATATTCTTTTATCCTATAAAATTACACTTCTTTTTCTAACATTTTCTGTTTATGTGATACAGAGTTTTCCTATATTTGGAAAGATATGAAATAAAATTAAACTTCTTGTATCATCAAACATTTATATAAAACAAGTAAAAAATTGGAATAATTATCAATTTCAACAAATGCCAATGAAACATTTCGTGAAACATATTATTTTCCTTTGATTAATTTGAGAAAAGTGTTTCCTAATATCTGTACCATAACTTCAATTTTCATTTTCGTTGCAAACGATATGTTGTGCAGTAGAATTAATTAAAATCTGTTGCTTCGTTCTCCTCTTATCACATTATCTCCATAATTATGATATTACCAGATCTCTTCAACTTTAATTATATTTCTCTTCTGAACATTTATTTCTAATAAGTCCAATATCAATTATGCAAGAAAAAAGAATACTTTGTAGGAAATGTTTTATGTATTGAGATACAAATATAAACAAAAATATAAGTATTAAACTTTAAAATGTTTTTAATACTTACATACATTTTCATAACTCATTAGGTAACTGTTATTTTAATTTGTAATTGTGGTATTTTCTTTTAATCTCTGAATGAAATTGTAGGTTCATTATTTCATTATGTGTATAGATATTGTATTTTAAAACTATGGCCCTTCTTATCACTTTCTTATTTTTAACGTCTTCATTACGTAGGTCCACATACTGGTTTACAAGAAATAAACGCCCCAATTTGAATATTTAATAATTCATTAACTATAATAAATATTAAGTTGAAAAAAGCGACATTTATATCTGGTAGCTCTTAAATTTCATATACTTTTATTTTAAAAACAGTTTACATTTTCGTCCATAGATGGCGCTGCATCCTATTAAACAAGAATGCTCATATAAATTCCAAAATTCCAGCCTTTTTAAAGGTTTTAATCACTACATATAATAAAGAATAAAATTGAGAGTTTTTTAACACAGATTTACATGTTTAGAGTTTATATTTTTACTGTTTGAAATGGTACAGCGCCATCTATTGACAAAATTTTGAACCATTTTTAGAATTACAGTATATGAAATTTAAGAGCTACCTGATATAAATGTCACTTACTTCATCTTCATATTTATTATAGTTAATGAATTATTCCATATTTAAATTGGGGCGTTTATTTCTTGTCACTCTCTATGTGGATCTCGCAATATCTGTTTTTAAATTTCATAGCAGGAATAATTGAAATTTCGATTTTATATCTACATTTGTGAACCTGCAAGCTTTATAATGTATTTCTTATATAGCAGCATGAAAAACTACTTCTGTATGAAATGCTCGTTTAAAGACGTGATTTTCCAAAGATGGCGGTAAATCGGTGTACACGAAAATGTAGGTAATTTTCACTATTTTAAATCCTTATTTCTTTAATTAATAATAAAATTTCATTTAAATACAAAGTAACATTAAAATATGTATCTTAGTAATTATTTTATATGCATTTCATCAATTGAGAAAATTGTGCTACTTTGTCTAAATCAAAATTCAGGTATACCTAAGTACCTGTACCTCAGGTATACCTATAGTACTTGTACCTAAAATTGTTAGCCACTTAATACACATAAATAATACAAATGATCATTTTTATAGTTTATGATATCAAAATAGCTAAATAAAGTAATAACACATTTCTTATTGAATCTTATTAATCTTCAGAGGTGAAAATGTTAAAGGGACATATTTATGCGCAATGCTCGAGAATAGGTCATTTTTACTAATTTCTTTGACATGAAAATAAGGTTTTTCGAATTTGAATTTTTAATCAGTTATATGTTGACATTCTACACGATATTTTTCAAATTTTGAATAAAATACATAAACAGATATACAAAATTATAGGCATTAGAGTCAGGTCAAATGAATGACTTGGTAAATGACGATTATCATGTTTACGCAGCTTATATATGTATCTAAAATTGAGTATCGAACATTTTTATAATCAAAATGTTTTTATGTTTAGTCATTTTACATGTTGCTATATACCAGTCTAAAATAATATAAACAAATAAAAAAAGTATAAAGAACCAGTGACATAAAAAAGGTTAGATTTCTGAAAATGTATTATAACTTCTGTTGACTTTAAAAGATTAAAATAATTAAAAATAATTCTGATTCTCATACTGGTTATAGGTAAAAATAAACTACATTTCAAATCAATTTTTTATTCGTAAAATTGGTACAGCTGTTCTGTTGGTCTCTTGCTTACCTCCTCGGGAAATAACAGCTTTCAGATGAACATGATAAAAAAAGTTATTTTTAAAAGATCATTTACTGATAACTCTCAACTTTCTGACTCACGTTCTCTTAGCATATTTAGAAACATTATGTTGGAGTTGAAAATTGTGACTCTAAAACTTGAATATTGAGAAATAAACAATCTGTAAAGTCCTCATTAAATTATGTGGGAATATTGAATCAAACTTTCCATCCAAGACTTTATTTTCTCACGCCTAGGAAATGTTTTTTTCTCACAGGCAAGTCTGGCCGATGCGGCGTCTCGCTTGCTCAAAGAAAGAAAGGGTGACATGGAGAATTCGTTATGGCGGAGAGTTGACTGATATGGTTCTTCTCCAAAAACAAAGGAACTAGGGCCTTCCCCTGTTCTATCAGAAGACAGAAATTCGCAACAAGGCGCCAAGTACGAACTCCTAATTTCCAATCAGAGAAGGTGAACTGATTTTATTGGACTTTGAGAAAGCTGTAAACGTCCAAACCCCCATCACCACTCCTTCGGCGAGCAGCCGGAGAGAGGAGTTTGAAGTTGGAGATCAACGAAGGAGGTCGGAGATTGTCTGACCTGGGAGGAAGAAAAAATCATCCCTTGAGAAAAAATTCGACCATCTGCCGGACATCACGTCCCAGGTTTCAAGTTTGCTGATCGCTAGCTGAGCGGGCAAACACTGGTGGGAAACCCTGTCACCACACTAAAGTTAAAGATTTTGCAGATCGCCATCAGTACGAGCAAAACTGGAGATATTAGAGACTTTATACATTTCGGACTCTTTCATCCGAATCAGAACTTGCATTCTAGAAGTAATGCCACGACTTGGTTAATCATAATAGACACGAACCAAAAGTTACAATCTGTAAAATAATTTATTTCTGTGTTAACTTATAAATGAAATAAAATATATTTCTGAGGACCAAATATCGGTAGTTTGTGTTTATCGCTACGTTTTAAATTTTATAACGCAAACTAGAAATCCTCACAAATCCATTAATCAAATGTATGATTTAAGGACGATTACATAAAGAAGAAAAAACATCTCTTTCATCTATATCTTTCACCGACTAAAAGCAACATCATAATTACCTACTGAAGGATGACAAATCAGAATATTTATCTGGACTAGCAGTAATGAACTAAAAAACTTTAGTAAAGATCCCTTAAAGTGAAAGTAATAACTATTATATGTACAGTATGCCCACTAAAGTCCCTTGCCACCCTCTTAACTTCGGAACGGCTGCTGCTATATTCATAAAAGTAGTGTCTAGGAATAGTAAAGTAGCTATGCGCTACTCAATAAAACCGCCTATGGCGCTACCTGGTGGAATGTTGCGGAGTTAGCATTCCTATCTCAAAAACGGAAAGAGACAGAGAAAAAAAAGTCATTTACAAAGTTGTAGAGCATCATCAATTTAATACAAAAAGACACCTTGTGGACATTAATGCGAAGAATAGAACTGTTAAAATATGCGTTTGTCTTTTCAAGATTTCCTACACTGTGTCGTGACAAAACGATCTTAGAAAGAAAAAAGCAACTAGTTATAATAGTTTACCTTTATTTTAAATTTTCAAACTGCTCACCGTGAGCTGCAATGCATATTTGGATGCTTGATTGAATTTCACGTTGCATACGTTGGAGCATAGAGGGTGACACGTTGGCACAAGCGTCCGTAATAGCGTTGTTTAATGTTCTGCAATGTTTGTGGAGGGTTCGCACAGACCTGCTCTTTCATAACTGGTTGTTTCTTTCTTTCTAAGACCGTTTTGTCACGTCACAGTGTAGGAAATCACAAAAAAAAACAAATGCCGTGTTTTAACCATTCTATTCTTCGCATTAATGTCCACAAGGTGTCTTTTTGTGTACTAAATCGATGATGCTTTACAACTTTGTAAATGACTTTTTTCTCTATCTCTTTCCGTTTACGAGATAGGAATGCTAACTCCGCAGCATTCCACCAGGTGGCGCTGTAGGCGGTTTCATTGTGTATGGCTACTTTACTATACCTAGACACCAATTTATGAATATAGTAGCAGCCGTTCCGAAGTTAAGAGGGTGGCAAGGGACTTTAGTGGGCATACTGTATAATGATCGGTTTTTCTACATCCATTTTAAGAACTCTAAATACTGATTTTTGTCTGTGAGCGTACACTCTAACTTTATAACTCGCAATGTAATGGCATACTCTGTAATAAGCCCCTGGGGCCCAAAAGTCAAACAATATTTCTAACGTTAATATAATTTATTGTGTAATAGTAATTAATGATACTAAATATATATCTTCAAGGAAAAGATTCTTCAAGTTATTTAAGAAAACTGTGTCAAATTAATAAATTAATGTGATTACTGATGGATACACTGACAAAAACATCTAATATGATAACTCATTTTTTATTCACCCATGTCCTACTTCTCGAGAATACAAGGTAAGCAATTTATTTTACCATATTTACTTAATGACTGTTTTATTAACAACAAGTTTTAAAGGAATATTTGCACCCAAAATAAACTCAAATATTTAAATAGAAATTTGTAAGAAAATAACAAAGTCTGTTTATAATATAACAAAATATAAAAGGTGCCTACCCATTTAAACCACTAAAGACTTGCAAAGTACGAAAATATGTTTTTCTAAATTAGTAAGCATAGCTGCAATTTCTCGCACCACTATTTTTTAAAAGTAATTTTAATCTTATTTTATGACATAAATTCTTCGATT
Source organism: Maratus michaelseni (assembly GCA_963931845.1). Lineage (NCBI taxonomy): Eukaryota > Metazoa > Arthropoda > Arachnida > Araneae > Salticidae > Maratus > Maratus michaelseni. The sequence continues at coordinate 175,934,756 of OZ007594.1, forward strand.
AAGACTAAGACAAGATGCAATTGCAGCAAAAAACATACAGCAAACTACAAAGATTGCAAGATATTTCATGTTAAATCACAATTCAAAAAATCTTACGCGAACAAAACTAAAGAAAAAGCAAAATTACTCTCAAAACAAGTTGCACAGCAACCTACAAAGACATCCCCTCCCAAATGTCTACTAATTTACGAACCCCAAGATATCCGGAACGATGTCACTAAATTATTTGAAATTTTTAATAAGATCAATCGAAACAAAAATTGACTTTTTCCTTGAATTTGCAAATTATTTTCAAAACTTATCAGAATAAATAATAGCTCAGAAAGACATGGCTAGAAAAACCACAGCTTTTAAGGATTTTATCTCAAAGTTCTCATCCCAAGGGAGGAAAAAGTCAAACTATTATAATTCTTTTCTAATTTGTTAGAAAAATTATTCTACATTTTCTCTTTCCATTAATATTTAATTTATATTTTGTTTTGCGTGTATTTGTATTTGCATCGCTATTGTTGTTTTAATATTATTATCTGTATAGGAAAATTCTTTAATTTCTAATCGTTAATTTAATGTATGGCACCCAAAATGGGCTTCTTTCTTTCCTGGGCCTTCCTTCCTCATCGATTTACCAGGTCCTCAGGTGAACGGAGAGAAATTGGGTAGGGGAAATAAAAAAATAATTTCCCCTATGTGGGCAATTCCAATTGGAAATTGCCTGGCTCTGACAAGTCGTACTAATTCAGTGCAACGGATTTTTCATTAAAAATCCACAACTTGCTGAATTTTTCTACGCATCCTTATAAGATCCTACTACTTCGAAGGAGAGTTAACGCCGGCATTATGACATGCGTAGGTTTTTCATTAGCTTCTTCTGTGGTAGTTCATGGCTCAAGACGAAAATTTCTATTAAAGGTAGCAGCACGAAAAATGATAGATAAGCTAAGCAGGAAATTTCAAAAACGCCTCGATATATTTTCAAGCTCAAGTGTTTAAAAAGAAATCTGTCTGGTTAGAAGTGTATGAGCACGTTATTTTCAGAAAGTTGCTGTTTTTTTTTTTTCTTTTGAGGAATGTGGTGTGATCTATTAAGATAGTTAAAAGCTGCTACTCACCACGAGATGAAAAAATCTTAACTTATTACGTCCTAAGATTGCAAAACGAAGCTTACCTAATGTTTTCAATACAAATTTGGTATTATTTAATAGTTTACGTGTGCCAGAAATGGAATGTGATATCGTCGAAGAAGGTGTCAAAATTCACAAAATGACAGTATAGCTGAAAATTACAGGATCATAGACAAGGGTTCGCAAACAAAAATACATCCAACACATTACATTCAAGTAATGTAATTGATGAACCTGAATTTTTTTTCAAATTAAACAAATTTCTACTTTACCTTTAAATACCAAAACAATTTCTGTAGCTACGAAATCTGATTATTTATTACGTCAAAATTTTCATCATTTAATTTCTGGAATTTCCCCCAAAAAATTTTTTGGACGCAAGCAAGAAGAATTTTCTCATCAACATATTTGTATTCAATTGTATTGCGCTCAATTATCCCCGAAATTCACAGAAAACAAATTTTAAATAATTTGCACTTTTCACATTTGAGTATAGTGAAAATGAGATCCCTAGCTCGCAGTTTTGTATGTTGGCCAAGATGACCAAGATATTGAAGATGTAGCACGAATAGGATCATAGTTATCAAATCATGTTATCAAATGTAATCATGTGATCATGTTATCAAATTCCAAAAAAATTTTTTTTGGAAGCAAGCAAGAAGAATTTTTTCTTTAACATAGTTGTATTCAATTGTATTGCATTCAATTAGCACTGAAATTTACAGAAAACAAAATTTTAAATGATTTGCAATTTTCACATTCCAGTATAGTGAAAATGAAGTCCCTAGCTCACAGTTTTGTATGTTAGCCAAGATGACCAAGATATTGAAGATCTTGCACGGAATTGCACTACATGTGTGAATTTAAAAAATAATCCTCCCAAGGTAGATATTCATCATTGGGAATGGCTTACAGCTCCTTGGCAAAGAATTCATTTGGATTATACTGATCCTGTTATGGGTAAAATTATTTTCCTTGTTGTTGATGCTCATAGAAAATGGCCAGAATTTTCCATTGTTCCTAATACAGCTTCAGAACATACTATTACTTGTTAGGTGCGTTCGTAATTATATAAATACGTAGCACCTATAGTCGTCGTTTGGTCCGTCCGTCTGTCCGTCCGTCTGTCTGTCTGTCTGTCCGCATATAACAACGCTAAAACTACCCAACCAAATGGTTTGCAATTTAAAATATATTATCTTTGCAGAATTTTGTCGAGACATTTCAAATTTTATTAAAATCGAATCAAAATTTTAGGAGATATTAATAAAAATATTTATTAAGAAATTTGAATTTTTTTATTTTAAATCGGTGCTTTTTTGTTATAGGAGCTTCCGAAGTTTAATCGTCAAGCGACCCAGATACTTATTTTATGACTGAAATTAATCTGCAGACGATATAATTCATTTCACAGAATTAAAAATCATCAAGATCTTAATATTTATATAACTAGCTGATACATATATATCTGAATATTTATATAACTAGTTAAGATATTTGTATGAACAGTGTCATAAAATATATACTTAACTAGCTGTTTAACCCGTTCTACGTACGGGATATCATGAATTTAATTCTAAAACGTGCGTACGAACGCACCTCGTTTGTAACGTTTGACGTACAATTCCCAACTTGTATTTCTTTTCTTTTTGTCATATACGCGTATCCTATATCTTTGGTATATGATAATGTTAAACTGTTTACGTCTAAAAATTTGAGCCATTCTTAAAAAATAATGGTGTAAAACATAATTTTAGTGCACCAGACCATCCAGCTACGAATGCTCAGGCTGAGAGATATGTAAAAATTCTCAAACGCGAATTAAAAGCCTTATCTTCAGAATCTGGTAACGAAATTAAATAACTTTCTTTTAAATTATAGAAAGATGCTTCATGTTACAACGTGAAAAAATCCTGCATTTCTAATTCTAAAGCAGCATATAAGAACAAAAATAGATTTGATACTCCCAAACGATACAAATTTTGTTCATGATAAAAAAAAAAGGGCGACAAATTCCAATACTAAAGTAATAAAAAATTAACCAGAAAGTGGCTGTTAGAAATTATATTCCTGAAGCCAGTTTATCACATTATTGCAAAAGAGAGCAAATACATTAGAGAATTCACGTTGGTTAAAATATTTGGAACAGACATGTTGATCAGATAACTAATGTAGGTTCAAAGGTACATTTAGCTAATGATAAAAATTCTGAAGAGAGTGATACAGAAATTCACAGAAATGAAAATACAGTTTTTAAACAAGGATATACTCAACTAATTAATCCTAGTGTCACAGATCTTCGACGAGCTGACTCTGGTGTCTCAACTACTCGAAATCCTAAACCAACTGACTTTGTCCACCCAAATTCTTCAAATCCTAATCCAGCTGGCTCTGATATGATACCGTAAGTTCCAAAACCCATGGTGCCAAATTATACAATTCAGCATGCTTCAGATCCTTTAAAACTAATTATTCTTCGTTCTCCCCACAGATACTAAGTCGTTCCACAAGAATTAGAAGAACTACTAAAAGTCTACAATATTAAGCAGGGGAAAATTGTGGTGTGTTAACTTCATAAAATACGTTCTAGACGGCAACAGCACAAAATAATTATAAGAATTCTAAGTCCTCCATCCACTAGCGACATCTATAATCATAAGTTAGTTTTACTTCTTACTTTTACTTAGTTATCTCTTCATGTTGTGATTTTACGTATATTTGTTTTGTGAAATTTATTAAATGTGTAAAAATTATTTATTCGTCCACTTAATTTTTATAATGTGAGCTATTTACTTTAATTAATATTTAATATACTATAATATTCAAGAGTTCGCAAACAAAAAAATATATTCGTGTTTATCGAGTATATTCAATATTATATTTAATATCATATATGTTTAAAACGCATTGAAATATACCACATAATCTAGAAAAATTAATACCTAAATCAATTCATTGCTGGGTTTACTGTTATATAAAATTTATGAATATTTAAAATTGATGAAGCTGACGGAATTGATCCTAAATTGCTACTTTAACTATTATTGCTGATCGCTAAGTTTGACTATTACAAAAACAGTTAACTTTTTATTTTGCCATAAAGATAAATTTTAAAGGCAATTACAAGAACCACGTTTTTACCCCGTATTAAGAACAGCAACAACAACAAAAAAAGATTCTGAAATACGTTATCTGAATTTCTGTCGTCAAAACATTAAAACAATTTTATTTTACAGGATATTTTGTAAAATCAATTCATTGTAGTTTCGGGATAAAGAGGCTGGGAAAATTTTTGTTTGTTCTCTTCTGAAAATATAAGAATAAAAAAACATATGTAATTTTTTTAGTCAATAAAAATTATTTAGAAAAGCATCATCCTTATCTGAGCATTACAAACATTTCAAAGTAATGAAGATTAAATGTAATAACCGAAATTGATTATAATCTGCTAATTTTACTACCATTTGGAATTGTTAGGCGTGACTACTTTTACGAAGTTATCATTATTACTTTGTAATTAAGATATAAATTAAAAATAATTACTAATATCTCAATCTTTTCTTTTTCTGAAGACTAAAGATAAAAATTACTAGCAAGGGATTAAAATAACAAGATATAAGAAAGACAAGTAATTTAGATCAGTTACTTTCGTTTTAATTGTTGACTTATTTTAGCATCAAAAATGTTATGTAAAATAATGCGATTGGAAATACAGGGAATGAAATATTTGAAAAATATGTTTTTGTTATTTAAACAAACTAGGGGATTCAATCCGGTATTATCGGGTTACATAACATAGGTAAAAGCATTTTTTATTGGAAAATCTAATAGAGTTTTACATGTAATATATTTTTTTAGACAACGGCATCAAAAAGCATTTTGTATGAAAAATATCAATAAAGTGTTAAAATAAAGATCTAATTAAAATCAATTATTTTCTATTAGCCGCATATCAAGTGTTAATATCCGAAGAAATTGCTAAAGGTCGTTGCTTACAGTAACCTTTTTCATTTTAATAATTTCAGTGATTAAGCACGTATAGTTAAGTTACATATTTGTTAAATTTGTGTTTTATTTATATTATTTTATTTATTTATTGACGGAAGTTTTGATTTATTTCTGGAATATTAGCCGGAAACAAATGCTGAAACATTTATATTGTTTCAAATGCAAACGGATCATCTTTCGTAAAAAAGCTGCATACACTAGAAATAGATTAAAAACAAATCGTGCATGGAAGATATTTTAAAAACTATAAAAAATCAGTAACATTAAGATAAAGTTTTCAAAAAATTGCATTTGAAAACGAAAACTGTTTTCTATTCGTCGGTGTAAAAATTTAAATTGTGTTTAGAAGTTAAAAAACAAAATTGCAGTAAAATAAAAATGTATTGGACAGGTTTTGCCCCCTTCAATATGACATTAGTGTGACTCATGGACATGAAATTGCTTTATGATATAGATATCAAATTTGAAGAGCAAATGCTTTTGTTAGGTTCCTAGGTAGAAATGGTTCGTTAAAAAGTATGATTTAGAAACAATTGAACAAAGAATAAATCTATGCGTAGCTAATATTTTTCAAACAAAAATTATTGCTTCATAATAATTTATCAGAGTGCATATAAAATGCGCTGTTTTGAAACAAACATTTTGTATCAAATTATAAAATTTTTATATATCCTTAAAAACCATCACAGCCATTTTAAACATTTGCCCATTGTCTAATATTTAAGAATACTAAAGAATCCAACCCGTGCTTTCCGTTTACAGAAAATATGTGAGACCAGTCTTTTAATTCAAAACTTTAATGTATATATATATTTAAATTAATTGTATATATATTTAAATTGTCCACTAACAACACCAAAAAAAATTTGTATATTAAAAATATCAACTATACATCCGAGTAATCTTTTGAATTTATTAAAAGCAAAACTTTCGTGTAAGCGGCATGACAGACGTTAATAGCCGCATAGGTCGCGAAAAATTTCGCTACTTACAGCACACTTTTTTAATTATTGTTTTAATTTCAGTAGTTTAATTATGTGATTCGATTAAATTTCTAATAAATTTGTAATAATTTTTTATAATTTTTGTTATTTGTTTATTGAAGAAGTTTTAATTCCTTTACGCAATATTATCCGGAAACAAATGCTGAACTATTTATATTGTTTTAAGTGCAAACAGATTAATCTTTTATGATCATGCTACATACAATGGAGATATATTTTTTAAATAAATTCTACTTGAAAATTATTTTAAGAACCATAAAATTTCCGCACACTACATTTTTCAAACAAATTGGATTTGAAAGAACAGTTGTTTTTTAAATTCGACGATGTAAAAATTTAAATTATGTGACGTTCAGAAGTTAAAAAATTGCAGTAAAAGCGAAATTTATAGGACATGTGTTGCCACAGTTAATATGACGTCAGTGTTACTCACGTAGATGTTTTTGGTTGATAATGTAGATTTGAAATTAATAAAGTCATATGCAGAAACTGAAAATTTCTATGAATTGCGAATTTTACTCTAAATTTTAATCAATAACAGTGATTGATGTGTACCAAAGAAACATTCCTATTTTCAATAACGATACATTTTAAAATTAATTATGAAGGTCGGTTATAACCTTTTTTTCTGTATGAATATTAATGATAAATAATGTGGTTGCAAATTACATAAAATTTGATAAGTTAGACTATATATTTTGTTTAAATACTTTCAAACATTTTCTTAAAATACTCCAAATTACTAGCGAGAAAAACAAATCCAGTATTGTTCTTATCTGAAAATTACGAACATTCAGAATTAATAAAGATATATGAAACAACCGTAAGTTATCGTAAATTGCTGTTTTTACAATTTGGGTTCGATAATTGTTACTTTTATATATCCAGTTAACGTTCTTGCTATGAAATAAAGATAAAATTTAAAGGCAATTACGAAAATCACTAAGACTCTTTGTTCCCAAAATAATAAAGATTTAAAAAAAAAGAATTGAAAATTGTTCGTTTAAAAGTAGAAAAAAAATTAAATGTTTATTTTTAAAAATAATTAAAGTTTTCCTTTTATTAATAAATGCTTATGTTTCCTGTTATTGTTTTTGTCTTTGCATGCCTAAAATGACATTTAATCTTTCAAAGGCAATTATTATTTGTTTTCTTGTATATTAAATTCAATATAATTAAAGGGTTACCGTATAAGATTATATTTCATCTAATTTTAGGTAAAATTATATAATTACTTTAAATAAAATTTTATTCAACCTGTTTATAATGCATGTGATTTGTTTAGTTACCATTAATGAATTCGATAATTATATTTAATATATAAAAATATTTAATAAAAATATTTTTTCATAACAACAACATACATTTTTAAGAGTACACTGAGAAAAATTACACTTTCAAATTTGAGTAAATTGATGTTTTTATTTTTCTATGAAACGTTTTGTTTCAAATATGACTACCCAATGCTTTCAATTCTGAAATACCAGAAATACTCAGAATATTGAAACGTGGACATACTCAAATCTGAGCACATAGAGGTTAGTTCATACTCATTTTTGAAACTTCGACATACTCAAAAATGAGCACATAGAAGTCCGTTTATACTCATTTTTGAAACATAGACATACTCAAATATGAACACATGATGTTTTCTTCTTGAGTGTTTGCATGTTTTCAAAAATGAGTGTATACATGTTTCAAACTTGAGTAATTTTGATTCGGAGCAATTTTGACTATGCGACATACTCAGATTTGAGTATTTTTTGCTCAGTTTTGAATATGTCGTTTTTAAGGTGTAATTGATATATGAAGTATATCCGATATAACTTAAACTCACTGCTGAAATTTAACAGCACTAAAACTGGTGTCGCTAACGAGATTTACCTAAAATAAAATGCTATCAATCCATGGAGATTAAAATACAATTACGTAAAGTGCTAAAATTGTATATTTCAACGAATATTGTCAAACAGCATCGGATGATTACGTTTGAATTTCTTGTATGTAATGTGAATTCTTTAAATTAATAAATATATATGTATAAATTCCTTTCATTTATGAATTCAAACATTTAAGGACTTTTTCCCATCATGTCTGAATTTCTTATCTTAATAATGATTTAAAAAGTATGATTTTGTGCAATTGAAAAAGAGAAAATATCTATATTTAGGTAACACTTTCCAAATATAAATTGTTTCTTCATAAAAATTTAAAAGTATGCATATAAAACGCGAGGTATTAAAACAAACATTTAGTCCTAATGTATAGAATCATTTGTAATACGGCTTTTGTTATACTTTTTTCTTGTTATTGACCACAGCAATTTATTAAAATACAATTCTTTGAAATATTTCATTTATATGGCAAAAGCATAGAGTTAAGTTTCAGTGTGAAAAGCAATCTACAAATATTTTTTTTTTCACGATATTGTTTGATACAACGTATGATTGTAATATATGAATAGTTTCATCACTGAATGATCTGTGTATTTTCAATAGTTACACATTTTCACCAGCAACAATAATTTTATTTCAATTTATAATTATTTATTATTTATCTTTTGGTTTGAAATTTGAAGCACAACTTATAAATTTCGACTTCAAATCTAACTTCTATGTAGCATTCTTTTTAACATTTAATATTTTGTAATTTCTATTACATCATCATTTAGCAAATGCATACACTTTTGTTTCACACGTCTCTGTTAGATGGCGCCGGTGGATTCACCTATTGTGCATGTATTGTGAAACCCACTCAAAATTAGAAACAAATACCACTGAATAAATAATTTTACTACAGCCATTATGTCTTACACTTTTTATTAGGTAGCTTTCATTTAAAAAAATCTACCTACTGCAGGCGTTCGGAGGAAAGCAATTTCAAAAAATGTCGGTATATTTTCACCAATCATGACCCCGGACACCAATCCACCCTCTGTTCAAATGTTGCTTTATATATATATATATATATATATATATATATATAGTGTGCGCACAGAATACAAATAAGAGGCAGTCGGTTCCAGTTCACTTTTTATTCGAAATCAAAAGGATAATAGCCATGCTTTACTAATTGCGATGCTAATTCCGAACATGATGAGTTTAATACCATGGAGAAACTTGATGACTTAATTTAATATTTTAAGAAGACATTTTTGTTCTTACAGGCAATCGTTTTTTCTATCAGCAGCCAAGGAGATTATTCCATCGTCGTGAAGTACGCGTCGGGGTTACATATACAACCGGCTCCAGGAATAATACTGACGCTACGCGGGAAACTCCGCGTATATCTATTATCTAACGTCCCAGAATACATTTTCATTAAAAAGTCTTTCGACCAATCAGCGCTACGGGACTAAATTCTCCGGCGCTCTGATTTCGAAGCTATTAGACCGTAAGCTGAAAAAATGCGGGAAAATATTTCTAGAACATTACCGAACAATCTAATTCCGTCGAATAAATAATAAGAAAAAAAATACGTAGGTTTTACCGAGCATGGGCAAGATGCCAAGATAATATTTTACATTGAGACTGCAGTTAGCTTTCATAATTTTGAGAAAGAATATTGTTTTGTCAGAAAACATAGGGTAATAAAAATAAAAAAAAATAGAAAGACAGGTTGTTTATATCAAGAGAGTTAAAATATTTTTAGCTGGGAGATTGATGTTTAAAAGAATTAAACTCTAGGCTGCATTTATTTAATGAAACAAAAGTGCGTAATTTTAATAAAACAGCGATCAGAGCCATTTTTTAAGAGAATGAATTTAGAATAATGGGATTTACACAGAATTATAGCTTTGATGAGGCCAATGGCGATTTTTTTTTTTTATTTGTTTCAATATATATATATATATATATATATATATATCTGACGTATGTCCTGCTGTAACTCTCTTATTTACGAACCGATTCGGATGTGACTGAATATGTGTATAGGACATACCAAGGTCTCGACGGAGTTCATTGGTTAGCTTCGTGCGCCATCTTGTTTCAAAATGGCGGCAAGTTCAATTAAAAAAATTAAATTCAAAAAGATGTATAAAAATTTATAAATTGAAAAAGTTGTTTCCGTTAATTGTTAGATCGTGATACAAGGATTCCGTAACATTTTTTGTTTTTGCTTTATCTTTTAAAAAAATGGCTGAGATATGGAGCTGAGATATGGCTGAGATATGAGATAGTTTGAAATTATAGGGTGGCTGACATTTTGAAACAAACTGATTTTTGTTATGCTGTAACTCTCATGCTGAAATTCGTATTTAAATCCAATATTAATGAAAACCTGGATTGAGTCTTCTATAATCGGGTTCCAAGCATTTTAGCTTCGGTTGTTTGAGTAAAATGAGTATGAACTATGAAAGCTATATTTTCCTCCCGGTACATGCCGGAAGGACTTTTTTATTTGTTAGTTGCATTTTATTGAGCATGTCATTTTTACATAGATTTGAAAATCGCAATACGAACTCCTATATATATATATATGTAACATGTTATTTCACATGTAGGAAAAATACAAATAATCTTTGCTCTATCTTGAAAAAAAAAACCTTATGTACTCAGGAAACGCGTACATTTCGGGTGATATTGAAAGACAATGCTGCTAAAATTAATCAAATAATGATACTGCACTTTTTATTAAACTGCGTAAAAATATTCTTGTAAAAGTAAATACACATCTTGCTGTATTTAACATAAATAAAAATTCATAAGAGGAATTATGAAGTTGCTGTATAAAAAAAAATTAAACTTTAATCTAAGGATTGCACTTTAAATCTGCCGATTATACTTTTCTTCTGTTAACATGAACAGCAATGATCATAAGACAACGATAATACCTTTTTTAATATATTCGATTTTACTGTGTCGACGAAAGATGTGCTTTTCTATCTAGGGGTTTATAATAACTACTTAACTAAGTACTAATGAATTTTTAAACAATTTAATCCAAAAGCTGCATTTGAGATAAGTTTGAGTTTTTGCAAAGTATACTACCAAACAAAAACTTTCCAGTTATGTTTAAAAGGACATTTCTCTTTAACATTGACAGATTATTTTTTAATAATTTGTATTTCAGAAACTAAATTTTTAAAATTGATGAAAATCTTATTACCAACGTCTTTTGGTTTTCAAAATATCTCTATATAATAAAGTTATCGTGTCGTTTTTGCACTTTCAAAAGTTTCCTTTCAATATGTAGATTAGACCTTACAAAAACAAGTCAAACCATATTCAAAACATTTGTACGGATTACTGTGGTACATAATTTTTTTTGCATACTTTAAAATGCCTTCGTTTGGATTTTGTATTGTACATAAATTCAAACCTTTAAAAATCCAGTTGTTTGATAACAAATGCTGTTTTTAGATTTTTCCTAAGTGGCTGCTTTGGAAAAGAGAGGGCAACGTAAGGTCCACCATCTTTTCTATGCTGAATTTGTCTATATTCTCGTCTCAATAGTTAGTGTAAACTAAATATCAGAACTAAAAACTCACCAAATCATCTTTCTAGAAAACTACGCAAGCAAAATAATTATATTTCAACTTCTTTTATATATTTTTGTTAAATTACTCAATCTATTTGAAAATAAAGATTTGTAAATAAACATATTTTTCTTTAAAATTAGTTTTTCGTTTTGATAATAAAATATAAATTTAAAAGCTATTTTTTTATTTACTAAATCAAAATGGTTTCTTAAATTAAATATTAAACTATAGCAATTGGAAAATATTTAACTATATGTTTAATTGCTTAAATTATTTTTTATTTATATGTTTAAATGTTCAAAATCTAAATATTGCTACAAAAATTAATTTATAATCATTTTCTTAATTTTGCAATGTTTCGTACTTTAATTAATGAAATGAATCTGTAAAGATAACTTACAAGAAATAAACTTCTTATTAACAAACAACATCAGTGTTTTTTTAAAATGCTTTAAAAAATAAAATGAGATTCCATTACCGTCTTACACAAGTTACAATTTTATCTTTAATGAAAGAATTCTTCCTTTTGGGAGAATTAAATATACATGTTCATTGTTCATAAAATACTACAATAAAATAAAGAAATCTTTTTATACAAGCATTGCCGTTGAAACTTTTGTGTAGAGATAAGATTAAACAAAATAAGTTAAAAGCAGAGCTTTTGATTATTCGCAAACAGGATGAGTGATGGTTGAAATGATTACGAAGAAATTTCCGACCAAAATGAGGAAATAAACAAAAGAGAATCTGCGATTGTTGGAACTGGAACAAAGGGCTTTTAACATTCAATGAAGTAGCAGTTACTTTTATTTAGCAAAAGTATTTATCTAGTTTTCGTCAAACAGCTATTAAGGAAAGGGAAATATCACAATCATTATTTAGGAAAAGTATTTTTCTTTTCTTTTTTTTTTGTCAACAGCTATTAAGGAAAATAAAACAATACCATTATAAGGCAAAGGTATTTATTGTGAAAAAATTGCAAAAAAAATCCGTTTTAATTACTGTAAGTTAAACATTTTAAATGGATTTCTTAGATATTTAATACATGTTATTTTAAACATCAAATGAATCTAATTAACAAACAAAACATGTGTTTATTTCCTGAATGCAGTAAAAATGGAGATAATTCAGTGTACAAGATGGCAGTAAACCTAATTAGGGATATTAAAAGATCTATGTCAGGAAAATCTATTAGGCGAAATATAACAAAATCTAGAGTGCCTGCAGGCGTGAAATATACGATTTCAATATCTAAAGAAAGTAATGGTGTCAAAAAAGCGCTTGAAGGGAAGGGGGATTTTTGAAGAGTGATATTTGTGATAAATGAATGCATAACTGCCAAATGAAATAGAAAATAGGAAATTTCTTAACAATACGTGGCAATATTTGTCTTTATTTACAAATTCGGATTAACATAACGGTCGTTCTTATAATACGGTAGTTGCATGTGAAACACCACATTTTCTCACAACGGGTTGTGTTTTACCGCTATTGATTTGTGACATGTATTGATATTTAATATTATAAAGTTGTGATATCAGTAACAAGGCCTTAATACGTAATGCTTTTAATACACTGGGTCCCTTCTAATATCCTGTCCACAACCATTAACGTCAGCTCTGTGACAGGTATGCTCATAACCGTCGTGTCTAAACATAGTAAAGTGGTATGTGCTTCGAGACAAGACTATTTACAGCGCTACCTAGCAGAAAAACCAGAGTTAGAATTTGTCTTGAAAACGATGTCAAATACAGCAAAAAAAATTACAAAAATGTAGACCGTCCTCCATTTAATATGAAAAGACTTTCACATATGTTTCTGTTATGTAAACATAACTTTTAAAGAAGCCTTAAAATTGTAATTATTTATATGCACCAAATTAATTACGGAATAAACTGCATGCGGAATTTGGCATTTTAAGACAGAGGTACATTTACTATTAAAAGTAACATATGTAAGAATGTTACAGTTTATTTTAATAAAAAAATCAAGTTAAGGATACTAAATGTGTCAGCCATAAGAGCTGGAGCACATGAAGAATCGTAGCCGATGGTAAACATTTATGATACTTAACTAGATTTTCTTAATAAAATAAACTCTATTTTGGTTATATGTATCAATTTTATTAGTAAATGTGCGATTGTCTTATAATGCCATATTTCTGTGTAAAATTAGTTTCTCATATAAGCTAGTATAAAATATGTAAATTTCAGGGCTTCTCCTAAAGTTGTTTTGACATATAAATAATAATTCCATGCTTATTCGAGTGCGCACTATAACTTTCTAATTCATTTTTCAACGTATTTCCTCTTACATCTAGTACCTTTTTCGAGATATGAACGTTGTCATCGCTGTTTACCTGGTGCTGTAAGCGGTGTTTTCGAGAAAAAGATAGTCCAGGATGTTATATGGGTATTTACTGTCCTTAACAATTTGGCTAATCATTCAAGAACAATTATAGTCAAATTCAAATAATGTTAGTAAAGGATTCGTCGTGAAACATCAATACTAAAATCGTTCTTTAAACTACCCTTCTTTTTCCTTTTTAATATGGGTTTCATTTTTTTATTGTATTTGGTTTTAGAAGAGTTATTGACCTAAATTCAACTATCAGTTATTGTAAATAATAAAACAGATCCATTATAAAAGTATTGCAAAGTCGAAACAAAAATTAAGCACAATTTATTTTTATTTAGTTTTATAATAGAAAATATGAATTATCTCTAAATTTTGGGATAGCCCGTTCGTGTATAGAAAAAAAAATACATATTTATTTTAATGGGAATAAGTTTTTAAAACACAAATAATATGTTACACAGAAAACGTTTAGTCGTACAATAATATAGGGTAATTCATAAGTTAGTATACAACTTCCAGATGCTGTAAAAGAGGAACAGTTTAAGGCACGTTCCCCAAATGCAAGCCATAAGGTAGGTGTACACATAAAGTTTTTTCCCGCTGCTGAGTGAACTGACATAGACGATAGCTAGCGCGTCACGCGAATATCGGTAAAAATGGCTGCGTCTGCAGTGGAGAAGGCATTTTGTGTTCTTGAATTGAGCAAAACGGAATCTGCCACCATTGTGCAATGGCATTTTCGAACACGATTTGGAAAATAATTTGTAATCAGAAAATCCATTTATGATTGGTTAAAAAAATATGAGTGCATCCTTCGTCACATGACACACACCAAACTGGTAATCTATTTCAGTCCACTTTGCACAAACAGCTCGTAATTTTTAAACTAATCATAAATGGATTTTCTGGTTAGAGGTTATTTTCTAAATCATGTTCGAAAATGCCGTTGCACAATGGTGGCAGATTCCGTTTTGGCTCAATTCAAGAACACAAAATGCCTTTCCCACTACAGACGCAGCCATTTTTACTGATATTCGCGTGACACGCTAGCTAATGCCTATGCCACTTCGCACAGAAGCGGGGAAAAATTATGAGTACCCCTACCGCATGGCTTGCATTGTAAAAGAGGAACAGTTTCAGCTCGCATAGCATTAGATTGTCACACTGCATTGATTCACTGCACTCCAAAAACAAAGTTCGTTTTCCTTTTTTAGTACGATTCCTTTAACATTTAAAATAGCATTTCTAAACAAAATCCTGATAGACAGAACACCTTACTCTATTTTACGGCCATACTACACTCTCAGAAAAAACTGTAAATTTATGAGCAATTGCCCTTCAATTTTCACGGGCAACAGCCTTATTTGATGAAAAACGGTCTCATCCACTAACTAAGCGGCCTTATCCCTTAGATACTTAGAAAATTAAGAGCAATCCACATATTCTTACAGTTCTAGCCCATATGTTAGCAAAAATACGGTACGACCCCATACATTGTCCTCCGCTAGGGTGTAACCCTTCATTTTACTCGTGTTTCGAAAATTTTAACCCGCCAAAACAGCGATTCTGTGATGATTACCTAACGTACTACGTGCTACGGAACAGTAAGTAAAGTGTTATTGTGTTTTAAAGTGCATTATATCATGTGCATTATAATGCTGTATTACTTTGCCCCGTAAAATTACGGGCTGCACAAAATGATGGGCATGGACTTTTTTTTACGGGGTATGAATGGAATCTCTGCTGCAGTAATTTTACTGCAATTTTTTTAACAGTGTATATTTTGTTATTCTTAAGAGTGGGAATCATTTAGCAATAGAAGACATTTCTTCTTTCATTTATTTTCTTCTTTTTACCTGAAAGTTAAGTACCCACGCGCATAATGTAAAATGAACATGCATTTTGATACAAATATTACATGCAATGCAATACAAATAAGAATTAATTAAATAAGCAAATAGGGCGCTTAATTTTTTTTTTTTAGAAAATCAATTACCAATAGTTTGAAGTATTACAATGAAATTTCCAACCAAAACTAAGAAATAAATCACAATACAAGACTAAAACAAATGTTAAGAGAAGGAGTAAAAATATTTTCTGTTAACTTCCATTGCAATTTTTTTTAAAATTCTAAACACTGCTATGAATTTTCTAAGAACCCATTTTAAATTAACTTTTCTAGGGGTGAGGTATTAAGTTAAAATACTTTATAAAATATGAATATAATCATCTTGGCCAGGTAAAACAGTCCAAAAAATTAGAGACTTATAATATAGCATTCATATTTGTATGGTATTCACAAACGCAAAGTTTGTCACTAATTTACGCATTCCCTTCTTTCATGAAAATCTACTATGAATGCTTGTTTTTCACGAAATACACGTACACAATAAACATCTATTTTTATATAAAGTGTTACTAATGAAACATATTTTATGCAGATAAAATAAATAGGTAAGTGAACCACTTGATTTCTTGAAAACTGATCAAAGATAGCTAAAATAGTTACTATGTATGAGGGTAAACCAGAGTGTAAGGTCCGTTAAGAAATTAAACAACAGGAAACGATTATTAGAAAAACACTGTTATTGCATAATGAAGTGCAATGCTTAGATTATTTTCCAACATAGTTGCCACCATTATTGAAGCATCTTTCATAGCGGGACACGAGTTTTTTTATACCCTCGTCGTAGAAAGATGCCGCTTGCGATGCCAATTATGTGGTAACAACATTTTTCACCTCGTCGTCTACTGTGAACTTCATGCCAGAACTGCTTGTTCCTTTATCTTCTATTTAACTTTGGTAAGCAAATCATTATCAATCAAGATGGCCGCCCACTTCGTTCTTAATCGTGAAAGTTTTTACGTCCTTCATTGAAATTTCACACCCACCTCCTTACTATCGAATTACTAATCGCGTTTTGTCCGTAAACTTCACTAATATGTCTGTGAATTTCAATTGGTTTAGTGTTCCTAGTATTGTCAAAGCGGATGACAAACCGTAACTCGCATGCGGTGGGATGTTCAACTTTTTAAAATGTTTTAAACGCGCAACATACAGCCGACGCAATACTCATCGATCTACAAACAACTTCAATTTTTGCCATTGAGTCAGTAAAGTGGACGCGCATGCGTGAAATCACGAACACTGCGCTGCCGCAGCAAAAGTTGAAAACGGAATTTGCTTACTGGATTGGCCTTGTATTTATCGCAAAAAATAGTTTATAAACAAACGACGGACTACTAGAAAACTATTTTTCAAAATCTAAGAAGTCGTACTTTTTTCAAGAAAGAGAGCAATATTTTTCTTTAGTTAGAACTATAATAAAGAAAACAGCTAGTCCCGCTAACGGACCCCTAATTTACATCGGGGTCTCGAATCTTGTAAAACCTCAAACCGTATACAACCTCGAATATCAAAAACCTCCGACTCGGGTCCCTTTGGCCTTTGGCACCGTATACCGTGCGTGTTGCGCACGCATCGGAAAAACCGTTAATTACCACCTCGAATAGCATAAACTTCTCACCGAACGAACCTCTGGATCGGATCCCCACTGTCTTCGGCACGATATAGCAGGCTACTAGAAAAATATTTTTTTTTATAATCAATGAAGGAGGAATTTAGTTAGAACAATAATAAAGAAAATTGTTACCCAACTCGCATTTGGTAAGGGGCATCTTCTGTCACTGTCTTCAATTGAAAATCATGCCATCAATCGAAAAAGATATTACGATGTAAAAAAAATTCCAGAAACTCCCCTGAGGAATAATCGGGAGCTGGTTTCACCGAAACAATTTCCTGGAAAGTTTAGGGTTTATATTACTTAACATTCCTGTTCAAAGTTAACATTGAGAATATATGAATGGATAGATCATTAACTTCCTGGTGTTTTTTGGGTACTTCATTGACTGTTTTGGGCCCCCATTAGAGCTATAATTTCTAACAATGTTACTGCATATTTGTACAATGTAATTTGAAATTCACCGATGTGAAAATACAACCATTAAAGAGATTCATTAATACAAAAATTATTTTTCTTTTTAGTTTTACGTCATGCTTTTCTTTCTAAAAAATTGATAATAATTTTTTTAAGTGAAATGTCTATCTGGTGTTCCATTATTTTACTATGGAAGAATTGTGGAGAGTTAAACATGAAACATATCTGCTGTATCTCTAATTCCGTAAGCTATTTAAAATTATTATTTATCCATTACAGATTGGCCAGTCAACTTCTGTATATAACAATCAGGGAAAGCTTTTACAAATTGAATCATGTACTTCAATTATAAAACTAGTAATTTGACGGTAATGATTATTGTTTGAAATGAGCATAATTGTTTTACAAAATTATATCTTATCTTTTGTGGTAGTTTTGGCTAACATTGTTGTTGTTTTGTTTTACCAAAAACTTACAGTTTTTTTAGAAAAAAAAATCAGGTTTTAAGGTTTATAAGTAGCAGATTTTGATAACCCTTTATTTATTTTATTTTGCTTCATTTGTAATATGCACGATTGCAAACTTAAACTCTTTTTATCTCAATAAACGTACTGTTTGCGATATTTTCTGAAGGTACGTTATCAGCTGTACACTAGTAACTTCAACGCTGCGTTAGAAAAGTATTAAAGAAATGAGCTTATTGAAATACGACTGTCAATTTCCAGGTATATATTTTTAATTTTAAAGTAACATATGAATATTAACTTATCATTCTTCTATATTTCGTTATGTTTTTCTTCCACGAGGAAATCTATAGTTTCTTTTAATGAGATTTTTAAATGCATTACCTTATTTTACAATGGAAAATTCATGATTAATTATCATTTTAGCATGTTAGTTATATCCCGAATCTAAGTTTGAAAAATAAATATTTATCCATGCTAAATTTGCGATTGAACTTATATTAGAGAAAAAAAAATAAACCTTCTTAAAACTCATTCGGTCAGAGCAATAATAAAGAAAATAATTAACCAACTCTATTTCGAAAAATCAGCTACTGTCCTTAATCGAAAAGGGCATTAGTTTGCAATTCTCTGTGGACAAAAGACCATCAGCAAAGAAAAGAACTCATTCATTAAGTGTGTCTTTTATTTCCTTATATGAAAAATGTGCTTCCAGGTTAAAAAATAGAATATAGATATTTCTCTACATCATCTCCCGAATTTATATTAAAAGTAATTTTAAGCTCATACACTTTTTTTGTTAATATTGAACTTGTAAATTTAAACAAATACAATATTGAAATTAAAATTATAAGGGAATCCTTCAAAGCTTGCATTTTTTAGTATCCAAAGTTTCTAATAAGTTTACAAAGTATAAACGTATTAGCTATTTGTAAAATAAATTCACCTTCATGTACAATGAGGGATGTATATTATTAATTAATTTAATCTTTTTCGATCATCCAATTAAGTGCTTTTGAAAACATTCTGATAATAAACTTGAGGACCTTGGTAATTTAAGTAAAGTACAATGATTCATCTGAAAATTTCCCCATAGATATAATATACCTAAATATGTCTGATAGAGAGTAGTATTTAGGAAAAATATCTACAATTTCTCAAATAATAGAGGGTTCTTTTCTAAAACAAAAATATATTACAATTTTAAACATTTTAGTCCAGAGCAACATTATAGCAAAATTAATCTTTTTTGGTGATAACTATATTGAATTTTACAATTTAGTTTCAAAATAAAATTTGTAGAAAGAAAAATTAGGATTAAAATATACTAAAGTGATTGTAGATAAATGTTATTTATGTCTTTTTTCTTTATGACTTATAAAAATTAAAAATGTATCGACTTGCACAAATTGAATAATTTGGAGGTTTTGTCAAATTGGTCAAGTAGAGAAATGATTTTATTCAAAATATCACTTATCTATTTCAACATATGTGCCACTATTTCAGTATTATTTCTTCGCTTTATTTAATAACTGATTTTCCACCATTATATAAAAACGAAGATTAGTAGTCGGAAAAAATGGTAGATACTTTAAATAAGAAAAAAAAATCTCGAACTTGTAACAACGTACTGCGAAAAATTGTAGAAAAAATATTTTGAAAAACAATTTTTCAACTATAAATTATTTAAAACTTTTGACAAATTTTTAATTTCAAACAAAATGTATCTCAATAAAAAGAAACTGACTATCATCTATTGGAAAATATAAAGTTGTCTATATTTCTTTACTGATAACACTAAAAATCTACTTTTATTTTGCAAAATATAGACCATAAGGCTATTTGTAACTATTTAGAAAATGGTACCTTTGAAGAAATATATAATAGTGTTTTTCATAGTAAAAGCTTCAATCATTACATAGAGGATAATTCCTTGTATTGAATAATACAATAATAAATTTTCCAGACACTTGTCAGATTTTTGACAAATTACCGAAGTATCGCTCAGGAAGAATTGCACCACTTGAACAACTGCTGCAAAGAAAATGCAAGAGAAATGCATTTAATGGATTAATAATCTCTTAAATAAATTTAATCATATTTTGTTGTATTTATTTCTCTATTAAAAAGTGTGTCATAAATGGATTTCGTATTTTGATATTTATTGTACTACTAAGTAGTTTGGTACCACTAAAATATTAAGATTATTAAAAGATTAAAAATTGTTATTTAAAGAGTAGGATACCTTCTCTGAACATTAAAAGAATATCTTAATAATCTACTCTTTGAAAGTTGCTTTTGAAGAAAGAAACATGGTCAGTATTAAATCAAAATTGAATCATTTTTTTCCAGTTACCAGCCACAGAATAAATTACGAATTAGTGTGTCACATACACTTTTTTTTACTGCCTAAACAAAGGATGTATTATCGAAATACCAATTGTATTGTTTCATTCATAAAGAATAAATATTTCATAAAGGTTGGAAATTTTGAAACTTTCC
The DNA here is from genome assembly GCA_963931845.1 of Maratus michaelseni. Taxonomy (NCBI): domain Eukaryota; kingdom Metazoa; phylum Arthropoda; class Arachnida; order Araneae; family Salticidae; genus Maratus; species Maratus michaelseni. Next base: position 175,955,633 of record OZ007594.1, read on the forward strand.
AAAATCATCAACAACTATAATTTAAAGAATATTAATTAAAGGATTAAAATTGTACGTGGTGTGATATACAATCAATCCAATAAAAATAGAACATCCCGATTGGGATTTATATATTTTTTTAAGATTGTATTAAAGAAATGAATTTAGGGCCCATCTCCATATTAACCCTAGAACTAACGGAAGTATTACTCAACCTTGATAAAAACATTTCACATCAGAATTTTTATTTAAATTCATTTAATTTATTTATTTACTTTATTCTCTGTAGTTTAAGAATTACGTAGAAAAATAACATTTTTCTATTTTTTTTCTCTTCCTGACAAACTGTCAGCGAAGCCCCGCCTCCTCTACTGCAAGTTAAATTTGATTGAGTTCTTTACGCTAGTTAAATTTGATTGGTTGGCTATCTCTCTCCTGATTGGCTAAAGCAGTATTTAGTCAAATCCCTTACTTTTATTTTATATTGTAGTGCAAATATGCTGTGACAGTTATACTTTTTTTTTCATGTCTCCTGTAAGATGTGATATACAACTACTCATTTTTAGGGGGTGTATGCAATTGGGAATCCAAATGGGCCCATTGTCACTAGTATTCTTCACCAGGGTTGCCAGTTTAGCCTCTTTTTTTATTTAGAAATTTCGAATAGACATTTTTCATTTATTTAATGACACTTTTGTGATTACTAAAAATTTAAAAAAAAATCCCCAAATTTCCGGTATGAATTCGGCATCTCTGAATGAAAAAGAAAGCCAAATTGGCAACCCTGTTCATCACAGAAAGTTCATTAATATCGTTACTCGGCGAAAAATTCTAATAAAATTCAGCGGTGACAATCGGACCATTTTGAAAAGTAATGAAAAATGCATTGTTTCATATTCGATAGTTTGACATGGTAGCGACGATATCACAATATTTAAAATTTATTCCGTCAAGATGAACATTATTCTATATAAAATTTCTTTTTAGTAATATTCCATCTATTATACTTGCTTATTAAATTAAAATCCCATCTTAAATTAAACAACTTATCTGCATATGTAAAGGTATAAGAACTTAATCCACTTAATAATATTTATTCCAAAATACAAAATGGCGTTAACTATTTATATTCCTGCAATAAAACTCCTTTTATTATTTAAATCCCTATTACATTTCACTAATACTTCCTGTATTATCAAATTCCTCTAAATTTGTAGCGGCCATCTTAAAATGTCCGCTGTGTGGTAGAGCACGAGGAAAGAAGTACAACTGTTTTAAGACCAAAAACTGGTTTATTAACACAATCAGTAGGGAGTTTGAGCGAGCTCCACGAAATTTTCCTAAAAAATTAAATTAACTAAAGAGTTCTTGCTAATACTTGTAGCTTAAACAAAAACGAAACAATATCATTAAACCTTAACCTTTTTAAATATATAATCACGATTCAATGCTCTTATCCTTCAAATTACATAAGCACTGATGCAGGTTCAAGTCAGCTTTATCACTGTATAAAACTCCAGTATAAAAATACTAAGGCTGATTATTAATCACGAGACTCGATGCGAGGTCTCAAGGCTAAACCTAAATCTCAGTCGCAATATTCAACTTCCCAGGCCAAGTCTCCTCTGAGCTCTGCTGAGCGCTCACCAGCTCCTCTGAGCTCTGCACTCAAGTCAAAATTCGCTGCTTATATACTTCAGTGTCGATCGACCAGCTCCAGAAAATTTGCATAATCGAAATTACACGGCGACTCACAATTTCAGGGATTCAGCTGTCCTTCGAAAGTTAAAGAAAGATAGAGAGCCTTTATAACTTGTACGCACATAGTCGGTTAATGGACAAAAACGATCTCATTCACACATTGCCTACTCACGTGATGCGAGTAGTCAATACCTTACAACCCCTCCCGGAAATTGTGAAAGAAAAAGCGGTGGTTGAATGCAGACCATCGTCTTTTTCTTTTAAAAATTTAGAGTCCAAAAAAAAAATGAACACAACATGTGACGGGTAAATTTAAATTTTGAATCCAAATGTAAATTTTGTACTTTTAACCCATCACGCAAAAACTGGTCAGATCGACGACACTTTCAACATAACCTCCTGTAAATGTGCAGTATCATGCAAAAGAATCTCACAAAATTTTCCTCACAAAATTCACAGCTTGCCAAAAAAAAAAAATAAATACGCAACTTTACCTTCAAAATTCCATGAAGTGCCGAAACAAATTGTAAAGTAGAACGTCACTACAAAACTATCTGTCAAAGAAATAAAGTAGCGTTCCTAAAAATTCCCAAATTGCCAAAAACTCACATCCCCGAAATTCAATGTAGATGACTCGCTCAATTACAATGGTCACAAACTAACAGCTAACAGAGCTGTGAAAGTGAAACAATTTTCTTTTATAAAATATAAAGGTATAAATATACATTACAAATTTCTTCAAGACAATTCTTCTTCTTGAGAACTAAAATATAAAAAAAACTTATAAATAGACTATCTGCTTCAAGATGATTTACTTCCTGGAACAAATTTCATTATCTACATACAATGTTACGTCAGAACTATGAAATACACTAACAATATTCATAATTAACAACAGCAGAACTAATAAGTAAGTTCCTAACTAGGGTATAACGAACAACACTTAAAACTTCATAACTAGTGCATAACCAACAACACTTTTAAATCGACATAACTTGCGAAAACCCAACATACAACACTAAACCGATAACGACCACGAACACGACCGAAGGGAGAAAGTTAGATTTGGTAACAATGTTAGTAAAGTGAAATAGAACGCGCGTGTCAAGGGCAACTCTTGACCGCAAAACACGTGCACGCCTATCCGCGGCGCGTGTAAAAAACCCATAATACTAAATTCATATTTCAAAATTCAACATATAGAACAATCATACACATAATATATACATAATTTATACATAGAATATTCACAGAACACTTATAGAACAATTATACAAGCAATTTAACAATCTCTCGAACATGAAAGCAGTGAATCTCGAAAGATGTTCTCTGACATCATAACTTAAATTTTGGCAAAAAAAAAATTTTGAACAGAAATTAAATGCACAACTTGTGAAGCCGAGATACAAAATCAAACAATGGTCGAAAGGTAACTATAACAGTTCAGCTGCTTTGTCCAGTCCATAGAACTTGTTGACATTTATATAGGCACTTTAAATGAACTTAATAAAAATGGAACGTCGTCACCTGATTTTATAGTGAAGATGAACTGGAAGCTTGTAGGCTCATAGAAGAACTCTGGCGGCGTCCCCAAAATCCTTGGACGAAACTCCGTTCTGATGCAGACTGGTAAGGAGAGGCCACTGTCGCTTGTCGTGCCTGCAGCCGGGTGTTGTAACCATGGCGACGTCCTTTGGGAGGAGCTCGTGTAGTGTCCACTCGACGACTGCTCGTAGATTCCACTCGACGACTTTTAGGCGGGCTTACTGATTTGTCCATTTGATGATTGCTAGGCGGGCTTATTGAAGTGTCGACTCGACGATTTCTAGGTGGGTCTCGAAGATGGTGCCGCTGGGCAAGATTGTCTCTAGGGTTGAAGAATGTAGTATCGAAAGGCGTTCGTTTCCGTGAGGCTCCCGACATCGATGTGGAGGGCAAGGTCCGCTTTCTGCCGATTCTCCTGCGCCGTTTGGTTGTAGAGGGGAGATAGTCCATGCCACGTTTTCGTGCGTCACTTTGGCACTGTCGATGTGATGACTTCTGAGATGGTTGACTATCGGAAGATTCGTTGAGATCTGTTGGTGGATTGCCGTTCCGGCCTCTCTTGGCAGGAATGTCTGTCGATGACTTTGATAACAGTCACTTGTGTTGTGGTCGATGTGACGTAGAAGGGTTCTGCATGAACTTCTTGTCTGGAGGCTTAGAACTACTTGTCGAGATCGAATGCGGGTGCTGTCTTTTGCCATATTTTCGAACCACTTTAGGTAATGTCTGTTCAGCTGGCTGGTTAACCCTGTCTCGGTTAACTTGAGGAAATTTACGTTTCATCTCCGTTCGTATGTTATCACTATCATTATTAGAAGAATTATTTGCATAAGAAGATTGACTGACGTAAGGAGAATGAGAGGTCTTTGACTGAGGCATAGAGGATTCACCGTCTGACGTTTGAGAACCATTTGAGCTAGTGTCCCTAAACTTATAAACTCTGACCTGATCCAAGTTTACCGTGGTATGACAACCGTCAACATCAATAATTAAATTGTTACCTATAACTTCCAACACTTTATACGGTCCCTCAAACTTAGGTCCAAACTTAGCGACTCGTTTCTGCCGACTAGAACTCAACCAATGTTTTTCTAACAACACAAAATCACCAACTTTAATTTCCAACTCTCTCCGACGCATATTATAATACAACGCTTGTTTTTTCTGAGCCTTTCCCATTTTTATTTGTGCTTCCTTAACCAACTTATCGATGTCCTGAATCATATATTCATTTTCATTTCCCGAAATTTTAATCAATTGTTGAAAAGGAGTAATGATTTTCCGACCCAAAAACAACTCTGCAGGGGTTTTCACAGTGGATTCGTGAACTGCCGTACGCAAAGCATAGGCAAAATGCTGCAAGAATTGGTCCCAGTTTGAATGATGAGTGCCAATAAAGGAAGAAATCATTTGAATGAGGGTTCTATTGACCCTCTCAGCCATATTGGACTGTGGGCGGTATGGAACTGTAAAAGAATGAGATATCTCCAGCTGTGTGCACAATTCTTTAAAAATTTCGGATATAAAACAGGGACCGTGATCACTAATTACCTGGGATGGTGCACCATATTTCGAAATAAAACAGTTAAACAAAGTGTTAGCTACAATTTTTCCTGAAGCTTTTCTGAGGGGGACAAACTCAACCCATTTACTAAAATAATCTACAATTACTAATACAAATCTATATCTATATCCAGTTAAAGGATAAGGACCAATTAAATCAACTCCGATACATTCTAGGGGAAAGGACTTTTTAATTGAAATTAGTTTGCCAGCTGGTCTTATGTTTTTATAGTTATATTTTTGGCATGTGTCGCAGCTGGAGACATAAGCGCGCACTGCTTCCCGCATTTTAGGGAAGTAGCAGGAGTCACATAATCTAGCGTATGTTTTCCTGACACCTAGGTGACCTGCTAAAGGGTTGTCATGGAATTCGTGCAAGATGGCCTTACGAAGAGAAGCTGGAATATACACTTTTAATTCACCACGCGAATTTACAGTTTTTGAATAAAACAGAAGACCATCGATAATTTTGAAATTCCGGGACCAATTTTGGAACATATGCGCGTCCGCGCTTTGTACCATGTCAGCATCCTGTAAATAATTATATAACTGACCAAATTCCTCATCCTTTTTCTGTTCCTCTATAAGTTGCTCTCTTGACTTCAAAACCAACGACGACAAAACACAAACCTTAACCTCTTCAGCTATTTCAACACCCTCCTGGGGATTCCTCGATAAAGCATCTGCTACTGCGTTTTCCTTTCCGGCCCTATGCTCAATTACAATATTAAACTCCGCCAATTTCAAACACCATCGAACCATTCGAGACGATAAACCTTTTCCGTGCGTTAACTTTGTTAAAGCAGAGTGATCCGTAACCACTTTGACCGGGATATCACAGAAGAAACATCTAAATTTGTTCAAAGCCCAAATTACAGCAAGACATTCGCGTTCCGTAATTGAATAGTTCCGTTCCGCTGCATTTAAAATTCTAGACGCAAAAGCTATGGGGCGATCTTTCTGAGCTAACATCGCACCAATTCCGACTGCGCTAGCGTCACAGTATAATTCAAATTGTGAAGAGTAATCGGGATGAGCTAAAACCGGTGAAGAAATTAAAGAATTCTTTAAATGTTCGAAAGCATTTTGAGCCGCTTTCGACCAAACAAATTTAACCCTCTTTCGTTTTAAAGCATATAGTGGTTCGCAGATTTCTGAAAAATGTGGTATAAATTTTTGAAACCAAGCCACCATACCCAAAAATGTTGCTACTTGTTTCGCATTCTTTGGAGGTGCCATTGCCGCAATTGCATCTGTTTTTTGTTTGTCTGTTTGTATGCCCTCTTGTGTGATTCGAACACCAAGATATTTTAACTCTTTACGAATAAATTTACATTTTTCTAATTTGACAGTGAGACCCGCGTTTCTGAGCAATGTGAAAACTTTACGTAATAAATTTATATGTTCCTCAAATGTTTCAGACATAACTATAATATCGTCGAGGTATACCAGAACTCCGAAACCAAGAAGGGGTTTCAGAATGGTATCCATTGCCTTCTGGAACGTGGCTGGAGCCCCCGATAATCCAAAACTCATGCGTTTAAATGCGAAACACCCATTATGCGTTATAAATGCTGTTTTAAGTATGTCTTCCGGTTTCATGCCGATTTGAAAATAACCGGAGGTTAAATCGAGTGTGGACATGAATTTAGTACTTTGAATATTGCCTAGTATGTCATCTATTACAGGAATTGGATACTGTGGATATTGGGTTATTGAATTGAGTTTTCGATAATCTATAGCGAATCTCCAAGCCTCAGGATCCTCAATGCTTTTTCCATTGTTTTTCCGACATAATACTACTGGTGACGCGTATGGAGATTCAATGGGCATAATGATGTCGTCGCGGAGCATTTTGTGAATGTGATAATTAATGATTTTCTGTTTGACTTTATCGTAACGGTATGGTTTGCTTGCTACTGGTGCATGTGAACCGGTATTAATTTCATGCCAGGAAACGTGTGTCAACCCCGGTTTGTCTGAAAACACTTCCCTGAAGTCATGTAAAAACTTATTAAATTTGCTTATCTCCCCCTTTGTTAAACCAGATTCACTTAAATCAATTGAGAGTGATGAGGACTCGTTTGTACAAGTATTCTCATCATTATTAACCTCCAGTGTACGTGAAAAGAAATCCAGGCTCATCCCTCTATCTTTCATGAAATCAACTCCAACAATACAATGTGCTTTTAATCCGTCGAATACTAGAAATTGCCACCTCGCTTTAACCGACCGTATTTCTACATCCAAATCCACCAGACCTTTTATACTGCATTGTATCCCTTGAGCCGATTGAACCACTAAATTAACATGTCGCAACCTTTTATACGAAAAATATTTCTTATACACCTCAAACGATATAAAACTTTTATCCGCGCCTGTATCCAGAATACTTTTCACCACTATTCCACTCAAAACTATTAACAACTCAGGTAATTCCACTGGGTTAACTACTACCGTGTTTAAATCGATCACAGAAGGCTTTGAAGAGTTAACCTGTGACTGCTGACCTTCCGCACAACAGCCACCTACCAGTTTAACCCCTGCTGACAATTTCTAGCCTTACCAGATCTTTCCTCTTTACGCTGAACGACTTTTTCGCCAACCACCAACTGTCTAACCCTGGACGAACTATTCTGCCGAGGGTTAACCTCGTTCCTTCTATCCAAACCATTGCTATTGCGACTGCTCACCCCCTCATTTCTTCTGAAACCATTATTATAAGTTTGATCATAATTCCGTAAACCACCACTAACTCTTTGAAAATTTTGCCTATCCCCATAATTAACTGGACCACGAACATTACGACCATTATATTCAGTATCATAATTCCTGGACCTATTAATAAACCTATCCCCCTCGTTGAATTCTCGTGTGGTTCTCGGTCTATGGTGATCCGCCTCATGTCGCGCTTCATACTTTATTAATAATTGATAGAGTTCAGCTGTATTCGCTGGGGCACGCAGCTCGATAAAGTCCTGGATGGACACTGCGAAAAGAGGAAGCAGAATATCCATCAGCTCCTGATGAGTAACGTCAAGTGCCAACTTGTTTTTTAATTCGAGCTTTCTCAGAAAAAATCCGGACGCTTTTTCGTAAATAGTCTGGCGTTTACAATAGAATTCACGTCTTAATTCCGCTGCATTACGCTGATTAGAAAAGGCTTTAGTTAACTCCGAGCATGTTTGCTCAAATCTTTTCGCGTCATCGGTCACCAAGAAACGTCCAATGTTCTCAAGCCAAAGCAAGGCTTCATCCTTTAGAGAGCATTTCAATACTACATATTTGTTTTTATCCGGAATATCGTTAAAGGCAATATAATCGTTCAATTTATTTAAAAATTCTGTGACATCAGAATGTCCGGCAAAGTAAACTCTGGGGACTATCTCTCGTGGATGTGGGCCATCGTACAACCCGTGAAGTTGGGCGCCATTTGTAGCGGCCATCTTAAAATGTCCGCTGTGTGGTAGAGCACGAGGAAAGAAGTACAACTGTTTTAAAACCAAAAACTGGTTTATTAACACAATCAGTAGGGAGTTTGAGCGAGCTCCACGAAATTTTCCTAAAAAATTAAATTAACTAAAGAGTTCTTGCTAACACTTGTAGCTTAAACAAAAACGAAACAATATCATTAAACCTTAACCTTTTTAAATATATAATCACGATTCAATGCTCTTATCCTTCAAATTACATAAGCACTGATGCAGGTTCAAGTCAGCTTTATCACTGTATAAAACTCCAGTATAAAAATACTAAGGCTGATTATTAATCACGAGACTCGATGCGAGGTCTCAAGGCTAAACCTAAATCTCAGTCGCAATATTCAACTTCCCAGGCCAAGTCTCCTCTGAGCTCTGCTGAGCGCTCACCAGCTCCTCTGAGCTCTGCACTCAAGTCAAAATTCGCTGCTTATATACTTCAGTGTCGATCGACCAGCTCCAGAAAATTTGCATAATCGAAATTACACGGCGACTCACAATTTCAGGGATTCAGCTGTCCTTCGAAAGTTAAAGAAAGATAGAGAGCCTTTATAACTTGTACTCACATAGTCGGTTAATGGACAAAAACGATCTCATTCACACATTGCCTACTCACGTGATGCGAGTAGTCAATACCTTACAAATTCTTTACTTCGTTTGCTAAAATGCCATAAACTTAAATTTTCCTGTTCTAAAACACTTATTTATTTAAATTCATTCTTTTAATAAAATATCAAAATGTATATTACAATATTTCAATGTTTTAATATTCTAATTTTTATTCCGAATCAATAAATTCATTTCTTTTCTTTCTGTTTTGCGTAAAAACATCGTTTGAAATCTATTTTTTGCAAATCTCGAAATCAGATCTTAAAATTATGTTTACATGAAGTATAACTGTTTTGAGACTTTAGAAGATTCCAGATTTTTTTCTTTCCCGCGCGGAATTCAATTTATTTCAAAATTAATACACCAGAACTGTTTAATAAATCTCTCTTAATTGGTTTATTATTTGCGTAAAGAAACCACGTAATTTTAATTGTAACTTGACGCGTGATCACTGAAATACGGAAGAACAGCAGAATCGAATGGTTTTTTGGCTCTTTTGGGCTTGTTTAGACGATGGACGGTAGAGTGAGACAAGATATTTTCTTTTCGGAGAATTAAAATTACTATTCGAAGCTTTCTTAAAACGTCATAACGCACAGAGTTATTGAAACCCCGACTGCAAATTAACGATGAAGGAGTAATTAGTTAGATCGGCATGCTGCAGTATTTCTCCTGAGTTATTTCTGATTATAGAAATAAAGATTGTTTTTCAACTTCCAACTGCTTAATTTATGGCGTCCAAATACATTCATCGTAACTATTCAGCCATGCAACCATCCGGCCTATGCCTGTGTTTAGAAGACGGAAACCCAATTGAACCAGATGTTTGCCAACAACCTTTCCTACCTCCAATTTGTCGCTTCACCACATATATAACTTATTTTATGAAACAAATTCTGGTTCGAAAACTCATTTTGAATGTACCTGTCGTGTCCATTGATACTGTCTTGTAAGCAGAGGGATAAATTAGCAAACTTTAAAAATTTCAATGGTAAAACCAAACATTCACTTCATATTTTGATACTAGAGTCAATTTTAATTTAAAATACCAAACGAGAAGCCATTTGGTCAAGATGTTTAAGAAAATGTAAACTTATAACAAAATATTAAATAAATTTTAATAATTTCAATTTTACATGCTTTAAAATATTTTTTTCTAATTTCATTTTTTCTTTATTTGTGTATTAATCCCCCAAACAAAATTATGTGATTTTCATACATTAAGAAATATAAGTTGTAAAGAAATAATATAATTAATACTCGGAAAACTGTGAAAGAACGAATTTTCCAACAAAAAGTAATTTCTAGAAGATTCTAATAAACGAATCCAAAATTTCCGAGTAATCCGAACAGAACTAGCAGATTAACTGTAACAGCGGTCTTAAATATTTGTGAGAATATTTGAGCAATTAGTTTAGTATTTTTCTATAGTTAAGTACACAAATTACACTCTCCATTGAAAAGCATTTTAAAATTTTGTCTTTTTCTATAGATAAGTACATAATTTCACAATTACCATTTCCCATCGAAAATAATTTAGAAAATTTGTGTTTTTCTATTATTAAATACATAATTTCACAATTAACACTTCTCATTGAAAAGAATTTATAAAATTTGTATTTTCCTATAGATAAGTATATAATTACGCAATTAACACTTCTCATTGAAAAGCATTTATATAATTTGTATTTTTCTATAGTTGAAGTACATACACTTTTGATACATCTCATTCAGAAGCATTTATAAACTTTTTATGAAATCATCATTATAAAGAAACTATTTTCACATCTGAAGCAAACATTTATTTAATTTTATTGCATATCTCTGGATTAATAATAGAAACTTCCAAATAATGTAATAGAATCACTTGTTAACTTTAAATTAAAGTTTAATTAATGCTTAAAAAGATAAAAACATAACACGAAATGTTCAATGTTCAAATGTTTGATTTCAAGAATAGTAAAATAATTTGTCAATCTAGATCTTATTTCAAGATAACATTTGCAACGAAGCCGTTTCTTTTGAATTACCTAAAATTTGGCACCCGATGATCTACAGATTGAAAAAGCAATAAAAATAAAAATAAATAATAATTTTCACGTTTTCTAGTTTTGACCAATTTAAATACCTGCTTGCCTTGGACATGCGATTTCGTGGTTTATGTTTTATGTTTACCATTTTCAAAAAACTATGCGAGAATATTTTATTTATCATTTAGATCTGAAGATGTCGCCGATAGAATGAATGAAACACATGTAATCTACATTAAAAGGTATTTTTAAACATTTTGTGTAATGTTTTTACCACTTTAAGTATTAATTAAACTTTAATTTAATAGAAACTTCGTTAAGATTTAGGTCATTTAATACAGAATTGTATTATGATGATGTGTTTAAATTACATGTTCATATTGAAAATATTAAAGATTGTCATTATTATTCATTGTAAAAAAGATTTTTTTTAATTTAATTTTTAGACATAAATAAATGTAAGAAACTATTTTCGTGAAATTCTACGTGAAAGTTGCACAATACTGTTTTCATTAACATTACTTAACATTCCATATAACGCATATAGCAATAACTAATTTTCTTTGTATCATAACTTTTCTTCGAAATAAAATTTTGACTGCATTTTTTGGATATTAGAAATGCACTAAATATTAATAAAGAGGAGAAAATATCGTTTTTTTTTCATTAAACAAAACACGAGATCCTTTAATGATATATTTTCAAACAATGAAAAAATGTCCGGTAGTGAGTATTTGAGAGGATTTCTTTTTCTTAATATTTTGCCAAACATACGTTTGAAAAATATTAATGCAAAAACACTATGTTTAGTTATAAATGGTGTACTGTGAAAATGAAATTTTTCTTGAATACAATAGTTTATGTGAGAATTAAAGCTTCATTAATTATATGTTAGGTAAATCATTAATAAAACTTTTTATAAAAACTAACAAACTTTTGAGACATTGAAACTAATCGGTTTCGATGTTTTGATAAATGGTTGAATCGTCGTTTAGGAAGTAATCGCTCAAATAATTAGAGCAAAACAAATGCGAGAGAATAGTATTTATTACGTTAAGACTATTTATAATGTTTATGGTTGTAATGATGTCTTTCATCCTATTTAATCCTCAATTCATGGTTTAAAAATGGTGTTAAAAATATGTTTAATTTTTGTGATAAAATATAATATTAAATAACTTAATAAGTGGACAAATCGCTACAAAAAATTTAATAATCAAATAGGAGAAAACAATCAAAATTAAAGCTTAAGGTATCTGCCTACGTGCGGAGCACTTTTTTAAGAAAAGGACACTTTTTAATAAATATAAATATTTTTAGTTCAATTGTAATACAAAATGATAAAAAAACATAAAATCCTAGCAATATCTTTTTAATATTTTAAAAAATTGGGGTTTTCTGCCATTTGCATTTTGCAAAATTTCATGTTTACGCCAGACAGCGTACACTCAATTCAAAAAAATATATTTCAATTTCCTTTATGCTGCATACTTCTGTAACACTTATCTGTGCACTGAACTAAGAGTTTTATAATATCTTCAAAAATAACCGAAACATTTCGAAATATGTAAAAAAGTACATTTTTTTAAATAAAAATTACCGTTATTTCATATTAGAGTACCTATAAAATAATTAAATTATCACATATAGCTTAGATCCTAGTTCAGAGCATAGTTAGTGATATGTAAAGCATTCTTACAAAATTTCACTGAAATATCTTTAAAACTTTTTATGTAATGAATTTTATCGCACATGGAAATAACGAAAAAATTGATTTTCCAGAAATCGCATTTAAAGATTTCCTTTTAGGTAAAAAACTACAATATTTAATTGCTACTCATAAAATGTACCACATTTATATTCTAAGACTTTCTTAACTTTATTTTTAATCAGTTTTACCTTTTTAGTAGCTCTTTTTGTCTCCAGGTAAGTTTTGCAGAGGATAGCGAGTGACGATTTGAATTTTTTATTCCCAGCAAAATATCATGCTTACGCCAGACAGCGTACACTCAATTCAAATAAATATTTTTCAATTTCCTTTATGCTGCATACTTCTATTACACTTATCTGTGCACGGAACTATAAGTTTTACAATATCTTCAAAAATAACCGAAAATTTTCAAAATATGTAAAAAAGGAAAATTTTTATAGTAAAAATTACCATTTTTTCATATTCGAATACCTATAAAATAATTAAATTATCACATATAGCTTAGATCCTAGTTCAGAGCATAGTGAGTGATATGGAAAGCATTCTTACCAAATTTCACTGAAATATCTTTAGAACATTTTATGTAATGAAGTTTATCGAACATAGAAATAACGAAAAAATTGATTTTCTAGAAATCGCATTTAAAGATTTCTTTTTAGGTAAAAAACTACAATATTTAATTGCTACGCTTAAAATGCACCACATTTATATTCTAAGACTTTCTTAACTTTATTTTTAATCAGTTTTACCTTTTCAGTAGCTATTTTTGTCTCCAGGTAAGTTTTGCAGAGGATAGCTAGTGACGATTTGAATTTTTATTCCCAGCAAAATATCATGCTTACGCCAGACAGCGTACACTCAATTCAAATAAATATTTTTCAATTTCCTTTATGCTGCATACTTCTATTACACTTATCTGTGCACTGAACTAGAAGTTTTACAATATCTTCAAAAATAATCGAAAAATTTCAAAATATGTAAAAAAGGAAATTTTTTTAGTAAAAATTACCATTTTTTCATATTCGAATACCTATAAAATAATTAAATTATCACATATAGCTTAGATTCTAGTTCAGAGCATAGTGAGTGATATGGAAAGCATTCTAACCAAATTTCACTGAAATATCTTCAAAACACTTTATGTAATGAAGTTTATCGAACATAGAAATAACGAAAAAATTTATTTTCCAGAAATCGCATTTAAAGATTTTTTTCTTGTAAAAATTTAATATATTTAATTTATACACTTAAAATGCACCACATTTATATTCTAACCCTTCCTTAACTTTATTTTTAACCATTTTTAACTTCTTAGTAGTTATTTTTGTTTTCTTGGTAAGTTTTGCAGAGGATAGCGAGAGACGTTGTGAATTTTGTATTTGCTCATCATCAATTTTAAAATAGTTTGTGATCATATTTTGTTCATCTGATATTCCTAATTGTTTCAATACAGGTAAAAGTCCTAAATATCCTGAATTATAAATTAAAACTGCAAGTTTTACAACCAACATCATTGTTTGCATTTCAACGAAGGTTTCTTTTGGTAGAATAGTCCATATAACATTGTTAAAACTTTTATTACTATTTAAGTTTTTTAATGTAAGCATTTTGAAAGTAAACTTGTATCGCAGAGTGCCATATAAGTTGGTTTTATAATTTTTATGATAGAAGGTGGAAGGCCAGTCCATTTATCTAAAATTTGGAGACCAGTTGATAATGCTCGCTGATATTTACACCAACTTTCTGATCCTTTTGGACACTGTCCATGCATTTCATTTTTTTGATTGGAACAACGGTGAAAAATCGCGGCTATAACTGCAGATTGCATAGTTTACAAACTACCTGTAGTGCTACGGATAGCAATTCCGTAATAGTTTGGCAGTTTATCAGTAAATTTGTCCGTCAATTTTCCTTATCCCCCTAATCCTTTTTTGTTTTTTTCTAATTCCGCAAACGGGTTCCAACCCTTTTTTGCACATGACCAATACATTCTAATTTTTTCACACTGTCTTTTCAATAAATATCTTTCACTCCCATGTATGCTTTGGAATCGCCGTGTCTATAATATTCAGGGTACTGCAAGCTTCGAGTTTTCTCAGACCTCGCGAATATTTTGTATGCTCCTGCTACTTCTATGCTACCTGCGGATCCCTTGTGATTTGAGCATACATGGTCTGTTGTATTATTATCAGCACCATCACAAATTCGACAATACTTTGACATCACTTTAATATCTAAAATTTTTCCAGTGTTAATAGAAATAACAGATACACTATCATTCAGCGATGTGTGTCCACGACGCTGCCAGGTGCCATCCACTGACACACCGTAATACTTTTATTTTTATCCTTAATTTCGCTTGAAGCTTGTTCCATGTTTTGGTCAGATGCAAACTGCACAGATTCCAAGAGTTTAGTTTCATGTCGTCTAAATGTTGTTTTGGAAGTAAACGGCAAATTCAAAGTAAACAACAACTTTCCCCCCACAGTATAACCTTTTCTAATGAGTCTTAGGCCAAACACTAATAAAGAATTTAAGGTGTTTTTATTATTCTCTTTAGTAGTTGAAGTAAATCATTTTATGTTTCCACATTTGCAGACCAAGCTGAAGTTTGAACAGAGACCGAATCTTGAATCTTCATTCACCTGCAGTCCGGTTTTGAAACATATTGGGCAACTGAGTATGGAAAAGATATAAAATAGTGTTTCAACATCAAATATTCTATTACCTTTTAATCCTTGGTCATTCTCTTCTGCAATTTCCTACATATCTTCCGGAATTTTTAATTTCGATGAGCTGGTAGTCACCAAATCGTTAGAGTTATCCACATGTGAAATCGTATGGCGATTTCCACAAAAAGATCGCTTTTTAGATTTTTTAGATCTTGATTTAGCCATCAAGAAATACACAAAATGAAACATTTTTTTTTCAAAACAGATAAAAACTAAAAATCCACTATATTAGTGTGTAAAATCAGTTAAAATAAAGCAACGAACAAGCGAATAATATACAGCAGAATGTAAACAAGAATCACAACATTAGGAATGTGTTGCCAAACCCTAGAAGAAAATAACACAAACTCATCGTTGCCACATACATACAAAATTAATCTAGAAGTGTCAATTAAGGTTTATTAGTGTTTTTATAAGTTCAAGTTATGTAAAAAACGTAAGAAAATCATGCAGAGAAACATTGTTTACATTTCTCATGGCCTTCCTACGCCCACTTCCTGTATTCAACACATTACTTCCTGTTTGTTAAAATTGCCATTCCTCTTCTAATAATGGTATGAACAAATTTGTAATCGTAAAAGATTGCTCTTTCATATAAAATAATAAAAAAAAGCAAATTTTCAGCAAAATGGCCATTTTGATGTTTATTAAAATTGCCATAACTCCTCTTCTAATAATCGTAGCAATAAAATTGAAACAGATTTAGAATCGTAAAAGATTGCTCGTTCATATATAATAAAAAATCGAAAAATTTCACCAAAACAGCCAATTTGATTTAGGCAGATACCTTAAAAATAAAATTATATATTAGTAAGTGTGTCTACCTTTGTCATGTAATACTGCCTGAATTTGTTTAGATGGTGAATTATCAAGAATGGTGGTTAAGGGAATATTATATCATTTTTATGGAGTTCTTATAGAGCTACTGTTTGTGAATGGCGATTCAATAAACTATTCTTTAAAATAGACAATAATGGTTCATCGATATTAAGTTTAGGAACTGCGAATAAAGACTATGTGACATACATGACTTCATCTTCATGCTCTCCAGTGCATGATTGTACAATAGATTCATTTTGACACAACTATACTAATTGGTAAATAAATCATATATGTTGTAATTTTCCCTACTGCGGCCCAAAATTCCGGGCCAAGATTCGAACCAGGGATCTCTTGGATGAAGCTGCCAATGCTCTACCAATTGAGCAATCCTGGACAAACCTTGCGCATCTAATTCATCCAGTTAACCTTATTGATTTTAGCATCTGCTGTGAGATCTAAATCAGCTCAATAGAATAAATCACAGGTAGGGGAACTACAGTAACTGCTAGATACGTGATTACAGTAGATTAATTTTAACACAATTATTCAAATTGGAAAATAAATCATATAAGTAGCTGCTTTTAATGCTTTAAAAAAAGGAATGGTCAGAAATGGCTACCTATTGTCTATAAATGGCAGGTAAATGTCTGAATTTCAGACCCAAAGAAGTGTCTCATTTTTGAACGATCCGTTTTAAACACTCAAGTGTCTGTATTTCGGACACTTCAGTTTACAATGTATTTAAATTCTGTATTTCAGAAATTTTTCTAATAAATTTCCTTTTTTACTTAGAAGAAAATCAGATTTTACATTTGGAAAAATCCAACGAAATTTTATTTTTAGAACCATTCATAAATCAACATGCAAAAAAGCCGTATTTTTTTAGAGAAAATTACTGTACTCTTTATTTTTAATTTTAATTTTAATTTCTACTTTATTCTGCTTTAAAATATTTGACTGGCAATTTCACAGGCACCATAAATAATGTTTAGAGATCTATATTTGGTGGCGAACGAACGAAAAAAGACTTAAAATTAATTTATTAATTTATAATCAAGTTGCAAATATGTTTTCTTGTCACACCTGTATACATAATGTTTATAACAATAGCATATCAGGAAGTAGGTGAAAAACCGATTACAATATTCCATCTTTACGCATAAAAATCCAGTTAAGTTAACTAAAAGTGTGTAAATATTTCATATTCCAATATTGGTTGTCATAGTTTTTTCCCACATAATTTCAATACCATATAACACAATGCATTTCCTTGTTTTAGTCATAACAATTTTTTTTTAAGTCTTACAAGTGTCTGCTTGAGTTTTGGGAAAATTATTCTGTACCTTTTTCATACAAATAAATTGTTTTAAAGATCAAATTCCTTTTTACCCCCCTCCCAGAACAAAAAATACATACCATGAAACGATGAAGATGTAGATTATCTATCAAAAAAGCAGAAAACATTTTGAGTTTTTTAAATATTTTCTCATAGTATTTTCTAATTATTCGACTAATGAGGATTCTCTAAGTATCCGTCCAATTTTGAATTACTCTCTTATCAAAATCCATGCTGCTAATGAAAACAATTGAAAAATACAATTTCTTAACTATTAATAAATTAAGTCGCAGGGGTACGCCGATAGCTTTACAGATAGTGGCCCAACACTTTCTACATTTTGATGTGTTTAATTTGTTCATTTTCCTTTTAAATTTGTCCGGTTTCAAATTCAGAATTTTTTTTTCTTTTTCCCTGGCTTCCGCAAGTATCTCGGTATAAACGGGACGTAGCAAAGGACCATCACGTGAAAGCCCGAGCTCCAAAAATTCTGCGAAATGACAAACATAATATTATGAAGACCCTAGCAGAAGCCAGGTAGAAAGAGAAAATAAATCTGAAAATTGAAACCTTACAAATTTAAAAAGTAAAAATGAACAAATTAAACATCTCGAAATGCGGGAAGGGTTGGCATTGGGACTCTGAAACTATCGACGAACCCCTGCGGCTTCGAGCTCTATGTTCGTCCCGTGGGGGTGGGTGGGGGAGGAGCCCGCTGCAGAATTCGCGGAGTGTGGCGTTTCGCGTGATGGTCCTTTGCTATGTCCAATTTAGACTGAGTCACTAGCGGAAGGGGTTCGTCGATAGCTTCATAATATTTATGTGAATATAATATATAATGTATTGTATTAATAAATATTACATTAATATAATATACTATATATATGCATATTATTTTAATATATAGTATATATATATAGATAGGTATTATATTAATATTATGAACATAATATATTAGTTCCCCTAACTTCATAAAATTATTAAATGTTATATTTTCAATATGGACATACAAAATATGCAAAAACATAAATAATAAAAAGAACTGGTAGAATAAACAGAAAACTTCAGTTCAGTGGTCATCCGTTCCCATTCTTTTTCCTAAGTTACTTAAATATTGATCAGAGATAATATTTTGATGAAAATTCAAACAGACTTATGAAACACGTCTATATCAACAGTCTTTGTCGGAAGAGATTAATGACATCAGTGTTATCGTACTTAGGAGAAGAGGTGTCATTGCTTATAAATATATAAATATGAAGTCTTCTAAATTAGCTCCCAAATGAAGGCTGTCATTACTTATTAAAATAAAGCTTTACATCAATCGTGGTAAGATATTATTAATTGTATATTCTTTATCAACTTCTATAAAATATATTTAAAGAATAAGTTACTCTCATGGGAAAATGCATTCTAGATATTCAATACACGTTAATTTTATTAGTTATAAATAAATTTTACACATAACTTTAAACTGTTTTTAATGTTCTTTTTCTCTTTTATTAATATCATTCCAGAATAACTCGACTAATTATACATAATAAAAATCAGCATATTTTAAGGAATCATTCCCATAACGGTAAGTAAATGATGTTGTTTCGTATGAAAATTTTCAGAAGCAATGTTTTAAGTAAATGTTTTTCTTTATTTTAAGGATTGACCTGTTATCGTCGTAAAATGCCATCATTCTGTGCTACATATTTAACAATTATTATTATTTGTTTTAAGAAAACAAGGAGTATTTTTAGTCACAGTTTCGTCACAAATACATTCCATTTTTTGTGAATTTTTTTTGTGTGAATTTGATCGCATCAGATTATTTTTATTAATAAATATTTTAAAAAATATTGAATTTGAAGCAATATTTTTTTAAATATTAAGCAGTTGAATTTGAAGCAATAAAAAAATAAATTTTAAGTTTTTAGCCCAACAGATTTGCAAAAGGAGAATAATTGCATTATTTAGTGTTAAAATAATAGTAATATTTTATTCCATTTTTTTTAAATATTCATAAAAACGCAGTTAATTTCATTTTGAACGAATCATGTCCCATTTGAAATTTCAAACCATTAAAGTTAGCCTTTCTTTTATTCACATCGTTTAATTTAACTTTCATTTGCTTCTTGAAGTTAACTATTTTAAATAAATAATACAAATTCACTCTGATAAGTGTTTTACCACAGTAATGTATGTAATAAATTTTTTGTTTTCCAATAATTATCATTAAACCAATTACTATAATTGATCTTTAATTTACGGTGTCCAAGTAAGCAATTTAATCCTATATTTTCTTCCTCCTTGATTACTTAAAATATTTTTTTTATTTAATTAATCTAGCCTAAGATTATTATATTATTCTTTTGATATTATATTTATTTTATTGCACATTTTTTAAATGCAATAAGCTTTTGCGCTGATATGTAAGTTTTAATTTGTTGATAGGAAATATGTGAAATAAGTAAGCTAATTTTTATTAGCTAGATAATTTAGCTTTAATATTTAGCGTAAGATTATTATCTTTTATATTATTTGATGCCCTCGTTTGTTTTATTCGCATTTACAATCCATAAAAAGATTGTCTTAATGCGTATTTCCATATGTGTAAATGTAAAATAAATGAAGTATATATACGAATTTCTAAATACAGTCGTACTAAAAAAAAATAGCCAACAAATACAGTTGTAGAATTATCAAATTTATGATTTGGAATTAAAATATACATCGTCTTTCGCAAAAATGTAGCCCTGAAAATGTTTATTTCAGAAAAAAATACAGGAGGGCATAGAAAAAGGACAAATTCATGTCATACTTCCATATTTAAAAAACAAGATTGTCATATGAGAGGCTCGAATTGTTCTTTCTGACCTTCCAAAAGTATCTGAATACATTGTTTTATGTTTTGGAAGATGGTTGCCATAAATTAAATTATCACCCTCTGAATTTGCCTAGTTTATTTATGTCTTCACAGACATGTTACACCCAGAAAAATGTTTTGTTGAATCAACAAAAATTTGATTGACCCAACAAAACTTTTTGTTTAAATATAGGTCAACGGAAATTTTGTTTGCAACAACAAATTTTTTTTTTTTTGCAATTCCAAAAAAAAAAAAATGTATCGTCGGCAAAAAATGTTTTGTTAATTCAAGTAAAATGTTTCAATTTTACTTGAATTTTGCTAAAACAACCAAAATGTACTCAACAAAACATGTTTTGTAGTTTTAATCAATTCCTTTTTCTGGATGTAGATAACTCAATATGTCGGTGGGTCCAATCTGGTTCCTTGGTACCTATATAGTCTTCGTGAAATTACTCTGTCTATTGAAAATGTTTCTACTTTAAGCTATTGTGTTCAGCTTCATTTGAAAAAGCAGGAAAGACATTTCTCTCATCTCTTGTGACAATCCCATTTGTTAAAAATACGAGTATGGCATGCAATTATTTTTCTTTGTTTCCTTATTAATCATGTATACCTTTTTAACCAATTTATAACTTTACATTCAAGTGAAATACCATATATAATTTGCATAGAGAATACAGATTTTATCGGTGACTTCCATTATGAAAACAAAGTTTTTTCCTGGCGTTATAGTTATTTAAGGAAGACATTTGGATCAATGAAGCATTTACGTCTGTAAATCAGAGAGATTTGTGTATAATTCTGCTGCAGAAATGTTGCAAGTAGGTAAAAAAATTGCGAGATGCTTTACTGTTTCACAGTAGTTCCGTAAATAGGCTTAGTATTTTTGTACAGTAATTATCAGAATGTCTATAAAAACACTTTAGTTTTCCTGTATCAACACGCAATATTTTCACTTTTCAAATTGAATGTCGCCCTATGTATGATGCATAACCAACAGAATGGTAGCTAAATTCGAAGTTATCTGATACTATATATCGTCAAATAACTGAGCTTTCTACACACACTTCTTGAGAGTATGTAACCAACAGAATGACAGCCAAAAACGATTTTTTTTTGCTAATACAAGAAACATCATACCTCGCCAACTAATAGAGTTTTGTAGATTTCATGAACGTGGCAAACAACAACAACAACAACAAAACTGGGATTTGCATTTCTTCATCCTGTGGATTATAACGGTGACAAAAAAGCTATATATTTCTTGTTATGGATTTTTTATAACCGCCTTATTAAAACATAATAATTATTTCTTATTATCTGAAGTTATACGCGCGTTGTATGATTGAACGTTTTCAAAGCATTGAGTAAAACTAAAAGTAATGAAAACTATTATATCAACTATGCCTAAATGACAGAAGATATTTTTTTAACATTAATTAAATACTTTACAAATTTCTAACCAGCGATTCAAAACTAACGAAACTTCATATTTTCACATTTTTAACTGCTAAATCTAATTATTTATTAAAATAATGATACTTCTATTATTATTATTTTTTAATTATGTTCAATTTTAATATGTAGTTGAACTCCAAATCTGATTTATATAAAAAAACATGTATAATAGAAAAATATTGACGAATAAAAATACTTTTCTTTTGCTTGAAACAATTAGAATCGTAGTTATAAAACACGTACTAAATTCTTTGCATAGTGCATATTTTCTATCAAAAGTATTTGTAAATACGTAATATCTGGTTGTACTATCTAGAAAATATCTTTTGAGACATATATTCCAAAATATTAAATAAATTAAAGAAGGTTTCTTGGAGATATCAAAGTAATCCATCAATTATTTTCCTTGGCTATAGAAAAATAATACATCATAAAACCAATCCATTATTTGAAGATATGTTACAAACGATGGTAAGGAAGATTTATAGTTTACTAAAAATTTAATAAAAACACGTGTATGATTGAAAATATGACAAAAAGCTTTTTAAGAAAGAAATATAAAAATGAATTAATTTTAGTTCACTTTAATTAATAATTATTAAAAAAAACTTTTTTATGATTATTACTTTTATAGACAGGCTTATATAATTTCCCCTTATCACTGGTTTTCTAGAAGATAATTGTCTAAAATTTACGTTTTTCTTTTGGAATTGCAATTCGAATATAGCAATTAAATAAAGAATAAAAATACCTTGAATAGTTTGAAGAATTTTTTTAAGATAAAGATCATATCAACTTTTTTTTCAAAGAGTAATTTCACACATTTTTTTTGATAAATAATTTTTAATTAATTAAACAATAACATTGTTTTGGCTTCTGTTAATTTTTTTGGGAGTTGAGCCAATATAAATTAATGCATTGCAATCATATAATAGATAAAGATGATTTTAGGTCAGATTATAAAAAGAATACATGAATGTTGCATGTAAAAAACGGCCAGTTGGTTACACAAAATAAATTTCCTGGAAAATTCGTATTCTCTATTCTGAAACATTCCTGATGAACGACAGTATGTAAATTATGCAACGTAAACTATTCTGATGTTCCCTACAAATAATTGTTCTCAATGTATAACCAACTAGATGCCCATTATTTCCTAGGAAGTTCCTGGATTTTTTTTTCCGTGTATTAGCCGTATTTCACGCATGAAAAATAGAAAACACATCTTAAATATTGTAATTATTTCACAATTTGCGTTTTAAAATAAACCTTTATTGATATACAATAATATTATTAGAATAAATACATATTTAAAACTTACGATATTGTTATTTTGCTCTTTCTATTTGTGTTCAAATGTTTAGAATCACTAGGTACAATTTTGTCAATAACGATAGTTTCTAATTTTCAAGAATGAACAGTTATTCTTCATGGAATTTTGTAAAGTTATTAATAATGGTTTGAATTACAAACAATTGGTAACAACAGTTAAACATGTTAAGCAATAAAATTTAAAATATTAGGCGTTTCACGTTCAATCTCTATGCAAGAAATATCAATTCTCAGGCCTCCAAAATTTGTAAAGGAGTATTTACACATCTCTTAACCTTTTCCATGTGTGATGTTTAGTTACAAATGTAAGTAATAGATGGCAGCACCACAGCGAACTACGTCACATACTGGTATCAAGTTTTGTTTACTTTTTAATGTATCTGTTACGTGTTTGTGTAGATGTACGTGTTGTGATTTAAAATGTCAATTAAACGTATTTAAAAGTCCACCTCGAGTTATCCATTATGAAGTTGCTTTGATTCAATTAATTTACATCTATAATATAGAATATTATGGCGACGATGAAAATCACGTTTCTTACCGGAATTCAAATTACAAGAAATTCCTACTGATTCGCAAAATGGCGAAACTTCGTGTTTTGCATCTACAAGAGTATATGCTGTATTAATATTTTGAATGCGTACATCATTTCGAGGGTGGTAAGTGCTGACATTTTTTTTCTTCTCTGCAATAAATAAAAGGTAATAAATAATGTTTGCAAATTTTAAAGAATTTAACGATTCAATTGAATCGTTCCAATCACATGTTAAGAGGTTGGAACAGAGTTTTTTATTACATGATGTTGAAGAAAAAAAAGGTACCCGCCATTATTTCATGTATGGGGCCTAAATTGTATAATTTGCTGTCTGATTTAACGTTTCCTAAAAATCCGGAAGCATTAAAATATGAGGAAATAGTTGAAATTCTGTTAAAGCACTTAAGCCCCGCCCCTAATAAATTTTGTTCTAGAATTAAATTCTGTAATTCTTATCAAAATGAGAACGAATCTATACAAGATTTTGTTTCAAAATTAAAGAAGTTAACTACATTCTGTGCTTTTACTGGTGAAACACTTAATGAAAATTCGGTGGAACAATTTCTGAGAGGTTTAAAAAATGAAACTATCCAAAGTAAATTACTTTCACAAATAGACGATTTAACTTTTGAGAAAGCGATTGAAAAAACAATTATTTTGCAAAATAACTAACATGATATTTCTACAATTGAAAAACAAAAATGTAAATGTTAATAAATTGGCATATTCTAAAAATGTTCAACCGAATAAAATTTCAAATAATTTCCAGAAACCGAAAATTAACAATGTAAATAAAGGGAATTTTGAAGTAAATAAAAATAAATTACAATGTTATAGATGTGAAAATCCTTCACATCTTGCCAATAAGTGTAAGCATATCAATACTATTTGTAAAATTTGTAAAAAAAGAGGCCATTTTGTTAAAGTATGTAAAAGTAATTCTCAGAAACAAACAAATGTATTGCAAACTGTCGACATTTTATCCGTGAGCCATGATAAAAGTTCTACACCTATAAAAGTATGGGTTTTAATTGAAAACAAACTAAAGCTGAAATGGAGGTAGACACGGGCTCCGGAATTTCTGCGGCACCTGTAAATCGTTTTCGGAGAATTTTTCCGACTAATAAAATTTTTCCACCAGACGTTCAGTTGAGAACTGCAACGGGTCAGGTATTTACACCTGTGGGGTATGTAACAGTAGATGTTTCTTATGCAAATATTACTAAAAAGCTTAAACTGTATTTGATTAAAGAAGATAATTTCCCACTTTTATTTAACAGAGACTGGGTAGCTGCATTTAATTTGTTTCCCACTAATTTTAAATTTGTGTATGTCAATGAAATTGCAAATTCTACTGATAAATTAAAAGCATTATTAAATGATTTTTCTGATTTATTTTCGGATAAAGTAGGGGAAATAAAAGGTTTGAAAGCAGAAC
The DNA here is from genome assembly GCA_963931845.1 of Maratus michaelseni. Classification (NCBI taxonomy): domain Eukaryota; kingdom Metazoa; phylum Arthropoda; class Arachnida; order Araneae; family Salticidae; genus Maratus; species Maratus michaelseni. The sequence goes on from OZ007594.1 coordinate 175,980,760, forward strand.
TTTACCTAGAAAAAGGTTCTACGCCCATATTTTGTAAAGCTAGAACAGTCACGTATGCTCTACGTAATGCAGTAAATGATGAAATCCAAAGGTTACAGGATGAGGGCATTATTAAACCTGTCACCAGTAGTAAGTGGGCAACTCCTAAAGTTCCAGTGGTAAAACCAAATGTTAAAATACGTCTATGCGGAGATTTTAAAGTTACAGTAAATAAATTTTTGAAGGTGGAAAAATATCCTTTACCTAGGGTAGAGGACATGTTAGCTACTTTAGGTGGTGGTTTACATTTTATGAAAATAGATTTAAATCAAGCTTATCTTCAGTTACCTGTAGACGAAAAATCACAGGAATTGTTAACTATAAATACTCCGAAGGGCATATTTCAATTTTTAAAGTTACCAATGGGTCTTACTAGCTCTCCAGCAATTTGGCAAAGATCTATTGAACAAATATTAAGTGTCATTGATGGTGTCACTGTGTTCATTGATGATATTGGTGTTACAGGGGAAACAGATGAAATTCATTTAACAAGGCTAAAACAAGTCTTAAAAAGATTACGTGAATATAATATTAGGATAAATAAAGATAAATCAATTTTTCTGGCTGACCATATTACATATTGTGGTTAAAAAAATTAATTGATAAGCGAGGTATTCATAAAACGCAAGATAAAATTGAGGCTATTGTCAGTGCTCCTAGACCAATTATTGTGTCACAAGTTAAAGCTTTTTTAGGCTTAGTCACATATTATTCTAAATTTGTACCAAATTTATCTACCATTGCTCATCCTTTAAATCACTTGCTCAAAAAGTATGTAAAATTTATTTGGTCTCCTGTTTGTGAACAAGCATTTAAAAATATAAAAAATGAAATTATTTCAGAAAGAGTTCTTACTCATTTCAACCCTAAATTGCCTTTAGCGTTAGCAACAGATGCTTCTCCATATGGTATCTCTGCAGTTCTTTCGCATATGATGCCAGATAACATGGAAAAACCAATTGGTTTTGTGTCCAGAACGCTTACGAATGCAGAAAAAAATATAGCCAAGTGGATAAGGAAGCACTAGCTATTATTTTTGGAGTAAAGAATTTTTTTCAATATTTATATGGTAATAGGTTTACTTTATTTACAAATAGCAAACCACTTGTGTCCATATTTTCTCCAAATAAAAGTATCCCTGTTCTTTCCGCTGCTCGGATGCAAAGATATGCATTATACTTACAAGCGTTTAAATATGATATTCGCTATAAGAAAACATCCGAACATGGAAATGTCGATGCTCTTTCACGACTTCCATTACGTAGTGAAGATTTACCCCCACAATTAAATTCAAGTAATGTAATTGATGAATCTGAATTTTTTCAAATTAACCAAATTTCTACATTGCCTTTAAACGCCAAATCAATTGCTGTAGCTACAAAATCTGATCCTTTAGTACGTCAACTTTTTCATCATCTAATACTGGTTCTCCAATTCCTAAAAATTTACTTTTTGGTGGCAAACAAAAAGAATTTACTCTTCAACATAGTAGTATTTTAAAAGGATGTAGATTAATTATCCCAGAAGTTGACCGTAAACAAATTTTACGTGATTTGCACTATGGACATTTCGGTATAGTGAAAATGAAGCCCTTAGCTCGCAGTTTTGTTTGGTGGCCAGGGATTGACCAATATATTGAAGATCTTGCACGAAATTGCACTACTTGTGTCAATTTAAAAAATAATCCTCCTAAGGCAGATACTCATCATTGGGAATGGCCTACAGCTCCATGGCAAAGAATTCACATAGATTATTTTGGTCCTGTGATGGGTAAAATGCTTTTACTTGTGGTTGATGCTCATAGCAAATGCCCTGAAGTTTTTATTGTTCCTAATACAACTTCAGAACATACAATTACTTGTCTTTCTTCTCTTTTTGCCAGGTACGGGTATCCTATATCTCTGGTATCTGATAACGCAAAACAATTTACTTCTGAAGAATTTGAGTCATTTTTGAAGAATCATGGGGTTAAACATAGGTTTAGTGCTCCATACCATCCAGCTACAAATGGTCAGACAGAGAGATATGTGCAGATTCTTAAAGAAGGGTTAAAAGCCTTATCTTCTGAAGCTGGTACTTTACAGATGAAAATAAATAACTTTCTTTTACAATATAGAAAGATGTCTCTTGTTACTACGGAGGAAAGTCCTGCATCTCTATTTCTAAAACGAAATATAAGAACGAAAATAGATTTGATAATTCCAAGCGTTACAAATTTTGTGCATGATAAACAAAATGCGAGAAAGGCCAATTCTAAAGTAAAAGAATTTCAAATTAACCAGAAAGTGGCTGTAAGAAATTATACTCCAGAAGCCAAGTGGAAAATTGGTCGCATTATTGCAAGAGAGGGCAAGTTGCATTATAGAATTCAAGATGGTTCGGATATTTGGAAAAGGCATGTTGATCAGATAACTAATGTCGGTTCGAAGATACATCTAACTAATGATTCAAATTCTGAAGAGAGTGGTACAGAAAGTCACAAAAGTGATAATGCAGTTGTTAATCAAAGTGATTCTTAGCAAATGCCTCCTAGTATCCCAGATCTTCGACCAGCTGACTCTGTTGTCCCATCTACTCTAAATCCTCAACCAGATGACTCTGTTGTCCCATCTGCTTCAAATCCTAAACCAGATGACTTTGTCCTCCCAAATACTCCAAGTCCTGCTCCAGTAGACTCTAAAGTGAAATCCATGGTGCCCAATACTTCTATTGATGATGTTAAAGATACTTTAATTAAATCTTCTTCTTCCCAACAGGTACCTAGAAGATCCACCAGGAAAAGAAAAGCTCCATGTAAGTTCCAAATAAGGAGGGGAGAGTATGTGATGTTTAGTTACAAATGTAAGTAATAGATGGCAGCACCACAGCGAACTACGTCACATACTGGTATTAAGTTTTGTTTACTTTTTAATGTATCTGTTACGTGTTTGTGTAGATGTACGTGTTGTGATTTAAAATGTCAATTAAACGTATTTAAAAGTCCACCTCGAGTTATCCATTATGAAGTTGCTTTGATTCAATTAATTTACATCTATAATATAGAATACTATGAAAAGGATGTTTTCAAGAAGAATTTTCAAAACAACAGCGTGGTTTATTAATGATTTCAAAAAACTAAAGCTCTGCAATTTACGCAAAACAATATTTTTTTTTTCAGTGAATCAATTATTTTTAAATGCTTAAAACTTCCATAAAGTAAAAATTAAATGGGAAGGGAACAAAGTAGAAAATTTTATGTTTTCAGATTTTTAAAAAAAGGAGATTAGAATAAAAATGTTTTAGTATACTTAAGAGTAAATTCTTCACCTTAACTATAATCATTTATATATTAACAAAAATTTGTTGCAATGTTGAAATTTTATATTATATAACTTAATTTATTTACCTTTCTGCTAGAAAAGGTTTCGTATAGTGATATAAAGATGCGTCTCAGAGAAACTTATACATTTGAACAAAATATAAAATATTGCATCAGAGCAGATATTGGGAAAGAAATATCATAATATCTTAAATAATTCAGGATTAAGGGAATAAGATCTTGAGGATTTAAGGAGAAAAAGTAATCCAAAGAACTAATAAGACATTTTGACTTGGCAGATTCGTGATTACTCTTTCATTTCAGATAAATATAAGCTTATCTATTTCTTACGCCTCCCTTCACATTTGTATTCAACTTTCTGTGATCGTTATATTAAACATATTGAATTTTCAATGTAGATTTAATGTACAAAATGCATGATATTTATGTTTACAGCATTCAGTAAAATATTAAAAATTAATATTTTCATTTTATCTTGCTTGTGCATGTAACAGAAAAGCATAGAGTTCTCTATTTCTACACAGACGTTTTTTTAAACAACAAAGAATCCAACATACCCAAGCTATACTTCATTTTCTTTTAAGCATTTTCAGCACATAAATGGAGTTTTTGTAATTTCAAGAATCAATATATTCTTTATTTAATTGATATGAGCCCCTGGAATACACATATTTATACTAGTAGAAAAACTCCACATTGCATGATATCTAGCAATATAACTGGGATATATAGGTCGCCTCGAACAATTCATCGGTTTGGTAATACTTTTTTGCTTACTGCACTTTGCTTACTCTTTTTTGCTTTGCTTCGGGTAATTCTTTTTTTGCAATGTAATGTATGTTATAAATATTTCTTTGCATTTAAAACACGTATCATATAAATAAATACATATGTTTTGTAGTAACAAAACATGTGTATTTATGTAGCCACATTTAACTTGGCTAATCTTTTTTTGAATGGCAAAGTTAAAGAAATGTTTTTCATTCGTCCTGTATTCTTTTACTGTTTTGGATACACTCTTAAGTATTTCCAGATTGAGAAAGATAAAGCATGACGTAACATGCTTCATTATATATTCATTTCATTTAACTATAAATGTACCTTTAATTATTTATAATGTTATAACATGTAAGTAAAACGGATGTAAAATATACATATCTTGCATTTATTAGTAATGTATGTAAATAAAGCGATTTAACCTTTACAGTTACTATTATAAATATTCTTATTACTATTGATTTTATTCAAAATTATAATGTTTTGAAGTATTGTTTAACAGATATATACTCAATATTTTTGTTTATGCATTCAATTATAATGAAAATAAACGAATAAATTAGATACCTATTAAATTTATCTCATCAATATTGTATGCATCAGTTGGTAAAATAAACATGCGTATATATGTATATGCTTTTTTCAGAATATTATAGCATAGAAGTATTATTATTTTACAGAAATATTCATAGTTCTGTATGTGTGCATCAAGCTGCAATGCCAAAAATGAATCAATAATAAGGCTTAATTGATTGCAGCACGTGAATTAATTTGTAATGTAATCAAGAATTCATGATATAATTTTTTTTTCAGCAAAATAAAGGGGACGAGTACACTGTTAAAACTTTTCAACAAACTGTTGAGTCATTCGACCGTTTTTACAGAAAACAGTTAGATAACAGTAATTTAATTCTATTCTGACCATGATATGAGCAATAATATGGTCAGAACAGATTTGAATTACGGTTAAATAACCGTTTTCTATAAAAACGGTCGAATGTCTGACAGTTTGCTGCAAATTTTTAACAGTCTATCATTATAGCATTGCACAACAGTGGGCACTTGTGTAGCAGTGTACATACGCAATATTGGTTACATCGCATCAAGCTCGTATGCAAATGTATATAAATCGTGTTTATTATTTACCGATATTATACATAAATTTATAAAATTAACGTGACCATAGAAAATACATTTAGCATTAAAATTTGTAAAAGTAATAATCCTGGCAGATTCTCTACCATTAATCCTTCACGTGATATATAATATATATATATATATATATATATATATATATATACCACGCAAAAGGAGAACGGCAAGCGGAGATATATATATATATATATATATATATCCGCGACAAAGGAAAATAACCCCACCAGATTAAATAACTGGGCCGCCAGTATATATATATATATATATTATAAGAAGCAGTAAAGAAGCAGTATGTATATTATATCTATATATGTTATATATATGTGTTATATATATATATAGTTGCCCGGTTGCCACTGGCGACCAAGTTATTTAATCTGGCGTTTTTTATTATCCAAGCTATTTAATCTGACTTGACCTAAGGAAAGAGCACAAACGCTTTTTTTTTTCTCAACCCTACTTGTGCGCAGCAACCTTCCTCTCCTCTGGTATTTTTAATGGAAGAACAATGTTTAAAATGCATTTTCCATCTTCTTCATAGAAAACGCCATTCTTACCCGCTCTAGCCATGTCATGTGATTAGACTGTGTGCAGTGAAGGGGAAAAGTTACAATAAAACAGTGAGAAATGGTGTCAGTCCAGCTCCTGCAACATCTAAAATTGGATATAATACAAAAAAAAATGCTCAAGAATTTTTGTAATTCTCACATCAGATTTTTGTGTTCAGGATTAAAACTGATTAATCTATCACATTTATTCTAAAGATTAATAACATAAAAGTGATTATAATTAATTCATTTATAGTAAATCCATTAAACTTAAGTAAAATTTTAAGAATATAACATAATACTAGGTTAGTACTAGTGTAATTTAAGATTCTAAACTATGTAACTAATAATTCTAAACTATGCTTATTATTGTTTTTTCTCGATCAATTGTAAAAAAGCGTTTTTTTTTTTTTTTTTTTTTTTTAAATCAATGATGGACTAGATGGGAGGAGATAAGTATTTTTTACTGGCGACTAGAATTTTTTGCTAGCTACCACATATTATTAAATTTGTAAAGCCCTGTATGTATATATATATATACAGGGTACATATATATATACATATATATATATATATATATATATTGAAATGAGAACATGAGAACTGCATAAAACCCTATTTAAAAGTTTATACTAAAACAAAAACAGTAACGAAATATACTATGTCCTTCTACCCCCCCCCCTTCCCAAATTTTATAATATTTAAAATCGTTGAATATATGATCCACATTTTTGTTTTAAATTGTTTTTGTTTAATGTTTTTAGAAAAATAATGTTGAATTTTTCTTTTAATTCCTATTTGACTGTCATTTGGAATACATACGTAAAAAGGGATGTGGAAAAGGTGTACAATGAAGTGGACTATATCAGTTACGATTTCTCATTGGATAAAATGTAGCAACATATTCTAGAGGGACAAAATCTAGCAGAGAATATTAAAATCGTCTTTTGTTTCCGAATGGAAAATATTTCAACACATATCGAAAATTCGAATGAAAACGTCGAATAAAAGGTTATATCATACATATTGAATTTCACACATATTGCTTCTTTAAAGTTGTTAATAGATAATGTTTTTTCTTATTCTCTATGCTAGTTCACATGTTATCTATATCTTATATTTTTGAATAGCCCTTTAAATATTATATTACTGGCCCATTTATATTCATAAGATATTGCTAAATATATAGACAGTCTTTCATAGTTTACACGTTAAAATTACAAAATTCAATGAAATTTCGCAAAATATTTTCATTTATTTAATAATTTGAAATCTACACCGATGTCGTTTGAAGAAAATTTTAAAGAAAAACATCTAAAATCTACATCAATAATAAAAGCCTAAATGGCAATAACAAGTAAGATAATATCAGTAACTTTTTTTAACCTTATATAAACAGAAATATTTTATAATTTTAAGTATTTCAAAGAAGATAAATAGTTTTTTATAAATTTATATCGTGGTTGAAGAGATGTGTATGTGCCCAAGTATTTGTCATCTTTCAGTCAAAGAAGCAACCAATGGATCATTACACAGAGTTCGCGATAAAATAAAACTCATTGTTAAATGATTGTAGGGAAATGAATAAAAAATTTCATCAAACAAATTTTACAATAAAGCATTCAAGTCAGTTGTGGGTCAAAAACCATTCAAACCAGTGTGCGCGGAGGGCCAAATTAAAACGAAAAAAAGCAAAATGCTTCATAAACGTATTTTAACACTTTACAATATACCGGAGGACCCAAAATAATCCTGTTGTTTAAACTAATTATAAAATGCTTCTTGCCACAAAGTTGTTTCTCCATTTTTTATAGAATTATTTTGTAATAATAAATAAGGAAAACACTTTCAAGAAATTTTTAAACAAAAAGTTATATTGAACACAATTTTAAACATTTTTAATCTACCGAAGCAGGTGTTTTTTTCTCACCACAGAAAAAAAGATATACTTGAAAACAAATTATTTGTTCTTGCATCGGTTTCCAATTTTAGGGAAGACAAAATATCCTTCATGGTATTTAGAGAAGAAAGAAGAATTTTAGTATTTCAGTGAAAACGATAAAACGAATTGTTCAAATATTTTGAGTACTTTTTTCGTTTCTAATCTTTTATTTCATTTTGTCAGAATGCATTTCTAAGGAAAAAAACAGTTAACTATCCTTTTAAGAGGATATTTGCTATCTTTGTCCAAATTGAAGCATGTTTTGGGAGGAATTCGTTTCTTGATCACGGTACAGGTATTAACTTAGTTGGTTTTGCACAATGTTTATTAAAGTTTAGAGAAGTTTTGTGAATATTTTTTATCAAAAATATGTGAAACTTTGTCTCATATTACGGAGTGCATATACAAGAATCACCCAAATGGGTGGACATTTTACGCCCCACTCATTCATCTGAAACCAATTCTTTGGCTGGATTCTAAATGATTATGTTACCTGAATCATATAGCAACATTTAGTATTCAAATTTCATAATTGACAAAACAGCAGTTATTTGAAAAATTAAAGGTTTTTTGTTTTAGGTTGCTACGGGTTTATGTAATTAAGGTTTGTTATAGAGTTTAATACGCTATAGACAATGGCTAAATATTAAAAGTGTACTGTACATATTGCTGCTATAAGCTCCAACAGCCACCACTATTTTAAATAAAAAATAAAAGCATACTTTTTTTTGTAAAATAAAATTTCATTACTTTTATAATTTCAAAATTGTAGCTTGCGCGCCACTTTTGGTGCATAGTGTTCCAAAGGTGACCCATGTATTGAAATCACATTTAAAATGCGAAAGAATACTCGACAAACTATTTTACTTACTATTATAGTCTTTTGATCCTGTCTTTCTATTGATGTCTTTTGAGTTTTTCTCCTTAATCTTTTTATCTTATGACACGAAAAGACCTTGAAGCACTTTTTGCGCCCGGTAGTTCAGGAGTTTTCTTCTTGGAGTTACTGACTTTTTTTGAGTGATCTCTGGTGTTAACAATAAATAGTAAAAAAAAAATTCCTATATTTATGTAGAAATTTTGAAAATCACCCTTACTACACTGATTTCCACATTTGTTTTCTAAGAGGGCCACCTTGGGAACATGCGTGTGGCCGCCATTTGCACGACATAACAGTATTAATCTGATAAAATTCTTAGAATTGAAGTAAATGTGATTAAACAGAAAGAAATAAGCTTTCAGAAAATATATCAGAACTCAAAATTCTAAGAATTTAAACAGATATAAATTAAAATATCTTCTTACCTGGAAATTAGAACGATTACTCCTTAAAAGTTAAATCACTGCATAAAATGTCGAAAGATCAAGGTGATCTCTATAAATTCAGCCACGTGCACTGTAGATACATGATTGACAATGCAGTAGCACCATTTTGTGATTAAAAATTAAATTAATTTTACTTTTGAGGGATGGTCTATCTTAGGAACATTGACCACCTTTGGTTCACCCAACTTACATTTATATTCTTTGTCCATAATATAATTTCAATACAATTTCATTTGTTGAACATTTGATAATTTTACACGAGACCCGAATTCATTTTTGCTTTCAAATACATATTTAATTCCATAAATCTCTGTTTTCGTAATATTCTAATTACACTTGGTGTAATTACAACTACGTGGATTAGTCCTAAAGACATTGATAAAGTTTAGTTTTAACTTTAAAAAAATCTAGGTTGTTTATCGATATATATTGCTAGACCTTAAGTCCATTTTTTACATGAAGATATTTTAAGGAAGTTTTTAATTTAACATTTCATATTACAGAGAGATTGTTGTTTTCCTTCATGGGGCAATATTATTATTATTTATTTTAAGTTATTATTTTGAATATACGAATAATTTACATTTCTGAATTATTCCAAATGAAAACAAGCATTTTAAGAATTTTAAATGTTTCCATAAATGTAATTTAACGTTTTTTACCAATCTGAGAAGCGAATCTGTAAATTATGGATATTTTACTACTACAATTACGTTTTTGTAAAAGTTGCGAAATTTAGAGTATTATATTGTATAGTCCACGGTCCTATATATCGCTGGTTCTTATTTAGTAGCACTTTCTTTATGTCCTATGCTATCCCATATCGTAGGTCGGTAAATTGTGTTTCTTTTATGCGCTATATCTATAGCTAATTCTGTTTTTCAACGCTATTTTCATGAAATGCAATAAAGAAATAAATAATCCGGTATTTTAGAAACTATACTCATACGTAAAATTTTGAGTTTGAAATTTTGAAATAATAAAATTATTATTATGAAATAAACATTAAAGCTTATAATATAATATTGCGGAGGCATTCAGTTTTGCGATTATTATTATTTTTTTTTATCATAGTCTTTATTTATAATATTTTCTGCAACATAATTCACAAAGTACTACATATCCAGTTTCTTTTAATGTTAAGTTGCAATTTCCATTAAAGCTTTAAGAAGAATATTTGAAAATACATGTACAGATTATTAATAGAATCATTAAAATCCCATTTGTGTTCCTAGATTAACATATGCAAAGTCCTTGATGGTTTTACTATTCAAATACTTAATCTAAATAGCTTCCTCTTATAAGAATCGGTATAGAAATGATACCGACATTTTCGTGAAAAGATACTCCTATCGAATAGTTCATTAAAGAATTTATTTGCATATATTTTAGAGGAAAGCAAACCATAACAAACTAAGAATGAGACAATGTAAACATTTCAAATGAATTTTAAAAAGTATGAATTTAAAATAATAAGCATTGTTTATGTAGATACTTTTTTAATATCTTAGTTAAGCAGTATATTAAATGTTATAATATCTAAAGATAAAATATTAATAAAAAAAACTAATGCAAAATGTTTTTTTAATTATTTAAAAAATCTGTTGCTTAAAACTAATAGTTTGTGATATAATTATGTGTCTGTATTTAAATGATTGAGTGCATTCTTTGCCGCTATAAACAAACTTCTTTATCGTCAGTAAAATTAAAATTGAAAAACTGCTTATTTCTTTTGTATGTCTTTCCACTTGCTACAGGACCGGCGCGAGGGTTGAGGCAAGTGAGGCAGCCGCCTCAGGGTTCACTCCTAGAAGGGCTCGCATATATTGAACATATAACGCGCTTTATATGTCGAGACTTAAGTAAAAAGAGAGAGAGAGAATTTTTTTTCTTATTTTAAAATAAAAATATGGAGCACACTGCATAATGGAACAATGAAACAATGTAGTTACCAGAATGGAATACCTAGTTGCGTACCAACTCAACTTCGAGGTTATATGTAAGCGACTTGCAAGGCAAATAGTGAACCGTGAGAAACTTTAAAAAGTTAAAAATTAAATCAAAATATTTTAAAATATAATATAGAAATAGAAGTTTAGCAACAAAAAAGAAAAAAAGGAAAAAAAAAATTCCATTATATCCAAAAAGATGACAGTCGAAATCTACCATCGGTCGAAGTTACAAAATATTAAACTTAAAAATAAAAAGCCACTAGGCAGACTAAAGATAGTTTAAAAAATAAAATAAATACAAAGACAAAAGGCAAGAAAAGTCAAATTCAACTGAAAATACAGGAAAGCTCAAACTTCATCATCAATTAATAAGGTATATTTAGGGCTTTTATGGTTATTGGGGTTGGATACCTCATACTCTGGCTATTCTGCTATAATTTCGTTAGGGATGTTGTAAATAGTTTTATAATTTTTTTTTGGAAAGTTGACATATGCGTTTTTTTTAAAGGGGTGGTGCAGCGATCTTTGCGGATATTAGTGTTTCTGAGGTAATGGTGACCATTCCTGATAATTCTAAGATTTTTATTATATACTGTATATAGATACTGGCAAAACTCCAGAACGGGCAATCATAAGTGAGGATAGAGCGAATGCATGCATTGTATAGAATAACTTTATTTTTAATAGAAATAGTATTACTTTGGAAGAGAGGAGAAAGTGATTTAAAAATACCAGCGACTTTGCCTCTAATATTTCTAAAATGTATATTCCAGGTAATTCTTCTATCAAGGGTAATCCCCCAGATATTTAGTATTGTTAATCCAAGGAATTGTAATATTATTGATGTTAATACGGTTAGGGTAAGTGAATATTTTAGAGAAATATATAGTAGCAGTTTTTTATTCATTAAGTCTTACGCATCATTGAGTATACCAGCTTGTGAAATCATCTATGTGTTTTTGAAGTATTTTATAAAGAATGTATGGGTGACGTGCAGAAGCGTAAATAGTCGTCCACATACAGGTCGTCCGCATACAGGGCAATACATTGCATATAATTACAGTCAAAGAAGTTTCATATTAGTTACAGTGACAAAATTCCGGTTACAATGTTTTAGTCGACTTTAGTAAATTTTGTTTTCTACGATTTTTGAATTATTATTCATTTATAGCGATTGTAGCGACTCTTTATATTTGATTTATAGCGACTCTTGCGTTTAGAGGTGTTTTTTTGATATTCTATAAAGGAATTAATTCTGATTCAGACTTTTAGCCTAATATAGTAAATTTTGTTCCCCGCGATTTGGGAATTTTTAGCTGCATTTAATGCGATTTTCATTGCGATTGTCAGCGTTTTTTCTGTTGCGATTTTTGACATTTGTAAAAAAATTCGTTTTAAAACTTTTAACCCAATTTAGTAGATTTTGTCCTCCGCGATTTTTTAAGTTTTTGCAATTTGAAATACAATTTTTAGCATTTCCTGGCGTTTCACGGCAATTTCTTTACATTCATAAAAGAATCGGTTTCAAATATTTTGCCTAATATATTGCATTTTGTCTTCCGCGATATTCAGTGCGATTTTTAGCGTCTTTTGGACACTCGGAAAATAATTCCTTTTAAAATGCTTTAGCCAACTGCAGTAAATTTACTCCTCTGAGAGTTTAGTAATTTTCATGTGATTTCTAGTGGGTTTTTTTTCTTTTCTTTCGTGGCGATTTTTTCTACCTTAGTAAAAGTATTCTTGTTGTAAAAGTTTAGTCCAATATAGTAAATTTTGTCCTGTTTTCAATAAAGTTTATTCGGAATTCGTGAAACAATTTTTGAAACTTTCTATGCGATTTCTAGAGTTTTTTCCCGCAATTTTTTGACGTTGATAAAGGGAATTCGGTTTCAAACCTTTATACTAATGCAGTTAATTTTGTCTTTCTCTATTGCTGAAATTTAGCTGTTTTTCGCGTTCTGTGACGATTTTTTGATATTCGTAAGAGGCATTTGGCTTCAAACTTTTAGCGTACAGTAAATTTTATCCTCCACATTTTTTGAATTTTTAATGTGATTTTCAACACGTTTTTTTCGTGTGATTTTTTGACATTCATAAAAGGAATTCTGTTTCAAACTTTTAACCTAATATAGTAATTTTGACTGCAGCTATTTTTGAATTGTTACCGATATTTAGTGTTTTTTTCGCGTTCCGCCGTAATTTTTTTATAATCGTGAAATAATTTCTGTTACAATGTTTCAGTCCACTATTAGTAAATTTTGTTACGTACGATTTGTTTTATTTTTAGAATTTTGCGACTATTTTTTGACATTCGTAAACGAAATTCGGTTTCAAACTTTTAGCCTTATGTACTAAATTTTGTTCACCGAGATTTTTTAATTTTTAGTGATTTTTAATGCGATTTTTAGAAATTTTTTGAGTTTTTGTGTTTCGCGTTGTATTTTAGACAGTCGCAAAAAAAAGCAAAAAAAATCAGTTTCAAACTTTTATGCTATTATATTAAATTTTGTTCTCCGCGATTTTATAATTTTTTGTGATTTTTATTGCCATTTTTAATGCAATTTTTAGCATTTTTTGCGTTTCGCGGTGATTTTCTGATATTCATAAAAGGAATTCAGTTTCAAACTTTTATTGCATTTATTATATCACAATATATTACATTTTGTATTCAACGATTTTCAATGCGATATTTAACGTTTTTGACTTTCGTGAAAGATCTACTGTTAGGATGTATTAACAAATAGTAGTAAATTTTGTCCTATGCGATTTTTTAGTTTTTAACGAGTTTGTTTTTCCGTTTCGGGGCAGTTTTTCCACTTTAGTAAAAGGAATCAGATTTTAATCTTTTAACCCAATATAGTTGTTCTCTTTTCAATAAAATTTATTTGGAATTCATTCAGCGATTTTTGAATTTTTTGCGTTTTGAACGTTTTGCGGCGACTTTTGAACATTCGTAAAATAGTTTCTTTTTAATCGCTTAGCCCAATATATTAAATTTTGTCTTCCGAAATTTTTGTATGCAACTTTTAGCGTTTTTCCGCAATTTTTCCACATCAGTAAAAGGAATCTGGCATCAATCTTCAAACCCAATATAGTAATTCTTTTTTCTTTTCAATAAAGTTTTTTTCGGAATTAATGGAGAGATTTTTATATTTTGCGCGGTTTTATATTACGATTTTTAGTTTTTCGCGCTTCGCGCAATTGTTTTATGTGCCCGGGCAACGCCGGTTGGATCAGATAGTTAAATTATTCTAGCGAACGAAAATACAATTATTTTTAAATATTAGGGTGGATATAAACGATTTTGAGAAAGAAAATTCAAGGCGATTTTGCATCGAATTATTTATTTCACTGTTGATAGTTATGTTTTTGTAAATATTACTGATGTAAAATGAAATCTTCATGTATACAATTTCAAATGATCATGTAATTTTCTATTCAGATCATAATTTTTCTATTTAATTTCAAGAATATAATGCGTAGTTTGCGTTAGTGTGTTTATCTATTTTTGTCTTGATAGTGTGTTTTCTCGAACATGTGACATAGCCCAATCGTCTTCTCATAACCCAAAACGGTAAGATACAAAATTTAATCATAATGGTAGTCTTTTTTCAGGTAAAACAAAATTCTGAAGACGCCAACAATTGGTTCAGTAATGGCCGAACATTAGATTTTAACCGGCCGACTATTAGAGAACTTGCCCTTTTTGAACTTACCTTTATCTAAAAAAATCTATTATCATATTTTAAAAAAATAATTGCTGAATCATAATAAGAAAAGTATGTTTTAACATTTATCACTATTAAATATTGTGTGCTGTTTTTAAAAAAAATTCTACTTTAAGATATATACATATATATTTATATAAAAGCACTTAAGTGGCCGACTATTGGTACTTTTACCCTATATTACATTTCAAACCATTCGGTTGGGTAGATTTGGCGCTGTTATATACGGACAAACGGATGGACCAGGCGACGACTATAGGTGCTACGCATTTATATGATTACGAATGACCCTAAGTAAAAAATAAATAAAATAAACTATAATATATTTAAATTGAAAGTACAATGACAACTCAAGTAATGTTTATCATATTTGGATAACCTTAAACATATACATTATTCTATGTATGCAATGTTCTCATGCAAAAACACAAAAAAATTGTATCGTCACTGCAATACAGCACGACACAAACTATTTCTAAATATAAAATGTTTTATTAAATTTATTTTTCCAAGTGCTCAAAACTTTTTAGAAAACTACAGCCATAAACGGAATATATTGTATTATGTCCAATAAATAATTGGACAACCTTGTAAGAAAGGCTTTACTAAAGCCTTTGACGAATCTCTTGGGATATAGATATTTTATTCTGGGATCAAGAATCAGAATTGGTGTTACATTCCTTTGGTTCTAACAGTTTAAAGTTTTGACGTGAAACGACTTTCGAAATTTAACATAAAAAAATAGTGACATTTGGGATTTAGGAAAATACATTAATTTATATAAGCTGTTTTTGTTTCTTACGGTTTTTCTTTTAGAAATGCCGTTATTACATGTGGAAATTTAAGCTGAAATCTATGTGATTAAGGAGTAGCATCATTTCGATCGGTTCAAACTTTCAATTGTTTTGTCGCTTAAAGTACTTTTTATTCACGTATCTCATTTTTATTAAAATTACCTTTTATTAGTTAGAAATCGATATCATAAGTGAATAGGGAATTTTGGAGCTGTACACTGCAGCGCAACAGAGAGAATAAACTTTAATGATTTTTTTTTTTTTTTTCAGAACGGCTTTTTTAAATTATACTGCGATTTCTATTTTGATTATAAAATATCACACTTTTTTTCCTTACAGTTTAGCGCCCCACCAGTGGCTGAGAGGTTGTGCTCTCGAAGCTGGTAGACGGGATGTGCTGGGTTCGATCCCAATCGCGCCCGTCGGCCTAATCGTTCGGAGTTTTCTTGGTTTTCTTCGAGCCGTGGATTTATCCATGCGTAAATACGGGTTAGGTTCCCTTAGAAAGACCCCCACGAAGGGCACTCCCCCCGGGCCTATATCCCTAGTGTAGATAATTGGCCGTCAATAATCAACCCAATCAACCCAACCCTTACAGTTTAGCAGTGCTACATTAAATATAGAGACAAACCATTTTCAGTCTAGTCCGAGAGTGCGCAGTATCGTATTACTGCTTATTTTACTGTTTATTACTGTTTATTATACGGTATAATACCGGGTTGTTAGTATTATACCGTAAAATGAAAACAAATTTGCAGTGTAGATGACCAATCAAATTCCATGAGTTTTCAACCAATCTTCTTGATCTTTTCAAAAATTAATCATCATATATATCGATATCATAAGTGAATAGGGAATTTTGAAGCTGTACACTGCAGCGCAACAGAGAGAATAAACTTTAATGATTTTTTTTTTCAGAACGGCATTTTTAAATTATACTGCGATTTTTATTTTGATTATAAAATATCACACTTTTTTTCCTTACAGTTTAGCAGTGCTACATTAAATATAGAGAAAAACCATTTTCAGTCTAGTCCGCGACTGCGCAGTATCGTATTACTGCTTATTTTACTGTTTATTACTGTTTATTATACGGTATAATACCGGGTTGTTAGTATTATACCGTAAAATGAAAACAAATTTGCAGTGTAGATGACCAATCAAATTCCGTGAGTTTTCAACCAATCTTCTTGATATTTTCAAAAATTAATCATCATATATTTATCTAGTGGAAATACATTTATATTAAAATTTTGCTTTTATGTGTAGCGAAATTTAAATAAAAAACTTTTTGGTTTAAAATTTGCATGTTACTTTGAATTGATGTCACTTCACTAAAAATGTATATATATATTTTTTAAACGGCTAAGTATTTTATTAACTTTTGGATTAAAAGAAATATTTTTTTGCCTATTTGTTGTACGTTAAACTTACTATGAGTTACTGTATCCAATACTTGTGCTTTTGGAATCATCACACATCAATTTTCAAGCCGTCATTTATATCAACCAACTAAATCAACCAAAAAAATTACAGTATTTTACTTTAATAATATCTACATTAAAGTAGCTATAACTGTCAACTGTTACATTTTTTCTACCACTATCATTGAATAAAAATTTATGAAATTCATTTACCGAAAACTTAGGAATACATAAAGCAATTTTTTCAGATATAAAAAGTGGCAGGGAAAAAAGTACAAATGTTGGCAGTTGTGATGTAAATTAATGTTTATAAACACTTTGGATTTATTAAAAAAATGTCCCGAAAAGCCTTAAATTTTAGGTCGCCAAATTTGTGGTACTTCTTAATGAATTTTGGATTTAAATTATTGACGGAAAATTAATTACTGATGAGTATGCAGGGCGAAAATGCCTACAAACTACATTTGGTGAATTAGATTCTTAACACGTGGAGTGCCATGTGTACCGCCGGCGGTGCACAATTTATTTTTATTAGAGTGTCGTGTGCACCATCCGCCGTCATATGTAAATTTAAATTTAAAACTTGTTAATTTTGATGGCAATCCAGTAACATACATTGCTGTTGTTCTACGGTACCTAGATAAAGCATGTCTTTTTATATATTTGAAATTAATTTCTAATCTTATATTTAGGATGAGTTTTAGAAGGAATAAAAAACATATTTTGGTTACACCTAAAAAAAAAAATTCAGCAACATTATAATAAAACATTTCAGGTCATCATTTTTACGTTTTCCATAAAAAAGCAAAACAAAACTTAGATCCATTTTTATTGCTAATTCTGGTTATTACTAAAGTAAAAACAATATTGGTACCGTTATAAATTGAAAAAGAGAAAAACTCCTAAAAGCAAACAAATTACTCGCGTAACACATTTTTTTTTTATAAATTATACTTACACTTGTAATAAATATCACTAAATTTATTAGTTTACCACTAAATGAAAATGTAATAATGACCCCCTATGAAAGCAATTCATATATATGGTGGCACTCAATGTGTTAATAAATCCATGATGATCTAAATTAGTGTTTTTCAAAGTGAAATCAATCTACCTTTGTGAATCAAATATAGCAACATAATAGATGTTAAAGATGATTTTTGACTCTACTGTAACACATTAACCTAAGAAAATGAAGTAAGAATGAATGAATAAGTAATGAATGCGACATAATGAAAGAATAATGTAAATGAAAGCACACGTCTCTATAAGAAATCTGGTATTTTTAATGCTTATATTAAGTATTACAAATAAATGTTTATTTGAAAGTAATTAGGTAGATTTCGTAAGAAATATTACCTATTACATTCTCACCTAAGTTGGAATTTTTGAAAAAATTTTGCAGATCTACGCCGATTATGACTCCCAGAACCCAAAACCACCCCCAGTTCAAAACTTTATATATATATACATATCTATCTATCTATCTATGTCACTTTTTTATGGACACGATAACTGAAAAAATTCTGCATAAATCTCTTCCAAACTGATACATAAAATCAAGGGGCATAAAATCTCGGTCAAGTTCGATAATGGGCAAAATCGAACCAAGGGGGGGGAGATGGGGGGGATGGGGGGGAATGGGGGGGGGAATGGGGGGCTTTTTGTGAAAACAGAAAACCCCCATAATTTCTTAATTATGATACGTATCGAATCCGTTTAAAGTTGTTATTACTTCTAGGAAATAGGCCGAAAATTTATGTATGATAGATTTTTGATATCATTAAAAATGGCCCAAAGGGAGGGAAAATAGGGGGTTTTAGAAGAAAAAAAATCATCACTTCGTCAATTCACAAGATATAAATAAAATCCGCTTAAATTTATTATTGATCCTCTTAATATTATCTAAAACTTTTATATTGACAAGTTTTTTATAGGACCAACTCTTATAGCAAAAAAAAATAATAATAATAAAATAAAATAAAATAAATCCCTGCCGGCTCCGCCTGCAATCAAGTTAGGTTTCGAAGTGGGCGGTTCCCATCTGCCGTATCATGGCAAATAAGTCATTTCTTCCGCAATTCCCAACAAACAGGCGCCCCACGGTCTGCAACTTCGAAATCTACCTGTGAATGTAGGCCGAGCCGTCAGGAATTTTTTTTGCTTTCTTTGTTTTCCATTTTCTAGTTATGGCCCTTCTGTTAAACTAAAATAACAACAGCATCAATTACATATAATTTCTTCACGGATATTGATGTTATACAACATCAGGGATCACTTATCCAAATATTTAAAAAAGTAAAGCAGGGCTTTACAAATTTGATAAAATCTGGCAGACAGCAAAAAATGCTAGTCACCAGTTAAAAATATTCCCTCCCCCACATCTACCTCCGTCTTTGATTTTCAAAAAGCACAAAAGTTTATGAATGAATTAAGAAAAATAATGACAAGCATAGTTTTAGAATTATTATAGTTACATAGTTTTGTATGGTACATAATTTTGAATGATAATATATACTAAGTTTTCGAATTAAACTTTTCAAATTCATATATCTTTGAAAAAAAATAATACTTTAAAGGCTAAATTATTCGGCATGTTCGGGAAATGCTGACTGACGAATGCTTCAAATGTCCAGATCTCTGAAATAGTGAAACAGGAAAACATTTTTTTTGTCTATTTTCCTGTCGAAGTCAGTCGAATAATTCTGATTTTATTATTTTAAAATTTGAAGATTAAATAACTTGGTTACCAGACAAAAACATTTGGTCGCCAGTGGCACCGAGACGATCAAATTTGTCGAACCCTGGTAAAGGAAAAAAAGTGTGAAATAATGCTTAATGTAGTTCTTACTTACGTAGAAATATGTCCGTTAAAAATATACTTTATTTCGAAATGTTTTTTACTATAAAATTTTAAAATTTATTCAGTCATAGAAAAGATGGTTTTTATTGGTCTTAATATTGCAGGGGGTTTTTATGACTGATTTTCAAAGATTAAGAAGACCTTTTTCACAACTAAATTTCGACAAATTAAAAATTCTATTTCAGTCAACAGTAGCCCTCTTGATTATACAAACAGACAGTATTAGTAATAAGCTTGGTGTATTAGTATTTTATAAAAGAGCACGCTGGTGAACCATTTATTGAAAAAAAAACCTTTTCTAAGTTCAGTTATGAAAAAAATACTTGGGATATTCAGTCGTGTTACGCTATTTATGTTCACGTGAGCATTACAAAGTAAAATACACCTACAAGCGTCAAAACGTTAGCATTTTATTTATATATTTTTTAATTTTAGTTTTTTAAACAGATGTACTCAAGACTGAGGATAAGTGCCGGTTTACTACATTATCGCTAAGGTTGTTCTCATTTGCAGCGAAATTTCATGTAAAAGTAGTCCCGCAATCAATCAGAATGCGTAAGAAGAAAAAAACAAGTGGGTAAGTGTGATCGAAGATCGCTCAAAGGGTTTCGTTTAATATTCCTTTCAAAACACTTTATCTTTTCTTTAATAAATCCAAATAAATTTCATTTAGCAACCAAAAAAAAAAAAAAAAAATTTTTTTGTTTTTTATAAAGTAAAAATTTACCGGTCTTTTTTTTTATTTTTTCGAGTATCCAAACCAGCCCGATAGCGGGCGAAGCCGGCTATTATATTCTGTCATAATAATATCTGTCACGCGCACTAAATGCGATATAAAAATAATTTCAAAATTAAACATGTTGTACACCTTTAAAATTTTAAAATAAGCGAATATTTCCATAATCGGATTTTTATCATGATTCAATATGTTTCTCAAACTCATATATTTACTACTCTCTATTACTCATATTGATACTCGCTTTGTATTATTCTCAAACATCTGAAAAATTCGTTAAACTTTCAATATGGCGTCAGATTTTCTTTTTAATTCTCCAATGACGTGATATTAACCTGCTTTGTCTACATACACATACTCCTTGTATTATTGAGAAATCTTTGAAACTTTCCGCTTTATTACCACAATGACGTCAATCATTTTTATTTCATATTAATTTTTTTTTCAATTGGTGAAACTTTTTATTTCATTTTCATTTTTCACGTGGAAATCGTCTGATAGAAAATTAATTATTGTAGAAAGAATTTCATCGTGGATTTTTAATTCTGGGCATTTGCTAAAACGAAAAATGTTTAAATTTAATAGGAAAAGGCTGTTAGAATTTTGGTTTTTTTTTCTCTATTTATTAAAAGAATACGAATTTTTCAAGTTTTAATATTTTGAGCTCTTCATAGCTGGTATTCAGCTATATACACAAAGTTTCAACTCTGTTGTTACATAGTTTCTGAGAATAGATCTGTGACAGACAGATAGCGGAGCTGGAGTAAAAGGGTTTCGTGAGATGAACGAAACCCTAAAAAAAGAAAATACTTTATATAATATCAAAATATTTATCGTCTGTGTGTAATTTTTTATCTTCATAAATACGCATAAAGTCAAACCTAAACAAAACGAAATATATAAAAATTGAAACTTAAGATTAATCTTGCTAAAAAAAATTCTTAAATTACAGAAAAAGGTTTTAAAACATAAAAACCGCCAAAAGATGTTAAAAGATGTTAAAACCCAAGCGCTTTCAACTGTTTCTAAACAGTCATCCTCAGGGGAAATTTTCAGCGGTGTCAATATTCATGAATGTCCGTTGGTTAAAAAACCGGAGACGATGCATATCTTTTGAACTACGTACTTGTTATGTTTAAAATAATTATTTTTGTTTAAAAGAGACATTTTTCAGAATATATCTGGAAATCTTTTCACAACGTTAGACGTGTTTTCGTGAAATTTGTGGAAATTCTTGCACTAAAATTATTAAAGGAATAATTTAAAAAATCTTACAATAATATACATATGAAATTAAAACTTCTCTTGTCTCGTAGTTTTTACTACCCAGCGTGCTATATTATCCAAGATATTTTAATTCAATCTGTAATTAGTTAATTTAGTTAAATAGAAAATATATATTAAAATTAAATACATGAAACGTCTTTATGAATGATATTTGTTAAAAAAATAATAATTAAATATGTATACCTATTTCGTTACTGTATCTAAATGTGTTTCGCGTATTGTAGTACAAAAATTTCTAAAAATGAACGCCCTATAACTGTATTTCTAATCTTTGGATTTAATTTTGGTAACTAACAAAACCATCAAATCAAAATGGTAATGACGTTTAATTATCTAAGAATTAAACATATGTTAGTACTTTAAAAACTCTTTTTAGCTTCGTTTTAGATTTCATTTTACTTACTACCACTAGACTAATAAAAAATATGTTTATTAAACTTATATATTAAAAAAGGAAATAATTATAAAATAACTACATTTTAAGAATTTTACTTTAGCGCAAAATTTTGTAAAGTTGAACGCTTTGGATCTAATTCTGTGCACTCTCAAAATAAATTTTGTCAAAAACCGTAAAAAATACAGACAGCAAGTTCCCGGACCCCCCCCCCCCTTGATTGGAAGAGATTTTTCTGTTATTTGAAGAAATTTCTGTCTTGTGACTGGAGAATTTCAGGAAAATTTGACCTTCCTTTCTTGAATTTTCCTTGTTTTGAAGGAAAAAAACTTACGTAAAAATTCCGTTTCTAATACGGAAAAGTAACACGCAGCACAGTTGCCGGTACATCCCTGTGATTTAAAGAAATTGCAGACTTAGATTGGAGAATTTTAGGTATATTTTATGTTAGATTGGTATGTTTACCATATTTTGCGGGAAACGAAGCAAATCAAAGCGGATTATTTTGTGTTTTAACGAAAAAAGGCAACGGAAAAATTTGTTCAATTCACAGATTTTTTTAGAGTGTGAAATAACAAAACCATGAAATCAAAATGGTAATTCCAAATTTACTTATAACGTTTATTTATCTAGAAATTAAACATTAGTATGTACTTTAAAAACTTGTTATTTTCGTTATTCAAAAGAAACAGATAAAATGGTACCAAGGAAGGATTGAAGTTATACGAGGCGATTACTTTACCATGGGATCACTTTGACCAATCCTCTACGCACATTTCAAACATAGGTTCACTAACCTAAGGTCGAGTAATAGCGGCTCTGAAGTTAACGATGAATCCGAAAATTTAAATTGTGTGGTTAGATTTGCTTACTTAGGTTTCTGAGCAGGGTGTTGAACCACGAGTTGAAAGTTTGTGGTGAATTGACCGAGTTTTTGAATGATGATGATCCATAATTCAGGGGGCAAAAACAACAAACATTAGCATCAATCTACAGCATCAGCCTTGGGTGTTTTAATTTTCGTTGACTTTTACTTTAGAACTGTACTGTATTCAAATATGAAACTAGTAGAGTTCGACTAGTCTTCTTACTCCTTTGTGCTACTATGTATACATTCACAACATTAAAAAAAAAATCACGGAAGAAACAACTGCACGGAAAATGGTATAGACACGGTAATACAGATTGTACAGCTCTGTTTAAAAAAAAGGGAAAATAAAAACTAATTTTATAAAGACAGCTGAAAGAGAATTCGGAGTGAATGAAACATTTAATCGATATTATCTGAAAAAAGAACATTCATTTTACAAAGCATTTACACGTGTGTAAGAATTTTGTGGTTTTTAACAATGGGATTAACCAGGTTTATTAAACCGGATTTAAGAAACAAAATTCTATAAGGGGTGCAAAATGTTTATATGTTAAAAGAAAAAAAATAGTTACATTGAATTCTGCTATGAAACCCCTTAAAATTCTCACAATATTCATTTGCTACCGCAGAGGGCATTTTTTTCAAATTGTAGAATGCTCCTAGGATTGTTTTGTTCCTGTTCAAAAATTATTTACGAACGCTTGAAACACTTACACGTAATATTTAACCCCTTAATCGGCGTACCCGATACATTCACGCGCAAAATTCCTGAAAATTGTTTGTCGCGCCCGTGACGCTCACGGGCTGGACTCCTCATAATTTTAACTCTATCACCACTTTTTTTCAAAACAAAAATATTTCATTACATTTTAACACCTTGAAAGAGAAATGTTATACAAAATTTATATTTTAAGAACAATGGTACATATAGATTATAAAAATAGCTGCCGGTGGCAGCCGTGATATTATGCTTAATTCAATGATTTTTTCCTTCCCGAGATTATTTTAAAACCCCGTATAACTTCACGAGCAGTCATTTGTAAACAAATGATGTCGCTCCCGTGACCCTCATGGGCAGTATAGGCTACTTTTTTTTTATTCAGATTATTTGACTCCCACCAGTTTTGTTTAAATAATGTAATTGGCCTTATTCTCGCATTATTTAATCTGTCATTAAATAAGGCGAATTATTTCTATTTCAAAATGTGGTGGCAATCAAGAAATCTGATTCTTTTTAATAGCTTATGTACAAAAAAAAAAAAAAAAAAAAAAAAAAGCAAGCCAAATATAAAGTAAATGAAATTGTGATTTTTAAATTTTTTTATCCATACTGAATACTTTAAATTTGGAGAAAAAAATACACTGTTTATTTTACTAATTAACACAGAGTTTCATGAATAATAAAATAGGGCAATAAAAATATCAACGATTTTTGAAGGGATTTTCCGAATATTACGTGACTGTTAAGGGGTTAATTTTCATTATTCATTCATTAAAATGTTATACAGGTATTATAAATAGTCATTATCATTTTACAAAAAACTTTGTACTTTGAAAAAATGTTCATTCTAAAATAACTCGCCTATTTTTCGCATCGAATATATAACAAAACAATGCAAAAATTACGGGAGTTAATATGGTAACCTTCATGAACATTCTGTGCAACACTCTTGAAATGGAGAAATAAAAGAATATGCCTTTTTTCAGACTTTTATTCTACCTTTGAATACTGAGATCTTCTATATAGTACACAACATTGCGTATACTAAATGAAATTTAACATTGTTTAGATTTACAAAGTTTCCTTCAAAGGAAACTGTTGGATCTCGATTTGGCCCCATTACTGTTGAAAAATATATAAACTTCGGACATTTGATAATCAAAATTAAAAATATCGTCTGTTTTTTCTGGGTATAAACTTTTAAAAATTTTTATGCATTAAAATGGGACTAAGCAAAGTTAAATCTTCAGAATATTTGATTTTTCGAAATATGTATATGCGTTCCTGTTCTACAAAAAGGGTTGCTTTTCCAACATAAAATAATACACATAAATTTCATCCAAAACGTTTTATGCTAGTATCCACAAATCATCAATCACCTGTTTTAGTATTTATGTAGGTGATCATAATATAGTCATTTTATTATTTAGTGCTCAATTTAATTTATAAGGATTTAGGTGTGACTCCCTTAATAATATTGTAACACCGAATACAACTACGATGAATTAAAATCCTCAATGTTTTCTTTTATATTACCAGGCTTACTTAACGTAGGATATAAAACTTGAGATGCATACGTATCTCCAGAAAAGCTTTAAAGATATCAATTGAAGTTTTATTTTTTTTATTATAAAGAACACTGAGTTTATAAATCTGGAACATAGCATACATAAAGTGCACGACCATATGACTTCAGTGAGATTATTTTAAAAACAAGTAATATAAAAACTTTTCTTTTTTAAAGTCAATTCCTACTTAGGTCAAATAGAATTTTTTTTTCCAGCGATCTACACGCTTCGCCACTGACGGTATTTATTCCTAAATTTACATCCTGCTAAATATCTTACATAAGAGAAATTTTTGAAATGTATTAAAAATTAAATAAAAAAATAAATAGCTAAAATACCAAAAATTAATAGCTCGAAAAGTATTTCTCACAAAATTGTTAGACAAACTGCGTTAGAAAGGTAAAAAAAAAAGTATTTTTATTGATATAAATTTAAAATCTAATGATTATGCCGTTTTTCAAATATTGAATTTCAAAAATTACCAAACTTCACAATAAAGTGCCATAGCGATGTTACAGTTAGCGATAATACAGTTTTTTTTCAAATATTAATTAATTAAATTTTATTATTTAATTTTAGTTTTATACTTAATTTCTGTTCAAAAGTATAGACTCACTCCACATTTATAGTCTCCTTCGCCCGCAAGCCGCCTGATCTTCGTCCGTGAACACCAAGCCCCATTATCTTTTTACGTGTGAAGATGAGACTATAAATATGGAGTGAGTCTGTACTTTTGAACAGAAATGAAATATAAAATTAAAATTAATTAATTAAATTTAATTACTGAATTAATATTTGAAAAAACTGTATTAACATCAATTGTCATCCAGTACAAGTTTAAAAAATTTATTTGAACTTGAATGGATGAATAGAAAATATTTTATTAACGATTGAAAATTCCAACAAGATATATATAGAGAGAGATTGTGAGCTAATAGTAGGAATTTAATAATGTATAAACCACATTTATGAATACAACCAGAAGGACCCGTGCGAAGCTTTCGCACTGCAATCTTTGAGATTATTTCCTGGTACGTTCTAGCGCTAATTTTTAATTAACTGATTTTTTTTTTTAATCAATCACCGCGTTTTAACGAAATGCAATTGTACTTTCTCAGAAACTTGCTCAAAAACTTTTCGAATACCTCATTCATCGTTGTATGTTTTGTATGTGTATAGAAAAATGGATGTTGACAAATGAAATAATATATATAATGATTGCTTGTGCAAATAAATTGCCAGAAAATATTTTGCCAAATTTTCTTATCTCGCCAAGGTTATTTCTCTAGGTTGCCAAGACCCCTATACTTAAAAAAAAAAAAAAAAAAAAAAACACTGAATCAGATGTTTGGGGAATTTATATGTCAGCATGGCACAGATGCATATACTCACCACATTGGCACGATTTTCCCCCCGCCAATTTGGCGAAAATTTTGTTTTTGAATATTAGTTACAAATAGCATACAATAATAGCATGTGATATTTTATTTCAATATAAAAGTAAAATAACGTAATAAATGAAATAGCTTCTATTATTTTAAAAAAGAAATAAAAATAAATAAATGATAGTTTGATATAAATAAATGTGGATATACATAATAACAATAATTTATAGAATTAAAATACGAAATAAAGTAAATAAACAACGTTTAAAAAGTAAATAAACAAAGTAAACAAACAAAAGTAAATAAACACAGTTTTCGATAAATTAGTGGGGGAAAAATCGCGCCAATGTGGTGCGTATATGACATCTGTGCCGAAAGCATTTCCTCAGATTTTGCAAAACTGTTAATAAACAAAAGAAATTTCTTAAATACGTAAATCATTATTTGGTACACCACTTTTTTGAAAGCCTATGGGAACTTAAACATGGGGCGTTCCAACATTGTGGTCCAGCAGCTATTTAAGTGACATCAGACTTCGCTGGCATATTAACAGCTTAATGAAATATTAAAAAATAAATATTTACAATTTTTGTAAATCCTAATGAAATGTATATTTAGAAGTTAATCCTTAAATTACGTAATCTACTGGTGCTCCGATTCCGATACAGTACGCATATAAACAGCCATGATTAAACAAAGAAAACAAATAAACAATAGGTGACGCACGCGTAAAAATTAAATTAAAAACCCGATTAAATGCTCTATATTTTTTCAAAAAGCAAGCGCAAGAAATAAATTGACAATCATATTTTAAGTGCATTAGAGGATGACGTCATACGATAATGCAGTATTTTATTTCTGTGGCAACACTGATTTCAGAAAACCTTTCATTTCATTTAAGAAATAAATGTCGATTTAATTTTGTATTAACAGCAATTTTTAATCGAAAAACATGATTTAAAAAAATGTAAGTGTACTATGTCAGAATCCGTTTCAAAAACCTTTCATATGGTATCTCATTCGTTGTTCTGCATTTCATATTTTCTGAGAAAAAGGGATGTTCACAGGAGAAATAATATATAAGGATTAAAGTTGTTAGCCATACACCTACGGCTAAAAACTTAAATTAAAAATTATTGCCTCCTGCCTCTGAATATTATTATTAG
The DNA here is from genome assembly GCA_963931845.1 of Maratus michaelseni. Lineage (NCBI taxonomy): Eukaryota > Metazoa > Arthropoda > Arachnida > Araneae > Salticidae > Maratus > Maratus michaelseni. The sequence goes on from OZ007594.1 coordinate 176,008,755, forward strand.
AAGTCAGATGTTACTATATTTTGGAACGAATTAAGAGATAGCTAGCTAATTTAAACATAGATTTGGCACCCTCTGGCGGTGGAAAGTGGAATTAACCGATTTTCGGTGCATGCACAGTACGGCTTCTACACTGTACCGTAAGCAGCGGGAACGAGTGCCGGAGTTCCGTTCCGAAAAAGGTTTATTCAAAACAGAAAGCTCCACCTGGTGCTTGAAAATGGAAATAAAATGTTTTGCCAGTGCTCGCACACCAAGACACGGTACCGTAGGCAGCGGGGACACGTGTCGAAAAATTGTTAAGAACAGAATGTACAACCTGGCGGTGGGACTAACAGATTTTCTGGCGCCTGCAACGAAAATTGCTATTTTTATAGAAACCGCAAGTTATCGATTTGATAATCCCAGACAAAGAAATATTCTCATTTTCGTTCATCATCAAGTATTAAGGAAAAAAATTGGAGGTATTGATTCGAAACTTACAGCTTGTACGTAGTTTATTTTTCTGATTCCGAAAATGTAAATTTTGTGAACATCAGACAGAAACTTTTTTTCTAATTTTGACCAAAAACCGACCCGATTTAAATCAAATGATCCAGACATTTGAGGGGGTCGTATTGCATTTACTTCCGCTTCGGTGTCCATATCTCTATTTAATTTCCGAAAGACAAAGAGTTATCAGAGGAACGGTTTCGTGCAGTGATTTTTAGGCTGATTTCGCATATCGTATTAATTTTTGATGGGACCGGGCAACGCCGGGTGGATCAGCTAATATTTAATGTTTTGTTTCTAATTATTGGAACTTTTATTTAATAGCAATAGGTAAAAAATAAAAACACTTCAAATGGGCAAGTATCATATCCCGTTTAGATTTTTTTTGAAAATGAGAACATAAATTCTATGATTAACATTTAAAATTTAAAAGCATTAGAAAATAATATACTTTTAAATGTTAGTCAAATTTCAGCACTTTAGCTCCTTTAATAAAATTATAAACAAACCCCCTTTCTATTTTATAAAAGAATAAAAAAAAAAAATACTGTACCAAAATATTTCCGAAGAAAATATATTTTCTTCATCAAGGAAAATAAAGAAAGTTTCTCAAAACGCTTTAAATCAAATTTTACATTGTCAGTTCCACGTATATTTTAAAGACTTAGGTGAGACTTTAAAAGAATAAATATGTCGACAAGTTTCTGAAGTACTCCTGTCAGTTAACGAAAACATTTGTTATATTCTTCCATCAAAACTCTAAAATGAAATGAATTTTTGTGTTCGTAAAAATCTGTTTTTGTCCCAATATTTTTGAGAAATCTATACTTTTTCTTTTAAAGTAGATCAATCAATTTTAAGATGGACGTTTTTATTGACTAGAAAAATAATTTTTTATACCTTGAAATAGATTAAATTCTATAAGAAAAATCAGACTGTAACAATAAATCAAAAACTTTCAAATGTTTTTGAAAAAAATAAGTATATATATATATATATATTGCACAGAAAAATGTTGTTTACATTATAGTTTTTTTAATTTGACACATATTGTAATATTTTTTCTGAATATCATTAAACAACAAAACACTTCCCTTATATAGAAAACAAAGAAAGTGTAGACAATACTATATAATCGATAAGATTATATATATTAAAAATTAAAACATCAGAAGAAATTGTATAAAAAATACAGACCGATTTCGTAGCAAAACGCTGCCGGTCATTAATGTAACAACAACAGTAAAATGTTTCTCAATGCATAGTCGATAAGCCTGAATAGTCTAGTCAATAACTTTTAGCAAGTAGGAATGTTTGAGCAAATGTATTATTGGGAAGTTCAAATTTGTTATCAAAAGTAAGATTACAGTATGGCTCATTTGGTAATGATATGATTATATGTTTATTATTTTAGAAATACACAAAATGATATCTTGAAATATTTTCAGGGGTGGAAGTCGTAGTTTTATTGAGTAACAGAACTGCAGAAAAACGAAGGGAAACAACCAAGAACAGACTGAGTGAAAAGAGAAACAGAAAATAACAAAATATCAGGTAGAAATTACGATAAATATGATTTTATGAGAGTGTTTCAACAATCTAATAAAGTCCCCATTAACATTTTTTTATAGTCTGTTAGGTAGCTTTTGTTATAAAAGTAAATATATACCTATAGCAGCCGTCCGGAAGAAAGCAATTCCGGAAAATGTCGGTACATTGTCTTCGATCATGATCCCAGACCCCAAAACCACATCCCATTAAAATGTTGATATATCAACACATACAAATAATAATAATGAATCCACACATACAAATAATAATAGGAATGATAATAATAATTTGAAATTAGGGTGATTTATAAAGCTTTTCAACAGTACATACAACCAGGAAACGAAAGAAATAAACATATATTATATATATTGTATTTAATTATGAATATTAACTTTGGATGAATTTCAAAGAAAAAACATTTATTTCAGTATCTCTAAAATCCACTGGAATTAGAAGTGTTACAAATTAATATATTTCGTCTGTTCAACTGAACATTATAACAACAATATTAACACTAGAACGTCCGCTGGTGTCATTTCGACACCAAACCGAATTTAGCCTTGTCTCTCTATCACATTTTTTCACTTATATTCTTCAAATTGTATGACTTTTAATCATTTTACGTAACAAGCACACTATCGAAATTTTTATTATGTGATTCGATTTTTTAAAAAAAATACAGCCAAATTCACCTAGAACGTCTGTTGGTGTTATTTCGACACCAAACAGAATTTACAACAAATCATCGTTCTTTTGTGAAATTTTTACAATATAAGCTTAAAGAAAGTACAATGACGCAATGCAGGGTTAAATTAGAACTCATAGAGTCAATTTTGCACAAATAAATTAGTGGTGTCGAAATGACACCGGCGGCTGTTTTAGGATGTCGAAATTTTCGGCCGTTTTGATTTAGTATATTTTTTAGTATATGATTTTTAGTATATGATTTAGTAAATTTAACAATATAAGCTTAAAGAAAGTATAATGACGAAATATAGTGTTAAATCAGAATTTATCGCGTCCATTTTGCATAATTAAATTAGTGGTGTCGAAATGACACCGACGGCTGTTTTAGGATGTCGAAGTTGTCGGCCGTTCTAGTGTTAATGGAGTGGCTAAGGCATAAAAAATCACCATTTTCCATACGATCAAATTCGAATCGAGAAGCTACGTTTGTTTTCAGCCAATCATAGTTCGTTATGCTTGATGGTTTGAGCATGCTAAGATATACTATCTCCTAAATCTTGTAAATTGTATGGGAATTTGATCCATAAACCACTTTCATCGCATCCTAAAATTGCAGAAATGTGATCCAGAGAATGTGGGTCAGGTTTTAAGAAAGAACCGACTAATCATCATGTCATCGATGAAAGTTCAATATACGATATTGGAAAGAAATAAACCAATTTCCATCATGCTCAATCATGTATGGAAATGCAGATTTCTGTATAGTAGCAGCTAAAATATTTTAAAAGGTTTAAGCATATTTCCTTTTATGTTTGTTGATATCGAGAGTGTCATAAGTCTGATTCCCCTAACTTCTTTAAAGAAAAATAGTCATTATATAAATATATATGTAAAGCCACAACTCCGTTAGTCACTTGAATAACGTGGATCTTGTAAGGTCACCATATATTGCATAGTTCCATCACCCACTCTTATATTTATTTTCTATTAGAAATGCGTACAATTGGACCACCCGTTCTTCCGAAATTTTTTCTTTCCGCGAGGGCAAGATCGACGAAACGTAGCAGTATTTTAATGCAACATCACTATCAATGACATTGACGCTAAAAAGATTCCTAGATACGAGTAATAATATCATTTTGTAGACCTGTTAGGCTCCTGACTCCTTGGAGCACATCTTGTTCTCTTGCATAAAATATAGGCAACATCGTGAGCTATCTCGGAATCCCTCGATTATAAACAGTGACTGTTTTCGCTCTTTTGTGAGCTTTGTAAATAAGTTCAGTTCTTCAGGTGATTTTCGTGATTCTACCTTACTCTTTCTGCATAGCATTGCTCGCTTCCAGTGGTTCTGTTGCATACAAGTTTAGCTAGTGGTTTCTGGTTGAAGGATCCTTCGAGACTACAGCCATGCCGCTATAGGTCTCAAAGCGCTCCCTCATCAAAGTATCAATGTATCATTTCGTAGTTGGATTGTATTTGGAATTACAGATGTACTGCAGAACAGTTGAAATTCTAGTTCCTTTAACCCTCCGCCTACTAGATGGGTCCAATGGACCCGACAGATACATTCACAATGATTATTTGAAGCAGAATTTATTTCATAAGATAAGTTAAATGAAAACCAGAGAGAACGAATACTTTTATTTTTTAAAGTCTGCCCTAGTGGCTATTATAATCCTTAAATTTTAATATTTTTGTAACTTGTAAACTTAAATATATGGTCTCTGTATAAAGTATTTTTTATGAGATGGGTTGACCCGTCGATAGGTTCTGTCTGTTATTTTCTTCGATCTAATGAAATTTTATAATTCTTTATTGTTAAACTTTTATTTTTCTAAACTATATTAAATACTTTTATTGTTTTTATTTTCTTTTATGCCGTTCTTTACTTCACTACCGGCCTTACAAAATGCTACAACATGAAGGAATGCAAATAACAGAATGATAATTATTGGACAAATACATTATAATGAGAAGGACAGGTGATTACATTTTCAGAAAATTAGGAGATATAGATCCTGAAAAAACACTACCCAAAGCACCCACCTCTGGCCGCAATAACAGCATTTATCTGCCTAACCATGGAGTCGAACAGAGATTGGATGTATTGTACGGGTACATCAGTCCATGCAGCTTCAACACTATGCCACAGTTCATCAACCGTAGTGACTGGCGAGTGGTAGGGGGCCAGTCGCTCAGAAGCCATTGACAGGACATTTTCAATTGGTGCGAAATCAAGAGAACGTGCCGACCAGGGCAACAGTCAAACATTTTCTGTATCAAGGAAGGTCAGGATAGTATGAGTAACATGCGGTCGTGCATTGTTCTGCTAAAACGTAGAGTTGCAGAGGTATCGAAGATAAGGAAGAACCATTGGCCGTAACATATCAGAAATGTAACGGTTGCTGTGGAAATTGCCGGCAATGCGAACAAGGGGTTACCGAGACGTGTATCCAATGACACTTCATACCGTCACTCCAGGTGATATGACAGTGTGACGATTCGAATGCAAGCTGGCAATGTGCGTTTTCCACGATGCCGCCAAACATGGATGCTGGCATCATTATGCTGCATACAGAGCCTGCATTCATCAAAGACAACGTGAGACGCCATTCCTGAGTCATATACAGCATAATGATGCCAGCATTCATGTTTGGCGGCATCGTGGAAAATGCACATTGTCAGCTTGCATTCGAATCGTCATACTGCCATATCACCTGGAGTGACGGTATGAAGTGTCATTGGATACACGTCTCGGTAACCTCTTGTTCGCATTGCCGGCAATTTCAAAAGCAGCCGTTACATTTCTGATGTTTTACGGCCCATGTTTCTGCCTTATCTTCCATGCTTCCGAAACTCTACCTTTTAGCAAGACAATTTACGACCGCATGTTGCTCGTACTATACTGACCTTCCTTGATACAGAACATGTTCGACTGTTGCCCTGGCCGGCACGTTCTCCTGATTTCTCACCAATTGAAAATGCCTTGTCAATGGCTTCTGAATGACTGGCCCCTCACCACTCGCCCGTCACTACAGTTGATGAACTGTTGCATAGTGTTGAAGCTGCATAGACTGATGTACCCGTACATGACATCCAATCTCAGTTCGACTCCATGGCCAGGCAAATAAATGCTGTTATTGTGGCCAGAGGTGAGTGCTTTGGGTAGTGATTTCTCAGGATCTATATCTCCTAATTTGCTGAAAATGTAATCACGTGTCCTTCCCATTATAGTGTATTTGTCCAATAAATATCATTCTGTTTTTTGCATTCCTTCATGGTGTAGAATTTTGGATGGCCAGTAGTGTACATTTTAATTATTTATTTATTCACGATTCCGTATTGCTTGGCAAGTCTCTTACCTATACACTGGAAGTAAAGTTGTCACGCAAGTAGCTATTTCAATCAGCTACCTACATTGTTCCAAGTTAATAAGTATTTGTAATAGTTATAAATAAAAAGCAATATTGAGTAAAATTTCCTGTAGTTATAGGATTAAATTTAACTAATTTATTTGTTCTTGTTCATTGCTTTCATCTTGTTTTTTCATTATATTGCCATAGGCGTCTAAACAAAGTTAAGTGTGTTAAATGTGATTTACAGGCGTGTCTTTTCATTTCCTTTCTTTTTTCACGAATATACCGGGTGGTTATAATATAAGTATCTCTATTTGGAGTTGTCTGTAGCTTGAAGGAATAACCCGAATGCAAGAAAAATCGATACACTTACTATTCGAGAAGAGGGGGAAAGATTGGAACAATAAAAAAAAATAATTGCAATAATCACCGACAGAGGGCTCTATTGAGTGTGAAATGAAATGAGTAATACAAGAACAAAGGTTTAAGGCGGAAAACCGGATGGCATACCTATTTTATAGGAAAATGTCGCAGTGAATGTGATTAAACTTTCGCATGGCGGTGCCACTCATGTTCAGGTTCCATATGGCCACTGTGCTGCAGGACACAATCCAGGCGGTGCACGACTGCGCTCAACTGCGGATTGTAACGCATCAGAAGTGTTGTTTCGCACATGTTGTGATATGCGTTAAAGTCACTGAGGTTTGCGACACCTCTAGGGTACACAATATTACAAATTACATGTCACAATCAAAAGCGCCATCTGTCGGCGATTATTGCAATTATTTTTTTTATTGTTCCATTCTTCTTCCCCCTTCTCGAATAGTACGTGTAACGGTTTTGATTTCATTCCGGTTATTCCTTCAAGCTACAGACAGCTCCAAATAGAGATACTTACTTTATAACCACCCTGTACTGTTGCGGAATATAACATGCATCAAAACCTTCAAATAAGATTTGAATTGCAAAATGTTATACTATGTAAAATGCGAACTTAGTTTTTAAAATCTAAATAATGTATTCAAGTAAATAATAAATTCAAGTTCAGTTATATAAGTAAATAACGATAGTGGCGTTTATCATACTAAGTTTTATTTTAAAGTTGTTTTGCTGGCGTGTATTACATTTTATTTTTCAGATATGTGATTCGGAAAAAAAAGAATTTTTATTTAAGCAAGGTTTTATAATGGTGTTAATCTAAAATTACATAAATAGTTTTACAAATAAACCCACAATTCGCCGCCATATTCTATCCATAGTTTTCAAAAATATACTCAAAGAGGGCGAAATATATATATATATATATATAAAGGTTGACATTCAGATGAGAAATTGCTATTTTCAAAACGTAATGTTTTACCTTCATCAAAACAATACTAAAATAATTAAGTTCAATGTTTATTATTGACTGTTTTTTTTAAACAATTAAAAAACTCTTTGTCGAAATTTAGTTTTCTTGTTTGTCACACTACACATATACAAAACAAATATATTTGTTGATTTGTTTCACTCATTATTATACATCATTCATTTAAAGCAATATGATGATAGTCCCCATTCTTTCAAATTGTGTATTTAAACTGCTTTATCTTAATTTATGTTCAATTGTTAATATTCATTTCAATAAAATTTGAAACCTCATCAATTCTTATATTAGCGTGCTACTGTGTTTTAAAAACGTCGATCCTGCAGAGAATATTAAATATTTATTGCTTTAATTAACAGACATATGTGTTACTTTTAGGTTTATCAATTATATTTAAAAAGAATCAACAAGTTTGATTATATTTTCGTGTTCGAGTATTTTAATGTATTTTACTTTAATAGGATTAGAAGATTATATTTTATTTAAAATAATTTAGTTATAACGAAAACATTTACATTTTGATAATTAGCTAATGAGCGAATATGATTCCAAAAGTGTCTTTTTTTATGCCGAGTAAATCTGTAACTTTAAATGTCAATTTCAACATAGGTGCTTTTACATGTACAATCATTCAAATAAAGTAAAAAATCTAACCTCCAGTGGGGCTTTGTCATTGTTTCGAAAACTTTATGATAATATATACATTATTTTTAAATATATGAATTTGGAAGCACTACGATATCCTAACAGAGACCTATTGTAGTTTATTACATATTTATAAATATAATTAGTCAAACAATGTATTGTAATAAAGACACTTCTTAATTATTTTAATCTCAATGATCGAATTTATTATAATTTTAAACTTAATATGAATGAAAAACAGCTTGGTAATAAAATATTTGTATAAAATTTGTTTTCCAAAATCACTTTGTATTGTAAATAAATATCCTGTTTTAATATATATATGTTTATAAATACTTAATATTATTAAGATAAAAATACAACAGCAATAACAATAACAGTTTTTTCATCTGAAGTTTTAATTTATTAGTATTATTTGAGATAGTCACATTAAGAGGGATATGCTTGTTTTTTCTTCATACACAAAGCTTGCTGTAAAAACAAAAGGATTTACAATTCAGAGCTGCCGCCTTCTACGCCTATTAAAATCAAATAAAATTGCTTTGAACTAGAAAATGTATTTTGGATAATGAATGCTGAATTTATTTGATGATATGTAAGAAATACTTGTATAATTTCATTTCTTAAGTGAAACGTCTAGTTGAATACGTTTATTTGACTTTTTTAAAAAACATAGAAGTTAGGAGACATGATAATTTTTAACATACGTGTTTCCATAATTACGCAGAGTCTAATTTAATATGATTGTTGAAATTAATAATACTTATAAATTTTATCTAATATAAAGTATATTGAAATTTTCATGATTTTGGGACTAAAATGTACTTAAAGTAAATAATAAGTATTCATATTATGTAAACCTTTTAAGATTCCTTAAATATATGTACTAATATTAAAATTTAATTGTTATTTTATTTTATTTTATTTATTTATTATTTATTTTTTTATTTTTTTAATTGAGCAAATAACTATTTTTTTTTTTATAAATATATTAAATTTTGTATTGGCACTTAAAAATTCAAACTTGTACGCCGTTTACACTCAGTCGAAATTTTAACAGACTTCGTCTGAAGCATATTAGTGCTTAATAAAAAGAAAACTGTAGTTTTATATCGAAGGTAATCATGATAATTGAAGTAGTCTTTTTATAGCGTTTACAGTGGTGTCTTTAACATTGCAAAGTGAAATAAAATACAGAAAAAAACAATAAATATTTATATGACCCTTTTAATCTACGTTCAGACAATACAAAGTTTGTTTCATTTTGAAGTAAGTTCATAATGTTGTAATAAATCTATCATATTCATTTAAAGATTAGATTCCACGTTGGATTTCAAAAGTAGTCCTTTAAATTTAATTATATAATATTTTACAGCAATCTTTTCGTATTCACATAAAGTGTTCTCTGTTTCAGAAAAGTGTTCTCTGTTTCAAAAAAGTGTTCTCTGTTTCAGAAAAGTGTCCTCCGTTTCCTAATAAAAAAATAAATAAAAAGGAGGAAAAAACAAGTATCCCTCTGAAAACAGAAAAAAATAACAATTAAATTATTTTTCATTAATTAGGGGAAGAGGTACTGCAGTTGAATATTATATTCTGATTTAAAAAAAATAATAATACATTTTGTTATTAAGAATGAAAGGAACTTCTTAAACACGCCATAAATATTTCGAAATGTTTAATATTTCATTTCGAGGGGTAAGAAGATAAAGCAATACTATTTTCATTCCTCCACTCCTTGTTACTGTATTTGAAAGATAATCAAGCTCCGATAAGTTGTGTTATTGTTCTCTTGCCTCCCTCACACCTTCTCCAATCGCTGTTTCGTTCCTTATTTTCAGTCTATATCCGTCTCTCAAAGTGATAGAAAATACACGTGCAAGCTAGTGTTAATGTTTTTATTTTTCTTGTTTGCATTTTAATATTTTTAAATGCAAATATATATATATACAGGGTAAGTCAAAATGAATATAGCGATTACAAACGGCTGTAACTATTTAATGCGTACTTTGACACCCTGCGATTTTTTTCTATGGGTTTATGTGAAAGACAAAGAAAGAAAAGTATGTGCCTCCCATGTCCAAAACAATTGAAAAACTCAAAGTACGCATTTGTAATGCGCTTGTGTCGGTGACTGAACAAATGCTTCAGAATGTATGGCGTGAAATGGACTACCGCATACATGTTATCCGTGTGACCAAGGGAAGTCGCATCGAACATCTATGAGGTATGTATACAAAATTTTGAAGTTCTGTCTACATTCTGTGTTAATCTTATCGATAAATTCTTTTCCATTAAGTAGTTATAGCCGTTTGTAATCGCTGTATTCATTTTGACTTACCCTGTATATATATATATATATATATATATATATATATATTGTATCAAGCACAAGATGGAAGAATTGCTCGAGTCTCAACGGATGTTAAAATAGCCCTGTAAACTAATGACATCTGCTGTACTTTAAATCCATGTTGGATGCTACGTCCTATAACTGAGATGTCGGTAGGTGGGAGACAGGTACCGAACCGGAAGATTTCCAGTCCTCTTCTGATAAAGGGTAAATAATGGTAGAGACTTGAGACTAAGTCAGACATTTATGCCAGCGGTAACTCGCAAAATTGAAGCTGCTCCCATTGGTCCAGAGCAATAAGGCCTTAATATGCTACGGCTGGTTAGAGGTCATTGTTAACAGCAGCAAAAACACAAATTACAGTGTTTCATTTAATTATAATGTGAAATTTGCATTTATAAAAATATATGTTATTAAAAATGTTGTGCCTGTTTTGTGGCAAATTAATCTTATTATGAACAGTGTTGTTAATAATCATATTTATATTTTGACAGTCTTAAAAGTATATCAACTATTTCCTGCGGATATATTTAAAAACATACAAATATTATTTAAATAATGACGTATATAAATAATGAAAGAAAACAAAACTCTCTTTTAAAAATAAATTGGAAATTCGTATTTTATTCTTTTAAAAAAACTTAAATTTTTTTAATAAGAAACGAAAGAGAATCAAATCCTTTAAAGTAATCATTTAAAATGCCTTTAATGTTTCAGTCATTTTACATTTTATTTATATTTATTTAAAAAACAAAAAACGTTTCTTGTACCGGAAAATTTTAAGAAATACACTGTTAATTAAAATCAATATTTTTCATAAGTGTATTTATTAATTACACAAGTGTCACTAATCATGTTATACAGTTGTCCTTCGGCGACAGCTGGTAAATATACGGTAGTTAAACGGATGAGCTTCAGATTTTATAATGTAGATTATATCGTGGATTAAACTTTTAGAATCTTCTGACGTATGTGACAACCGCGAGATATTTTTTTGAACAGCCCAAACTGATAGATAGTCAAATCAGATGTTACATTCTTTATAATGTAAGAATCGGTGTAATTTTGTTTGAATTTTTATTTAATTTCTTATTTCTACATATAGAACCTATGCGAAGTTGTTTTATACTTGATCACGTATATTGATTTCTGTAGTTATTTAAATGCAAATCCTCCATCTCACTTCAATTGAGTCAACATCCAGCATACCAGATTACATCACTCCGCAGTATAAGAAGGCTGTAGAGTTTGATTTTAAAAAATTGCATCTGCTACGTTAATCAAGTGTGAGGACTGCTTCCTAGTGTTTCTTGACATTCAGATCGATGCTTTTGGCATTTCACGAGAAGTACTAATTAATCCTAAAGAATATTAATCCTCAGAGTTTTTTCAAGTTTTCCATTGAGACGATAATTCATGTAGGTGATATTCCGAACTCTAAATTATTTCACCTCAGGGTAAAAGCAAATAATTAAAAATGAAGTTTAATTAGATTAATGGATTTAACATGTAATCTGAGGAACATTTAATAACAAATCCGGTTTTGTAATGCAGTTTCATGTGCCAAACAAAACTTTTCAAAGTAAAAAAAAAAAAAAATGTTTTCATTAGAGGTGCTATTATGCTATGAATTAATAAAAAAAATATACTTGTTTTACACGTAAAAGGTTTTTATCAATAATGAAAATTAGAACTTTTTAAAAATAAACAAACAGGAAGAATGTTTTTCTGAAGCATGTTTAAATTCAGTGAATATATATAAAATTAAACACAGTGCAGTTAGCGTATCTCGCTTGCAAAACTATTTTGTACCTGTGAATGTTCCATCAAAAACAAATGTAGTCGAAATGTATGAAAGCAGCATATATTTAGAAATTTGTGCGTGTTTGCGTTTCATTTGGTGTATGTTTACTTATTTTTTTTCTAGAAGTGAAAATAGTACAGATGAATGCCTTCTGTGTTAAATGCGTCGAATTAAAGAAGCAATTATTTAATGTCGTATTTAAAACAATTAAATTTAAGAATTTACGCGTGTTTGCGTTTTATTTGGTGTATGTTTACTTATTGTTTTCTAAAAGTAAAAATAGTACAGATGAATGTATTCTGTGTTAAATGCGTTGAATTAAAGAAGCAATTATTTAATGTCGTATTTAAAACAATTAAATTTAGGAATTTACGCGTGTTTGCGTTTTATTTGGTGAATGTTTACTTATTTTTTCTAGAAGTAAAAAAAGTACAGATGAATGTCTTCTGTGTTAAATGCGTCGAATTAAAGAAGCAATGTTTTAATGGCGTATTTAAAACAATTAAATTTAGAAATTTACGCGTGTTTGCGTTTTATTTGGTGTATGTTTACTTATTTTTTTTTCTAGAAGTAAAAATAGTACAGATGATTAATGTCTTCTGTGTTAAATGCGTCGAACTAAAGAAGCAATTATTTAATGGCGTATTTAAAACAATTAAATTTAGGAATTTGCAAGTGTTTGCGCTTTATTTGGTGTATGTTTACTTTTTTTTTCTAGATGTAAAAATAGTACAGTTGAATGTCTTCTATGTTAAATGCGTTGAATTAAAGAAGCAATTATTTAATGGCATATTTAAATCATAACGTATTTAATTGTGGTTAGAAGAAACCAGATGATATAAAGATTTATTTAAATAACACATTATTTAATTTACAATGTAGATCCTTTTATAGAAAATAAAAATTTAAACCTATTCAACCTATACTAAAAACTACAAACGGAGTTTTCATATCAAACAGTAAATTAAATGCATTTCTAAGAAAAAAATTAAAAGTGTTATTTCTATGTTTAGATTTTTAAAAAATATCACCCTCCAAAACATTATTCTTTAATTAATAATAAATGAATGTCAAGGGTTATTAACTTAATGGAAATAATTCTTCAGAAATATTTATTTTAATTTAATGTCATATTTATAAAAAGTTAATGTTATGTAATTTTATTTTATTTTTTTTTCGTTTTCAAGAAACATAGAACAGTTGGCAAGTCCAACATAGTCCATGAACTACCAATGCAATTTATGGCTGGTAACTTGTACTTAATATTCGTTGAAAAACAACACATAATATTAATGATTTTCCGGATATCCTGATTTATCTTTTCAACAATATGCTAAGTCAGAAGACAACAACAGCTATAAGGACTTTTTGAAGTTGATAGATATGCATGTATCCAAGGCTGTTCATTCCTTTAATATCAACATAAGATAGGCTGGAAAAAGATATCTTGGTGAATATTGAGACACCACTCTCTATGACAAAAAATGGCAGCTGTCGTAGGTGCTTTTTTTCAGCGATTATACGGTCCCTTAAATTTTAACACAAGTATTTTATAAAAGTATTCTTCGCCAAATTTCCTCTTAGGAAAAGCAGTATAAGAATAATTTTATAAATTACAGGTATTAAATTTCAAGGAACCGTACAAACGCTGAAAACACAGTAATTCGATCGATGCACCGTGTTTAAATTGTATTCTTAAATGTGAATAGGTAAATTCAGCATTTATTGGATACGGATGTTTGCCACTTCTACCATCTTAAAAGAGACAATGTTACAAAATGCGGTGAAAGTGGCAACCATGAGTATTCCATCAGCGATAAATCAGACGATCCAGTTTCCGGAATGTAGTTGACATTACATACGGTGCACAAATCTAAAGTAATGCGCACGTCTAGCACTTGTTGTGATTTCATCGCATTTTACATACAGAAAATTAATTCTGTTGTAAATATCGTTAAAATATTCTCATTATTGTTAAAGTTATTGATAGGCAAGTATAAACGTTTTTGCAAGTTAAAATGCCTTCATGTGGGTTAAACAAAAGCTATCCTGATTCACGGGGGGACAAATTCGTACCTTGGCGCTTCTCTTTTCATACATCATTTCACATACATCATATACAGTATTAAAATCGTCCTACGTGATATTTATATTATATTTTGTACATAAATAATACTAGGGAATCCGATCCGGTCTTCTCGGGTTACAGAATGTAGGTGAAAAAAATATTTTTTAATTTGTAAACTCTAAGAGATTTTTTACATTAATTTCTTGTACATTTCACATTAAAAACACCAAAACTATTTTTATAAGAAAAATATCAATAATATATTCAAATAAAATTTTGAAAATTATTAAAAGACACGCTTTCGTATTAAGCCGAAGAAATAGTCAAAGGTTACGCTGCATAGAGCAGTTTTTTTAATTCTGATACTTTCAGAACTTGAAGCGTGTAGTTCGATTACATGTCGGTAACATTTATGTTTTATTTACATTATTTTACTTAATTATTGATGAAGTTTGAATTTCGTCTCCGGAAACAAATGCTGAACTATTTGTTTTGTTTTAAGTTCAAACGGGTTAATTTTTAGTGATCGGGCTACACGCGCTAAAGATGAATTTAAAAAAAACATCCCTGAAAATTATTTTTTTTAAATTAATTTTCAGGGATGTTCCAGTAAATTCAGATACAGCTTTCAAACAAACTGAATTAAAAAAAAATCTTCTTATTCCACGGTGTAAAAACTGAAATTGTGAGATGATTAAAAGTTTTCAAAAATGCAATAACATATAAATTTATTTTGCCCTCGGCAATGTGACGTGAAATTTACTCACGGATCTCCTTTATAACATAGATATACTTTGATCACTCTTTGCTTTATAATTTAGATATGATTTCTTTTTTTATGCATATGATGGTATTCGCCATTTTTTTCCTGCTCCTTTAAGCATTTTGAATATTCTACTGCTGTCCTGAAACAGTAGCTTTGTTCCTTATTTATGATATTCATATGGATTACATATCGATTTATTTATTTTAATTTTTTATGCACTTTCAAACAAATATGCATGTTACTGTCAATATAATAATCTGGTAATTATTAATACTAATAGGATACTATGAATAATGACCGGTTATTATTTGTACTAACCTCGATTACTATGAATAATAACCTGTTATTATTAATAATTACAGGATTTATCATATTGACGGTAACATACACATGTCTAAGAAAAGATTAATATAAATTAAAGAGAAATGTTCTACAGAAAATAACAACAGATAACACTCAAATGTCCAATTGTAATAGCCATATATAGATTGTAATAATTATTAATGTATTAAAATTCAGACACTCATACAAAAATCTCTGCGCTTTCAATGTGCTGGTTTCATTCATTTTTTAATTACACTGGCCAACAAATTTGAACTTTTGCTCTGCCCCAAAACCAAAATTAGTTTTTTCTTATTCAGCTTTTTTGCGCTGATTCCGAATTCTAGTATTATATATCCTCAAGAGAGTCCAGTTTTTGCGATATTTGCATATTTTGATTTATGGAAACTTCAGACATTTAGTACGATTATATACAAATTTAAGGCATAAAGTATTATCAGACTAGATATTTTGTTTTATGTTCTAATTACTGGCCAGTGTACTTTGCAAAAATGTTGTGTCCTAGATTATACTGACATGTGACAGTGAAAGTGCCTAATTTACATACTTTTCACTTTTTTCTAACAACGTTTCTTGACGTCCAAACATTTCTGCCACATGAGTACGTTAATAAGTTAAAAAACCAGATTTTTACGCTTATTTCAAATCTAGTATCCGTTTCCTTCTATCATGTGCAATTTTTGAAAAAAGTGAAATTATATTTTTTGGTCAAAAAGGCCAGCAAATGCTTTTGATGCTACTTTGTGATGTACTTCAGCTAATTAGAATAGATTCTACTGTTTTTGCAATTGTTTTTCGATTATACCTATTGGCGATTATGTCCCTGATAGGAATCTGATACTGTACACCCTTTTGACAATGAGGTAGGGGAGATGGAGGATGAATAGGACAAGGGATGGATGGGGCGTTCTCAATATTTCAGACAATAAACTTTTCTTTTAGTTGCTTCCCTAACCTCATACATTTCACTACCATAGTGTACTTCAGAACCAAGAGCAAGAGCACATGGCTGTTTTCAGTTTCCTTCAAATTTGCATTTCCTGAAAACTCTGCTTAAAAGTAATTTCTTTTACATTTGAAGTTACTTAAATATCTTATGCAATATAAACAATTAAGATATGTTGTAGTTTTTTATTTCAAGACTGAATATTGGTAATTAAAATGAATGAACATTAACCATTATGACAAAATAATTTTTGAGACAAAATGGCTGACAATTGAATATATGCATCATGGGGATCATTGGGACATTTAAAATGGAATGAATGGGGTTGTCTCATTCATCCTTAGAGGATGCTGAAAAATATATTTATTAGCTAAATAATATCATATAGTTTAATAAATTAATAATTTATGGTAATTAATCGTTTAACATTTCATCCTCATTATAGCCAAAGTCTTCAGCCATTGAATGTTTCTGTTTATGGGCTTTTAAGGCAAAGCTGAGATCAGTGCAAGAGGACTGGCTCAAAAATAATTCTGGAGATCATATTACAATTTACAATCTCTCAGCTTTTGCAAAAGATACATTTTTGTCAGCTTTTAGTCCTTAACATTGAATAAAGGAAAGAAAATATTTGTGTCCATTCATCCCAGCTGTGGGGTAGATTGGACAGAGAGGAACTTTTTTTGTAATTTCATAATATATTTCTGTATAATAATAATCTTGAATAAATATTGTGCATAATATGTAGTCAAACACTTAATCTATGAAATGTGATATATAATATTTCTAATAACTTAAATAAAATATATAAAATAAATATTTTAGTGAAAATGTTCCATTCATCCCCTACACACGTCTAAAAAAGCATTTTATATTAAACGTGTGCCAATACAATGCAGAAGTAAAAATCTACTTTACTCAAAATCTAGACATGATATTAAGAAACGAATTGCATATTCAAATTCAACATAAAAATCTAGTCTATAAAAAAATACGTCAATTTTGTGGTAACTACTTTAATGTTGAAAGCAATTTGAACATTACACTATTGAAAAACACACAAATTAAGCTTAGTAACTTACAGGGAAATATTAAAAATATGAAGACTTCGACATTTATTCGAAGCAAATCGTCCAGTAATCATAATAGGAAAAAAGCGATTCAATCTGAAATTGATTGTACCTAAAATTTCAAACAATGCCACAGAAAAGCTAAAATTTGAATAAACTTAAATATGCAAAATTCTCAAAAACTAGATGACCTAGAGAAAAACGGAAAGTATATTCGGAATCAGTACAAGAAACTGATCTAGGATAAATTAATATCAGTTCTGGGACAGAACCATTGTTGTCCAGTTGTATTTTCCATTTTCATCGAAGCCATTAGAGCTCCGAGGGGCAATGGCTGGAATTTTTTTTTCTTTTTGTTTTTTTTTGAAAATTTCATCTAATAGTTCTAGATGTACGCAAATACAAATATTGTATTTTGTATTGTGATATCTGTATTTTTTATTTGCCTTAATTTTTCACTAAGCTGTTTCGCTTTAGATTATTTTTTTCTTTTAAACTTAACTTTTGTTAAACAAAAAAAAAAATGATTACATATAAAATTTTACTTTCGGCCGTAATTTTTTTTAATGATCACAATTATTCAGATTTTTGCGTATATGGATTGTGTCAAGAACAAATTAGCCCGGATAACTAGAATCCCGGTACATATTTTTGCATTTTTTAAACGATTTTTAATTTAAAGTTTTGAATAATACTTAAACCAGGGAATAGAAATTTGGCTTGCCGGATTACAGAACACACTGCTCGGTATACAGAACATGGAAGGAAACTATTAAAAGATCTTATATATTTTAATATATTTTTTTAATTGCACACTAATTTTTAATTGCATCAATAAATATTTTTTATATGATTTATATCAATAAATTAAAACTACCATATGCTATACAAATTCTTGTGTTTTTTTTACTTAAAACTTAAAACTTTCCTGCTGAGTCAAAACAAATTGTCAAAGTAACATTTGTACTAGAACGCACAATGCAAAGATGTATCACAATTTTTTATGCAACACATTTTCAGTTTGTAAAACTAGCCGAGTGAAAATCTTTACATCATCAATAGAAGAATAAGAAACTCTGCCTGTTGATTGATAACGTATAAGACCTAATTGAAAATAATCAATATGTAGATTAAAAATTGAAAACAAAAATTGTTATACAACGTGGACATTCACGCACTAAAAAAATAATTTTTTGAAAATATACTTTTTTTATCCCAATTAATGCTAATTTAGAACCAAATATATATTTTCCATGACAGTAATTTACGGATTGTTACTTATTTATAAATGAAAGATTCAAAATAAACAATACACAAAAATAATTTCCATAAACAAAGATTATGTGTGAAAGCTGTCACGTTCAATTAATATTGTAATATTTTCACAGTTTATTTGTTTCTCATGTCACTTTGAAACAAATGCCCATTTAAATATATCTGGGCATCAAAGTAAAAAATAAATAAAATATACATATCATTCCAAAGCAAATTTGAATCAATTCCACATTTACATAGTAATGAGGTGAACCTACCATGCGATTACTTTTGAATATTAAAATCCTAAGAGACGTTAAAAATCAAAACCTACATACACAAAGTTTTCTGACTGATTTAATGTATAATTTGTGTTACTGCTTTTGAGAACTTTTTTATAGCATCGTATAGGCTAAAAAATAAGCTCTCTTTTCAGATCAGACGAAGAATAACATTTTTAAGCGATAGAATTTCGGGTTGTTTGTAATTGCTAGAAAACTTTATGTCATTTATGAATAAAACATCCCGAATATGAAACACTGTTGCAATTTTTAGGAAAATTTATTGCTGATTTAATTTCTACAAGCTATTAATCTCAAATAAAAATTACGTGCTGCCAACTTTTGTACAAACCTAATAATATTCTTGAATAATATCCTTACCAAATTACTTGAACTTAGAATTTGAAATATATCTTACTAGCCACTATTACATTATTTTGTGGAATAAGGAAGGTTATAACTATTGGTACATTTTGTAAGTTGTTGTTTGTGAGTACAGGGTTTCATAAAAAAACTGGACTGTTGACAAACAATTACAGCTACTGAAGTTATTCTGTCAGGAGAGTAATTTGTGATGCTAGTAATTTCCGTTGCTGACTTTTCTTCCTTCAGTTCAAAATATCACAGATAGTGAGCGCCGGGATGCTTCAAACAGTTATAACGCTCAAAATTATTTATAACACTGCATCACCCAGTTTTTACCCTTTATTCTGTATAGCGGCTGAAAAGACAAAATAAAAATAAAAAAGATTTGCCTTTTGAAATTTCATAGTTATCGTGAGAAATATTAAAGTTTAAAAGCTTACGCTAGTCATCCGAAAAAAAACTCGAACGCTAATGTTAAGTCTATGGGAAGGTTCTTGATAGATTTCTAGCTCCCATTTTAATATTTTTAAATGATATTTTTTTTGCATAGGATTGCTGAGGCCGATCCCTAACGTTGTTAGTTTTTACTTTTTTTAAATTTTAGTTACAGTTTTTTTAAAAGTGGACATTTTAAATTTCAGAACCGGTTGGAACCGGTTCTTAAAGTGAAAGTACCCTCATATAAAAAAAAATTGGAACCAAAATCGAAAAATGAAAAACTAATAACGTTAGGGATTGGCTTCAGCTATCCTATGCAAAAAAAAGTCCTTAAAAATATTAAAATGCGAGCGAGAAATCTGTCAAGAACCTTCCCATAGACTTTACATTAGCGTTGGAGTTTCGTCGGATGAGCTAGTCACGCGGAGAAACTCGCGTGCTAATGTTAAACCTATGGGAGAATTCTTTTCAGAATTTTTGCTTGAATTTTAATATTTTTAAATGATTTGTTTTATGTTTGATATCTGACGTCGATATCTCACGTTGTATGTTTGTACGTTTTGATTAATTTCTGCAAGCTATTAATCTCAAATAAAAATTAAGTTCTGCCAGGTTTGCATCACCTAATAATTTCCTGTAAAAGTCTAATCTAGTTGCAGTTATTTTATTATTAATATGATGTCACTTTCTCTTCGCTTTTGGAACCGGATCCGCAAGTAAAAGTATCCGCATATAAACAAACCGGCAACCAAAATCGAAAAAGTAAAAGCGTGCAACATTAGATATCTACCTCAGTTATTCTATGCAAAAATTAATTTTAAAAAGTTAAAATTCAAACGATAAATCTGATAAGAATGTTCCCATAGGTTTAACATTACCGGGCGAGTTTCTTCGCGTGACTAGTTTAGGTTCTTAGGAGAGTTCAGCGACACACGTCCTGTTTGTATTAAAACAACAAAGCGTAGTAAAGGACTTCTGGATTTCAAACATTTATACTCTTGCAAGAATAATTTCCTTTAATTTTACCATTTATTTTTTATTGAATTATATATATATATATATATGTTAAAGATATGTATAAGTATGTAAGAAATATTTGTGTAATCATACATAAGAAAATGATATGTGTAAATGTATTTGTGATAGTGTATTATTCGTGGAAAATTCAGTATGATAGTACTTTTTGTTCTTTAAAACTCTCATGTGTAATTATCAGAAATTATTATATAAAAATAAATCGTGTATATGGTATATATTATAAAGCAATATGTTAATATATTGTATGTATCAGAAATAAAGTGGTCATAAAATTACGCACGTTTTTTTTATAAACGTTGTACAGTCAACAAGTTTTTTTGTTTGTTTTACTATTTATGTATTATAATTTTACACAAAATCTATTTTGTTTTTAGTAAAGTAATAATTACATTCGGAAAACACACTGTAAATAAAGACAATTCTTTCTTAATCTACAAAAGTATAATACAGCCCTGAAAGAAAATATACAACTTCTTCCACGATACCCATCATTCTGAAAAATGTTCTTTATCTGCAGAAGCATGAAAAAACAATATATTTTCGAATTCATTGATAAAAACAAAATTTTTGATGAACACTAAATAAAAACAAAATTTGCTGCTACTGATTTTAGGAAACGTTTCCGAGTAGCTTTTATAGCGTATTAATCTGTTTTCTCAAACCGGAATATCGGTTTTCAGGATTCTATCAATTCTCAGTTGAACATTTTGCAGATGAATTTATACATGCAAGAGTAAGAAAATAATAATATTTTTAATGTTATTATTAACGCTATTAATTTATTATGTTTATTGATAATGAAAATATTTACTTGATAATTCATTCCAGGTTCAGAAAACTGGTATGCACTATAGAATCTTTTCTTAAACGTTTCCGAAAATCATTGGCTGCACATTATTTATTAAGCTACACCATTCAAAAAAGTTTTAAAATATACAGACAGACATATACTTGAGCATCCATTAAAGACAGATATCGGTAAAAAAAAAGGAAGTCGAATCATGTGTGGCATATACAAAAACATGTACCGTTTTGAAAGTTTTAAACCACTTTCCGAAATACTAGTACATTATATGAGTGCGTGATGTTAATGGTTTTAATTGAAAGTACATTTTTAGGACAATACAAGTAACTATTTATAGCATTAATGCATGGAGAATATAACAACTGTTTTTATGAAAAAATTTAGAATAAATATACAGACAGGCATATACTAGAGCATCCATGAAAGAGAGATGTCGGATCATGTGTGGCATATACAAAAACATGTACAGTTTTGAAAGTTTTTAACCACTTTCCGAAGCATAAGTGCATTATATGAGTGCCTGATATTAATGGTTTTAATTGAAAGTACAATTTTAAGACAATACGAGTAACTATTTATAGTAATAATGCAAGCAGAATATAATAACTCTTTTTATGAAACAAAAACACTTTTTACATAAACAGTATATATTTTATATAAATTCTGTCTTCTATTTTTTTATTTGTTTAATAGTTAAACAATCCACTGAGACAAAATACTCTACTTAAATAAAAAAATAAAAGCTAAAGTATTTCTTAGTATTCTTCAGTTCTAGACAAATGTATGAAAAACTTTCCTTTCTTCTGTAACGTAACCATAAACATTTTTTCTTTCAAATAATCGAAAACCAAGAAAAGGAGGAACTATTTTATATCTGACTACATCTTTTGTTATATGTTAAGAAAATAACATCTGGTTTGCCAGATAAGAACAATCCATGAAAGACATTGCTCAATAAACTTCCCCCTTTACCTTCATTCACAGTCATTTCATTTTAGCTTTTAACTTCTTTTATTATCTTCTTAGGGTTTTAACAAAACTAATAAAAGATCGTTTGTTGATCCTAAAGGATCGTTTAAAAATCTATTTTACAAGTAAAATAGTTTTTGAAAACTCTAATCTAAAAAAAAGTTTAAAAAACATAAACCCCTGTGATTGGAAGATATGTTTCTGCTATTTTAAGAAAATTTAGTCTATTGACTGGAAAATTTCAGGAAATTATGTGCTTAGGTTTGCAATTAATTCGTGTTTTGAGAAAAAATTGACGTACGTAAAAATTTTGTTTTTAATACAAAAAATCACTATGCAGCACAGTGATTTAACATTACCAGTGATTTGTCAAAATACAGCTTTATGTTGGCAAATTTCAGGTAACTTTTAAGTTAGATTCGAAATTTTTGTGTATTTTGCGGGAAAATGAACAAAACAAAGTGGGCCACGAAGTGTTTAACGAAAAAGAGCCAACAGGGAAATTTGTTCAATTCACGGAATTTTTTCAGAGTGAAAGAATAAAAATGTAACCTATAATATTAATAGTAATTGGTAGCATTTTTATTCCTTTAAATTAGTCAATGACTGTGAAATATTTAATTGGAAGCGCTCTTGTGGAAAAATATGAATAAATGCCAGATTTCTATGCAAAAATTTACATCTACTTAAAAAATAGATCTTGAGCTTATTCTTCATGTCTTCTCCTTTAACTTAATACAGGTACATACAGGTGAAAATTAATTGAGACAAAAGAAAACATTATTTTCAAAGGCTTTCATATACGATGGTCGATCAAGAAATAAGGTTCCCAAAGAGCTCCAGCCGCGCAGAAAAGTGCGATGTAAAATACGGCAACAGGGCTGTTTGCGGCTGTTCTCACACTCGCAATTCCCCTTGCCGCATTTCGTTGCGCCGATCATTCTTTGCTCAGCAGACGTCCGAGATGGAGGTTCCTATTGTTGATCCCGCCAAGTGCGAGATTCGTTCCGTAATTCGCTATTTGCACGGCAAAGGGACTCCACCCGGGGATATTCATCGTCAGAACGGCCGGCGAGGACGACTGACAGCCGGTGTGACGTTGCTTCACAACAACGCCCGACCTCACGTCTCCCGTCAAACCCAGCAACTTTTGACGCAATTTGGGTGGACTGTCATGCTTCACCCACCTTACAGACCTCGCACCTAGTGATTATCATTTGTTCCCGAATTTAAAGGAACGCTTTGGGGGCCAACGCTTCCGGAGCGATGATGACGTCAAAGAAGAGGTGAAACGCTTCCTCAACGGGTTGGCGCCGGAGTTCTACGACATTGGGATACAGAGATTGGAGCACCGTCTACGAAATTGCGTAGAAAAAGATGGCGAATATGTAGAGAAATAGAGCAAATTTTCTTCTTTCCAACGATGTAAAGTTCTATGAGAATAAACAATGTTGTCTATTTGTAAATTTTATGAGATCCTTATTTCTGGATTGACCCTCGTACAATAGATAATACCTATACTAGGTAATTACTGTGTGCAGGTAAACTTGTGTTTGTTGGATTCATTTCACTATTTATGATTATAATTTTACGAGTTCGTTGGTGTTATTTTTCGTTTTCATCCACATTTATCCTTTTTGGAGACGATGATATAGATGCACTACATCTCGTAAGTATTATTTTTACATATGAACTTTACATATGAACTTGAACATATGCTTACTTTAGCAGAAATCAACTATTCAATTTGGTATTGACTTCAATAAGTTAATGTACATATTTTGCACTTCATCTTCGTTTAACCACACTTTTACAGCATTCATTATCATGCGTTCATTGGTTGTACAGTCCGTTTTACTAAACGTCTCTTCCGTTTGTCTCGCGACCAGCGGCTTCCGCTCACGCCCTCCAGTCTGTAACCATCTTTTAAATACATAAAATCTTAAAAAAGGTGACCGGGAAGGGCATCCATGCTCTACAGATGTGGATTTCTCGTCTGAGCTGACCTTCTCAGGTAGTCAAAATGCATGGTTCTATTTTTTTATGTCACGTCTACTAGATGCAATTTTATAAATTAAATAATTTCAAAAAATAATAATTTTGTTTTTCCAAATAAGTGTTCGAACAACTAAATAAAAATTTATTAAAAATGCTAGAGGGAAAATAAAATATATTCTTTCTTCTAACAAGAATAAATTATTTATCTTATATGTTTATTATTATTCAAGACTGCTTCATCCAAGAAGGCATGAAGAAAAGTCATATCCATCAACTGAAATACAGCATTTGTTTAGAAAACATTGCTCAATATACCTAATTATCGGAATTCACATTTTGTCCAAAATGTGTTGTTGTTTACAATATTGTAACAATGTTGTATTGTTGGTTACAAAATTCCACCGTTTTTCATAGGAAGAAAGTTTGGTGAATTTCCAGGGCAATGAAGTAAAATTATTTTATTTCTCAGAATGGAAGCTTTGACTACAATTGAATTATCACATGGGGCTAAGAATTTTTGCAATGTTCTGTCCAAAGTTAGCACGAAAGGAAAAATCGTATATTATAATATTTATACGTCCTTGAATGCATTCATCATACCTTGAACAGTAAGTATAGTGAGCCTGAAAATAAAAAAGCGATTATCTCATACATTATAATCTCAGGATCGTCACAGGAAAATAAAACGGAAATAGTCATTCGCGTGGAAATTAAGTCTTATTTCAATATGTGTTAAAAATAATATATATACACCCAGAAAAAAGTTTTGTGGAATCAACAAAAGTTTAGTTGATCCAACAAAACCTTTTGTTTAAATATAGGTCAATGGAAATTTTGTTTGAATCAACAACATTTTTTTTTTTTTTTTCGATTCCAAAATTTTTTTTTGTATCGTCAGCAAAAAATGTTTTGTTAATTCAAGTAAAATGGTTCAATTTTACTTGAATTTTTCTAAAACAACCAAAATGTACTCAACAAAACATGTTTTGTAGCTTTAATCAATTCCTTTTTCTGGGTGTATATATTTAATAAATTTTGCAGTAAATGTGTTCCATTCTCTACGTTTTTCAATATACGAGCACCCAATTTTGACATCAGATTTGACATTTTCAGTAAATTTTATCTTTGGTCACCAAATGGAAAATCATTCAATCTAATAGTTTATAAATTATAAATGTTTCAAATTTTGAACTTCTGATGCAAAATTTGGTAATAACAGTTGCAAAACCAATTGCAATGCCTGTAGTTTATAAGCATAATTAAAAAACTACTTGCCGGAAAAAGGTAATATTCTACAACCACATATTTGAAATTTCTAGAAAGTATTCTCTGTTATAAAAATCATAGGTTACAAATTGATACTTTTTCGAAAAAGTATTTCGAATACATACATGTTTGGAAATTCATTTACGGAAACAATATGAGTAGTAATCTATAGATTTTTTTAACAGAAATCGACTTCTAGCAGTTGCAAATATGTGAATCCCAAATTACAACTCATTCTGCAAAGTAATTTTTGAGTTATAGTCGAAAACAATTCACTCATTGCAATCTGTTTTACAACGATTCTAAATAAATTAAAAAATATATATATGGGATGACTTTCTGTTTGGTATCCTGAAATAAAATTTTCCGGAAATGCCAAATCTGATGTCAAAATTAGATTTTCGTATTGAAAATTTCAGAGTTAATTTCAATATGGGACGGCCACTAAGCTTTTTTTGACACAAATGAAAACTAGTCGTTGGGGGCACCATATTACGTACCCCTCATGGATATGCATAATATAAAATATTAAAATAAAACATGTGTAAACTATTTATAAAATGCATTGCAATTCGAATAAAATCGTGGCTTGGTGAATTCATTACACTTTAAATGCTCTATTACTGAATTGAGTAAAAGAAACATCCTTATAACTCCAAAATTGATAATCAAACTAACCAATAGTTTACTGCGTTGCATTAATCGTCTCATTTCCAATTAAAATATATCTTTGAATTGAAATTTGAATGAAATACAGGGTCATGGAAAATCGAAGAGTGTGGCAATTAGAATTACAAATATCTCGCCAACTAATTATCCGATCAACTTCATTCTTTATGCAAAATTTATGTTTTTAATTGTATTTTATATTCACTCCTTAAAATAAACAATTTCGAATTTTTTTATGTACCTTTTATCAGAACGAATATTTCAAGAGAAAAAAATAGTTCCGGATAATCGAGGTTACTGAAATTTAATAAGCTTCTTCCCATTGTTACATACTAAGTGCATACCAAATTTCAAGTCTCTATCTCAATTTGTTCGGGAGATTACAGACACACACACACACACACAGACGGACGGCAAAAAATGTCTTTCTAAAAATATGTTTTTTGGAATCCCCAGTGTCTGAAACGTGTAAATCCGTCATTTTTTTTGTTTCGATTTTCAAAACGGTTACAAGATTTGCCCTATACTACGTATAATGGGTAAGTAAAAAGTCATAATTTTCAGTCGAAGGTTATTTCAGTTTTTTTTCATGCGATAATTTGGATATTAGCATGCATTCAGTGGATTTTCTTTCTTTTGGCAGAATGTGTATTAATGTTATATATTGTCTCCCAGAAATGAAAACGAAGACAAAGAGAAAGTTCCGGCTGTCACAGAAGTCCGTTCACATTTTAAAAATTCATTGAAAAACAGATAAAAAATAAAGAATTAACATATCATTTTTCAAATTTGTCAAAATACTGGCTAAAGAATAGGATTGTTTTTGTGGAAAAAATATTTCGAATTTTTACCAACAGGTTAAACGCTGTTAAGCTCCAAGTTATTAAAATATATAATAATATTTAGATTATGCAACACATGTTCATTAGAAAACACTATGATGTCAAATGCAAATAAATATAATCAGGATGTTTTCATTACTTTTATTTTTTAAGAATTAGAATCTTAACCCGACTATCTATTAAAATTTGAACTATTTATTTCTTTTATCACCAAAAATCCGACTCTTTGAAAAATCTTACGATACAAAACGATGTACCAAAATCTTTTGTTGTTCGTATCGGATTGTTTAAAGGTCAAATTTGTAACTAAAATAACTTTTGAAAGTTACCTTTGTGTCTATTGCTTAAAACATTTTTTATAAATTTTAACAGTGGTTAATATTGGACATTTGAATTGAAAGCAATTTCGATAAAACATAGATAAATGCAACATTTAGAAACAATAATCTACGAAGAAAGGAAAGCATTTTTGAAGTACGATAACGCTTCATGAGAAGTCTTTTCAAAAGAATATTTATTCTTAAGCATTTAAAAAAGTATTTTAAAAGAGTTTTTCATTCAAAACAACAATTCTATTTTTTTAAAAGGTATCTGCATGATTTTTTATATTTAAATACACATTTTTTTTTTTTTTTACATATTCAATAAAGATTAAGCTTCTTAAAGCTGCTAGAAGCATTTTTTTCACTAACAGGCATTTATTATAATAATACACGAAACAATGTTGATTAAATAATTCATTTTTCAAAACGTTTAAAAAAATAAAGAAAAATTAATAGTTCGGGATTTTTTTTTCTTTTTTTCTTTTTTCTTTTTTCTTTTTTATTTTTTATAGTAAGTTTTAAAAATGCTTATCAGATACGATGTTTATTACTAAAACTTGAAAAGCCTGGAAAAAGTCTGCTATCAATAAAGAAAAACTTTTATTTTAAGATGGACGTTAGCAAAGGGAGAGATGAGTATCAATAACAGCTGTTGGATTACGAAATTTAAACGTTTATTATTATTATTATTATTTATGTCGCATTTAAATATTCAAACTTAAAGTGTAATTTTTTACACTGAAATCTGTCAAAAAAATATAAAGTATTAGATAATTAAAGAGAAAAAAAACTGATATGTCACTTTCCACAAAATTATCTTATATTATTTTTCTTCAAGCCATTTCTTGAACAATGGGCAAAGAAAGATTATCTTCTGAATACATAATGAAGGAAAGCGGGAATAATAAAAGCAATCTTTAATTCTATGAAAAAATGAAGCGGTAAAGTCTTAGTTATTCATTCAGAAAAAATGACCAGTCTGAATTAAGTTGAAGCAAAACTGTCTTATACAGTTTAAGATTTTTCTTAATTTAACTATTTATAAAAAATAAAGTAATTTAATTTTTAAAACAGTACTGAAAGAATTTCACAGTAACTCTAATCATTTTGGACTAAAGCTTGAAAACTTTCTATAACACACCAATAATGTTTTCTTTTCACTCTCAGAATCGCAACACCAAAAAATATATAAGAACCATTTTATATACGACCAAACCTTTTGTTCTCTGTTACGAAAATAACATCTGTTTTGGCAGATAAAAACAATTCATGAAAGACTTTGCTCAGTAATATGGTACGTGTAGTTTCATTCATACTCCTTTTATTGCATCTTTTAAATTCTTTTGTCATGTTTCTAAGTTTTGTGGGTTTTTTAAATAGAAAAGATCTTTTGTTTTTTGTATATGATGGTTTAAACACAGCTTTTATAAGTTAAGTAATTTTTGGGAGCTGCATCTGTGGCTATTGATTTAAAGCATTAAAATATAAAATGTTTAAGAAGTTTGTTATTAAAAATTGCAAGTTCACTTCAAAGAAGGCATACATGATTTTTTTTATGTACACGCTTTTATTTGAAATTTACATAAAAAGTAAATATTATTTTGCAAAATGCGGATGTATAAAAATCTTTCTTTTTTTTTTTTTTTTTTTTTTTTTTTTAGGTTTCTTTGATAATAACAAAAGAAATATTGTTGGTTAGATATGGGTTTCTATAGTAGGTTCTATAAAGAATAACATACATTTTTTTATTAAGCATTTTTTTCCTTTCACTTTCAGATTATTTTCTCTATTTAATTTATAAGTGTAATATTGAAAATCACGACATATCTTACTAACAATGCATTGATTGATATAAAAAAAGTATAAAAAGTAAATATTACAAAATGCATTTCATAAAAACTGAGAGTAAAATCATAAAAAAATCTAGAAATCTATTTACAGCAAAAAATATATCATACTTTTTCAAAATACCTTCCCTCAGATGATATGCAACGGTACCATCTTTCAACCCACTTTTCAAAACAAGCAGAGAAGTCTTTTTCAGGAAGCAGCTTCAAAGAAACCTGCACTGCTGAAATAACTTCAGAATCTGTATTGAATTTTCTGCCACGGGGCTTCTTCTTCAACGTCGGAAACAGCCAGAAATCGCATTAGGCGAGATCCGGACTGTAAGGGGGATGTAGCAGGATTTTAATATTGCATTTACTAAGATATTCCTGAAAAGAAGTAGCGACATGCGGTCGAGTATTATTGTGATGTAATGTCTAATTCCCTACCAGCTCACGACGCTTTCTCGATATGTGTTCTCGCAAAATTTTCAAAACTGGAACATAATATTCGTCATTCACAGTAGCTGGACAGATTCGGGACTGTACCATGGTTGAGGCAGCGTTGCGACGCTATGTTTTGTCAGGAACTGAGTCACTTTGAAGGATGCGTTAAAGTTATCCATGACGTTTTGATGCACAATCAATTTTGTAAGTCCCAACGTCTCCGCAATCATTCGGACACTTATCCGACGATCAGAGACCAAAAGCGCTTTAATGATAGCCACATTGTCTGAAGTTCGAGAACTTTATGGACGCCCAGCGCGTTGTTCGTCATCGACGTCCTCTCTTCCATCTTTGAAGAATTTGTGCCACCTAAACACTTGAGCCTTGGACAAAGAATCATTCCCGTAAACTTCTTGTAACATGACATATAGCCGATTTTTTTTGTTTTACACAAAATTTTATGGTGTATCGCTGCTTGACACTCCCCTACATTCTGAAAACATAACGCCACTTTCAAACACGTGTCTGCTTTACGAGCATTCCGTGCGCTGCAAACGCTCAAGGCCAACTGACTTCCGCCAGACTCTGTAGCTGACAACACCCAACGTACATACTACCTGCAATTACCGCCTCTGTGGCGCGAAAAATTTAGGCTCATTATTTCCTGGACAGACCCTGTATATATCTTAATTTTATTCTCCTTCAGCTCTTATTTTGTATGGGATGTATATGAAAACACGTGGAATTATTGCATCTGGAAAATAAATTCCTTTAAAAGATTTGTACACAAATTGCAACCTGTTTTTTATTACCTAGTGATTTTACATTTAACACGAATACTAAAGAATAGATCTAAACAATATAAACTATACAAATTTTTCAAAATATATATTAACTACTGATACACGAATTGACGTCTCAAAAGTTTAGCCATACAGTAAAATATGATAATCTAATTGGCAGGAGAAATACATGGAATACGTTCACGATAAATATTCAAAATGTTATGGGAATTAAACATAGCAGAGACATTACAATGGTTACATCATCACTATTTATTTAAAAATTGCTGTTTTTATCTCTGTTTCAAAATCGCTGTCCCAAAAGTTTAGGTGCATTGTTCATTTGTTTTACTAAATGCTGCTTTGTTTTCAACCACCAAAACGACTGGTTTTCCGGAGCAATGTAATAGCGAATATGGAACTTCTGTTGGTTATTTAATATGCCGAAGGCTATGATTTAACAAAAGAGGAAATTTAAAAGTTAGCCTTTTATTAAAACTTTAAAAGCGAGGAATATATTAAGTACGTGCTGGAAATAACAATTTCAACAGAAAACCAAGAGCAGACAACCACGTATACGAAGTTTTTAGACTGCCCGAAAGTTTGGAAGACTGGTGCCAATAGAAAACACGTCCATAAAACAATAAAAAAATAAAATTAGTGTCAATGTATCAAAAGACACAATACATAGACGCATAAGAGAAGAAAATAACTTTGTTTAAAAATAAGTCCTGCAAAACACACATAAAATTACACTACAAACATGCCAAAATGGATTGGTTTTAAACATACAGATTGTACGGGGACAAGTGTCGCACCTTATTATTCAGTCACGGAAATCATATATTCTAATACGAGGAAATCTTGTGTGTGTGTGTGTGTGGTTATGCAAATTTTATTTTAAAAACGGCTCAAATGATTTTGACGAAATTTTGTATCCTACCGTTTTCGGGCACCAGAAAACCATTGGGCTAGGTCACGTGTTCGAGAAAATTTGATTAGTGGGTCATTTTGGGTCATCAAAGGTTAGGGTCAGGCTAATTCTATCTAAAAAACGGTTCAAACGATTTTGACGAAATTTTGTACCTTACCATTTTCGGGCACGAGAAGACTATTGGGCTGGATCACATGTTCGAGAACTTTCGATTAGTGGGCCATTTTTCGGTCAACGCGGGTCAAATAAATTTTATCTAAAAAACGGCTCTAACGATTTTGATTAAATTCTGTATCCTACGAGATTCGGGCGTGAGAAAATCATTGGGCTAGGTCACATGTCCTAGAAAATTCGATTAGTGAGTTATTTCTGGGTCATTGCGGGTCAAGCAATTTCATCTTAAAAACGGTTTAGACTATGTACACTAAATTTTGCATCCTATAGTTTTCGGGCACGAGAAGACTGTTGGGCTAGGTCACATGTTCAAGAAAATTTAATTAGTGGGTCATTTTGGTCATGGGTCATTATGGGTCAAGCTATTTTATTTTAAAAGCGGTTCAGACTATTTACACTAAATTTTGCATCATATGGTTTTTGGACACGAGAAGACTATTAGGCTAGGTCACATGTTCGAGAAATTTCAAATGGTGGGTCATTTTGGTCATGGGTCATTATGGGTCAAGCTATTTTATCTTAAAAACGGCTCAGACTATTTACACTAAATTTTGTGTCCTATGGTTTTCGGGCACGAGAAGACTGTTGGGCTAAGTCACATGTTCGAGAAAATTCGATTAGTGAGTCATTTTGGTCATGGGTCATGGGTCAAGCTATTTTTATCTTAAAAAGTGTTGGCAACATTGGCGGGATTTGGCAGGAAAATTAACTTTTACGTTTACCAATGCCAAAACACTTGCTTAGCGAGAAATTTAAAAAATATCGCCAAATTTGGCGACGTTTGGCGAAAAAATTGGCTTTTAGAAGCTGAAGGACGTTTCTAGAAATTCCCTATAGGAGCGGAGATACTTGATTCAACCAATCAGAGTCCATAAAACGTTCTCGAAATCAGAATTCAACCAATCAGGGTACATATGATAAGGAAAATTGACTTTTAAGATTGCCAATGCCAAAACACTTGCTTGGCGCCAAAAGAAAAAAATATCGTCAAATTTGGCGAATTTGGCGAAAAAATTGACTTTTAGAATCTGAAGTAATTTTCTAGAAATTCCCAATAGGAGCCGAGATACACAATTCAAACAATCAGAGTCCATGGAACGTTATCGAAAAAAGATTTGAACTAATCAGGGTACATAGAACTTTCTCAACGCATGCTTGGTGCTAAATGAAAGATTGTCGCTAAACTTGGCGACGTTTGGCCAAAATGTTGGCTGTTAGAATCTGAAATATTTTTCTAGAAATTTCCAGTAGGAGCCGACATACATGATTCAACTAACAAGTTGAACACAAAGCAAAGGTTGACCGAGCATTGTTCGGTCGTACCCGCTGGTAAATAATATAATGCTGATTATCCCGGCGGCTGGAATTGCCAAGCATGACCTCGGGAAATAGCTGCGTACTTTCATTAGTAGACGAGAAGGCGGTAAGTCTCTGATGTTTTGGAGATCGAATTAGGAATTGTTTAGGAAAATAGGAAATACATGTAAATAATTTTGTAACTCATTTGTAAATCCAATTTCAACATTCATCATGAATAGCAATAAAAGTATTACAATTCTTTCATGAAGAGTTGTATATTAAAGAGATTTGTATTTATACTAGATAGTATGCTAAAATTTAGTTTAGTTAATTCATAAATCACTTTAAAAAATTGAATTTTAGGATATAAAATATTATGCAGATTACATTAAAAATTAGTGAGATTAATGAAGAATGATTTGTTGAACTGACGTTGAGGCCTCTGATCTGCAAATTTACTCGTAATTAGGAATTGTTTAAAATTAAAAAATAGAACTGTTGCAAAAGATGAAATCCTATGGAAAACTGTTTTGTAGAATACACTGTATACACAGTGTTTTTCATCATTATTAATACTAAATATTCATTTACTTTTTGCCGCCCAGGTAAATAATTTTACAACTTTTATTTCCCAAATGTGTAACATGAAGCTAAAAACTAATTAAATGTCTATATGAAAAAAATATATTTTTTTATTTTGTAGCTATTTTACAAGTCAAAATTACATGAAAATGCAATTCTCCAATAACTGTTATAATAATTTTAATGATTAATGATTGATTTGAAATTATTGATTTATATATATACATTAATGAATTATATGCATACATTATTAAATTGTATATATAAATTATGGAGTCACATAGATAATTATGTAATATAACTGATCAATTTTAAATTATTGATATAAAAATTTCTTTAAATAATAAAACTTATTGAAATAAAACAAATATTGATTAATCTTTCTTAAAGGTAAATAATATTTTCAAGAAAGAAAAAAAAGCTTGACAATTTTTTTAAATTTTAAAATGAAAGTCATATATCATATCATATCTAATTTTTTGTGGCTTATTCCAGACTTGAATGAAAACATTTTCTTTTTTAAAAATAAATGACCAGTGTTTCTCCATTTTGTAATTAAAATAGCTGAATAAATCGCTTTCATCCAAATTAAAATTTCAGGAAAGATATCAAGAAAACGAAAAGATTCTGCTGTGAATAATTTTTTTATACACTGAGATGGAATAATTAAAGGCAAGTTATATTTGTATTATTTATTTTGAAAATGAATAATCAACTTCCAGTTTTAAGGAGTTGTAAAAGTACGTTTCGTTCCTATTTAATTTTTTGGATTGTGTTTGTATTTTTAAAATATGTTTTCAGATTTACTAAAAATATCACAATATAAGTATAGCCTTAATGCATCTTTTGTTTGGCTAAGAAGTTCTGCATGTTTCTTTTTACAATTCCGCCTTTTTCTTTCAAAAAAATGTAGAGCAATTCGTTTTTTAGTAAAAATTGTAGGACTTTTTAACTTTAACTGAAGAAACAAATTTAAAATCTCTAAGATTGATTTGTATTAATTTTAAATTATTGATTTGCATATATAATAAGGTGGATAGAAAAATCGAAATGCGGATAATTGAATCGGCGCGGGTGCAAAAGTTGCCTGTTATGTATATTAGTTTACTTGTGTTTTTTATTGAAATCCATTCATATTTCCGATGCCCCTAGCCCCCCAAAAATAGTTAAAATGAAATTTTTATGAAAATTGATAATTTTTATTATGTTTATTATTTTCGTAAATTACTTTTGGCGCGGGGTGTAAAAGTTGTATTTTATGCATAATAGATTACATGGTTTGTTTTTTTGAAATACATTCATGTCTTCCGGTGTCCGAAGCGCCCTCAAAATAGTTAAACATTTAAAGTTTTATAATAAATAACTTTTTTGTTTTGTTTTAAATTTTTTTAATATATATCTTTAATTACTTTTAGCGCGAGGTGCGAAAGTTGTCTTTTAAACATACTAGCATACATGCAAAAAATTTTCGACATCGATAAATTTCTTTCATCTGGACCAAGACACTTAATATTTCCCAGAAATCCATGTTTATACAAATTTTGAACTAAAAATTATAAGTAAAAGTAAGAGTTAAAGAATCATTTGTATAGCGTAAAAAGTAGATCCATAGGATGAAAAATCGTCTATCGTTCATTATTAAATGTATAATTTTTTTTATACTATTTCGGATAGAGCAGCTGCTTCAATTTGTACACAAAATAGAGACTTTAAATGTAGTAGATCGCAAAAAAATTCGTTGATAGTGTACAAAGGTTCGAAATGTAGTTGCGGAGACAAGCAATTTAGCAGTGTCTTTGTCCATTTTAACCGGATTATTTTTCGATTGGAAACAGACAAAATAAAAGTGCAAGTTGTGAAGAGCACAATGTACTATACAAAGATCATAAAATAGGAATATTATGCTCTTGTAAAGGAATCTGACTCTCTGCATATTGGACACGTTACATTTTCAAC
This sequence comes from Maratus michaelseni, assembly GCA_963931845.1. Lineage (NCBI taxonomy): Eukaryota > Metazoa > Arthropoda > Arachnida > Araneae > Salticidae > Maratus > Maratus michaelseni. The sequence goes on from OZ007594.1 coordinate 176,044,447, forward strand.
AGGAGAAGCTAAAGCCATAAAAGAAGCAATAATATTTTTTTTTATCAAGTAACGTAAAATTAAATGGGCTTACAGTAATTGGATGCGACGGAACAAATATAATTATTGGGCACGAACGAGGAGTTATTTGTCTGATGCAGCTAGAACTCAATAGTCCCTTACAATGGTGCATTTCTAAAAATGAGAATAAACTTTGTGCCGTTATATTAAAAATAAATGTACAACGTTAAATAGTACAAATTAAAAATATATAAATTGGCAAACAGCTTTTTCGGTGGCCCTAAACCTCATTCATCAGTGCCAATTCAAAAGATTACAACCGATTTAAAATATTGGATATTATTTCTCATCTTATCATCTCAATTGTTGTTTTTCATCTTGGCGCGTGCGAAAGACGAAAGCAAATTGACAGGGCTTAGGATTTTATATAGGATATAATATTTTGAATTGGCATTGATGATGGATCTTTAGGGGCTTTGAAACAGCTGTTTGTCAATTTATATATTTTTAATTTGTGCTATTTCACGTTGTACATTTATTTTTAATGGTGCATTTGTTTGCTTCATACAAATTAGTTGCCTCTACGACATTTACTACATTTTTTAGATGGTGCAACAATTGGTACTAAAGACTTTTGGGGGACAATTGGTACATCAGTCAAAACCTGCCAGAAGCTACCTGTAGCTTTCTTTTCTTCAATAAGTGTGGAGAATATGCCATATAACATAGATAGAATGGTTCTCAGCAATGATTAGCAATATTTATATGGTATTTGCATAGCAATATCACGTGGTGAAAGTTATTTTTATTTGGCATTTAATAAAATCCCTGGTCCATTTGTTTACTCAAGATATCTAACGACTGCAGGTAGAATGTTAAGGTTGTACGTGGCCACAGAAAATCCATCTGAGAATCTCATTATTCTTACAACATATATTATCAAGGTATGGACCTATGAATTTTAAATAGGATATAATCTTTTGAATTGACACTGATGATGGATCTTGAGGGGCTTCGAAACAGCTGTTTGCCAATTTATATATTTTTAATGTGTGCTATTTCACGTTGTACATTTATTTTTAATGGTGCATTTGTTTGCTTCATACAAATTAGTTGCTTCTACGACATTTACTACATTTTTTAGATGGTGCAACTATTGGTACTAAAGCCTTTTGGGGGCCAATTGGTAAAGCAATCAAAACCTGCCAGAAGCTACCTGTAGCTTTCTTTTCTTCAATAAGTGTGGAGAATATGCCATATAACATAGACAGAATGATTCTCAGCAATGATTGTCTGAGTGCAACGAAGACTCATACACAGCGTCAAGCATAACTCAAAAAATATTTAACGGATTTCGTTCAAATTTTTACAGCAGGTACCTATAAAGGTGACAACGACGTCTATTTATTACCAAGAATAAATGTCAAACCGTTTGGAAATTGTATTAAAAAATAGATAAAAAAGCACAATTAAAGTACATACGTCACGAACGTTTTGTGCGTACGTCATTTTCACCGGCGGGAGATTTTCGTAGACAATCGGAATTGAAAAGTTCATGGAGTACATGGAGCAAAAAAATATGCACGCACTAATATTCAGCACAATAAAATATATTTCAATTTAGTAGAAATCGAAAATTAATCTGTATTTTTTTCTGTTTGAAAGAAAAACCCCGCAATAACTTGGTAGACTTGGTATTAGAGATTTGGCGCAAATCTCAGCAATAGCAGCTTTTTTTATTTCGCGTGTGTAAATTAAAAAAAAATCTTTGGTGTTTAAATAAAAGGTTTCGATTTATGGCATTATTTCTTTTTTTTCCTATTTTTAGCATTTTAAATGGGATTAATGAAAGGCATGTATTTTAAATTAAATGAATGAAAGGTTCATATTTAAATGAAATGAATTCAATATGAAAATGTTATAGGAACAATATTTGACGATTTATCAACTGCGCCAGGATAACATAAAAGTACCAATATATCAAACGGTATGTAGTATGTGAAATGAAACAATTATATTATAATCACCCATCGTACAAGAAAAAAAAAACTAATATTCTGCATTCAGAGGGAAAAATCCATCTCTTGTGCCGTAAGATTTGGCGAGTTCTTTTTTGGTGATAAGTTTTTCAATGTGATTGTTGGGATCTGCAGGATTGGCTTACTTTTTCTAAATCTTATTTTTTTGCAGATGTAGTATTACGTAAATATATTTTTTTGCAGATATTTTTCTATTTTGTATATTCGGGATTCTATTTTGTATATTTTCTATTTGGCATTTGGAAAAGAGATTTTTACCTTTTTATTTGTGCCTTCGGAAATATTAAAAAATAAAAAAAGATTTACATATATCAAGCGTATAATGTTATGTTTTGCATTTTTATACTGACCACTTCTCCATTTTTAGATTTTAAATGCTATTTATTATTTACTAGCCGTTTATTAATTGTTTACAATTTACCCCCCTGACAATAACAATTATTTATCACAAAAATGCCTCTTATGTTTGTTAAATGTTTGTTTATGTATTTTCATTACTTATTAAAATATCGACTATGGCGATAAAATTTTATTTTAGCATCGTGCTTAAATTTTTAAGATAGTGCAAAAACATGCTTTAATAAACGTATGTTTGTAAATATTTGAAAAAAATGTTATACTGCTCTCTTGAAAAATTTTGTAAGATGCTAAAACTACCTTTTGGCACCATTAAAAATATTTTTCGCCAACCGGCATAGGATACGAAGCTTTTCCCCATTCAGATGCACAGGCACGGCTGGTCTCAAACAAGAGTAAATCTAGCAACAATATTGTTTGAACTCTAAAAGAGTTACAATAATGATATTAAATGCTCCGATTGGCTTTGGGCCCAATTACGAAAGTTTCTCCTAAAAAAACTGTAGAAGAAGTCTTTTACATTTGTTTCAAATGAAGTTCGGTGTACAAGGTATTAGTTAATAATACAAACAACACTAATGGCATTGAGGCAAAAGTTTTAATTTAAATGTATATATTTGAAACCCTTCCCCCCTACCCCCCCACCCCAAAAAAAAGTTACAGTAATGAATTTAAAATGGTTTTCTGACATAAGCAATTGGCTGCAAACGCGATAACGAAACTTTCACTTAACTTAATAACATGTAGCTAATATAGCCCTCAGGGTACTTTGCAGTTATACAGACCTTGTGGTTTTTTTTTAAAAGCTTGAGACAATTCAGGTTTAAGAAGTTGAGATTTACTGTCAAATGATATAAACAACTACGAACACAAAACTATTCAGGTTTATGTATGTATATGTATTTAAAAAAAAATTGCATCTGATTACACTTATTAGATAAATTACTTCTGTTTGCATTTAATAACTGATAAACGGCTTCTGTATATTAAATGAATTGTTTAAATATTGGGAAGAGGTGGCGAGAGGTAGAAAGACGAGTAAACAAATGGGTAGACAGACGGGTAGCGAGACGAGTAGCGACATAGGTAGGCTGACGGGTAGCGAAACGAATAGACAGACGGCTAGAGAGAAAAGTAAAAAGAGGGTTGACAGAGGGGTAGCGAGATGGGTCACGAGACGGGTAGCAACACCGGTAGATAGGAATGTAGCGAGAAAGGTTGCGAGACGCGTAGCGTGGTAGAGAAAGAGACGAGTAGAGAGATGAGTACAGAGACGAGTTGACTGACGGGTAATGAGATTGGTAGCGAGTCCTGTACAAAAACACGGTATACAGACGATTAGAGAGACAGTAGATGGGTACGGAGATGGCTAAGAAGATGGGTAGAGAGGCGTATAGCCAGACGGGTAGAGATACAGATAGACAAGTTGTGAGACAGATAGACAAATGGGTAGCGAAGTGGATAGAGACACGGCTAGACATACAAGTAGTTAGACGGATAGACAGACGGTTAGAGAAATAGATTGGAGGGTAGCGAGACCGGTAGAGAAATATAGAGACAGGTAGCGAGACGTGTAGAGACATAGACAATCGGTTAGTGAGACGGGCAAAAGAACGGATAGGGAAACAGACAGATTGTGGAGAGACAGACAGACAGGCAAAAGAAAAGTCTGCGGATTGGCGCAGTAAAGGCGCAGGGGGCAGAGCCTCCTAGAGAATAATCAAGAAGTATCTATTAAGCTTAACTTTGAAATATATATATTTTTTTCAATTTTGCCGATATGGAGATTTAATGTAAAAGTTATTTTACAGAAGTCATCGAAAGAATTTTTGTATACTTTAATAGTAATTTAGACTATAGTTTTACAATCTGGTTTGTTGCAAAGCATGCTATCAGTGTGGTTTGAAGTGTAAGAGTTTCTATAAACAGTTATACAAATAATAGATATATAATCAAGGAAGAAAAATTTTAAATTCACACACAAAAAAAGGTGCAACAATGAAATTAAATTTGCGTTAAGCCACGCTTGATAGAATAATCTAATGGCTGCAAATCCAATTACGTAACTTTAAAAAGCTTGGCGTTTTAAAAGATCCGGCGTGTTTTGTTTTTTTTCCAAGTTTTGCGCAATACGTGCTTATGAAAATGAGATTCTTTGCCACATGTTAAAAAAAAATATGACAGCACATCCGATGAAAAGTACTTCTTTTCTATTTTTTTAAAAGTGTATATGAATTTATATATGATATTTTGTAATTCTATCATTTAATTTTGCTCTTTTTCTTTAAATTCTAATTGTTAACCCTATGTTCTCAGCAATATCACTCAGACTAATCCCTTTGAGGGAAGTCCTAGTTAGCAATATATATATGGTATTTGCATAGCAATATCACGTGGTGAAAGTTATTTTTATTTGGCATTTAATAAAATCCCTGGTCCATTTGTTTACTCAAGATATCTAACGACTGCAGGTAGAATGTTAAGGTTGTAGGTGGCCACAGAAAATCCATCTGAGAATCTCATTATTCTTACAACATATATTATGAAGGTATGGACCTATATGGTTCCATAGCAGAAGGAGAGCGGTATATTTAGAAACGTATCACATTTTGTAGATATTTGGAACCCAATCTAAGAAAGATTGTAGACGCTGTTGGAAATAGCTTCGTTTGTCATCCTGAATATTTTTTATTATCAATGCTCTCGGTTAACAAAGAGTTTATCAGGTCTTTAGCATTACGAAAGCTATTTTACGATAGAAATGAAAATAGAGGATCACCAGAAGTAAGTTTTTTCAAAGTACCAAAAATACACTTCAAAGCAAAGGATTATTGTGAACTTATTGATTGGCAATGAGTTGGACGTTTTGAAACACCTTTTTTATGAATGTGTCTTGCAAAGAAATTGAGGCTATGGTAAAATTAAGAGAAAAGGAAAAATTGTCAAAATATCCATGTCATACCCAAGCTGTAAAAAGATGCATTCGCCTAGTGCCTCAGGCATCAGAAAGTGTATCTAGACAAGAAAAAAGACACGTTTGAATAGCATACTTAATAGCATAAAATAAAGAAGCCATATCAAACATTTTAATCCCAAAAAGGATTACAAACTTTAGAAATATGTAAATCTCCAAATTAAAAGAAATAAACAATTTCCTGCATAAGTTCAATTTTTATAATTTTTATAATTTAGTGATTTCATTTAAAAATTTATACTTCATGTATTACTATAAAATTATTATTATTTAAAGGTTATACTTTATTAATTAAACATTTTACCAAATTTGTAAATAATTTCCGTAAGTTTAAATTTTTTAATACGTTTTCTTAAAATTTTCAATTTTTAACTATATTTGGGGCACAGAAGATATGAATGGTTTTCGATAAAAATATATGCAAATTACAGAATTATGCAATGCAACCAATAAACAACATTCTCACACGGCGCCAAATGGAATTAAAAAACGTAAATAAATAAACAAAAGAGGTTTTAATTTTCATAAAAGTTTCAATTTTGAACTATTTTTGGGGCGCTTGGGGCACCGGAAGATATGAATGAATTTCAATAAAACAAACCATGTAAACCAATATACATAAAAGGCAAATTTTGCACACCGCGCCAAAAGTAATTTCGAAAAAAAAAATTCCTATAATTTTCAATCCACCCTAATATATAATTTTTATAATTTAGTGCTTTGATTTTTAAATTTATACTTCATGTATTACTATAAAATTATTATTATTTAAAGGTTATACTTTATTAATTAAACACAAGAGGTTTTAATTTTCATAAAAGTTTCAATTCTTAACTATTTTTGGGGCGATTGGGGCACCGGAAGATATGAATGAATTTCAATAAAACAGACCATGTAAACTAATATACATAAAAGGCAAATTTTGCACACCGCGCCAAATGTAATTTCGAAAAAAAAATTCCTATACTTTTCGATCCTCCCTAATATATAACTATGTATTATAACTGATTAATTTTAAACTATCGAATTAAAATTTTCATATAAATGTTTAAACTTATTGCGATAAAACAAATTTTGATTTATCTTAGTGAAAAATAAATAATATTTTCATGGAAAAAATGTACTTCACTATTTCCTTAATTTCGAAAATTAAAGTCATATATCATATGATATCTAATTTCTTATAAGCATATTTCCCATTTGCATTAAAACATTTTCTTTTTGTAAAATAAATCACCGCGGTGACTCTCCATTTTGTAATTAAGTAGCTGTAATAAATTGCTTTCAACTAAAATAAAATTAAAAGAAAAATATCAAGAAACGAAAATGTTCTACTGTGAATAATTGTTTTATACGCTGAGAGATGGGATAATTTTAGGCATGATATTTTTTCTTTATTTATATTGAAAATAAATATTCATCTTCAAGTTTTAAAGAGTAGTAAAGCTCGTTTCGTTCCTATTAAATTTGTGTATTGTGTTTGTATTTTAAAAATATATATTCATATTTATTAAAAATATCACAATATAAGTACAGTCTTAATACATCTTTTTATTTACAGTTTGGACATGAAGTTCTGCATGTTTCTTTTTTACAATTATGCCTTTTTCTTTCAGGAAAATGTAGAGAAAATCTTAGTTTGTTAGTTAATAAGTTCTTGGACTTCTTAACATTAATTGAAGTAACTAATTTAAAATCTCTAAGTTTTTTTCCCCGTTTGGAAAGAAATCTCATTATGATAAAAGAAATTTATATTTATATTAATTAAAGGAACATCATACATATTCTTGAAAGGAAAATCTGTATTTTTGAATTTCGAGTAATTTAAGTCATATTTCAAAAGATATTTCTTTATTTAAAGTTTATTTCCCTTTTACAATAAAACATTTTATTTTTTGCAAAAGACAAATCTCTCATATTTCAAAGGGCTTGTTAATTAAAATAACAGTAAAAATAATTTCTTACTAAAGACAATTCATGTCAGTGTTAATGATAATCAGAAAGTGTCTAAAGGAAATAAAATCTTAATATGCAGAGAGAGGAGACAATTTTCTCATGCTATTTTTTATTTGTTTGATTTGAAAATGTGTAGATAATGCTAAATTTACTGTAAAACTATGTATCGCATTTGTTGTTTTAAAACGGAATACAATTACATAATTACTGAATGTAATAATACCTTTTGTGTTGATAAAATTAAAAATAAGAGTTTTCCACTAATACTAACACAATATTCTCATGCTATTATAATTCTAATAATATACATGCATATACATTAATACTAATAACAATTTTCTCATGCTATTTTTTATTTGTTTGATTTCAAAATGTGCAGATAATATTAAATTGACTGTAAAATTATGTATCGCATTTGTTGTTTTAAAACGGAATACAATTACATAATTACTGAATGTAATGATACCTTTTGGATTGATAAAATAAAAAATAAGAGTTTTCCACTAATACTAATTACAATTTTCTCATGCTATTATTATACTAATAATACACATGCATATACATTAATACTAATAACAATTTTCTCATGCTATTTTTTATTTGTTTGATTTCAAAGTGTGCAGATAATTTTAAATTTACTGTAAAATTATGTATAGAATTTGTTGTTTTAAAACGGTATACAATTACATAATTACTGAATGTAATAATACGTTTTGGATTTATAAAATTAAAATTAAGCGTTTTCTATTAATACTAATTTTTTATAGTCTGTCTCTTAAATCTACAAATATTATTTTATAGCTTTTATTTTCTCAAGAAAAAATATATGTTTTTTTTTAGAAGATATTTTATAGTAATTTTAATGATTAAGTTAAATAGTAAGCTTAAAACAGAAAGTTTGATTAGCTTTCTGTTTGTTTTTTATCTCTGAAATTAAAGCCGTATTTCAAATGCTAAATAAAACACTCAAAAATGTTTGTCTGATTTTTTCTTCAAAATTGCAATTACAGTAACTACAACAAAAATATTTCAACCAAATACAAAATTATAATGGAATATGTTCTACGGCAAATAAACATTTTATATGGTAAGAGATGGGATAATTTTAGGAATGGGCGATTTTTTCTATTTATCTATTTTAAAGATGAGTAATCAATTTTCAGTTTAAGAAAAACTGAAATTACATTTTGTTTTTATTATTTTTGGATGCTTTTTAATAATATATTTTTCAATTTATTAAAGTTTAAATATGTATGTAATATAGTAATATATCTCCTTTTAATAAATTGGCTGTGAAATTCTACATGTTTTATTTAAAAAGTTGTTAACGTATTCAGAAAAAGATAGAGATAATTGATTACAACAAATGTTCTATTGCTTTCCATGAAAAAAAAAATATTTTAAAAACAATAAGTTGGATTTTCATTACAAAAGAATAATTATTATAATAAAAATAATTCTATTCAATTTACTAAATAGATAATAAAATGTTTCTTGAAAAAAATATCAATTTATTCATTTTTAAATTTCTGGAATTAAAGAAATATTATAAGTTTTATTTATTTAGTTTAAGTTTATTTCTCATTTACAATTAAAAAAAAAACTTGCAGAAATGATCACTATTATTCCTAAATTTATTTAATTAAAATAACTGTACTAATAATTTACCCTTAAATAAATTTAAAAAAAATATCAAAATTAAAGAGAATGAGAAATATTCTGATGGGACTAAAATCATTATGCGTTGAGATTTATGAAAAATTCAACGTTATTTTCGTTACTTTTTTAAAAATTAGCAATTAAATTCCCATTTTACATAATATTGAATATCATATTTCCATTTTATTCGTTTTATAATAGTATTTTTATAAAATTTAATAATGTGTTTAAAAAAAAAAAAAAAAAAAAAAAATGCAAACAGGAGATTTACATTAAGACAACATTTTTTTTTTTTTTAATTCGGCAGTGAAAGGTACATATTTCTCTTTATAATTGTTCTAAGTAATTAAAAAAAACTAGATTTGTGTTTAAGTAAATATTTTTGTAATTTTTATTGTTTAAAACATAATTATCTTAAAAATATGAAGTTTAATATTTTCTAATACACAAACATTCAGTGTGATAAAAAATCTAATTATACTTCTAGAAGAAATACATTAAATATTTTCTTGAAATTTTTAAAAAATTATTTTGAAATTAAAGTTATATTACAAAACATAGTATATATATATTTTTTTCCATTATATGTTAAATCTTCTTTTGCAAAATAAATCACTCGAGCTTCTAAATTTTTGTTAAAAGTTGTAATTAAACTAAAAATAATAAGTTGTTTTTAAAGAAATAAAAAAACTATGTTCATTTATTTTTCGTTAATTTGTTCGGAAAATAAATAAATTTCATGTATGAGGAAATTGAATTTAGTTCTTATATTTTTAAATGAATTTTCATAGTATAAATAAAATTTTTAGAAAAATCTATATAATACGAACGTCAAATTCATCTAATAAAATATTTATAAAGCACAATGTAAACACATTGATAAGTTACGTTACTATCGAGGTGCAATAAATCAAAATACAGCTTCAAAACATTAAAACTGTAAGATGTTAAAATTTCATGAGCTTTCGGCTAAACATTAGCCTTCCTCAGATGAACAACAAGCAGTCGAGGAGACGCCACTCCGAAATGGCGCGTTTTGGACAGGCTGGGAATGGGCGAAACCAAACAGACATGAAATGAAGGGGGTGACTGAAGTCCGGATGATACCGTTACCAGCTGGGGTGGGTCAGGAGAAACCGAAAACCCCTGTGATATCTAGTATATTGTACCATAAACGAGGGATCTGATAAGATAATACATCATTACATGCATTATCACCTCTTTTCAAAATCTCTAGGGACTCTCTGATTATGCAACTATTATACTGTGAACCTCGTGAAATTATTTTAGCTTTACTGAAAAATACATCAATATCTTTGGCCTGATTTAATCTGGATAAAGCAGTGGATAATTTACCTTTTTTCATATCAGCTGTATGCTCTTTAATCCTTTCTTTTAATTTGCGAGTTGTCATGCCTATATATGAATATATTTTAGAACTGTCATTAACTTTAAAAGGAATAATATAAATGCCAGATTTATCTCGGTTATCAATAGGGTCGATCATTCTATGTACCAAATATTTAAGCTTGGTTGGGGGTATAGCGATAAGAGTTACATTATATTTCTTTAATGCGTATTTAATCCGCTCAAACAGATGCGGGATATAATCTATAGTGTAGAATTTTGAAGATTGTATATCTTTTTTAACTATTGTAGCTTGTTTATTTCTGTACTCATAAATTAACTTATTAATAAATTTGTTTGAAAAACCATTTTCATATGCAATCACTTTAATGTTGTTCAACTCCTCATTTAAATAACATTCTGAACTAACCTCAAACGCCCTTTTGATATAAAACCGATATGCTGCTGCTTTGTAATTAAACGGAACATTACTATTGTATGATATTGTGTTATTTGATCTGCAAGGTTTTCTATAAACTTTCCTATCAATGCTATGTGTTGAAATATTTTTAATAAGTTCAATATCTAAAAATGGTAATGAACTATTTTCTTCAATTTCACAAGTAAATTGTATATTTCTATCTATACTGTTGGCATGCGCCAGAAAATCATTCAATGCAGAGATACCGTGATTCCATATGAGTAGTATGTCATCGACATATCTAACCCATAATGCAGGTTTAAAGGGGGATGTAGAAATTATACGTTTTTCCAGAGGTCGTAATTTTAATTCTGCCAGTAAACCAGAGATAGGTGAACCCATAGGGGCTCCCTCAGATTGTTTATAATAACATCCGTTAAATAAGAAAACGTTGCTGTTAGTAATTAAGTTTATACTGGAAATCGGGGTATGTTTAATACTGTCATTATAAGCTGGGTTATTTATAATGCTATTTTCAATAATAGGTTTAACTTCCTGAACATCAATAGAAGGATACAGAGATTTAATATCAAAACTTGCTAGAATGCTGTTATCTTCTAGTTTAAAGCCTTTAATTATGCTAACTACCTCAGATGAACAACAAGCAGTCCTGGAAGGCTAATGTTTAGCCGAAAGCTCATGAAATTTTAACATCTTACAGTTTTAATGTTTTGAAGCTGTATTTTGATTTATTGCACCTCGATAGTAACGTAACTTATCAATGTGTTTACATTGTGCTTTATAAATATTTTATTAGGTGAATTTGACGTTCGTATTATATAGATTTTTCTATATATTTTTATTTGTATTTTATCGATACTGGATATGTCAGAACGCACAGAAGTAATGAGGAGATTCAGGACAGAAACATTGCGATTAGACAGAGAAATTATTAATATTAGATTTTTGCAGTTATGTAAGGGATCAAAAATTATACCTACGTTTTTGAAGAATAGCAATAAGCTTTTTCATAGTATCATTCCTACAGTTGCATTTAAATTGGATTTTTTAGCCTTAAAGTCGATCATAAGAAGTAAATTTAAATTAATTGATCAACTTTCAGAAAAAGTGTTGTATCTTTACATTAGCTTAACAAAATCTTTGGAGCAAACGGATTTTGATGATTTTCTACGCATAGTAGACATCTACCGTACTAACCAGCGAGTAAGGAAGGAGGAAATTATATATCGGAAGTTCAACAAACTTAAAGATAATATGCATTATAAAATACCACAGCAAAAACCAGTACAGTATATCAATCTTACCAATATTGACTTGGATAAACGATTACACAATACTTTAAGTTTGGGACCTAAACATATGTTTGAGAAACGACCAAATGTAATGAATATAATTACAGATTGTGAATTGATTGTTAATAAAATGGACAATAACAATAAAGATGAAATTAGGTGCATGTTATACAATAATGTCCAGAGGTACTTAAAGGAAAAGACCCATAAACAAGATAAACATACTAATATTATTAAACAATCTAAAAATAGGTCAGACATTACCATTATACAAACAGATAAATCAAATAAGTTAGCAGTTATGTTTACTCAGGATTATATCACTAAAATGGAGCAATGCATTACTGATATGAATTGTGAAAAATTGAACAAGGATCCTAATACCAATATTAATAGGAAAACTCATCAACTGATTAAACATGGCACATGGCCAAGTGATATTAAAATTAAACTGGCTATTAATAAAACTGCAGTCACCCCTCGATTACAGGGGCGTTTAAAAGACCATAAGAAAGATTTCCCCCTCCGCCCTATTGTTTCAAAATGTACACCACCAACCTACACAATAGAGAAATCATTTGTACCACTACTTAAATCAATGCTACCCCCCACTGAGCATGTAGTCAATTCTACTGCAGATTTAGTTAGCATAATTAAAGGCTTTAAACTAGAAGATAACAGCATTCTAGCAAGTTTTATATTAAATCTCTGTATCCTTCTATTGATGTTCAGGAAGTTAAACCTATTATTGAAAATAGCATTATAAATAACCCAGCTTATAATGACAGTATTAAACATACACTGATTTCCAGTATAAACTTAATTACTAACAGCAACGTTTTCTTATTTAACGGATGTTATTATAAATAATCTGAGGGAGCCCCTATGGGTTCACCTATCTCTGGTTTACTGGCAGAATTAAAATTAAAACCTCTGGAAAAACGTATAATTTCTACATCCCCCTTTAAACCTGCATTATGGGTTAGATATGTCGATGACATACTACTCATATGGAATCACGGTATCTCTGCATTGAATGATTTTCTGGCGCATGCCAACAGTATAGATAGAAATATACAATTTACTTGTGAAATTGAAGAAAATAGTTCATTACCATTTTTAGATATTGAACTTATTAAAAATATTTCAACACATAGCATTGATAGGAAAGTTTATAGAAAATCTTGCAGATCAAATAACACAATATCATACAATAGTAATGTTCCGTTTAATTACAAAGCAGCAGCATATCGGTTTTATATCAAAAGGGCGTTTGAGGTTAGTTCAGAATGTTATATAAATGAGGAGTTGAACAACATTAAAGTGATTGCATATGAAAATGGTTCTTCAAACAAATTTATTAATAAGTTAATTTATGAGTACAGAAATAAACAAGCTACAATAGTACAATCAATAATACAATCTTCAAAATTCTACAGTATAGATTATATCCCGCATCTGTTTGAGCGGATTAAATACGCAATAAAGAAATATAATGTAACTCTTATCGCTAAACCCCCAACCAAGCTTAAATATTTGGTACATAGAATGATCGACCCTATTGATAACCGAGATAAATCTGGCATTTATATTATTCCTTTTAAAGTTAATGACAGTTCTAAAATATATTCATATATAGGCATGACAACTCGCAAATTAAAAGAAAGGATTAAAGAGCATACAGCTGATATGAAAAAAGGTAAATTATCCACTGCTTTATCCAGATTAAATCAGGCCAAAGATATTGATGTATTTTTCAGTAAAGCTAAATTAATTTCACGAGGTTCACAGTATAATAGTTGCATAATCAGAGAGTCCCTGGAGATTTTGAAAAGAGGTGATAATGCATGTAATGATGTATTATCTTATCAGATCCCTCGTTTATGGTACAATATACTAGGTATCACTGGGGTTTACGGTTTCTCCTGACCCACCCCAGCTGGTAATGGTATCATCCGGACTTCAGTCACCCCCTTCATTTCATGTCTGTTTGGTTTCGCCCATTCCCAGCCTGTCCAAAAGGGGCCATTTCGGAGTGGCGTCTCCTTGACTGCTTGTTGTTCATCTGAGGAAGGCTAATGTTTAGCCGAAAGCTCATGAAATTTTAACATCTTACAGTTTTAATGTTTTGAAGCTGTATTTTGATTTATTGCACCTCGATAGTAACGTAACTTATCAATGTGTTTACATTGTGCTTTTTAATAGTATAGTTTCGGAATTATTAAATAATTTTAAATATAAGAATTATTTCAAAAGAACAATTTCCAACAAACTTTACTTAAAGTTGCACATTTATACATTTTTGTATTAAGTTAGCATGCCATTTATTTTTTAATTTCTTCAAGGGAATATAAATAAAACCTGTTAGAAACATTATCGATTAATTAAAGTTATGAATTAATACACACATTGCAAGCTATTCTTCAAATGAGAGCATTTCACAGTATTACTATTATATATTATGTTCTTATAATGATGTCCTGAATCATCTTCATTACCTTTATACATTTGTAGAAACATTAGGCTGTTTTTCAATTTTGTGTGAAATTTTAAATTATTTACAGTATAAAATGTCAAAACATTTACTTATTGTCTGTACATTGCGCACACATAGTTTCGTTAACTAATTTTGAATTTCGTTGAAAACATTTGGAAGACAAAATGTGAAAAATAATGATTTTGGGATTTTTTTAATATTTTTAATCCTCTATTTTTACTTTTCCATACGATATATATTTTTTGCTCTTACGGCATTGTGAATCTTAAAAATTTACAAGCAATTCCGTTTGTTTACATCCTATTTACACCTTGACTACTTCAATAAAAATTTTGTCAAAATGTAGGCGTTTGAACTTCGATGTATATGTTTATGGGGACTTATACATTAATGTTTATAAATTTGCATAAACATCCTATAGATGTATCTTTATTACATGAAGTGAACTGTTGTGTTTAATATATGTATTCATTTTTCTTTTTAAATATTCTCCAATGCTTGTATTTTTGCTATTTAATAATGGTTTCTGTTTCAGATTTTATTAAAAATAATTGAAAAATAACTGTGTATCAACTTGAATTCATTTTATTAAGAATTATCTATTTGATGTATATAAAAAAAATTCTATTACATATGTTTGGTAGTTAATGAGAAAAAGTACACCAATTGAAAAGGTACAGTATCAAAAATTCCAACTGCCAAAAGACCAGTACACGACGTAATTTAAACAAACACGCAGCGTAACATCTATTAAAATCAAACTTTGGGATCATAGAGACCATTTGATCTTAAAACCTCAACTTATCACTCTGTCTATTATGTTAATTATATATATGTATATATACAGGGTGTTTCACAAAGGACCCCTAACTTTAAAAATCAATAACCCGGAAACGGTGATAGATGGAATCATGAAACCAGTGGTATGTTTATTAAAAATATCGTAAGAATCTTGTACATAAATCTCAAAATTTAGTTAAAAATAGCATCGATAGATGGCGCTGAGAGCGTTAAGAATCATTGTAAAGATAATTCAGAAGCATCTAGAAAGGCTAGCCGTCGAAGATTTCGTCACTGAAATCTGACCGCTATTAGCGTATAGTGAAAATAATTCCGAAACTGATGTATACCATGGAGGAAAGTGTGCTTATTGTATTGGAGTATCACCGATTAAATAAGTCCTACACTGCCACAAAGTGAAGTTTTCAAACGCGATTTCAAGTCGCAAAAGGCCGAGATGGGAAAACAATTCATGAGCTTTACAAAAAATTTCAAGAGACAGGCAACGTGGCCGATGCGTTAGTCGGTAATGTGGTTCGGACCCACTCCGTCGTTACTCCTGAAAATTCAACGACACTTGCTGCAGTTACTGTGCATAATCCGAATAAATCTGTCCGCAGACTTGCAGATGAATCCTGAATCAAGCCATCCAGTACGTAGAGAGCCGGAACTCCACACCAGTTCAAGCTGAACAACAACGAGAGCATCTCACTAACGAGATGCTCGAGAAGATTGATTGTTCTGGTTTCGATGTCGGCCGAATATTACGGATGAGGCCCATTTTTATCTGGATGGTGTCGTTAACAGACACATTTGGCGATTTTGGGGTACAGAAAATCCACATTTGACTCACGCACGACCACTCTATAGCAAAAACTTACAGTTTGGGCTGGAATTTGTCGGAAAGTCATTATTGGGCCATTTTTCCAAGATATCACAACGTAAAAGGCCGTAATTTAAAATTAACTATTTATTCAATGTCACAAAATTTTCCCTAACTAACCAATTTTCTTTTGTGATATATGGTGCCTTCAATTCATTTCATTTTTATATGTTTGTCTTACATACTATGTATTTGATAGGTAAGCTGTTTTTTGCTCAAGCTTGTATGAAATGCTTGTCTCATTTCATTTTATATTTGAAGTCGTAGCAATGTATGCGTGAACATATACTTTACTTCATAATTTTTTTTCAATTTAATTGTTTTTCCTAATTTATGCTATTTGCTACTTATGCGGCATTTATACAAATTGCCATGTGGACTGTGATAGTTTTCACAATCATTTCATTCCGCGTTATTGGATACACGTCAGGTGTCACGTCCATTTTTTTAAAATCATCCGCACCGTTTTTAAATTTAGTTTTCAATTTTTGATTGTTAAATCAATGTTTCATAAAGTTCATTCTTGTATCACAAGAAAGTTTTCTCATTCATGTCAATTGACATATGTTATGATCAATGTTGGTTGTAGTTTTCTTTTCTCTTGGCACAAGACAATATTTATACTTTTACAATATTATATATATATCAGTAATGTTTCAGGTTACAATTTGTCATGTGTATTTCATGTATGTGTTGACAGAATATTTACCAGTGCATTGCTATATTTCAAAATGTAATAGTATATATTTTTTAACCATTATACAATAGTTAAAGTCTTAATAATAACATATTTTTTTTAATGGTGGAGTATAATTGGTATATACAACCTGATGTACTTATGTGTATCATAGTTTGTGTAAACAGAAGAAGAAAGGTTATGTATGAATACTTACCTATATGCTGTCCAAATTATCATTTTACTATATTTAATTTACTTTTGATATTATATAAATTGTTTCGTTTGCACGACTTGTTGTAAGTCTGTCCTGTAACACCATGTATTGCCTGGTGTTGATCCCATTTTTTTTTCTAAATTTTGTAAAAATTTTTCATTCAAAAATTCTTTTTCGAAATTTTTTGCCTTCTAAAAATTTTTCAAAATTTTCTGGTTTTTCGGGTGTATGTCATGATAAGTTTCATGACATTCTCATCACATCGCGATGTTGTCATTTTATTAGTGTATTAATTCAGTATTTTATTATTAATTCTATTATTTTCCCTTAAAATTTAATTAACGTATTATTTCCCATTTTCGGCATTTATTCGTAACTTTTATCTAACGCATATTTCGTTTCTTTCCATCGCACCGTTCGTGTTTTGATTCTGTCACGGCGATCGGTTGATTGGTTGCACCCCACTTAAGCGCATTAATTCATCCGTCGCAGGATCGCGCTGCTTCCATCGGAACCGCGTGCCGATGTTTTCTCCGTATTCCGCTGCGATAAGATTATCGCCCTTTGGCATTCGGCGCGCGCGGCGTTTTGGCGGTTTGCTGGTTTTTCGTCGCCAAGCACGCAGTGTCGTTTTTTTTCACCATTCGTTCATACTCAGTTACGTTTGTGCAGCCGCGGAGTAGGTTGGCTCTGAGATGTTTTTCCCAATTCCTCGGTGAGTCGCACCAGGTCCCCTACGTGTCACGTTGAAGTAAAATAAAAAAATTGTTTATCAAGATAAAATCCTGTGTTTGTGATCATTTTTATTTAACGACACCTCACATCAACGGTTTCAAGAAATCAAGATGAATCATTTCCAGTTTGTTGACGCACGTGTCCTCATACAAGATTTGGTGAGTCCATTCCAAATTTTTATCGTATATGTACGACACCAGTTTTTCTAAAATGAAGAATGCAGCGAGATGAACCTGCGGTAGATATATTTCAAGCATCATGAAATTTAATAAAGAGTAAATATACCATGTTAAATATATCTTCAAGTTAAATTAGAGCACGTGGCCCAGCTAGTATTTTTCCAAGATATCACAACGTAAAAGGCCGTAATTTAAAATTAACTATTTATTCAATGTCACAAAGTTTTCCCTAACTAACCAATTTTCTTTTGTGATAATCATTCATTGGTTTTTTGTCTCTTTCTTGATATATTTTTACCTCTTGCTTGTGCTAGATCTGATACTCCAACTGGACAAAGCAAATTATTTTTTTCTAACCTTTGTGGTAAGAATTAATCCTGAAAATTTATGCATCGAACAATGTGTTTTTCATTAAATAAAATAATAATCTTTCATTTTATAATTCATTCATTTTGTTAATCATATGCACACACACACACACACAAACAAATATATATATATGCGTAGGTGAGTGTGTGTTACGGTCAATATGATTATTCCGGTCATTATTAATAATAACCGGTTATTAATAATGACCGGATTAATCATATCGACCGTAACATATACACCACAAAGGAACTAAAAATTAACAATTGGAAGAATAACTTTTGATATATAAGGTTTTGGAAAATTAAAAATTTAGGCAGAAGAGGATGTGTGAGATTGCATGCGATATAAGGATATGATATTGATTTGAAATTAATTGTAAATTAATTTTATTACATTTAAAAATTGTAAACATTTTGAGTTATCAAAAACATTTTAAGTAACTTTAGTTGGATTATAAGTATATCTTTTAATTTTACTTTTGGCATGAAAAACATTCGGCATTACACTTTAAAGAATTAATGAATGAAAATTAAATTTTGAAGAAACAACATTGCCAAAATTAAACTTTTTTAAACTAAAAGGGCAAGATAGCTTTTGCGGCGTAATGACATGCAATTTCCCCATCACACACTTATGTTCTCAAAATT
This sequence comes from Maratus michaelseni, assembly GCA_963931845.1. Taxonomy (NCBI): domain Eukaryota; kingdom Metazoa; phylum Arthropoda; class Arachnida; order Araneae; family Salticidae; genus Maratus; species Maratus michaelseni. The sequence goes on from OZ007594.1 coordinate 176,063,496, forward strand.
TATTATAAAAATTTGGACAAAAAGTTTTCTGTGAAATTTCTTTTACTGACGAAATTCTCTAATCGAAACTACAGTGACCTACGATTTTTATGAGAAAGCTTTACAATCAAGATCTTTGAATTTTTATATCGGTATAACGCATCTCCAGATTTCTATTGTACAATTTTTTTCTAATTTTTAAGAAGTTTGCATAGATTGTGTAGAGACTCATGTTATGCAAATGACGTTTCATAAGCAAGGCTTTACAAATTTCACAAAATATGGCAGCCAGCAAAAATTTCTAGTCGGCAGTAAAAAATAGTTAGTCCCATTTTTATGTAAAGGCAGCAGATCTTTCATAACATACTGTCAAATTCGGCGTTTTGAACCGAATTAACAAAGATAAACTTGTCGTCACAAGAGGATAATCGCATATTACTCGATAAGTACTAATTCGTTTTTCAAAAAAAAAAAAAAAAAAAAAAAAAAAAAAAAAACTGATTTAAAATCACGTGAATAGTCAGGCCTGCCAATTTTATGTCTATATGCTTAAAAATGAGTCAGAAAGTTTTGCCTTGTTGAGCAGTGAATTTGAGAACCACCTTAAAAGTACGAGAGAATTAGAAGATCACTCACTACTTGGCCGCACACAAGTAGGGGTGAGGGAGAGAAAAAATGCCAATTGTGCTAATTTCCTAGGACAAGTTTTGTACAAAAAAAAAAAAAAAAAAAAAAAAAATCTAACTTTAAATAACTTGGACGACAAATAAAAACAGCGACCGCATTTGTCAAACCTTGTTCATAAGTCATGCAACATTACATATCGCCAACGTTTTCAACATTTTAAATGTGGAAAACGTTCAAAATAATTCTTGAACCCATGATTAGGAGTGGTGTCTGTTGTCTAAATTTAATGCTTTTTTAACAAAAAAATACATGCTTATTATTACAGCTACACAGTATTTATAGCATAGTATTATACAAATTTATGATCAAAATTTTAAGTCAAATATATATTTTTGAATAAAAGAAAAATCCGCAAAAAGTATTATTCAATTAATTCAACTGAAAAACAAAACAGAAATTCTAAAAAATCTTATAACAATGTAAAATTGTATCTTTTTCTTACCTTTCTATTCTAAAAAGGATTTTTATCAAGATTCTCAGAGTGCGCAAAAGCTGTATCTTTTATAGTATCCGTGTCACGCAGTTCCCATATTCTAGAGTGCTTTTAGTCGATTGTGGATGCAGCGCAAATATGTTTCTTTGATATCTATGAACAGCTATCGGTACAGGTATCGCTTATGCGTATTCCTTTAAAAAATGAATTTCGTTTTTAGAATAGGAAAAACGGGAATACTTTTCGTAAGTTGAATCACGTGAATTTTAAGATGCTTTTATTTTATGAAATCGTAACAAAACGTAATGTTTACACCAGGAATTTTTAATTCTGCAGACTATTTTATTAAAGTAACATTGAGAAGTAGTAGTCCTCTTATACATATATGAAAACTTATAAACTGAAGAGCATCGCCCCATTATTAAACTTTAAATTACTTGTTTAGGACACCGTATACCTCAGCATATATATATTTTTTATTCTATTGTTCTATTCGTACTACTTTTTGTAAAATAATCTCTAACATGCACGTACTATGACTTTTCATAAAGATTTTATTAATTTATTTTTCCTTAATTGGGGTACGATTTAAAATCATAATTACTGTTTTAAACCATTCTACTTTCTATACTTTAAACAATTTTTATTATTAACGTAACACACAAACTGGTATTATCAATTTATATTTTTAACTATACTAACTTTTCTAGTAATTTTACATACCTTGTGAAAATACATATTATATTTATTCTACCGTCGCTACTAACAATAATAAATATAAAATTTGTGGTTTCGGAAGCCTAAGTTATCTTTTATATATCTCTATTTTCTACCTTTTAAGCAACTTGTACCATTAAAGTAAACCACTAACTACTAAATAAATAAAATAATACAGCACTCAGTAACAATCGTAAATGGATGTCTAGACATATTATGCAAACTCCCAAAAATTAGATTACATTATTTTCGTCTAACATTATTATTTAGATTTAAGGTTTCGTATTTTTGAGCTGCATCGTGATTATCATTATCTCAAATCGCAAATGATAAAAGTTGAAAGAATAGACATCTCTTTCTGCTCAGCAAACTGTAACTGATTATAAAATTTCACAAGCGAAAACTTACAATTATAAATACAATCAATCATTTGAATGAAGCGACGGAAAAGATTAAAAAAAATTATATACTTTGTAATTCATTTATGGTTTAATTTATCTCTTTACAGTCGAAACATGATTAAATTTGTTTTATTAATAAATATCATATTGTTTTTAATTATTTCCTCCCATTTACACAATTTCTATAACAATGGGTAGTATTAAATTATTATTTATTAAAAATTCCAAGTTATTAACTAGGTAAAAACATCAAGGTACCAAATACACTGGGAAGCCGGATTACAGATCAAACTGCCCATGTACAACTCTAAATTCATATAATACATTTTTAAAAATTTATGAATAGCACCATATTTAAATATACAAAACAACGTGTGCCTTAATCACATTAATAACCTCTCTACAAATTTCAAATAACGAAACATATTACGTCTGAATCATAATTTTAAAATAAAACAGTCATTTAGAATCCGACATTTAATAAAACTAAATAACGCTTTGATATGAGATAAATAAATAAATATATATATCTTTGATGGTTGAATCTGTATATAAGCACCTCAATCAAAACATTTCGATTGAAAAAACAAAAAAGTTACCGAAAAAGACATGTTTTTATTGTAAGGCAATGTTTAATTGTCTGTACTTAAATTTTAATTCTGAAAGCCCTGTCTCCCATAATATCTCTGTTGTTAGAACCTTACATAAAATGGCAAGAATATATGGTAGAAATGATGAAGTCATTCAATTTGATAAAGAAAAAAATATTTACCGATTCAAATGTAATGGTTACCCTATACTATGGCTAAAAAGAATTTTTTCAGAGCTATCTGTACCAGTTCCAATAAAAAATTGTCAGAAAACATTATAACACAATGTGTGTTGAAGAAAAGCTGTGTTAAGAAATTTTAAATTAATAGTTATTCTTTAAACAAATTCAAATTGCGTTTAAATCATTTTCTTTGATAATTTCGATTTTGAAAATATTCCTTATAGTAATATATTTTTCAAATGCAAATTTATTTTTACTCGTATTCTTTGATAGCACAAATGCTGTCATACAGTTAGCATAGTAATGCATCCAAAATAAATTATTAAAATTTATCTCTCCCGAAACCATTTTTTTTAAAAATATAATCACATTTTAAAGAATGGCTATTGAAATTAAAGAATTACACTTATTGTATTTATATAAACATATATAATATGCTATATATTTCTTTCGGAGTAATTTGGATATAAAGATCGCCTGTTCGTAACTTAACAATCTTAAAATCTTATGTAGTTTATTTTGTCCTAATGCATCGTTTCTTTATTGAAATTGCCCCAACATTCATTTTTCAAATAGTAACACCCACTTTCACCATATTTCTGTTTCTTCGATCTATAAAAAACAGAAAAATGTAGAATTTATATATTTTTTTGAAAATTTAAAAGAGTTATCAAAGAAAATGTGTTAGAGGTTTATTGATAATTTTCAGAAAACAATTAAGACCTTTCATCCACAAATACAAGAAATATCCAAGCTGCCACCACAAAATAAAAGAGAAGATTTGAGTATAAATTAAAGTAAAAACAAAAAAAATGAAAAACAGCTGTGGATAATTTGATAGAAAAAGATAGTACTTTTTTAGGGTTTCGTCCATCTCACGAAACCCTATTGCTCCAGCTCCGTTGTCTGTCTGTCACAGAGCCATTCTCGAAAACTATGTAACTTACAGAGTTGAAACTTTGTGTATAAATCAGAATATCAGCTGTGAAGAGCTGAAAATATTAAAATTTGAAAAAATCGTATTATTTTAATAAATAGAGATAAAAAACCAAAATTCTAACAGCCTTTTCTTATTAAATTTAAACATTTTTCGTTATAGCCGATGCCAAAAATTAAAAATCAACGAAAATCTTTCTACAATAATTATTTTTCTATCAGACGATTTCCACGTGAAAAATGAAATAAAAAGTTTCGCCAATTGAAAAAAAAGATTAATATGAAATAAAATTGATTGACGTCATAGTGGTAATAAAACATAAAACGGAAAGATTTCTCAATAATACAAGGAGTATGAGTATGTGTATGTGCACAAAACAGATTAATATCACGTCATTAGAGAATTAAAAAGAAAATCTGACGTCATATCGGAAGTTTAACGGATTTTTCAAATGTTTCAGAATAATACAAAGCGTATATCAATATGAGTAATAGAGAATAGTAAATATGTGAGTTTGATAAACATATTTTTACATATCGCATTTAGTCCGCATGACAGATATTACAGTGAGATAATATAATAGCGGGCTTAAACCGCTATCGGAATGGTTTAGATATTCGAAAAAAAGGAAAAATAGACCAGTAGATTTTTACTTTATAAAAAACATGACATTTTTTTTTTTTTGCTAAATGAAATGTGTTTGAATTTATTAAAGAAAGGATAAAGTGTTTTGAAAGGAATATTAAACGAAACCCTTTTAGCGATCTTCGATCACACTTACCCACTTGTTCAGTGTGTCTTGTTTCTCTATATTTCAAAATCTACTGATCAGATTAAGCATTAAATTTACACAGTCATGTTTTTGGCTACTAAGGTACTGAATTTTATTTATATCATTTTACTTTTCTATTAATTTATTTTTCATTTCGTTATATAGCATTAGATGGAAACAAATGCTTAGCTATTTATATACTACGGTTTTATATGCAAACGAGTTAATCTTTCGTAATATTGTTGCTCTCAACACGGATTGATTTAAAAGAAATTCATGCTTGAAAATTATTTTCAAAACCATAAAAAAAACAGTATTCAGACAATTTGCATTTCAAAGAACTTTTTTCTCCCTATTCGACGGTGTAAAAATTTAAATTGTGCGACGTTTAAAAGTTTAAAAAATTTAAGTAAATATAAATGTATAGGTCAAGTGTTGCCACCGTCAATATGAGTCAGCCAACGGACATGTTTTTGATGTTTAACCCATATTAGCCTAGCGTTGCATTGAAGCAACACTATAACTAAGACAACTTTTGCTGTTTACACACCAGCAATTACGAAGCGAAGTACTTTATTTCTTTAATGGTAAAAAAAAAAAAAAAAAAAAATTCTATAAAATAAGACATCAAATTTCTATTCTAAAAATAGCGGTGCGAATTGTATTTTCTTCCATTTTTTAGAGAATAATGATTTCGGTTATAATGAATTAATATAGATACTTTTATACATACAAATAAATCATCACTTAAGAAGAAGTAAAAATTGCAATGATTTAGAATTGCAAAATGCAATACGTTTTATTTTCTGAAGAAACAGAAAGCACGCATTTTCGCTTCAAATACCGTAATATATGTCGCTGATACTATCCTCGTTATATTGAATAATAGCTACATTATTTCAATACCGAATATACTAAGTAACATTTAGGTTTATTCCTCATGGCGAAACTTATAATACGCTTCATAAATTTCTTGGATGGAAGTGCATATGATATATTTCGCATGTATATTTTTGTTTTTCCGTTATTGTTACAGAATAAAATAAGACTAGACTGTTTGAAAAACATCTCTAAGTAAATATACAGCGAAACAAAAATGTAACTGATGTTACTTATTATTTTTATTTGATATATTTGACAATAATTATCGTTTGCATATTTAAAATTATAGCATAAAAATATATAATAAAAAAAAAGTTCAACTTACTTAAACGTAAAATAAATATTGAAGCTTCTGACTGAGTAGATCGAGGAAAATTATTGGAAATTATGGATTACATCGGGTACCCTCCCATCTCATCAAATGTATCAAGAGCCTATATAAAGAAACTTTCATTATTTTATATCTGGGTTTTAAAGTGTCAGAGAAAATAATCATTAATCAAGGTTTACGACAGGGATGTAGTTTATCACCACATCTATTTAATATATATTGATTATGTTATGAGAATTTGGAAAAAATAAAATCAAAACTGGAATAGATCTCGGAAACATCATGTTTACCAATGTATTATTTGCAGGTGATCTTCGTTTATTTCAGGATAATGAAGACAATTTACAACGTGTAATTTTTACTTTGAACAAAATTGGAAAATATTATAATTTAAGGAGTTGGAAGAATAAGACAAAGGATTTAACGGCACAGATCCTATAAGAACAAAAATAATTTTAGAAAATAAACCACTAGAGCAGATTTCACATTTTAAGTACTTAGGATGTAATATATCTTCTGACTATGACAACGATATACCAAATAAGCTTCATAAATTTCAATACATCTGTCGTACTATAAGAAGAACTCTTCGAAATACAAGAAGATACGCAAAAATATATATTTTTTTAAAAACAATGGCAATACCAACTTTACTATACGGAAGTGAGGCATGGACATTCACAAAAAATTATGAAAGACAAATACAATCCCCAGAGATGAAATTTTTGAGAAGTGTGAAAGGATGTTCGATAATGGACAAAATAAGGAATGACTACATCAGAAGAAAGCTTAAGGTTATGCCAATATTGAATAAAATAGAAAATTACAGAACGAAATGGAGGTACCACAGGGAAAGGATGGATTCTGATCGCATACCAAAAGCAGCCTTCAATTATAAACCAAGGGGAAAAATAGACAGAGGAAGGCCACGTAAGAAATGATTGCGGTTGGTACAGGTACCTTAAAACATGTTTTGGGATGATGATGAAAAGCTGCTAAATGTCAATATCTCTCTAAATGAAATTACAAAAATAATATTTTCTATAACATATTAGATTACGTATAAAAATGAATCACAAATATTTTATCCATAAGCTGTCAAAAGTGGGCTTTGCATTTTTAATATATTTCTCTTTATAATATATATATATATATATATATGATACATTCCTGTCGAAAATTGGCACATTATAGACGATCGCTATTGCTGTCGACTAGGACGTTCTTTCCACCAGACAATCGGAACATCTCAGTCCGAAACCACTAAAATTACCTGATAATCATATCGAGGTAGCCGCAGTCGAGATCGTTGTAATGTAGTCATGACACCCGGACAGGGCATCACTTCGAGTCACTCACCATGAAGACAAATCTCGAAGTATATCACATCGGAAATCTTAGTGTATTTGCAGTCGTAAAAATTGAGCAGAGGCAGTGAAATCCAGAAGAAATTTCCCAAAAACATTAAAAAGAAGACTTAATAACTTAATAGATGAGCAGTGGCTTTATTGTGATCACAGAGATGAAAGCAACTCCACCAACTTTCGCTTCATTAAAACTGAACACATTTGAAGATCTTGAAGAATTAGCAGGGCTTGAAGAACATATTACCGATGCATTAGTGTAGACTCCCCAGTGACGGCAATTAGATGACAACCACTAATTCGTGTAAATTCTGTCTCCGAAGCCAGTGTAACCGTATAAATACTTCAAAATTTGGCCCAAAGGTACAAAACGCGCGAACAAGCTGGTCCACTCGCATCCATGTTCGGAGGGCGCTAGGGGGATAAAGAAGGCGGAGCTTTCTCGCTAATGGATGAAAAAATGAGGCCACGAAGACGTGTCTCTGACGTATGATTAAAACTCTTTAACAGAAGCGGCAAATTAAAAAGGAAAAAAGGCCTTTGGGCGCGAAAACCGCTTGGAATCATGGGATGCCGAATGAATTAAATAGAAATAAAAATGGTATTATAAAAGTTCCAAAGAATAAAAATTAAATGTCTCAAAAGAAGAAATTAGGCAGATGCGTTTAGAGGCAGTGTTGCAATTTAAGAGAATAAGGTTTTAATAAATACGTGTAGCTTTTAACAGATTAAGATTTTTAGAATGATAAATAAAAGAATATTTTGATTAAGTTATGGAATAAAATACAAAATAGATTTAAGAGATATTTTAAAAAGAGAGGGAAAAAAGAATTGAAGAATTTGGAATAATTTAACTAAAGAAATAGGGCGAAAATTTTTTATTATTACATATATATATATATATATATATAGGCGGAAGAATTTTTTGATTTTTTGTAGTAATCAGAATTAAGATTTCACATAATAAAACGCAAGAAAATAAGAAAATCAGCAAATGTTTACATGGAAGTTTAAAATTACAGAATGGCTACTCTAATACTAGAAGCAAATTTGCAATTCTGGATTAGAAGAGAAAAAATAAATGAGTAGTAACTGCTTAACATTCACTTTTATAATTTTTCAATTCTGATTTTATAAATAGCAAATAATTTTATGAAGTTATAATGAAAAATATGCTTGCCACTTTTGTAATCAAATAGGTAAATTAGGATGTAAAAATTAAATAATAGGAATACTTAAATGAATATTAAAATTAATAAATTTAAAAGTTTTAAGCATTGTTATTAATTTATTTTTACATTATAATTTAACTCTTTGCTTATTTTCTATATAAAAAAAGAATATTATTATAATTTGTAAAATAAGTTAAGTCATATAATACGAATGACTGCATAAAAAAATACTCACTTCGAAAGTTTTCTCCATGTTGAATTAAAAGTGTACAACACATAAAATAATAATAATAATTCCTTATTGAACGTTCACCAACTTGCATTACTCAAATAGTAACACCCACTTTCACTATATTTCAGTTTCTTCGATCAATGCAAACCGGGAAAAATGTATAATTTATATATTTTTTCCTGAAATATTAATAGAGTTATCAAAGAAAATGCGTTAGAGGTTTTTTGATAATTTTCGGAAAACAATTAAGATCTTACATATACAAATACAAGAAATATCCAAACAGACACGAGGAAATTATAGAGAAGATTTGAATATAAATTAAAGTAAAATATAAATAAAATCAGCAATGGGTTGTTTTATAACAAGAGACGGTACTTTTTTCAGTGTTTCTTGTTTTTTCTCAGTATTTAAAAAGCTACTAATCGGATTGAGCATTAATTTTACACACTCATATTTTTGACTACTAAGGTACTGGAATTTATTTATATTATTTTAATTTTTTAATAATGAAGCTTTCATTTCGTTATGGAGTATAGAAGGAAACAAATGCTGAACTATTTCTATACTATGGTTTTATATGCAAACGAGTTAATCTTTCGTAATCTTGTTGCACACAATACAGATTGATTTAAAAGAAATTCATGCTTGAAAATTATTTTCAAAACCATAAAAAAAAAACAGTAATCAGAAAAATTACATTTAAAATAACTTTTTTCTCCCTACTCGACGATGTAAAAATTTAAATTGTGCGACGTTTATAAGAACGTTTAGAATAACGACGTTTATAAAAAAAAATTAAGCTAATATAAATGTATTGGCCAAGTGCTTCCACTATCAATATGAGTCAGCTTTACCAACGGATTTATGCTTTTTTCAGCATTACCATTTTTTGCTTTTTAATGTAGATACCTTTATACATAAAAAAATAAATCATCACTTAAGAAGAAGTGAAAATTGCAATGATTTAGAATTGCAAAATGCAATACGTTTTATTTTCTGAAGAAACACAAAGCGCGCATTTTCGCTTCAAATACTGTAATATATGTCGCTGATACTATCCTCGTTATATTGAATAATAGCTACATTATTTCAATACCGAATATACTAAGTAACATTTAGGTTTATTCTTCATGGCGAAACTTATAATGCGCTTCATAAATTTCTTGGATGGAAGTGCATATGATATATTTCGCATATATATTTTTGTTTTTCCGTTATTGTTGCAGAATAAAATAAGACTAGACTGTTTGAAAAACATCTCTAAGTAAATATACAGCGAGACAAAAATGTAACTGATGTCACTTATTATTTTTATTTGATATATTTGACAATAGTTATCGTTTGCATATTTAAAATTATAGCATAAAAATATATAGTAAAAAAAAAAATGTTGAACGTACTTAGACGTATAGTAAATTGAAGCCAAAAGAGCTGTCAAATACCAATATTTCTCTAAATGAAATTACAAAAATAAAAATTTCTATAACATATTAGATTATGTATAAAAACGAATCGCAAATATTTTATCCACAAACTGTCAAAAGTGTGCTTTGCATTTTTATATTTTTAATATAGCTTTCTTTATATATATATATATATATATATATATATATATATATATATAGGAGTAATTTATGCAATGTTATATAAATGAATAACACGTAATTTTCCATTATTCCATTTAAAATATACTAATAACTAAAAATATAGACATACAAATTTAAAAATATAGACATACAAATTGAAAAATATATAAATACAAATGAAAAAATATACAAATACAAATATACAAATAACGTGCACTTTTAACATTAAAAAATAGTTAATTTTTCTATATTTACTCGTAGAAACATCATTTCATGTGAAAACCAAATTGTTATATTTTGATCAAAACCATATCTATAATATAGAAATAATTATTTTATTATTAATTACAAAAACTGTAGTTTATTTTCCTTTGCTAAATGTTTCCCTTTATCAACCAAGTTTAATAATGTCATTTTTTTAAAATAAGTCAAAATGCTCAGTAGTTAACATATAAAAGACCTTTTAATAGTTAATTTTGGACTTTATTTTTTACTTATTTTATTATTTATCTTGGGAGCTTTCGTACTTACTAATATGCTTTGAATTTGTTTAAATTAAATAATTCATGATTGATGCAATATTTCCATATTCCATACAGTGGATAAATACACACATATTAGAAATAATATATAAAAAATGAATATTGCATTTTAATGAATATTGCATTTTAATAATGTAATACATTAATAATGAGATTTATTGATAATGTGTTGTGTTTAATTCAGATATTAGCATTTGGAACCTCAATGTATTATAGACAGTGGAATCCAAATATTTTTTTTATTAATTTAACTGAAATATATAATAAGAAAACCTCAAGATAATCATGTGATAAATATATGATTCTACTTCTTTATTTCCTAATTTTCTCGTATTTAAGATTTCTGATTAGAAGAGAATAATATTTTTGTTTTCAAAAAATATTATAATTTTCCTTTTAAGGTTCGTTAGCATTACTGGATTTTTATTATTATCATTGGCTGGCATTTATTTCATCCCTGCAGATTTGCAAACGTTACTGATGATAAATCTCATTGGTAAATATATCTCAATTAAGGACAATTTGGAAAGAGGAATCTCTAGCAAGGAGCAATATTGATTTTTACTTCCAGTTCTAATGATGCTGATTATAGAACTAATTAGTGAATCAGTGAAATAACCATTATATAAAATTTCATCAAATCGTTTTCATTTAAGACTATATAAACTGATTGTTAATACAGTCTAACTCGGTTAATATTAGGATAAAAGTAATCCTGCACTTGTCCACTATATAAGCTTTTTATAATAACCAGACTTAAGAATTTATATAATAAAACGCAAGAAAATAAGAAAACGTTCACATGTAAGTTTACAAATTGCAGAATGGCTACTCTAACACTACATGCAAATTTGCAATTCTGGATTAGAAGGGAAAAAAGAAATTAGTAATGACAACTTAACATTCGCATTTATAATTTTTCAATTCTTATTTTATAAATAGCAAATAATTTTATGAAATGGGAATGAAAAATATGCTTGCCACTTTTGTAATCAAAGAGGTAAATTAGGATGTAAAAATTAATTAAAAGGAATACTTAAAAGAATATTAAAATTAATAAATATAAAAGTTTGAAGTATTCGTATTAATTTATTTTTACATCATAATTTAACTCTTTGCTTAATTTCTAAAAAAAAGATTATTACTATAATTTGTAAAATAAGTTAAGTCATATAATACGAATGACTGCATGAAAAAGTACGCACTTCGAGAGTTTTCACCATGTTGAATTAAAAGTGTGTAACGCATCAAATAATACATTTTGCTTTGTAAAAATATGAAAATATGAAAATTCTATCTGAATTTCCAAGTGTTTGTCTGTTGTACCCGAGTTTACAACTATTTTTTTTCAAGTGCATTTTTATATTAGGCCTCTTTTCTTCGCATTGGATAAAATCAAATTCTCGTTAAATCCGAGTTCAATATAGAAATGTTCGAATATTTATCACCTCTTGACTTTCTTAAACATACTTAATGGTTACAATCAATTTGACGCCCTGAAATTTAGGTTTTTTTCGATTATAAGAAATGCAAAGTGTTTATGAAATCTATTTAAACAAAATTAATATACATATGGGGGTTGTTAAATACCACTCAATTACTAGTAACATTACTAGTAATAATTAGCACATCACAAGTAACTTTAAAATGTCCGTCTTAGAAGGAGCACCTTATTTTTCGATATACTCACCACTGGCGGCGATGCACTTCAGTTGTCGATGCATTAGTTGTTGGAAACCGTCACAGAAGAATGAGACCGACTGTTGACGACACCAAGAACGCACGGCATGTGTGACGTGTTCGTCGGACTCAAAGCGCCTGCCCTTAAATTTTCCCCGTTCTTTATGCTCTGCACTGTCTGCGGTTTTCGGCCATCTACATCCGGGCTTATCGTGCACACAAGACGTGCCTGTGTTCTCCGTCGGGCTTCCACATACCCATGTCCTAACAGTGCATTTGTCCACACATGTTTCGCCATACACAGAACTAATTCGCTTGTGGATATAGATTGGTGCAACAACTTCCGCTGTGAGGAATTCGATCCCCGCACGCTCTTATAACAGCACTTCCATTTAGTCCCACATTCTTCGTTTTACTATTTACATGCCAGTGGTCCCACTTTCAAAATAAAAACATCATGAGATGAAGGACATTTCAAAGTACTTCTCAATGTAAAATATTTCATTTTGTTCTGTTAATAAAGTAGTTACAGGCGTGGAAGCAAAACTTATTAAACAACCCTCGTATATTAAAGAAGAAAATGTATATATTTAGCTGATATATTAACAAAGGGGGCTTGACAATTAAGTTGGAAACATTAACTCATCGTAAACTTAACACTGTGAGACGACACACACAAAGTTGGTATTTATACACTGTTAAAAATTTGCAGCAAACTGTCCAGTCATTTGACCGTTTTTAGAGAAAACGGTTACATAACCGTTATTTAACTCTATTCTGACCATATTATTGCCCATATTATGGTCATAATAGAGTTAAATTACGGTTATGTAACCGTTTTCTATAAAAACGGTCAAATGACTGGACAGTTTGCTGCAAATTTTTAACAGTGTAGTAACACAATGTACGGGGATATGAAGTCGATTAAATTTATGCTATTTTAGGGAAATTACATCAACTGATAGTAAAATCTACACTTCAACCAGAAATTTCATTATTTAAAGTTACACTGAACTATACGATGTCATATATCTTTGAAATATCAGTTATCAGATTTCAATTGTGAATTTTTAGTGAAATTGCATCAGTTGAAAGTAAAATATAAATTTTCAATAAAAAATTTTCGATTTTTAAAACATAGAACTAAAAAATTTCATATTTCTGTGGTATATGAATGACCGCATACGAAACGGTATTTTAAAAACGGAAAGAAAGACTAACTTTCGATATTGATTTCAATCTAATAAAATATAATTTCGCGCTCATGAAAAGTACTTTAAGCGACAAACAAATAAAAATTCGAAATTTTGCAACAGTCAAAATGTTGTTGCTCCTTAATGCAGTATTTAGGTGACGTTTTTGAAATATTTTAAATTAACACATTTAAAAAAAAAAAAAAATCTTGATTTTATGCAGAAGTTTTTTTCCGTTAGACAATATTGTGAAAAATGTGTAAACTACTTATAAAATGCATTGCAATTCAAATAAAATCGTGGCTTGATGACGTCATAAAAAGGCTCGATTACTGAATTGCTTGAAAGAGGTTTTTCCTTATAACTCCAAAAATAATACTCCTATTAACTAGCGGTTTATTGCATCTGATTAAGCGTCAAATTTCCAATAAGAATATATATTTGAAGTGAAATTTGGATGAAATACAGGGTCATAAAAAATCGAAGAGTGTGGAAAATAGGATTACAAATTTCTCGGCAACTCATTATCCGATCGACTTCATGTTTTATGCAAAATTTATGTTTTTTTATTGTCTTTTATATTTACTCCTTAAAATAAACAATTTCGAAAATTTTTATATACCTTTCATCAGAACGAATATTTCGAGAGTCCGAAAAAAAATGTTCCGGTTAATCGAGGTTATTGAAATGAAATAGGCTTCTTCCCATTATTACATACTAAGTACATACCAAATTGCAAGTCTCTATCTCAATTTGTTCGGGAGATAGAGCGTTTACAGACACACACACAGACACACAGACACACAGACGGACGGCAATTTTATTTTTCTAAAAATATGTTTTTCGGAATCTCCAGTGTCTGAAACGTGTGAATCCGTCAAAAAAAATTTTCGATTTTCAAAACGATTACAAGACTTACCCTATACTACGTATGATGGGTAAGTAAAAAAATGTTTGTAGGAAGTCTTAAAGTTACGCTTTCTCTTAAAGACTTTTTTTACATCTAAATGTTAGTTACCCGGTTTATATAGTGGTTGTTTTAAGGGAACAAAACAACAACTTTCGACATTTAATAACACTGATTCATAGCCTGAAACAAGTATTTATTTCTACTTTTGCCCATCAAAGGTTATCTATCGTTTATTACTTACCCATCATACGTAGTATAGGGTAAATCTTGTAATCGTTTAAAAATCGAAAACAAATTTTGACGGATTTACACCTTTCAGACACTGAAGATTCCAAAAAACGTATTTTTAGAAAAAAAAACTGTCCGTGTGTCTGTGTGTCTGTAAACGCTCTATCTCCCGAACAAATTGAGATAGAGACTTGAAATTTGGTATGTATTTAGTATGTACTAATGTAAAGAAACTTATTGAATTTCAGTAACCCCGGTTATCCAGAACTATTTTTTTCAGACTCTCGAAATATTCGTTCTGATAAAAAGTACATAAATATTTTCGAAGTTGTTTATTTTAAGGAGTGAAAATAAAAGACAATAAAAAAACAAATTTTGCACAAAGAAGGAAGTCGATCGGATAATTAGTTCCCGAGATATTTGTAATCCTATTTTCCACACTCTTCGATTTTCCATGGATTTGTATTTAATTCAAATTTCAATTTAAAGATATGTATTAATTGGAAATGAGATGCTGAATCCGACGCAATAAACCGTTAGATAATATCAATATCAGTTAGATATGATTATCAATTTTGGAGTTATAAGGATGTTTCGTTGACGCAATTCAGTAACAGAGCATTTAAAGCGAGGCTAACGAAAGAGACAGGCTACCGCGGTGCATTCCACTCATCTTTTTTTACAGACCGCTAGAGTGACGTGATGCTCTTTCCGTACACCTGCATTGGTGGATTCGAGCATCACGTGACTCTCACGGTCTGTAAAAAAAGATACGCGTAAAGCACCGCGGTAGCCTTTCTTTTTCGTTAGCCTCGATTTAAAGATTATGACGTCATCAAGTCACGATTTTATTCGAATTGCAATGCATTTTATAAATAGTTTACACCTGTTTTATTTTCATATTTTACATTATGCATATCCATGATGGGTATGTATTACGGGGGCCCCCAACGACTAGTTTTTCATTTCGAATGGTAAGTTTATCTTCCCTTTTTATAACGTCACTGAATTTTCTTTTTAGGAATGGTGTACCTCAATCATTCTTTTAAGGTCTCGTTTACGTATAATTGGCTAAAAAATAGGTCAAGTTCGGGATTTCCTTTTGGACAATAGACAAGACTTATAAACATTTATTTTAAATACATATATAAAAGTTAACTAATCTTTTAAGATTTGAATCATTTTTTTTTATATATAAAAAGAAATTCAAGATGTCATCTAATATGGCTGTCTAAAAAATTTCGGGGTTAAAAAATACTGCCGATCTACATAGGTTCCAGCTTATTCGAAACATGTTCTGAAATCAGAAATGCATTTTTCTATATTAGTTAACATAACTCCTTTTGGAATAAACCGACAAAACTTTGAAAAAGTAAAAAGTAAATGCAAAAATTCCGGACACATGAAAATAATACTATTTTTGGACCCAATTATTGGTCTTTGACTTGCTGTAAAAAATATTTAATATGGACAATTTTAATAATTTATAGATTCCTTCCATGGTCAAAAGTGCTTACTTTCCTGTGAAAAATTTCCAAGTCAATTAGTTGAACGGTTGAGCCGCTAGAACCTACGCAGATATAAAAAAATCTTGTTTCGAGATAACTTTTTGTAGACTCTTTAACACACAATGTTTGCTTTTCTTCCATTTTTCACCATATGTATTGTTTGCAGTTTTGGGGGATTTCCGAACACAAGTTTCAGAGGTCAAATTTTCAAAATTCAAAAGGGGAAGAAATCGATTTGTGTACGCATGGCAAACTGTCTAACTGACTGTATCTTTCCTGCCGGAAATTTAGAACGTTCAATAGGCTATAGCAATGTAAATAATGAATGGATTCAAAGTGTTGTAGAATTCCATTCTATACACTTATACTTTTAAACATATGAAAGAAATGATTTCTGTTTCAAAATTTTTAAGCAAACGTGTCTGTAGTCCGTATTCGTCGTAAGAACTAGATTTAAAGTCAATCCTTAGAGGCTGTTGCAATTAACAAATAGAAATAAAATGGATGAATGCTTTGAATTTATGGTTTATGTAAGAAATATGAGTCCTGCCAAAGAAACAATTGAAATTATACATTTGATTATACATTATACATTAATATATTATTATACATTAATACAATTGAAACAATTGTCATGTGTGTGTTAATAACATCTTTTTTAGTTTCCCTGTGTGCTGCAGAGTTAAGTTCAGATTAACAGTAAATATTTCTTTTTTTTAAGTAAAAACTTATGAAAAGAACACAAATTATGTACACGTAAGGACAAATCAGAATTATGAAATAATGTATTAGAAAATTAAAAGAAAACTAACAGAAATTCTTTAATAAAATAATTAATAATAAGAAATCTTTCCTGAAATTCTCCCTCTTAACCCCTTAACAGTGTAGCCCGAACTCAGATCGGGCAAGAAGGGTTTGCTTGTTTTGTTACTAAAAGCTTTTGCATACCAGTAATTTTTAAACGCAACCTTCGCTTTATTGATCGGCAGACCATTTTCGATTACACAAAGCAAATATTTTAGCAATGAAAAAGTGGTGTATAGTGCCTATTTTTAGTTTATGGTGTCAAAAACCTCCCACAGTTAAGGGGTTAAACTCAGCATACACCATTTAATGATAGCTACCAGCCTCGTTTAACGGTTGTATAGAGAAAACAAAATAAATACTTTAGACAATTCATATTTTGCCTGTGGCGTGGATTTAGATATTTTTTTATTTATACGATTGCAATTTACACACTAATGATTTTTTTTATTTTGGTTGGTAAATTTATCACAGTCGATTTCACTGTCAATGATCTCATATGTGACTAATAGAATGTCTTTTTCGATCATTATTTGAAGGGATGGGATATTTCCCCTATGAACATTAACATGGGTCTCAACTCCACACACACCGGGCAAGCAGAAACCTTCATTAAAATGCATGCTTCACTCATGCATGCACGTTATTTTGATCCTATATACTGGACAGAGTTTAAAATACATAAATAATATAATTTCCGAGTGAATATTAAGATGAAAAAGAATTTGTAGTTTATGGCTTATTTAACCTATTTGTTCCGGGAATATGTTTTTGAGGATCTTTCCATTTTAACCCTACAATAAATGCATTTTTCTTTTAGAATTGTGTTTTTTATACTTATATTAAGAATTTGAGACCAGAAATTTTAAGATAGATTTTTAACTTTATTTAGTAGCATATTTAATGTTCATTTCACTGCATTAATATTTCTGTATAAATATAGTGGTTGCAAGAACTTTATTTATTTATTAAAAATTAAATAGAAAGTGTTGCCAATTGGCTACACTATGCACTGTCGGGATAAACACACATCTCTTTTTCTTCGCATCTATAATCTCAGAGGACATATTTGGCATTTATTGCTTATGTATTTGTTTGGTTTGCTTGTCAGAAAAACTTGCATTGGGAAACTGAGGAGTCAAATGACGTGAAATTTCATGAAACAACATCAAATCTAGTAATTAGACTTTATGCAGAAAATAAGGAATAAATGCAATAGAGGAGAGTCACATTGTCACAAATATGTAGCAATTACGGTTCTGCGTCAATTCGTCGCAACGTCAATTCATCGCAACGACAATTCGTCGCAGCGTCAATTCGTCGCGAGCTCAATTCGTCGCAGCGAAAACGCACAATTCATCTCGCACAATTCGGCGCAGCGTCAATTCGTCGCGGCGGCAATTCATCGCGGCGTCAATTCGTCGCGGGCTCAATTCGTCGCGACGTCAATTCGTCGCAGCGAAAACGTCTTTGAAGGCTATTATGATAAAAATAAAGATAATTCAGTAAAATTACTTAATGATAATTTGTTTTTTTAGATTTAGAGAATTGTAACTAACATTTTACAGGCAATTTTGGAGGAATCTTTTATCATATGTGATTTTTGTGAATTTCCCTGATGAGAACATGAAGGTTTAATGAATTAGAACAACTCATTTCTTATTTAATTTAGAGATCGAATAAATATTGCTTTAGATTACCGAAAAAATGGCGGAAGATTTAGGATAAAATCACCCAGAGCATGAAAAATGATGTGAGTCTTAAATCTGTAGAGAAGATTGATTCGTAATATTACCATTTGCATGCTTGCATGCAAAATTTTCACTAGGGAGAAATGGTATGTAGTGTGAAAAGTACGTATCTTCAACAACGAAAAAATTCAATAATATTTTCTAAATTTTAAGTCCATGTCCTTATTACAACGAGGCTAGGAGAGGGCAGAGGAAGATTCTTCCCATAAACGAGTAGGGAAAGTTATATAACGGCTGTTCTCAATATTACAAACTGGCTACTTTATGACATAATTTTTAATTCATTTTTGTTCGGAAACACATGGAATTGGCTCTTATTCAGAAAGTTCGCAATCCAAAGACATTTTCCAGTTTTTAATGCAAGCAGAAGATGTTACAGAAAATACTGACTAATTTGGCGTTTTGAACTAAATTTCCAAAGTCGCAGCGCGAAGAATGAGATAAATATGTTGCCATGTGACACGAATCAATTATAACTCCATACGTAATTGAAAAATTATGGAAAATTCATTTCGACTCCAAATCTCTTTCACAATCAGGCCGGCCAATTTTATGCCTTTGCGTTTCAAAATGCGTCAGAAAACGCGTCAGATAGTTTCACATTATTCAGCAGGTCAGCTGAGAACCATATTAATATGCGTTTAAAATAAATCCATTGCAGTTGAAATATATAAGGTACCCTTTGCTCATCAATAAGAAAAAAAACTAGTTGGATATGCCAATCCCAAAACTTTCTTCTATCTCATATATGTTAATGCTTCAAAATTCGCCATCATACCGCCAAAAAAAAATCAATATTTTTCGTCATTCTGCTGTACGTCAGCTGCTTGCGAATCGTCGGGTTACTTGGATGCGAGCAGCTGATGTATTATACTAAACTGCGAAAAGCCCTTCTTGGCCTGTACCGGCAGGAACAGATAGCCTCCCTATTGATTGGTTTTGAGATTTTAGCAAATTCTACTGAAAATACACGAAGCTAAAATGCGCGAACCCGAAGAGTCATTCCCAGTTCTCGTCAATATTGAATTTGAATGCGAATATCCCTAAATTAGACAGACATAACCATGTTGGCTTCATATATAACAACGTACTTTTGTCGCAAAATTTGGCGATATTTCACCAATTGTCGCCACGCTTGGCGAGAATTTGACGTTGGGGAATATAAATATACAGTAGGATCCGTATTTAACGAGGAGCTCGGGACACAGAAAAATGCTCGCAAAATCCGGTCGCTCGTTAAATCCAAATCCTAGTTAATAACTAACAGTATATACATAAAAAACAACTTACGGGAAATACTGCTTGGTAATCTTTATTGAGAATTGGAAAAATATTCATCCAAAGTTGATTGTTTGAGTTTACAAAATTTCGTTTCTTTCAATTTACGTCTTAAAACACTTAATGCATTTAATGTTGCATCATCAGTATATTTTTCATTGCTTCAAAAAACTGTTCTAGATTTTGTAATGATTCTTCCGCACAATAACATGTCGGCATTTTAAGCACAGTTTCTTCTTCCGAGTCACTATCATTTGCGGCTTCCTGCTCTTGGGCTTTTACCACTTCCACGACGATATCCTCAGTGGAGAGTAAGCCCGACGTTAAGACACCGTCATCAACGTTATTGTAGTCATCGATGTTTAAAACATCGTTAACCTTCTCAATTTTATTCTGTTGCAACCAGACTGAGAGTGGCAAAAGTCATCTTCATCTTCGAAGTCACCATCATTTCTGTCAATCCATCCAGCTTTCCTGTAACAATTTTGGATACAGGAGTCACACTTCCCCAAGCATCTGTCATGAGGTGTATAGCGTCAAGAACAGAAATTTTAAGATCCTGATCGTTTTCATTTCTCTCTAACATCATGAGAATCAATTGCTTTCTATAATAGCATTTGAAGCTCCGAATAACTCCTTGATCGAGAGGCTGTAGTAACACTGAGGTTGTGTTAGGTGGTAAGAAAACAAGTTTTATGTTTTTTTAAATTGCTGTCTTGCGGGTGAGAAGAACAATTATCAATGACGAGTGCAATCTTTCTTTTCTGTTTTTGAAGCACCTTATCCCATCCGTGCAAATAAGATAAAAATAATTCATAAGTCATCCATGCCTTTTTGTTCGATTTGTAAGTCACTGGGAGACTTTTTACCCCTTTAAAGCATCTTAGATTTGCAGATTTACCGACGATAAAAAGTTTTTTCTTGTCTTTGCCTGACTTGTTGCAACACATTAACACAGTTAAGCGATTTTTCAGCAACTTACCGCTCACACATTTTTAACCTTTAAACTTCATCATGTGATAAGGAGTTAGATTGTAAAAGACGCCGGCCTCATCAGCATTGTAGATGTTATCGTCAGCATAATTTTCACGTACATCTTTCCATGTGCAATCTAACCAGTCTTACACATTCTTGTCGTTCACACTGGAGGCTTCGCCGATGATTTTTCCTGCACAGATGTTATGACGTTGTTTGAAACGATGTAGCCATCCATTACAGCAAGAAAAATCTGTATAATCTAGCTGAGCTGCAAATTTTTCCGCTTGGATTTTAATGATGGGCCCAGTTATCGGTAAACAAGAATTCCGTTGCTGAACAAACCATTTTAACAGCGCTTCATCCAAGTCCTCTTTTTCACATTTCTTCAACCGTTTGGAATCGGTCACATTCGCTTCATTTGCTTTCATTAAGGACTCCTTGTGTTTTAAAAGAGTTGACACAGTTGAAGAAAATAGTCCATACTAAAATATTGTAACATTTTTTTCACCTTTATCCAAGAATTTTATAATTTCAACTTTTTCTTTTACGGATAAAACTTTTCTTTTCGACATTTTAAACATCAGATTAAAAAACACGCTCTCAAGAAAAGGCACAAGCCGAAAATAATTTTTTTTTACACGTAGTTGTGAAACCGGTAATTACACCTGATTTCGATTGGGTCAAGCCATTGAAGGGAGGAGTCGTCATGTACGACGTCACTTGACAACGTCCCTAACCCCCCCCCCCCCCACCACACACGCACACCTCTCCTGCGTCCGCCATCTTTAACCACTGTAAAGCATCAAGGGATTTGGAATTCCATTCTTTGTGAGTTAGGATTCTTTCATTCTCTCCCGTACCCTTCCTGGAAAAGGACAATAGGACTGGCATCCAGTTAACACTGCCTCCCTTCCAAGAATCTACGCCTGTCTCTGTTGATTGCACCTGTTGTTGGATAACTTTAAAGAATGCTTATTTTTCCTTTGCAACAAGAGTGGAGAAATTCTAGAAAAACTGTATGTTGTTCTTTTTTTAAATTATTATTTCTGTAATTATTTCATGCTTCCATAATTATTTCCCTCGTTAAAGTACAAAATTTTGCTCGCTAAAAGAGTATGTTTCAATACATTTATTAACATTATACAAATTAAAAGACTCCATTTTCCTCGCTAAATGCGAAATCTCGTTAAATGCGGGCTCGCAGTAAACGGGCTCGACTGTATAGTGTTAAGCATGTAAGTGTTGAAACAATGGTTTCAACAATGAAAAAAATTGGCGAAACCATGCTACTGAAACTAATAAATTAAACCCGTTTAAGGAGGAATGCTGCTGTATCGTTTCAAAATGTCAGCAACCCTATAATTTCAAACTGCTATACCTCAGCCATTTTTTTAAGATAGAGCCAAATTAAAAAATGCTCTAGAATCATTAGATCAAGACAGAACATTTAACGGAAAAAGTTTTTAGGATTTCTAAATTTATTTTTACAACTTTTTGAAATTGTAACCTTTAAATGGCTATCAGAGCGCTTCCTCCAGACGCAATATCTCCAAATTCAACTGGGACCTGCAGGCTACGGTCAAAAACATATACAAAAAAATTGGTTCAATATTCTGCTTAACTTCATAAAATTTTCGATGATACAATAGTAAAAAGGGAACAAAAATTGCAATCACAGCGCCCTCTTTCCTCGAAATAGCCTCAAATTCAAGTAAAACCTGCTGGCCATAGCCAAAAATACATAAAAAAATTTTAGTTCAGTTTTAACCATAACTTCATACACTTTTCGATGATACAATGAGGACAGACAGACGGACGGTCGGACAGACAGACAGACAGACAGACAATTTGTAAAAACATCTTTTTCGCAATCTCTGACCCCTAAAACGTGTAAATCCGTCGAAAACCGGAAGTCGAAAAAATTTTCGATTACAATACTTTTTTCTATAGAAGAAAGTTAAAAATCATAAATTGGAAACTTTTACTGAATACAACAAGCAGCATTAGCGGATGAAAATAATTAAAATATAATAAAATTATGGTTTACTATCTAACTAGGTGACCCACCCGGTGTTTTCCGTGCTCGTGATAATAACCACAAACAGAACTCAAGCTTCTATGACTCTTTTAAAAGAAGCTGCATAGAGGGGCCCAAGAAGGGGATTAATATTCAAAATTGGTGGTAGCTGAGGTCCGAGATATTTTTTGTCGTTCAAGTAATAGTTGGAAGTCCTAAGTTGTTGTCAGACAAAAAAAAAGCTAGTGAATCGGCCGATTTTTAAGGGAAGCTAACAAAGGAGGCGAACTGATAGTTTTAAGCTAAGATGAAAACATCTTAAAAGATCCTGGTACTTAGCGCTTTAGAACTTCAATTAGTCGGAATTAAATATAGGGTATAAATTAATCATTAGAACAAAATTTAAAGAAATGCTTAAAAAAGGGCCCTAAAGGCCCAATAAAAATATAAACGAGGTGATCCGGTGGGAGTAATCCAAGGCTAAACTTTAAAATCGCTTAGTAAGAGTGTGGCAGAATTATGGGGGTGAAAAATGCATAGCACACAAAAAGTTCAAGGGGCCTCGAGTCGGCCCCAGAGTCCTAACTGGAATGTAAAAACGTAGAAATAACTAAATGGAAAAATACACCAAAAACGAAAAAAAAATTGGATTTAAAGAAGCAAGCTATTAAAAATTTAGGGAACAAAAACTTCAACGGTGCCCCTATACCGAGTCCCACGGGGGCCCGGGTCTTAACTGGAACATAGAAATGAGAGAAAAGCCTAATGGAGAGAAGGCACCAAAAACGAAGGAGATCTGAGAAAAATGGGGCAAATTATTAATAACTTAGGGCACAAACAGTTTAAGGTTCCCAGGGGGCCCGGGACTTGTCCGAGAATTTTTTTTTTGTCGTTCATATAGTAGCTGGAATTCCAAAAAGTTTATCATTAAAAAAAAAACTAGTGGATAGGTCGATTTTAAGGGAGCTATATTAGAGGTCCCAAAAATAGCCAAATGATAGTTTTGAGTAAGGCCTTAAGAGGAAAACATCTTAAAAGATCCTAATACGTAGCGCTTTAGATCTTCAATTAGTCGAAATTAAGCATAGGGTATAAATTAATCATTAGAATAAAATTGGAAAGTTATGCTAAAAAAGGGCCCTAGTGCCACAGTAAAAATATGAAGGTGTTGTCCTGGGGAAAGGAGTAGAAGACTCAACTTAAAAGTTACGCATTGAGAGGGTGAAAAATGCATGGCGCACAAAAGATTCAAGTCAACACCGCATCGGGCCCCAGGGGGCCAGGGTCCTAACTGAAATGTAGAAATGGGCGGGGAATTTAATGGAGAAAGGCCCACAAAAAGATAGGAGATCAAATGAAAATGGGGCAAGTTATTAACAATTTAGATGCAAAAACATTAAAAGGGCCCTAGGGGCCCCGGTTCTTCAAATATTAAAAATCTGAGCGTCAGGTCTGTAGGGACCTGCCTTGGACTATCCACACCCAAATTTTCAGACTTCTACTTGCGGTAGATTTCGCTTGTCATCGCGCACACGTACACAGAACTCAGACAGACAAACACTTTTCTTTTATTAGTATAGATGAAATAAATGAAAAAACTTATAAAACTAAAATACTACTTAATGAAATTGCATTCATGCAGCAATCAGTTCAATCACAATCACAAAAAGTATTTTATGTTTACATCTCTCAATACTTTTTTTACTTCCTAATTATTTCAAATATAAGGGAGGGGGAGGGGGGTTGTACCCTGTGTACATCATTTTTTCCTGATCTGGGTGATTTTATCCTAAATCCTTCGCCATTTTTTCGGTTATCTAAAGCAATATTTATTCTATCTGTAATTTAAATAAGAAATGACTAGCTCTTATTCATTAAACTTTCATGTTCACAATAAGGAAATTCCCAAAAAAATCACTTATAAAAAAAATTCCTCCGAAATCGCCTTTAAAATGTTAGTTATAATTCTGTATGTCTAAAAAACAAATTATCATTAAATAATTTTACTAAATTATCCTTATTTTTACTAAATTATCCTTATTTTTATCATAATAGCCTTCAAAGACATTTTCGCTGCGACGAATTGATACCACGACGAATTGAGCCCACGACGAACTGTTGCTGTGACGAATTGTGCGCGATGAACTGTTCCGCGATGAATTATGCGAGATGAATTGACGCGACACCGTAACCGACATTTGTGCAACGAAATAAGATTCGTACTCCTTTAACTTTTGAATGCCACTAGAAAATCCTGCCATGCGCAAAATATGTGCTAATAATATGACCTCTGGAGTACAATCATTAACGAAAGACTATAAGTGCATTTATGATTTTTTTTTAAATTTCTGTATTAAACAATAAAGTTCCAATTTAAAAGAATGTTTTTAATTTAAAATATAAAAATATAAGATACAGGTAAATGATGCACAAGAAAAGCAGAACAACATAAAATAACATTTAAAATTTTCCAGACAAACTATTGGAAATGTTTATATAACAATTAATAATACGAAATCTTTTCCGTAATGTTTTCTCGTAAATACTGCCTTTATCCTCTTAATAATGACAACCAGCATCGCTTAATGGCTGTTTTCCAAAAACAAAGCAATTAATAAAAGCCGTGGATTCATTGTCTGTGAAAAATCTTTTTTTTCTTTTGTATCCCATTGTTTCCATTGTTTTTTCTCAATTTGGTGTGAACTTTATCATGATCATTTCCACCGTAAGTGATTTTCTTCATAAATATATTTATTCATTTATATGATTTGCTGTGGTCGCATAAGCTGAATATACTGGCAAAATCTTAACTTTTACAAATAAATAAATCCTTTACAATCTTTGGTGTCACGTACAAAATAAAGAAAAAAATACGTGCGATTCTGATAAGATTTATAGCTCTGTAATTTTTATTGCATGGATATTTTAATAAAGTTGATATTGACATATATTTTTTTCGTATAAGAAAAAATTAAACGTTCTAATTTTCGTAATTTAAATTATTACTCCGTGGTGTATTCATACGCATAATGTAATGGATTAGCGAATTTTTTTTTAAATTCTGGTTATATATTTACACTTTTTAAGAATGCCGAAATAGTATTTGACTGTTTGTGGTTCGATATCTGTCTGACGTGTATGTGCGTGCGTGTATGCGTACGTGTATGCGTGCATGTGTATGCATGTAGTTTTTGGGTGCAATAGCTTAAATTTATTGCATACAAATATGTATATCAAAAATTTAACGATAATATTTATATTTAATTCCATGAAACATCATACAGGTTTGGGCAGAAAAAGTGTTTTGAAGGTGAATGAGAGGCGTGAATGGAAATTGCGCAAGGTCTCCGCGAACGTAGCCAGTTTCTTCCTTGTTCATTTTAGTAGAAAATATGAGGTGGACGGGGGGAGTAGCATACGTTTGTAGTCAAAACCCATTTTTCATACATCCGTTCATCTTGATTCGAGGTGACATCCTGTGGGCGGGTTCTCTAACGAGATATGATGGTTTTGTGGGGATACCGCAAGGCAGAGGTTTTTAAACATCGCCCCACCAACTTTAGTTTTCTCCTGGAAAATAAACGGATACCAGTGGACATTCTGAAACGTGTAGAATGGAAGTTGCGAAATCAGTTGCAGTAGTGCATATAGAACGTTGGCCGACACCTTCAAGATATGTTGCTTAAAACTACATTATTACATGATTTAAATATTAATTACGTTCTTTTGTTAGCCGAAAATGTTGCATTTCAGCAATAGTTTTTCTTTTATTGATCTTCAGAAAGAAGGACGTTTTTGTACCCTACCCCATATGAAATTCGGATATTTATGTATCTTTATGTTGAATAAATGTTGCTTGATATCGTCCAACATGAGAAATGCTTCACGAGTTTTCACATAGTGCGAGATAGATATATCTTATTTTGCTTTATTTATTGCGATGAAATTTATAGCTGCAACGAGGGCTTTACAAATTTGATATAATCTGGTAGCCAGCTAAAAATTCTAGTCGCCAGTAAAAATATTTAGCCCCGCCCCCGGTGTTAATGATTTTCAGAAATCTCAAAAGTTTTTTTTATGATCAATTGTGAAAAAAAGTAAGCATGGTTTAGAATAATTAGTTACATACTTTAGAATAGTACTCAAATTTTATATAAACCCAGGAGTATTGTATTGCAAAAAAGTATTGCAAAACTTAGTATTGAAATTTTTTTTTTTTTAAATCGCATTTGGGAAGCTCTGGCTGCAACTGTGTTTCTATTATGTAGAAACACACTAAATATTTCAGGTTAGTAATTATGTGTATAATATATTTACATATTATATTTAAATTAATGTAAATTTATATATTGGTCAAATTTGGACATTGGATCGAAATGAGGGTGCGCTGACGCGCTTTTAGGTAGCTTTCAATACAAAAAAGTATAAAGCTACCAATTGCAGCCGTTCGGAGGAAAGCAGTTCCGGAAAATTTCGATATATTTTCACCGATCATGACCCCAGACCCCAAAACCACCCTCCGTTCAAATGTTGATTTATATATATATATATATATATATATATATATATCCATATATATAAATATATATCTGATCTATGTCATACGATAACGCTCGTATTTATAAATCAATTTTGATGAAACTAATTGTGTGTATTAAGCTCACCAATGTCTCGACCGAGTTCGTTGTTTAGCTTGGTCCGCTATTTTGTTTCAAGATGGCACATTACATACATAGCACATTACAAAAATTTTCATTGTTGTAATAATTTTCCCAATCAAACGCATAAAACTATATATTCATATCCGTTAGCGCCAAATTCTCACCAAACTTGGCGACATTTGGCGAAATATCGCCAAATTTGGCGACCAAAATAAATTTTCATAAATGAAGCCAATTTGGCTATTGCTCAATAATTTGGCGAATTTCTTATTCAAATTCAGTATTAACGAATCTTTTGTAAACGTTTTATTTGCATTTTAAGTTGCTGTTTTCGTGTAACATTAGCTAAAATTTTAAAACGAAGATATAGGAAAGCTACCTTTTGATCCCGGTACAGGCCGGAAGGACTTTTTTTAAATACAACATCCTAATAAGTCCTAAGAAATGCGACAACATCATATTCATAATCCTTAGACTGAAATTTCGCTATTTAATTTCATATGTTGAAATGATACAGCGGAAAGCTTTGTTATGTCTACATTATATTCTTTTCAAATTGAAACTGATCAGTTTTACGTATCTTACACGATTTCTAAAATAATTGAATCTGTTCGTCTGTTTACATAAATTCTGTAGGTTTTAAAGAATAAATAGAGAAGTGAAATTTTCGCTACAGAAATCAAAATCTGTATTTATGAAATTACCTACATTAAAAAAATCTAAACATGAGGTTGTCCAATCCACTCTGGATCATGACTTACCGGGTTCTTTCCTGCTTTCTCTACCATGGGCCCTGAGGTGGTATATAGTATATGTCCTGGTCAGATGGAAAGCCTAACGTGGAACCCACAGTGTTTAGCTCGCAGACAAGCTTGATACACATTTTATAATTATCTCTATTAGGTTTTAAAATATTTGTTTTAGAGATATTAAATAGAATTATAATGTGCAGTTTTATTTTATTTATTTTATTTATTTATTTTTTTTTTTTATTTTTGTAAATTAAAAGAATTTTTAAATGAACTAATTTTCTACTTTTTTTTTTTTAATTTGAACGGACGTTTTCACGCGTGTTCTTTCCTCATTTACAGAATAGTTCTGCCGTTTATATTCTTCTTATTTATTTTGAAATTATTTTTGTTAATTCTCTGAAGTAACATCTTTTATTTTACTTCAATATTCCTATATACATCTTACGGAAAATATATATTGATTTCTCCTAATATAATGATATATGCTAATTTACTTAATTATCATTACGCTTTACACCACTAAAGTCCAAAACGCTTTACAACACTAAAGTCCAAAACGCTTTACAACACTAAAGTATATCTCAGAGATGCTGAACCTCTGACACACATACCATAGATGCTACAATATTTTCGGCACGGGCGCAAAATTGAGATTCTAAATCAAAATAGAATGAAACTAATACACGAATTTAAACAAGCTGATATTATGAATAAAATCTTGTGCGGATAAATATACTAAAAATACCAACGTTTAACACAAAATATCATCGTACAATGGACAGACGCACGTTTCGTGAGTAACTTGGACTCACGATTTGGATTTTATTGACACTGAGGAAGTGAGTCCAAGTTACTCACGAAACGTGCGTCTGTCCATTGTACGATGATATTGTGTGTTAAACGTTGGTATTTTTAGTATAAGCTGATATTGTCCTATTTTTAGTGTTTTTCTGAAATTGAAGAAATAGTAATAATTTGCCTCAACAATTCATCGAATTAAAATATTTTTTGGTGAATATCGAAAAGAAGGATCATCAAATATAATAAGTAAAACTGCCAATGGTGAAATTGTGATGATTTGGTATAAAATTTATCATTTTGAGAATTTTCCTTTCTATGTATACTTGTGCTTGTGATACAGTGATTTCATGGGGATAACTAAGGAGCAGCTAACATAAAAATGTCCCATGGAAGTTTCGAAATTTTGTGTTTGGTAAAGGTCTAAAATTACAAATTCCAACTTCCCATGCATAACTCCATGCTGTTTCACCTGGAGCTACAAAATTCTCTCCCGAAGAAAATGTCTAAATTCAAAACTGCCTGCAAGGCATAACTTTCGGAAATGAATAATATGAAAAAATCAAATAGAAATCAATTCAAAAGATTCCAGTTCAGCTAGCATTCTATTAAAAGCAATTGAGTATGATCCCGATATTGATTATTTAGCAGCTAAAATGCAATATTAAATATAGCATTTACGTTAAATTAAAAATATAAATGCTGCTTGATGGGATAAAAACATTACACAAAAGGCTTAAAAATACCTATTAATATAAATATGACATGTTTCATGCGCTCTAATGGCGACTTCTTCAAGATCAAAATGATAAATAAAATATTTTTGCAAATATTTTGAAAATGATATACATAAATCACGAGATCACACGTATAATGTAAGCATGCTCTTAGATTGGTTAAACTGAAAACGTGAAAATTAATATTTTATTGCTTTTTTAATACTTTGCGAAAGTAGTTTTATTTATCATTTTGATCTTCAAGAAGTCGCTGTTAGACTGCATGAAACATGTCACACTGCAAATACAGGCGTTTTAAATTCGGACACATATGTGTCTGAAAAAGCAATTCAGATAGTTAAGTGTCACGATGTGTCTGAAATTAAGACATTTAGAAATTCAGACACTTAGGTGTTTGAATTAAGGCCTTAACCAGACGGGGGAAGGTGGGCTGAGCCCCTCCTAGAAACTTCTTGAGCCCCCTCTCGACTTAAAAATCTTTCAATCCTTAAAATAGAGAGGTAAAGACAAGCTGTGAATAAGCCCTATCAAAAAATTTCAAAGCTTACTCTGACTTTGCCAACTGGTTACGGCCCTGGACTGAATTTACTATAATTGTGTGATAAGCATGGTGACTGTGATACAATCTTGCCACTGTATGTACCATCAATATTAGAGAATGTTTCTGAACAGATGAATGCCATTTAAAATACTTTTCGATCCACTAAATTTTGATTAGACCCAGTGCAGCGCTGGGCCCTGGCAAACCACTTAGCTGGGCCCAACTTCTCTGACTTCAGTATTTGACTAATAAATCTTCTTTAAAAATCGTATATACAGGGTCATTCATAATTCCCTCCGGGGTTTCGAAACGTTATAGTAAAAAAACGAAGACGAATATGAAAAAAAGAAACATATGAAATTATTCCGAAACTATTCAAGTTTTACTTACATACATTACAGGTGTTCTATGTGTGAACCCTTGGTCAGACGGCATACATCCATGCGATAGTCCAGTTCCTGCCATACTCCGTTTCTTTAAATCTGAATCAGTGGTGTCAGTTCAACGGGCCTTTCGTAATAAATATCGAAAACAGGGACCAACTGACAAAACAATTCATGTGTGGTACCGGAAATTTAAAGAAACGGAGTATGGCAGGAACTGGACTATCGCATGGATGTATGCCGTGTGACCAAGGGTTCACACATAGAACACCTGTAATGTATGTAAGTAAAACTTGAATAGTTTCGGAATAATTTCATATGTTTCTTTTTTCATATTCGTCTTCGTTTTTTTACTATAACGTTTCGAAACCCCGGAGGGAATTATGAATGACCCTGTATAATGGATAATATTGAGATATAATATACAGGTAGATAATATAGAGAATAAAGTGTATGAAAAAAGCGTGCAATTTCTGTCGCGTGTAAGGTGTATAACAAATTTCAATTTCTAAAAATCTTCTTTCTTTACTTATTAAACTGACTATAAAAACTATACTAAACATCAAAATGTTCAATATTAACATTTAACTTTGGCATCATATTTGGTTTTCTCGGTACATGTTAAATTCGAACACCAAACAGAAGTCATTCTGTCATGTAGTTTGGGGATTATACAGGATTAAAGTCTGGAACTGCTAACGATAATATTTTTTAATCGTTGCAAAACAGATAACAATGGGGATAGTTTTTAAAGAATAAACTGTATATTTTTACAGTAATTCATTTTATCATGTCACACTTACCCTAAATAGAAATTCATTGATCCGTTTTGGAAATTTTGTTTAGAGCAGTCGCTTTATTGGCATAATTCAGAGTAGCATCGATAGTTGTCAAGTAATTTAAATACCGCTTGAAATATGTTTTTTTAACTTTTTATTGCTCATCTTGCAGCCAGTTGGTCGAGCAAGACGATACAAGATTTTTGTCATCTGAATCAGAAATGGTTCAATGAGATAACGAAAGTATTTTAATATATTTAGCAATTTAATTTTTTTCTGGTATAAGTAATTAATTTATTGACTTTCCTCTATGTCGTCAAAAATTTGTTGATTTGAAAGTGGTTAATGCTTTTGAATAAAGAAATGACCTATTTAAATAGATTTAAACAAGTCTCATCTCGTTTTTGGCATGTTGAATTAAATATGCCTTGAAATTGCTGTGTTGATATCAAATTTGTAACCCGTGAATTAGGTTTTAATTATGTAGATGACGTATGATCTATAATAATAAAAGAAAGTTTCGCTCTGTGTGTGTGTCTGTTGGCGATGGCTAGCAAAATCTAGACCACCTAGAAGCCTGCAAATTTAGATTTAGGTAGTCCAAACCCTCTCCTGGTGCCCCTGAACCTCAGATTTTTAATATTTTGAAAATTAGCGTAGTTATTGATTAAAAAATCATCAAAGATCGCAAATAAAAAAATCTGCCTTCCGAAAACAGTTTGCACATGCCCAGAAGGTATTTATTTGTTCCTCTGTTAAAAGATGAAACAAAGCGCGGGTCATTCCATTTCTTTTTAAGTTTTTCTAAATTCGCCATGGGTGAACGGCTAGAAATACGGCATAACCGTCTACATATTCTGAAAGAACATACTTTTATGTCTGGAACGATCTGGTTGGTTTGAAAAAATTTTACATTTAACCCTTTCAAAAAAAAATCAAAAAGCATCGAATTCATATTTTTTATTTTCTCCTGTTTTCCTAACCTTGCATCCACCGGAATACAAAAGATAAGGAAAAACGAAGGTCACCAAATTAAAGATCTGAGTTTGCCCTTTTCAAAGCCACTAATGGATTTTAAAAATATGAAAATTAACTCGTCAAAAAAGTATATTTTCTGTATGCCGTTTTGCAATTTTTGCGATTTTGGCAATTTTTAAAAATTTGCATCGGCGATTCAGAGAATGGTACGAAAAACTAAAAATACCAGACAATATCTAAATTTATTCTTTTTTTTTTACATCTGTATTTGTTTTTGAAAAATACTAATATTCACCCTTCAAATAAAATTCGTGCGCAGGATTCTCTTTTGAAAATTCCAATTTTCTGCGATATATAAAATCTAGCATCGGCTCTCTAAAATAACCAAACAAAAAACAAACACACCTAAAGACATTTACGTTCTATCGGGTATAATCAGAAACCTTTAGTTAAAAAAAAATCACGTTAACCCTTTCGAAAACGTTTTTACCGTAAGTCAAATTCGCTTTTTTAACTATTTCTCCTATTTTTAAAAATCCGAAATGGTGTTTATAAACACGATACAAAAAACTAAAAATACCGCGCTTAATCTATATCCCTTTGTTTTTTAAATGTGTTATCCGTTTTGAGAAATTTTAATTTTAACCTTCCGAAAAAATCCTTTCCAAAACTCACTCACGCGATTTTCGTTTTTCGGTCCAGGTTTAAAAATCAGCATCGACTCGGGAAATGTGAGTACGGACAAAAAGTAGGCTCCAGATCATAGACACGTTTATTTT
The DNA here is from genome assembly GCA_963931845.1 of Maratus michaelseni. Taxonomy (NCBI): domain Eukaryota; kingdom Metazoa; phylum Arthropoda; class Arachnida; order Araneae; family Salticidae; genus Maratus; species Maratus michaelseni. Next base: position 176,097,061 of record OZ007594.1, read on the forward strand.
TTCGAAATGCACGTTTGGGTTATAAAAAATATCTACATTAACTCTTTAGAAACCGATTGATTACGTAACCAACTTTAGCGATTTCCGCTATTTTGGTAATGTTTACCCGTGGTTAAATTTCAATTCTACTAGGACATTTGGTTGGGTCAAGTGTTCTGAAAAGGCCTCTTCCAGAACATACTGCGCCCCCTGGCGGTGGAACGTGGAACTATAGGAGAATATCTCGTTCTATGGGCACGATTACGACAGGGTTTGGCTCAAGTTTCGTATAGAAGAGATTATTAATATTTCGGGCTCGGGCAACTCCGGGCGAGTTAGTAAGTAATATAATAAACTGAAGCACACTAATATAAAAACTTTTATGAATCAAATCAATACTTTTTTCTGAAAATAAGGTTTTAGCCTGCATTTAATTGCGGTACATTAGGGCTGGGCGATATAGTGATAAATTCGTTAAAATCGATATACAATGACAATCTGATAACGATTGACAAAAAGTATATATAACGGTACATCGCGATTATCGTCGTTCCGATATTTATTTCTAATACAATCTTGTAAAATTAAACTGCAGTTACGCATCTACTGTAGTTCTGGTTTCTAGCAGTGCGAATGCTCCCATCCAAAACGTTTCTTTTCTTTTTTTTTTTTTTTTAAATCTGAAAGGCAGAATAATGGTGTTTATGCAACTGGACGATAAAATTTGTACATGCTATCATTCGGTTTTCTCCGGGGAACACCGATATTGAGTGATATACCGTTACTATGATCCTGACAGTGCATGTGTTAAATTCCGTAAATGCTACCAGAACCTCGAAATTTATTTCAGTAAATGTATTTAGATTTAGGCGATATTAATGAATTTGCTTCCTTTCATTAAGAAAACAGGCACCGGTAAAGGGGTTGGGATAAAAAATTTCACACCCATCCCCATCTCGGGCACTATAAGATAAAAGTTTGTGAGATGATAAATATGTTTGTAATGGCACGAATAAAGGAGTTTTTCATAAGATATTTGACTCCCCTCTTCTCTGTGGGGTGAGCAAAATCATATCTTAGAATTTATATGATCCTTCAAAGTGAAATTTTGTAGAATGATGATTTTGTTAAACATAGTTATGGGTAATAGATTTTTCTTTTAAAAGTTCAAACCCTTTTCTTCAACCTGAGGGGCAGCAAAATCATATCGCGGGAACTATCAGGGTTTTATACATAATTTTCTTTATGTGGAATTTTATACCATAGGAACGTGCAAAAGTTTGTTTCTTTTTCAAAACCTCATCATGATGACAAAGCTCATTCTTAGGATACAGAAAGCTGTTATAGAATAAATTTTTTGTGAAAGTTAATCCAAAAATATAAGTATCCGTAAACGCGTTCTTAAATAAAAATTTAACACCTATCCCCTGGGATGGAAGAAAAATAATATCTTGGTTCTGTCACGCCCTTTAATATGAAATTGTAGGGATTGGTATTTTATTTTTTAACATAAGCATTGATAAAGTGATTGTATTTTAAAAATTAAACCCCCTAGCTCCATAAGGTGGAAACGTATATCTTATGATATATAATTTCTTTACACATAACATTTTGTTGGATGACGCATTTTTTAACATTCTCTTGTGTAAAAAATCTTTTTTTATAAATAATCATCTGTCCCCAACCGAAAAATATAAAACCATACCTTGGAATCTATCAGGACTAAAGATATAATTTGCAGGATGGTGCATTTTAGAGCTTAAACCTCTAATTCCCATGGTAGAATGCGTTTTAGAAATTCCATAATTCAGAAAATCTGAATTCATACCAGAAAATTTCAATATTAAATTAGACTTATTTAATGGCGAAATGATTGTTATCGAATGTAGCAAATGTTGATATTTTAGATTTCTGGAATGAATACGGAATATCAGAATTAAAAAAAAATCTATTTAATTAGAAACAGTGGTGGCAGCAAATATGCTACCATGCGCATTAGAGGATTAAGCATGGGTAAAGTGGTTGTTTTAAGGAATACGAATCCTGTTCTTCCAGGATAGTGCAAAATATATCCAGAAACCAATCAAATACTAATACAATTTCTTTTTGTGATTTTAAATTGTAGAACATAATCGTGTACAAAGAATTTGTGAATACAAAATTTGATATCTAATCCCTCGCAGTCCTCAGAGGAGATGATCCTGATTCTATCAGATTATTGAAGAAGAAAATGTTTGAAATGGTGAATGTTTGAACATATACTTTTATAAAGGAGTCGACTTCCATTCGAACGAAAAATTCTACACATGTTCTTTGCCTTTACCTTGGGCTGCTCTTCTACTGTGCTTTGTGAATGCACTAATCACGGTATCTCTTCACTGTAAATATCCAGAAATAGACAATATTGTAATATATTGGGTTGACCGGAAAGTTCGTGCCGGTTGGGAAAATCAATTCGTACCGGAAAATTCTATCATTTAATTATTAGACATTGATTGCGGTATCTAATGTCTAATAATTAACGTGTAGAATTTTCGGTATGAATTAATTTTCCCAACCGGCAAGAACTTTCCGGTCAATCCAATACATAATATTTGGTATGTAACTACGTTATTTAAATTAATGTATTAGAATGGCATAGAAGAAAATTTTGTGATGTCCAAAACATGCTTGCTTGCATGCATAGGCATTTTGTAAAGTACGTAACATTATATTGAAACATATATACTACTTTTACTGAAATGATACATTAATATTGAAAGTATAATGCCTATGGTGGTTAAAACAAAAACTTCAAACGTAACTGCTTATGATGGATTTTCTTAACCAACTGAGTAGTCTTTTAAAATAGCTCTGAATTTTTGTGCATGGTTATCAATATAAAATAAAAAAATCCCTGACGGCTCGGCCTACAGGCACAGGTAGATTTCAAAGACGCAGACCGTGGGGCGCTTGTTTGTCAGGAATTGCGGAAGAAATGACCTTTTTGCGATGATGCGGCAGTTGGAACCGCCTGCTTCGAAACCTAACTTGTTTGCAGGCGGAGCTAGCAGGGATTTTTTTTTAGCTATAAGAGTTGGTCCTATAAAAAACTTGTCAATATAAAAGTTTTAGATAATATTAAGAGGATTTATAATAAATTTAAGCGGATTTGAAATCTTGGGAATTGACGAAGTTATGAATTTTTTTCTTCTAAAACCCCCCTTCCCCCCCTTAAGGCAATTTTTAATTATATCAAAAATCTGTCATACATAAATTTTCGCCCCTTCTCCTAGAAGTAATAATAACTTCAAACGGATTCGATACGTATCATAATTAAGAAATTATGTGTTTTTTTCTGTTTTCACAAAAAGCTCCCCATCCCCGCCTTGGTTCGATTTTGCCCATTAACGAACTTGACAGAGATTTTATGCCCCTTGATTTTATGTATCAGTTTCGAAAAGATGCGGGAGTTGGAACCGCCTACTTCGAAAAATAACTTGTTTGCAGGCGGAGCAGGCAGGGATTTGTTTTTGTTTTTAATTTTGTTTTGCTATAACGGTTGGTCCTATAAAAAACTTGTCAATATAAAAGTTTTAGATAATATTAAGTGGATTAATAATAAATTTACGCGGATTTGATATCTTGTGAATTGACGACGCTATGAATTTTTTTCTTCTAAAACACCCCCTTTTTCCTCCCCTTGGGGCCATTTTTAATTATATCAAAAATCTGTCATACATATATTTTCGGCCCTTCTCCTAGAAGTAATAATAACTTAAACGGATTCGATACGTATAATAATTAAGAAATTATGTTTTTTTTCTGTTTTCACAAAAAGCGCCCCATTTCAACCCCCCCACCCCCCTTTGTTCGATTTTGCCCATTAACGAACTTGACCGAGATTTTATGCCCCCTTGATTTTATGTATCAATTTGGAAGAGATTTATGCATAATTTTTCCAGTTATCGTGTTCATAAAAAAGTGACTTAGATAGATAGATATATAAAGTTTTGAACTGGGGGTGTTTTTGGGTTCTAGGAGTCATGATCGGCAGAGATTTGCAAAAAATTTTCAAAATTTCCAACTTAGGTGAGAATGTAATAGGTAGTATTTCTTACGAAATCTACCTAAAAATACTGCACGGACAAAATTAGATTTGAAATACTTATTGGAAGATAAAATTGTTTTATAAGAAACGAATATTCAAAACATGTCTTGTTTACCAATTGCTGATAAATAAAAACTGGCTGAGAATAAAAATAAAAAATCACATATTATAATAAATATCATATTACAATCTATAGTACTAATAAAAGAAAGTTTCGCTCTGTGTGTGTGTCTGTTGGCGATGACTAGGAAAATCTAGCCTACCTAGAAGGCTGCAAATTTAGATTTAGGTAGTTCAAACCCTCTCCTGGTGCAACATTGCGTCAGAATTTTAATATTTTAATTACTTTCTGAAATATTAATTAAAAGGCACAGAACTCTCATTAAAAATATGCTTTTTTTCATCGGTTGGTTGGTTGTGTAGAATATCTTTTCAGAACACATTAAATAAATCAGAGTGACGTTGCATAGATAAGGACGTATAACGAAATAGTGCCAACATTGATTGCAGTTACCTGCATATAGCCAAGCTAATACAGCGCCATCTACTCACGGCAAATTACATAAACGCCACCTGTTTAAGACATTTACAGGCACGTTTTTCTTCATTATAATTATATGGGTTTAAGGTTTTTTATAAAACAGGACATATATTATTATGATAGAGACTACTATTACAGAAAACTTTATTTAACAGATTATTTGTTATATATTTGCGGGAATGGGGTAGGGGTCTAATTACATTTAACAATTTTAACCCGTAGCGTTTAATTGTTGTGTTATATACAGAATACCGCTATTTTAAATCTCAGTTTCTCAGTAATATCTCAGTAATAATGTTCCGAACTTCTCCATTTAGTTCCATTTTTACTAAATTATCGTAAAACTCAGCATCCATTGCATCAAGGTGTATTTTTAAAAATCAATTACCAGTATTTCCGAATAATAGCCTAAGCCAAATTTCAAAATAAGTTCCTAGCTTAACCAAATTAATCAATCTTTAAAGATGTATAGTGATCCTCCTAATTAGTTATTTGCTGAAGGTCACTTGAACATTCGCCATCCCCCCCCCCCCACTCCGGGGCCCTCCTTCAAAGTTTTCTCTAACTATTTCCCGTTTCCATATCTCAGCAACTATCTTTCCGATTTCAATACAAGTGATTCCGAACATTATAATTAACTTAATAATTACCCTTTATAACATTAAACTAAATTTATGAGTAGTGGTTACCACTATTTCTGAATAATAGTTTAAGCCAAATTTCTAATTAAGTTCCTAGCTTAACCAAACGAACGAATTTTTAAAGATACATAGCGGTTGTCCTAATTAGTCATTTACTGAACAGAACTTGAACATCCCCTCCCTCCCCCCCTGAACCCTCCTTCAAGGTTTTTTACCTAACTATGCCCCGTTTCCATATCTCAGCAACTATCTTTCCGATTTGAACGCAAGTGATTCCAAACATTATAATTAACATAACACACACCCTTTATAACTTTAAACTTAATTTATGAGTAGAGGCTACCACTATTTCCGAATAATAGTTTAAGCCAAATTTGTAATTAAGTTTCTAGCTTAACCAAACGAACGAATTTTTTAAGATGCATAGTGATCCTCCTAATTAGTCATTTGCTGAAGGGAACTTGAACATCCCCTCCCCCCTCCCCCCGGTTCTTCCTTCAAAGTTTTTCCTCTAACTATGCCCTGTTTCCGTATCTCCGCAACTATATTTCCGATTTCTACGCAACTGATTCCAAACATTATAATTAACTCAATAGTAACCTTCTATATCATTAAAGTTAAATTTATGAGTAGCGGTTACCACTATTTCTGAATAATAGTTTAAGCCTAATTTCTAATTAAGTTCCTAGCTTAACCAAACGAACGAATTTTTAAAGATGTATAGTGGTTGTCCTAATTAGTCATTTGCTGAACGGCACTTGAACATCCCCCCCCGACCCCTGCTTCAAGGTTTTTTACCTAACTATGCCACCTTTTCCATATCTCAGCAACTATCTTTCCGATTTAAACGCAAGTGATTCCCAACATTATAATTAACTTAATAGACACCCTTTATAACATTAAACTAAAGTTATGAGTAGAGTCTACCACTATTTCCAAATAATACTTTAAGCCAAATTTGTAATTAAATTTCTAGCTTAACCAAACGAACGAATTTTTAAAGAAGCATCGTAGTCCTCCTAATTAGTCATTTTCTGAAGGACACTTGAACATCCCCTTCACCTGGCACCTCACTCATGATTATTTTCTCGAACTGTGCCTTATTTCAATAACTCGGCTTATAATGTTCCCATCTTCTCGAAACCAGCTCGATTTTGTCGCACGCCTACTATACAGTACCGCAAGCAACGTTAACCTGTCTCAGAGGTTCTTTCCGAAAGAGGTTGCTCCCCAGGCGGTGGAAGGGGGAAATAAAATATTTTCCGGAGCGTGCGAGCGTGCCCGGTATACGGTGTCGAAGCCATCGGAAACCTTGGCCAGAGTTACGTTTTTTAAAAGATTTCAGTTTATTACACGGGCTCGGGCAACGCCGGGCGGGTCAGCTAGTAAAATAGATATTTCTTAAGTAAAGTTCTTTTTTTTTTCTTAACGAAAATATAAATGTAATGCACTTTTGCTCTATAACATTTGTTTCAGGAAACTAATTTATGAACATAAATTACAAAAAGTACCAAATTTTTCTAAGTAGTGTTTTTAATCCTTTCAGCGGCAAGTGTTTCAGTTGCTGTAATGTTGAAATCCCACCAGAAATATAGAAAATTTTTACTTGTAAACTAGCTGACACGCACGGCGCTGCCCGAGCTGACATCGACCTCAGATATCCTATGAATAAAAAACGATTTAGAAATATTGAAATTCAATCGAGAAATTTGCAAAGAATGCCTCAATCGGTATAAATTTAGTTTGCAAATGTCGTCATGTGACTAGTGTAGACTCTTATCTGCCACATACACAGACCACATGGTGCACTTCGAAGATTCCCTAAGCGCTCCTTCGATTGTGCCAAATTACTTGCTTTCTAAAAAATAACAATCCATTTAAAAGATGCTTCCTTTTAAATTAAATACAATTTGTTCGTTTTTAATTACAAAAAAAGTTAAGATTTATGATTCATTCATCAGCAATTTGTATATCTATATAATCAAACCTATGTTTGTGCGGTGGATAAGGAAGGTATAAAAAAACTCACCAAAAACATTATTCCGACATATTAAATATACATGCCTGCCAACTTTCAACTAAACTTCCGTGCAGTGCGAGTTAATTTGATCCAGTTTAAAAACGTTTCTATCCATAAAATATATCTGAAGAAATAATATATATCCCCCCCCCCCAAATGTTCTTACGTAAAAAGTATTTGATTGCATTTCTTTTTAAAAAAATCTGGTTTGAAACCTGTTTAACCTTGGTTAAATTAACCTACATTGTACGGAAGTTTAATGCGATGTTGTCAGGTATGTATATACTATATATGCGATTGATTAGGACGGCATAAAATCAAATTTTTTACATAGAAAATATGTCAAAGCCTCACAATGTAACTAGAAATTACTTTTCATAACAAGATAAAAAAAAATCACATAGTAACATTTTTTAATATTTTATTTACTTATTTTAGACTTGCAAAAAATTTCCAAAATGTACGCATTTAAATGTAATTCTTTACAGAATTTTTTTTTTTTTTTGATGAACTTTTTCAATATCGATTTCGTCACTTGAAAGTATTAGGGTTGACTTTTATAAATTCTATGTCTATAAACCAGAAAACCCATTAAACCTACTTGCGTTTTTTTAAATTTACTTAGAGCAGTGTTCATATTGTATATTTTACAGATGTATTTTTCATACTTGATACAAAAATTGCACAAAAATGATCACACAAAAAACTCATAACACATATAATTTAAGTATTGCCAAAAAAATACCGTACAAAAACAGATTTGGCAGTACGTGCTCCTTATATTTTCATTTACAAAACACAAATGAATAAAATTTAAACATAAAATTCTAAATATTGGGAATGATTTCGTTCAAAACCACTATACGATTATACAGGGTGTAACTGAAATGCTTCAACAAACTTTGAGGGATGATAGTACTCATGAAGACGAACAAAAAATGCAATGGAACATGGGGTCACAAATGACGTTTGACGTCAGGGGCAGTGGTATGTTTATGAAAGCGCTTAATTTTAATTCCAAAACGCCATAATGGCACCAGAATTTTGCTAAAATCTTTTCCATTTAATATGTATATGAAATATAGCCTTTTTCTTATTTAGAAACAAATTTTTTTATAAATTCCGGTGCCAGTCATTTATTTCAACATTTTAGTACTAAAAGTAGTTTGCCCCTACAAGGCTTAAAGGATAAAAATAGAGAAAATGCGTCTGAAAATGGACTGGCACCGGAATTTGCAAAAAAAAATTGTTTGTAAATAAGAAAAAGGCTATATTTCACATAAAGATTAAATGGAAAAGATTTTAGCAAAATTCTGGTGCCATTGTGGCGTTTTGGAATTAAATTTAAGTGTTTTTTTAGACATACCACTGTCCCTGAAAGGGTTAAATGTCATTTGCGACCCCGTGTTCTATTGCATTTTTTGTTCATCTTCATGAGTACTATCATCGCTCAAAGTTTGTTGAAGCATTTCAGTTACACCCTGTATATTTTAACTATATATATTTCTTACTAAATTTAATGTTTATACTATACATTTAAATAAGTTTCAAACATAACTTTATTCACTATATTTTGATAGAAGATTTGTCAAATTTAAAACCTGATCAATTGATCAGAACATAGTATTACTTCAAAGGGAAATTTAATGCAAATACTTTTGAAAAATCTTTAAAAGCTCTTTGCTGAATAGATGTTAATACAGATGAAAGTTGTGTGCAAGCAGAGAGTGAAATACTTAGTTTAATCATAATATTCATTCACAAACAACTCAATGTTCAGTATAATTTTCAATTCAAACTATCTCTTTCATCATTCACGCGCATACAGAAATTATTCATGCAGAGATACGAAGTAAAATATCTGTGATACGCACAACATTTGTGAAATATTCTAATCTTACACTTAATGCATAAAGATAAAGTTACTTTTATTATTCGCCGTTCACATTTTACAAATCGTACCACAGTAAGTAATGCAAAGTACAATATTAATGCAATATACGAATTAATAAATTTGCTTTTCAAATTTATATTTGTAATGAATGTCGTAAATTATAATATATTCAAAACAATACGTATTGTACATTCATAACATTGTAGTTTGTGCTTAAGTTACATTTTAAAAACAATAATGTCTTTATTGTATATAATTACCATTAAGAGAATTAAGGACCTTCAACATTATAATAGATTTCCAATTCAAATCTTGATTTCTATCTACACGATACGATGCCTAAGTAATAAAACAGTGCCATTGGTTGCGGGACAGCGGTGTTTCCATCAAAGTGACGGGCTCATTACTGACGGATTATTGCACATTTCAGTTTCATTTTAACATAACTGCACATTTATCATAATTACGCCATCCATTTAGAGAATTAAGGACCTTCAACATTATAATAGATTTCCAATTCTAATCTTGATTTCTATCTACACGATTCGATGCCTAAGTAATAAAACAGTGCCATTGGTTGCGGGACAGCGGTGTTTCCATCAAAGTGACGGGCTCATTACTGACGGATTATTGCACATTTCAGTTTCATTTTAACATAACTGCACATTTATCATAATTACGCCATCCATTTAGAGAATTAAGGACCTTCAACATTATAATAGATTTCCAATTCTAATCTTGATTTCTATCTACACGATACGATGCCTAAGTAATAAAACAGTGCCATTGGTTGCGGGACAGCGGTGTTTCCATCAAAGTGACGGGCTCATTACTGACGGATTATTGCACATTTCAGTTTCATTTTAACATAACTGCACATTTATCATAATTACGCCATCCATTTAGAGAATTAAGGACCTTCAACATTATAATAGATTTCCAATTCTAATCTTGATTTCTATCTACACGATACGATGCCTAAGTAATAAAACAGTGCCATTGGTTGCGGGACAGCGGTGTTTCCATCAAAGTGACGGGCTCATTACTGACGGATTATTGCACATTTCAGTTTCATTTTAACATAACTGCACATTTATCATAACTGTCCTTATTGAAAATTGTCTGAATAACTCTTTTTTTTTCATTTTTAATGGCAACTTAAAATACAATTTTTTCAAACGAATTTATGAATAATATTGTGGATATTTTCTCTCTTTTTTATTTCTTTTGTAAAATGACGTTTCTATTATGAAATTTATTTTCCATGTTTTTTTCTGTTAATCTATAAGTTTCACAAAAAAATTTTCATTGAAGTTTTTACACATTACACCATTACATGATTGTTTTAATTGTATAAGTAATAGCACGGAAGGGTTATCAAGTAGTGAAATATTTGGCGGTTTCTTGTGTTATTAAGTCCTGGCATACATGTTATTTGACAGTATTGCTTTTAATGAATTGAAAACTTTATTTAAATAGGTTTGTACAGGTATTTTGCATATAAAAGTGCTTTTTAGTGTTATTTGTGGGCAGTCTAATAAAATATATTACATTAAAAAAAAATCTAAATAATTTTTTTTACCTATATATTATTACCCGGGAAGTTTGGATTATATCCCTTAGTTTTAATAAACCTCTAATTTGGACATAGTGGATTAAATAAAATGATATTTTACGGCTGCCTTTTCGTAGATAATACATTGAAAGCAGAACAATATATTTCCACCGATTTCACAAGTCATATCTAAAGCATTCATCTGACACCCCTTAAGCTTCCCTTTATTTTTCTTTTATTTAGTGATTTCTGTAATACATATTTAATCTACCGCTTCTAGATTTTATATAGTTTTTCAGAAAAATTATTATTGTAATATGAATATCAGATAAAATGGAATTTTTATCAAAAAACTTAATCAATGATTTTGACCATCTATCCCGGACCTGATGGTTGGACCCTCCATTTGATCGTAATAGATGCTCCAGCCAGTAGCTCTGGATGTAGGAAGAAATATTGCTGCAAACTATAAACTAATTCATTATTAGATACCTGTTTCAGAAACTTTCATTAAATATTTCATGAAAAATCTCTAATAAATAAAATCTAAATAAAATATTTTTACCTATAATTTATTACACGGGAAGTTTGGATTACATACCTAGTTTTAATTAACCTCTAATTTGGACATAGTGGATTAAATAAAATGATATTTTATAGCTGCCTTTTCGTAGATAATACATTGAAAGCAGGACAATATGATTCCATCGATTTCACAAGTCATATCTAAAGCATTCATCTGACCAACGCCCCCTAGATAAGAAAGCCTTGACACTCGTCACGAAAACGTCATACCAAGCAGGCGCAATAAAGAAAAAAATTCGAACAACTCGTACGTTTCGATTTCGATGGCTCGTGGAATTATTAACTATTAGTCGTAAACTATAATTATTAATTCTATGAGCCAATGAAATCGAAACATGCAAGTTGTTCGAATTTTTTTCTTTGTTTTGCCTGCTTGGTATGACGTTTTCGTGACGCGTGTCACGGCTTTCTTATCTAGTGGGGGGGGGGCGTTGATCGGACACCCCCTTAACCCGGCAGTACTCGCACGTTGGTCATTTACCCGCCAAAATTCGTTGTCTTCCTTTATCTCATTTCCCCTTAAAGTTATAATAATGAAATGCAGTGTAGCTGACCTTGACCGTTGGTTCTTTTGTGCACTAAAGTTGCAAGGCATTCCAGCGTTTTCTCAGAAATTTATTGCATTCTAAAGTTGAAATCGGTCTAAAAGACCGTGGCGCGAGCACTGCGGATCAAGTAATTTTTTCTCCTCCCAGTTCTTCTTTCCCGTTTCCGCGAATTTCTCGGTAGGAAAGTTTCTGGGAAGGGTTGGATTCCAGTCTTTTCATCTTTCTTTGAATAAACTGTTATTTATTATTATTTACTTCATATATACGATTATTATTTACTTCATACATAAGAAGCTTCTAACAAGAGGTGTGACTCAAGATGCCTGCCTCTATCCTGAAATAAGTAATAAATGGATCTTCATAAATTTTCATTTCAAAAAGGGCGTTTAAGCATAAAATCCCTAATATTGCCCCCCCCCCCCGCACCACATACACACACAGGCAGCAGCACACACACACAAAAAAAACTGCTGCCTTTATATTAATAATTTCAGAGTAAGGAGTTTTATCTTCTTTTTTATTATTTTTATACAGATATATTGTAAGAAAAAATAATAAAATAGGATATTGATATCAGTTAGTCGATGCAGATGTTTTTTTTCTTGGGGCCCATTTTGTGAAAAATAAAAATTAATTTTGTGAAATTTATTATATTTTTGTGACAAATAACATTTTGTAACAAAAGATGAAATCCAGTTGCTGAAATTGTAACCAACAATTTATTAATAAGTTATTTAAGTCCTTCTGCTATAGTTATCCTTTTTGGTGATCTTGTTTAGTTTGCAAATTACATATTTGCAAACGTAACAAAATAAAATAAATTAATGAAGAGTATTTTTTATAGAATGGAATTTTATGAAGGTGCTTGTGTTAATAAAAGAAATTTTGTGAAGGTCAGGGGCTCTTTTATTAAGAGGATTTCTGAAAAGGTACCTTTTTTATTAAGAGGAATTTTGCGAAAGAGCCTGTTTTCTTAATTTTATGAAGGGTTTTGTGTTAATAACAGAGTTTTTGTGAAGGGAGGATGTTTTATTAAGAGGAATTTTGTGAAGGAGTTTGTCATATTAGATGGAATTTTATGAAGGAGCCTGTTTTATTATGAGGAATTTTGTGAAGGGTCCTGCTTTAGTAAAAGGAATTTTGCAAAGGGACCTTTTTTGACAGGAATTTTGTGAAGGACACTGCTTTTGTAAGAAGAATTTTGCGAAGGGACCTTTTTTAACAGGAATTTTGTGAAGAGTCTTGTTTTATTAATTTTATGAAGGATCCTGTGTTAATTAAACAGATTTTGTAAAGAGGCCTGTTTTATTAAGAGGAATTTTGTGAAGGAATCTGTCTTATTAGATGGAACTTTATAAAAGGTCTGCTTTATTAAGAGGAATTTTGTAAAGGGGTCAAGTTTATTAAGAGAATTTTTTTAAGAGGAATTTTGTGAAGGGTGTTTTAATTTTATGAAGAGTCATGTGTTAATTGAATAAATTTTGTAAAGAGGCCTGTTTTATTAAGACGAATTTTGTAAAGAATATCTGTCTTATTACATGGAATTTTTTGAAAGACCTGTTTTATTAAGATGCATTTTGTGAAGGATCCTTTTTTATTAAGAGGAATTTTGTGAAGGAATTTGTTTTATTACATGGATTTTTGTGAATAAAAAATAAATAGGTCCCAAATTTTGCCTGGATCTACCCCTGGTTATAAATAACATGTCCTGAAATACACAATTGAATGATTATTTAAATTGCGTAAATGAATAATGTAATCTGTCTCTTTTCAAGTTCAATTGGCTCCTAGTTCCAGTATACTGTCAAAAACCAGCTTACTGCGGTTCTGACTTTAAAAATAATTTATACCTAACATGATTTGAAATTCATAATTGAAAATTTATTCTAATTAGTAATTCATTGTGTCTTTATAACATCAATCAAATTATTTAATAATTTTTATTATTTTAATATATCAGGAGTCGATACAGGAAAAATTTGGGGCCTATTTAGGGCCCCTTCAAAAAAATCCATTTAATAAAACAGGCTCCTTCACAAAATTCTTTTTTATAGAATCCGGCCCTTCACAAAAGTCTTCTTGATAACGTATTGACCTTCACAAAATTCATCCTTATAAAATAAGGTCCCTCAGAAAGTTCTTCTTGATAAAATATAACCCGTCACAAAATTCTTCTTGATAAAATAAGAACCTTCACAAAATTCCACTCCATAAAAACATACTCTCCATTAATTATCTTTATTTTGTTAGGTTTTAAAATGTGTCATTAACAATAAAACAAGTTCACCATAAACGAGAACTTTAGCAGAAGGAACGAAATTATTAAATGCTTGGTTTGAATTTGAGTAGATGGATTTTTTCTTTCATAAAAAAATGTTTTTTTTTTTTTTTTTTTTTTTTTTTTCACAAAATATATAATATATTTCGCAAAAATATGATACATTTCACAAAATAAGTTTTACTTTTCACAAAATGGGTCCCAAGGAAAAAATCTGCGTCGACTCCTGTATATTTTGTATATATATATATATATATATATATATATATATATATTAAAATATTTATTTAAATTTGAACTGAATATATTCTTAAATAAAATTCTTAAATTATAGTTCTTAAATATATTCTTAAACATATCTGAATATATTCTTAAATAATAGTTTCTGTAAAATGTATCTTTTCAAATTCAATCAGTATTTCCCCCCTATGATCTCCGTTTTCGATCATATGGTAACGCCGGCAGATTTCCCCTCTGTTTCCGGGCTACTGGTAACGGCGGCAAATGGACCGAGCGCGACTACTAGTGTTTAAAAAAAAAAGGCGCGACTACTCTCGGGTTAAACTTCCCTTTAATTTTCTTTTATTTAGTGATTTCTGTAGTGCATATTTAATCTACCTATTCTAGATTTTATGTAGTTTTTCATAAAAATTATTATTGTAATATAAATATCAGATAAAATGGGATTTTTATCATAAAACTTAATCAATATTTTGGCCATCTATCCCGGACCTCACGGTTGGACGCCCCATTTGATCGTAATAGATGCTCCAGCCAGTAGCTCTGGATGTAGGAAGAAATATTGCTGCAAACTATAAACTAACACATTACTCGATACCTGTTTCAGCAAATTGCATTAAATATTTCATGAAAAATCTCTAATAAATAAACTATATTTCATCTGCTGCATCTTTATCTTATACACGCATAAAACTAAAGCCAAACTTACCTTTTTAAATGAATATAACTTTTATTTGACGAAATAAATTGCTGTAACTTTATCTGCTGCACATTTTTATAGAAACTGAAAGAAGAAGGTCATTACTAGGGCCTCCACATGTTTAATAACTGAAATACAGTGACTGGGACAATTAACCCAATGGGGCATTTAACCTCGATTTATCCTATTTTGGATGAGTTCAGTAATAGGATGAATTTCCTTGTCAACAATTCCGGAAAGGCATAGTTCAGAGTTTTCTGAACGACTATAATAGTTTCAAATAATAAATGGTGTAATACTCTGTTTTGTATCCCGGGAATCCCAGGCTGAATCACCTAGTTCTATTAAAATTTTGTGGTAAAAACCTACGCACCCTGATTTCTATAGCGAATAATCACTAAAGGCGATATAATTATAAAACATAAACTTCTTTTAATAAGTATGCATAAAATACGTCAGTTAACAGTTGTATAATAAAAAATACATTTTGAAAATCAGTGCGATTTATAACATAGTTTTTAATCAAAGTTTCGTATCTTGAAAAAGTTGAAATTTCAACTATCTTCAAGTCTCACTCAATATAAGGTATAATAAAACATTGCCCTTTTATAATTATGCTTACCAATATTTCTGAACGATTTTATTTCTTTAAAGGTGTAACAAAATGTATTCGTTATGTTTTTAGAAGAGATAAGACATATTTTTTAAGAATTAATCGGTCATACCCCGGCCTATCAAAATATCGCCCGCGATTCACAGGGTCGTGCAGCATAGTTTCGAAACAGCGGATTTATATTAATTTTTATTATTTTATTTGCTAATTCCTTTTTAGTAACATACTCAGATATCTATATTTATTGAAATTTTTAAATTCAGGGAATAAATAACTAACCAAGTTTGACAATAATATGATATGAATTTATAAATATGCTGTATGTCAAAAATTAACATGATATTTTTTCCTGCGTAACAATTTTAATAAATATATATATCTCCACTGAAACAGTAGTTGAATATTGGCACGATAAAAGTACATGGAGTTTTCTCTGGCTCTAAAATAATAAAATATTGTCTTTGTACGGAATTAGTTTTAATCTTTCTTTCCATGTTAATAGTTCTTTATTTTCCATTTAATTATTATTCATTATTTTTTATTGATATACATTTCTGATTTCATGATATTACCAATCTGTAAAAGAAAAAAAAACACTGTTCCGTAGATAATTTTAAATATTTTTTTATTCGCGATATAGTATAAAATATTGGTTAAATAATTGTTTATGCAGTTTTAAGTATAGATTGAAAATATGATTACGAAAATTTAAATTTAACTGCTTGCAAAGTATGAAATAATGCACACCTTTAATATAATACAACGAACTTAATTTGATAAATTGAACTGAAAAACTGTCCAAAGTCATTCAAAAAACTCTACATCCCCTGAATTGATGACAGCGTTATCTTACTTTCATTGAGATTTATTTGCATAGTTTCTTCTTGATATAATCTTGCCAGGGATGTAGTTTTTCTAATATACTTAATATCAACTATATGCCCATTTTTATATAACTATATGTCCCGGTTGTTATACCAATATAGTAATTCTTTGAAGTACACTTATTAAAGAAGACGGATCAAATAATTATATATTTTGCGTTCTGTTTTATTTACATCTCCAAATGTTAAATATTTACAATGTAAATGCATTAAAACATATTATATATTAATCTATACTGAATTTTCACAATGCATCTTTATATTGGAAGAATAAATTCCAAATATATACAACACACATCCAGCAATATATTTTGGAATGTTATTGGTTTAATTGTAATTGGATAAAATGTACGGAAACTGTATACGTTTTTTTGGAAGTCATTCAAAAACTCAGAACTTTGCATTTTCTGAACTGTTGCCAAGCAAATATGTCTTATTAAATAACTCATAAAGAAGTTGTAAACATAAAGCTCGGCAAAGCACTTATGAAATTATTTTGATAACATTCCAATAACCAGTGTTTATGAGAAGTTGAAAGCATATACATTTTCTTATTGCCTAATGCATGGTTTAAGCAGCTTGGAAGTCTATGGATATAAAAAAAACTGTCAATATACTCAGTTAACCATAATCCCTTTCAAATTACTTTTAGTGTCTGCTAATACATCAGAAATGTTTAATCTAGAACATTTGTTTTACATTTTCATTTATTTTTATTACCTGAATTGCAGATATTTGTACAGAAAGTAAGTGACAAGTTATTACATATTGACCTATATTACATCTTAAAAAACCCTTTAAAACCACCTTGAAACTTTAAGGGTTTGTTCACATACAAGAAGCTTTCGAAGTACAAAATAAAGCTTTTTTTCGGAATTCCGTAATTTTAATATTTCAAATTTGTTTTTAAGCGTTCTACAACAGCACACATGTTTTAAGCAGATATGTTTTTCATTTGTTCTAGCATTGTTTAATTACTTTTGTACAATTTTAAATAATATTTCTACGAAAAATGCATGAAATATTGATAAATATCAATCTATATTGTTATTCTATTTACTATTAAAAAGTACATTTAATCTTCAAGAATACTTTCAAAGTTACAAATTTAGCACGCGTTTCAAATTCTGCTTTTAAAATATTTTGCTAAATTCAATAAATATTTTTATGCATTCATGATATTTTTGTAAGCTGCACAAAAAGTGAGGGCTGTGTTGTCTACATGACCGTATATATATATATATATATATATATATATATATTATATTTCTTTTTTGACAACGTCTGTAGGTGGTGGAAGGGGAAAAAATGATAAACTGTGTGGGTTTTTCTAATTTTTTATTTGTGATTAGCACTCAACAGGAGAACTGAGGCAGTGTACAAACGATTGAGTTTTTGGCAATGATAAAAGAAGTACAATTTAAAACGCAAATGTGTTAGCAGTCATCTGCCTGACGAATATGAGATCCTCAGAAGTACGCTCCAAACTGTGTTCCAAAGGGGGTTAGTGTGTTGGAGAGGCAGTCTCGTCTTTGTTGTTTCGTTTTACTAGTTAGTTTCGTCGTTGTTGTTTGGTCTTAGTCTCGTCACGTGATTTGGCATGTGATGATGACGCCATCACCACGTTCATATATCTCTGCTGCGTACAATTATCAACTACTTCATATAACACTGGAATGAATTGAGGTATCGAATTTATCCTAAAATAAACTTGAGTTATGAAAAACAACACTCATTTGAATCAATATTCACCTTTGTACTATAATAATTATTTAAAAACAACACAAAATGTCACAAAACATATATGCAGTATTCAATAAAAACATTTACTTAATGTGTTTTTAAAAAACATACAAAACTGTATTTCACATTTGATAAAACCTAGCGCTTTCGAGCCACCTTAGCTCATCATCAGGGTTAAAAAACACTAACACGTAGACACACACAAACAAATAGTCTAAAACTAGTAAAAACATCATTGTCTGCTGTAGAAAAGGTCAAACCATTACAAACAGGTCACTAGGGGTGGGAAGCATTGGGAGGGGTGTGCCAATCTTATTCAATCTTGAACTATCTGTAAAAGTTTATACCATAATTTAGGGATGTTGTAAGATACCGAATCATTGCATGTTTTATCTTTCCGGGTTAAAACATGCAATGATTCGGTATCTTACAACATCCCTAAATTAAGGTATAAACTTTTACAGATAGTTCAAGATTGAATAAGATTGGCACATCCCTCCCAATGCTTCCCACACCTAGTGCCCTGTTTGTAATGGTTTGACCTTTTTTCAGCAGAAAATGATGTTTTTACTAGTTTAGACTTTGTTTTGTGTGTGTCTACATGTTAGTGTTTTTTAAACCTGATGATGAGCTAAGGTGGCTCGAAAGCGCTAGGTTTTATCAAATGTGACATACAGTTTTGTATGTTTTTTAAAAACACTTTAAATAAATGTTTTCATTAAATGATGCATATATGTTTTGTGACATTTTGTGTTGTTTTTAAATAATTACGAATTCATCCTTTCAATAATAGATTTGTCTTGACGAGAACCTTGCATGTTGTGCATAAAATTAGTGTCGTTTTCACCTAAGTCGTAATTAAAAACAATTTGGTTTGTAATCTGAAAAGAAAATTTGTTTAGAAATTCCCTATGACTGTATATTATTTGTGCTACTTGGTTATGCTTTTAATTATTCTGGTTTTTTTACACACAAACTGTCACCTGAATTTCTTAGATCGGAAGAGCCGCTAGGTCTCTTCAGAGGCCTTAAGCATATTAAATAGCTCGAAATAAAAGGTTAGCAGGGCGGCTCTCACAGCGGTCTGATGAAGCCAAAATGGTAAGCTTGTGTTTGAAGCATAAGGCCAAAGGACAGACCTATACTACCGTATATTTACATAAACATTTTGCTCATTCTCAACAAAATTATGCCTCGGACGTGGGGTGAAAATTCGTGATGCTTACTTTCCGATCATTCGGGGCTTTGATGTAAGACGTTATCACATCAAAACTCAAAACTATACAATTTTTGTAACTGTTGTCAAGTATATGCATCCTTTTATTAAATACTGAACTTTTATTTACATTACTTGGAAGAAGACATATGAAATTATTTTGATACATTTCCACTGATCGTTGTTAATGAGAAAGTCACAGCAGGTAAACTTTTATTTTGCCGAATAAGTATTTCAAATAACCCTTAAATAAAATCGTAAATAAGGAAAAACGTTTCTCATTGGAGAAAACATTTTCTTTTTTTCGTTAACCACTTCATAAATTTTTAATTAATTTTAATACTATCTTTAAAAAGTTAAAGGAAAATTAGGTAATAGAAGTTGTTGGGGAATGCTGGTCATAACGATATTTCGTATTTGCTCTGTAGCAGTAGCGATCAAAGGCGTGTTGTTACATCCTGATCGTTACATCCTGATCCTCTATAGAACGTTTAGTGTAAAAGGCATAGTCTTCGCGCTGTCTGGGTAGTTGTTGTGCAGAAAAGTCTTTCTACGTATTTTGATGTAAAACGAAATCGTTTCTGCATCACTGCAATTATTAGAATTCCACTTCGATATGAATTATTTTCTATATTTCTATATTTATGATTTTATATATTAAAGTGTAGTGTGTATCGTACTATTTAACAATATATTTATAATATATTTTTTTAGGTAGAGTAGTTGGTTATTTTCTTTTAACTTTCGTATATATTTGCATTGATTTGGGGCAATGACAGATGATTGGCCTAGGTCGAAAAGAAAAGAAAGTAAGAAAACTTATCAGAAAAAGAACATACAAAATTCCTGTGAAAGTGTAAGGCTGCGATGATTACATTAATCGTTAATCCTTAAACATTTAAAACCTTATTGAAAATGTACTTTTATTAAGCCTAATTTTATATAATATAATCCTCTTTGAAACCACTGACTGTCCAGCAAAAAGCTAAATTGTAATGTTGTTTTCTCTGTATTTCATTTTAAATGCTAAAAAAAGGTGATTATTCTAAAATTACATAAAAAAACTTAATTATATGTATGAATGTAAACCTTGCGAGTAGCAATCATTAGTCAATGTATTAAAATTGCATTATATTTGTAGAATTATATTAATTTTAAAAATTATTGTAATGCAGTGAAACCTGGAACTAAGTGAACGTATTAACACAGGCTTGTCAGTGAGAGCGTTAATTTATGAAACAGTTTTAAAGCTTCCTGAACTAGTGATGGGAGTATTCGAATTCAAAATGTCTGAGGTCTCGATTCAGTCAAGTTCTCAAGTGATCTCGATTCAGACGGGAGTGCTATTCGAATACAAGCCACCTGTCATTTGTGTCGCAGACGAAAACGAAAACTGCGGTTTTCGATTGTATTCAGTTCTTATACCTCGAGTTTTCTGTGTTTTCATAAGCTGCGGAGTGGGATCGGCGCTGTTTTATTTTTATTTTTTCAAATGTGTACAGCTAAGCTACATTTTTTTTTTTTTTTTTTTTTTTTTTTTTTTTTTTTTTTTTTAGAGCATATGAATTTAAACTTACATAAAATTCTGTAAATTTGTAATTAAACAACATATGTCAAATTTTACGGCTTTTTTTTTTTTTTTTTTTTTTTTTTTTTTTTTTTAAATATAATTACTCATAGTGGAAAATTAATTTGTACAATTCGAAAAAGAAATTGCGATTGATTATGAAGATTAACCCTTTGTAACTCAACAACTCCGATTTTTAAATTACTAACTTAGATGTTTGAAAACATCATTTTAAGCATGTAAAAATAATATTAGAAAAATAGAACATAAAAATAAAAATATAGTGATTAAAAGGTGTTTTTTTTATATATCTGGAACAAACAGAAAATTACATTTTATTTATAAATATTGTAACTTTTCTATTACAAAATTATAAAGTATTTATTACAAAATTGTAAAAATTATATTCTTGACAGTCTCCATCCTTTTTATTTTTTCAAAATTTACGAAGTTAATTTTAAAAATAACGATAACTGATTCTTTGGAAAATAGCCTAGTGTTCTAAAAAAAGATAAAAGTAATTATAATAATAAAATATAGAAGTTTGTGTTTGTCTGCCTGCCCATGTGCTGTATTCTAACCAGACCGCTGAATGCAGAGAAACAAAATTTGGCAGCAAGGTACTTGTAATATCTGAAGTTATGCAGATCTAAGATAGTTTTTTTTTTTTTTATTATTATTATTTTAAAGCGTTTTCTATCGAAATTCTGCGCGATTTCTCCACATTAGTAAAATGAATCCAGTTTCAATCTTTTACACCGATATAGAAAATGATGTCCTTTTTTCAATAAAGTTTATTCAGAATTTCTACAGCGATTTTTGAACCCCAAATTTTAGGTACGTTTGAATGAATTTTCGTTTAAAAATTTGTTTTGAAACATTTTTAAATATATATAAAACCCAAGCAGACCGGAGCGTGCATAGCACACCCAGTGTACACTGTTCCCCTAACTCTATGTTCGTTTGGAGGAAATTTTGATTAAAAATATGAAATCATACAAATTCCAGGTTTGTTTTGTTTAAAGACATAGGCCGCAGCACGTTCGGTGTTCGCAGCCGAAGACAGTGGGGTGGACAACTCTATGTATGTTTGGATTTAATTTCGTTAAAAAATATCTAATATTTAATCTTTGATTTTAGGTAAATTTAAGGTTAGTATCGGCCCGGGCAATGCAGTGCGTGCCAGCTAGTACAAAATAATTCAGAAAAAACCATGAAAATATCTGAATTAAGATTTTTTTGTCAAAACTCATCGTGCAAGACAATTTTTACACATCAACAATAGTAATACATAAATTTATCAATTAGGAAATACTAAATATTCAACAATAAATCTGTACCAGCATTTTTCAAAATAAAGAAATAAAACAGTTCTTTTTTTTTTCTCATTCCGTCCTGAATTTCCGTGTAAGATAAATTTGAAACTTATGAACGTTAAAAGGAAAACAAAATTACAAATCCATACTTACTATTATCAAGTATAAAGGGTAGTAAGTATTAAACAACAAGGTTTATTACAGGGTTTCCACAATCCTTCCTCAATCTTTCATGTTGTATTATTTAATCGCAGAATTTTTGTCATTAAATAAGGAAGTTCGGAAACAGTGTAGCTCAATGGCATCCATTTGAAACCTATATGTTACCCATTTGGACACCTATACTTTTTTTATTATTGAAATATAACATTTAAAATAAAAACAACAATAAAACAAACAATTTCGTATGCTGGAAAGTAAAATATTACAGTTTGAAAAAAGAAAGTTTTTCTTGATTTAATCAACAAAAATTGCTTCCTGTTCTAGATTATTCAAAAAGTTCTGGGTAGATTAATAATTAAAGCGTTACCATTCAATTTTATAAGGAAAATTTCACCATTAAAAAATTAAGCAAAAAAAAAAAAAAAAAAAAAGGTAATATGACTATCTGAATTTTCATCCGAACGCAAAAACAACATGAAAAGAGCTATGACGAACACTTGATCATAAAATAATAATAATAATAATAATAATAATAATAAATGAGAGAGAGAGACAAGTGATTTTACGTAGACCAAACATTTGAAGTGTGAGACAGACGAAATGTCACCCTCATCAAGTTTGAACAAAGTCTGGAGTAGTTTTCAGTTCTACAACATTTGAATACTAAGTATTCGAATGTTGGTTTCGATTCTGAAAAGTTTTCGAAAACTAAGGTATCGATTCTTAAAAGATCTCGAATCGGCCCATCACTATCCTGAACCGTTAACTTTTTTTTTTATTAGACATGCTACAAATAATAAAATGATCTATAAGCAAAGTAACAGGAAGAAGAAAAAGATCAATGCTTGCTGAAAAAATGACAGATAATTCACGCTTCCTAGAACTTGTTTACCGAGAAAATCGCGAAAACGTGAAAGAACAAGCGAAAGGAGCAAAAAATGCTAACGTAAGTAATCACAAAGCGGCCGTTCAGACCGATTTCAAATTTAAAACGCAATGAAATGTTGAGAAAACACAGGAATGGCATGCAATTTTACTGCACAAAAGGGCAAACAGTCAATGGTAGCTGCATATTATTTCTTCGTTGTAAAATTAAGTGGACAGCTGGTTACAGGATGATAACAGATTTCTGCAACAACACGATGCATAACTATTGCCGGAGCAATATTGAAAGCTTGATCTACAACTCAAAAAGCTGAAGTTTTGATGCAGGATTTTATTAAATTACTATATTAAGATGATGACAAGATTGTTTTCTGAATCTATACACAAATATCCAAAATGCAACTAGGTGTCATTTTAACTCTTAAAAATACACAATTATATCTTGCTAAATGTTCAAGCGTCTGCAAAATTCAAATTCACGACATATTTATCTACTGATCTATGCTGAACAATGTAATGTTCATAATATTCAATAAATTCTTTAAAAGATCCACTTATTATTATTTTTTCACTTATCTTTTTTTTTTCATCGTTTCAGAAATGCTGACAAAACACATGTTTTCTCTTTACAATAGATAGAGTCCAATATCTTCAGAATTTCTTTTAAATAAATTCATTAGGCCAGGTGACAGATATTCGGTAATAAATCAATCGTAAACTTTACATTAAAGGAAAGTTCTAATTTGCGTCAGCATTTTCTATTTGTTTTTCCTTTTTTGCATCCTTTATGTGTGTAGGGTGTTGTTCTAAATCAGTTTCGTGATTTAAAAAAATTCTATACTCCTTTCTGCTCGTGGAACGTAAAGCTATTTTAAAACTTTAAACTTGTTTTCTCGAAACTATATTTTTCAAACTGGACGATCATTTTTCTCACGAACTATTCAACTAATTTCCTATCTTTTTTTTATTTAAAGAAGTGTAATCGTTTTTGTTGGAGCTTATAGCACCGAAATATATAATTTCTATTGATTAATATTTTTACGAGTTCTCAAAAGGTAAAAAACAATCGAAACAATTATATTTTTTGTCCCAATGACCGCCTATTTTGTAAAGAATTGACTTTTTTACCTAAATGTTTATATAAGATCTAAGTTTATATAAGATCTATGTTGATATAAGATATAATTTCATGCCCATTCATAATTTTGTGACCAAATTTATTTCAGATGCTTGTGACCGAAGGAAATTGGTCGTCCTATTGGAAGTCAATGGCGCGCACCTGCCAGTGATTCCCCATCATAGAGACGATATTATTCAGTTTTTTACATTAAAAAAATAAATATAAAATTGAAATGTGAATAAATGTAATGCAAAAATTCCAAAAGTGGTATCTTTTTTCTCTGTCACCGGAAAAAAAGCAAAAATCACGTAACTTTAAGGCCACAAAAGTAGAAACAATAAGAAGAAAACAGAGAGAAAAGGAAGAGTTGTGTTTATTGTGAGGAGTTGTATTGTTTAACCCTTCTTTGCATTGTGATGGGAATTTCCATCACTGTTTATTTAACTTTTAATAAATAAATAAACTTCTTCGCCACCACTATATTTATATAGAAATATTAATTTAGTAAATTTCTCGTGAACTATGTTGCTGAACAAAGTTAAAAATCTATCTTAAAATTTCTGGTGTCTAATATTTAATATATGTATAAAAAAAACAATTGTAAAAGAAAAACTCATTCAAAGAAGGATTAAAGAAAACAATAAATGTATCTTGGCATGCAGAATTCGTTAAAAAGATTTTAAAAAAAAATTCTGAAATTATCAACCTTTTTTATTTCTGACACAGGAAAATGTCTTAAAAATAGAGTGAAAAAAAGAAGAACTTAATTTCAGCAATTCGTGAATCGATAACAGGAGTTTTAAATGACCTTGCAATTGTTTTGTAGTCATTTTTATTGAGATGCTTCTTAATCATTTTTGATTTAAAAATAAATACATTTATATATTTGCATTTTGAGTAAGTATGGTTTCAAATTAAATTTTTATACGTTGAAGATAAACAGTTTCGTGTAATTTAATTGTAGTTCCTTATTTAAAAAAATGGATGAGTTTAAATATATATATATACAGGGTGTCCCAAAAAGGAGTACCTATTTTTAAAAATGAATAAGAAACAAACGAATAGAGTTATTAAAAAAATTCTTGCAGGAAACGGATGTGTGAAGTCTGGAATTTTGTTTGGAACACGTTATTATGATAGTTCAAAATATGACCGACAGATGGCGCTACAGCACATTTTGGTGGCTATATGAACAAACGGAGCATGCGTGAAGACCAGACAGAAGCAGACGTGGTCAGTGAAAGTTCATTCTAAGACTCCGGCATGTTATTGTGATGAATTAAGGACATATTGAAAATATTGTCATTTATATTTCAACTATTTCTGATGAATGCAGTAGCCGCAGCACCATCTGTTGGTAAGAATTTTAACTAACATAATAAAGTACTCTAAACAAAATTCCAGACTTCCAACCGTTTCCTGCAAGAATTTATTCAATAACTCTAATCGTTTGTTTCTTATTCATTTTTAAAAATAGGTACTCCTTTTTGGGGCACCCTGTATATATATAAATAGAAGTGTACAATTTATATCTCTCTCAAAATGAAAACATGTATATACACTGAGAAATATAATGTAATGATTACGGTTAATGTTAATATATTTTAAGATACTTAATTTGATTTAATTCTTTGTGTTTCTGAAACTCAATTTATTTATTTATTTATTTTTTTTTTTTTTTTTATATACAATAAAAGTATTTTTTAAATATTGAGATTAAAGAAAAAAATAAATAGGTAATAACAGAAATTTATAAATCGATAAGAGTGATAGAAACCAAGACTTTAATTTTACTTGCAGACAGTTTTATAGAGTCACTATTAAGCTCTGTCCATTTTAAAATTATGAAAACTACATGTTTGCATTTCAGATTCAGATTAAATTCTCAAATGTGGCAGTTAGAATGCTTTGTTAATATTTATTTTTTATGCTTTTATTTATTTATGGATTTGTTGTCATTTTTTTAAAGTATTTTATTTTAAATAATCAAATCAAGCCACTGAAAAATAAACTGTGTTGACAAGGCGTTGAATCGTTTATCGCATATCATGCATTTAATCTTTTACGTTTCATGAAACAGAAATATTTTTAAACATTAAACTAAAATATTTTTACTATTTAAACTATTATATATTTTTTTCTTGTAGGACTTAGAACCATTTAGAAAATGAAACAATGTACTATGATACAAATCACGCAAGGAGAAATTTAAAAATTTCACGTTCCTTTGATTGTTTTTCCTAGACAGGGAAAAATATATTTTTAATGTGGAAATAAAAAAAAGTATTTCGACATGCGAAAATCGCTAAGAAGAGTTAAATAAAATTTTTATCTTTTCAAATTTATATTATGTTTATGACGGAAGAAAAATGTCTTAAATATAGAGAGCGAAAATAGAGTCACTTAATCATATCAATAAATGAATGGATAATAGGAGTTGAAAGTATCTTTCAAATTTATTTCCAGACAGTTTTATAGAGTGCCTGTTTATGCATTTTTGATTTAAAGATTATTAAATTTATGTATTAGGATTTTCACTTAGTATAGCTCAGATTGCATTGTTGTGTATTGTAGATTAAAGTTTCATGATTCTGTATTGTTATGCATTATTTTGATTGTTTGATAGGTTGGAATTTAATTATTTTTCTCCCTTTTTAAGAAAGAGTAATACGTCGTTTATATTGTTCGAGAAAAGCAATAAACGTAAATCCATTGCAAAATGTACTGAAGTGAAAATTTGTAAATATATTTAAAAGCTTATTTACATTGCACATTTAATCTTTTGTTGCGCCGTCGCATTTTTAGATACTACTATATAGCTTATAAATTATTAGCTTCGCTGTAACTTGTTCTTTCACATCCTATTTAAAATAAATGATGAAAATAAATGATGAAACATTTTGACTTAAATTACTTTTCAAGATATTAGAATATATTCTTAATGCGAAGAGGAAAAAAAAAATAGTGAAATATTTAATCACATCAAATAATGAATCGATAACCCGGGATGGAAGTGAATTTAATTTTATTTGTTATGTAATGTTAAATTATCGTTACCTCTCACTTTAATTTTTTTTTCATTTTTATACAATAATATAAAACAATTCTATTACAATCAATGTTTAGTCATTTTTCAAAATAAAAAATTAAATGCATATAGAATGAGAAATATAGTGCAATGAATTGGACTTAATCATTTATGTTTCAGAAAGCAGTTACAATTTTTCAGGATTCAACTGTGTCATAAGTCCCTTATGCAGATATGATTATTTTTCCATGTCTCAAGGATTTTTGATGATTTTTCACAATGAAAAGTATTTTTAAATATTGGGAGAAAAAAACAATAACTAGTTAATAATAGAAAATTACTATATCAATAACAGATGTAGAAATTGACTTACCATTTTATTTGTAGACAATTTTATGGATTCACTGCTTAAGGTGTTTCTGCTTTAAAATGATAAACATGATATGTTTGTTGAGATTCAGATAAAATTGTTAAATGTGGGAAATGTAAAGCTTTGTTATTATTATTTTTTTCTTTGCTTTAGTTTAATTGTGGTAGCGTCGAAATTATTTTTATCGCTTTTTAAAGTAGTTATCTGAAGTAATCAAAGAATGCACAGTCATTGAAAAATAATCTGCTCTGACAAGTTTTCCAATAATTTAAACCGTTTCTCATTTAATCATTTGCGTGGCATTAACCAGAAATATTTTTAGATTGTAAACAAAATATTTTCACATTTGAAACTGTGATATAAATTATTCTTGTAGGAATTTAAAAACATTTATAAAATAGTTTAATGTATTATGATACAAATCACGTAAGGAGATTTTAATAAAAAATCATGTCGCTTTGATTTATTTTCTTGACAGGAAAAATAAAATTAAATTGGAAAGAAAAAAAAAAAGACGAATTTGGACACATGAAAATCTCTAATAAGATTTCAATATATTTCTCATCTTTTCAAATTTATTTATTATAATTGTGACGGAAGAAAAAAAGTTTTAAATATAGAGAGCAAAAAGAAAGCCACTTAATCACATTAATAAGTGAATCGATAAGAGGAGTTGAAAGTATCCTTTCAACTTTGTTATTAGACAGTTTTATGAAGTGTCCGTTTAAGCACTTTGGATTTAAAATGATTAAATTTGTGCATTAGGATTTTCATTTAGTATACTTCAGATTGAATTGTTAAATATCGTAGATGAAAGTTTCCATTATTTTTATTGATACACATTATTTTGATTGTCTGGTGGGTTGAAATTTAATTATTTTTCTCTTTTCTTTTTCAGAGATAGAGTGGCTACTTAAGAAATAAGGAACAATTTTATTCATATTGTTGGATAAAAGCAAATAATGTAAATCAATTGCCAAAATACCAAAATAAAAATATTTAAATATATTTAACCGATTATATACATTGTGCATTAAATATTTTGTGTGCTCAGTCAGATTTTTAGATACTGAACTACACAGCCTATAATTTATTAGCTATACTGTAAATTATATTTGTACTTTACATTTAAAAAAATTATCTAATGAGTTTTGACATAAATCACTTAAGGGGTTATCTCGTGTCACGAACTCCGATCGGAAAGTCATTTATGACAGTTTTTTTTCTACAAAAGTATACTATAGATAAAAACATCAAATAGTACGTTAGGATGCCTCATTCTTAAAGTTCATTGACGAATGTTTGTGTACAAAAATAATAAAAAATAGCGGAGTTATGGCCCGGCACTGGGAGTACATCTCAGCGGAAGTGGTGTGTGGTGGACAGTATAACTCGGAAATCGCTTATATGAAACAGAAACGAAACCAATCGATTTTAATAAAATATTAAATAAACTTGCTCTTGAACGAATGAAATTAATTTATTGTGATTATAAACAAAATGGCGACAGTTTGAAGGAGAAGGCTATTTTTTGGCCTAAAACTTGGCTATTCTAACGTGTATTTAAAAGTATTAATTTTGATCAGAAATTAAATTCCTTCTTCCAGAGCAAGTTCATTCTATTAGCTACAATTTACCAAAGTTTCATTGAAATCCGTTAAGAGCTGTTATTTATTTATTACATTTATTTACTACATTTTTCTGACTTAAAATTAAAAAAAGATAAATAGCCAACACACTATAATTTCGCATTGTTACATTTGCTCCAAATATATTTTTCCAATGTTTATGTCTGGAGGTAACCTGTTAGAAGATTTAAATGTTTTATTTTTTATGAAATTGGAATATATTCTTAATACCCATAGAAACAAAAGAGTGAACCATTTAAGCACATCCGAAATTAAATGGATAACAGGAGTGAGAAGTGACTTTTAATTTTATTTGTATACAGGACCATCACACAAAAGAACCATCACAACAAAGGACCATCACGCGAAACACCGCGCTCCGCGAATTCTGCGGCGGTTTGTAATCATGTAATTAGTTTGTAATCATGTTCACCGACTCAAAATATGTCGTTTGAAGAAAAGCGATTTTAAAATTTTGAAATGAATAAAATCTATATAACAATAATAATAAACGAGGCTATGCAGCACGTGTTTCATTATTTTAAATAGGCTAGCATGCTTGCTACTTCAAGGAGTAGGTGCCGAGCCGACTATTGTCGCGGCTCAACTGGTGATGCGTTCGCTTCGGCGGTGGAAAAAATAAGTTATTTCTATCAGGTGATTTAAAATTTTAGAAGATAAATAGCCAACAGACTATAATTTCACATGGTTACATTTTCCCATTATTTATGTCTGGAGGTAACTCATTTAAAAGATTTAAATGTTTTGCATGTTTCTTGATTTTTTTTAAAATGAAATTATAATATATTCTTAATTAAAAATCTCATTTCGTATATCCGTCTGTAAATTTCACACATACAAATTTCGATCACTTTTTTTATTCTTTAACTTACATTATTTCTTGCATTTGTAATCTATTTCTCACACTTTTACCTGTTACATATGATTTTTCAATCCTCTAAAATTTGTAAAAATTTTCTAGTTTATGCAAAAATTGTTACAAATAGCAGTAAAATAGTATATTTAATAATTGCAATTTTGTTACTGAATAGTTAAAATGATAGTATAGAATAGACATAGAAAAATCAACCAATCATTCAATTTCATTACAATAATTAATATTATTATTTTTACATAAATTGGAATTTTAGAATCTAAAAAAGAACGAGTAGGTTACCAGATGTTTCATTGATTTACTGTATTATCCCTTTATACATGACTAGCTGGTCTTCGCCCATCTAGCCGGTCGTCTCCGAGTGGGGCCTAGATACATAGTACAGCGTACCACCCTGACTTCGCTTGGGGCGCAGAAAGTGCATTTTATATGCAACCAGAAAAATATCAATAAAATAATTTAAATTAAAAGTATACGAAAATAACTAATAAAAAAAACCCACTTAAATAAAGATTTCGCGACATATTATTTTTTTTTTCATGATCCCCCTGACAAAATACTAACGGGCCTTTTCCCGTGATTATCTAGGGATGGGGTCCAAGTAATAATTTGTATCTAGGCCCCACTCGGAAGCGACCGGCTGGTATATAATAAAAAATCAGCAATAATTCTTTTTTTGTCTAATCTTCCGCAATCGGGTCCATATCCGATGTTGATCACAAACGCGCTAGCTATAAAATCGCTGAAATACATGATTAACTAATTTTTTTGTAGATTTGTAAAGCAGAATTGCACATACTTACTTAAAACAGCTGCTGATATATAGCACAATTACCTAAAATTTTCGACACACAGTGTGACAATCCACAGTGTGACAAATTATCCCTTTATACATGACTAACCGGTCTTCGTCCGCTGAAATACATGATTAACTAAATTTTTTTTTGTAGATTTGTAAAGCGGCATTTCCAATACTTACTTAAAACTGCTGCTGATACATGGTACAATTACCTAAAATTTTCGACACACAGTGTGACAAATTATCACTTTATACATGACTAGCCGTCTCCGCCCGTCTAGCCGGTCGTTACCGAGTGGGGCCCAGATACATAATAACCCACATACAGCGACCGGCTAGTATATAATAAAAAACAGCAATAATTCTTTTTTCGTCTAATTTTCCGCAATCGGGTCCATTGCCGATGTTGACCACAAACGCGCTAGCTATAAAATCGCTGAAATACATGATTAACTAATTTTTTTTTGTAGATTTGTAAAGCGGCATTTCCAATACTTACTTAAAACTGCTGCTGATATATGGCACAATTACCAACAAATTTTCGACACACAGTGTCACAAATTATCCCTTTATACATGACTAGCCGGTCTTTACCCGTCTAGGCGGTCGTTTCCGAGTGGGGCCCAGATGCGTAGTACAGCGTACCACCATGACTTCGCTTGGCGCCCAGAAAGTGCATTTTATATGCAACCAAAAAAATATAAATAAAATACTTTAAATTAAAAGTATACGAAAAGAACTAATAAAAAAAAAACACTTAAATATAGATTTCGCGACATATTATTTTTTTTTCATGATCCCCCTGACAAAATACTACAGGGCCTTTTCCCGTGATTATCTAGGGATGGGGCCCAAGTAATAATTTGTATCTGGGCCCCACTCGGAAGCGACCGGCTAGTATATAATAAAAATCAGCAATAATTCTTTTTTTTTCGTCTATTCTTCCGCAATCGGGTTCATAGCCGATGTTGATCACAAACGCACTAATAACTATAAAATCGCTGAAATACATGAATAACTAATTTTTTTTTGTAGATTTGTAAAGCGGAATTTCACATACTTACTTAAAACTGCTGCTGATATATGGCACAATTACCTAAAATCTTCGACACACAGTGTGACAAATTATCACTTTATACATGACTAGCCGGTCGTTACCGAGTGGGGCCCAGATACATAATAACCCGCATACAGCGACCGGCTAGTATATAATAAAAATCAGCAATAATTCTTTTTTTTTCGTCTAATCTTCCGAAATCGGGTCCATAACCGACGTTGACCACAAACGCGCTAGCTATAAAATCGCTGAAATATATGATTAACTAATTTTTTTTGTAGATTTGTAAAGCGGAATTTCACATACTTACTTAAAACTGCTGCTGATATATGGCACAATTACCAAAAAATTTTCGACACACAGTTGGACAATCCACAGTTTGACAAATTATCCCTTTATACATGACTAGCCGGTCTTCGCCCGTCCAGCCGGTCGTTTCCGAGTGGGACCGAGATACATAGTACAGCGTACCACCCTGACTTCGCTTGGGGCCCAGAAAGTGCATTTTATATGCAACCAGAAAAATATAAATAAAATACTTTAAATTAAAAGTATACGAAAATAACTAATAAAAATATAAAAAAACACTTAAATAAAGATTTTGCGAAATATTAAATTTTTTCATGATCCCCCTGACAAAATACTACTGGGAATTTTCCGGTGATTATCTAGGGGTGGGGTCCAAGTAATAATTTTTATCTGGGCCCCACTCGGAAGCGACCGGCTAGTATATAATAAAAAATCAGCAATAATTCTTATTTTTGTCTAATCTTCCGCACTCGGGTCCATAGCCGATGTTGATCATAAACGCGCTAGCTATAAAATCGCTGAAATACATGATTAACTAATTTTTTTTTGTAGATTTGTAAAGCGGAATTTCACATACGTACTTAGAACTGCTGCTGATATATTGCACAATTACCTAAAATTTTCGACACACAGTGTGACAATCCACAGTGTGTCAAATTATCCCTTTATACATGACCAGCCGGTCTTCGTCCGCTGAAATACATGATTAAATAATATTTTTTGTAGATTTGTAAAGCGGAATTTCCCATACTTACTTAAAACTGCTGCTGATATATGGCACAATTACCTAAAATTTTCGACACACAGTGTGACAAATTATCACTTTATACATGACTAGCCGTCTAATCTTCCACACTCGGGTCAATAGCCGATGTTGATCACAAACGCGCTAGCTATAAAATCGCTGAAATAAATGATTAACTATTTTTTTTTTTTTTCGTAGATTTGTAAAGCGGAATTTCACATACTTACTTAAAACTGCTGATGATATATTTCACAATTACCTAAAATTTTAGACACACAGTGTGACCCCCTTGATGGATTATTATCTAAAATTGCTGAAAAACATAGTTACCTATTTTCTAGTACATTTGTTATCCTAAATTTCACTCAACTACCTATTAGTGAGATATCGCAAAATAACATAAGAAATCCGACCCGCATTTAATCCTCTTTAGTGGCTGAATTTCTAAAATCGCGGAAATACATGTTTAACTATTTTTTAGTAGATTTGTTATCCTGAATCTGTGATTTCAAGCTCATAACTAAAAATGCTGCTGAGATATGGCGAGCATTTGAAATGACCTAAAATTTTCGACCCCCATTTAGCGCCCCCACCCTTAATGGGTGAATTTCTAAAATCGCTGAAATATGTGCTTAATTATTTTTATAGCAGATTTGTCATCCTGAATTTCACGCTCGTATCCAAAACTACTGATAAGATATGGTGAAAAGGTGAAATCATCGAAAATTATCGACCCCCCATTTAATCCCCCTTAGTAGCTGAATTTCTAAAATCGCCTAAAATACATGTTTAACTATTCTTTAGTAGATTTATTATCCCGAAATTCACGCTCGTAACTATAACTTCTACTGAGATATAGCAAAATGGCGTAAAACATTCGACCCCCATTTAACCCCTCCCCCTTAAAGTCTGAATTTCTAAAATCGCTGAAATACGTGTTTAACTTTTTTTTTAGTAGATTTGTTATCCTGAGTTTCATGATTCTACCTATAATTTCTACTGACACATGGCAAAATGATCTAAAATATTTGACCTCCTATTTAACGCCCCTTAGTTGCTGAATTTATAAAATTGCTGAAATATATGTTTATCTATATTTTTTTGTAAATTTGTTATCCCGAATTCCGAGCTCCTAACTAAAAAGGCTGCTGAGATATAGCGAACAGGCAAAATGATCTAAAACGTTCGACCTCCCAATTAACCCCTTAATTGCTGAATTTCTAAAATCGCTGAAATAGGTGTTTAATTATTTTTTTAGTAGATTTGTTATCCTGAATTTCACGTACTGCTGCTGAGATATGGCGAAAACGCGAAATAACTAAAAACTTACGACCCCCATTTAACCCACTTAGTGGTTGAATTTCTAAAATCTCCTGAAATACATGTTTAACTATTATTTAGTAGAATTGTTAACCCGAATTTCACGCTCCTACTTAAAATTCCTGCTGAGATATGCCAAAAAGACGAAATTATCTAAAAATTTCGAACCCCTATTTAACCCCCTTAGGATGTGAATTTTCAAAAATCCTTTCTTAGTACGCGCCTACATTGTATAAAGAACATCTAAAGTCATCTAAATTTCATTGTTCTAGGACAAACGGTTGAGGCTCGGCATTAATTATGAGAAAATCAAGCTACTCCTTTATAAGTACAGTAGAACTCCAATTATCCGAATCAATTGGGACCGGACCCCATTCGGTTAATCAAAAATTCGGATAATTGGATTTTTTCCGAAAAAAGGGTCTGTTTTAATGAATTACTGTATATATGTTGAAAATGGGAGAAAAAACTATTTTTAAAGAAAAAGAGCTTTTAATTAATTAAATGAAACAGCAACACTTTTACATGTTATGCGTACTTACAAGTGCTGTGCATTAGTATGGTATGTACGTACTGTACTGTAAATGAAAGTCATTGCTTGCTGAACATCTCGGTCAAAGTAATCTGTTTGACAGTCTTCATCCATTTTCGGGCAGCCAAGTCGCGCATCCGCTTGACAGTGAAAAGTTGCATGTGGTCACACTCGAGCTGGCGCTCCATCCACTTCAACGCAGTTTCAATGCCGGCAAATGCTTCACTAGCTGATGAGCTGCTAAAGTGTCTGCTTCAACTTTGACATTAAGGTCATCTTCTTCCTCGACACTTTCAATAAGTTCATCACCATTTGGAATTTGAAACCCAGGGTCGGACGATTCACACACCATCCATCTCCTATATGTTCAGCACTAACTTTTGAACATCCAGGAATTTTCAAAAGAATGTTTCTGAATTCCTCAAGTGGCATGTCATCCTCATCTTCTCCTGTATCTTCCCTTTCCCTTTCTTGATCTTCCTTTTCCTTCTCTTCTTCAGTTGATATGCCTTTCAACTATTTCCACGAACGTCTTAATGTGACTGCCTTAACCAAGCTCCAAGCTTCCCCCACCATGTAAGCGCAATCTTCCAGACAATAATCGAACTCACTATTAGACGGTGACTCTTCATCCCAATAATGTTCTCGCTACGCCTACACTAGCTTCGCGGAGGGAAGGACAATATCGCGCGTAGACAGAATCATTATTTTTTTAATAGCAGTACGTTTCCATCTTAATTCCTTTTTTTCTGAAATTCTGAAAGCGATTCGGATAATCAGCGATTCGGATAGTCGGAGTTCGGATAATTGGAGTTCTACTGTATATAGATGATAGATGTAATTGAAAAATATTCGAAATGAACTATATTCGGAAGATAATAATAATTAATTACCGACACAAACTATTCTTAAATTCTTTAATTAACATTTGAAAATATAAATATTTTAAGCATTAAAGTCAGAAGGAAAAAAAATTACATACAACCACATTAAGAAAATAGAACACAAACACCATTTGTAGGCTTTTTGGTACATGATATTATTTTAGAGAATTCTGAATATAAAAATTTTATTTTCCTTTTGTATTTAAAATTACCTACAAAATGTTGCGTTTAAGCAAAATTTTAAAACATTCAGATATAATTATCGAATATTTTACTATGATTTAAAATATCATTTCCTTTAAAGAGTTCCTTTGAGATTTAAATCCAATTCAGTAACGCATCATTTAACTTGAAACAAATTCAATTATTATAATATAAAGAAACTGAATATTTAATAAAAATACAAATTTCGTCATTTAGAAAACGAATCCATGTATTTTAGTTTGTGTAATTTAATTTATACAATGAAACATTTATTACTTTGTGCTGATTTGTATTATAAATTTCAGATTTAAGACCCGTATTTTTCAAATATATTTTGACACGACACTTATTCAGAATATTTAAGTCTAACATTGTGTAATAAATAATACATACGTAACATAATCATTGCCGGTTTGATAAAAATGAACAGCTAACTTATTTATAATGACGATAGAGGACCAAATAGATTTAAAACATTATAAACTGTCGATGTTTGACACATTTTTAAGAGCCTATACCAGTCACCCGAAAATGCACGCATGTTAATGTTAAACTAATGGAAAAAAAATTCAAATTTCTCGCTAACATTTTAATATTTTTAAACGATTTTTTTGCACAGGATATCGGAAGTCGATGTCTAACGTTGTACGTTTGTACTTTTTCGATAGTAAAAAATCCGAAAGTAAAAGTATCCCCAGAACAAAACAAAAGAAAAAAGAACTACAATCAAAATAAGTAAAGAGTCCGTTTAGAGATCGACATCAATTATTTTATTTAAAAAAAAAAACATTTAAAAATATTAAAATGCGAGCGAGAAATTTGAATAAAACGCTCTCATAGGTTTTAAATTAGCTTGCGAGTATCTTCGCGTGAGCAGCTTAGACTCTTAAGCTATGATTTTAAACATTTTTAGGAATAACGGGTATATGAAGGAGGAACTTGCAATAGGAAAGTTTTCATAAATGTATGTCTTATTCAATATGTGCTTCTGCGTTATAATAATCTTTAATATTATCTGAAACAAGAAAAATAATTATCTTAAAATATTTGAAGATTTTAATTTCCAGACTGTTTGGATATTTTATCCTACATGACTCTCATATGCAGGAAACATACATTTGATTTGGAATTTGATTTTGAATGGCATACATTTGATTTGGAGAAAAAATGTAAATTATTTACATTTTAGTAAATAATATATTGTCACAGATCTCAGCTAATTAAAAAGATTTGATTTGGTTTTATTTTTTAGAATGTGGTATACAAAATTTGCAATTGAAAAATAAGAACATTTTGAAATGAAAACTTTACTTTTTTATATAAAAAGTAAAAAGTTACATTCTCTTTGGAAGTGATGCACTATACTAGTACTATTATATATATACTATATACTTACTATATATATATACTATTACTATTACTATTACTATATAATTCAAAATAAATATTTCAAATAAATAAATAAATAAATAAATAAATATTACAGAAATGATTTAAAATTATGAAATTAAATATTTGTAGCTCTTTTATGGAAATACAAAAGAATGTAATGTAACATCTCTCATAACCCCATCTGACAGGGTTATGAGAGATGTTACAGAGTTATGAGGACACTGAGAGAGGGTTATCACTCAGTGTCCCATTCCTTTCTGCAAGCAATATACTTAAAATATGGCTTACCACGTTAAACACACATCTTTTTTATGCTTAACGTATTTAACAACTTTTAAATTCCGGATACATTGAATTATGGTTAATTAATATTAATATAATAACATTAATATTTATGGTATTCAAAATATTCATTATTTTTATTTTCCAATTTAATAAGTGTCTAATCCAGTACAAATAAGAATTCAACATTCATTTTTGTTCAATAATAAACGGAATGTCTTTTAAAAAAATTTTAAATCTTGCAGTTATAAAATTTTACCATCTATACATTGATTTATAGGTACCCCATCTTGTGTCGAAAAATAAATAATAGTGTAAAGTTTAAGCAACATTAATGTTGGTTGTCTCACTCCTCTACAGAATTGGCCTGTATAGAAATTAAACTAAACACCAAAAATGTTGAAATAATGAATTTGTTTATACAGTTTGTTATCAAAATTATATTTTAAAATTTATAGAAATCCATACCCTGCGAGCCAAATTTTAAAATATTCCAGATGAGAACGTCTACACTAGTGTGCAAAACTTAAGCAACAAACACAAAATGCTAATTTCTGAACTTGTGAGTACTCAAAAGGAAATTCTATAAACAGCAAGTGTAGATAATAAGTACTACCCTAACAGAAAAGCCAGTCGATGTGAAGTCTGCTTGACATCACAAATGGTCACAGTTGTCAAAGTCACTACAATGAACAGAAATGTGATATCTTTCATTAGTCTCATTTTTACTCTCATTTGGTCACTCCACTGAACAGGCACCATGACTGCTATTTTTGGATGAGTCACCAAGTGACTTTACAATGGAGTCATCTTGTAGATGTCATTTTAACACTCCATTGTAAAGTCACCATGATAGCTGTTCTGTGACGAGTCACCAACTGACTTTACAATGAAGTCATCTTGTGACTCTCTTGTGACTGTCATTTTAGCACTCCATTGTAAAGTCATCATGATAGCTGTTCTGTGACGAGGTCCCAAGTGACAGAAAATGAAATCATCTGGTTTCTTTTCACAAAGGAGTGCAATGATGACTTTACAATAGAGTGTCGGTCACCGGAAAGTTACCATACGACTTCATTGTGGCATTATTTGGCGACTCATCAGAATACAATGCTCACAATGACTTCAAAGTTAAGTCTTCAACTGACAGTGACTTGATAATTACATGGTGACTTCATTGTAATGTCACCTGGTGACCCAACAGTCACAGTGATTTTTCAATGATAGCAGTCATTTGAGAGTAATAATGAGACGAGTGAAACATCCCATATTTTGATTCACCTTAGCGATTGTGACACTTGTAACCATATGTGACGTCAAGGGGACTTCGCATCGACTGGCCATGCTCTTAGGGTAATACCGCTTACTACACTTGCTCTTCATAGAATTTCCTTTTGAGTACTCACGTGTTCAGAAATTAGCATTTTGTGCTAGTTGCTTAAGTTTTGCACTCTAGTGTATTATAAGAATATTCCAGATTATAGTTGATAAACTCACGCGGGATTGCTCTCGAACAGGAAGGATGTAAACAGAATTGTTCTACTGTCTTTGAATTACTGTTATCGCAATATTAGAGACTTCAAGCATGTCTTGTATTTTTCGTCAATT
The DNA here is from genome assembly GCA_963931845.1 of Maratus michaelseni. NCBI lineage: Eukaryota > Metazoa > Arthropoda > Arachnida > Araneae > Salticidae > Maratus > Maratus michaelseni. Next base: position 176,136,691 of record OZ007594.1, read on the forward strand.
TTAGTCTTTTCCGCTATCTGCCTGCACGTTTAGTGATTGAAAATCAAGTTTTCGCAATTCTTTATTTGTTACCCGTATTACGCTGTTTTTATGCATTTTGGGATATAAGTGATGATCGTGAATGTCAAATATTTGCAAAAATATCTGATTTTTTTTTTTTTTTTTAACAAAATCAATGTGCTTATAGATGGTGCCCTTGCTTATCATTGACCAATAGGCAATTCCTTAACATTTAGCTTCTTATGTGTATATCAATTGTAAACATGTTTTAAATGTTCTTATTCATCATATATTGACACTTTTACGTGAACACATAAATAATTGCAAACTTTGTATAGAAGATCGGCTTTGTAACAAGCAAAAGTGATCCTCATCCCGAGATGATCACGTCCTGTTCAAAGACTGGCTTCTGGACAAATTTGAACAAAAATTAACAAATTTGGGGACTATATCACAGTCAAAGAGTATATTGACATCTACAAATGCATCAATCAGTACAATCGAGCTGTGAAGTTTAGATGTTATTAACAAAGACGCAAAAATATATCTTCTTTTGCTATTAATTTCGAAAGCAACGCATATGACGATAAAAATTTAAACTGAACCTTCGTCTGTTCCTGAGTGTGTTTACAACTTTTAATCGTAAACTTGTAAGCCAATCTCTAAGCATAATCATATAATAAAATCACTAATTATCATTAAAATAAGGATTTAAATGCTTAAGTAAAAAATCTAACACAGAAAGGCTTATAAAAACCAAACCTTGTAATATAATTATCGGCATGTTTCGAACGCACAAACGGCGCCATTATCAAGATCTGCATGATAAATAAACTATTCTCACAAAAATGTTTTAAAATAAATTTGAAAAACACAATTCTCGAGATCATATGTGTAATAAAAGCAGGTGATTAAAAATAGTCAACTGTAAACGAGAAAATTAATATTTCTTTATTGCTTTTTTAACATTGAAAAACACCTCGTGCCAAATTTTAGGTAATGCAAAAGTGGCTGAATCATTGCATATGTTCTCGTTACAGATATAGATTTCTATTACATAACGGATAATAGATAGAGAAGAAGGTCTTAATGGATAAATTATTTTACTAAATTAAAATCAATTTTTAAAGTCTCGGTTCTATGTAGTCTTGCCATTGCTGTAGTTCTGTTGTCATATTTTATATCTGTCATATGCACTTTTAATTTTATTTTAAACTTTCTAGTTGGCCTTCTATATATTATTTCTGTTGTCAACATTCCTTTTTTTAAGTAAATAAAAAACGCAGAACGACAAATGAGATACCATATGAAAGGATTTGGAAGCGGCTTGCACACATAGTACACTCACATTTCGTTAAAACATGTATTTTGATTAAAAATTGCAATGAATTTAAATTTAAATTGGCATTGTTTTCATAACTGAAATGAAAGTTTTTCCTCGAATTGTTGTTGTCACAAAAATAAAATACCGCAACAAAGATTATAATTTTTTTAATAATAAAAATAAAGTGGGACGTAATTGAGGCACGGATTTATTTTATATTTATGATTAAAAAGCAAAATTTAAATTCTACTACTCAATTTATTTTTCTTTATCCCATGTTTTTTTTTTTCCAAACCAGATGATATCACCCTCTAATGTAGTTAAAATACGATTGATATATAAATTTGTTTTCTTGCGTTTGCTATCTTCGGTCAGTTTTTACTTTAACTTCGGTGGAGTAAATGAGATGATATTCTGGCTTGACTAATGCTGTTTGTAGATATTTTTAGTCCTTAATTTTTCTTTAGAATTTTAAACCTGCATCTAAAAATATTAGATATTTCTAAAAATATATTAGACTGCAGTACGAAATCTTTGCAAAGGTCCACTGGTTTCTATAGAATATTGCAATATTCCTTCTGCTCTAGTGAATGGTATTTTATAACCATCTGATAGTTGATATGGCTCTATTGGTTCTATTGTCTTACAAACTACATTTTTTTTTATGGATGGTTTTTACGATAAGGCATACATTGTATTTGATAAGTTTGTATTTCAATCTATGAAAGAATCCAGAGAAATATTGTAATGTGGATAACTTTGAATTTTGTTTATTGAAGTTTTTCTTCTCCTTCTTCTCCATGCTTGTAAATAATTTATTAATAGTGTTTTCTTTATATCCGTTGTATCTTTCTATTTCATGTATTTTATTTATTTTCATGTTCGTTTGTGTGTTAGAAACATGTCGAGCATTATATTAAAATGTTTTTATAAGCCTTTTTGTGTTCTGTTTTTATCACTTAAGCATTTATATTTGTATTTCAAAGCTCTAAAGTTCATTTAAACTCTTAGATGTCTTCAGTTTCTGAAATAATATTGAAATAACATAACACGTTTGTACTCCACTGACATCGATACGGTGACGTACTAAGTTTAATCCCCTAATGTCACATTGGCGCAGAAATTTTCAATAAAATTTATTTAAAAATAAGTAAATGCATTTGTTCGTGTAAATAACAAACCGAAATTTTTGTTTAAGAATTCCGGTGCCGTTGTGGGATTTGCGGATTCAGCTTAGTATGTCACCGTATAGGTGCCGTTGGAGTGCAAAAGGTTAATACGCGATCCTGACTTATACGCACTTTTTTCTGATCTCTTGAAACGCTGGCTCATCTAAAAAACACAGATTTATGTTAAAAGAAAGTCCCATAGAATGACCAGTGTATATAACAAAGGAAAAATGTCCAGAGAAAAAGAGCAAAGTTGCCGAACAGTTGATGTCGGTTAAGGTGCTTCCGAGTTGCAGACAACTTTAAGCCCAGTCTGTTTGTGAGTAGAGTGTCTTGTATTAAATTGAGCCGTGGGAAAAGTTAAGATGTAGTATTAACTACAAGATAAAAGAACAATTACAATGAAAAGGATAGATGTAAAGTTGAGAAAAGAGATGATAGCAAATTTGGAATACAAAAATAAAGCGAAAGAGATTAAGGATAGAGTCTAAATAATTGGAAGAAAGTTAAATGTTGTAACTGTAGTTATAACTAACTACTAGTAAGGAAGAAAAATGAAATGTTTTTAATTTTAAATATAAAAATTTCAAGTACTTTTACTGGTTGTTATTAATTTTGTAGTTGTGATTTGAAATCGAATTGACTGATTTCTAAATTAAGTTTTTAAGAAACTTTGAAACTTCTAGTGATTTTGTAATGAAATGCATATAGTTATGTATCTGATATTTTTGTCTATTCAGCTACCCTGTTTTAGCATGTCTGTTATGTAGAAAGCCAATATAAATTGAGTTTCAACGACAGATATCTAACAAATATATCATTTACTTCTGTTTAAAAATTTCACCTATTTCATTGATTCGGGTGTTCTTTTTTTAAATATACAAAGGACTATTTTTTAAATAATGTCCTATGAAAAATATCCACAGATCAAGTATCTAAACATTTTAAGTTTTGTTTAAATTAAGTTTTTAAAGTATTTGTTGTTATTGGCCATTTCGACAATATTATTATTATTATTTTTTGTTTACTAATATAAAAAAAAATATTTTTCTAAAACAGAATGACTATTAATCGATTGTCTAAGTGTTCACATATTATCAATAACCGTAGCAACCTAATCAGTTTATATAATTATCATCTCAATGACATAAAAAGAATAATAAAAACAAAAGGCATAATGAATTATTTTGTGTCTTAAAAGTCTATTTTTAGTTCAAAAACATAAACGACTATTTATAGACGATTTAGAGCAAAATGCATGTTTTCATTATAGACTGGAATGGAAATTTGATAAAATACAGCGGCTGTGTATATAGATCATAAATGTTTTGAGATTGGTAGATGCTCATGATTTGAACATGAAGATGAATTAATTTTTTTTAAATCTTCGTGAAAGAGATATACGAAGCTACTCAACGCACAATGATGATCAAATTGCAAATATTTTGAATAGAAGACAAAGGTTAATGTGATTGCTGATAGATTCTGAAAACGTTGATGAAGAAAATTGTGTTCAGCAGAGTACCTCAAATTGCTATAGGATATAGAGAAAAAATTTTGAAATTGTGAGAGGTTGCTTCTTCTTTTAGGGGTTGACCCTTCTTGTATAACATTGTATGTTATATCAGGCTCCAAAGATCATATCAAACACACCATTATGAAAGATATGACCATACTCTTATGGTAATATTTTGGCTAATTATCGGTATAATATTATAGATTTCATAATGAAATGTACAGATTATGTCAAGTTTTCAATAGTAAAGAGATAACTTATTTAAAATTAAATGCATTTATAAATTATGTATAGGCTGTTTATAATTAGTAGTGATTTTAAAGATTAAATTTTTAATAATGAACAAAAGTTTAGTTGTCATAATAACATCACAGTGTCTCATTATTTTTTTCTGGTTAACAAAAATAAAGTAGCAATAAATACAAATTTATCAATTGTTTCCAGATTTATTTGCATTTAAATAAAATAATATTAAATAACATTTTTCGGATACAATATGCATGTTTGAAATGAATTAAAAAGCATAATTAAGCTTTATTCACATATTTTCTTGCCATAGATTTAACCCCAAAATATTTTTTTAAGAAACTTATTGGTGAGATTCTAAAGCAAATATGATGGAAGCATCCAGGATATACAAATATATTAGAAATAAGAAAAAAATAATCATGATTTTTTAAACAATTTCCTGCTTCGAATTTATTATAGGAAGAATGTCAGAGAATTTGAGATAAGGAAATCAATAATGAAATTACAAAACAATGAACGAATGACGAATAAAAATAACTGATTTCTTTATTACTCCTAAAAATGATCCATTGTTGTAGGAAAATATAGTTTTTAAATAAAAACACTTCACAAAAGCACATAATTAGCAATAACCGTACAATAATAATGTTCGTATAATATGTGAAAATCTAATAAAAACACATTTCAATTGACGGTAGAAATTTTAAAAACAAATCATATTATATATCTAAAAATATTTCATAAACAAATGGAATAACTGAAAAAAAAAATTCAATTTCACATGACATGTGTTCTTTTGATATTTTTTTCTCATCACAATTGTTCATCTGTTTTATTTATCTGTATGAAAAAGGGGGACAAACGTTGAGAAGGAAGATTCTACATCTTATTCAGTTCATGGTTTATCTTTCCACGAGTTCTACCAAAAGCCCCGAAATCAATTGTATATAGTGTCGGCTATAGAACATTGATGTATTCTATCAGATCATGGGAAAAAGTAAAACACTTTCATTGTCAAAAGGAAGTGAGGCAATGGGATTAAAGTATTTTGTTTCTTAATTTCTAACATGAAATTTTATTTTCTATCTGTTCTTAAAAAAAAAAAAACAACACCCATGAAATTACATTCATGCGTACGGTGCTAACATTAACATTTAAGCGTTAAAATATAATGAAATATTTATATTTAAATGTCAGTATTTCATTAATTTCACATTTATTTGAATGTAAATACAGAAGAACTTTGATTTGTATGCCTTGGTCTTACCTTAAGTCTTGGACTCACATGAGTAAAAATAATTTTATCCTTTATTACTTACCCATCATACGTAGTATAGGGTAAGTCTTGTAATCGTTCTGAAAATCGAAATTTTTTTTTGACGGATTTACACGTTTCAGACACTGGAGATTCCGAAAAACATATTTTTAGAAGAAAAAAAATTGCCGTCCGTCTGTGTGTCTGTAAATGCTCTATCTCCCGAAAAAATTGAGATAGAAACTTGCAACTTGGTATGTACATAGTATGTAATAATGGGAAGAAGCCTATTTCATTTCAATAACCTCGATTAACCGAAACTATTTTTTCCGGAATCTCAAAATATTCGTTCTAATAAAAGGTATATAAAAATTTTTGAAATTGGTTATTTTAAGAAATGAATATAAGAGACAATAAAAAAAACATAAATTTTGCATAAAGCATGATGTCGATCGGATAATTAGTTGCCGAGATATTTATAATCCTATTTGCCACACTCTTCGATTTTTATGACCCTGTATTTCATCCAAATTTCACTTCAAAGATATATTGTGATTGGAAATTTGACGCTTAATCAGATGCAATAAACCGCTAGATAATAGGATTATTATTTTTGGAGTTATAAGGATGTTTCTTTCAAGCAATTCAGTAATCGAGCCTTTAAAGTCTGTGACGTCATCAAGCCACGATTTAATTTGAATTGCAATGCATTTTATAAGTAGTTTACACATTTTTATTTTAATATTTTACATTATGCATATCCATGATGGGTAAGTATTACGGTGGCCCCCAACGACTAGTTTTTATAAAACAAGTCCAATTGCAATGTCACCGCAAATCCCGTGCCAAAGATAAATTCAATCAATCATTATCAAAGAGTACTTAGAAATTCACTTACATAGCATATGTTACATAAGATAAAAAATATTTTTTGAATGATTATGCATAATATTTTGAATAGTTATATGAAATATATTTTTAATTTTACCTATGAAATTTATTTAAAATTTATTGATTTATTTAAATTATCAAAACAATACATAGTACATAAGAAATAGGGCAAAAGACTTTTCAATTATTTCTTTCAGCTCGTATTTTTGATATAGATGACAAACAAATGCCAGCCACAACTGGTAAACAAAAACACCATGATTGTAAAATCACATGATTGTCGCTGAATATTAAAACTGTAAAACTCATAATTAACAGTTTCGAATTCATAAAACTCGATAACGTTGTAAAATTTATAATTTATTAATAGTGTGTTGATAGTCTTTAAATAGGGTTATTTATACCCAATTCTTGGATGAATTCGAACAACAAAACAACCCCGAAACACAGTTTTTTTTATAAATTTATTAACACTTCCTCTCTAAAAGTAATTGTTAATCTTTATATATGTCATATAAAAAATTTATTTCCTTCGCATTTATTTCGCATTAGTCCTTTAAATTAATCTAACATCTGACATAGTCAGTATTTCCTTAATTCTTAATAATATTTATTCCTATTTAATGTCCTTTTAAAAGTAATAACCCGTATATTAATAATTATCTTATTCCAAATCTTAATCTAAAATTTTAAGTTCATTCGTAACTTTTATCAACTCCACAATCTATAAAATTCTGAGAGACGCTTTTGTCATTTCGAATGTTTTTAAAAGCCATTTAAAAAAAAAAAAAATATTCCATGCTTTGTTTCGCGCGCTGGGTATTTTTCACTTCAAAATCAATGCGCCGTTGTGTTCGGGATTCTTTCGTGTTAAATCTTCTCCCGCGCGCCTCATTCGCTTGGCTTGAACTCGCCTCTCACTCATTGGTTTGTGCGCTCGTGACGTCGTATTCAGTAACTCTACGCGTCGTGAACAAAACTCGCTTGCAAGATTTCGAGTGCAGATTTTTGTCGTGTCTGGAAGTGCGAACCAAGTGGTTATCTGGTGTTGAAGTCACGTAGAATTTTCATATCAGCTCTTTAAGATCTTTTAAACGATGTAGTGAGCCATCGTCGAGCCTGAGGGCTATAAGTTTATACAGAATACTGTGGGAACTGTTACTTGCATCGCTCCTGTTCATAAATGAAAGCTTTATCCGGAAATTGGCTGCTCCTTATTGACGAAACTATTGTGGTGTCTCATCATTGCCTAAACTCCTCGCCATGATTATTGATTACGACTGCAATAATGCACCATTTTTCACAAACTGCCATTTTTTCATGGAATAAAAAAACCATCTTCCTAAAAACTCCACATATATACATATGTATATTCTTGTTGATTTTATTTCATTAAATTGTTTTGTAACATATTAGCGTGAATTTATTTTCAAATCTGAAAAAATTACAATAAATCTCCGGAGAGAATAAGGAGTGCAATTTTTACGACTGAAAATTCTGATTAAATGCAAAGTGATTAAATATAAAGTGATTAAATGTAAAGTGATTAAATGTAAAGTGATTAAATGCAAAAGGTCAGGTAAACTGTCTAAAAGAGACACACACCTTTTTCTGCCATATGTAAGTCTATGGATATTTTTCACTAAAAATGTTGTGATTAAAAAAGGGAAATAACTAAACCGACACCGATGATTTCGTTTTCTCCAGTAGTAAAAGGAATCCTGTTTCAGTCTTTCAGCACGTTATAGTATATATTTTCCAATTTTCAATTAAGTTTATTCGGAATTCGTACAGCGATTTTTTAACTTTCGCGAAGTTTTTAAGCGATTTATAGAGTTTATTTGTGTTTAGCGGCGATTTTTTTGTCATTCTTAAGAAGAATTTCGTTTCAAACATTTAGTCTAATATTGTACATTTTGTCATACACAATGTTTAAATGTTTAGCGATTTTTTGTGATTTTTGCCTTTTTTTTGCGTTTTACGATTTTTTTATATTCATGACGAAAATTGGTTTTAAACTTTCAGCGTAATATATGGTAAATTTTATCCACTTTGATTTTTGAATTTTCAGCAATTTTAATGTGAATTTCAGTGCGACTTTTAACATTTTATACACATTCCATGGCGAATTTTTACATTCGTGAAAGAATTTCCGTTAGAATGTTTTATCCCCCTATAGTAAATTTTGTCCTCTGCACTTTTTTAATTTTTTGTGATTTTATACTTTTTTTTATCTTGTTGTTTTTGTGTGGCGATTTTTATCCATTATTAAAAGGAACCCTAGTTTAATCTTTTAGCCCAATATATTTAATATTGTCCAATTTTCAATAAAGCTTATTCGGAATTCGTACAGCGATTTTTGAAGTTTTGTCGATTTTTTATATGATTTTATAGCTTTTTTGTGTTTTACTCAGATTTTATGAAAATTAAAAAAATAATTCTGTTTTATTTTTAGTAATAAAGTAAACATCGTCCTCCTCAATTTTTCTATTTTTAGCGATCTTTTAAATGAGATTTTCAATACCATTTTTAGCTTTCTTTCGTGTTTTGGGACGATATTTTTACATTCGTGATAGAATTTCGGTTTCAGTAACAATATAATAATATAATAAATTTCGTCCTCTGCTATTTTTGATTTTTTTGTGATTTTTTGTGATTTTCAATGCGATTTTCAGTTTTTTTAATTTTTTTTCGCGTTTTACGGCTATTTTTTTACAATCATTTAAAGAATTCTGTTTCAAAAGCTTACCTTAATTTTATCTTGTTTTCAGTAAAGTATTTTTGGATGACGTGCAGCGATTTTTAAATTTTTCCTTATTTTCAAAGTGTTTTCGCATTTTGCTCAATTTTTAACGGGTGAAATGATTCTAGTATTAATCTTTTAGCCCAATATAATTAATGTGCTCCTCTTTCAGTAAAATTTATTCGTAATTCGTACAGCGATTTTTTAGCTTTTCTTCAATTTCTTTTTGCGAATTTCAATTTTTTCGCATTCTGAGGAATCTGTTTTGATAGAAACGTTCTAAAACAGAATGAGATTCGTAAATGAAATTTGGTTTCAAAGTTTTAGCCTGATATAGTGGATTTTGCCTCCCCTTTTTTTTAATTTTTTAATACGAGTTTCAATGCGATTTTTAGTATGCTTTCGTTATTCGACGCATTTTTTAAATTTCGTAAAATGTTTCGGTTTCAATCTATTAGCTTAATATTGTAAATTTTATCCTCTTTTCAATAAAGTTTTTTCGGAATTCGTCCAGCAATTTTTTTAATTCTCGATATTTTTAAAGTTTTTTCGCGTTTTGTGTTATTTTACAGCGGTTCCTGGCAATTCCGAGCGTGTCAGCTAGTTACTTTATATTATAGATTAATTTAGTAGTTTGCATTTCTAAGGGGTGCTAAAATATCTCATTCAACATCACACACTTTACAATGTATTTTCGATGCACTTTCTAGCTTTATTTCAAGTTCAAATAAACATAGTTATAATGAAAGTAACTCTACGATTGTTGTTTCCAGATCTCAGGTTCTGCTCTAGTCCTTCGGCTATTTAAATTGCATATTTAATGAGAACAAAATGGCTTGGTTCTATGTAAATTCAAACCGGGAGTTACTTTAGCCCAAATTTCAAAATTTAATTTATAAATATATTATAAATTATCGTTTAAACTAAGGCAAACATCATGGAAAAGTGTCCTAAAAGTTGTAAAAATTTGGTTATCAGCACAATTAATGTGTTTTTGGCTATAGTGTAGTAAGAAATATACACATATTGTCACTTTTTGGGTTCATGTAACCCTAAGTTACCGTATAAAAATAACTTATTTTATTAATGGTGTTACAAAACGATTAGTTGATATGGAAAATAAAATTATTAGAAAGGAAAACTATTTTGTATGAATTGCGTTTTGAACAACAAATGGAAATAATATAGAAACATTTCTTAATTGAAATTAGACTAGCTTTAGAAACCAGTTTCTTTAGAAATCTCAAAGTATTACATAAAGAAATGGAATGAGTCAAATATATTTCTTCTCTTTCACGAGACATGTGTTTTTCGGATATTCCCCATTTCTCATTTCAGTTGTTCATCTGTTTTATTTCTCTCTATGAAAAAGTGGGGAGGGGGGACATTGCGAACACAGATTCTAAAAATTCTACTTCTTATTCTTCTCGTGGCGTATCTTCCCCTGAGCTCTAAAAGCCACGAAACAAATTTTATAAAGTGTTGTTTTAGATCTTTGATGCTATCTATGAGATTATAGAGGGTGGGGTTGCAATAAGAAGCAAGGCAGTGGAATTAAAGGATTTCTTTGATTTCTTTTCATTGATTTTTATGGAAAATTAATTTTTTTAAGTGTACCAGAAAATAATACATTCCTTTTTACACATAAAGTAACATAAATATTTAACTGACTTTTAGTGTTTAAATGATTATATTCTTCTTCTAGATTTATAAACTTGCGATTTATTAATATTTCGTCTTCTTTTTTTCTTTATTTATTTTCCATGACCACATGCTTTTAATGTACATTTTACGGCACGACTTTTTAAAGCAATTGAAAGCGGTAAGTTGCCCTCACGAAATAAACCATGCATATTGTTTTTAAAGTTTACATTACTTCATGTTATATATAATAAGCAATTTTGTTTTAATATTGTACGGCAAAGTTAATCTTGCAAAACTATTTTCCACGAATCTAATTTCCAAGGTGTATATATTTTTGAGTCGTATATGTCTTTGTTAATTATATTGTTTCTATATCATAAATGAAACAAAAAAAAATAATAAAATACAATAATAAAAATGTTGAAATCCATACAAAAATTCCTTTTTTTGTTATAAGTTGAATTGTTTTCCAATGTATTGTTTTTGGAGAGGTTAATTTTATTTATTTATTAAGAAACATGTAATTCCTTCAAAGTGTGCAAAAGTTATCGCGGTAAAACCGCTGATGAACAATGTTTAAAGTTAATAGTGTTTAAGGTTTTGCTTTCGTAGCAAACGCCCGTTTGGGTGGATGAACACTTACGGTTGATAGCACAGTAGCTTTAGACATTTTCCTGTCGCACCAACTGTACGACATTATCAAAGTTTCGAACATTATAAAAGTAATGATAATAATAGTTTCATAATTTTGTTGTTTCAAACCTTTTGGGTTCAAACCTTTAAATAAGTTACGTTTAGCTGGTTTAACTGTAAGTTTATTTGTTTCTGGTTATTATTTTTCAGAATCTTAAGGCAAAAGTTTGTTTATTATTGTTGTGAGAGAGGCACTAATTGCTTACTACCGCCAGAAAACATTGCAATATTTACGATGAAATATCTCGTTCGGGGAGAAAAATAAATGTTCCAGCGATTGCTATATTATGGATTAAAATAACGGAACATTTTTTACCGTTTTCTATTAATTTTTTTTTTTCTTGGAAAAAGTTTTATTTCACTTCCTGTATGTACACTGTAAAAAATACAAATATTTCATAAACTACAAAATTATAATATAATCACGAACGAAAATATGCAATAACCTTTCCTGAAAATTGTTCTTTATCATTATAAACCTCAGAAACAAATATATTTTTGAAAATTAACGAATAATTTCTAAAAACAAATCCCCTCTCTTTCGGATATGCTTCCGAGTAATTCTTATAGTGTATTCAAAACCAGAATACTGGTTTTAAGGGTGCTATCAATTCTCAATTAAAGATTTGCATCTGCGTAATTGAATTTATACATGGGAGAGTTACAAAATAATATTAATTTTAAAGTTATTAATGATGCTGGAATTTTTTATGTTTTTCTGTAAAACAAGTTTGGTGAACATGAATATATTTATTTGAGATTTGATAGCATCGTAAAAACATATGTGTGGGTTTGAAAAAACTGATTAATACATTATAAAAACTACTCTGACACGTTTTAGGAAATGATTGGTCTCAAAACAAACTTTGTTGTTATAAATGCTTCCTTAAATCTTGAAAATATATTGATTTTCGAAGTTTCTAAACGTAAAAAAATAATGTTTGTAATCGTGATTATTTCGGTTGATGATGTTGTACATTACTTACCTATCATACGTAGTATATGGTAAGTCTTGTAATCGTTTTGAAAAAAAAAATGACGGATTTACACGTTTCAGACACTGGAGATTCCGAAAAACATATTCTTAGAAAAAAAAATTTGCCGTCCGTCTGTCCGTGTGTGTGTCTGTAAACGCTCTATCTCCCTAACAAATTGAGATAGAGACTTGAAATTTGGTATGTGCTTAGTATGTAATAATGGGAAGAAGCTTATTGAATTTCAGTAACCTCAATTTGGGAACTATTTTTTTCGGAATCTCGAAACATTCGTTCTGATAAAAGGTATATAAAATTTTTCGAAATTGTTTATTTTAAGGAGTGAATATACAAGACAATAAAAAACGTAAATTTTGCATAAAGAATGAAGTCGATCGGATAATTAGTTGCCGAGATATTTGTAATTATATTTTCCACATTTTTGGATTTTTCATGACACTGTATTTCATTCAAATTTCAATTCAAAGATATATTTTAATTGGAAATGAGACACTTAATCCGACGCAGTAAACCGTTAATTAATATGATTATCAATTCTGGAGTTATAAGGATGTTTCTTTTACGCAATTTAAATATAGAGCATTTAAAGTTTATGAAGTCATCAAGCCACGATTTTATTCGAATTGCAATTCATTTTATAAATAGTTTGCACATTTATTTTCATATTTTATATTATGAATATCCATGATGGGTAAGTTTTATGGTAGCCCCCAACTACTAGTTTTCGTTTGTGGTTATATTATATATTTCTACATTAAAAAACACATGTCTTTTTCAACAGTGTATACAAATCATAGTAAAGGGTACAACTTAAATTCTAAAAAATGTAATTCAAAAGCATTTGCACTGCTAGTCCGTTTTCAAAGAAAGTGTTAAAATTTTAAACATCTGTATATGATACATACAATACAATTATGACAATATTTTTGACGCAAGAAGTAAAAATATAAATCTGACAAAACATGGAGAAATGGAATATATAGATTATTTTTGTAACCCATAATACTCAAAACAGGAAATATTTTAGAGAATTTTGAAAATAAAATTAAAACGTGTCTAAATTGTTTTAGTCATAATGCTATTCACATAAATTCTGTATATAAAGCACACTTTTTAAAACTTAATATTATATATTTCTGCATGATTTCAGTTTTATAAAATTCAGTCATATATTTTAGATAATTTCTGATTAATATAAGAATAATATATTAATTGTATTTTACATTTTTAAAATAGTTACAGTCGTTTGGTATTTCAAATGCTGTATATCACAAGTGACTAACTGTAATAAAATGAATAACGACTTAATATTCTCTTACATAGTTAGAACCATTTTTTACATCACATCCTTTGTTACGTCACTAAATGCATTACTCAAAGAAAAATGCCGATAACTATTATTTAAGAAAAGTTAATTAAATATCCTCATTAAGCCTGAAGGAGTTTCACAGGAAAGAAAAATGCAGCGTTTTCTCTTTTTGTACTTAACTTAAAGAAATAAATGTCATAAATATTCATTTCCCTTTGACGTTTTATTTTATCAGAACAATTAATTAGCTAAAGCAGTTTAAATACACATGTCTGTGTGTCCTTAATAAATTCATTAAATCTTTCACTACTCTGAATATTCCAACAAGAACAAAGATTGTTTTATCTATTCGTATTACCTTTAAAAAGGCAGTAGAAAATGTCCCTATCACATTGAGGAATGTTATAAAGAATATTCTTGCAAGGAAATTGTATTATTTTATGTAATTATTTATTTGATTTGTTTTGATTTGCTTCTCTAAAATAATTTCATCGATTCCAAGAAATTTCTGTTTAGTATGTAAACTTATTTCGAAATAAAATATTTAAAACATTGTATTTCCTCTCGGGTATTTCCAATAATGTATAATACAAGTGAATAAATGTTATAAAATCAATAATATATATTTTATAACAGTTAAAACATTTATAAACACAGCATTTTATGTAAATTCACTAAAACTTTATCTAAAAATACCGATAACTATTCTTAAAAAAAAAAAAAATCTTTTTTCTATTAATTGTTCCATTAAACCTCAAAATGTTCCCCAATACTAAGAAAATAGTCGCTTTATTTTTTTATGGATATATTTTAAATAAGTATTATAAAAATTCAGTTTTATCTGAAGTTTATTTTTAAACTAATAAGAAACTCTTCAAATGCACATCAATATCTTTATTAAACTGCCTAATTGTAAATTTTTCAATATTCCACAAAGTGTAAAAAATATCTGCACTTTCATTAAGTCGTTAAAAAACAGAAGGAAAATCTTCTTTCTAATTGCGAATCAAATTTCAGCAAAAAATTTTAAACATTTACTTACGCTAATTTATTTTGTTATGGATTAAAATTTTACTCGACACTATCTCTTAGCTTTCAGTTCCTTTTTTTTAGGCATTTAAGTAACATTATATGTGATACTTATTGTACATTTAAATATTTAAAACAATATTAATTTCTTTGAGCTTGAAAGAGTGCATATAAAAAATGAATAATTGTTGGTAACTGAACAAGATTCTATATTTTTCTACTTAATGAAAATCATTTTTGTAATTCAAATAAAGCTCCGATAGCTATTCTTTATGAAAAAGTAATTAAGGATTTCATTAATTGTAAGTGAGTTTCAACTGAAATATTTTTTTTTATTATTATTTTATTTAAATACATAAATGTTATAAAAATTCATTTCCCTTTGACGTTTAATTTTCTACTTAAGGATAATAAGATAAGATACTTTTAAATAAACATTTTTCTCTTAAAATATACATTTTTATTTCCATTTAATATAGCACTAAGTATAAGATTCGTCTTCATTATTCCTGCATCCCTGAAAAATGCCTAAGGACTTTATCCTTTCTATTGAAGAATCCAATTTAAACATAATTTATTAAAGTAACGATTGCATTATTTTATTTGTTCATTTATTTATTGCGATTTTCATATAGTAAAATAGTAACACCGTTACTTTCTTTTAGTTTAAAATAGTGTTCATCCCAAATAAATAGATTTTAAGAAAATCTGTAATGTTCTATATTGTTCAACTTGAAAAATGCATTCATTGCACTATTTGCTTTGTAATTTCACTAAATAGGTAATTCAAAAGAAAGTTCTGATTAACATGTTTTGAGAAAATGTAATTAAGGATTCCATTAAGTCTAAAGAAGTTTCACAATAAATGAAAATGTGAAGCTTTTTTTTTCTCTGTGTCTT
Organism: Maratus michaelseni; assembly: GCA_963931845.1. NCBI lineage: Eukaryota > Metazoa > Arthropoda > Arachnida > Araneae > Salticidae > Maratus > Maratus michaelseni. The sequence goes on from OZ007594.1 coordinate 176,152,408, forward strand.
TTCTTTAAATAAGTAAATGTGAAACAGATTTATTTTTCTTTTACGTTTTCATTTCTATAAAAAAAAGTTTAATTATAAATTTCTATTCATTTTTTAAACAATGCATATGGAGTTATTATCGTTAAATTATAATGATACCCGTCCCCTCCCCCCCCCACCGGTGAAATTATGTTAAATAAAAGTTTATATTTTATATTAATTTGAAACATAGATCAAACTAAATATTTAATTGCTTGAAAGAAAAATAAGTTTCACTTAATCCTCTAAATTTCAATGAACTATTTACTTAATAGTAAAATAATTTTTACCCTAGTCTATACTCTTAAAGAGAAAATAATGTTCTCGTGGAAATTTTGTATACAATGTTTCTGATGGTTTACGCATTTTTGGATGATTTGAATAAGATTGCAGTGTAAATATTTTGTATACACACGGAATACATATGTTTCTGTCTTAAGCAAATTTTTACGTGCTCTAACTCTAGAACAAATACATAAATATATTTCCTTGAATTTTATATTTAGTCGAACTTTGACATATATTGCTCTAAAATGCCTAGTGTATCGCGCTGCCATGTTGTACTTTTCACAATTTGTGTGACATGTAAATATGGGCTTCTATGGGATAAATTTGCCTAAAAATGAATATTTATTGATACACTACACTGATTTAATTTATGCTTCGATAACTCAATAAAACGTGCTCTTACACTATAAAGAAATGTATATATATACAGGGTCGTTCATAATTCCCTCCGGGGTTTCGAAACGTTATAGTAAAAAAACGAAGACGAATATGAAAAAAAGAAACATATGAAATTATTCCGAAACTATTCAAGTTTTACTTACATACATTACAGGTGTTCTATGTGTGAACCCTTGGTCACACGGCATACATCCATGCGATAGTCCAGTTCCTGCCATTCTCCGTTTCTTTAAATTTCCGGTACCACACATGAGTTGTTTTGTCAGTTGGTCCCTGATTTCGATATTTATTACGAAAGGCCCGTTGAACTGACACCACTGATTCAGATTTAAAGAAACGGAGTATGGCAGGAACTGGACTATCGCATGGATGTATGCCGTGTGACTAAGGGTTCACACATAGAACACCTGTAATATATGTAAGTAAAACTTGAATAGTTTCGGAGTAATTTCATATGTTTCTTTTTTTCATATTCGTCTTCGTTTTTTTACTATAACGTTTCGAAACCCCGGAGGGAATTATGAATGACCCTGTATATGCAGAGAATATCTTAATTACTGAAGTAAAACATCATAGTTGTAGACAGGCACTTTTATTAACGGTAGACAGAGACAGAACAAAGATCAAAACACATAACAGGAATTAAACTCGTTGACAGCCCGTAATCGTCGAAATAACATAACTAAGCATCTTGGTTTACATCTAAAAAAAAAACACAAAATCATACACTTTCGATTTTAAGAGAGTCGAAAACTTAATTAATAAATGAATAAACAAATTTTATTTTATAGAAATTCGTGATTTTAAATTAAAAATCGATAATTAAATTGTTAAATTTCATTATATTTTGCTTCTGAATTCGGCTTTTTGTATTGTATGCTTTCATTTTTATCAGAACGAATACTCATCCTGATGATTAAGAAATCCAAGTTTAATTTTTTTATATGTTTTCATACAAAGCTTATCTGTTCTTGAATTCAGATTCATACTGACTATTTATAAAGTTTAACTACTAATCTCGCACACACAACCCCGTTGTTGTTTATACATGTGCATTTAGGGATCACGCATACTCTACCCACTGATGTTTTAACATGTATACTCAATGATCTCTCCAATACAAACCAACTGATGTTACACTACTTCAATTTGCTTGCATTTTTTCTATTTGCATACGATTAAAACGCTGAAAGGTGGAGGTGTGAAGAGGCGGTGGTACATGCAGAAAGTGCCACTGTTGCAAGTAGTCCATAAGTAGCATGTGTAAATGATGTTGGAGTAAGTTCGTGGCTCGATCGCTCGGTGGAAAGTTCGATTGCTGGTCTGGAGAGCGACGAAAAAAACTGGTTTTCCATGATAAATAACTGGTAAATAACAGCAATGGATGCGTGCAAGTATCACAATATCCCGCATCATGACGCCAAAGCTCAATTTGGACGCTTTACAACAGACTCAATGTCCTCGTCACTGTCCAGACCAACAATCGAACTTGCCACCGAGCAATCGATTCACGAACTTACTCCAACACCATTTACACATGCTACTTATGGACTACTTGCAACAGTTGCACTTTCTGTATGTACCACCGCCTCTTCACACCTCCACCTTTCAGCGTTTTGATCGTATGCAAATAGAAAAAATGCAAGCAAATAGAAGTAGTGTAACATCAGTTGGTTTGTATTGGAGATACCATTGAGTATACATGTTAAAACATCAGTGGGTAGAGTATGCGAGATCCCTAATTGCATATGTATAAACAACAGTGGGGTTGTGTACGCGAGATCAGTAGTTAAACTTTATAAATAGTCAGTATGAATCTGAATTCAAGAACAAATAAGGTTTGTATAAAAACATATAAAAAATAAAAACTTAGATTCCTTAACTATCAGGATGAGTATTCGTTCTGATAAAAATCAAACCATAAAATACAAAAAGCAGAATTCAGTACCAAAATATAATGAACTTTAACAACTTAATTATCGATTTTTAATTTAAAATCACGAATTTCTATAAAATAAACCACTATTTTAATAAAAATATACACTTTCTTCATGTTAAAGAAAGTTGACTTAAGGAATCAACAAGCATTTCCATTGAATTAACTGGAATAGCACCATGCTCTACGTAATCACGACCCGAGCCTGTGACTCGTTCACTCTGTGGCAAGTTTGATTGCTGATTAGGAGAGCGACGAGGACTTCGAGCCTGTTACAAAGCGTCAAAAGTGAGACTTGGCGTCATGATGCGGGATATTGTGATGCTTGCACGCATCCATTGTGGTTTTTTACCTGTTATTTATAATGGAAAACCTGTTTTATTTCCGGGAAAAAAAATTATGTTTTTATAACCTTTATTTCATATTTATTGTGTTTATTTGTAATTTTTTTTATTTAATATCTTGTTTATTTACTAAATAAATACGTGCACATCAGCACTTTGAAACCTCAAAATTTGTTTAATTTATTCATTAACAAATATTTAATTTTCAGAATTTAAACATTTTTATATTTTTAGCTTGTTTTAGAAACTCAACTTTGAAAGATCTTTAGAAACTCAAATAACTGGCCATAAGTCCTACTGGACATCCGCCATCTTCTACGCTTCGAAAATCAGTGGCCGCCTTCTTGAAGGCAGTCTTCCACTAAGATTAGAATCACTTTCGTAGAAGACGGGGGTTCAACCATCAATGTGATCTTTGAAACATCCAGAATATGACGTAAATGATTGCGCAAGACGTCTAGATTGTGACGTCACTGCTTACTTTAGACGTCCAATTTTTCAGTCTTGCTGATACGAGGCATCACGTGACATGTCAAGAGTAAATCTATAGCGTGTGGTACAGATAAGCGAGGCTAACGAAAAAGAAAGGCTACCGCGGTGCTTTAAGCGTATCTTTTTTTACAGACCGTGGAAGTCACGTGATGCTCGAATGCACCAATGCAAGTGTACGAAAAGAGCATCACGTCACTCTAGCGGTCTGTAAAAAAAGATAAGTGGAATGCACCACGGTAGTTTGTCTTTTTCGTTAGCCTCGACAGATAAGCGTGTGACGTAATAGCGATAAAGGGTGGAGGGCAATTTGTCAGTTTCGTATCTGTTCTGTTGAATTTCGCTTGTCTACTCAAGTATTTTTGTCGCTTTTGAGTGTTTCGGGTGTTTTCGGTGTTGAGTTCTGCTTAGTCAGGCGCAATCGATCCTGTTTAGATTAGATGTATATTTCGCTTGCATAAAAGCTGCTGACCGCCTGCGTAATGTTATAGAGCAACATCGTACATATAGAAATTGCAACTGTTACAAGTAGTTCATATGTAGCATTTGTAAGTGGTGTTGGAGTAAGTACGTGGCTCGATCGCTCGGTTGAAAGTTCGATTGCTGATCTGGACAGCGACGAGGACTTCGAGCCTCTTACAAAGCGTCCAAAGTGAGCCTTGTCGTGAAGATGCGGGATATTGTGATGCTTGTACGCATCCATTGTTGTTATTTACGAGTTATTTATCATGGAAAACCTGTTCCGAAAAAAAAACTATGTGTTTCTAAATTTTTTTTTGTATTTATTGTGTTTATCTGTAACTTTTTATTTATTATCTTGTTGTTTATTTTACAATAAATACGTGCATCAGCATTTTGAAATTTTCTTTTTGTAATGAAACAAATAAGATAGTTATGAAGATCGGTTCACATAATGATGTAAAAAATTATGCAACTCGCGCATAATGTAAATCCTATCACGGTGTTTATCATTAAATCTACGCTATAGGCAGCAATCATTCGTTATTCTATATTACAGCAGTATTAAGAAAAAATCGAATGCATATTTTTTATTGTAAAATTAGAAAGTCTCATCACTAGACATGTGCTTTATTTTCTGTCAGATTGAATAAATTTATATAGAGAACTTTATTTACCAGATGTTTATTGTATCATCCTAACACAATTTTTCTGCATTCTATAACATTTACGAGATAATATTTTTATTTACACTAAGAAATGTAATGCAACACAAATCTCTTGAAACAATTTTTATTGCAATAAACTTATTCCAATTTCAATTTTTATTGATGCAATAAAAATTATTTATAAAAGTTATAAGATTTTTGTAAAGTTTCCTAGATTTCAATCTTTGTTATCTTATTCTAGAAACTTAAACAGAATTTAGAACAATACACTGAGTTATCTTTCCTAAAACAGATACAAGAAAAACTCTCGCTCTAAGAATTGCAGGTGTTCATACAAGAAGTAGACGAAAGAGTGAAAATCGGAAGTCAGTCTTTCATATTCTGACAATCTTTTCTAGGGATTTACCCTCTTCGTGTTAAGCTACGATACTTGAGTGTTATTGGATAATGTTTTTTTTTTTCTTTCGAAATGGACTTTTGAAAAATGCATTAGCACGGTATATTTCTTATTCTAAACAAATTGACAAATTGTTTAGAATATGTTATACATGAAATAGAAAATAGGGATTAGAAATGTGAGATTATGATGAATAATAGTTTCAACACAACAGAAGATTCTTGAAATATAACATAAACAAAAAGGGTTTAATAAAATATCAACATATAAAACTGAGGATTGGATTCAAATACAAATATATAACTTGATTAGTATTTATGAACGATACAAACTTTCGTATCTCAATATAGACATAATTAGCAAGCTTCTATGAGCATTTCATGAAAATTCAACCAAAAACCATGTCTAAAATCCGTAGAACACTTGCTCGTGCTTGCGTGCTTTTCTTCTGGTATTGCATAAACTCATCTTTGTGCTCGCCTTTATTGTAGCTCCTGGATATTATTAATTCATTGAGTTCATATTATTGTTGTTGTTACTTCTTATTATTCCCACAGAAATATATGCAAGACGGGGTAATAACTGGGTTAATAACCGTGATAATCACTGGGGTGTATATGCAAATAGGTTATAGATGAAACAAGCGGAATAGTGTTATATATGAAATATACCATCGTGCAGAGAACACATTGTATTGGAAAAAATCTTATATATTAAACACAACGTTTTTATTTACACTATCAACGGACATTTATGAAAAGAGCTCCTCAATTAAGGAATTAAAAGATACCTTAGGAGCTCTTTTCCTAAAAAGTCTTAGATTGTTTCATTTGTCTTTTAATTTTATTTACGATCTTTCATGATCGCCAATATTTGTTACCTTTATTATTACTAGGGTATCCAACCCGGGCTTTTCGGGCTACAAAATATATGTGAATACGCATATACTTTGTTATACGATGATTATACGACTATTATAATGCATATTATACTCCAATATTTGTTACCTTTATTATTACTAGGGAATCGAACCTGGGCTTCCCGGGTTACAGAACAGAGGTGAAAACCATTTTATTCTAATTCTAATAGATTTTTTACATTTAATATATATATATATTAAACTGATTCATTAACAACGAAAAAAAGAATTTTTATAAGAAAAAAATCAATAATATATTCAACTAAAATTTAGAAATTTAATAAAGCGATACTTTTGTATTAGCCACACGCCAGTAGTTAACGGCCAAAGGAATCGTCCAAAATTTCGCTGCTTACTGCAGGTTTTTTATTCCGAAAATTTCAACTGCTTAAGCGCGTAGTTCAAGAACATGTCTGTTAAATTTCCATTTTAATTATATTATATTATTATTAATATTTATATTTTGATGAAGTTTTAATTTCGTTCTGCAATATTAGCCTGGAATAAATGCGGCACCATTCTTATTGTTTTAAATGCTAACTGGTTAACCTTCCGGAATGCACGTGATAGACATAGATTTAAAATTAATTCATGCTTGGAAATTATTCCAAAAATCATAAAAAATCAGTAAATTCAAATGCAGTTTTCAAAGAAATTGCGTTTTTTTCTATTCGACGGTGTAGAAATTGAAATTTTTGCGATGTTTAGCGGTTTAAAATAACATATATTCGTGAATAACATATATTCAATATATTCGTGCAGTGAAAGCGAAATTTATTAGTCAGTTCGTTGCTACCATAAAAATTGACTTATAATAATCAGACATGACTTATAATAATCGGCAATAATCAGACATGTGTTGGTTTATAATATAGATTATTATTATCATTAAACCCAATTTTTGAAAACATCATTTATTAGAAACTCTCCCTTCACATGGACCCGATTACGTAAGATGAGCCTCAAAATTTAATAAAAGAATTTTATTCTATATGTTTGAATCAAGGCAAAATTTGTGTAAATTCACCAGTAAATACAACTACTATTCCAACAAATAGCGAATCATTGTTTTTTATGTCTTTAAGCGTACGGTCAACACATTCAAATACTAATTTACTCATCAAGGGTGCTTCATCCCAGACTATTAACTTCGTTTCTCTTATTAATTCAGTAAGATCAGATTGCTAACTAATGGCACACGTTGATGTTTCGTTCAAATTTAGGGGTATTTTGAATTTTGAATGTGCTATTATACCTTTATCTAACAACAAAGCTGCGATCCCAGAAGATGGAACACTAACGCAAACATATTATATGATCACATTATTTTTAAAACTGCATTAAGTAAAAATGTTGTGCCAGTCCTGACTCCTGACGTGTCAATAAAATAAACCTTAGAATTTCCATTTAAAACAGCAAGCGAAACTTCATCATAAATTGATTTTAGAACGTGATAATCATGGCGCAAACAATAAATAGCCAAATATTGTTTTGAGTCGCAATTTTTACATTGAAAAATATTTTTATATGTATCACAAACATTCCTTTGAATTTTAAATTAAATTATTTTGATTTATAAAATTATCGCTCATCAAAACGTTTATTATTATTATTATTATTATTATTTTATATTTTACGTAAAATCAGAAAAAGTTTTTTCTTTTACTTTTCAAGGTGTCTGTATTAATTTCTAACTAATAATAGTAATTTCAATTGTTTAATCAACGACAATGTGCGGTCGCCAAGGGGGAAAAATTATCAATGGCAACCATTAAACACGAAATAGTGAAAAATGCCAATTTTTTTTTTATTTTAAAAGCCATAATAAATCAACTACACACAGAAAAATGTTTTGTTGAATCAACAAAAATTTGTTTGCCCCAACGAAACTTTTTGTTTAAATATGGGTCAATGGAAATTTCGATTGAATCAACAAAAAAAATATTGTTGATTTTTTTTGCAATTCCAAAAAAAAAAAAAATTTGTATCGTCAGCAAAAAAATGTTTTGTTAATTCAAGTAAAATGGTTCAATTTTACTTGAATTAACAAAATTATTTTTGTTACATAGATATATGCTATGTATTATTTTAACAATCTATTTTCTTTTTTCAACAAACTATATTTTGTTTGTTTAATCAATAAAATATGTTATATTACGAACTTGTTTTGTTTATACTACAAAAACATTTGTTAAATGAACCAATCTACATATGCAATTTTAACTATTTTTTAATTCATTTTCAACAGTGAATTACGCTTGTAAACCTTGAACAATAACAAGTGAATTTTATCGGGCTTTTTTTCAAGCGCAAACCGAGAGAATGAAAATTGTCCATGCCGGGAGTCGATCCCGGGTCCTCAGAACAGCAGCCTGATGCTTTACCACTGCGCTACCAGGAACGATATCTGAGTTCGGCATTTCTCACTCTTATATATGTCGGAACGGCTGCAATCGCAGCACAAGATGGAATGTCATAAGGAGCACGCAAATTTCTGCGGCAAACATGAGACGACAGTACAAAGCACAGCATACGGCAACACATAGTTAATTTTTATTCATTTTCAGCAGTGAATTACGCCTGTAAAAAGCAGGATAAAAATTTCCTTGTTATTATTCAAAGATTACAGGCGTATTTGACTGCTGAAAATGAGATAGAGCTATTGCAGAAATCACGAAAAAAGCAACATAGCAGCGCCACCTGTTGCGCGATTTAAAGTAAAAAGTAATCAGCAACAATTTATATCAGAAAGTAACTGAATAAAAGGTTTTATTATATTCCGTGCATTAGTTCTTGAGATAAAAACAGCGAAATCGCGTTCAGGACAACCGGAAATCGAAAATTTTCATGAATCCAATTCTTTCTTCTTGCAAAGATAGACGGTAATAAATGGGACAGGGGGATTTTTAAAACTACCTTTGTCCGTCCCAGTGAAAAAAAAGTTTTAATTACCCCAAAATTATGTTAATCATGTAATTATATAGCTATATAAGTCAAATAAATCAAGTTACGTAAGAGAGATATGGCTACTACACAAGAATTTAAATTTTTCAAAAATAACAAAATTTTGCTGGAATTACAAAAATATTGTAAAATTAAAAGAAACAAATTTTGTTAGTTCAAGTAAAATTGGTGAAATTTTGTTAAAATTTTGTACGAGTGTTAACAATATTTTTTTGTCCAAGCAACAAAACCAATTTTTTTACTTGAACTAAAAATTTGACTAAAACAACCAAAATGTACTCAACAAAACGGGTTTTGTTGTTTTAATCAATTCCTTTTTCTGGGTGTAATTAAGATATAGTTAAAAAAAAAATCCCATTTCAAAGTAAATTTTTTTCCCTCTATAATCATGTAAAAATTAAAAATGCGAGATGTTTAGAAATAAAAAAAATTGTTATAGTAAAAATTGCAAAACCGAAATTTCATTGTCAACCGTTGCCATTCGCAAAATGACGTCAGCGTTACGCACGGACACGTTTGTCCTTCATAATATAGACTAGGGTATCCAACCCGGGATATCCGGGCTACAAAATATATGTAAAATCTTTTTTTGAAGTGAAAACTTCTTTAGGCGCGTTGGACATCTTTTGAGATGGGAAAAAATCATTGAACTTGCGACACTGTTACTGTAACCGACACTGTTACCAACACCTCTGTATATTTGAACTGAAAACTTCTTTAGGCGCGTTGGGGATTTTTTGAGATGGGAAAGAACCATTGAACTCGTGACACTGTTACTGTAACCGACACCTCGCATATAAGTATGTACATGTATTGTGTATAGTGCTGTATCAGGTAGGACGGGGCGGGCGCGTCGCGGGCCCCATGCTTGCCTGTGTGCTATTGTTTTTTTATGAAAATTATTTATATATTATATTTAATATACATTTATATATTATTTTTATGTAAATTAAACAGTAGTGTTATATTATATTATATTATATTATATAATTAAATATATAATATATTAAATATTTATATAATTATATATAAATATTATATATATATATATATATATATATATGTGTGTAATATATAATATGTATATATACAGGGTGATCAGAAAATGAGTATACATTTGAAAAATTAATAATTCACGGAATAATGTAGGTAGAGAGGTAAAAATTGACACACATGCTTGGAATGACATGGGGTTTTATTGTATCCACAAAAAAGTTCATAAAATGGCCGTCATATAGCGCTTCGTGTGATAAGAAAAGCAATAATTAGCATAACAAATTATGACAAAGCAAAGACGATGTTCTTCAGAACAAATGCTCAACATGTCCACCGTCATCCCGCAACAATAGCTGTAGCCGAGGACAATGTTGTGCACAGCACTGTGCAGCATATCTGTAGTTATGGTGAAAAATTGGCGTTGGATGTTGTTTTTTAGCATCCGATTGATTTCGGTCGATCGCGGCAGATTCCCCATTTTGATAGTAGAGCTTCACTAATATTGCCTTTTCTGGTAACGTCAACATGCTGCGATTGCTGGTGCATTTGATTCTCTCTCTCATTACAGCTCCTTTTATACACGATTCTCAGGCAGAGTCACTGACGCTTTGCTGTTCAGTGCCATCTGTCGGCCTCTTTTTTTAAACCTTTTTTTTGTGAGGTTACAATAAAACCCCATGTCATTCCAAGCATGTGTGTCAATTTTTACCTCTGTACCTACATTATTCCGTGAATTAATAATTTTTCAAATGTATACTCATTTTCTAATCATCTTGTATAATATATATATATATATATATATATATATGTAATATATAATATGTATATATATATATATATATATATGTTAGAGATTGTGACGGTGTCTCAAGAGGATTATACTAGGTTAACTAAATCTATTAAAGAGCTTCAGAGTAAATTTATAATTACATATGTCGATAAAGCTAACACAAGTTATGCATTAATCTGTAAAAAAATTATGGTGAAATATTAAATGAAAGTTATAATAACAGCTATAACTATGAGCTATTGAAGTTGAAAGTTTCAGTGATGGAAAACAGGGTTAAGGCACTATATAGAAAAGTTAAGTTGAAGCAGAAAAGTCAACGTTTCCCCTACCTTGTTATAGTGCCAAAGTTTCACAAAAAACAGTGAAATTTAGAATTGTAACTTGTGGGTATGGTTCATACCTAGAGTCTGCTAATAAGAAATTGTTGGGAGTTTTGAGTAGTGTGTTTGATAGAGTGGTGAGTACGGAGTCCACATTTGTTATAAAGAACAGTTACATTTTATTAGATAAATTGAAAAAACATCAAAACATAAAGAGTTTGTATATGATTTTGCAGACCTATACAGTACCATTAACTTACTGGATTTAAAGGACAAGGTTATAGATTTTTATAACAAAAACAGCAATATAGATATCGCTAAAGATTGGTTTATTAACTTGTTTCAGTTGGTAGTGCAAGAGAATTATTGTTATGAGGGGAGTAGAGTATTTAAACCGATTCGTGGAATCCCAATGGGGGGGGGGGTTGCAGTTCAATTTGAGCTGACATGTACTTACATATATATGAGAATAACAATATTTTAAATAGAGAAATATTGAGTTATAGGTATATTGATGATGTTTTAATAGTTGGATTAAATAAGGAAAAATGTAAACCTAAATTTTAAATATTATCCAAATACTTTAAAACTAGAACTCTCCTCCCAGAATATTAAAACATCAATTATCTGGATGTGAATTTAGAGTTGGAGAATGACAATTTGATAACAAGGGAAATGATTTCGATTTTAAAACTTTAAAGATCTTAAATTTTGAATCGAACGTGCATATTTCAGCATTTAGAAATGTGTTAACAAACGGTTTAGTTCGTATTGAGAGATTATGTTCAAGATTTGGCTATGCAGTTGACGAATTCATGGAGTAGATTAACATGGCATTGATGTAGGGTTACCCTGTGAACTTTGTACGGAGAAATACGATTAATTTTATAGGTAGAAGTAAATATAGAAGTGAACTGAATTCATTTTTGAATGCTAAGTGTGGTCTAGATCAGTTGTTCGATGAGTTAAGATAGGGTTGGTTACTGTTGTGTGTAGCTTAGTGTTTTGGTTGATAGTTTGAATTAATTTGGTCTCGGCAGGTTTGGGGACGTTGGAATGGGGACGTTGCTTGCATGGAAACCAGTTTTAACCCTGCAGTGCTTGTCGTTAGCCATGCCCTCATGCCTTCAGGTTTAATTTTCCTGGTATTGGTTTTTCGTTAGTACTTTGTGTTTGGTTATAATTGTATTATAGTTTTAATTGGTTATAATTTAGTGTTCAGTTGATATAATGTTATTTGTTTTTGGTTAGATAGTGTGGTTAGTGTAAATTTATAATTGTATTTTAGTATATATATATTGCAAGAAGAATGTCCTACAGAATTTAAAAGTAGGAATCTGGATAAATAAAGATGATGACAAAATCTATTTATGACAAAATAAAACATGATATAAGGAAAAAGCTTATCATAGTGATATTAGACATAATATCAATTTGAATACTTCGAAAAATCTAAATATTTGTAAAGAAATAGAAAAATCAATATTTAACTGTGATAGTATTCGAAGGGAAAATGACATTAAGGGAATTATATTTAATATAAAAAAGAAATTGATACCGGAGACTTTAACAATTTTACAATCTAGCACAATAAATGTTAATAACGATTTGGGATTGGATTTATTGCGGTATCGAATCAAGAAATATGATCTACAGAGATATTGTAATTTAAAGAACTGTCAGAAAAGTACGGAAGAAAAGATCTATTTTATATTGGATTATGTGAGGAATTGCTATAAAGGAGTTAATTTTGGTAAATATTTAAACACGTACAATGATCTACTACCAGTGAGTAAAGTAAAAATAATTAAGGCATTTAAATATGATAAACCTTTAGGCCTTGTTATGTTTAATTATAATGGATATGCAACAGACCTAAAGAGGGGTATTGATTGATGTACATGCAGTTGCAGGGATGCAGTGTTTTCCTGCAGGGAAACAGTGCAGTGAAAGTACATGCAGTTGCAATGATGGAGAATTTATTGAAGTGAAAACTTATTTAGGCGCGTTGGGCATTTTTTGAGATGGGAAAAAAACCATTGAACTCGCGACACTGTTACTGTAACCGACACATCTGTATGTTTGAAGGTAAAATTTCTTTAGGCGCGTTGGACATTTTTTGAGATGGGAAAAAACCATTAAACTCCCGACACATTCACTGTAACCAACACCTCTGTATAGAAGTATGTACATGTATTGTGTATAGTTCGGTATGAGGTAGGGCGGGGCGGGCGCACTGCGCGCCGCATGCTTGCCTGTGGGCTATTGTTTTTTACGAACAGTATTTATATATTATATTTAATATATATTTATATATTATTTTTATGTAAATTAAACAGTGGTATTTTATTATATATATATATATATATATATATATATATATATATATATATATATATATATATATATATATATATATATATTGAAATACATGTTTTCACTTCTGTCGGCACTCCCGGAGTGCTTGTGTTTTTTTTTTTATATAACTTTAATAGATTTTTTACATTTACTATATATATTTTTTAGATTGACCACTAACCACATAAAAAAACATACTTGTATATGAAATATATAAGTTATGCTTTCAGATAAAGTTTCGAAATTTATCAAAAGTTTTTCTTTCGTATTGGCTTCCTACCAGAATTAATAACCGAAAAAATTGCCAAACATTTCGTTATCTATAGCACCTCTTTACTTCTGAGATTTGGTTTCAGCGACTACTTCATCCGTTACTTCTGTTACTTCACCTTTTTATCGATTACACATCTGTTAAATTTGTGTTTTACTTTTAATATTTTATTTATTGCTTGATGGAGTTTTTTTTATCTTGTTATGAAATATTAGACGGAAACAAATGCTGAACTATTTATACTGTTTCAAGTGCAAACGGATTAACCTTTTGTAATCGTCTGCAGCAATTGAGATAGATTTAAAAAAAAAATTCATGCTTGAAAATTATTTAAAAAGCCATAATAAATCAGAGAATTAAGATACAGTTTTCAAGCAAATTGCTTTTGAAGTTAGATTTTCCCCCCTATATAACGGTGTAAACATTAAAAAAAAAAAAAATTGCAGTAGCAAAAATCGCAAAATCGAAATTTCATCTTCAAGTGTTGCCATTCGCAAAATGACGTCAGCGTTACGCACGACACCTTTGTGCTTTATAGTATAGATAGATAGATACACTTAATAGTAAGATTTAAAAAAGGTCCTCACCTTAAGCATTGGTGAAAAATGCTTTATAATGTTGCAAATTATATTCTTAAACGTGTGCATCTATTTTTCATTCCTTTTAGTTTTTATTAATTTGAATAAAACTAAAAAATAATTGTTTTCTTACATGTTTATAGTTTTATTCCGTGAATTTTGCTATTCCAAAATCATTTTCTTTAATATTTAAATACATTTACAAAATCCAAGGATTGCAGCGATCCCAATTTTTCCTATATGCATCCCACATATTGAAAATATAATTTTCTGAGCAGACACACAGCAGTAGATTTCTACATCTCACGTATTTTAAAGATTATGGTTTTAAAATAGCAGTAGTAAAATAAAAAACAAATAAGAGAGCTGGGAGCATTGAACTTACTAAAGGTTTTAAAATATATATGTTATAGTAACAAAAAATTTCTTGAATATCGATATGTTTTAGTCAATAAATTATTTGAATATTGACTAGTTTTAGCAAGTAAATTACTTTAGTAACGATATGTTATACGCTATTGACGGTTATAGTAAAATAAATACTGAAATATCTATTGATACTGATATAAGTGAAAGTTGTTACTCGTACTGTTTAAAATATTAGTTAATTTTCATTCATTATTATCTTATGATTAAAATGTCTAAGATATAGAGCTCTATACCTCAATTACATTTCCCCAAAACAGGTAACAGCAAAAATCTTACTCTAGCTGTAGATAATGTTGCTTTCAGATAAAAAAGAATTCCAAGAGTGAAAATCAGAATTCCGTCATTGATATTCTGACTGCGTAATCTAGGGGTTTACATCTTCAAGATAAACTTGGATGCTTGAGTGTTATTGGATAATGCTTTTCCTTCATTCATGGGTTTTAGAAAAATGGATAAGGAAGGTATCTTTTTTATTCTAAACCAAATGTCATATGGTGGAATTGTATGTGAAGTGTAGTAACATACAAAAACCGTTTGATGGCACATGAAATCTGTTTATTATACACATTTATAGATATAAAACTGTTATAAATAGGCAATAAAATAAATTGAGTTGCCGCATTATTTTATAAAAAATAATTCAAGACACTTGAAATAATAAAGAACATAAACATTTACTAAAACTTAAAAAAATAATAATAAGTATTTATATAAAATTATCTATCAGATTATGACTGTGCACATTTTTAAATTTTTATTTTAACGACAGTTTTAGTTTTAAAAGAATGTTTATATGCTTCATATTTAAATTAATGCAGTTTAGTGTCTGACGCACGTAAATTAAAACATTTAAATTGTAATTTATTAATTTAAATATACAGTTAAATTATCAAAATTCGCAAAATATTAGTGACACATATTTTTATAAAGATCATTCGCATATTTTTCACGTAATTCAAAAAATCCGTAAAATGTACGGAAAATCTTTTTCTGTTGAGAATGACGTTAAGGAAAATTTAAATCATATTAAATATACATTTTTATTATTTTTTTCTATCTATATTAGAAGAAGGTATTGTAATCGAAATTATTTTCGACTTTCGATTTTTGACATATTTACACATTTATAAAGTTAGATAACCCGAAAAACACATTTATACAAACTGTCTGTCTGTCCGTGTGACTGTCCTCATTGTATCATCGAAAAGTGTATGAAGTTAGGCATAGAATTGAACCTGATTTCATGTATATGATTTTGTCTATGGCCAACATTCCGAATTGAATTTTGGGATATTAATTCAGAAGGGGTAATAACAAATTTATGTGCGGTTTTTCGATAGAATGATCAGAAACAGTATAAAAATATGCGTACAATTGAACCAAACTTCATATTTATGTGTTTGACTATGTACGTCAGCTTCAAGTTAAATATGCGTGTATACCCCTCCCCCTCCCCAAAAGTTCCAATGTGATAGCGATTTTGTGCGATTTTCTCGATTTTTACTTTCTCCTATCTATAATAGATTTACACGTTTTACGAGTCAAAGATCCCGAAAAACAGGTTTTTTTTCAAAATGGTTGTTTGTTAGTGGGTCAGTGTGTCATCTTTGTATTAGCGAAAAGTGCATGAAGTTATGCAGACTTCATATATATTTTTTGGCTATGACAAGCAAATTTTTTGTGCGATTTTCTCAATTTTTTGCAGTTTAAATAAAGAATTTATGAATACTTTTCAAAGATATTTTATAGTTAGATATAATATAATAGGCCGAGGTTTGTATAACATTTTGGAAAAATGGGCCTGATGGTGCATAACGCTGCTGTGTTAACGAATTTTGTCCGATTTTCGACGGGCGCGGTAGCTGATGGAAAAAAAAAATCATGCTGAATCACTCAATTGCGCACTCTGAGTTTAATTTTCAAATTTTCAATAAGAAACATTTTCCATATTTATGAAAACATTTTTCAGTTTAAGAAACATTTTTCATATTACCGAATGACTACACTTCATTACGAATTATACTTCCCCCCCTCCCCCCCCCCACCATTTTTAAACATTAATTTACAAAAAAAAAGCATGAAATGTAATAAAAAAAATTATTACAGATCTGCTAACTACTCATTTTGTTGTTTCTAAAATTGAAAAAAAAAAAAAAAAAAAAAAAAAAAAACGCTTTTTCAATATAATATATACAGGATAAAGCTTTGAGGTTAGCATATCCGACTAGCAAAAAGTATTTTTAATTAAAAATGAAATTCCCAACCTAAACGATATTTTACTATACACAACTGCATTTCAAAATTTTCTTTTAAAATGCAGAATTTCTGCTAACAATGAGATTGCGAACACATGTGAAAATAGTTTATGATTTCGGTTTGTTTGTCTGTGTGTCTGCAGTCTTTTCCGTGCTCTAACTCGCGGGAATATACTCAGATTCTCATGCACTTGATATATGTTATTGTGGTTTACAACTGCATGTGGTTTACAATTGCAATTCAATACGATCCTCAAACTCATATATGCACTATTCTCTATTACTCATGTTGATACTCGTTTTATATTACTCTCAAACATTTTAAAAATCCGTTAAAATTCCAATATGACGTCAGATTAATTTTCTTTTTAATTCTCGAATGACGTGTATTAATCTGCTTTCTGGACATACACATACTCATACTCCTTGTATTATTGAGAAATGTTTGAAAATTTCCGTTCTATTACCAATATGACGTCATATTAATATCTTTTTCAATTGGTGAAACTTTTTATTTAATTTTAATTTTTTACGTGGAAATTTTTCAATAGAATATTAATTACTGTAGAAAGAATTTTGTTGTGGATTTTTAATTGTTGGCAACTGCTATAGAGAAAAATGTTTAAATTTAATCGGAAAAGGCTATTAGAATTTTGGTTTTTTTATCTCTATTTATTAAAATAATACGATTTCTTCAAATTTTAAGATTTTGAGCTTCATAGTCACACTGTTTAAAAATTTCGTTTATTGACAGGTTGTCTTCCGTGAATTTTGTACAGAAAGTTTCCGTTTTGTTAGAAAAATGGAATCTCTCCGGTATATCTGCTGCTACCCAGCTAGAAAAAGTTTGCAAAAAAAGTGCACAAAATCCGAGCGTATTTGGCACCTCTACTTATGCATAAAAACTGCTAACTGAATTGTGCACAAAAAGTGCATAAACTGTATCCGTAAATTGTACACTTTTTAGACTTTTAAGATTACAGAGATTTATGGACTACAAAGACGGAACATTCCTCAAAAAACAGAAACATTAAGGCAACTCCGCTGCCAGTCCTTTTTCCGTAAATTGACGGATTTTTTTTTTTACAGTATACTGTTAAAAATAATCTGAAATTCACGGGTATTTTTTTCCTGAATTTCACATAAAAAGTCCCTTTTCATGACAAAGGGGCATTTTCAGTTAAAATCAGAAAATTTCCTCATATAAGAAAGCAGCCAACGGAGATATTCCGTTATCTGCTGCATGTTTATTTTCAATGTTTCAAACACTGACATGTTGCTGCACAGAAAAACTAAAAATTCCATAAATTAAAATTTCAAGTTTATTTAAAACAACAAGAAGAAAACAGTGCTTTCGAATTAAAAAAAAACAAAAATTAATTCTTTCCATTCTTTTAATATTATTTGCAATTCATTTTTTTAAGTTATAAAAAAGTATTCGCACTTAAAATATATTCCAAACAAACAGATTAATATATATATATATATAAAATAGCTAAATTAAATGAAAAACAAATCGATTCTATTTAAAAAAGCAACAAACAAAAATAATGCTTTCGAATTAAACTCATTCCTTTAAAATTATTCGCAATTTATTTTTTAAAGTTATAAAAAACACTCACACTGAAAATATATTCTAAACGAACACATTTAAAAGATACATAATAGTTGATTAAAAATCGATTTTCGCGAAAAAAGCAAAAAAAAAATTATCGAATTTAATTCAAAATATAATATTTATATTTTACATCTAACAATCAAATTAAGTATATATATAATTCATGTTTTTATCCTCTATTAATACTATAGTTTTCACCCATCATCTCATTACGAAATATCCCCACAATTAACTTCAAAATTACCAGTTTTCTAAACCCCAAATTGTTTAAGTCCCAAGCTGCGATTTGAAGAAATCCCCTATCATCGTTTCCTACTCTTACTCTAGCAAGGACCCGTTGGTCTTACGGTGAAGCACTCGGCTCAAACAACTAACGTTCCCAGTTCTATCCTCAGGACGGGTGGAAAATGTTCTTCATTTATATCAAATATTAATTACTCCCGTAATAATCAACAGATGGCAGCACAAATAGAGATGACATTTTTTAAAACCGAGTTTATTTATAACGAAAACTTACCGATTCTTCAAACGGAGTTTTCCCTTTCTTTATCTTTCAAAACGGAAAATGTACTAACGGAACGGAAAAAGTCCGGCAACTTTACTGCCAGTAGTTTTACCGTGAATTGAAAGATTTATTTTTAACAGTGCACTTCATTTTCGGTATTGAAAATGAAGTGTGTAGCGCTTACAGTTACTTTACATGTTTACTAAAGATGAATTCTGTTACATTACGGTCTATGAGGAAGATCATTTGCGGTTCATTTTAATGGTGTTCAACTATTTCAAACGTATTAAATTGATATATTTTAGTAAGAGGCGCACTACAGAATGCTAAATCCAGAATATGGTGTGCATAGCACTTATAGGTACTTTATAGGGACACTGAAAATAATTCGTTACATTACTGTAAATGAGGAAAAATCGTTTGTGTTTTTTTTTAATTAATGCTTCTTGATTTCAAACATATTGAAATTGATATATATCACGGAGGTGCATTACAAGAGGCTTACTATAAAATATTATGTTAATAGCATTCATCGTTCATTTAGAAGGACTCCGGACACGCAAAAGAATTCGATTAAAGTACTGTCTGTTAATTTTAAATAATACTTCTTGATTTCAAACATATTGAAATTGATATATATCACTGAGGTGCATTACAAGAGGCTTACTATAAAATATTATGTGAATAGCATTCATCGTTCATTTAGAGGGACACCGGACAACGAAAATAATTCGATTAAAGTACTGCCTGTTAACAATAATTGCTGGAAGTGCGTTTTTAGTTGAGCAAAGAATATTTAAATTTAACGAATTTTTTGCCTATTACTTGGTGTGTAAATTCTATACATCATACGCGCAGTACAGCACAAAACATATCTAGTATACATTTCCGTTTATTGACGAAAATTCCAAAACGACTATTTTAAACTGTGCTCATCATTTCGTAACTGAAGTATTACTTTGCATTATATGTAGTGTATATACAAATGTATAGAACGGAACAGGTCTACACAAAAGAATTCGGATATTTTCCTGAATACTCTTGGTAATTCCTAAAATCGGGTTTTTAAATATATTTGCGTTTCATCTTTCACCTTATTAAATGATAAAGATTTATTAAAGTATTTTGGAACTGTTGGATATATAATCTATGCTTGACGGATGATTTTTCGGTTTTGTTTCTCTTTTTTTTTCCGAAAAGATTTGTGAAACGAAAATTATTTTGCGAATGTGTCAGAAGAACACCGTATACGAATTTATATTTAACGTTAAAAATAACACCGTTACCTTTATCTGTTTGAAACAATTAGTGAATAATTTTATTTACCCTATACAAACTAATTCCGTACATACACATAAATTGTACCACAAACTCTATTTACAGCGATTTTTCCGATTTTATTTACAAAAACTAACATTGAAGTTGGTAACTTCAAGGTTTATAAGTTCGAAACATACCTACTATTAAAATGAGTATTGGTACGGCATAACAGATGCACTAAAAGTAAGCTTATTACAGGGCTACCATAAATAAATGTCCCCAACTCAAAAGAATTTCCAAGACTTTAAAAACTGAAAAAATGATATCGATGTAAAGGATTGTATGTTTTATGAAACAAAATCTGCGCAATATATATATGTATATCGATCAAAAGAGAATAACAGGCATTCAATAAAAGTTTCAAGAAAAGGGCTCCTGTTCATAAAGCTTTAGTAACGTAATGACAGGAACGCTAATGATACTATTCGAGCATTCCAACTGGAGACGAATTTATTCAGTGAACATTTTACAGTATTTTATATAAAATAACTCTCTAGAGCATTATTTGGAATGTCTATTGTCCAAATATCATATCATTATCACTTAGAACACCCCACACAACCGTCTATTTTCCGACGAACCGGCACTTGGTATTTTTCTATATAAGAATGAGTTTAAATCACCTTTCATTCTTCATAAAAATTGCAAGTTACGTATTTTAGAATCTATGGATTACAATAAAAATAGTTAAATAGCAGGTTTAAACTTTGCACCGCTATATTAAGAAACAAATAGACAACGTGACACACACACAAAAAAAAAAAAAAAGAAAAGAAAAGAAAAAAAAAAAGAGAAAAAGAAAAGAAAAAAAAGAAAAGAAAAAAAAAGAAAAAAAGCTGTTTTTGGATCTTCTGAATCTCCATAATCTGTGCAAAAAAAAAAAAAAAAAAAAAAAAAAGAGAACAGCTGTTTTTTATCTTCTGAATATCCATATTCTGTGCAAGGGTTAAACTTACAAAAAAAATGCATAAAAACACAGAAATTGTACCGTCAACTCTATTACAAGAAGCCAATTTCGTAAAAAATATATTTTTAAACAATGAATTGGGAAAATTCAAGGTTTATAAGTTCAAAACGTCTTACAGTTAAAATGAGTACTAGTATGGCATATGAATATAAACTAATGCAGCCGTGGAGCAAGTAATGGCCTACACTAAAACAAGTAATCAACATTATGAAGCAAGTAATCCAGTATTCGATCAAGGGTGCTGGAAGTCAACACCCTTGAACGATTTTCACCCTTGACTGCGGGGTTCACTACTTGATCAATCTATGTTTTTATGCATTTACATATCGTAAATTTAACCATTGCACTGATGATGAAACTATAAACCCCAAAACAAATGTCTCTTTTTATAAAATGAACAATATCATTTGTGCTATTCGTTTCTTAATATAATAGGCATACCATATTGAATGACATTCTGTTTTTTCATAGTGAAAAGAGTGGATATAACAAAGGCATATAAAGCAATTCAAATATTTCAGTGTAATGAAATTTAATTACAACACTAGCTGTTTAACCCGTTTTACGCACGGGGGTTCATGAATTTAATTCTAAAACCAAAATAAAAAATTAAAATCAGTACAACCAAATATATCTATGTAATATGTATAAAAATATTTTTCTACCACTGTACATCTTTTTAAATTAAATTTAATTTATCATGTTGTTATCGCAGCAAGACGATAAAACGATATCTTTGGAATAAGTTGAATAAATAGAATAAAAATTTTTGTTGATGTTTGTGATAAAATGTTTTTTATTTATTTTTTAAAAAATGTAATAATTAAGTTCAATTAAATAATCTCTAATTATTTGCATGCGAGGTAAGTGAATTATCGTAATACCCGCTACAGCTTCTTAGTATTCCAGCGTGGTGTACGTAATATGTATATCTCACATTGCAGTAAACATTTAGAACTGGTTAGCACTCGTGCGATTACGCGAACATAAAAAAGGAAAATATTCATCAAAAACATAATTTTTTCAAATTTTCGAATTATTTGCCCCATTTGTTCATGGGCCACCTACCAGCAACCCGTGTGCCGAATGTCGTAACCCTGCGTCCTATGGTTTCCGAGTTTTTGAGGTTATATAGATAGGTACGCGCACGGATGTTAATAGGGTAGATAGTTACTTTAGACTTTTTTATCTTTTAACACAAAATAAGAATTATATTAATTTTTTGTTTGAATGCGTAAAGGATTTATCTATGAAATTTTTGTTTATTATTTACAGTAAACAACGCATTTATTAATGTCATTTTAAGAGATGTTAAAAGCTAAAGTAAGCATTTATTTAAGCATACTTACAACAATTTCCCCTTCCACATAGCATTATATGCAGGAGCGAAAATATCTTTCTAGTTTGTATTAAGAGAATGATCAGAATCTAGAATGTATTAAGAGAGTATAATATTTTCCCCAATTCGAATCTTTAAGTTAAATGTACTTAGAAACAGGTTTCTCCTAAAATATTCAAATAAATGTTTAATAGAGATTTTCAAAAATGAAGAATTACGATAGAAGAATTACGATAGACGAATTACGGTAATAATTTCAATATCAAAAATATTAATAAACAAAAAAAAACCCCGGAAACATTGCATTGTATTTATTTTTCTTTGTTTATATTTCGGTGTGGAACACATAGATTTAAGTGCAGGAGTTTGAAATAAATACTAGAATCATTTTTTACTATAGTTACACAATGATGTGTTGTTGCCTTTTATAAGTGAAAGTGATTCTAAATGTTAAATTTATGTTATAAAATTTAAATATAATAATCGTTTTCACCTAATATGATAATAAAAAAGGGTAACACGAATGACAAGTTTTATGTGCAGTTTGAAGAAACATTTTTTAGTGTAAATGCACAGTGATGTGTTGTTGAATTTTTATAAGTAAAAGTGATTTCAAATGTTTAATTTATGTTAGAAAATTTAAATATAGTATTTTTTTTTTTAAATGATAACAAATAAGTGTTACAATGATAAAAAATAAAGCAATAAATGATACGTAACTTTAAAATAAAAAGAATAAAGCAGTTAACGAATTATTTATTTATAAAATATGTCTATCTAGAAGCCTTATATTTATATTTTTGGGAATAGGGAATTTAAATTTTAATAAAACATTGTTTATTTCAATGTTTTTTTTTTTTTTACACAAAAGCAACGAATCAGAAAAAAGGATTTAACGATGAAAAACGACACTGAATAATTAATTGCTAAAAATAAGTTAAGAATTTAAATTTAGGGTTATGAAATTACAGCTTTAAGAATTATAATTTTTTAGATACTATATTTTTGTTTATATTAACTGTATTTTTTTTTCAGAAATTTTAATACGATGAATATAAAGATAATGTAAGTAATAACAACCGAAGAATTGTGTACACTTTATCAAAATTACAGCTATGTCATCGTAATCTTCGAAGTTGAAAAACACGCAAATAAGATTAATTCCATAATGCGATCAGTATAGTATGAAGGCTTCGCGCATATAAACTAAACAAAACAACAACAAAAATACTCGATGCAGAGACCGAGTCATATGATAATAAAAATAAATAGAAGAAATTTGTTAATGTTACGACCAAGAGCTTGTCATGCATGACAGCTTTTCCTATATGAAAAAAAAAATATGAAAAAAATAATTAAAAGAATGATACAACAACCGTTGCGGTATCTTAAAAACCTGAAAAATACAAAACATTCTTAAGTGCCGCGATCACTATAAAGTATGTATGAGCTTTTCGCGCACTTGAAAAACACACAAGGATACAAACAAGAAGAAAAAAACAGCAATTGATGCAGCAACCTCGTCGCATAAAACTATCTAAAAATATAATAAATTGCCGCGATTACTATAACGTCAACTACCACCAACTTTCAACAATAAAATTACAATATTTTCCTAAAAATAGAAAAAAATAATCCATTTTTCTGCACTTACAATATTATCAAAAACATGTATGTAAATTGTGTGTATGTGCGAGCATGTGATCATAGTTGAAGTATATATGATTGTATGTATAAAAAAGCGGTGCTGAATATTACGAGTTGCAATATATAATATAGTTTGTTACTATGTATCAACATTTTTTTAATGTTATTTATCTTTTAATATCTTGACGGTATCGTTTAATGACATAATTATTATCCTAATTAACGAAATAAAAATAATAAATCGTTAAAAAATCATTAAAGATGCAGATTAACATTGAATTAAGAATCATTCCATGCAGAGAAAAACACAGGCAATAAAAATATGTATATACAGGGTGTTTAAAAAATGACCGGTGTATTTGAAAAATCAATAAAAACTAAACGGAAAGCGATAGAAATACACCGTTTGTTGCAATATGCTTGGGACAACAGTAAATTTTCAGGCAGACAAACTTTCGAAATTAGTTACAATTTTCAACAACAGATGGCGCTGCAGTCTGGAAAAATCTCTGGCGCATGAGACGATACGTGGACGTTGGCTTTATTTGGACCGCAGCTGCAACACGGCGAATGGAAACCCGAGGCCGCTGTTGGATCACCTGCTGCACAAGCTGAGCATTGCCTTCTGTGGTTGCCGTACACTGTCGGCCTACCTTTCCAGCACGTTCATCCTTCACGCTCCGAGTCCGTTGAAATTTTTCAAACAGATCCTTTATTGTATCGCTTTTCGGTCCTTTGGTTACATTAAAATTCCACTGAAAATTTCGTCTTGTTGCAACAACACTGTGTTCTAGGCGGTGGAATTCCAACACCAGAAAAATCCTCTGTTCTAAGGAATAAACCATTTTTCACAGCAAACTTGCAATCTGTGAACAGCATACGCTTACAGCAAAAAGACGACTTACAGAATGGCGAACTCACAGACTGCGTTACTTCTATATCTTTCAAATTGCCTGCAGCGCCATCTGTTGTTGGACATTGTAACTAAATTCGAAAGTTTGTCAGCCTGAAAATTTACTGTTGTCCCAAGCATATTGCAACAAACGGTGTATTTCTATCGCTGCCGTTTAGTTTTTATTGATTTTTCAAATATACCGGTCATTTTTGAAACACCCTGTATATTGGTTAGTCTTTTCAATAATAGAGCATCTACATCTGGCTGAGTACCGATGATTTAGCTAGATTTCACCACATGCGTCAAATGTGGACTAATCATATTAGTTGTAGCTAAATTAATACACCAATTAAAGTTTCATTAAAAAAAAATAATAACAATTTCCTTTATTGTATCTAACTGTATAATGGAAAAAGCTGTTACAGTTTATTCGACCATGTAAAATAAATACATTATTTAATAGTAATATGTACATTTTCCAACTGCTATATTCTAAAATATAACTTTCGCATTACTTTAACTCCTTGAAATTGGCTAGAGTAACATAGACGGTCTCTAAGCATCTCTCAGATACACCTCAGCAATTGTATTTATTATTTAAAAATACTTATAAATTTCTAATTGTACAGAGGGAATAACACAACAATGCATTTTTTAAAAATACATTTGTTAAATAAACAAGTTAGACTTTGGTACCAAAGATACAAATCCTTCTATATTAAAAAAAAGTAACCTGGAACTGAGCCAAAAACGAAATGGAGCAATCAAATTCTGCGTAGATATTCCGGGTTATTCTCATCGGTTTTTTACTAGGGACTTTTTTGAGGAGCTATTACTTTTTTTCTAGCCATCCTTCGGATTCGAAAATCATACTACCAGACGCGAAATATAACAAGCTTTCAGAAATCCAAAAAATTATCACAATTGGACAATAAAAACTCGAAAATCCTTAAAAATCGAGTAAAAAATCTTTTATTGAAAAAGTCATTTTTTTATATTGTTGCCAATTTCTAAATAAGCGCAAATGATTATATTTTATCTCAAATAAAAAATGTATTTGCGCGAGTCTATTAAAAACAATAATGAAAGTTTAAAATAATAATTAAATGATCACGTGTTGAAAGCAGGAAATAAAGAAAATTACGTCATAAAAATTGTGTTTACACATGAATATTAAAAATAAAAAAAGTGAACTAAATGAAAAAACATTATAACCAGTTAAATGAAAAAGCATTATAACCTGATTACAGAAGATAGTCGCCGTTCGTGATATCATCATCATTATCTTTTTAAAACTGGATACATTGCATTTACCAGGTTTTAAGAGGCTGTGAAATCAGAACGGGGGGTTTGTGAGCGTAGCGAGCAGGGGGCATAGCCCCCTAGTTCCATAAAAGATAGAAAAGATAATTTTTTAGATTTCTGTACTAAGTAAATATACAATTCCTTCATATGTTTTCTTCTTGAATATGATACTATGCTCATTTGAGTATCTATATACGTAATTTCAGACTTTGGGAATATATGTGTTAATTTTGTGGACACGTGCTATATGACAATTTTCTAATTCCAAACAGTTAAAACCAGTGCCGCCATTTTTATGTGCTAAGGTTTTGGTATTTATTTACTTAGAGTTAAAGTGTGTAAAACTTTCAAATCTTAAGTTTATATTTAAATAATGTAGGAAAATATTTTTGGAATAAAACAAATAGAAAATTAAATACTAGTTAATCAACTTGTAAAACCGGAAATATTTATGGGAATTAACAATATAATGAGTAGTGTAACTACAAAAAATATATATAAATTAATAAAATCTTTCTCTAGTTCTTTATTGTATACTTTAAAAAGTCTGTAGTAATTTTAATAAAGCAATGGTATTTAAAGTTCATCGAGTAATAGTTTTGTTCGAAACTGTTCAAAATTTTGACGGAATAATCCAGAAAACACTTAATATAATACATATTTGAAGAACAAGAGTGGATTTTTATGAATATAACGAACAAATGTGTGTAGTATAGATAAAAATGAAATCATTGTCTTATAATCGATAGTAAACATTTTTTTTATGTTTTAGGGACACACCATAAAATGTCTTACTGTATCTGTGAGAGATCCAGTTCATATTTCTTATAAACTTTGCCCATGGCTTTGCTAACGTAGAGTAATGTACATCTTGTAATTCAGAATGCAAATTTTACATATAATTTTTATTCTTTCGCAAAATGTATCTAACTAATAGTTTATCTAACTAACAAGGAAGGTCTTCTTAAAACGCATACTCAGAATATTTTGAAAAAAAAAATGCTAATAGAACAACTCATGTACGTAATAATGGATCAGTCAAATTTAACTGCGGAATCCCAGTAGAAAATCTGCAAAAAAATAAAATACTTTCGAGTATTTGTCGCGATTTGGCGAGCAAAACGTTTTCGTCGCCAAATGCAAGCGATTTTAATGTATTTGAAAATTCCTTGTAAAATTAGTATTTAAATGCTTAGTACTTTATGAATTTAAACTTCAACAATTAAATAGTTTATTATTTTTTCTGTAAGCTTATATAATATATATACAAGTTAAGTATTGCTGAAGTTATTTAATTTTACACTGTTTCGCCGGCTGGATATGTTTTAAGTGTATTTAGCAGTGACACATGGGCTGATAAGTTCCCGGTCTAATAAAGAAAACACAACTTTTTAACAAAGCTTTATAACTTTATGACTTTATAACTTTATAACTTTATAACTTTAATAAATAACATAATTTTAATAATAAATAATAATAATTTAATAATAGTAATAATAGTTTTATAATAATCATTTTATAATAATAATTTAATAATAATAATTTAATAATATTAATTTAATAATAAAAATTTAATAATATTAATTTAGTAAATGAATAATAATAATAATTTTATAATAAATAACATAATTTTATAACGAAAAAGCTCCAAACAGTACTCAGAACTCGTTGTTGTTTTTGGTCAAAAGTCAACAAGCGCGGCAGCCACTTTGACAACAGCTTTTTCATAGACAAATGTTCATTCAAAATAAAACCTACACGTTCCTTGGATATCTTCAGAGTCTGAGCTATCTCCTGCAACTTCACTTTACGGTTCCCCAAAACGGTTTTGTGGACTTTTTTTTAATGTTTTCCGGAGTAACCACCTGTTTTGCGTGGTGCATCACTTGTGTCCGTACGACCACGTTTAAATTCAGCAAACCAGTCAATAATGGCTGATTTACCTAGTACAGTGTCCGGATAACGCTTATCAAGCCAAGCTTTTGTTTGAATGATGTTTTTTCCCATCAAATAACAATTCTTGAAACTCTTGTTTATCCATTTGTTTGTTTATCAAAAAAGTCGTTCAACTGAAACCGCTCTAACGTTTTATCCACATTGTGAATCGTCATACCATTTTTTCTGCTATCTTTTAAAGGTTAGTATTTACTAAAAAAACATCGGTTCGGCGATTGCAACGCCATCTGTGTGCCAGACCGGGAACTTATCAGCCCATGTGTTACATGTCCGATTAAGAACGCTCACATTATACATTTCAATTTTGAATAAGTCATTTTTTCCATGGCAACACGACTTTTCTCTAGTTGTCTCCGGCACTAACAATATCTAGGTCAAATTGACAGTGCTCAGAATCGCACAAGTAATTTTTAATTTGATGCATTTTTAATACTTGTTCTAATTCGAAAAATACGATCCTTAATTTTCTTTAAATGTACGTATAAATGTATATTGTAAAACCGTAGTTATAAAAGTGAATTTATTTAAGTTAAACTTACTTAAACTAATTCAGTATAAAGAGTAGAAAACGTTTTTTCTATGAGAACATTTATCGTAAATGCGTATTTTTTTTCATTGTGTCGCCAAACCAGCGATAAATCGCCAAAACGCAAAATTTTCATAATTTTTTTTTACGGATGTTATATCAAGGTTCCGGAGCAAATTTTTTTATAAACGTATATATCCTCATGAGACGAATATTCTGTAAATTTTTCAAAATTTTCTGAGTATGCGCTTATGGAGACCTTCCTTGTAAGACTGCCATCAACGTCCATTCACTAGGAAATTTTAAAAAGCTTATCTCTCATAATTGGGTTGGCCGAATTATAAAACTTTCTCCCATAGCTCTATAATTAAAAAATGTAGAAAGCTATGTTATACACTAAAACCTTCTACCAAAATTACTTAACTGACTGTGCAAGTTTAATCGAAATCGATCCAGCAGAATCCTTTAAAAATTTAATCTTTCATAATCACATCTTCATTTGATTATAGAACTAATTATAGAACCCATAATTCTATAATTAAGCAACTTAGAACGATATATTATGTACTAAAACTTTCCATGAAAAAATATTTAACTAAAAGTTCAAGTTGCATCAAAATCCATTCAGCAGAATATTTTTAAAAGGCTAATCTTTCGTAATCAGGTTAATCTGAATATTGAACATTCTCCCATAATTCTATAACGAAGCAACGTAGAAATATGTGATTCACTAAAACCTCCCGCTAAAGTTACATAACAAACAGTATAAGCTCCATCGAAATCCATGCAACAAAATCCATCTAGAAATCGAGTTCATCTGATTATAGGACGTTCCCTCTTAGCTCTATACCTAAGCACTAAAACGATATGTTATACGCTAAAATCTTCCCTCAACGACTATCTAACTAATACGCAAGAGCCTTAAAATTCCATTCCACAGAAATCAAGTTATACTTTGCCGGAAATGTAGTTAGTTATAAAACTGGTGGTTTGATTATAGAACTAATTATAGAACCCATAATTCTATAATTAAGCAACTTAGAACGATATATTATGTACTAAAACTTTCCATGAAAAAATATTTAACTAAAAGTTCAAGTTGCATCAAAATCCATTCAGCAGAATATTTTTAAAAGGCTAATCTTTCGTAATCAGGTTAATCTGAATATTGAACATTCTCCCATAATTATATAACGAAGCAACGTAGAAATATGTGATTCACTAAAACCTCCCCCTAAAGTTACATAACAAACAGTATAAGCTCCATCGAAATCCATGCAACAAAATCCATCTAGAAATCGAGTTCATCTGATTATAGGACGTTCCCTCTTAGCTCTATACCTAAGCACTAAAACGATATGTTATACGCTAAAATCTTCCCTCAAAGACTATCTAACTAATACGCAAGAGCCTTAAAATTCCATTCCACAGAAATCAAGTTATACTTTGCCGGAACGGAATTACGATTTGCATTTTATATAAGTATTGGGTTGCCCAAAAAAATCGTGCTATTTGGGAAAATTAATTCGTACCGGAAAATTCCTCCCGTTAAGTATTATACATTAGCTATCGGAATTTATATCCAATAACTAAATGATAGAATTTTCAGGTACGAATAAATTTTCCTAAATGGTACGAAATTCCCGTTGTAGGTTGTAGATAAATAAAATGACGATATAAATTATTTTTAAAAAGTAAAGCCAACATATAATTTTTTATATACAAGGAAAAATACAATAAAAATCCCCAAATCTTTTTATAGAGTTGGTCGCTAATTATCTGAAAGATCCTCTGTCAGTAAAGTCCTCTGTCCTCTGTCAGGAAACATGTGCAGTGCCCATATCCGAGATAACCTACTTCTGGAATGAGAAACACCACGAATTTGGTTATGGTGCACTCTCTTCCCGAAGTTTTCGAGGAATACAACAATAAAAACATATTATGTAGTTCTCAGATCAGACGCGCTCTTCTGAGTGTTATGCATACTTTCAACAATTTTCGGTTACACGTTATATGTATGCGTAAAAATATCCATTCTAGCTTATCTTCTTAAACTCGAGATAAATGTTTCGAGAGTCTCCTTTGATGCCACACAAGTAGCGACGTAAGTTTATTTATTATGCATAGAAATGCGCGTGAATTCGCATTATTTACTTACTACATCTAAGAAACTTTTCTCGAAGGCATGACACTATTCAAAGATCTGAAAAGAACGATAACGGTAAAAAAAGAATGACACCTGGAATAAGGGAGCATAATATTTTCCCTATCTTGTATCTTAAGATTTAAAATAAATCTATGTAGAGGCCCATTTTAAAACATACAACGCGACCTTTCATATAGATGAAAAAAATAAAGAATTACAATAGGTTTGATATTAAAATACACTAATAAAATTAAACATAAAATTAAAATGTAATTTTTTTTACCTCATAATTTTTGGTAAAATGCATAAATTTAAATGCACTAACATTTTCGAAATAGTTTTAATTTTAAACTTAGATAATTTCGCTTATATAACATTTTATGTCAAAATACAACAGTTCTATTTATTGTGTCTGAATGCGTAAAGCATACTACAGCAGCTAATTGCACTGTTACATTTTAAACACCTTCCAACCTAGTTGAAAAGTGTTTATGACTTCGGTTTTTAACACTTTCCAACCTAGTTGTACACTGTAAAATATACAAATGTTTCATAATCTACAAAATTATAATATAATCACGAACGAAAACATTCAATAACCTCTTCTGAAATTTGTTCTTTAACATTATAAACATCAGAAACAAATATACTTTTAACACTTTCCAACCTAGTTGAAAAGTGTTTATGACTTCGGTTTGTCTGCCGTCTGCCGTCTGTCCGTTTGCCGTCTGCCGTCTGTCCGTTTGCCGTCTATCCGTGCTCTAACACCCGTCAATATGCTTCGATTGTCCTGACATTTTTGTATGTTATTATCGTTTACTATAGCATGTTCTCTATTTCAACTGAAGTGTGTAGCACTTATAGTTTTTTTTACAGGGACAGTCAAAAATATTCCGTTACATTACAGTCAATGGGGAATAATCGGTTCAAGCACATTTTGATGACGCTACGTCATTTAAAACATAATGAAATTGATATATAATTATGAAGCGCATTAAAACATGCTTTTGTAGAATATGGGGTGCAAAACATTTATTATTCATTTACATGGTCAAACAAAATAATTCTTTTACACATCGTTATATGGGGAAAAATCGTCTACAGTTTAATTTAGTGATATTGCACTATTTCAAACATAATGAAAATTATATGCATTACTGAAGTGCACTATAAATTGCTATCTTGTGTGCATTGCGTTTATTTACAGGGACACACAAAAGATATTGGTTACAGTACATATGCGATGTTTACAGTCTATGTGTGACAAGTGCGTTTTCAACTTTGGTTTGCATTTTTAACTTTTTTTTCATAGTACGTGTGTGTTTATAAACTCGGTTGACCATATACAGGGCTTTACAAGGAAATTTGTAAGTACTACAGACTATGGGAGTGAATTGCTTAAAGGTAGTTTTTATATGAGTTTACGCATTTTCCTGCTGAACTATATTTAGCAGACTAATAGAAGTTTGTGGAATATAAATAAATTCATATACAGGGCTACGAAAATAAAAGATACATTGTCGTTTACGTTTGGTAATTGCTGCAAGTGTGTTTTAAGTTGCCTTTTAGCTTAATAGGTGGTGTGTACAAATGTCTTCAGATAATATACAGGGCTATAAAAAAGATTTCGAGTGCATTTTCATCGACTGGTGAAAATTGCTAAATGTGAATTTTCTAACTGAGCTAAATTTTATCATACTATATATCCACAACTATTGATCGTAAGCAGAGCTGCACAAAATTGTTCGACTACTTTTTTGACACTGGAAGGTAATTTCGAAAACTGTATTTTTCAATGTGTTATGCGTTTTCCAATTTGTTTACTTACATATCTTCTTTTACCTTATTTAACGGTGAAGTTTCGTTACAGTTTTCTGGCTGCGTTGGAAAGTGTTTCATAATTTTTGCTTGACGCATGATTTTTTGTTCTTGTTTTTATTTTGCAGGGTTCAAATCATATATTAATGTTATTTATATTCTTCAACTATGAAATACTGAAATCTAAGCCTCTCCTGTCTTTAAGTATTTTTTCAACAAGTTTTTTGTAAAGGTAAAAATGTTTATGCTAGCTTATATATACAAAAACGAGGTAAAGATTTCAAAACATTTTCTATATGCCCATCACAC
Source organism: Maratus michaelseni (assembly GCA_963931845.1). Classification (NCBI taxonomy): domain Eukaryota; kingdom Metazoa; phylum Arthropoda; class Arachnida; order Araneae; family Salticidae; genus Maratus; species Maratus michaelseni. The sequence goes on from OZ007594.1 coordinate 176,185,637, forward strand.
TAGTAATAATTTAAGTTTATAAATAATACATAGAATTGTGCGTGCATTCGCATAATTTACTTGATATGTATCACAGGATTTTTTGAAAGGAAAGATAAGCTTCAGGGAGATGAAATAAATAAAGATAACTAAAAAAAAAAAGGAATGACATATGACATAGAAATAAATATGTAATAAGAATGCACATTATTTTCCCACTCTGGTACGTTAAAATTAAATATATTTAGATACAAGTCTTTCTTAAAATATTCAAGACACGTTTGTTTCATAGTTTGAATTTTTTTTAAATAATATTTTGTATATGAAACATGTTTTGATAAAAATAATCATGAAATAAGAGAGAATAATATTTTTCACTTCTGACTAAAATAATACAGGTACTAGAGAAATAACAAACCATCTATTTCCTCAAAAAGATTCTGGATTTTTGGAAGGAAGATAACGTGTATTTTAAGTTTAAAAATATTTGAAATTTAGAATTTAAATTTTTAATAGAATTTAGTTAGATAAGTATTATAAAATAGTGTCGAATCATATAATCATTATGTTGATAAATATCGTAAGCGTGGAATTAAAAGCGTTTTCATTAAATAGAATATACAATTTACATTATTTGGAAAATATAACTTAATCATTTTTATGACTTATCAGATTCGAATTATACTATAAGGCCAAAAGTCCCTATTTCAGACGTTTTGTCGCGTATCTACAGAAATATTTGACGAATTCTTCTGGAACTTCAAGACTATGAATAATATGCTTGGCCGCATATTTTCCAGTCAAGGTTTGATCATGAAGACAATTAGGGGACCAACAAGAAATTGAATAAACAAATATTTGCAATCACTTTGAAAAAAAAAAAAAAGAATTAGGATAATCGCAAATGTTATTTTTTTAATCAATTTGTTGTTGATCTATTAATCATCCTTGTGATCAAACCTTCGCTGAAAAATATGAGACCAAACATGTTCTTTATATTCCATAAGCAATTTTAAAATATATCTCTAGATATCCACTAAATGTCTAAAATTGAAAGTGCACGGTGATTTTTGACCATATAGTGTATATTAACATACCAAGCCGATAAGAAAGATATGGAAACATCGCCAATTTCTGATGTAAGAGGAAAGCAGACTGGAATTCGATGATGTAAACATAGATTCGAAAGAATCTTAAAGTTTTCAAATGTACATGAACATCGCATAAGACAATGTGCATTTAATAGGGATTTATGCATGTTCTCAGTCGTTTAGATATACGCATACTGAATCTGTTAATATATAAGTTTCTTTTAAAATATCCAAGAAACATTTATTAGAGTTTTAACAAATTACAATTTATTATATTTTGTGAAATGAGAAAATTATGGAAATATCGCCAGTTTCCGATCTAGGAGGAAAACAGTCTCGAAGTCGATGAAGAAATCAGATATTCAAAGGAATCTTAAAGTTTTCTAATGGACAGTAAAACGCCATAATATAATGTAAATTTGATAGGGATTTATACATATTATAACTCGTTTAGATGTTCGTATACTGGATCTGTTGTTCAGGGATATTTTATTTGGAAGGTGGGAAAAACTCCTTGTTACAGCAGAAGGTTAAGTATGAAATTTCAAAAAGGGCAATTTAATACTACATTCCGTTAATTCGAATAACTATGATAACATCTATTATGGACATAAAAGAAAAATTGGCTATAGAACATAAAATTCTAGAACTTTGAGAAAGTGATCTGAAATCATATCTCGACGAGAATACATGTTATAAATTCAATTTTGTTAGGTAAAATATGGATTTATGAAGCGTTTTACACATCAGAGCTTTGCAGCCATGATGTTTAATAAATCATGAATGCCAACAATGCAGTTCGCTGTAGCATAAAAAAATATTCTCCAATTACTGAATTGCGAAAAGAAACATCCTTATAACTCTAAAAATGCTAATCATATTAACTAACAGTTTACTGCTTTGGATTAAGCGTTTCCTTTCCAATTAAAATATAACTTTGAATTGAAATTTGAATGAAATACAAAGCCATGAAAAATAGAAGAGTGTGGAAATGTGATTACAAATATCTCGGCAGCTTATTATTCGATCGACATCATTCTTTTTGCAAAATTTATGTTTTTTTTATTGTCGTTTATATTCACTCCTTAAAATAAACAATTTCGAAAGTTTTTGTATACCTTTGATCAGATCGAATATTTCGAGAGTCCGAAAAAAGTAGTTCCGGATAACCGAGGTTACTGAAATTCAATAAGCTTTTTCCCATTATTACATACTACGTACATACCAAATTTCAAGTCTCTATCTCAATTTGTTTGGGAGGTAGAGCGTTTACAGACACACACAGAGACAAACGGACGGCAATTTCTTTTTCTAAAAATATGTTTTTTGAAATCTCCAGTGTCTGAAACGTGTGAATCCGTCAAATTGTTTTATTCGATTTTCAAAACGATTGCAAGATTTATCCTATACTACGTATGATGGGTAAGTAACAGTGAAAGATAATAATTTGCGAGAAATACAGTTCACTAGAACTAATAAATTAATCCCAGGTTTGTTTTAATCTACTGTATTTTTTCAAAATGGCATCCCCTCTAGAATTTCAAACTGCTCTATCTCAGCCATTTTTTAAGATAGAGGCAAAATAAAAAATGCTCCGGAATCCTTGTTTCAAGTTCCAGTACTTAAGCAAAAAGTAAATTTGAATTCCGAATTTTTTTGTATATTTTTTTAGTTTTAAATATTTTGGTGGTCGTAATTTTGAAACAAGATGGCGGACCAAGGTGGCCAACGAACTTGGTCAAGATATTGGTGAGCTTAATATACACACTTATTTATATCCAAATAGGTTTATAAATATGAGTGCCACCGTATGACATAAATCATATATATATATATATATATATATATATATATATATATATATATATGTAATAATAATAAAAATATTCCCTCCCTTTCGCCATTTTCTTTGTCCTTATTCCAAATTATCACCATTCTATTAAATTACTAAATGTTATCTATTTTATTTATTTTAATATTTCTCTGTCTTTTATTTATAACTTAAATCCCCTGTTTGATTTAATTCCATATCTTAGTCAAAATATTCTTTAAATCCCTATTCTAAACAATTATTCTAAATTGCAAAAACTTCCTAAAAAGCATTTGATTAAATTCCTTTTATTGAGACAGTGAAATTTATTCTTTCAGAATAATTTTTCTTTACATTCTTTTAATTTTATTATTTTCAGATATCGTTCGATTTGTCCCATCATTCCCTGCTTTCGCGCGCTTATTTTTTCTTTCAAAATTCATCCGATTCCTGTATTGAGTTCTGACATTTACGTCAGGTTAACCTGCCCTTAACCTAATTTCTTAGCCATTGACGTTTGAGTTTTTCGGCGCTCTCTTCTTGGCCAAACCCATTTTTACAAGCTATTGGTTGGTAATTTTCGCGCGTTCGTGTTCCTACACCAATTTTTTGAGTATAAAATATACTGTCCGGGAGCGGACCGCCAGCATTTTGCTCTATTTTGGTTGTTAAAATAATATGCGGCTCCAGTGACCCCCATTCTCAACTTCAACATTGTGTTCCATACTTTTAATGATGTGACGACTGCGTAATCAGTGGATTCTACTCCATAATACGAAAACCGGTATTCACTAATGACATTTCATTATTACCTGCAATAAATCGTAATATAGAAAAGCCGTGTAGGATAATCCTACGAAAGATGAGTCTCGGCCAACAACTTCATATATGAATTACAACAATTTTCTCGAAAGACTTACTTCGACAAATTTGTTCTCATTCTGGGATCCTGGATGCTGCGGTGGAGGCAATGTTGAGGAGAATATTATTATTCACAACAATGTGGATTTACTCGTAGTGACATATGGAAAATCACCTTACTACAGTCTTTTCTTTTTAAAAAATAAAATTAAACAACTGTAAAGGAGGTGTCACAACTTTAGGACTGTTTGGTATAATTTTATTTATTACTTCTTTTTTACAAAAGTAACTTAAATTTTAATTGGGAAAAATAATTCTATTATTTGTGTGTGTTCTTATTTTATTTATTTATTATTCCATTTTCATTCTGTGATATTTATTCATATGAAATAATTCTATTTATCGAAAAAATATAAGTAATATCTTTTCATTTATTATTTAAATAAAAATTTATTGGAATGTATTCTTATGCAATTCCAACTGCATAAACACTTTATTAGATTCTCTGGACTACAGATTACATCAGTGATTGCGTAATAGTCGCAAAAATAACTTTTAAAGTTTATTAAATAAAAAAAAAAAAAAAAAAAAAAAAAACATTTTATCTCAAGGGAAGCTTTGCACTAAAATTGCGCAACATTGAAAAGGTAAATTATTATGTGCAATTTAATTTATTTGTTTATTTCATTACTTTCGTTTTATTTGTTGATACTATGCTCCGGGATGACAAAACAAGAACAAAATGTTGTTCTTACGAACAATTGTTACTTATTTTTAAAAAATTAACTTGGATGCTGCTAGTTATGTGTTTTTATTTATTTATTTATTTATTTCTATTTTCTTTTTGTAATATTTATTCATATACTTTAAAGTTTATTTATAGAAAGACTAGAGTAGCAGTTTTACATTTGCTATTTAAAAAATAAGAGGAAATTTTGTGTTTCGTGACATTGAACTATAATTGTGGAATTAATTTAAATATGAAATTGACATTTTTTGCTGATGAATATTAATTTTGTTCTTGTTATTTAAATTATTAAGAGTTAGATATTTTTACAGTTGTTGTTAAGTTAAAGATTAATATAGTAATGTTAGATATTATTAATATTATTATTATTATTTGTTATAAAATAGATTACAAAAAAGAAAAAAAAAAGTTTTTACTAGTAAAGTAAACTTAAATTACTCTAAATTTTATAAGTAAATATTATGTTTTGCTGATTCATTTACTATGTAGAATTATTTCTGTTGCAAATTTCTATAATTAATTGAATTCAGTAGGGAAGCTTTTTCAGAGATGTCTACCAGTATTTTGATAATGGAATATGGTGTTTACCAGTGAACTAATGGTAAATGTGTAAAGTTGTTAAAAAAATTAATTTTTCAGATGGAACTTGGGCCAGTATATTCAATCTGAAGTTTATAACTTTAAACTAACTTGGAATTCTACATTTTATTGGATGAAATTTCGAGTGTGAGTCTATTTTTGTTCCAAATCCTTATAATCATAGAATTCAGTGGGAATAATGACTAAGGGATGGATTTTACTGGAAATTTACAGAAAATGGAGTATGGAATAATGAGCTTTACAATAAATATAACAGAAAATTAATAACAAATTCTGGTTTTATATGCATTTCAGTAACCATCTCAATTTAATTTTGATAAATTTTAAATACTTATTTTCATAAATACTATGTTGTTACTTTTGCACAATATTAGTAGTTTTTCTACTGCAGGGATTAATTGCTAATTTCAGGAACTGACAGTATATTTCTGTATGTTGTATATTGGTTTAAGGAATAGTTTTGGCATGACATGCAGGGATGTCTGTTGATTCGTGATTTATTGTGTTTAAAGGTGCACCATTAATAAATTTATTATTTATTCTTATGAATATCTTTTCCTTTTTTGGTCTTAGCCATCATGGTATGATCAATTATCTATAACAACTTATTCTAATTTCTCCTTTTGACAATTTACTATATTTTCCACTTTGTTAGGCAATTAAGTTAAATTAAATTAAATTACTATTTAGTATTGTTATTTAACTATGTAAATAAAATTAATTCAATTATTAAACTAAATTTAAATTAACTTAATTTACCACCAAAAAACCTTGAGTATAAATTGTAAATATGTAAATATAACTAAAATTTTTTAATATATTATTTATGCTGTTTATTTTCAATTAAATGTTAGGGAGAATGATGCACTTACCAAATTATCTAAATACTTAATATGAGGACTTAGAGAATGTTGATGATGCTTTTTTATAAACAAAATACTAGATCAGGTGGAAGTTGATTTAGTGAGACATGATGAAGAATTTAGCATTATGTTACTGTAGTAAATTGTTCTATTAGGTAAGTTTGAGTTTTAATAAATCTTAGGCTGACCAATGGAGATTTACACCTCATTTTGTCCATAGCTTGGGTAAAATTAAATTCATTATTTGCCAAGATCTTTAGCATTAATAAATTTACTAAATTGAAGCGAGCTCCCATGATTGTTGAAAGGTGATGATCATTTGGAAAGTTTGTGTATATTTAGGAAAATTTGAATAAATGATATTACTAGAATTGAGTACTCAAACTAATTATGATGTAATGATTAATACTTGATGATGACGAAGAATTAAAAGGAAGATAAAGATGATAATAAAATAAAAGTATTTAAAGGTGAAATTGAAATTTTTAGGTAAGGTGCATTCAAAAAGTTTCTGATGTTATGTAAATAAAATTTTGATGTTGTTGTTGTTGTTATTTTATTCTTTCTATTGATGTTACTAGTATTATTGTTGTTGTATTTGTTACTATGATGAAAAAAGTTCTAAGATAATTAGTGCAACATATTAATTTTTAAGTTTAACAAAGATAGTAAATACAATTTAATAGATTCTTATGTATTTTATTGGATAAGATTTCTGGTTGAAGCAAACTCTAGTTCTTATCAACATTTCTTATAACATTCTGATTCAGTAAGAAAAGGTAAAATATTATGAATTATTTTGCCAGATGTTATTGATAAAATATAATCTAAATTTTGTTCTTAGGGTTTTAGTTGCATAAATTAAACTTATTCTTTAGACTCTTTCTTTTATAGAATTTTCTCAATAATCATGTAATAGTTATCAATTTAATAGATTAATTACAAAAATTATAATAGGCATAAAACTAATTAAAATTAATAAAATAAATTATGATTAACTAATCTCAATACTTTTAGTGTGGCAGTGTGTTCCTAGCAGACTAGTATTTAGTGTGTGAGCTCATTGGGAGTATTACTGTTGAAATTTGTATTCGAATAAACTTTTATGCTGGCATAATTGATTGGTTTGGATTTATAATTTCTTATATTGAATTGAATTGGATTAGAATATTATACTTTAAGTTACTAAAAATTAAACTTTTCTTAAGTAGTAAAATAAACTAAAAAAATGCTTTTCAAGAGTTTTCAGAATTCTTTTCCAATGCATAACTTGAATTATTTTCCTGTTATTAAATTAGAAGAATATTGTCACTACCCAGATAACCAGAAGAAACCACTATTAATTTATTGTTATTATTCTTAGTATTGTATTATTTTTCTTGCTATTATTATTATTGTTATTATTTTATTTATTGTATTTTATTGTGTTAATATTATTGTTATTGCTAGTTTTGAGTTGTTGCTAGTATAAAGATAAAACAAATACTTGAGAATTACTGAAAATTGATATGATATTTTTGAATTTTATTATTAGTTATATTATTATTTAATTGATAATGAAAGCGAGAACTTATACTAGTAATTACTATAAGACGAATTAAGTTAATGTTTGATGGAACTCAAACGTAGATGATATTTGAAGTAAAATTTACATGAAGTGGAATATGGACAGATACTCCACATAATTCCATACAATTCCATACTTAACACCTGAAATCTATACTATGATATAAAAAAAATTTAGGAGCTGAGTTATTTTGAACCTAAAGACTGTTGTAGAATTTGGTTCATAAAGTCCTCAAATAGTTCAACTAAATCATAATTTTGTTTGATAAGTATTAATTTTGTTATTTTTCAGTTTTATTGTTATTGTTATTTATACCAATTTATTATTATTATTATATTTGTTATATTATTGTATATTATTATTGTGCTATGGCAGCTAATGGCAGCACGGACAGGCCATTGTTGATTTTTTGATATTTAAGAGAGAACATGTTGAAAGAATAGTTGTTATACACCTAGACTTTTGAAAAGGAAGAGACTCTCAATTGGACTTTATTTTACCAATTGTTATAGTTAGTACAGTGTGTTATAGTTAGTAGAAATTTAAGTTATTAAGACATTGATGCAAAATTTTAATAATTACTTTGTACATTCTCAGTTACCAGATTGTGAGCCGAGTCCGTGTGGTATGTTCCTTCAATGAACTTGCAGGTCAATGACATGCCAGTTCATTCGTCTTTTTGGGTGGGGGGATATGTAATAATAAAAAAAATTCCGTTCATTTCGCCATTTTCTTAGTCCTTATTCCAATTTATCACCATTCTATTAAATTACTAAATGTTATCTATTTTATTTATTTTAACATTTCTCTGTCTTTTATTTATAACTTAAATCCCCTGCTTGATTTAATTCCATATCTTAGTCAAAATATTCTTTAAATCCCTATTCTAAACGATTATTCTAAATTGCAACAACTTTCTAAAAAGCATTTGATTAAATTCCTTTTATTGAGACAGTGAAATTTATTCTTTCAGAATATTTTTTCTTTACATTCTTTTTATTTTATTATTTTCAGATATCGTTCGATTTGTCCCATCATTCCCTGCTTTCGCACGCTTATTTTTTCCTTCAAAATTCATCCGATTCCTATATTGAGCTCTTACATTTACGTCAGGTTAACCAGCCCTTAACCTAATTTCTTAGCCATTGACGTTTGAGTTTTTCGGCGCTCTCTTCTTGGCCATACCCCTTTTTACAAAATATTGGTTGGTAATTTTCTCGCGTTCGTGTTCCTACACCATTTTTTGAGTATAAAACATACTGCCCGGGAGCGGACCGCCAGAATTTTGCTCTATTTTGGTTGTTAAAATAATATGCGGCTCCAGGAACCCCATTCTCAACTTCAACATTGTATTCCATATATTTAATGATGTGGCGACTGCGTAATCAGTGGATTCTACTCCATAATACGGAAAATGGCATTCACTAATGACATTTCATTATTACCTGCAATAAATCGTAATATATATATATATATATATATATATATATATATAACCATTAATGAAACATTACCGTAACACCAATTAAAACTATGAAATTACGAATTAGTATGTAATAATTAGTTAACAACGATAGTGTTTCCCAATACTCTGAATATAGATATCATATACTTATTTAAAAAAAGAAGAAATTAAATTAAAAATTAAAAAAATGGAGTTTGTGGAATTTAGACAGAATTTTCAAGTCCCAAATGCCTAAAAACCACAAATAAAATGTGTGGTTTCATCATCATATTAGCCATAACATTGCTAAAGAACATGATTTTGGGACTACCACACCATAATAGAGAAAAATAAAGTTAAAAAAACAATAAAAATGAAAGAAACCTAACTCATAAAAATGAAAAAAAAAAACAGTGAAGTTAAATCATAAAGTACTGGATGAAAAAGGATATAGGGGAAAGAGCACACCAGTTACCAGATAGAGAGGAGTCATCACATAACACAGGCAATGAATTGCAGAAAGGCATTACATGTAGCCAAAATAAGTTTTAAAAGATGATAGACCATGGAATATTATTGAAACAGCAAAACAGAATACAAATTAGCGAATATTCTATGATTTAATAAAAGTAGTGGATTTAAATTTATTAGCTAAAGATTAAATCAAATACTGTCTAAAGAATGATAACTATTAGTTAAATAATAAATAAATACTAGCTGGCTTCGCCCGCCAGCGGGCCCCTAATTTTAAAACCTCTAATCTTGTAAAATCTTGAATCTTGTAAAACCTCCAATAAGATAAACCTCGAACCGAACGAACCTCCGACCCGGGTCTTCGCTGCCTTCGGCACCGTATACCGGTTGTGCTACGCACGCACCGGATAATCCCTTAATTTTTACATTGAATAGTATAAACCTCTAACCGAACGAACTTCCGAACCTGGTCCCCGCTGCCTTCGGCACCGTATACCGGTCGTGCTGCGAACGCACCGGACAATCCCTTAAATTGCACATCAAATAGTATAAACCTCTAACTGAACGAACCTCCGGCTCGGGTTCCCGCTGCCCCTAATTGTAAAATCTCGAAAAGCTATCGATGTCGAGTGGAATGAGCCATACCCCGTCGTGATCCGGCCCATAGAAACAGAGATAGGAAAGCGCACCCTGGTGGTGAAACTCAGAACTAAATTCGGTAAGCTCTATCTATGTCGAGTCGAATGAGCCAAACCAGGTCGCGATGGGACCCATATGAAGGGAGATATTTTGAAAAGAAATAGCAAATTCCTTAGCTTTTTTTTTTTTTTTTCATACAAAAATGACCATTATTTAAAAAATTCTAAAACTTTTAAAAATAAATGTTCCTGCGTTGAATCATAAACCGGGAGTTCAACAAACTATATAGAATCCGATATATAAAAAATAGAAAAAAAAATTAATTTGATATCTTTTGGAGCTTTCGAAAAAGTACACACAGCAAGTATATTTGCAGTGCAATCGTCTGCTTCAAAACACAAATATCCTAGTAGAATACAATTTTAACCATGAAAATATATTTATTTCTCAAAATAAATCATATTTTCTGAAAGCCCATTCAATTTTATACGCAAAATGAACAACGATTTTTGATTTAAGATTGTTAATAAATAAGATAATTATGGCGAAAGCAAAGTCACTTATTACACTTTGATTAAACTGTGCTTGCGCCGAAAAACGCTAATTTCTAGAAACGAGTTTCACAAAAGACTTTTTTTTTAATTGATAATAATCGAATTTTTTAAAGTCGAAGGCATCTTTCTATAGCTGAATGTATGCACTTTTAGCCTCTTCTCTCGGAATTTGTGTAATTCGATAAAAAAGTCCTGCGGCGCGGGGAGGGGGGGGGGGTATACATTGGCAAATTAGAGGAAATCGTGAAAGTGATGTACGGGAACGACCGGTTTCTAAAGGGTTAATGTACATATTTTTTTTAACTGAAATATATGTTTCGAAGAATAAGAACGTGGCTATGATCTGGTGTATTTTGTTTGTCTCTATTCACAATTTCCGAGTCGATGCGGATTTTTAGACATGGGCCGAAAAACGAAAATTCACGCGAGTGAGTTTCGGAAACCATTTTTTTAGAAGGGTTAAAAAACGAATTTTTCAAAACTGATACCTGATTTTCAAAGGAAAAAGAACGTAGATTAGGCTCGGTATTTTTATTTGTTCGTATCTTGTTTAGAAGCCCAGAATTGAATTTTTAAATATTGCAGAAATCGCTGAAAAAGCGAAAGAGAGTTACGGAAAAAAACGTTTTCGAAAGAGTTAACTGAAATATTTTTTAAAACTAAAGGTTTTATAGTGATTTCGAAAGGAAGGAAATGTACTTGGGTGTGTTTGTTTGTTTTTTTGTTCTTTCAGAGAGCCGATGCGCGATTTTAAAAATCGCAGAGAATCGGAATTTGCAAAAGTGCGTCTGCGCGCGAATTTTTTTCGAAGGGTTAATATTTGTATTTTTCAAAAACGATCGCAGATTTCGAAAGGATAAAGAATGTAGATCTCGTCTGGTATTTTTAGTTTTCCCTGTCTCGTTTGGAACCGCCGCAGCGAATTTTTCAAAATAGTCGAAATTGCCGAAATCGCGAAACGGTGTACGGAAAATATACGTTTTCGAAGGGTTAACTGACGTATTTTTTTTAATGAAAGGTGTTATTGGAGAGGACAGAGACTGTTCTTTTATTTGGTTAAATCCGTTTATCCGAATCTTTCTTAGTCCGGCGGATGCGAGGCTCGGACGAAGGGAGAAAATCAAAAACACGAATTCGACGCTTTTTGATTATTTTTTTTGAAAGGGTTAATATCGAAATTTTTTCAAACCGACAGGATCGTTAGAGACGTAAAAGTACGTTCTTTGAGAATATGTTGACGGTTTTTTCGTATTTCTGTCGGTTTGCCGTCGGCGAGTTTAGACAGTCGTCAATCGAAACCGGCCGAAGCGATCTTTCCTTCTTTTTGCGGAAGATGAGGATTGAGCTCTTCTGGGCATGCGCGGAGGACTTTCCACATAGGTTTCTTTTGAAGCAATTAAAACAGCTTTGTTCGTTAATAACTCCCTTAATTATGGGCCGATTTTTTCGAAACTGCAATTCCTGGAGGACCGGATTTTTCTGAATTTTTTGACACAAAAAGCGCTTCGCTACTCGCTCCGCCCGCAGAGTTTATCCGGGTACAGATGCACTCACACACAGACAGACAGACGGATACGAACATTAATAATAATGATAATTAAAGAATAAATAAAGTTATGTTGATAAAATATTCAATTACATTAAAATAAAAAAATGGATGTATTAATGAAAAATTCTATGTTAAAAAATGGTATGTAAAATGGTAAAATTAATAATTATTGATTAATGCTACAGAAAAATATTTGTACCAAGCAATGACATAGCCACAATTAAATAGCTTTGCCAAAAATGCAACAGCACGTAAAATAATTTATAATCAAATTAAAATAATAAATGATAAGAATTAAGATGCTAAGGATTTAAAATTAATATTAATTAAATATTGAAATTAATTAGTTACATATAATGTTTCTGCAAACAATGTTAAAAATTAAATACACATGATATAAGTGGATAGGGTTTAACATTTCATAAAAATGAATACATGTATTATATTAGCATTTAAGAAAGTATACATTATATTAGAAGTTAATATGATATTGTCCACAGTGGGCATTAATGTAAATAAAATTAATCAGAAACATTCTTAATATTAATGAATATAAATACATTTAAATTGATTAATGAATATGTAAATATAACTGCATTAATTTGCATATAAAAGTATGAAATCATAGTCCATTATAAAAAAACGTATGTATAAATCAAAATGTCCCATTATATATATATATATATATATATATATATATATATATATATATATATATATATATATATATGTGTGTGTGTGTGTGTGTGTAAGTAAATGATATATAAATAGGCACTTTACTGAACCAATATGACAAATAATCGATGAACAACAAAATATGCACTTTAATTTCAACTAATAACACTTTTGGTCGAAACTATACAACAAATTTACATTACGATAATCCAACCAGGCCTAACGGCTATATCTATTTTACATCTCGCTTCATAATAAAAATTAGAACACTGGCTCTTAGCCAAATCTCGCAATTCAAACTATTTACAACTCGCGCATCAAAGTCATGGACAATAATAGAGTGTCAGTTCAGTGCTACTTCATTTGATGATCATTCACGTGAAGTGTTTCAACTGAAATCCTACAAATCGGTCATCCTGACGTGATGGCGTCTCGACATCAGCATCTTGATTTGTTATGTTTTTTTTATGCTTAACAGTTATTTTTTTGAGTTTTTTTTTCTTTCTGAGTATTGCTCTCTGTCTTTAGGATCAACATATCTAATACCTCTGTGATTGATTCCTTTCCGGATATTGCTCTCTATTATGATAAGAATTTGAATAAGCATCTCGTCCACTATAAGCTCCTTTAAATCCATGATGAGAATTATTCTTATGTGAAGGTTGTGAATATCTTTGTTCATTATAACTAGTCTTGCACGATCGTCGGCCACCATAGTTATAATTATTTCGACCATGATAGTAGCCTCTGTTCATGTATCTAGGGGAAAATTTTGGATTATACCTTGTTTTTGAATTAGGTGAAGTATTTTCTGCTATGTCTTGAGGTATCAAAGAATTTTCAGTTTCAAAGTTTTCAGAAATCTCAGATTTATTTTGGTAAGAATTCTCGGAACTTTGTTTCCCATATCCAAATTTATTGAAATTTCCATGTTTAAATGACTGTTTAAAATATCTCTGGACATATCTATTATTGCTTCCGTTATCAAATGGTCTATTAACTTTTCTGTTCTTTCCCTTATGATCAAAATTCCTATTGCGATCTTTCACATAGTCTTTTCTACCATGTGCAGGACTACTACTTTCATAATTTTCTTCTGGAGATGCATTCCATTCATCGGATAATCCTGTATCTTTTGTCCTATTTGGCTTATATGGTTTTATTAATTTCCTTATTTTCTTTCTGTTCACTAAATTCGTAAATTGAGTCAAATTCACCCCGACATTTACGCAGTCGATTTTAACCATATCTTCACAACCTCGATTATCGTTGTTTATACTTGTTTCATTAATTTTTGTCGGTCCTTCCTTAATTTTAATGTATCCTACTCGAACTTTGTTGCCGCTTGTTATTCTAACACCATCTTCCATTACTTTTAACGTCATGCCTTCTACTGCTTTTCTACCTATTATTAAATCGCAGTCCGTCTCTTGTACCACATAAAATTTATCCTGGATTTCTGTTTCATCCACGTAGACTTTATGCCAGAAAAAACCTGTTGGCCTAATTTCTCTACCACCTATGCCTGATATGTATATATTGTCGCTGGTTAGTTTTGGCGCGTTTATTGCAGTATGATATCTTGAACTGGCGATTGAAATATCGCTCCCGGTATCAATTATTACGTTTGAATTTATTCCGTGAATATCTAAGATTCTTCCTTTTTTACCATTTAACCTGCCCATATTAACTATTTTTCTTTGCGGGTTTTGGGTCTCATCTTGGTATTTTGTTTCTCGTCAATTTTGATTATGTTGTGGGTAAAAATTTGAATACTCTTGTTCTGTATTTTTCGCCATGGCACATTTCGCACTCACGTGACCAGAGTTGCCACACGCAAAACAAATTATATGCGACTCTTTGCTTCCATAATTCATACTGTGTCTATTGTCAATTTGGCGTCTTTTCAAATTGGCGTAATCAGCCACTCGCGATCCTCTGTCATCAAAATCGCTACTTGTATCCTTAACTGATTGTTTATTGTAAACCCTTTGTGCTGTTTCGTAATTATCTAATTTATTAACTAATTCATCAATTTTCTTTATTACCAATAATTCCTCTATGAAATGTGTCTTTGTTTCCGTAGGTAAATTGTGCCTGATTTGATTAAAAACAATTAATTCCCCCAAATCTTCAAAGTTATTTACGTGAAGGCCTTCAATCCTTTGTTGAAAATACACCTTTATCTCATAAGCGAAATCTCGCCAATTGGCTGATGGCTCCTTTTTAGATGACAAAAATTTCAGCCTAAACTCCTCTGGTGATAGCTTGTAGCGTTTTAGTAGAATATTTTTTATATAATCATAATCGTGAATTTCAGGTTCGTTTTCCCTTGTTATTATATTGATCACATCTAACGGCATTAGATTAATTAAATAATTTACCCATTCTTTTTTATCAATGCCCGTTTGCGCCATTTGTCTTTCGTACATAGCTAAGTATAAACTGATATCATTCGAGCTATCATATTTAGTTAATAATCTAAGCAATTCGAATTGCTTACCTGGATTTGTCCTTTGGTTATCCTCAATGTGTTCTCTTGAATTTTCTTGTATCTGCATTTTCTTGATTTCAAAATCTCTTTCGCTTTCGCGTTCTTTTTGCTCCATTTCTACTTTCCATTTTCTCTCTCCCATTTCCATTTCCATTTTCAGTTTATTTTCTTCAATCTCTGCTTGTAATTTCTTCTCTTCTCTTTCTCTTTCTGCTTGTAATTTCTTCTCTTCTCTTTCTGCTTGTAATTTCTTCTCTTCCAGTTCTGCTTGTAATTTCTTCTCTTTCTCTTTCTCTTCTCTTTCTTCTTTCTCTTTTCTACTTGCTATCACTACTTCCAATAGATCTCTTATAAAATCTTCTTCGTAACTCTCCCAACTCTTGATCAGCTTTATTAGGACAGGAATTGTCGGTTTTTCTGGTGCTTCAATTCCGCATTCCTCGCAGAGGTTTATTAGATCAATTCTCTTGGCTTTATTTAGAGTTCCCATCTTTCAAAAATTGTACTTGAAGTGATACGATTAAGGTTTCACCTTGCTAATTCGTAACTTAACTTTTAATACTGGCGTTTTACAATACTTTACGTTTGGTTTCCATTTCACTACTAGTGGCTCTTACTTTTAATAATCTTTGCATCCGAGCCCCCAAAAATGTAAGTAAATGATATATAAATAGGCACTTTACTGAACCAATATGACAAATAATCGATGAACAACAAAATATGCACTTTAATTTCAACTAATAACACTTTTGGTCGAAACTATACAACAAATTTACATTACGATAATCCAACCAGGCCTAACGGCTATATCTATTTTACATCTCGCTTCATAATAAAAATTAGAACACTGGCTCTTAGCCAAATCTCGCGATTCAAACTATTTACAACTCGCGCATCAAAGTCCTGGACAATAATAGAGTGTCAGTTCAGTGCCAGTTCATTTGATGATCATTTACGTGAAGTGTTTCAACTGAAATCCTACACACACATATATATATATATATATATATATATATAAATTAACCATGCGTTTTTCCCAATATATATATATACATAAATCAACATTTAAACGGAGGGTGGTTTTGGGGTCTTGGCTTACTACTCAGTCGTACAAAGAGGCGATATCTGATCTCTCCATTCTTTCTTTCATTATATCAAGACCTTCGGACACTCCTTTGTATTTTTTAGATGGGAGGTTTCTTTGAAAGATGAAACTCTGTCTGCTAAAAGTAATAATTTACTACATTTTGATAGACAGTTGTAATGAAAAAAATATTTTCGCAGAGATAGAATAATATACAAGGTGTCCCAAAAAGGAGTACCTATTTTAAAAAATGAATAAGAAACAAACGAATAGAGTTATTGAATAAATTCTTGCAGGAAACGGTTGTGTGAAGTCTCGAATTTTGTTTAGAGTACTTTATTATGTTAGTTAAAATTCTTACCAACAGATGGCGCTGCGGCTACTGCATTCATCAGAAATAGTTGAAAATTAAATGACAATATTTTCAATATGTCCTTAATTCATCACAATAACATGCCGGAGTCTTAGAATGAACTTTCACTGACCACGTCTGCTTCTGTCTGGTCTTCCCGCATGCTCCGTTTGTTCATATAGCCACCAAAATGTGCTGTAGCGCCATCTGTCGGTCAGATTTTGAACTATCATAATAACGTGTTCCAAACAAAATTCCAGACTTCACACATCCGTTTCCTGCAAGAATTTTTTTAATAACTCTATTCGTTTGTTTCTTATTCATTTTTAAAAATAGGTACTCCTTTTTGGGACACCCTGTATATATATAAAAGGGATTTCTCTTTTAATTCTATGTTTCTTTTTGCCGAATCACATTGAAATGTAAAGGTGTTTTGCTCGTATTAGCCTTGATCTTGCTTTTATAAATCCTGAAAGGTGAAAATCGTCATGGAATTTAAATGATAAACTGTTCTTAGCGAGAATTTGCTCGTTTTAAACGTGATCTCGTTTAGTCGAGTTCGACTGTATTTTGTTATTCAACGAGACATTAGATATGTTAAACGTGTTAATTATTTTTAGGCGCGTTCGTAATTTTATAAATACGTATAAACTATAGTCGCCGTCTGGTCCGTCCGTCCGCGCAAAAACTACCCAACCGAATGCTTTGAAATTTAATATATATAATCGTTGCAGAATTTTGTAGAAACATTTCAAATTTTATGACAATCGAATCAAAACATGAAAAGATGTTAATGAAAGTTTTGTTCATTCTATGAAATCCTATCATACGTAATCTATACACATAATAAAAGTGCAAGTCACGTGACTGAGGAATACAAATACGGGCTAACCACTTCTTTTTTCATATGCCAGGCAGCCATTTTTATTCAAAATTATTTTTTCGAATAAAATTGACATAACAGTGTCCATTCTAGAGAGATCGTTTCAAAAAATTGTTTGTTTGAGATATGAGTTGCATTCAAATATGTACAGATTCTGAGATAACTTCAGTTTAAATTAAGCGGACAGCCCAATATCACAATCCATTAAAGTAAATAAACATAAGAGATTCGTTCATCGTAGGTCATAAAAATATTAAACTATGGAGGCCATCTTTCGCTAAGCAAGATCTCCATGGTGAATTTTGAAGCACAGCCTGGTGTTGAAAACAAAATCGCATGTGCAAGCATGGCATATGTAATAAGAGAAAAAGCATTCTCATTTCGCTCATAACAGACGATATGATTCATTTCACTGAAATAATAAAGATGATTTTTTACATTGTAAAACTAGTTATAATACGAACGCACCTCATTTGTCACGTTTAACGTACAATGTCCAATTTGTTAAGAATATATCATAGTGACTGAAAGTTTAAAATATTATGAAAATAAGCTATGAAATATTCTCAATTCAAATGTTAAGCGTATAAATACAATTTACAAATTATGAATTCAAAGAAAACTACACAGACATCATACAATATAAAAATATTTAACTAATTAATGGATCATTAAGTTTATTTAAAACACTAATTGATCCATTATGTAAAAAGATATAAATCCTCTTTTTATATAGTTTGTGACTGATTTTCATTTGGCATCTGGCCAATCGAAGAAATTACTTTTCTTATACATTCTCTCAGTGTAATAGTCGATTCAAATAAAGTAATAAATCTCCCTGAAAATGTTAACTTGTTTTAATTAAGTTTACGAAAGAAAATACATATTTTTTTTACAATAAATTTTTTTATAATAAATATTGAAGTATATTAAGACATTTTATGAAAGGGTTTTCATTTTATGAAAGGGTGTGTAATAATGTTGTTTAACTTAGCATAATTGGATATAACTGTGACAATAATTGTTATGAAATTTTACTTAAATGCATTTTCGCCATTAAAATACATTTCAGGTTCATTAATACTTAATATGTTTAGCATTCTTTAAGCAAACAATAAAAGGAGTACTGTTTATAATATGAATTACCTCCGAGTAAAATAAATAAATTAGAGTTATTGCTGTTGTCAAGTACACAAATCCATGTTATAAACATAACTAAGTGATATAAATTATGATGAAAAATGCAATATGCATTTCTCGACGACACGTTAGCCATAATAAATGATTTATGTTAAAGTCCAGTTGCTAAATTGTAATTACGATTATGTTCGGTACTATTTTTTATAGATTTAAAAGTTAACCATACATTTTTATCATTTAAAATTGTTTAAATGTTTAAATAGTTAGTTTCGTCGGGTTCTAAATGTGTTTTTTTAATACTTTATTACAAGATGTAAAAGACTTTTGTATTTCCATTTATGTGTTTAAAAAATTATCCAAAAAGTGATGAAGGCTAATATTAAAACTGTAAGTGAATTTTGTGAACTAATATACAATTCACAATATTGATATGATACAATGAACAACATCATATTTACTAAATGCAAAGGATGGGAATTATCGCTTTCTACATAGCATACAACCAACAGTATGAAAAAAATGTCCAGGACGGGAAACGAATCCGGAACCATTGGGATGACGCACCAATGCTCTACCATTTTGAGCTATCTCGACGACATCCATCATTTTCTCACTCTTATATGGCAAGACTATAAGTTTGCAGCACAAGCTAGAACGGGAATCAGGAGCACACAACTTCAGTGGCATGCGTGAGACAAACTAAACCCAGTATTTTTAAATATTTATATATCTCATTATTTTTTATTTCAGCACAGCTGATATTACTTTTAAAATTAACGCTTCTTGTACGCTGTGCATAATTTCCAGCGTAATTTCAGATATGCTGAAACAAAATTAATTTAATATAACATATTTACTATTTTTTAGTACTGAAAACATATATGCAGTATGTACTCGTATATATTGCGCACATTATTTTCCAAAGTTTTAAACCTAAAATGTCAGGTGCGCAGTATGCCCTTAATATTTCGGCCAGTTTCCTGAATTCAAACATACTTTTATTCAAGTCACTAAATACAATACGTAGGTACTGTGGTAAAATTGAACGAATATGGACGTGGTATGTAAAATAAGTAAAAAAATTGCTTTAGTATTTTAAACATATATATACTGGATTAATTATAGTCGGTGGTTAATATTTTAATGAAAAATTATCAATCAGACAAAAGTACATATTTCTTAAACTTCAATTTTATGATATCTATATTATAAAGCAAAAACATGAGTAATGACTACGGCATATCTACAATGACAACGATTAAAGAATTTCATTTCCCCTTTTACGCTAACTTAATTACTTCTTTTATATCGCCTAATTAGGTAGATTTCGTAAGAAATACAACACCTGTTACATCCTCCCCTATGTAGGAATTTCTGAAAAAAATTTGCAGGTCTACGCCAGTCATGACTCCCAGAAACCAAAATACCCCCAGTTCAAAACTTTATCTATCTATCTATCTATCTATCTATCTATCTATATCACTTTTTATGGAAACGATAATTTCAATAATTCTGCCCAAATCTCTTCCAAACTGATGCATAAAATGAAGAGGCATAAAATCTCGGTCAAGTTCGTTAATGGGCAAAATCTAACCAGGGGGGAAGGGGGGTGCTTTTTGTGTAAACAGAAAAAAACATAACTTCTTAATTATGATATGTATCGAATCCGTTTAAAGTTATTATTACTTCAAAATTTATGTATGAGAGATTTTTGATATCATTAAAAATAGGCGTTTAAGAAGAAAAAAAATCATAACTTCGTCAATTCACAAAATATTGCATCCGCTTAAGTTTATTATAAATCCTCTTAATATTATCTACAACTTTTATATCGACTAGTTTTTTATAGGACCTTTACAGCAAAAAAAACAAAAACAAAATTAAAAACGAAGAAATCCCTACCGGCTTTGCCTACAAACAAAGGTAAATTTCGAAGCGAGCGGCTCCAACTGCCGCATCATGTCAAAAAGGTCATTTCTTCTACAATTCCCAATAAACAGGCGCCCCACGGTCTGCATATTCGAAATCTACTTGTGCCTGTAGGCCGAGCCGTCAGGGATTTTTTTTAAATTTATACACCATTGAATAGAGAAAAAAGTGTAATTTCCATTGTAAGTATTTCAAAATGCAACTGCCTTTACTGATTTTTTATGATTTCAAAATTATTTTCAAATATGTTTAAAAAAAATCCATTTATTTTGCGCGTAGTAGGATTGAGGGAGATTAAGCCATTTGCACTTAAAGGAAATTATAGCCTACAGACAAAGATAAATTTCGAAGTGAGCGGTTCCAACTGCCGCATCATGTCAAAAAGGTCATTTCTTCTGCAATTTCCAATAAACAGGCGCCCCACGGTCTGAATATTCGAAATCTACTTGTGACAGTAGGCCGAGCCGTCAGGGATTTTTTTTATACACCATTGAATAGAGAAAAAAGTGTAAATTCCATTGTAAGTATTTCGAAATGCAACTGCCTTTATTGATTTTTTATGATTGTCAAATATGTTTAAAAAAAACAATCCATTTATTTTGCGCGTAGTTGGATTGAGGGAGATTAAGCCATTTGCGCTTAAAGGAAATTAAATTGCTCAGCGATTGTTTCCGGCTGATATCCCATAAGGAAATACTTCATGAATATATAAATACATAAAATAACATACGTAATACACAAATTTAACAGATATACTATCGAACTACGTGCTGAAACATTGAAATAATCAAAATGAAAAAGACTGCTGTAAGTATTGACGGCTCTTCGGCTATTAAGATCTGGCATTCGGCTAATGTGAATGCGTCGCTTTTAATAAATTTCAAAATTTTATTTAAAAACGTAATTTATATGTTTTATATTAAAATGCATGTTAACGTTGTTAGTTTGCAATCTGTAAACTTATATTAAAATTAAATAATCTATTAAAGTTTTCAATGAAAATAAAATATGGTTTCACATATTTTATGTACACGAGGCAGTATGTTTGAACTATATTCAAATAACATTGAATCAACTCCACATTAATTAATTAAATACATTTATGTATTTAATCCTTCGAATACATACTAATATAGTAAAAATTAATTATTCATGTGATGCAATAGTGCAAGTAATAATTCTCTATAATTCAAGTAAATGTATTATATTATTTATTCCAGGAAACGAATAATTCATGAGGAAATTTCTTAACTTTGTATTCGTTGAGTTTAGAGAAACACGTCAGGATTTAAAAATGCTGTTCATTGTTTAAGATAATTCATATAATCACACTTTTTACAAATTTAAAAGATAAAAAAAAATCCCTTCACAGGAACCAAGAACTTTTTGATACATGTTGTGCCGAAAATGAACGGCACAACCCTTAAGGGAAAGAGGGGAAGGAGAAGGGAGGGGCAGTGGTATTACTTACGTCTTACCTTCTCAGTGTCGTTTTGAGGCACTGTAAAATGAAGGCAAGGAGGTTCGTTACGCTGAACTCAAAAGGTGTGAATTAAATTATATTATTTGGAGAGTAAAAGTAAACTATTAATTTTAGCATTTCTGTAATAATTGACCTAACATATAAAGCAATCCTTAAATAGAAAAGGCTACCTGAAAGATAAAAATGTTAAAATAATTGTGAGGGAAGAAAATGAAAGAAAGACAAAATATATTTAGAAAACAAACTTTTATTCATTTATTTCTAATTTACCCATTTTTTTATCATTATTATTAAAGAATAATTTTGGACTGAGTGGATAAAAATATCTAGCAGATGAATTCATATAATACATTAAAGCAGTCACAGCACATGTGTTAAAAAATAATTATCAATTCTTAATGATATAAATTAATCATTTAACCTTGAATTTTAAGATAAAGATATATCGCGCGCATATCTCGAAAATGTGTTAATAAAAATAATAAAAAACTAAAATATATGCCAGGAAAAAGACTAACAATATTAAAAGGATTCTTACTCTCTGATGATACTTCAGTAAGATCTTATGCATTGAAGAGTTCTCTAAGACTTAGAAAATCAGACGCTTTCCAGTGATGAAGGTGTTTGCAGAGTACTTTTCAGGGATTGGCAGGTGCGCACCGTACCTCAGGCATGTAACTTCAATGGTGGAACTCATTGTGCGGCCAACCAGCAGACACCAGTTATACTGCAGGCACTTGGGGCTCTTAGGGGATTTATCCGAAATTGGCAAGGACGCACTGTATCTCAGGCATATGTCTTCAACGGAGGGACTTCTTTAGCGACCAGACAGCGGTCACCAGTTAAGATGCGGGCACATGTGGCTCTCAGGGTATTTTTCCGACGATCAAAGAGGGCATCATTCAGAGGCAGGGGAGCAAGGAAGAGGATCTCATCTTCTGGAGACAGATCTAAGAATGAGTAAAGTCTTTTCTTGAAAATCAGAGAGCTCTTTTTTTTTTGTGTGTGGGAGTAGCTATGCAATTTTTTCTCTTCTTCGTCTTTCATGATTGGGTGAACCCTTGACCTATGTTACCATTACTTTTTTTACCTGTTTAAAAATGCGCAGGGAGTGATGCCTTCTTCTGCATTCCTTTTCTCGTGAGAATGTATTTTTGGACGGGAAGAGGTCTCGTTCTGATCTTAATTTACTTTGACCATGTCAAAGTATCACATTCTGTAGCATTTATATTTTGAGAGTAAGATCCAATTCTGGTCTTTCCTAGCAACATATATTTTTACATCATTAAAAAGAGGAAATAGATAAAATAAAAATAAAAATAAAACGTACAGAGAAAAAGAACATATGTACAAGCAATTATCATATTGACATATAACGTATGAAGTATAATTACACTCATTATAACATAATACTAAAAAAGTATTTTTCTTTTTCTTGCTTTTAATGTTATTCGAGAATATTTTTTTTTAATTTAATACTTTACACTATTGGTTTATATCCAATAATACAATTAAAAAGCATTTCAGTAATTTTTCTTCCGTTTGAAAAAATCCCTTTATATAGAGATATTACTTTCTTCAATCAAGATTACTTCAAGATTACTTCTACATTAAAAAAAAATTGTTCTATCTCCCGCTCATCGGCATGTCATGTGACAAATCGCCAGCTAGACGGAATCAAGAGGCTCGCAAAAGGATTGGGGTTGCAAATACAGTCGAACCTTAATTAAACGATTACAAAGTGTCCATTAAAAATTATCGTTAAATCGGTGTTATCGTTAAAAAGGGTAATAAGGTGAATTATTTTTTTAAAAACTTACCTACTACTAGTATTTAATTATATTTGATTTTGGGACGTTAGCTATACACTTTTAAAATTGAAATATTCTTAATAATTGCTTTGCTTTTTCCTTAAATGTTAGCGGTGGCATAGCATTTTCAGTTCTTTCAAAAACATTACATAAATGTCCATCCTATTTTAAACCTCATTAAGTATTTCCTCGCTGAGTCTAATCCAGCATTAGCTTCAACTGAAGTTACTTTTGATATTTTATTTGGTTCTGTCTCTTATCAGAATCTAAAGCAGACGATTTTTGCTTTCGCGCAATACTTTTTTGTAACATTTGTGGTGCAAAAACGAGAACGTCAGTCATAGTTAGTATAATTAATAAAAGGAAATTTCTGGCCCGAAATTTTACCTTAATCTCACATTTGAAAGTCCTCGAAATAAAAATCTGCATTGTCACATATAGCTCATTGACCTATGTGTGACGATGAAGTTTTTAATAAATTTGTATAGATAAAAAACAGAGACAAAAAGTTGACAATTATTGTAACTAAAACTGATGAAATTCACCAAAATTACCGTCAAATAGTGAAAAACTATCCTAACACAATCATTCACCATAGAAATAAACAGAGGTGGAACCAAGTTATTAAAGTTTTATCGTTAAATTGAGGAAATCGTTAAATCGGGTATCGTTAAATCACGGTTACAATGGTCTGTATCCCGGGAAGCTTAGGGTTGTACGCTATGGTTTTAATAAAGGAAGGAAATATACGTGACTGAATACGGTAATTTAGTTTCGCGATAATGTAAATATAAAAAAAAAACTGTAACATTTTTCAATAAAAACAAAAATGGTGACCAACAATGACCAATGTTCATCTTTATGAAATTATATGTAACTAGCTCCTACCAATTTAATTGACATGCGAAATACTAAAATACTTTATTTAGTTGCATAATTAATTCAAAGCAGATGTAAATATTAAATGTACCGAAATAATATAATATCTATATATTTAAAACGCTAAGCGATTTCTTTCAACAATCCGTGAGAACAAATTTCTGCATCAAATTACATCATTCTTTTTTTAAATGAAAGATATTTGGACACAGATTTGTTATCGTGCATTCGTTTGTTCGAAAATTTAATTAATTAACCGTAGTTTTCAATTAAACTTTTACTTCTGCTAATGACGTCATAATCTGATAACGCCTACTGTTGCGAAGCACAGAGTTTAATCTCTAAACTCTGTGGTTGAATAAAAGAGAAATAATAAATATTAAAAGCACGCGGTTTTAAGGCCGAATTTGTTAATTTGCAAGTTAAATTTCGGTAAAAATACTTATCCGCGTGTTTAATAAGCGAATAAAAATTCATATTTATTGTGACATCACGGGAATATTGTCCATTGGGTTTATTTTATCATTATGCATTATAACTTTGTTGATGCCATTTTTTCATTACAATTAAATACAAAATATATTTATATTTGTGTGCATGGTGTTTAAGCATTAATGTAAGGTATATGAAGTACGTGTGAAAAGTTTGCGCCGGTGAAAAGGATGTTATGCTTAGCTTGAAGTGCATTTTAACATTGATAAAACTAAAGAGAAAAATTTATATGATTGTGTTAACATGACATAAGTTTACTGATTTTTGCATTCATAATTATAAAGATTAGAATTGGAGCCGTCATTGATTTCTACATCTTTATTGCATACCTTGATTACATGTTACCAATTGCTTTTTTTAAATTATAGGGTAGAAGATTTCCTTTGTTAATAAAAAAAGTCACAAAAGTAAAGGATTTCAGGAAATTTAAAGTTATTGAAAATAGTGTTATGGCAAAAAAAAATCTTGAAATAATGATTGTATTTTTAGCTAGAATAAACAATGTAAGACTAATATTTCATAGGAATTATTTTGGTAGATTTATTATAAGTTCATTTAACAGTTCCTTATTAGCGCAAAGTCCTATTTCTTTCAATGTGAATTTCTCTTTCGATGTCAAAAAATGTTTTTCCACTTTTGGACGCCAACCAAAATACAGTGGCAATTTTTATAAATGTACAACAGTTGTGACAACAAAGGCGCTATCGCTTTAGCTTTCATCGCGCTTACATCACTTCGAAATACTACAAATTTCGATGTTTTACTACATTTTACAATTTCAATTCTTACATCATCAATTAGAAAAAAAATTAGCTTTCGATTGAAATTTATTTGAAAACTGCCGAATAATTTAACGACTTTTTAAATAATTTTCAAGCATGAAAAGTTTTTCAATTCTATCTTATTACTGACCACCAGTTTACTTCAATAATGTAAAATAGCCCATGGGAAAGTTGCCACAATTGAAAATAGATTTCCCTAACCATCATAAAAAGTGAATAATAATTAAAACAAAAAAAAAAAAAAAGAAAGAAAGAAAAAAAAGTGATAAATCATAAGATCAGATTATCCATAAGATAGAACATTTTAGCGCTAAATAAAAATCTGTCAGGGAAAAACAAAACAAAAAAAGACTATTTTTAGTTTATGTTGAACATAAAATTGATATGTTGAATTCGTCGATGAATATGTTCCATCAGATATCAGGATATGCTAGGAATTGCATTTTTTATTTTTTTTTTACATTTGCCAACTGTATAAGAGGGAAAATATCCCCGACTGTGATGGAAAAGGGATAATCATCCTGATTATGTCAAGGAACCGAAGAAACCATACAAATAAATTACACTTGAAAACATTAAAAATCTCCCTCATCTGCAGATAGATTTATTACTGTAAAAAACTTCTTAATCTTTGCATAAAAATTGATTAGCTTAAAACAATGGATGCGTTTTAGAAGATATGGATTTGAAACGAACAATGATTAAAGAGGACATTTTAAAACTTTTAATTTAATCATTTTAAAACTTTTTTAACGTCGAATTTCGACGGTGCTTCGGGGCAGATGCAATGCACATGCGCATAGGAGCGCATTCGATTGCATTATCACAGGGGAGGAGATGTGTGCTTTATTTACTATGTTCTGTTTTTTACTGAATATGATATCAACGTAGGAATATACTATTTGTATATACTTCATAGGTCCATGAATTTTGTTTCTTGCCGTGGGGAATATGGTGGTAATGTCAAACTGATTAGCATTACACAGTTATTTACGGATTGTTTGTTTGGAGTCATCGGAAATAGTACTGTATTTGACTGGGGAAAAATTAAAATAAAATATTTGAAATACTGTTTTATACGCACCCCTTCATAAATAATAAAGAAGCTTATTTTACTGATATTGTTATAGTATTTTTTTTTTTTTTGCGTCAAGTATTGACGGGTTCCATCTAGTTTTTTTTTAATTAATTGTACAAAATATGTAGATGTTTTAAAAAATTAAATACACATGAACGACTTAAGTTTTAACTAAAGGATTTAAAGCTAATGAAATTCTAAAAGGAGGACATGGTTTAAAAATTATAAAAAAAATGAATCCAAGAAAAGAATCACGTTTAATGTATTTTTCTGACTTATTAATTCATGATGATTCATTGCGAAATATAACCTAATGTAGATAAATATATGGAACTGAACACAAAATCTCCTACCGAATTATGTTAAAAGTTATAAGAAGTTAATAATAAAGCAAAGAAATATTTTCTTTGTAATTAAAATTGAAATACGTTTATTTGAATTATTTTAGTTTAGGAACATTGCTATTTGCACTATTTAAGAAAAACAACATATTTTATTTCTAAAATATATTAAAATATTTCGTTCTAAATATTATCTATAACCAGATATAAAAATGTATAAGACACATTTTCAGAAATTACTTTCTAATAGATAAATTAAATTGCTAGACTCATTAACTTAATTATTTTAAAGAAACAAACTATATTTTAACATTAAATGAAACTAAATTTACTTAAGATCAGGAATGAAAAGCATTAACGACACCTCGCGAATTAAAAAGTCTTTCTGACAGGCAAAACATTGTCATGCATTAAAAATACGCTGGGCTGTTCTATCGTAAAAGATTTTATTGTTATTTAGATTTTTAATTCCCTTTCCCAATATTTTCTTTTATTACCCTCTAATTTTATGAAAAAATATAAGAGCTTCATCAAAATGAAAAGTGCTAAGTTGATTTTTACTTTCTTGTACCATACGTACAATATTAGATTAACAAATAACAATCTAATTTTATTATAATACATGAATTCATCGCAATTTCATCTTTATATTTAATAGCTCCTTGAATTTTGGTAATAGTGATGAAAAGAATTCTTAACAGAATTTTTCACTTAATTTGAAACAATTGCATGTATTGTTAATCACAAAATTAAATTTGTCATGGGGAATTTTTGTCCATGAAATATTGCATAAACACAAACAAAAATTCATCGTAATTAATTTTCGGCCGTATGATTTTGTAAAAACAGAAAAGAATATTTCTCATGGGGAACTTTCGTTCATATAATTTTAATAAGGTCTGAAAAAGTATGCGTTTCTATTTATGATTTTTTTATGCACCAACTAACGATACTTCTAATAAAATAACCTTGCATGAATTTCCATTAATGGAGGTATTTTATCATTTTTCCGAGAAATATACACAACTTCTATATCTTGTGAATTGGTGAGTTTTAAGTAAAACAATTTGTAAAACAGCCACAGTCTGTTAAATATTTTTAAGTATATCGGAAGCACGTCTTCTGAATGTGATAGTAAAAACGTCTCTGTACTTGAAACAGACATTCACAGTTCGGATAATTTTCTTCCATGTAACAGAAACTAATAATTGAAAAAAGCCAAAATATTCATGAACCTTTAGTTTAATGCATTAGTACAAGTTGTAAATTTCCAACTGGACGAAAAATGTCCGGGCCAGGATTCGAACATGGGATCGCCTGGCTGAAGCCACCACGCTCTACCACTGAGCTATCCCGGTCGAATCTGGAGGGCATAATTCATCCAGTTAACCTTATGGATCAAAGCATCTGGTCTGATATTTTAATCAGCTCAACAGAAAAGATCGCAGGTAATGGAATTCCAGTAAACGATGGATACGTGAATACACTGGCATTAATAATGCATTAGTAGTTTTAGAAAAGTTTATTACTAACAATATAATAAAATACAACACCTTGTAATAATATATTACTTTTAAATGCTAAAGGTGTAAAATTAACAACTATAATATAAATTAAAATAACTTTTATTAGTTGTTTTACATGTTTCGACTCTTCTGAGTCATTTTCAAAAACAAATAACACATAATAAATACAAATGAATACTCGCATTTTGTTTTTGAAAATGACTCAGAAGAGTCGAAACATGTAAAACAACTAATAAAAGTTATTTTAATTTATATTATAGTTGTTAATTTTACACTTTTAGCATTTAAAAGTAATATAAGTTTATTACTTTTACTAATTGCATATATTAAAATTTTATACAAAAACAAATATTTATGAAATACCATTTATAAATTAAAAAATAATCATTAATGCTATAAATTAACATTTGGAGCGCAGAAAATCTGCAGAGATTGAGGACCATTAAGCCTTCGACCATAACACTGTTGACGCTAAGCTTACTGTTACCAAAACTGGTTTACGAATTCAGCACATCTTGTAGTATTCCAACGTTGTTTTACATACTATTACATATTCAGTATTCTCTCATCTTATTTTAAACACGAGTCACATTTACATCCATTTTTCTCCTTTCTTTATATAAGCGGTTACTAACGGACAAATTTCAAAATTTTACAGCCATAAAAAGCCTATTTAAAGCAGTCGGGTATGAATATTTAGTAAGTTATGAAATAATAAACAGTAACAGAGTGTATAAGCAATAAGGTAAAGCTAGGATAGTCTGCGCACAATTCAAAAGAATAGCTATAAAAAATCTAAATATTAATTTTTTGCTAAACTATTCATGAATAATTTTTACTTCATTTGTCTTTTATGCATTTCCATTGCTATTTTGTTGTTATGTTGCAATTTAATAGAACAGTTGTAATAAAACCAAGAAAGTTATTTTGAGCAATCTGTCCTTACAGGGTTGGTGTGATTGCGCACATGGGTAGGAGAGATTGTTACTAATAATAACTACAATTAAATTGTTAACAATAATAATTACACGTAAACGACATTGCTGTAAGGTTTTTGTGAACAAATATTATTGTATTAGGAGTGTATATGTCAACCTAATGATTAAAGAATCAGAAAAAGGAAATAATTTTAAAAACGATTAAAAATTTTTAATTAAAATGAAAAAAATTAAAGAATCAGAAAAAGCAAGTCCAGATAAGATTACAAAATAAAATTATGTTACTTAATAACACGTTTAACTTAAAATTAGTTCATTTTCATTTTTCATTTTTTTAATGCAAATTTACCAATAAGCTGCGTAATCTCTCCTAGCATGGAAACTAATGGGACACTGCGCCATCTCTCCTACTAGCAGATGCGCAAACTCACCAATTTCGGTAGGAGATATTGCGCGGCCTTTTATTTAAACATGACCTCTTCTAAAACGAACCGTTGATGTTCACATTGTTAGTCTAGATTAGTAGCTTATGACAAATCGTTTAAGTTTAAAATATTTTGTACTATTGACATTGTATAGAAATTCTGATGAATAGCTATAAAAATTCAAGCACTTACTTTGGGAAAAAAAACAACAAAATAGCAATACTTTATCTTAGCCGCTCAAAGCAATCAACGTGCACTTTCACGTAGACATTACACTACTGTTGTTGTACAACTACCTGGAGTCGCTGCGCGCTCACTCTACTCCTTACCCCCGAACCTCTATGTGCGCAATCTATCCGACCGCGCCATCTCTCCTGGCTTTACCTTATATGTTTTCTTGTTATATAAAAAAAATGAATGACTTTGGAAAAAGAATCGCAAACTCACACATATGTGCATTTTAATATAATTGTAATCTGTCATATGAAGCACTCACATGTTTCTTCACATTATAATATTACTTTCCGTAACATAAAAATCGAGGTATGTGCACTTTAAATTTATAACTTTGAACATAAAGCAATAGATAAATATGCTATTACCATTATGGATTACCATTATAAATATATCAACTAGTTTAAATTAAGGAATATTTTGGAAACAATCTCATTTCGAAAACAACATTTTTATTTTACTCTTAAACATGTGAAATCATAAAATGGAACTAAACAGGTTTTCTTAATTAAGAATGTGCTTTTTATAATATTTGTCTTTTCTAAAAGGTCTTATTTCAAAATTCATTTGATTCCAGACTACATGTAAAATGTTTTAATATTTAATAGCTAGGAAATCCGTGTATGTTTTTTTTAGCACTTTTCGTAATTTGGAACTCAAGATTTACATTATTTATTTAGAAATAACTTTTTTCTGAAAACCTAAATTATTGAGCTTTAAACTGGCACATATAATTAAATTTTAAATCAGTTCTAATGAAAATAAATAATAATATTATGTAGAAAAAAATGATATATTGATAAACAATTTACAAAAAGAAAATAATACAGCTAAACAATGATAAATACAATAAAAACCAAATTGCTAAAGCTCAAATCAAGAAATGTTTTTATTGAACAATTTTATGACACATAAATACTCTTTTGTAAATATTTTATTTCTCCTGTAATATAAACATTTTTTTATTTATGTCGCACTTGAGCTTCTATACAAAATATGTATTTCAGGTAAAAGTTGCCTTGTGTAAACATTACATCATGCAAAAACTTTCAGTTGTGCTTTGTGGAGGATTTCTTTCTATCATTTTCTTTGCAAGATTATATGAAATGAATATTACATCTTTTATATAATTACGCGAGGATTACAAGCTGAATCTATAGTAACAGATAACTATTACATATAAAAGAAAGAAATTACTTTTCCCATTTTGTTTTCACTATTACATAACATATATGATGTAGTAGTAAATGGAAAGTTTCTGGATGTCAGCCAAATCAGTATTGTGTTACCAATTATTTCCTTAAAAAACTTTTCTAAATGCAATGACTTAGAAATATCTTCTAATAATTGACGCAAAATGTGCTTTATTAGGTAGTAGAAAATGCAGTTATTTTCAATGATGAAATTGTTTATTTCGAAAATAGGTATTTTTACATTCTTCTTGTTGTTGAACAGTAAAGATTTTTTTTTCTTTAACAATATATATGAGAAATTAGATGATGATCGTTCCAGTAAGATTTAAAATGAAATTGGAAGTAAAATTTAATTAGGATAGGAAAGCCAGAAATGACCGAAAATACAATCACATTTGATTATTTTTGTCTATTTCTCATAGGCAATAATGTATTGAATCTTTCATTTATCTGTTATAAATTCAATACTAAACTTGATAAGCCGTCATCACGAAAAATCCTTCTATTGTTCAGAAATTGTTGCTTAAAACAAATATATATCAGTTAAACATGAAAACACAGAATTTATATTAAAACAAGTAATAAAAAATTAAAATTAAAATCAATTCCTAATTAGATCAATTTTTTTTTCCACCGATCTACACGTTTCGCCACTGACGGTATTTATTCCTAAGTTTATATCCTGCTAAAAATCTTATATAAGTGAAATTTATTTTCGAGTACGGGATGATTTCCTTCCGTCCTAGGCGAGTCTCGATCCTGGGACCTTGTGGTTACGAGCCCAGAGCTAAACCGACTGCGGTATCAAGACTTGTGAGTGAGTGCTTTTAAATGGAACTATTGTCTGAAATAAGTCGGCTGCGTGTTGATATTTTTTTTCTGCCATATAAAACTAAAATTAATTAATTAAATTAAATTAATGAATTAATATTTGAAAAAACTGTTTTAACATCAAGTGTCATCCACTACAAGTTTAAAAAGATGTATTTGAACTTGAGTGGTAGAATAAAAAGTATTGAAAATTTGAACAAGATATATAAATATATATAGGGAGAGTGTGAACTAATCGTAGGAATTGAATGAAAAAAACATCTCAATGCTTTCTTACATCCCAGTGGCACTCCCAAAACAATACCAATAATGTCTAATAATTAACAGCAAACTAAAAGTGGATCTTCAAGCAGTTCAGAGTACAAGAACATTTCAATTGGAATTGCACAGGACATAGCAGCGGGGAGACAAAGTTCCTATTACTTCTGTTGTTACTTCCGCAGCTATATTTTTATTCTCGTACTTAATTAAATACAAGCTGACCCGCCCGGCGTTGCCCGAGCCCGTGTAATAAAGTTAAATCTCTTAAAAAAAGAAACTCTGGCAACGGTCTCCGATGGCTTCGGTTCCGTATATCGGGCATGCTCGTACGCTGTGACAAATATTTTATTTCCCCCTTACCACCGCCAGGGGAGCATTCTGTTCTAAGCAAAGTTCTTTCCAAACGAACCTCTGAAATAGATACCTGTTGCCTACGGCACGGTTTAGTAAGCGTGCTGCAAAATTCAACTGGTTTGGAGAAGATGGGCATATTATTTGCTGAGTTACTGAAATAAGGCACAGTTACAAAAAATAATCTTGAAGGAGGTGCCGGGGAGTAAGGGATGTTCAAGTGTCTTTCTGAAAATGACTAATTAGGAGGACCACTATGCATCTTTAAAAATTCGTTTGTTTGTTTAAGCTAGGGACTTAATTACAAATTTGGCTTAAACTATTATTCAGAAATAGTGGTAATTGCTACTCATAAATTTTCTTTAATGTTATAGAGGATAACTATTAAGTTAATTAAAATATTTGGAATCAGTTGCATTGAAATCGGAAAGATAGCTGCTGAGTTATGGAAACGGAGCATAGTTAGAGAAATAACTTTGAAGGAGGGAACGGAAGGGGAGGGGATGTTCAAGAACCCTTCAGCAAATGCCTAATTAGGAGGACCACTGTGCATCTTTAAAAATTCGTTCGCTTGGTTAAGCTAGGAACTTAAATTACAAAATTGGCTTAAACTATTATTCGGAAAGTGTGGTAACTGCTACTCATAAATCTAGTTTAATGTTATAGAGGGTGACTACTAAGTTAATTATAATATTTAGAATCAGTTGCGTTGAAATCAGAAAGATAGTTGCTAAGATAGGGAAACGTGGCATAGTTAGAGTAAAAAACCTTGAAGGAGGGTCCGGAGGGGTGAGCTGATGTTCAAGTGCTCTTCAGCAAATAACTAATTAGTAGGACCACTATACATCTTTAAAGATTGATTCATTTGGTTAAGTAAGGAACTTAATTTGAAATTTGGCTTAGACTATTATTCGGAAATACTGGTAACTACTTTCTTGAACTACACCTTGAAGCTATGAATGCTGATTTTTGCGATAATTTAGTAAAAATTGAACTGGTTTGGAGAAGTTCGGAACATTATTAGCTGAGATTTCAAATAACGGTATTCTCTATATAAAACTGCAATTAAACGCTACAGGTAAAGCTAAAAATTAGTTCTGTTGAAATCAGAGCAGTAGATTCAGATTTATTAAAAAGAGTGGTCAAAAGGAAAAAGCCACCGCCAGCTGGCGTACGGTCAAGTAAAATAAATGCGATATTTAATAAGAAGTTATTTATTTTGACTCCTTTCCATCCCCGCAAATATAACAAAAACGCTGTTAAATAAAATTTTCTATATTAATAATCTCTAACATAATAATATATGTCATGTAAAAAAAAAAAAAAACTAGCTAATTATCATGAAGGAAAACGTGCCTGGAAAAATGTTTCAAACAGCGTAATCTGTGTAATTTGTCGTGTGCAGGTGGCGCTACATTAGCATGGTTACGCCGGTAACTGCAATCCATATTAACACAGTTTCTTTAGAAGTCCTTTCTATGCATCGCCACTCTGCTTTATTTAATTACTTCTGTGAAGACTTTATACAATCAACCAACCGAAGAATAAAAAGCCTATTTTTTATGAAATTTTCTTGTGGATTTTAATTAATAGTTCGTAAATAAGAAAAATACTAAAATTCTGATTCTCACGTGCACCAGGACAGGTTTTGGACTATCCTCACCTACATTTTCAGACTTCTAGGTGCACTAAATTTTCCTAGCCATCGCCAACAGGCACACACACACACACACACATACACACAAAGTGAAACTTTCTTTTATTAGCATAGATTGATGAAATATATCGCAGCTATCAATAATATTAACATCCTTACGCAACACAGGACAAAAATACGTATTTTCGTATTAATTAAATATATTTTGGGCGTTTGTGTTTCATTGCATTTCTTTATATCGTGAATTTATTGTTTTCCAGAAAGATCTAGAAAAATATTGTAATGCAGGATTTTCATTCAGATACCGGAACTATCCCTAAGACTTGGCGATTGTTGGCTGCTTTATTTTAATCGCATACTTAGCAAACAAACACAAAATATCAATTTATGTAAATGTATATCAGCAAAAGTATAAATTGCAATATTTTGGAACATTTTACCAAAAAGCGGTGGCTTTCGGAATGGCTCATGAAGTGGAACTGACTTGAACTCTGGAGGCAAAATCATAAGACCTTACACAGATTTACCGGTAGCACGGAAGGGCAATTTAAGGAACCTCCCATCCTTCAGTGAATGTTTTGAAGCAAGTGACGAAGTATGTTAAAAAATATATTTTACAAACAGACCCGCCCGGCATTACTCAGACCCGTGATAATAACCTTAAATAAAACCCAAGTTTGTATGATTTTTTTTAAAGAAACTGCAAATATGGCTAGATTCATATTCAAAATTGGTGGTAGCTGAAGTCCGAGAATTTTTTTCTTTCAAGTAGTAACTGGAATTTCTAAGAATTTTTTAGGAAAAAAATAGTGAATCGGACGATTTTTAAGGGAAGTATATTAGGAGGCCCAAAATGGACTAACGGATAGTTTTGAGCAAGGTCGTTAACGGAAAACATCTTCAAGGTCTTAGTACTTATCGCTTTTGATCTTCAATTAGTCGAAATTAGGGTATAAATTAATCATTAGTATAAAATTTTAAAGAAATGCTTCAAAAAGGGCCCTAGGGCCCCAATAAGAATATAAAGGTGGAGGTCCGGGGAGAGGGGTCCAAGACTGAACTTTAAAGTTAAGCATTGAGAGGGTAACATAATTAGTCAGGGGTGGAAAATTCATGCGCAAAAGAAGCGTTCTGGACTGGGGGCCAGAGTCCTAACTGGAATGTAGAAATGGGGGAATAACTAAATAGAGAAAAGGCCCCAAAAACGAAGACGATCGGAAAAAAGGGAACACGTTATTAACGATTTAGTGAACACAAACTTCATGGGCCTCAGGGTTTACGATCATGGTTTTAATTGGATTGTAAAATGGGAGAATAAATAAATGGAGAAAGGAGCCTCAAAAACGAAGAAGATCGGATTAAAACGGGGCAAGTTATTAAGAATTTAGGGCAGAAAAACTTAAAGGGGCCAGGCTCTCCTGATCATCTCCGAGAAAATTTTTAGTAGTTCATGTAGTAGCTGGCAATACTAAGAAGTTGTTAGAAAAATAGCTAGTGAA
Source organism: Maratus michaelseni (assembly GCA_963931845.1). Classification (NCBI taxonomy): domain Eukaryota; kingdom Metazoa; phylum Arthropoda; class Arachnida; order Araneae; family Salticidae; genus Maratus; species Maratus michaelseni. Next base: position 176,222,154 of record OZ007594.1, read on the forward strand.
TCGGACGATTTCTAAGAACGTATAGTAGGGGCCCGAAAAGGGGCAAACTTATAGTTTTCAGCAGAGTCCTACGAGAAAAAAATCTTAAAAAGTCCTAGTACTTAGCGCTTTAGATCTTCAATTAGTCGAAATTAAACATATGGTATAAATTAATTATTAAAATAAAATTTTAAGGAAATGATTTAAAAAGCGCCCTAGAAACCAATAAAAATATGAGGGTGGTGGCCCAGGTAGAGAAGTGAGAGGCTTAACTTTAAATTTATGCATTGAGAGGGTGACATAATTAGAAGGTAACATGCACGGTAAAAAAAAAGTTTAAGGAGCCCCGGACTGGGGCCCAGGCAGCCTGGAGGTCACTGTCCAAAGTAGAATGTAGAAATAGGGAACAACTAAATGGAGAAAATGACACAAAACTAAGAAGATCATATTAAAAGGGGTAAGTTATTAACAATTTAGGAAACAAAAACTTTAATGGGCTCCGTACCAGGCCTCAGGGCCCCTCAGTGTTACAACTGGAATATAGGAATGTGGATAAGCTAAATGGAGAAAGCGCACCAAAACGAGGAAGATTGGATGAAAATGGAGCAAATTATTAACAATTTAGGGAAAACATACTCAAAGGTGCCCTAGGGCTTCCGGGTCTTAAAAAATTAGAAATCTGAACCTAGGTGCATTAGGACCTGCCCTAGATTATCCGCACCCAAATTGTCGACATCTACGTGCGGTAGATTTCGCTAGCCATCGCACACACACAACACACACAGACAAACAACTTTCTTTTATTAGTATAGATTTAATGCTACGCAGATTAAATAACATGTTTGGCACGGTTTACAATAAAAATCATTTTCTTGCTCAGGGTTGAAATGATTGGCGCATTAGCATATATTTTGGCATGGTGTTTGTATGACAGAAAAGTACCCAATATTCTTGCGACGTCCCAGTAAATATGAATTTTTGTTCACTTATAAAACGTGCAGAAACTTGAAAACTAAAAATATATACGTCCAAAAAAGCCATATGTCTGAATATTTTTCATTATTTCTTTTTTTCTCTGCAAAAATGGAAGTACTAATTCGCTCTCGTAATATGGATGTGTTCGTATCGGAATCAACACTTTGTGTTTGATTATAATTAGATTATGTTTGTTTAACACATTACTATCCTCTTCTAATAGCAAATCCCTGGCTAACAAGCTTCTCCTTTATAATTCTTACATTCTACCAATAATCACCTACGCCTGTCCGATCTGGGGCTATATCTGTAAAACCTCTATGAACAACCTCAGCCAACTCCACAACAAATATATACGCACTGTCAGAAATGCTTCACGTCACCTCCATAATAGCACTATCTGCAGAGACTTCAAAACTACCAAATTTAATAAAAGAATCAACCACTTTCCAAAAAATTTTATGAAACATTATATGACCTCCCTAATGAAATAATCGCAGAATTTCCGGATTATGATGCCTTTGAACCACATCACCGTAAACGTCCAAAATATTCTTGCATTATAGAATGTGACCATTAGTGCTCATCATTACTGTAAATTTTTCTCTTTTATTTACATTTTGTATTTTTTTTTTGTTACATTATAAATACCTAATTTCTTAATTAAAACTTATTACTTAAGCTAACCCCCCCCCCCCAAAAGAAAAAGTATGGCCCTTTTAAATGCCTTTTTTGTTTATGCTTTGCCCGCCTTTTTCACCTCCTGGCATTTATGTGCTGTTTAAAGAACATGTTCCGAACCCTATTTTTTATTTTTGCAACTTTAACTAGTAGCTAGTTATAACTACAGCTATACCATTTCCCTTTCTTCCAATTTTAGAGTCTATCCTTAATCTCCTTCGCTTTACTGTTTTATTCCAAATTGGTTATCATCTCTTTTCTTAACTTTTCATCTATCCTATTCATTGTAAATGTTCTTTTATCATGTACTAAATACTATAGCTTAACTTTTCCCAACGGCTCAATTTATTACTAGACACTCTACTCACTAATAGACAGGGCGTTAAGTTGATTGCAACTCGGAAGCCCTTAACTGACGTCTACTGTTCGGCAACACATTACTATAGAATAGATCTCTAAGCTCTATTCCATAAACACAGAAAAAATTAAAATTATACAAATGGTGAACAAATTTATTTAGGCGTAAACACAGGATAGGAACTCCTAACTTCCCGGAAGACATCCACAATTAAATTCACTTTAGAAAAAGTTCATTATTGGTTATAAATATATATTATAATTTTCCAATGCGCAGCCATTTACCATACAGCTGGTAACCACCCTACAATGCTGACTACTGGAGTAAACCCTACTAAAACGAAATTGGCAGGATCGTTTAACTATTTTCGTCTCTATTTTCGTTTATATCACTATCTCAGAAGTATATTTGTATTGCGCCTCATACTTCACAAAATTTTGCCATTTAAGCAGTGCTCGCAGCGTTACCAAAACTTTTCTCACTTTAATTTCACTGTTTTAAACAATATCTTTATTGTAGATTTCTACTGCAGATGTGAAAATAAATCTATCACGAATATTTTTGATTTGAAATAGTGGTAGGAATTGTAGAAATATTTCCGAACGCTACGAGCTCTGATTTCAGAGTGTATACCGTTAAAAACCTGTTCTCACAGAATTTACTGCATTAAATTAATGATTTGCTTTTTTCTACGCTACAATTTTTTACATGAGCACGAAATAGACAATCGCCTCCAACTTAAAATCACTTTTTATTCACCACAAGAAAATAAGATCAATCCAACAATAGATCCAGCCATATCTGTCTCACAAGGAGAGTGCCAAGCTTGGTAATCACAGATTTTGATTATTTTTATGTATGTTGTAGGGTAGAAGCCACTTAGTCTCAGGTTCAATGGATTTTATACAACGCTCCTTAGTTCTCGAGAAATGAGGGGTCTAATATTATAACACAACTTAAATACTTACTTTGTAACAGAATAACTGCGTTGGTTGTAGCTCAGTTGGTATGGCATCTGCTCATTGTTCAGAGGGCCCAGGTACGCGCTACGTTTGTTTTTCTCTTTTTTTATAAATATACTTGTAATTATAATTTAATAATCTCAATAAAAAAATTTTTTAACATAATTAAATTTTAATTTAGCATTTTTGATTTTTAAACCATTATTAAACATTTCTCCTCATTTAAGGAGCTTCAAAAATATTGCATCTATTATTGACTCGAAAAATTCAAAAATCGTTACAAAATCAGCATATTAACCCATTACTGCCGGTTGGTACGAAAAGTTACCATTTAAGAGATAGGAAACTTTTAAATATGAACACCAGTATCTTAGTAAAAAAAAAAATCATATTATCTAATGTGAAACTATCAGAGATTCAATCACTTAAAATAACAGCATATGAAAACTGGCGTCAACTGGTATCGAAGTATTAAAAGAAGTGTAAAATAAGTCGTCGTTAATGGGTTAACTATCGAATTATAGAATACTTCTCCCATCGCAATAGAAAACGAGGATATTTCAGATACTGATGCTGGATTATTTGTTAAAAATTCATTGTTTTACAGTAAAATTGGTACAGTAAAATTACAGTACTTCAACGCATTTGTGACATCACTTTTCTGATTTTCATTGAATCCCGACACTTCAGATTGATCTTTTGAACTACAGCTTTCTTCTTCCATTTTATACGATTCTGAGCTGTTATAGAATGATACGCACTTGTGCGATAAATATTGAAAACAAAAACCACTTAACTGCATCAAACTAAAAAAAAGAAATAACCAAAGTCTGTTGTGGCGCCCTTTAGTTACAATAAAATAAAACATGCATATGTTGTAATTTAATTCTTATGCTAAAGTTTAATATAATTATACTTCTTACTTTAAAAACAGTGTAGTATTATCATCGCATTAACTTCCCTTGTTAAGGCAATTTATAAATGATGTTTATTTACAATCACGAATTGACACAATTGTTCAATATCGTTGCATTGATAAAGCATATATGGAATACATTTTAAAAGTGATTCTTAAAAAAATCAAAAATGCTAAATTAAAATGTAATTATGTTCACAAAAAATTTATTGAGATTATTAAATTATAATTACAAGTATATTTATAAAAAAAAAAAGGAAAAAACAAACGTAGCGCGTTCCTGCATCGAACCCGGGCCCTCGCAACAACGAGAAGACGCCATACCAACTGAGCTACGACCGACACAGTTATTTCGTTACAAAGTAAGTATTTAAGTTGTAGTATAATATTAGACCCCCCATTTCTCGAGAACTAAGAAGCGTTGTCAACGCTTCTTAGTCGCTCACTCTACTCCTTCCCCCCGAAACCTCTATATGCGCAATATCTCCGACCGCGCCATCTCTCCTGGCTGTACCTTCCATACTTGTCATTTAATCAGACGAAAAAATCAAATGTGAAATAGCATACGAAAAAATACGAGATATAAATAGTACATTATTAGATCTAGAAATACTGCAATAGTACATCATAAGATCTAATATAATGTAGCGGAAAACAATCGTGCATTATAATACAATAGTTGTGTAATAACAATTATCAATAATAAATAACAAGTTATTACAATGTAGTGCACAACAATAGCATATTATAATGCAATAATACATTATTAGTTCTAGAAATAAACGTTTTGTATTTAAAGGTGTATATTAACATCTAAGATGTATGGAAACTAAACTTTTAGAAACTACGTAAGAAGTATTAACTAACTTTTTATCAATGACATAAGTTATAGGTGAATGAAAATGTATTAACCAACAAATGAAAATATTCTTTTTCCATTTCTACTTTTTCATCTTTCAAACATTAATCTTATCCTTTCCTTTCCGTTAAGAGAGTTAAAACGAAATCGCGGTTCTTCTTACTGATTTGCATTGGCATTTAGCCAGTCAATAGTAACTGACAGTAGTTAATGTCTTTTCTAAATCTTTTCATTGATTTTATAAAACATTCAAATTAAACTGTAAATCTCTCCCTGAAAATGTGTGCTAATTTTCTTTTTTTTTCATGTTGAGGAAGAAAAACATACCGTAATATGACTTCTTATAACAGGAGGAAACAGAATAATTTTAGTAAAATTAGAAAATTATATAAAAAATAACATGTTAGAAGCTTTCAGTTTTCTGTATTTTGTTGGAGATTACTTTTATAATAAAATATTTCCAGTTTCTTTGCATAATTTGCCTCTAATAATTGTGAAATTATATGAAATATTATTTGTGACATTTAAGAAACTCATAATGTATTAATGTTATTATTAACGAGTTTTTTCCCTTAAACTTAAAAATATTTATATTTATTTAAGCATGTAATCAATATATTTTAAGGAACTTTTATTGTATTATTATAATCATTGCCATTACAATTAACTTTCAATTATTACTATACGTGTTTTTGGATATAAGAAATATAACTTTTATTATAAATAAGGTTATTTTTTTTTCTTTATGCTATGTAACGATTAGTCTTTAGTCACGACAGGATGTGAATATAACTAATAATGGGCGCTTCGGAAAAATGTGGAAGTTAGCAAAGTATGAAATTCCACACATTATCACATCAGTATTATAGTACAACACCCATAAAACGTATGGGATACACGACAGACATATACCTGTGCAGATAAGAAATTGTTTTCAGACTTCACGATGCTTCACATAATATCGCCGAATGTATTCTAAAAAAAGGTAAATTTGGTGCTAATTTGAAACTTTCTCAAAATTCCTATTCAAACTGAAAAAAAAACAGTAGGTGTGTTTTGCGAGGCGCACGAATATAGTGAAAAGTTTTGTAAAACCAATGGAGTGGATTTGTAAAAGCATGCGTAATATATGATTTCCACTTATTCTGTTTCACATTTTAAAATAACAGACGTAATAACAATGCATAAAATTGTAATAAAAAAGCGTCATTTAGCGCCAAAATTTATTAACTGTACTCGTGATATCAAAACAAATGATTAAATAATAAATAGTAAATAGCTGAAACTTTATGATTGTTGGACCATCTAGCAGTAAAAACATATAACTATTAAAAATGAATTGATCTGGACAAAACTTTTGATAAATTATTAACACTCGTACGTTATATTTGTTTAGGTATCCGTTGGTCTGTGTTGTTGAGAAGACAAAAATAGCCAAATGCACTCACAAACATGCATTGAAATATGTACAAAATGACATTAGTTAAGTGTATCCTTGCGTTTGTTGACATGAGTGTTACCCTACTGCGTTGAATACATAATAAACAGCAGAAAAATAAATTGCTTCAGTATACTCAGTGAGTAACATGATTGTGCAGATGCTTGTCATGCGGTTCAATCAATGTCTTACCGGTTACAATTTCATTCTGGGAGTATTACATTAGAATACAATAAAAAAGTCATTAGTTGGTGGAATAACACTGGAAAGCCCGAGTTATGGCAGCCAAGTTCGTAATCAGTTTGTTGTTCTGCGTGAGTCGATTGTGTCTTTGAGTGATTATATTTAGATGAGATATTTGTTTACTTACCATAAGTAGTTCTAATGACTTCTAAAGTAGAACTTGGAGTATTATATACATTAAACATCCTCCCTTCCTATCATGTTGTGAGTCCTGATTTGAGGTCAGTGACTGCAATTTTAGTCCTTCACCTCTAGAGGATGGAACTTTTTGCCTGAACTGTCACAACTGTGTCTGGTCCAACTGTGATACACTTTTTGTTTGGACTGTACAAATGCATTCTTACCATGATGTACTTCTACTATACGGCCAAGGGAACAAGAATCAGGTGATTCAATGTCTTCCAAAAGCATAAACACGTCATCTTTTTTACTATTAGGGTAGGTGCTTTTATTCAATTTGTCCTCTGTTGTAGAGAAACAAGCTAGTATTTCTTTCATCTCTTATAGAAGAAAATTTCCATACTTTGTAGAGGTTCCCAGCAATTTTTGAAGTCCTTTGTAGTATATGGAGAATCTTCAAGAACAGACATCAGAGTTTCACCTGTAAGAAAATTCTGAGGGAGTAAGAAAATTGATACATTCAATTTCATTATTATTATTATGTAGAAGCGGTCTTCAATGTAATAATGATTCTAGCTGTGCTAGCAATATTGATTATTCCTCAAAAGTTAACAGAGTCTCTCTAATGACTATTTTAAGATTATGTTTATTTGAGCAGCTTGTTGTATCATTTGCAGCATTGTTGCAGCATTTGTTTTATTTTTATTTATGTTTATTTTGCAGCTTCCCAAATTACTCCAAAATATGGCGTAGCGGGGTGGGGGATAAAGTGCCACTCCATGGAGGTTTGTGGTAATTTATGCGTCTTGGATTCAGTGTTAGGTAACGAGAGCCAATGCTGTTGTATTTTGTAAAAGCTTTCTCAATGCCCCAACGACGTTTTTGCCGTTATCTCTGTAAAAATAATGTGCAGAATCTCGCCTAGGTATCCGCGTGTGTTTGTTGTTGAATAGGAAAAAACAGCCAACTGTACTGTCAAACATATATTGAAATATGTACAAAATGACATTGATTGCTTGTATCCCTGCTTTTGTTGAGATGCGTGTTACACTACTGCGATGAATACATGATAAACATTATGTTTTGCAGTATAAGCTAAGCTGTGAGTAACATCACTGTGCGGGTGCGTTTCATGCGGTGAAATCAATGTCTGACAGGTTAAAATTTCATTCTACGAGTAAATTCATTATAGAATAATAAAAAATCATTAGTTGGTTAAATAACACTGGAAATTCCGCGTTATTGCAGCTACGTTCGTAATCAGTTTATTTAACTGCGTGGGTGGAAATACGATTGGGTCTTTGAATGATTATGTTTAGACCAGATGTTTGTTTATTTCCCATGAGTATTTCTTATGACGTGTCTAAAGTAGAAGTTGGAGTATTAAACACATTAAACAATATTAATCAATTACATGTTCAAACATATTCGTAGATAGTACTCAGTACGTAAACCCTGCTAAATAAAATCATTTAACGAATTTTATTTGACTAAATGGCTGTAACTAATTATAGCATCAAACATAAGCATCTAGGAAAGTTCCGCAATCGAGTTTGCAGTCAAACGACTTTACGCAAATTTAATTTCGTAGGTGTAATATTTTTATTTCTGGCTGTGAATGGCGTACTATGCCAACAATCTTGAAGAAATTGGATTGCAGCCAAGTAACGTATTTTACCAAGTTTAGCTTTGCGCAAATTTAATTCCAATATTGTAACCTGACCTTTTATTCGTTTGTGTGTGTGTGTAGGGGGGGGGGGGGTAACATGTACACGTGAATTTAAATATCTGTCTGCAGGCTATTTGTATAATTAATTATCTAGAGCATGTTTATATAATTTACACCTGAATATAAACATTTGTCTTCACGTTTATATAACTGCTATCATGCATATGAAACTCCATATCTTTTTGCCAACCTTATCTACAAATCCGATTGCGGTACTTTATTCAAATTGTGAGTTTAGTTAATGGTAAAAAATCACTAAATTAATGCACTAAATCAATAGATCATAATTTTAAATACAGACTAACTACAATACGATATTTTATACGTTTTGAGAACTATACCCATAATAATGGCGAGTTGCAGCTAATTATATTTAAAAAAAATGATGCAAAAGTTCTTTAAATTTAACTGACACAATCTTAGTAAAATATTTTATTTTCATAGAAGAAAATATATTTTTTCTTTTGGGAAAGACGTCATATTCACCACTACTTTCATTGCACGTGTCCAGAGTTAGGGTCATCGTTTAATACAATCAGTGTAAAATATTTAAGTTCTCTAAATACTAATACAATTTTTTTAAATTATGGCTCCATTTTCACTTGTGAAAGCCTACTTTACTACCGTTTGAACCGCTGATCATTTATGTTAGAACACCGGTTTTGGTAACAAGCATCGCAACACTATTTTTCACTACAAAAACATATGTTATTCTCCCATAGTTTGGGCTATCACTTTTGTATTTTAAAATATCAAGCATGTAAAAATATATATATTTTGAAATAACGGTATAAAATTTAAGCTTCAGAAAAATCCCCAACACAATCGATGTATGATGCAAAGCACATAAATAAATAATTTTCTTGCTTTATGGATATTCCTCCATTTATCAAATATTTTTCTAAATCGTTTCTTTGAGTATGTAGATTTAAATCTTAACCTCTATTCTTTACCGATTGCTATCCATTTGGCATTTAGCCAGTTGAAATAGCTAATTTCTTTTCTAAATCTTTTTCCTGATTTGATAAAATATTCAAATTAAACTGTAAATCTTTCAATGAAAAAGTTTTCATTTCTTTTCGTTTGGAGAATAAAATTGTATCTAAATGAAGATTTTTTGCAATAGAAATGAATGTAGCAGTTTCTGCAAAATATAAACATTAAATAAGTAAGAATTTTTTTTTTCCAATATTTTATGAATTCTATAAAAATTATTTTTATTGACTGTAATATAACTTTCACATACTGTTTGTTAAAGTTTTGGCATTTGTGGAATTGTATTATATGCAATATTAAAAACTTCAAATTAAAAGTGGTTATTTCAAAAATAATTGCGCAGTGTTATTCGTTTTTTAAAGTACGATTTTCCAAGTAAATTTTAAATTTATTTTAAGAAAAATTGAACTTGCATTTAGAGTTGTCTTGAGGTATCATATAAAAATTATTATATATGGTAACCAGAATAAAATTACAATATTAAACTTTAGTAGGTAATTAGGAGTTTATTTAGGAGTTTATGTTGGAGTTTATTTAATCTTTGCAGGAAAACTATAGCAATTTTCCTAGATAACATAGTTTTTGAGAAAAACGCATTTTTCTGTTACACACAAACTTTACTTTTCGGGCGGTCAGCGGGGGCGTTGACGGATGCTCGAGGTATCTATCGACGCATAATCATCAAAGAATATCTGATAATGATTTTCGAGAACAATAGTCTGTGATTAGCCGAGATATTAATTAAGTTACTTGAAAAAAAATTACGTATCGCGTAGGGTATCGTTCGAGAGATCTCGTAACATCGAACCCAAAAATATATTTGTTTTAATTTTAGGTATAATATTTTCAGAGATATCGTCGAATGTATACTGGAAAAATATGTCCTCCCCAACCTATGAAAAAATTAGGGGTAGTAGAAATTTATTAATTAATAAATGTAACTTAAGGAACCCTTTGAGCGCAAGTTATACTCGGATTTTTTTTTTTTTTCATGTTGATCTTAGATACATATTTAGATTACTTTAATTGTAAAATTAAACTAAAGATTGATTTAATTTTAATATAGAAATGATAAAATAAAAAGACAGTTTTTTTTCTTTTTGGCGTTAATTACAACTTACTCCATTATTCGATTTTCAGTACTATACCTTTTGTAAAGATCGAGAGTATCAAAATTACATCAGAAGAGCTTAGAGCTTGAATTAAGTTCGAAAAAGACAGAATAAAATAAGAACCGATTGCACTGTAAGATATTCATAAATTTGAAAAATTATGTATAAACATTAGTCTTAAAAGCTCATAAACTATTCAGAAACTTTTATGTCTGAATATAGTATTGTTATTTAAGACTTCTGCAGATTCATATCTATATTATTCAGCATTAATTATATTTTTTATGTAAGTGTTTGATACCATAATAAGGATTAAGGCCTTTTTCAATAATGCAAGATTGTTATGATACAAGTTTTCGAAGCGAATTGCGGGTTATTCCGCTGTGAAGATGATTAAATCTCTAAAATTCTTAAAAGAATTTTTATTCAGAGAAAAGTGCACCTCAGAAACCAGACACGCTTTATTCTTCCCATAAAGAAACCATAAAATATTTCACATAAGTGAATATAAAATTTCATGCTGTCTTTTCTATTTTTTTTCGAAGTCTTATATTAACTTTTGCTGCACGTATATTTCGAAAATAAAATTTGGATATAAGCTATGAACGAATAAATCTAACACCATGAATGTATAATTTTATGTCTCATTTTCCCTTCACTTGCCATTTATTCACAGTATCTGAATCAGGAACCTTAAACTATATAGATTTTTTTATTTAGATTTATTACGTGCTATTAAATTTTATAAATGAAGAATTCTAATTATGTTAATGTTTTTTCTGGGAGTACCGGATAAACAAACCTATTCAAAATTCAAACAGCTATCAAAGAAACAAATTATCAGCGCTTAATACATGTATCAATCTTGAATATAAAAGTTAATTTGAAATTAATTATACCGTTTAATAGTGCGACATATTTCACACAGGCATATAACTTAAATTTTGAAACTGAGAAAGGTGGTGAATGTATAAAATTAGCGAATCATTTAGTAACAATACATATAGCACTGTGATGTAGCAAAAAAATACGCGGTGATATAAGCTGATTTTGTAATGTGGAATGAGACCATGATACAGAGATCATACATTGCAGTGATGTGACTGCAACTTGTTTTTTCTTTAATCTGATTACTTTTACTTATACCATACAAAAACACGTCAGATTACTTTAAAACATTAAATGAATAAATAATTCAAAACACAAAAGAAAATACTACACAATTAATTTTTAACACTTTGCAACCTTCGTTGAAAAGTGTTTATGACTTCGGTTTGTGTGGCCGACTGTCCGTACTATAACTCTCGTAAATGGACTCGCATTGCCCTGAAATTTTTGTATGTTATTGACGTTTACTATAGCATTCCTGTTGAAAATAAATTGTGTAGCATTTATAGTTTATTTACAGGGACAGTACAAAATATTCAGGTACATCCCAGTCAGTGGAAAAAATAGTTGCAAGTACATTTTAATGATGTTACGCCTGTTGAAACATGATGCAATTGGTATACAATTATGTAGAGCACTAAAACATGCTTTTCGTAAGTGTGCTTTCATGCTTTGTGTATTATTCATTTTCAGAGTCACCAAAAGAAATCTGTTACACATTGTTCTGCAGCGTAATTTAACGATGTTTCATTATTTCAAAATTAATGAAGCTTATATGCATTACTGATGTGCACTATACATTACTCACTGAAAAGTTTGGTGTCCATTGCGTTTATCGTTCATTTAAAGGGACATACAAAAGTATTCTGTTACAGTCTTATTGCTATAATTACAGTCTATGTGTGATAAGTGCGTTTACAACTTTGGTTTGAATTTTTAAGTTCAACTAATTGTTTGTATTGTACGTGGTTTGTATAAATTCTGAAAAGCATATGTAGGGTTCACAAAGGAAATCTGAAGTATTACAGACGGTGGGGGTGAATTCCTTAATGGTATTTTTAATTGTATTATACATTTTCCTGCTGAACTATATTTAGTAGACTAATAAAAGCTTGTGGAATATAAATAATTTCATATAGAGGGCTACGCAATGAACAAGATTCAATGTCGTTTATGTTTGGTAATTGCTGGAAGTGAGGTTTAAGTTACCTTATGCGTTTTTAACCTGAATTATATTTTAGCTTAATATGTGATATGTACAAAAGTCTTTATATAACATACAGGGCTGTACAAAATAATTTGCATTTCCGTCGATTGTTAAAAATTGGTAAATGTGAATTTTCTAACTGAACTAAATTTTATCATGCTACTATATAACTCAAATATATTATCGTTACCTTGTGTATAGATCATATACAAAATAATTCAACTACTTTTACGTAATTGGTAAAACTGGATTTTAAAATGTTTTATATGTTTTCTGAACAGTTTACTACATATCTTCTGTCACCATATTTAGCTGTGACGTCCCGTTAGATGTATTATGGATGTGTTGGAAAGTGTTTCATAATCTATGATTGACGTTTGAGTCTTTGTTCATGTTTACAAAATATATAATATATGTGCGGTTACTTGAAAATTATTGTATATTCAGTATTAAAAATTTGCAGCAAACTGTCCAGTCATTTGACCATTTTCACAGAAAATGGTTACATAACCGTAATTTAACTATTTTGATCATAATATGGGTAATAATATGGTCAAAATAGAGTTTAATTACAGTTATGTAACCGTTTTCTATAAAAACGGTCAAATGACCGGACAGTTTGTTGCACATTTTTAACAGTGTATCTATTCATCTTAAATTTGTGCGCTGTAATTGCACACATTTCCACCTCAAAAATCACTAAATGTATCGCGTTGTATTAGACATAGAGTAAATGTACCAATAGTCGGCCACCCCCCAATAGTCGGCCACTTTGAGATAAAATGCCTTACGCATAGCTTATTTTTGGTTCTAAATGAAATATTACAATTTGGTTATATGCAGCCATCTTTCATAAGTCACAAACCAGCACCAAAGAATTGTGGGTATTTTTATTGAATTTGTAATCAGCCATTTTTTTTTCAAGATAGAGGTCAAATCACCATTTTCCCTATTTTTTTGTTAACTGATGGCAATTTTTTTAAAAGGCAAGTATTAATTTTTTTTTTCTAAAATTATAAGGCTAGAGTATTAGCAGGGTAAATAAACTAATGTTTTTGAGTATAAAAAGTAAATAAATTTGTTGCTTTTAATTAATTTTAATGTGGCCGACCATTGGGTATTAATTTTGCTTACATATCCAATAGTCGGCCACCAGGAGCTGAATTCTGAATACATAACTTATTATACTTTTTTGAGTTTATTTTTAATTGTTTGGTAGATATAACTTTATCTCTACATCTATAATAATATTATATATAAAAAAAATCTTTTTTTACGTGCTTGTTTGTTTGTAGGGGAAACTACTGGAACTACCGAAAGAATTTCAAAAGTAAAGGTGGCAGTCTCTGCTCCGACATAGACTATATTTTACGTCTGAGCCACTTTTCGCAAGTAGATGGATGAACAAAAAACATTCCAAACTTGCCCTTTTTGTGATATTGAAGAAGCTAATAACTTCAAATTTGGCATGGTTGTTGTTTTCTAAAAAATTCGAAATTTAAAAGCAAAGTTGCCAAGTCTCCGGCTTTTTGGACACCAGTATTTTAGTACAGAAAATGTTGTTATATGTAATCGGAATATTCTGCGATTTAAACGAACAACATTTTCTCTAAGATAATACTGGTGTGCAAAAAGCCGGAGACTTGGCAAGTCTGTAAAAGTGTGAAATGAGTGGAAAAAAGTTCTAAATTACAATTTATGTAGAATTTTTAGGAATATAAACTTGAAATTTAACATGTCTGTTACTTTTAAAACGTAAATTCTGGATCAAGGCACTTAAAAAAGAGGGGAATTTTAGAAAATGAAAAAAACGGTGAACATTCTAAAAACATTCTAAATTACGATTTATATGAAATTACTAGGGATAGAAATTTAAAATTTGCCAATTCTGTCATTTTTAATATGTAAACGCTGGTACAAAATAGTTTATAAAAAAAAACGAAATTTCTAAGGGTATAGGACCAAACAAACATAGGACCAAACAACACATAGTTTCAAAATCTGTGATAGTTTTAGTGCTGGAAACTTAAAATTTGGCATGGTGGTTAATTTTAAGATATAAGCGACCGGCTAACAAAGGATTCTAAAAATTTGGAAATTTAGAATGCTGAAATGAGAGGAAAATGTTCTGTGAATTAGGTTTTTTTTTTATAAATTTTAGAATAGAAACTTGAAATTAGACATGGATAACCTTTTCCATACGTAAATGGTCTGATCATACCCGAACAGTATCTAAAAAAATCGAAATGTAAAAAGAACTAAAAATTTTCTAAAATTTCAATGTCTGTGATACTGTTGGGTTTAAAAAACTTCACATTTTGCCTGGGGGTTTCTTTTAAGATGTAAACTTTCGCAAAGAATGGTTTCTATAAAATTCGAAATTTAAAAAAATGAAATTATCAGTAATTGTTGTTTATCATTCTAAATTATGATTTATTTAGAATTAATAGGAATAGAAAACTATTCGATATCGGAGTTACTTTTAAGCCGCAAATGCTCGTACACAGTAGCTTTTTCTTAAACTAGATTAGATGCGGCAGTTGGTACCCGTATTATTTGCTTTTCAATTCTGTTGAAAAGTGTTAAAAGAACTAGATTGAAATGCGGCAGTTGGGACCGCCTTTCCCTACGCTTTTCCACTGCGGGATTCAAAATGAACTCGCATACTAATAAACTACATACTAAATATATTTCTTGTTCAAAATGCATAAAAGTGTTAAAACAACTAGATCGGAATGCCGTGAAGCGGCAGTTGGGACCGCCCCTTCGCTGATGCACGAATGTATGCATATTTGCTTTTCAACTATGTTGAAAAGTGTTAAAAGCAACTGGATTAGATGCGGCAGTTGGTATCCCCATTATTTGCTTTTCAATTCCGATGAAAAGTGTTAAAACAACTAGATTGGAATGCAGCAGTTGGGACCGCCCCTCACTACGCTTTTCCACTGCGGGATTCAAAATGAACTCGTATACTAATAAACTACATACTAAATATATTTCATGTTCAAAATGCATAAAAGTGTTAAAACAACTAGATCGGAATGCCCTGATGCGGCAGTTGGAACCGCCCTTTCGCTGATGCACGAATGTATGCATATTTGCTTTTCAACTATGTTGTAAAGTGTTAAAAGCAACTCGATTAGACGCGGTAGTTGGTACCCCCATTATTTGCTTTTCAATTCTGTTGATAAGTGTTAAAACAACTAGATTGGAATTCGGCAGTTGGGACCGCCCCTCCCTTCGCTTTTCCACTGCGGGATTCAAAATGCATAATTCGATTCAAAACCCACTTTAATCTAACTTCAATTTGAGCGCGACCAGAAGGGGTACCAGAGTTTATTTTTTATTTTATTTTTTATTTATTTATTTATTTATTCTTTGCAGTCGATTGTGGCATACAAAATTTAGTCAAAATCGCTTAAACCGTTTTTAAATGCAATTTGTTTGACTCATAGTGACCCCCAAATGACCCACTAATCGAATTTTCTCAGGACACAAAACTTAGTCAAAATCGTTAAAGACATTTATTAGATAAGATAAAATTACCTTGGACCTTAACATGTGACCCTTAACGTATGACCCAGCCCAATAGTCTTTTCGTACACCAAATCGGTAGGATACAAAATTTAGTCAAAATCGTTTTAGTCCTTTTTAGATAAAATTAGTGTGACCCGTAGTGACCCTAAAATGACCCACTAATCGAATTTTCTCAAACATGTGACCTAGCCCAGTGGTCTTTTCGTACCCCAAAACGGTAGGATACAAAATTTAGTCAAAATCGTTAGAGCCGTTTTTTAGATAAAATTATTTAACCCATAGTGACCCCCATATGACCCACTAATGAAATTTTCTCGAACATGCAACCCAGTCCAATGGTTTTATTGTATCCCAAAAATGTAGGATACAAAACTTAGTCAAAATCGTTAAAGCTATTTAGCAGATACAATAAAATTAGCTTTACCCGCAGTGACCCTAAATGACCCACTAATTTAATTTTCTCGAACATGTGAGATAGCTCAATTATGTTCTTATAACCGAAAATGGTAGAATGCAAAATTTAGTCAAATTTGTTAGAGTCGTTTTTCAGGTAAAACAAAATTCTGAAGTGGCCGACCATTGGTGCAGTGATGGCCGAACATTAGAGTTAAAGTGGCCGACTATTGGTGCAGTGATGGCGGAACATTAGAGTTAAAGTGGCCGACTATTGGAGAACTTGCCCTTTTTGAACTTAACTTTGTCTAAAAAAGAAATATTACCGTGTTTTTTAAAAATAATTGCTGAAACATAATAAGAAACGTATGTTTTAACATATATCACTGTTAAAAATGTTGTGTCGTTTTTTAAAAATTCTACGTTAAGATTTATATACAAAAAAACAGTTAAGTGGCCGACTATTGGTACATTTACCCTATATTTAAGAATATTTTGATATATACATATATGCCGCCACATACTCATACTTTGAATATTTGCTGGGATGTTAATTTTTTGTACATGAATTGGACTGTGTTCACCTGCAACCACAGGTATGCACTTTTACACATGAAAAATGTTATTAGCACATTTATGGGTATATTTACTTTTTATTAGTAAATATTATATTATAGAGAGAAATGTATTTTACCATATTTATCTCAAAAAATTGCACTCGAAATCCATAGTATTTGAAATTCCCTTGGATATTTGAACATATATCAAACTTACTTAGCGAACTAATTTCGTAGGCTGTGTAATAACAAACATCTTTTGTGTTACTAAATGTAATTATATATATATATCAAAGTTGTTACTTTATATGTAGGAATTAGATTTACTTTATTTTGCAATTAAATGTTATTCAAAATAATTAAACCTTTTAATTTTATTTCTTTTAAAAAGTATTAGTACAGCTTAATTAATAAAAAATATAACTATTAATATGCGTAAAAAAATTATGCTTTCTTTATTAATTGTGATAAAGCTTTATACATATAAAAAAAGACATGTTTAGGCAAATGTTTGATGTGTATTGGCTTAAGAAAATACGTATTACACGCACTAAAGTACAAAAAAATGCTTACGGAATGAAAATGTTTAAAATACAAAAACCAGCTGTAAAACAGCCAATAAAGTTTTTCTTTCTTTTTTCTTTTTTTACGATAAATAAATTTTTCTCCCTTTCACAGAGAAGAATACGTTTCAAAACCAGATTAACTCAAAGAAATATTTCATTGATTTTTCGGAAAAGATCTTCTAAATCTCTAAAAGGTTTCATTAAAACATTGAACAAGGAATTTGTTTCTTTCAAGACCATCATTGGATGCTTTTCTATCCCATAAATGGACACTGGGGTTCGTAGATAGTTATAGAACATCATTATTTTGCAAGTGAAAAATATAAAGTACTTTTTAAAGATAAAAGATCAACATAAATGCTAGTTTTTATTATTTCAATTTTTCAAATATATTATTATGCTTTTAAAAAGCGACATTTGAAATACAAAATTCTTTTACATTTTTATTTCTTTATAATGTGATTTGTTTCATTTTTATTAAAGAGAACCTTCAGATGACATGTATGTTACATGCAAAATTTGTTTGAATTTGAATACTTGCATAATTTGTTTTCGAATTACATTATCTACATTAAAACAGCTGCACACTTGGTGTCGCACTACAAGGTAGTTCTGAAAAATGTTTGTTTTAGCAAAAAGTACAGGAGGAGAGAAGAGTTAAGTATGATACACGAATTAATATTAGTTTTATGAATATTTAAAGAAAATGCAAGAAAGCCTTCAGACACTCAGAGGGTTAATACCTGCAACATATTCACCACAACATGCAACTAAATGTACAGAAAATAGAATTTTATTCCACATTGGGAATCGCAGAAAAAGTAGCACCGTTTTACTCAGAGTATTACAGGAGGAAAGACAGTCAGTTGACACTCCGGAGTGTGGCTCACTGTCAGAGTTTAGAAATTAGTTTGATTCTGTTTTGAGAAGTCAGAGGGAATTGAGTTAGCCTGAAAGATTTAGCGAGTTTCAGTCAAAATTACAATTCAAACGCATTAAATGTTTTGCCCCAGTTATTTTTTTTATCTCCGTTGAAACGCATCTTTTTTTAAATGTTAGTTTCCACAAAATTTTAAATGTTAGTTTCCAGCGGAATTCTAGTGCACAGTTCCAAGTAATCATGTGTGATATACTTGTTTGCGGTGATATTTTTATAGAGTCTCACAGACAATCTCTATAGTAAAATCCCCCCTCCACACGCACGCAAACACCCCAATCTCTGAGTTTCAAAAACAAGACGACTTCTATAAAATCTATATTACTAATGAAAGCTAAGTCTAATTTTATTCTTATTTTTTTAAAAGCGCGGTATATTTTTTTCCTTACAAAATGTTAGTCAGTTACAAAACCCCTTTTGTGCTTTTCATTATTGAAATCATTATTGAAACAAATTAAAAAAATTCCATCAATATGACGTCAATTTTACTCACGAACATGTTTATACTTTATAATATACATTTTTCCTATTCCAAAAAGGTATATATATTTGCAGTAATATGTACACTAGTCCAACGACATTTCCTTTCCAAGAGTATGAGGTTTACAAAATTGAAATAGAAAAGCAATTAAAAAAATAAATAGGCCGTCTATTAGAAGGTTTCAGATTTAAAAGCATATATGTTTGGTTTGTCTGTATCTCTAAAATTGTGCTATTGAGGGGCGGAGGCGTAAGGGAGAGAACATAAGCCCAGGAAAACAATCCTCTTTCAAAAATGATTTTTAAAGGGTTAACATAATTTTTTTTCGAATTGATTACGGCATTGGAGACGTAAGATTACGATCTTTCAGAATATGCTTTTCGTTTTTAAATAAACCTAACGGTTTAGTCAATAGAATTTAAAACAGAATTGCGAAATAAACGCATACTTCATACAAATGGTTCTTCATTCTTGTGCGCTGTGATGAATCAATTTCTGGGTATGCGCGTGTTCTAAAGGTCGGCTTGCAAAAACGAGATGAGTTATTGATAAGTTTTTAATGAATATTTTTGATAATCTTTAAAGTATTAAAATTCTGAAACACAGGTGCACCAGGACAAGCCTTGGACTATCCACACCTAAATTTTCAGACTTCTAGGTAGTCTAGAGTTTAATAACCATCGCAGACAATCACACACACACACACAGAGCGAAACTATCTTTTATTAGTATATATATAGGCAGGAAAAAACTACTTTATAAGTAAAATTTCTAATAAGTAACCCATTAATGTATGTACCAAATGGATAACCACTTAACTATTTGTTTACTTCTTCAGCAAGTGTAACTTAGGAAACGTCACTCATTCAAAACTACATGTAGCTGAACATTTCCTTTTATTTATTTAGAAACAGTAGATTGAAATGTAATCATATAAACATAAAAAAATGCTTTAAAAATATTTTAGGAAAAACACCTAAGACTAGAAAAGTTAAAAAAGGTTATTCTTTGTCAAGACAATGCTATTTTTAAGAATTTTATTATCTTACGAGATTTATGCATTGTACCAGATTCGTGCATGCGAACTTTTCAAACTACAGAGCTCTCTTATCTTTATTCTGTGCGAAATACTCGTAAATCTAATTTTAAGAAGATTTTCATGAATAACTATATATTTTAACTAGTCTATATTTTTGGAGAACAGCACCCTAAAATATTCGGTAAGAGTAAACTATGTAATAATATCATCACGTAATGAAAGTGTTATAATAACGGGTGTGTTATTATAGACAGGTTCGTTCCACAGGATGTTACAACTTGAATCTAGTACAAAACGTTATACCAAACAAAAAGAACTCCATTATTTATAGAATAATGACACAAAATAACAGTAACATCAATCCTGCGATATAGCTTTCGACAAATGCTCACATAACTTGAATATACGACATTATGTTGTTATATGGAACAAATTAAATATCATGCCCATTTTAAATATTTATAGAAGAATGATATATGACAACAATGAAAAACATTTTTTGACACATAAAGTCACAATTTTAATATATGTTAATAAATTATACAAAACAAAATTAATACCATGCTCATTTTATACATGGCAGAAAGACACTTAACAATAATAAAAAGAAAGATGTTTTTACAAACATGATGTCACAACTGTTTCACATTAATTTATATAAAACGAAGTTAACCCCATGCGTATTTAATATTGAAGAGAATGACACAAATAAGTGACTGGCGTTACCTATATAATATGCACCTATGCGTCTATAAACATTCGTCAGTTTATTATTTATGGTAAAATTTAAAATTTAAGACAATATTTTATTAGAATATAAAGCATTCGAGGGTTATATAGAAATTTTTGAGATACGTCTAAATGATACAAGATAAACTTACCAACTGTTAATTGTGTTCAACATAGTTCCCTCTAAGATCAGTGCTCTTCTGTATGCAAACTTTCCAAAAAAGAAATGCCTTATTGCCATCTTTCTTAAGGAATAAATGAAAAAAAATATTTTTTATAGCCGCTTCAGTCTCGTATTTGAAATGAAAACGAATCCTACGGATTTGTTATAGATTCCAATATAGCACAAAGTCAAACATAGCAAGATCAGGATATAGTGGCGTTATTTTTATTGGGTTTTGTTCGTTGCTGTTAAAAAACTCGATTGTTCACATGATCAAACATGAATCCCCTAACATTTATCTATTGAAGAACTTCTGGAAGACAATTAATGGTGTACCAGTTAACTGTAATTGTCCCTTTAGCTTATGAGCATCCCTATACTTCTGAAAAACACGGCACACATAACTTTATTCATAGCTAATTCTCTTTTCACCATTGTTTGTTTGGGAGCATCTTCAAAGACTCATACTTTACTTTATTGACGTGCTGGAACGCCAGAAATAGGTATGTACATCTCATAACCAGTTATGATTTTAGAAATCATGTGGTGCCCACCATCATTAAGTAATTTTAGGGTTTCTTTACTGATTCTGACACGCTTCGCTTTTTGGTATTCCGTGAAATTATGTGGGACCCATCGAAAAGTTAATTATTTCACATGCAGTTCTTCATAAACAATTTTATGTATAGCTCCAAATGCAAAGTTAAGTTGATTTTGTGTCATTTGGTAGGTGCAGCGATTAGTATGGACTGACAGTTTTAGTACGCAGGCAAATTTTCTGAGAGTACAGCTGACGAAGTCTTACTGAGTGTTTTCACCTAAGAGGGAATTTCGACATTTTCTGAAGTGTGCAACCAAGCTGCAAACAGTGGCATGCGATGAAGCTTCATTTCCATATGCTAATTGTAGTCGTTGATGTACGTCCTATGTATAACTCCAAATGCAATGTGCAATTGCTTTTGTATCATTTGGTACGTACGGCGATTAGTATCGACTGACAGTTTTAGTACGGCAGGCAAATTTTCTGAGAGTACAGCTGACGAAGTCTTCCCGTGAGTTTTCATCCAGGAGAGAATTTTGACATTTTCTGAAGTCTGCAAACAATCTGCAAACAGTGGCATGAGATGAAGCTGCAGTTAAATTATAGACGCTAATTATAGACGTTGAAGGCATTCTTCAGGATTTAGACCTGCTTTAAAATGATAGAAAATCATAGCTCGATAACGCTATCTGGTCAACTTCATTTCTCCTCTTTTTTCAATTTATTATACGGTAGCTAAATGACAATCGTTGCCGCAATTTAATATAATTTTTTTTTTATTTAAATATCCAACCTATATTTTTTCTGATTCATATCCTCTACTACTGTCTCTAAAATTTTACCATTACCCTCGTATAAGATTATTCTTTATTTACGAAATATAAAGCTTTATATTTTACACATGATGTCAGAACTTTAATACATGAAATTAAGTAATACAAAATAAAGCGAGCTCCCTGTTTACTGTAATTATAAGAGGTGATACGTAACAACAATATAAAATCTTTTTTTTCGACACATGTCTCAAGTGAAATACGGGATATTGAATTATGTAAATCGATTAAAATACCATGTTTTTATACGCATGGGAGAATGAAAATAAAAATGAAAAAAAATAATTTATGGCACTTGCTTCTACAAATTTTACGATTGACAATCTCTTAAATAAAACAAAATTAACTTCACTTGTGTGTTCAGATTTGTGTATACCAGAACGGAACAAGGGTATGACTAACTACTTAAAACAATAGTAAGTTTTATTGCTGTTTTAAAATATGAAAAGTATATTCTATATTGCCCTAATTATAAGAAATAATTTAAAAAAATAACATAGAATCATTCAGCCAAAATTGTTAAATTTATGGGTTTTAATATTAAATTAAAGAGCAATACGTAAAAAAATTGTTAAATATTTAAAAATAATAATAATAATATTAAATTAAATTGATACTTATGGAATAATTCTTAAAAAGGCGTGAAAATATTTCAACTTTCGGCATTATTTTTTTTTTCAAAAATATGTATAACAAATTATTTTGTTTTGTTTTTATCGTTTAAAAAATACAAAATTAAAATTCTAAAATTTTAGGATTTTTAACTTTTCAGATAGCTTCTAAAGTATGAATCGAACTTGTCCTCTCGCAGATAACAAGAAATAATAATAAAAAAAGAGCAGGCACGAAGAAGAAAATATCTTTTCCTTGGGAATGAACACGGAAGAGAAAAGAACAAGTGATTCCTCAGGGATATTCGAGTGTCCAGTTGATCTCGTTTGACCTACTATTTCCGGCATTATATACAGACATTAGCGTAATCTTTTAAGAGCTGCAACTCTATATGGAAATACTTTTTCCTCTTTTTCTTTCT
The DNA here is from genome assembly GCA_963931845.1 of Maratus michaelseni. NCBI lineage: Eukaryota > Metazoa > Arthropoda > Arachnida > Araneae > Salticidae > Maratus > Maratus michaelseni. Next base: position 176,245,426 of record OZ007594.1, read on the forward strand.
TTGTAAAAGAAAAAAAGGCTCCAAAATAATACTGTACATGGCCAAAAGTCACCGGATATTTTAATAATAATATTTTTCATTAATATTTCCAGTACAAAAATGTTTCCTTTTATGTAACTTTTAAGCTAATTGTATGGTCTCTGTAAAAAGTCTTTTTTTTTCTTTTTATTGAGATGGTTTCGACCTTCGGTAGGTTTCGTCTGTCATCTTCTTAGATTTAATGGAAAATATTTTACTTTTTTTATATGCTCTTTTTATTGTTAAACTTCTATTTCTTTATTATATTTTGAAATATTTTGATTTAATTTTTAACTTTTTAGATTTCTCACGGCTCTCTATTTGCCTCGCAAATCGCTTACCTATAACCTGAAAGTTCAATTCGTACGCAATTAATTTATTCTGCTAATTACATTGTTCCAGTGTTCCACTGTTGTTTCCTTATAAAATGTTAAATTTATCTTCCACATCAAAGGTCAGGTATTTATAGTCACTCACGTTTTTATACCTCTATACCTACTTAGCTGGAAGCTTCTGTCTAAGAAGGTCAACATTTTAGCTTTGTATTAATTGAACGCTGCTATTAGAAAAGGAGGAAATCCTGAAAATGGAAGTGTTGATGATTAATTTTTTGCAGTTTCTTCAGCAGTCTTATAATCTTAATTATCCTTTTACAGAAAGTTTGCAAAGGTTTCTTTGAAGAATAGGGATATTTATTCATGCAAATTTTTACGTTATTTTAACCCTTTATATTCTGAATTAATTTTCCAGCAACTTTTTAGATGCTCAGAATCCTCGATTATTGCCACCAGTTATTTTATTTTTGTAAAGTTTTCCTTATCTAATCATAGCATTTTTGCGATTCAATTAGGTGAAAATTTCTGATTTGAAAAACCGGTGGTAACAGATTAAAAATTATGTAAAAGACGCTCGTCGCGAAGGGGTTAAAGTGGTACTTATAAGTACCGCCAAGATAAAAAGGGTTAAATGTGCTGTAATTTTCATGATATTCTAGATTAAGATATAATTTACATGGTATTAAAAATACATAGAATATTTATCTATAATTTGTTTTGTTTACCTGTTTTTTAAGTTGTTTATGATGCTAAAATTTTCCAGTCAGAACTCCCACAAATTAATATACAAAGCACAGATATTTATGTAGTTATTGAATTTTGTTTTAATGTTGTACCTAAAACTATAAAGCGTATTATATTTTCAAGAAAAAAAATTTAATTTCGCATTTTTTGTTAAGACAAATGGAATTCTAAAACAAGCTTGACGACGCAGTCAGAAAAAAGTGAGTGAAATTACATAGTACATATATTATTTCAGTAATGTCCAGAAAGAACATACACTACATCGCCAAATGTCACCGAACACTTTCGATTTTCGACATTTTGTCAATATGTCGAGCAATTTCTATCGAATTCTTCAGGAATTACGATAGTATAAATAGGATGTTAGACTTTCATTTATTTTAGAGAAGGATTGATCACATTAACAATTAGGGAACAAACAACAAATTGAATAGAAATACAATATTTGCGATCCCCCTGTAAAATAAAATGCTCAAAATGCTTAGTAGTTCTAGCACAGGCCTATCTATATCTTCTATACTATTTGTGTTTATTTGTTTAAGTATAGTACTTAAATGCATATAGATATGAAAGTTTCTTTAAAAAATTTGAAGAAATTTTTACATGTGTTTTGTTTATAGCATCTAAGATTTTGAACCAAATTTAGTAAGTAAAGAGAATCTACTTCTACTAGAATATAAATATGTAAATATCATTTGATCTAATATTAGCAATTGTACGAAATACTTTTTAATTATATATGCAAAAAATTATATATATAAGGGCTACTCTTTCTATAGTGCGTGATAAAACTTACTAAATTAGACAAACCTCATACAGTTTTCATTCTTCGCTGTATCACTGTCAAACTTTAAACTAATGTGACATCTAAAAATATATACAGGATGTTTCAAAAAAACCTTGACACATTTTAAATATTTATAAAAGAAAATATGTACAATATAGAAAGTAGAAATTTATGTATGTGTTACCCGAGTTATTAGAGTTTTTTTTAGATAGTCAATAAATTTCGATATATACACCTTTCGTGGCACAGAGAACATCTAGTCGATAATCTATCTTGGCAATGTGCGTTCTAATATCGTCTGTGTGACGCATGGAAATACAGAAATTATTCGTTTTTTTTTTCAGTTCTTTAACACTGTTCATTTTTCCTTCATCTGTGAAAATGATGTCTTTAAAAAATCTCTATCTTCTTTCAGATAATTGAGCATTTGCACAGCGAAGTCAAAACGACGAGGTTTGTCATTCCTTTGTAAATTTTACAGTACCTGCACTTTATACGCATGAAGGCGAAGTTTCTTATAAAGCACGCGATGCACTGTTGCAAATGGAATCGAAAATTGTCTCACGGCAGTGCATACCGATTTCTGCGGTCTACGAGGAAAAGCTTGGCAGATCACTTTATCTTGATTTTTTTGAGACAGGAAAAACCCCAAAATGTAACACATGTGACACATATGTGACAACAACAACGTAACACAACAAGAGACACATACGTTAATTAATAGTTTCTATCTGGCATATATATATTACTTTTTATAAATTTTTAAAATGTGTCCAGGTTTTTTTTTTATACATCCTGTATAAGGGGGAAAAGTTAATGAACTAAATCATATTTTTGGAAGAAATTGCAATAGGCGATATTGTTTTACCTATTTGCGGGATCCAAAGTATGCGTTTAAACAGTTTAACATGCAAATACAATTATTTTTAATGCAAATGAAAAATCAAACTTTATATATTTTAAAAATTACCAAATCAAGTCAACATAAGCATATTAAAGAACTGAAATAACTACATAGTTGAGCATAAATATATGTTTCATAGATTATAGTTTATTTTTGAAAAGTAAGACTAAATACGACTAAATTTTTGAAAAGTACGACATGCTCAGCAATGTTTGTAAAAAAATAAATAGTCAGAAAAAGATAAAGTGTGATATCTCGGAAAGGGTTTATTTTGTATTTATGATTGAAAAGCAAAATTTAAACGTTTAGAAGAAAAAAAACACCAACCAATGAAATCAGTGGTACTTCACGTGTAGCCTAAAAGCTATGCTTCGTTATATTAGATTAAAATGTATTTTATATGTATTCACTTTATTTTTCTTTGTCCCATGTTTTTCCTGAAGCCTATGACGTCATTCTATAACGCAGTTAAAATACGACTGTTAATTTTTTTTTTCTGGATTATGCCTATTGCTATTTTTTATCAGTTTTTACTGTAGTTTTCAAGGAATAAATGATTGATATTCAGGCTTAACTGATGTTTCCAGATATTTTCATCCTTAATTTTTCTTTAAAAAAAGACCAAGAATATTATATGTTTCTAAAAATATTAGAGTACAGTGAGAAATCTTCGCACGGTTCCACTGGTTTTATGGGAAATACAAATGGGACATTATTCTTTCAAAAGTATTATGCATTAATAAAAACAGAAAGGTTCAAAATGAGGAAAATTTACTAAAGTTTGATCGGAAATTACAGCCTATAAAATTTTCAGACAATAACTTCTTTTAGCATTTATTTATCGTTATAAAAATAAGAAATATTTCTTAAAAATTGTAAAAAAACCTCTTTCTTTGTTTCAACTTGTGCGGCCGCGCACCGAAGCGACACAAGCAACATAGCGCACGTTCACTTCAGGAGACTTATCTAACTGGCAAATTGGAATGCTCATCAATATACTATTAATCAATCATATGTCATCCTGATTTGCTGGATAGAAATCACTCGAATAACTCGACATATAACAACTATATATTACAGGAAACATAAATGAACTTTTCAACTATATTTTTAGATAATTTAATTTCCTTTATTTAAAATAAAAAAAACACGTAAATCGGTTAACTTGTTTGAAAGTTATTGTGGCAAAATCGTTAAAATACATTATTTCCACATAATTTAGTTTAAAGTTTTGCACTTCACAGGTATCATCGGTGTACCAGGCTCAACGGTTAGAGCACGTAAGTCCGTAATTTTAGGATTTTCCTTACAGAGTAACTGTACGTTATTCAAGTAATATAGAAATAACAAAAACAAAATGTTTCGTCATTTCTAGTATCCTCAGAGACATACCTCTTGGAGCGACATACTATAGAAATATAACTAAATGCATACATTTTACATATGCATGCCTACACTCAAAAGATTTAAAGACAATCGTAGTAGGAAATTGGTCCTTTTTTTGGATATTTTTTACAAAATGTTTAATATTAAACAACAGACTAATTTTAATCAATGATACGTTTATATTTAACCTTTAAATATCATAATTGAAATGTTAGTCAAGTAATTAATCCCCATCTGTTTAACCCGTTAATCAACATACTCCATTTAAACAAACAAACCAGAATTTTGAACTCTTCCCTTTTTTGTTTTACTAAGATGATCCGAATTGAAAATACACATCGATACTAAAAGATCAAATAGAGTAGATGATGCCAAATGTAATCAATTGCTTAATATTAATGAAATCTATCGCGGTGGACCGCCTTTAATCTCTTATACACTAAAATGAAAGCACTTTTGTGTGATAAGGTTTTCGTTTATCGCATATGTATCAGAACAGTACCTGGAAAATGTGCAATTGAAAGTTAAGTTCTGTTATAAAGTCCATTTAAAGCAGGGAATAGGTTTAAACAATGTTGCTTCAAATAAAAATGTGTTCTTATGTTAGGATTCCGTGAACTTGAAAGAGAAGAGAAAATGATAACTTTAGAAATGACGATGATATTGGATGGTGATTGACAACGATATTGCAGCTCCGAAGCTTACAGAAACGCAAATTTGCGAAGTAACATAAAATGAAGATTAGGGGCAGGAAGACGACAGAGCACATTCTTGAAAAAGAAATATACAAATGCAGTAACATGTTAAAATATTTAAAATAAGGTGTACAGAATCGCTCGAATAATTTTAAAAAGCAGTACGAGTATGAACAATTAATTAAATATTATTTAAAGAAAAATTATAAAAAAATAAAGTCTGCCAATTCTTTCAATTAATTATTTCCGTGTTTTTTTTTCTTTTACAGAAAGAGCAAGTTATAAATTTATTTTGCTCCAATTTGAGATGTTATGAACACACTCATTTGTCTGTAAATAAATTATTAACTATTTTTTTTGACATTTGAAGGAATCATGCTTTGAGATCTATAGCTACAAGGCTGTTGTACGGAATGATTCATACACATTTTTTATACACAGAAACACATACATGAATTCGACAATTACATAAAACTTGACGAGATAGCACAAGGAAATTTGTAACACCAAGAGTTACATACGAAAGCTCCACAAAGTGCGTGCAATGGAGCTGGCGGGAGTCGAACACCGCTGGCCTACTTCCTACACTCTCAAGCGATTAGCGGAATGGTGCCTTAACCATTCGGTCACGGAGGCCCCAATTATTAACTATCAAATGATGGGTGTTTGTTTGTTTGTTTTATTAAGAGCATATATCCGCGATCTGCGTTATACACGGCCGGTGCATGACGTTTAAAACGTCACATGTAGTGGATCATTTTTACTCGGTGATTGGTTCAAAACAGGGAGCACGTCACTTTGCACCAATCACCGTGTAAAAATGATCCACTCCATGTGACGTTTTAAACGTCATGCACCGGCCGTGTATAACGTAGGTCGCGATATATCAGGGCTACACTACATACCGGGCTTGCTCATTCATTATGATGACGTCACAAAAGGTGGCTGACTAGGAGGAAAGACATACAGCGATTGGCACAAAACGATCGGCGCGTTGCTTTGGACCAATCGCTGGTCGCGGTCAGCCACCATTTGTGACGTTTTGCGAGTGAATGAGCAAGCCCGGTATCTAGTGTTGCCTTGGATATATCCGAGGATAACGAAAAAGAAAGGCTACCACGGTGCTTTGCGAGTATCTTTTTTTACAGATCGTGGGAGTCACGTGATGCTCGAATGCACCAATGGAGGTGTACGAAAAGATCATAACGTCACTCTTGCGGTCTGTAAAAAAAGATAAGTGGAATGCACCGCGGTAGCCTGTCTTTTTCGTTAGCCTCGCGATATATCTGACTTGTGTGCTTGACATAAAGTACTCCTACCCTCTCAAGCGTTTAGCGGAATGGAAATCATGGGTTTGTTCAAGGACCGCAAACTGTGTTACGCATTGTAACTTATGGGTAACCTGAGGAAATCAGAGATAGATATAACGTGACTTTTTGCGAGTTACTCGTAGCGTTCAGAGATGAAAATTAGTCAGACTTCTGGCAAACCACATTACCTACAGAATTTTGTTCGATAAAGTGATCATATGGTTGGGAAATCTGGTTTGTTTGTTCGCTTTATAGCTAACTGCAATTGTTAACTTTCGTTCTTTATGACTCCTAATCCTTAGTTCTGACCATTTGATTGGTCTATGTCTAACAGGTCTATGATATAATTGGCCAACGATATAATTGGCCAACGTCGCCAGGACGATTCCAGCAATGATCGCTATGATACAAATGTAGTGGTAGATTTGCTGACGGAAGTGTTTGTTTGGAAACATGCCGACAACTTTACTCAAAGCCGTTCACAGCCATTTTAACCAAACTTTAACCTGAGAAATACGAGGCTAACGAAAAAGAAAGACTACCACGGTGCTTTACGCATATCTTTTTTACAGACCTCCGGAGTCACGTGATCCTCAAATGCACCAATGAAGGTGCACGAAAAGTGTATCACGTCACTCTAGCGGTCTGTAAAAAAAGATAAGTGGAATGTACCGCGGTAGCCTGTCTTTTTCGTTAGCCTCGTGAGAAATACATATGACGTCATTCCCCAATTATCGAGGCTATCGAAAAAGAAAGGCTACCGCGGTGCTTTACGCAAATCTTTTTTTACAGACCGCGGGAGTCACGTGATGCTCGAATGCACCAATACAGATGTACGAAAAGAGCAATACGTCACTCTAGCGGTCTGTAAAAAGAGATAAGTGGAATGAACCGCGGTAGCCTGTCTTTTACGTTAGCCTCGCCAATTATACCAGTAACTCACGTTTTGATGTCTAAACACACTCGTTATCTGCAAATTCAATTGGAAAAACTAAAAGCCAGCGTTTGATGCATACTTCGGATTAGTAAAATAGTTTATATTTCAGCTTTGTACAATTTGTTGAGCGTATTTGTGTATCTGTATGTCAATTTTATCACTGAAAGCGATATTTTCGCAATTAATGAAATAAGTCCTTCCTTGATACCTGTCAAAATTTGTTTGATTTGTTTGTTTAAAACAGAAAATATTTCGCAGAAATACAGACTCCTTTATGGTAAATCTCGTCTTGCTAATAATGAAAAATCTATGCGTATCCCTGCCCTAGTATTGATAATAGCTAAATATGTATCTGGATCCCTTCCTAAATTTATATCGACAAAGTTCAGAATATCCGTGTCATAGATCGTCAATACAACACTAGATACCAGGCTTGCCCATTCATTGTCATGACGTCAAAAATAGTGACTGGCCGCGACCAGCGATTGGTACAAAGCGACGCACCCATCGTTTCATGTCAATGGCTGTAGGTCTTTCGTCGCGGCAAGCCACCATTTGTGACGTCATGATAATGAATGAGCAAGCGCGGTATCTATTGTAACCCTGAGATCGTTTGAGACGGCTCTTCAGTATTCCTAAATTGCCTGTATGTAAGAGTTACAATGTAGGGGCAGAAAAAGGGGCTAAGATGCTTTACACTGACGCAGAAAAAAATAAAATAATCGGTTAAAAAAGGAAAAAAGTCGCCAAATTTAGGGGATTTTTTTCTTTAATGGCTACCTAGCCATTGTATTAAGTTATTCGTTTGGCGCGGTCTTGAAAATCGCGCCAACCAAAAAGTCGCCAAACTTATGTTTACATGCTTGCGTGAGTGTAAAGCGTCAGTTCCTTAAAAGGCGATTGGTCTGTAAGATTTTGGCACGACAAAAATCCAATTTGATCTAGTGACCTGTGCATATGTCCGCACTCTCTTATAAAGACACTTTTCTGGGACTATAGGACAAACACTAGGGTGCTAGGCTACCGCTGTGGGAGAGTGGTGGCATACGCACTCGCTCAGACTGTGTTCAAAGAGAAGTGTCTGTAAAAACTATGGATAACTTACATTCCAGAACTTGGGGATATCTACCTTGACATGTTCGATGATACGAGTGAAGGAAGTGAACATATATTGTATGGTAGATAAAGAAATGTTCACCAAGATTTTGTTGAAAATCGTGTCAACCAATCAATGTTTATATCCCGTATGTCGCCACTCTCATATACAAACACCCTCTCATGTAGCACCTCTATATGAGAGCAAAGGTATAAGGCAAATAAATTGTGATTGAGAAAGGTGATTTTGGAGAAAAATGAAGACCCAAGACTTTAACGAGTTAGAATTTATAAACAAGCTGATGAACAGGAACTTGCGGACTTATCATACAGCGCCTAGAACAAATAGTGTGGAAAACAGCTACAAAATAGTACTAAAAAATTGAATCCGATAAATGTACAGCAATGCTGTACGATATGAGGTCGATCGAAGAAACATCTGCTAGCTCATTTCAATGGAACATTTCAAATACATTCAAGAGCAGAATTTATTTGATAAATTACAATTAATATTAATAAAAATCAATTTGTTTTATCATGTATGCATACAGCGGAACTAATTCACATGTGTAGTGCAATAATGATTCAGAAATTTCTCTGAATAAAAATTTCCTTTCTTTTACCTTTTTTCTTTTTCTTTTTTTTTAATAATGGGCTAAAGATGTTCGGATTTTCATTTTCACATTTTTGGAAATACAAATCTTTTTTTTTCGTTTATTACTTAAGCGATTTAGCAATGATGATATATAGTTATCCTCTTAAAAGATATTCTGCAACTTATTTTATGTCATTACTTGATTATCAACTTATAACTGTTTAAACTGCATACATTTACTAAATTTTTACGATACAATGTTTACGTTGAAAAGAGCTAGCACATGTCGCTGCGATCACCGTATTATCGTACAGAATCGTTGCACATTTATCAGCAACAGTTTTTTAGCACTTTTTAAAGCATTACTGGGATAGCCGATTTCCACACTATGTATTCTAGGCACTGTATTTTGGGCCTCCATGACCGATTGGTTAAGACACTACCACTATTCGCTTATACAATTTTTGGTTAGATGAAAGAGATCACAGAACAGAGATTTTGGCAGGTATTGAGATAAATATATCAACATTAATGAATGTGGAACCTATATGTTGCGACTTTTTTCAAAAGGATAAACTTTCGTAAACCTCATTCCGGAGTTATTGAAATATTTTTATGGTTCCCATGTTGTGAAATTGTATCTCAAAATCTTTGATTGTCGTTTGAAAGGTAACTATCATAAGGATATTATCTGTTAATGTAAGATTTTTTTAAAATCTTGTGTAATGTCTAATGGACTCCAGACCATTTAAAGTAGTAAAGGTTGATCTCTTTAAAAGAAATGTTTGTCTTGTAAGAAGAAGAATTGAAGTTATTTTGTTTGCACTGAAGCGTGGGTACGTTATTTCATTGATGGTCTTCATAATTAGAGTACCAATATTCCATAAACGTTTTATTTCATTTTAGATGTACGTTTGATAATAAATTTCTGCCCATTTAGTGTTTACATGGTATTTAAAAATCATTACGGAAAATTTCTTTAATTTATAAATGTTTTATATTCTGAACTTTAAGCATATTCTAGAAATTCTGGTAAATGATGAATGGCCGAGTTTGAGCCTTTTAATTTTGCACCTTTTTGGAGTTTTTATTCGCTACAGTGGGCCATTTACATCCTATTCTGTTCTTGTAGACCATGAAATTTTCCGTATACAATTTTGAATACAATTCAGACTTTATACTTAAATCTATGCTGTTTTAATCTACTCTTGAAATGTCCTAAAATTTTCTGAAACTCCACTGGGAAAACAGTTTATATAAAAATTTTCGTTAAATGTGTAATACACGGTAAAAACAATCGAAAAACACTGATCTTCGTAAGTGTTAAGCTAAACATTTTATAGGCTTCCTACTTATTATTGTTCAGAAATTTTTATTTACAATTCTAAATATCCATTGCCAGACTGCATTTGCATCTCCTCCAAATAACCCAGCAAGTCTTCCATACACAATGGGAAGTCTATAAAAACTAAAACATTAAACCATTTTTTTAACTAAATTCTGGCGCACAATTTGAGCTTCTATTTAATATTTAATTGCCATCATAGCTTTCTTTTTAGTGTATGATAATTATGCCTTGTGTAATAATTTTACTTTGTTTTACCTGTGTTTTTACGTAATGTTCGATAAATTATCAAACCCAAATATTTTGTTGTAAGTGTAAATTTACTTGCAAGTGCGAATTCATTCGATGTCAACTTTCTGAAGAAAAGTTTAGAATTTCTTTTTATGAAACAATACCTTAAGTCTGATTCATCACTGTTTCCAAACAATTTTATAAGAATAAATGCATTATTATAATTGTAGAACATTTTTTTTAGTAAATACTTGCTAAATTACAATAAACGAGCAGGGAAGACCGAGCTATGCTCGGTCAAAATTAAATTTTAGTTCAAATATCATGACCCATGACCAAAATGATCCACTAATTGAATTTTCTCGAACATATGACTTAGCCCAACAGTCTTCTCGTGACGAAAAACCATAGGATGCAAAATTTAGTGTAAATTGAGCCGCTTTTTAGATATTGACCCACAATGACCCAGAAATGACCCACTAATCGAATTTTCTCAAACATGTGACATAGTCTAATGATTTTCGCGTGCCCAAAACTCGTAAAATACAAAATTTAATCAAAATCGTTAGAGCCGTTTTTTAGATAAAATTAATTTGACCCGCTTTGACCCAAAAATGACCCCCTAATCGAAAGTTCTCGAACATGTGATCCAGCCCAATAGTCTTCTCGTGCCCAAAAATGGTCGGATACAAAATTTCGTCAAAATCGTTTGGACCGTTTTTTAGATACAATTAGCTTGACCATGACCCAAAATGACCCACTAATTGAATTTTCTCGAACATGTGACCTAGCCCAACAGTCTTCTCGTGACGAAAAACCATAGGATGCAAAATTTAGTGTAAATTGAGCCGCTTTTTAGATATTGACCCACAATGACCCAGAAATGACCCACTAATCGAATTTTCTCAAACATGTGACATAGTCTAATGATTTTCGCGTGCCCAAAACTCGTAAAATACAAAATTTAATCAAAATCGTTAGAGCCGTTTTTTAGATAAAATTAATTTGACCCGCTTTGACCCAAAAATGACCCCCTAATCGAAAGTTCTCGAACATGTGATCCAGCCCAATAGTCTTCTCGTGCCCAAAAATGGTCGGATACAAAATTTCGTCAAAATCGTTTGGACCGTTTTTTAGATACAATTAGCTTGACCATGACCCAAAATGACCCACTAATTGAATTTTCTCGAACATGTGACCTAGCCCAACAGTCTTCTCGTGCCCGGAAATCATTGGATGCAAAATTTAGTGTAAATTGAGCCACTTTTTAGATCTTGACCCACAATGACCCAGAAATGACCCACTAATCGAATTTTCTCGGACATGCGACCTAGCCCAATGCTTTTATCGTGCTCGAAACTCGTAGAACACAAAATTTAATCAAAATCGTTAGAGCCGTTTTTTAGATAAAATTAATTTGACCCGCGTTGACCCAAAAATGACCGACTAATCGAAAGTTCTCGAACATGTGACCCAACTCAATTGACTTCTCATGCCCGAAAATGGTCGGATACAAAATTTCGTCAAAATCGTTTGAACCCTTTTTTAGATACAATTAGCTAGACCATGACCCAAAATGACCCAAAATGACCCACTAATCGAATTTTCTCAAGCATGTGACCTAGCCCAATGGTTTTCTGGTGCCCCAAAACGGTAGGATACGAAATTTCGTCAAAATCGTTAGAGCCGTTTTTAAGATAATTTTTGCATATATATATATATATATATATATATATATATAACCACCCACAAGATTTGCTCGTATTAGAATATATGATATTATGAATATTTGTTACGTTCTTATCTATTTTATTTCAAGGTAGGAGAGACCGATACACACTGAACCTATGGCCACAGTGGACCACCCCCTAATATTTTATTTATTTAAATTTTTTAAGCTTCTCTTCTATCCTAATAGACAACAGCATTGCAATGATTATTTATAGCCTTCAGAAAATATGTTTAGCTCAGATTGAACTATTTTATCCTGATTGGTTGTTTTGAGCTTCTAAAAGTAAAATTTTTCATCATATTTTTATTTTTTTAGTAATTAAAGGTTGTAGATAAATAAAATAAAACAGCTTTTTTGAAAAGCTAAGATACTTATTTTTATTTTACTTTAGAGTTAATATGTTTAAAAGAACGCTATAAACAATATTAATATGACTATTTATTGAACTTCAACATGGGGTACAGTGGACCACCCACTCCTGGGGCACAGTGGTCCACAATCCACAGTGGTCTCTGCTCCTGTAATGCAGAATGTTCAAAATATTTAATTGCTTATTTTATATAAAGAAAGATTGTTTTAAAGTAGATTTAACTAAAAAAATAAAAAAATAAACAAATCCTTTAACATAGTAAGAAATATTTTGTTTTGTATTTACTGCCTTTGATAAATATAACTGTATTCTAATTGTTGATGATTCTATTCAAGTAAGATTCATGAGACGCAAATTGAATGGAAATCAGTTTATTTCTCCCGAAACTGTAGATGAATCTGCTGTTGATGTCAATGATTTCATAATGTTGCTCTCAGACCCAAAATTATTTCCTGAAAATTCCAGGCTCAATCTTACTCATAAGTACTTTGGAATTTCATTTGCAAATTTTAATGTGCGCTGAATTTTTTGTACTTAAGTAATAACTTCAACTAAATTGCAATCGTTCCTGTATTAATCTGTTATTTTCAAAATATAATTAATTTTTTGTTTTTGTTTCAAAATTTATATTACTATGTTATTTTGTGGGTGAAGAGGCAACAAAAAGAATTAGATTAATGAAAAATAGATTTATATTGTATTTTAGATAATACCTAATAGTGGTCCACTGTACCCCGGTGGGTGGACCAGTGTACCCTGCTTCCGGGGTACACTGGTCCACTTTACAAGTGTATATATATATTTTTTTTTTGAAAAAATGTATTGAAAACTATATTGTGAGAAAATTATGATGGATGTAAGAAGGTTTAAGGAATATTCAAAAATATTTTCATACAGATCAGTCAGTCTGTTAAAGAGAAAAAAAAATGTGAACTGAAAAAGTAGTCCACTGTGTACCGGTCTCCCCTAAACTCTATAAACTGTACAATGAGCACGTTTTCATAAGCTTTTTGCGAAATTTTCATTAACAATGGTCCGTAGAGCAAGAAAGATTAAAATGAGGACTTTGAGAATTTTATATTAAATGTGACTGTTCATTTTGTAAAACAGTGATACATCAAATAAGGAATTAGAAGAGCGCAGTCTTGTTACCAGCTGCTGATCAGATATTTCAATGTAGCTGTATTAAATGAATAATTTTAGCAAAGTTCCAAAACAATTACTGTCAAATTTAAGTTTTCAGTGCTAGTCTGCAAAGCGGTGACCATTTTTTAAACATTTCATGAAAATTGATCTTGAAATATGTAGTTGATCTTGCGTAATCTAAAAACAGCTGTCGGAGTATTGGGAACCACATGACATTGGGAACCACAGTATTTCAGTGTTGGAGTGAGTGAAGTGAACGATGTCCCGATTACGGATGTTATCACGACTAGTGGTAAACGTCTACAATATAGACAGCTAATTTAGCTTCGGCTTTGCGATATTATAGCTCCAAAAGTTATCGCTTCAAGCGAGTTTTCGAGTTTGTGATTAAATTCGTATTTGAATATCAGTTAGAAAAAAAGTTGTTCGCTAAACATCCCTACCTCACAGATTATAAGTGTTGCGATTGTACAGTGCTAAAACTTTACTTAGGTCGTAAACAATGGTGCGATATACTGTGAAGTTTACATGTCTCTAAGCCATGAAGGGCATTGTTTGTGCTTAAGACTATGATGTCATACACTCACGCACAGTTTTTTAAAATCTGTTATAAAAAGGTAAAAAATTGCTATAATTTGGGTATTTTTCCTTTTTAATGGCAACCTAACCATTGTATAACATGTTGGTTTGGCGCGGGCTTGAAAATCGCGCCAACTAAAGTCGCCAAACATTGGTGCGTGAGTGTAATACATTTGTTCCAAGGTAATTTTTTACGAGAAACATTAGCGTATAATACGCGCAGAAAGTACCAACAGTTAATTTGTCATTGTGGCCATATCTTTCTAAAGGGATAATTTCATAATTGTTTGACTTTCTAAGTAAAAATTTATGTTCTTCAGTCATTATTCTCCTATTCTAGTCGTGAAGAGACTCGCTAGCCGATGTTTAAGCCTGATAGCGTTATCTTCAATTTTTTCGTTTCCAGTTGAATAGTTTATTTTTTTGCATAGGATAGCTCGGATCTGTTGCCGGCTGTTTTTACATTTTTACTTTTAGTAAAAATGTAAGTAGTTGTAGCAGATTTGTTTTAGGTCACTCTTTTCTGGAGTTTGGAATTTGAAAGTGAAATTACCTTAAACCTGCTAAAATCGAAATTGCAAATGGACTATTAGGTTTAATAAAGCTTACGAATATCTTCCCATTGCACACCTGTCATAAAGTAGTAAATGATGTATGGGAAATTTTAAAGGGCAAAACGTTCTTAGTACACGGATAGCTTTAGAATTCTGTTAATTTACTACTTAGTTTTAACGTTATAAACTAAATTTCAGTCAAGTTTTTATTGTTCGAAGACCTTATTGTAAGTAATATTGTATCATTTGTACGCGTGATCAGGTTTTCTCAAACTGAAATTCCGATTGGTGGTCTCGTTTGGAGAAAAAGTTATAAACCAATATAGACTTTCTTTCGCATCAGCCGATAGATTAGGTACATAATTAGATTTTAAACACAAAATAGTAAGGAGAATAGTCAAGGAATTCGGACGGTGTAAAAGCGATAAATATTCCGGTAATATACTCATGTAGAAGTAGCGCAAATATAACTATTAAATTTCAAAAAAGTCAAGTCCAACATTGGAACCATATTACTTTGCGTGAAATTGTATTAATTCATTATACAGAAAGCATAAATGCGTGAAAATTTGGTCTTCAGTTTTTTATTAGATTTACGTTTCACGATATACTGAACACGTTTCGACAACTTTTGAAAATGTTTGTCGGAGCGGCCTCAGAATTTCTCGCAAAATGAAGAACTAATTTAAGAAAATTAAACTGCAGATTCAATTAGAATTTCACATAGTTGTTGGTTCTTTTATCACTTAGAAAGGTGTACTACCATACTATTCTTGCGAAAAGATTCCTAATCCGATCCATAACAAAATATACATAAAATCGGGAACAATTCAGCAAGTGTGGTTTACTCTATTCTTGCAACTTGTAAACTGTACTTTTATCGTATACTGTATATTTATTGTCTTGCAACTGTGTATTTTTAACAACAGTGTTGAAAAGAATTTCAAATTTGATACCAGTTATTGGCTTGGATATGATTACGGAAAATTACTCATTCGTTTTGCGATGGACATCATACCCGAATCTTATTTTCTTTTATGTAGAAATGTACCGAATTTTATAAAGGATTAAAAAAAAAAATCAATGTCTAATAGACTGCGCTGTTCATTTAATTTACTGATCACTTACCAGGTTTTTAATACGGAAAAATGCACGTTATCTTCATAATCGTTGATGCTATTAGAATTAACGTAATATCAATTAAATGATCGCCACAAGTTTATTTCTGGTCAAATCAACCGTTGTCCGGAAAGTTAAGCATAGTAGTGGCATCCTTTTTTTCTTGCAAAGGGAGAGGAGTATAAGAATCTATATATATATTTGTCTTACGTGGCGCGGAAATAGGGCTGAATTTCTAGCTTATTGTTGGCAACAAAAGTAGTTTCCAGAGCTCAGACCAATGAAAAGACTAGATTGTGTTAGATAGATCAGCTCCGGCTCCAATATGGCGGTCAGTGTCAGAGCAGTGAAAATCAAGTTAGCAAATATTAAAAATAAAATAACATGTATACGTAATCCAAAGCGTCTGAGATTATTCCTCATTTTAATTATGAGTAATATTGCTAATTTCAAATGAATTCTCAACTTTTATTCATAATTTATTTATCAATTTCACTCACATGAAAAATCGGAGAGAAGTAAAAATATCAACTGTCTAGGTTGCACCTGCTGCCATCTGCTGCAGAAATCTATAATCAGTTAGAAGTTAGAATAGTAAAATGTCGAACGAAATTTAAACAATCATTGATGATAAACTATCTTCCTATTACGTAGAGTTTTTTTTTTTTTTTTTAAGGAATAAGCCTTACAATATTACAGGTGCAATAAGTTTTAAACAAATTATGTTTCCAAGATCCTTTATTCATAGTATTTAAATGATTTATATGCTCATTAGTAGCTCCAACTAAATGCATTTTTAGTTGTGTTTTCAACGGAGTTCAATTACTTTTTTACATAAAAAATTGTGAATTTCATATGTTCAAATGATTTATGGTACTACTTATTCCGGCTAGAATTACTGCAAAAATAACAAGAACGAAAAATCATGCGTCAAGCATAGATTATGTAGCACTTTCCAACGCTTCCAAAATAATTTTACAAAACATACCGTTTAATAAGCTAAAAGATAACATCTAAGTAAACAACTTGGAAAACGCATAACATATTTAAAAACATAATTTCAGGAATTTCCAACAGATACAATATTCGGAAAAATATCCAAATACTTTTATTCAGCCCTGTATATGATCTATATATTTGTATATGCTAGGATGCTAAATTTTAGTTTAGTTAGGAAACGCGTAGCACAGTTTAAAATTATCTTTCTGGAGTTTCTGTCAATAAACGGAACTGTGTTCGCGAACTTTTGTGTTTCCCTGTATAGGATCTACAGAATTTATACACACCACGTAATAGACAAAAAGCGAGTTAAAATTAAAATCGCGTTTAGTAACTTAAAACGCACTTCCAGGAATTAGTGTTAACAGACAGTAGAGAATTCTTTTGTGTGTCCCTGTAAATGAACGATGACTGCTATACACACACTATTCTGTAGTAAGCCTCTTGTAGACATATAAAATTCATTTTATAACATCATCAAACGCTTTTGGAAATAGTGACTTATGTTCTAAATTCCGTTTATTGGGTCGTCTTATTTGAATTTAAACAACTCTTTATGCAAAATGTAACAAATACTGAATACCTCCTCAGACTATTTAATCTACAGTCTGAATTGCACTGTATATTGCATCATAGTTTTTGAAATTCCAATGATCTTTTGAAAGAATCGTATATTCTAATAAGAGCAAATCTTGCGTTTGCGGTTATATATATATATATATATATATATATGCAAATTTTATCTTAAAGACGGCTTTATTTTGACAAAATTTTGTATCTTACCGTTTTGGGGCACCAGAAAATCCTTGGGCTAGGTCACATGTCCAAGAAAATTCGATTGTTGGGTCATTTTTGGTCACTGTGGGCCAAGCTAATTTTGCTAGTTCACGTGTTTGCGAAATTTCGATGAGTGGGTCATTTTGGTCATGGGTCATTATGGGTCAAGCTATTTTCATCTTATAAACGGGTCAGAAGATTTGAACTGAATTTAGTATCCTACAGTTTTAGAGAACAATAAGACAATTGGACTTGGTCACATGATCGAGAAATTTTGAGTAGTGGGTCATTTTGGTCATGGGTCATTATGGGTCAAGCTATTTTTATTTTAAAAACGGCTCAGAGGATTTGATCTAAACTTTGTATCCTATGGTTTTGGAGCACGAGAAAAGCACCTAGGGCTGGGCCACATGCTCGAGAAAATCAGATTAGTGGGTCATTTTTGGTAACTGTGGGTCAAGCAATTTTATCTAAAAAACGGCTCGGACTATTTTCACTAAATTTTATATCCTACGGGTTTCAGGCCCGAGAAGACAATTGGCTTTGGTCACATGTTCTAACCAGTTTGTTATGTATAAACTGCCCACATAGCAATCTGATGCGATTTTAAAAGCTAATTTAGAAAGAGTTCATCATTATCAAATAGAACATAGTTATTCCTAAAGTGTTTGACAGAAAGACTTCCCGTTGGGTATCCAAAGGTAAAATTTACCAGGAAATAAATCCTTAAAAAATTGGGTGTTCGTTTTGACAATTTCAGAGTTAAGTTAAATTTTAGTTTAAAGGCTCTTTTTAAGATTTTTAACTTAAATATAACACAAAAATCTCTATCGAATGGCTATGCTACTTTTTATTGTGGTGTTTAAAATGTATTTCTTCCCCCTTCATTTTCCGGGTGGATGCGGGGCGACTATACACTTTCTCCTAAATATCTTGACTTAATCGCCACATGCTACATTTTAAGTCTAAGTGATTTTTTGCATATTCATAAGTGTGCTTGTAAATCCCAGGATATACATATATATTTTTTTTCTCAGTTTGATGCTATATCTTTTCTCATTCTATATACGGCTCAAAACAGAATTGTTGAAAATATTTTTGTCTACAGCCATTTTAATGATTTCTCGAAACTGAAAAACACGGGCCTAACTGCGAAAGGGTTAACTACTTTTAAAAAATATGGATATGAATGTATTTCATAAAGCAAAAAATTTAGGAACTTAGTTTTGATACTGGATTCCGTTAATTGTTTTTATAAGTTTATTTTCTACAACTACGTAGAAACTAACTTTCTTAATAGGATGGGGTTTTTGAAATCTGTGTCATATCTGAAAATGTCTAATGTTTCGCATAACTAGTACATGCTGGTCTATTAAAAAAAACTGCGTTAATCTGACATGTTGAACATTATTTGAAAAAAATTAATTTTGGCTTAGACGCTTTACACTCACGCTAAAAAAAAAAAAGAAAGTCGCCAAAATTTGGGGACTGTTTTTTCTTTCATGGCAACCCGGCTATTAAGCTTGTATTTAGTTACTGGTGTTGAAATTTGTTATTGTAATCTGTATTTGCGTGGATGTTAAGGGAAATGTTTGCGCATGTCTGTATTACGTCATTGATGATGAAAAGTAAAGAAAACGTGATTGGTTGTAGAAGAACGTTCTATTGCACGTTATTGGTTGCAGAGTCGCGTATTATAGAACCATATATGGAAGGGAAATAAATTTGCATAACTGTTGAGTTAATGATTGGTTTTTGATTGTCATGTGAATTATTACGTATTGGCGGTTACAGTGGCGGTTACTACAGTGGCAGTTAGAGAATTGAATTTAGCATTCTATTTTGTTTATCGAAATTGTTTTGACGTTTGTAGTTGCTGGTAGAAGTTGGAAAATGTCCGTGGCTATGGATACCATTTTTCGAGAGTACCAGGTAAGTTTTTATGAGGAAGCAGAAAGGCAAGTTCAGCTCTTCAAAACTAAAATAACGCGATGATTTTATCTAATAGTTTGTGTTAAATTAGAATTTGAATTACCGAATTGTTACCCTGATATAGTAGTGCGCTTTAAAAGATTGAAATGACGTAATTTTATCTAAAGGTTTGTGGGAAATTACAAAATCAGTTATCGAATGATTATTCTGATTGTAGCAGTCCACTTTAGAAGAATGACGTAGGTAATGTATTTTCTATTAAATTTATGTTAAAAAAATTTATATTTCGTTTATTTTGATATTTACTGTTTGGTTTTACTAATACGTCATTATTTATAAATGTTGTGTTCGTCATGAAATTAGAAACTAAATCGAATGTTTACACTGATATAGTAGGGCACTTTAAAAGATTGAAATGACATAATGATTTTAACTAAAAGTTTGTGTGAAATTAAAATTGGCATCAGCGAAGGATTACTGTAATATAGTAGTGCTTTTTAAAAGATTGAAATGACGTAATTAACATTTTCCATTAAATTTATGTTGTAAAAAATGTGTTTTTGGTTTATTTTAATTGTTGTGTAGAAATAAGATTTTCTTCGAATACGTTTTTTAAAAATGTTCTTTTTTTTGTTTCCAAAATGACAACGGAAAATAGTAGCTTGGCGCAGTCTTGGAAATCGCGCCAACCAAACAGTCGCCAATCTTTTGTTTACATTTTAGCGTGAGTGTAACACATCTGTTCCTTAATTTTATTTAATTTCATGTCTATATGTAGTTTTATTGAATTTGTGGTTGAAAATAGTTTTTCAAAGTTTTACGGAAAAATTATGCGTGATTGGCAAGTATGCTTGTGCTTTCTCACGTTTTCAATAAGAAACTTTGTTTTCAATTTAATGTAGTTTTGGAATATTGACAGTTCAAAACAACATAACAATGTAGTAAAAATCTAGGCTTTGAAACGCCGTATTTTCTGGATCAGTACAGATTTGCGCTCTGGTTTAGATTCAAAGTTTAAGTAGTCAGAATGTCTTCATTTTAAGCTGATACTATATATATTTTTACTCTCCTGGACTTACTACATTAAAACAGGAAATATAAATATTGTAAAGTTAAATTAGTGTTTAATTTCTGTTTCCTGATGGTAAACCTACATTCTCGCCTTAAAACTCGCCAGGAACTTTTTTAGACTTCTAGTCTAATAGCTATACTTGTCTAATTTGGAACTTCGGAAATATAAAGAACATGCTTGACTTAATATTTTTAGGCATGGTTTGATCACGAGGGAGCAATTAAAGAATCAACAACAAACTGAATAAAATATATATTTGCTATCATCCTATAAAATAAATTGCTTTATACGATCTATAACACATGATATTGTGAATCTTGTAAAACATTTTTGTAATAGCCCGTATATGCTTGGAGATACAGAAATTTGTTTGTCTATAGAAATTTTGTATGTTCATAATGCATGCACGGATTTGAACCAAATTTAATTATCCTTTCCGGAAAAAATAAGTTATATTAAATATTTGGTCAATGTGCATTTATATGCAATTAACGGGCATGCCCGGAAGATACATTTGCTTAATATAATGACTTACTTAATAATAATGAAGATAATGATGATGACTTACTTATAATGAATTACAACACTTAATAGAAAAACCAAATGAATATTGTGAAAATTCAGAAATTAATAATCTATACACTGAGCTGAATTCAGTTTCTAAATGTAACTGGATCACAAAAGATCGCTGAGAGGGTTTTTAAAATAATTTAATCAATATTTTGTACAGAAGGTTCTTCAGGTATCTAATTCTTATTAGTCGTTAAATCTAATCATGACGAGCTGCCAATAAAAAAAACTGCCAGAAAAGAGGGCAATGTATGATTTTATACACAAATCTAACATGTGCCATCTGAAGCTATATTTGTCCGGAATATCTCGCCTCCCTCTGCCTACTGCACTTTATGGTTTTCACATCGACACGCAAATGGTCGCCGCATTCTGTTACATCTGTTTCCCTTATCAAAATGTACTTAAGTTTCCCATTCTTTTCAGCACTAAGTGAATAAAAGTAGCTTTGTCACATTTCTGAGGTAGGCAGAAAGTTCCCTATTTTTAACGCAGGATCAATAACATTTTACGGCTGACTACGTTACTTTGTAGATTTTACATGGTTTAACTTTTCATCATTATGCCACTAAGTTTTCCAATGACCTTTACCAGTATTTTGAGCTACAAGGAAGTAGGTTTATTCTGACCGTTTGTCATAAATTTATAGATATTTAAAATAAAAAAAATAAAAATTTTAAATAATTTAAATATTTCTAAATAAACCGCAGGTTTTCTAATCCACGAACAAACTTCAGTCGTTGTAAACATTTGTTGTCCATCTTAATTATTCAAGCACCCTTTTATATTGTGACAAATTAGATGTAAATGTGAATAATATAGATTACAACAACCCCACATCTAACTTTTGGCTATGCAATTTTAATGCATTAAAAGTGATGGTATAATAGTTCTGAAAGACACTGTAGATGCATCTAAATTTTAATTTGAAAAGTAATGCTTTTTAATAAAGGAATTCTCCTTATATGCCTTTCAAGGCATATGAATTGTGTTTTATTGAATTGTCACAGGTGAGCTAATATTTGTTATTGAGTAGTGATATATGTTTAAAATCACCTACACTAGAAAAAATTAGTTTTGTGAAAAATTATAAAACCTCCAACATTTTATTTTAAAAAAATCTAACTGAATTTCTAAATTTCTTGAACATAATGGTAGGTCATTTTGCGCATCTATATTCATACCTACAATCGACATTTCATGAAATTGTATCCAGTTACTTCTTGGAAATCATGGTTCGCACAATGACCAAAATCAACGTTTTGAGAACGTTATGACTTTAAAGGTAATGTTACCCGTTGATCATAAGAAAAGAGCTCAAATTGTTTTAGATATAACTTTCTGTCTAAAGTTAAATATTGCTGTGTTTATTTTAAAATGTTTTTAAAGAAAAAAATTATTAAACTAGTAACTACAATTTTGTGACACTTTAAAAAGTGCATGACTCCTTTATGACCGGATTGCGTTATACAAAATAGTTTTCCTAAGGTTTAATATGTTCAATTTTCTTGCAATACCTGTTCTTGAAAATTATTCTCATTCCGTGTTCAAGGATTCTAATAAACATTTTTATAGGAAAGTTTATCTGTATACGACAGAATATTTAATTTAAAATGAGTATTTATCATCTTTGTTTTAATAACTAATTGATTTTTTTTACATTTCAGGTTTAAGCTACGATGAAAATTGTTAGTTTGTAAAAGTTTATAATGAAGTGCTTCGTTTGAGTCTGTGTGAAAAGAGTATATAAAGATAATTGATGAGAAAATTTCGATGCATCTATGGGGAAACATAATAAAACAAATGGATGTAATGCAAAACAGTTGATACATTTTGAAAAGCTAGCGTACGGAGTTTATAAACGTGAACAGAAATTGATTACTGAAGATACAAAAGAAATCAAATTGAGCAAGGACAAAAACTTTCCACTGTCAGATAAAACTGTCCCTAGTTCTTCCAGCCCTTCTGTAGTTACAACTATTATACCGAAATCATATAAAAATATTTCAACAAAAAATGCTCAATCCGAAAATGAACCTGAGACGAAGTCTCGTAGAGGTTTTGACACTTTATTTGGCTATCTCTCATATAACAGAAAAAAAGAGTCACTTTGGTATACAAAACAAGCGTCTGTTTCAGGAAATTTTAAAAGTGTAAAATCTAATGCAAGTTGCGCTACTTTAGAGAGAAAGTGCGTGCCAGATATTAATGTAATCTGCGACAACAACGGACAAACAAATAACTTCAGTCAAAGTGATTCAAAAAAAGAGATAAAAACAAAATCCAATCAAAAGTTTTCGGAAGCAACGTCTATTGACCCTGGTTTTCATGACAATGACATACATAAAATTGACGAAGTTAAAACATTGGAAGACGCTTTGAGTCTTTTCGATTTATATTCTTATTTGACAGAGCTTGATGTTAGCCTAGAAAATGTACGAAGACATATAATAACAGAAAATGATCACATAGAAAATTTTAAGAAAATTTATGAAGAAATTCTGAATTTATCATTCAAATATCATCCTTATAAATTTTTCAATAGAGGAGGTGCAGAAACCAAAATGACAACAGCGCTAAAACTAAAATCAGCGCTGGATGCCGTATTAATAGTGTTAAGATATTTGAATGCTGCGTTCTTAGCAGATATTACTACTGATCATAAATTAAAATTTTATTCGAATCTGAATATAGTCTCGCTGGGTAACGGAAAAGTAGTAAAACGTCGCATTTACGAAATAAAGTTCAAATTAAGCGTAATATACAGAATAAAGCAGCAAAACGTAATTTTGGAAATTCGTAAATTTTTAATCGAAAGCAAAAAGTGCGTGTCTACATACCTTCAAGGTAACATAATTGAGTTTAAAGAATTGTGCTGTTCAGTTTTGTTTCACTTGAATCATTGTATAGAAGGTTTTAAAAAATTGGCTGCAGAACTTGAAGAAATGGAAGAACAGTGTAAAGTAAAGACTGATGATGAGCAAATGCTTTCATCTGTACAAAAAATGACAAGAGATATTAAAAGAGATCTTATATTATTAGATCTGCTGGAAATATCTGCAAAATCATCAATTGGGGGAAATTATAACTTTTTTAGTACGAAAGAATTTATAGATCCTTATTTCGTACGTCCTTTTGTATGGTATACCAACGTTATCCTAATGTGCAATATTATGGCAAGAAGTGTCTCATTTTGGGATAAGTTTAAATTTCCAAGCGTTGATTATCCACAGTTTAATGAGTTTTCAGAGTTAAAGAATTTATACTACTTAGTAGCGTACTACAGTGGTAACGAATATTATGAAATTAAAGTAATCAATATTCTGAATAAAGAACGTTCTAATCGGGAATGTTATAAAATGCAAATATGTAATGCCGAAATCCAATCAAGATTTTGTGAAATTTTAAACGACATAAATAAGAAAATGGAAATTAAGTTTAATATTGACTATTATACAGAAGCTATGACAGCAGATATTCTTGCGTTAAAACTTTAAAAAATGTATGTTGATGATGAAAGAAATCGAGAACAATCTGTCGGAACGCATAAACTGATAGAAATTTGGAAAATGGAAAAAAATACGGTATTTCAAAAACTTCAAAAGACGTGAAGTTGAAGAAGGTTCAGAGGAAACAAAATGAATCCAGAAAATTTATATCCTTGAGGTTTTCTAAAAATATTACGTACTTAAAATACAATCTCTCATTTCTGTTCAATTCCAATATTCCTACATCAACAATGATGACTCCAAGAAAAAAAATGAACTGCCAGTGAGCTTCCAGACATTTCTGAATTAAACCTCTTGAAAAAAAAGAAGTAAATCATGATTATGGAGTGAGCAGATCTGAAGTGAATAACATTTTATACATTTTAGTCGAAAAATGAATTGGATTTTTTTTTTTTTTTTTTTTTTTTTTTTTTAAATAAGGTCAACTATAAAATTATTCCTGGAATGTTTAAAGGAAATCATGTCATTTCTGACGATTATTTGTATTGTGAAGATATTCTAAACTTTTTTTAAAGAAAAACGAAGGTACTGTTGCATAAGTTATGCATTTTGAAAGTGCAAGTATGCATTGATATTAATTTCCAGTGACAAGTTTCCATTAAATGAAATGTAAAGCAATTTTATCATAGTTTTTGTTATGAAATAAATTCTCTAAAATAAACTTGTTGTACTTTTATTTCTTATCGCACATACTTTCAATTATTTAACTATCTTAATAGATAAATACAATAAAAATGAGCGACAACTAAAAATTTTTCATATTTGATAGAGAAAGACGTTTTACTTAAAGTAGAAATATTTCCAAATGTACCCCCCCCTTTTTTTCCACCAATTAAAAAAATTACCTAGATATTTCACATCAAATCGGGCAGTATGAATTTTATATGTAAACCACCATTTCAGATTTTAATGGAAGTGGGCGAGTTTGTTCTGAGATATAATCACCAGTAATTTGTTTTTCTCTTTAAGATGTAGTTTTTGAAAATCTATCAGTTTTGGAAAATTGCCATGAGTAAATTAATGTTCGATTTATAAAGTTAGTGTCAGAAAGTCCATTTTTATGTAACTGATCAACAAATCTTCAAATGATTCTTACATGACAAAATACGTAGATTTATGGAAGCAATTTACTGTTCCATAAACATTTTAAGTTTAACATTTTTTTAAATCTTCGAAATAAAAACTTTTTCATGGAAAATAATGAATTAACTAAAAATGTATTATCAATCAAAGGCGAAAGTTGTATCAAATTTATTTTACTTGCAAACTGTACGTAAAAGTATCATTTACCTCATTTATGAAATAGTCTGATTGTTTTTAGTATTTTGTAATTCGGTTAAATGTCATTAGTTTTAGAGTTCAGACATATTCAATATACGATAGCTGGAAACATTTGTAAATTTATTTCATTGTTAATATTCGCAGAAAATATTAACCTTTTTCTGATAAAACCAGAGTTGCATTCTACGGCAAAGTAGTTATCGCATCATCGAATAGAAAGGGAAAAATACTTTCCCCTCACCCTCCAGAAAATTTCAAAATTCTTCTTGAGTAACACTGATACATAAATTCATATTTCATTAGTTTGAATAACTATTATATTATAAAATACCGAAATAATTTTTATTAAACTTTTGAGATGTACAATTAAAAAATTATATATATACAAAATCTGTGTTTAAGACCTTTTTAAAGGTCCAGATCTCAAAACTTTTCAATTTATAGAACTTCTGTTTGTCATTGTATTCAGTTTTCCTTGGTCATTAATTACATATTGCACGGCAGTATGTCTTAGTTGGATTTTTTTTAAATACAACCCTCTCCAAAGACCTTACACAAGTATTTATATATTTTAAATATTTTACACACTAAGAGAATACATATTCTAAATTTTATGATGGTTCGTCAGAGATCCTAAAATAGTTTTTCAGTAGCGTGCTGCGAATATTTATCTGCTATAATGTAAATATGTTGAATATCGTCATGCAGGTATATAAGAACACTGTTATACATGTGCATAACAACGCTCTAATATACATGATTATTTTGCCTTTAGTTTATTTGTATTAATCTTTATTTCAAAAAAACTTGTCTCCTATTCAATAAATAATTTTATCGTATTTTCTTTATTCCAAACGAATTCACTTCTGTTATGAAACATTAATATATAAAAGTAAAAAGAAAGTAATTCTCATGAGATATATTTTTATCATGATTCATAGATGCAATATACAAAATCTATTATCTTATTTGGATTATCCTACACGTAATTATTCCTTTCCCTCATAAATATTCTTGGTGTTAAGAAGTAATTTAACAAATTGGGGACAAGTGACACGTATACGTGCCGCATAAAATGCTCAGAATCCTCGATTATTCCCACCAGAAGTTTTTATTGCATTCTTTGCCGTACTTAATCGTAGAATTTCTGCGATTCGGTCAGGCGAAAATTTCTGTTTTGAAAAATCAGTGGTAAAAGATTAAAATTCTGTAAAGAACGCACGTCGCGAAGGGGTTGAGCCCTCATTTGATAGTCATTAATCTTTGTGTTGACAGTTTGAAATAAAAGCAGTCATTTCACTATTTCATCTTAAAACATTCCATTTTAACTTAGTTACTTATAACTGCGTTTTTAGCAGCTGTCAAATAAAATTCCGTAAAATAATGGATTTGATAATGTAAAAAATATGCTTATCGTTTCGGCACATATTTAGATATTCAACTTCAGGATTTTAGTTAAATATCTTCATTTCCGATTAGCAGGCAGTATTCAATCATACAGGAAAACCACGATTTAATTTTATTTCCTTTAGATAATTATTGTTTTTTCCCTATCAATAATATGAAATATTTATAAAGCCAAAGTCATTTGTCTTTTCAAATATGATGCCAAATAGACTTGTCAAAAATGCCAAATATTTTCGCCAAGAATGAATGTTTGGCAATGTAGATTTGCTCTCCCTCTTCCTGTTATGATTTGGTTTGACTAGAACGCAGTTTGTGGCGCTCCTTCTGTTGCAGACACCTCCTATGTATTTAACGGCCCCACAAATCGTTGCAATTCCCAAATAAAATAGTCCTACCATTTGGAGTTTCTTTTATTGTTCTCATTGAAATAGAATCAAGTAACTTCGTCTAATTAATATAATTTTGTAATTCCATTGATCAATTAACCCTTTCAAGGGCGGTGGTTCCTTTTTGGACCACTTAATTTTAATCCCTAAATGCTACATTGGCATCAGAATTTTGAAATGAAAAATTCCCTTTTATCAAGCACATCTAGAAAAGATTTTAAATATTTTCGAATAAATTTGTTTCTAAATTCTGGGGTCAGTCATATCAACATTTTACGAATAGAAGTACCTTGCCCCTGAAAAGGTTAATATTATCAAAACAAGTATACACTAGTCTCAAAAAAAATTGTAAAATCCTAATATTGATTAACCCTTAACTGCTGTTAGCGGTCTCTCAGACCGCTGTCTTTTTTAATTTTCATAGTTTAACTTCTAATTTCCAGTTTAACTACAGATACTGGTGAAATTTTGTTTCGTTTACAGCCCTAATACATTCGCTAGAGACTTTTGAATAGTTGAATTTTAATTACAGTAGTCCTGACTATAAAGTTTAGTAAATAACTAGTATGCTATGAGTTAATCGAGCTTTCTATTCATCTTTCGATTGAGCGGTCTCAGAGACCGCTTCACAGTAGTTATGGGACAATTTCTGTCACAGCAGTTAAAGGTTAAGAATTGCAAATGTAACTTTATACTTATGTAAAATGTAATTAAATCAATGTTTTTTTCCAATTATGTTTTTCTTTTCTTCAGAAACTTTAACTGTAACTTATTTTCTGAAATATTCCTTCAGTCGAATTTCGACAGGTTCCCGTAGTTATGCAATTAATTTCTACGACAGATTAGAAATATATTGTTTTAAAAAAGTTACGTTTTACATAAAATTTATTGAATACATTCACGGATCACAACCGGCGTTACGTAGAGTAACGCATGGATAACCCGAAGCGTTCAGAAACCGATATCATGTGTTTTTTTGCGGGTTACTCGTAGCGTTCAAAGTCTGAAATTAACCAGACTTCTGATAAAACCACATTACCTAGAGAATGTTAGGTAAAGTGATCACGTGGATAGTAAACGTGGTTTGTTCATTTTATAGCTAACTGCAATTGTTAACTGTCGTTCTATATGATTCCTAGGCACGGCACACATTGAGACGCAGCTGCCCCGCACAGTTCAGATGTTCACGTACCGCGGTTTTGTGGAACGTTTGAAATTGTTTTATTGAGAACATAAATCTGACTTGTGTACTTGATACAAATATCCGCTTATAAGTCATCGTCGAGAAGAGGACTGCATAGACACAAGGATATAACATCACTGAAGAATTACAGCCAGGATCTCCACAATTAGTGTGCAGTGGAATTGACGGGAATCTATCCGTCGCCCCGACTTCTACAATCGGAAGCAATTAGCGGAACGGCGCCTTCAGCACTCGGCCACGGAGGGCCTGATCGTTGAAATGAATGGAAAAGTGCATATTGACTTTCGCGCAATGTCAGGGCTACACTAGATACCGGGCTTGCTCATTCATTATCATGACGTCACAAATGGTGGCTGGCCGCTACCAGCGACTGGTACAAAGCGAAACGACAAAATGAAAGACATACAGCGATTGGCACAAAACGACAGTCTCGTCGCTTTGCACCAATCGCTGGTCACGGCCAGCCACCTTTTGTGACGTCATGATAATGAATGAGCAAGCCCGGTATCTAGTGTAGCCTTGGCAATGTTTGTATGACACAGATCCTGCTTTCCACTCGTACATCTAACAGTTTTTCGAGTCTAGTCTTATTATCACTTAATTCGGCTTCGGTATATTTTATACGCAAGCAATGGAAACTAAGCATTAATGTAAACAAAAGTGACGTAAAGCTGAGTCGCAATATGCGCATAACCTGCCCCACGCAGTTTGTTTTCGATCACCTACGCGGGGTAGCTGTGTCTCAATGTGCGCCTTGGCTTACTGCACACTTGACTTCTGATCATTTCATTGGTCTGCGTTTAACAGGTCTATAATATAATTGGCCATCGTCGACAGGAAGATTCCTGCAATGATCGCTATGATAAAAATGGTGTGGTATATAGAGTTGCAAAAAAATGGTTTATTACCAATAGTCCATGTTTATTCCCAGGTTTATTGCCAAAAGACCTGATTTATTCGCAAAAAATCCGGTATATTCGTAGGTTTAAACTGGGTTTTTTCTATCCTTTTGCAACTCTAGTGGTAGATTGGTTGACGAAAGTGTTTGTTTGTGAAGTTGCCGACAACTTTACCCAAAAGTGTTTACAGCTGTTTTAACCCAACTTTACCCTGAAACACCCACGACATCAATCCTCAGTTATACGAGTAACCCGCATTTCGGTTTCTGAAGAGCCCTTTCAGAGAGCGTATAATTGTCACTTGGTTTAACAGCAGAATTGCCAAGTCTCCGGCTTTTTGCACACCAGTAATTTTTTAGAGAAAATGTTGTTCTTTTAAAGCGCAAAATGCTCGGATTAAGCAAAACATTTTCTGTACTTAATTACTGGTATCCAAATAGCCGGAGACTTGGCAGGTCTGTAACAGTACAGATGAGTTGATCACTTTAAAGAGCTGTTTAGTTTGTTACGTAGAAACGATGTTATTTTGGCTGTATTTCGGGAGTAAGTAGTATGTTATTTACGTTTCACGTAGTACATGTTATACATTATAAATAAATAAATACATCATATTTAGAAATTTATGAGAGCGACAGTCTTCTAAAACATTGTTATTGATTATTTCATGTACAGATTTAATTAATCCATTTTCATCAAACATTTTCAGATGTTAATAATTTCTTAATTGTATTAAATAATTGATTAGATTTAAAACTTTTTGAAGTAATTACGAAAATGCTATTTTGTTTCATATAGTATCCAATCTCTCTCTTCATCCAAAATTAAAGTACATTTCGAGATGTTTCAAAATTTTGTCCAATTAAAACTCTGATGGGCAGCTATCAGAAATTTTATGAATATAACTTTTAACCCCTGACAAGCACACATCTAAACAATATACCTCTTTAAGCATTGAGGGTGAAAAAGTACCCAACACAATTCATTTCCAAATATCTTGGTCCCTAACAAAGCTAGAGAATTTTTTCTTAAATTAAAGATCAAACAATCCCACATAAAATGGATACAATATTTAATTTATTGGTGTCAATTGAAATAGATAAAAGTACCATCAAAGTTGAAAAAAGTGCCGTTTTGAGATTTTTTTGTTTTCGTGCCAAATCTTTGATTCTATTGGACTAAAATATAAAAAGTTATAGTGTTTTGGAAAGCTTAAAAAGCGCTCTAAATGATGGTAAAATCTGTTTCTTGATCCGCTTCAAAAAGTATAGTTAATTTACTATTCGAAGGCGCTGAAGTGGCGTATACTAAAAAGTAGGTAAAGGACGAGTTTTCAAAGAAATCGGAGATCTATTATTCATTGTAATCTTTATTTTAAGTACAAAAACACAAATAAACACAAAAAATATAATTTAAGTAGAATTTTTGTTACAACACTCTACGCACATTGGGCATCGATGAATTCGTAAATTTACATAAGTTAATAAATATTATGTGATGCAATTGTAATCATAATTTATTACTTACTGTAAATAAATAAAAAAAAAACTATATGATCCGAAACAAAACTCTTGAGCACTTGACTGACTACACTCAACTAGCAAACTGGGTTAAAAGTACCCACAACGTTTCGCGCTCACTGCGTCGTAACAACTGAATCTCACTAACGGCTACTGAACACGCTTCCTCAAGGTCTCAACAAAACATCGCTGGAAGGGAAAGCCCTTTGTTAAATATATACAGAGAATTATACCGAAATAAAATTTTGGGGTGGGTACTTTGTACCCAGTGTGCTTGTCAGGGGTTAAGAACATTTTTAATAGAATATTTTGGAGAAATCCTAGCGCTAGCGTGACGTCGCATTTGACAGAACTGGCTGGATAATAGGTATAGTGATAGGTATAGACGTCTAAGGTAGGTATAGTTTTTTTATTTTCGCGGATTTTTGGCTGTTTGTGAGTTATTAATTTTGTTTCTTACTGAATTTTATTATGTAATTGTGAATTTAGTGTTTTGTATTTTTACGTAAGAGTGAAACAAATTCTTTTTGTTTTAAGAGCTCTTTCATTGACAAAGATAGAGAACTGTTGGTTTAAGATTTATTTAGAGCCGTTTAACGAGTGAGATGTATTACTAAATTTCAAGTACGCATGTTATATGACCACACATTGAAGAATTTTTGTTTTTTCGATTCCAAGATTGCAAACTAAATTAATCTACGTATGTTTTATGGTAGTGAAGTTCTCTTTAAATTATGGAAATTACGGCCCTGACGAGTCATTTTTTTCTACGATTTCTATTTTGGAAAATTAATAATTACTTTTTTTTATGGAAGCAAACACTCACTTAGGCAATAGCTCTGAAAGTCCTGTTTTTATAAAGTCTTCTATAGTGAAGTAGACAAGTGGAAGCGAAGCAATCCATTTTTTTTTTCGTTTAAAGGGGGACAGTGGCCATTAAAAACGAAATCCTTCAATTTTCAATGGATTCATTTGAAAATTGGAAGATTTATTAATGGCAAGCTCAAATAATTATATTCAAAATTTGGTTTCAAAATAATAAAAAGTTTTTAAATTATTCAGTTTTTAAAATGTCCCACGCGTATTTCTATTACATAAAATATGACAAAATTTATTTATGAGATTTTTTATATATTACAATGAAACGTGGCATGAATTGTAAAGATTCCCTGAATATAGAAGCAGAAAAAAAAATATTTTTATAATTATGCCTTTTTTTCTAAAAAAGTAGCTATATATTTCAATATGCAGAAAAATTTTAACACTAAAAAACCCCTAAAATGCAACTTTTATGCTAACTTTTATTTATTATGGTATAGCCTATATACAGTATAATTTTCAAACGAATGTGATAATTAGGGATGTGGATGAAACGTTTCAAAATTTAGAAATGTGAGAAATTTTTAATTTTGAGAAAACAGCATTTAAGTAATAAAAACTGTATTAATATATAGTTTTTTCAAATATAAAAGCTTATATCTCTGTGGAGAAGCGTAATAGTTGAATAAAAGAAAACTGCCCAGTTAAACTGACGGCATTGAGCTCACAGGCTATTCACACTAACTGTAAATTATATTCTTATTTCAAAGAATTTGAAATAAGCCCTCGAAAAATGAAGAAATCGACAACATATTAAGAGGGGGGAACCATCCCCCGTTTCTCCTTCTTATAATTAACCAATGAACCCATAAAACTAATCAGAGAAGCGCCTTACCACAATGAACCTATATACAAAATTTGAAAAAATCGGATAATTCTGCATGAAAAATCCATTTATCTAAATTAAGGGGGGGGGGGTTAGCCCCCCATCCCCCCTTTATACTTAACCAAAGAACCCCCAAAACTAATCAGAGAAGCGCCTTATCACAATGAACATATATATAAAATTTGAAGAAAATCGGATAACTCTGCATGAAAAAAATAATTTATCCAAATAAGCGGGGTTAGCCCCCCGTTCCCCCCCCTTTATAGTTAACCAATCAATCCCCGAAACTAATCAGGGAAGCGCCTTATCACAAGGAACCTATAAACAAAAGTGGAAGAAAATCGGATAATTCTGCTTAAAAAACCCATTTATCTATATCAAGGCGGGTTAGTCCCCCCCGTTCCCCCCTTTATACTTTACCAGTGAACCCCCAAAACTAATCAGGGAAGTGCCTTACCACAATGAGCCTATATACAAAATTTGGAGTAAATTGGATAATTCTGCATGAAAAACGCATTTATCAAAATTAAGGGGGGGGGAAGCCCCCGTTTCCCTCCTTTACACTTTACCAATGAACCCCCAAAACTAATCAGGGAAGCCCCTTACCAGAATGAGCCCATATAGAAAGTTTGAAGAAAATCGGATAACTCTGCATGAAAAAAATCATTTATCTAAAATAAGGGGGGAGGATTAACCCCCCCGTTACCCCCCTTTATACTTAACCTATGAACCCCCAAAACTAATCAGGAAAAAACCTTATCACAATGAACCTATATACAAAATTTGAAGAAAATCGGATAACTCTGCATGAAAAAAACAATTTATCCAAATAAGCGGGGTTAGCCCCCCGTTCCCCCCCCCTTTATAGTTAACCAATCAATCCCCGAAACTAATCAGGGAAGCGCCTTATCACAAGGAACCTATAAACAAAAGTGGAAGAAAATCGGATAACTCTGCATGAAAAATTCATTTATCTAAATTAAGGGGGACGATCCCCCCCCCCGTTAGCCCCTTTATACTTAACCTATGAACCCCCAAAACTAATCAGGAAAGAACCTTATCACAATGAATCTATATACAAAATTTGAAGAAAATTGGTCAATTCTGCATGAAAAAACCATTTATCTTAATTTAAGGGGGGTTAGCCCCCCCCGTTCCCCCCTTTATAGTTAAACAATCAATCCCCAAAACTAATCAAGGAAGCGCCTTATCACAAGAAACCTATAAACAAAATTGGAAGCAAAACGGTTATTTCTGTCAAGAGTTATCGCGTT
The DNA here is from genome assembly GCA_963931845.1 of Maratus michaelseni. NCBI lineage: Eukaryota > Metazoa > Arthropoda > Arachnida > Araneae > Salticidae > Maratus > Maratus michaelseni. The sequence continues at coordinate 176,279,840 of OZ007594.1, forward strand.
ACGTACGTACATACATACATACATACATACAGAACGGGCGGGCACATAAGCTCTCAGGCTTTGATAGCCTGTGAGCTAATAAAAACTATTTGTGCATCAGATAAATCCGAGCATCTAGTTTCATAATTCTCCAAATAAAACGACGATTTTTTAGTCTAATTTCGTGATTTTGGAAGTCCCTTGTCCCCTTAATTTGGAGCAAGCAGTTCATACACGCGTTACAGCAATTGTCTAAATATTTGTATATTCTTATTTTTTATACCACAATTTTGCTGAATCCAGGGATTTTTTTTTTAGGTAGATTGCGTAAGAGATACTACCTTTGACATTCTCACCTATGTTGGAATTTCTGGAAACTTTTTGCAGATCTACGCCGATCCTGACTCTCGGATCCCAAAACATCCCCAGTTCAAAATTATATATATATCTATATCATTTTTTTATAAACACGATAACTTCAAAAAATCTGCACAAATCTCTTCCAAACTTGATATAAAATCAAGGGGCATAAAATCTCGGTCAAGTTCGTTAATGGGCAGAATCTAACCAAGGGGGGAAATGGGGTGGGGGGGGGCTTTTTGTAAAACAGAAAAATCCCCATAACTTCTTAATTATGACACATATACAATCCGTTTAAAGTTATTATTACTTCTAGGGAAAGGGCCGCAAATTTGTGTATGACAGAATTTTGATATAGTTAAAAAGGCCCTCAAGGGAGGGAGGAGCAAAATAGATGTGTCAGAAGAAAAAAAAATCATAACTTTGTCAATTCACAAGATATCAAATTCGCGTAAATTTATTTTAAATCCTCTTAATATTATCTACAACTTTTATAGTGACAAGTTTCTTATAGGACCAACCCTTACAGGGAAAAAAAATGTAAATAAATAAAAACAAAAAATTCTGCCGGCTCCGCCCACTCGACACAGGTAGATTTCAAAGTGGGCGTTTCCAACTGCCGCATCATGGCAAAAAGGTCATTTCTTTTGAAATTCCCAATAAACAGGCGCCCCACGGTCTGCCTCTTCGAAATCTACCTGTGCCTGTAGGCCGAGCCGTCAGGGATTTTTTTTTAATTTAGTTATGTGCGGGGCGAAGAGCTTATACATGTTTAGTGATCGCCACTTTAACGGATTTAGTGCATTTTTCTTCCTACACAACGAAGTTGCTGCATGCCATGACTTTTGTGGAGTTTAAGGGGGGGGGGGGCTTCATACATGTGTTGTTGAAGACTGCTTTAACGAATTTTATATTTGGATTATTTTTTAGTTATTAAGTTGAAAAAAGTGATTTTGTTCAAGCAAATCTCTTATACGCTTTGTTTTTAGTTTTCCTTAGTTATACTTCTTACTCGCGGCTTTAGATTTCATATTTTTCGAGATTTCTAAATATTAATAGGGCTGCGATCTGTTAAATGTAATGTTTTAATTTAATCATACATATGGATATGAATAAAGAGTTTAGGTTAATAAAGATAAATTATATTTCATAATTATATCATTTTCTTAGTAGATGTCGAAAGTGACGTTTTATAAAAGTTTAAATTTTTTATAAAAATATGTTGCTGCTAAAAGTGAGTCATCAATATTTGAATTGTGAATTTAACATCGTTTATAATGTATTCAGATCAAATATGTGACATGATTAACTGCTAAGTTTTTACGATGAAAGTGTCCAACAATATGAAAGAATCGCAGATAATGTTTTTTAAAGTTACATCTATTAGAAGAAATTATTTTTCTTCTATTCTGAAGATTTCTTTCCTTGTTTATGCGGAAATCTCCAAAGTATTTCGATCCAAGCCAAAAAATATGACTGCACGGCCTTTTTATTTAGAAAATGATCTAAGATCTAATAAAAAGTTCGGCAGGATCTCTCTCTCTCTGTGTGTATATATATATACATAATATGGGATACAAGGAAGGAGGTAAAATGTGTATGTTATCAAATAGCTCGTAACCGTAATATTTCATAACAAAATTTACGAGAAGTTGTCAATCTAGGCTTTTGATTAAAATCTGATTAATTTTGTTTCATGCTGTGCAATTTTTTTTAAAATTCAAAACTGTCACAATTTGCTTTACATGCTCGTTACGAAGAACTATTCGTTTATGTAGTAAAACCACCTGAAATATTCATTTTCCGAGAAATAAAGTACTTGTATAGAATTTGCTGTCTTGAGTGATTACTGGAAGGAATTCTAGTTAGTAGTATAAAAATGTATCCAACTTCGGATCCCCGATGGGTAGTATAAAGTTCATTTTTGTTAGAGATGTGTTTGAAATTTTTGATACTTGAGGATGTAGTACAAAATATTTTTTCTTGATTTCATTATGATTGCAAATGATGGTTCCCCCTTAACTGTCACAGAAATAGTTTTATAGCTAATTTGAGCGGTCGGAGACCCTGATCGAAAAATGGATAAAAGGCTCAAGAAAGTTGTAGAATATTTTTTTGGCATTTTGTCTTTATAAATTTCTGTATACACATTTTTTTTCAATAATCAAAATTCATCTACTCAGAAGTCCCTAGTGATAATACTAGAGATCAAAACGAAACAACTGCCTAGTATTTCTAAACTTAAGTTTCACTGTGAAAATGAAAGAAAACAGCGGTTTGTAAGATCACTAACAGCAATTAAAGGTTAAAAATAAATTCAGAAAATGATGCAGATTATTGAGGGGAGGGGGAAATAGCAAATTTTCCCAAGAAATCTAATGTTCTCGCTAGCAACATATGGAGAAGCTTAGAAATGTAGAATAAACTTGTTTAGTATTATCAACAGAAGATAAAAAGTAGTAACATAAAATGACTATACAAGAGTTCTGCAAATAAAACTAATGCATATATACTAAATGTAATCTCGATTGTGAATTTTTATTTAATATTTTTGTATTTTGAGGTCGTTAAAACTTTAATGTACAATTTAGTTTCGCTTAAATTTGTTACTGTATATTATGTTATTTTTAGGTGCTGTTTAAGTCATCATGAATTATGAGAATATTAAAGTTCCGGATACGGTGGAATTAAGCATGCTGTCTGAATATGCTGGTGAGAACAAAGAAAAAATTAAAAATGACATAACTATTGAATGCATATACCAATATTGGTTTTTGTAGCAGAATGTGGGACTCCAAGGTCCCAGAAAAAGATAAATCATTTTATCGTTTGATCAGCTTACAAAAATCCCATAATAATGCTATTTTGGAAGTTGTAAGGCATTATCAAGGTTTTTATGAAGAAATATGTGCTGTTCGCGAAATAACAGATGTGAAATCGGTAAATAGTACAAACCTTTATAGAAAAATCTCTCATTTGAAGACTAAACTGTCACAACTGTACCAATCGGCAAAGCGTGAGAAACGGGAGACTGCAAGTTCAGCCATTTATAACCTGCACGAGTCTTTCATTAAAGAATATGAGAAATTGAATTGCATAATAAAGGATTTTGAAAAAGTAGCTTTAGGTGAAGTGTACAGAAAGGTTACAAAAGAGCTCTTCAAGATATTAGAGAACAATCTTGGAGTCGTAAAGGGCAATTAGAGGGCATAGTGATAAATTTAATGATATATGTAAAAACAAAAAAAAACCTCTAAAACCTGTTGATTGAGCATGAAAATGCTTCGATAAAACACAAATGCTTTGTTAGCTCAAAAAAATCAATTGAAGCTAAAACTCGATGAAATTACGCAAATACTAAAAAGCAAAATCTGAAATGATTTTTTAAAAAGCCACTTTTCATTATTAAAAATGTATACATTTTCGTATGGTTTTGAGATAAACTTAAGATTCTAAAGGATAAACCAATGCTTACCTTTTCTGGGTTTTTTTTATGAGGAAAATGGAATTTTGCCGATGTCAGAGGCTGCAAATTGCATAAGTAATTCTATATATAAGTTGTAACCTTGTTTTAAGATTTGAAAAGTTCTCAATAAATATTTGTCCATCGTACTATGTGAGAAATTCTTTGTGTGCTACTTTCACACTGCAAGTAAAAGCTGTTTTTTGTCGCAAACTCACGAATTTATAATTTCCAATTTCAAAAAATGAAATAAGCTGTGTTGTATGTAATTAGAAACTCAAATATCATATTTCTTCAATATAAAAGATTTTATATTTGTGTATTAAACTAAAAAAAATTAAACGCTGTTGAAAGTTCGTACGTGCCTTGCGTAGATATTTTAATTTTAAGCTGAAGATTTTTCTTTGTTTTTTTTTTGGGGGGGGGGAGGGGATTGCGGGATATGTATAAATATCCTAAACAAAACACATAGAAAATTTCCCTATTTTTGTGTAAATTTCATAGCAAACAGAGGAGAGGAAGCTTTAAAAAATTGTCTAAATGGGTTACATTTACTCATTAAAGAAGATTAACCCATTTTAGGCCAAGCATAGAAATTTTATAAAATGTGGTATTATTTGCATTGAAATGTGCTTAAATTACATTCATTAAGACACCAAAAAAGTTTCGTGCATGAAAAATAATATTTTATTTAATTTGACGTTACCATTATTAATTTAATATTAATAATTTACCATTAAATTTAAATAAAAAAATTTAAGTTTTCTTATGGCATTTGTTTTATTTTTATTTACAGAACTTACAACTTTATTCCATTATAAAAACATATGATCAATCTCAAGTGGAATAATAATACATTTTCAAAAAGTCGAATTTGTCAATAACCGTTTCAAGTAAGAAACTAGCGTATTTTTAAAATTTCTCAACAGAAAGTGATTACTTCAATTGAATTACTAATATTTTATAGATGTCTCCAGAACCCTTAAAAATAGCAGAAAAATAAAATTATTGAAAAATATACGTCACAGTGTTAATAAAAATATATTTATTGATATGGTGCGTTTACGCACCTTAGCCGAAAATGGGTTAAAGCACTTGCTTAAAAATTTAGTTCAAGCGTTATTGTCGGAGCAAAGCTCTGGCTTCCACGTGAAAAATTATTTTTGTGAGCACGGTAGCGGCCAAAATATTTGTCGCATTGGCACCAAAATTGGAATGGTGGTCGGTTGTGCCAAAATCTCGCCGGGGATTGAAAATCAGAAATATTCGCCAACTCTAACGCCCAGAAACGTCTGCTCTAGAATTTTCCATTTTCCCATAGAGAGAACATTGCGATTGTTTGAATTATTTATAAAAAACATTAGCTCCATTGTTGTAATTTACGCATTTTAACCTCATCGTTATGACGTCAACATTACTAACGCACACATGTGTGATTTATAATATAGATTAGTTTTACTTCTTACGTACGTAACGACCACATGTGTTTTTTAAATGCGAACTGTAGGGTAAGACAAAATTCAATCTTACACTTTTTGTAACTTCCAAACGAAAAATATAATGTATGTATGTACTAGAATCCATCAGGACGAAATATCGGTATGTTTGTATTTACATCTACGTATATGGATATAGGAAAATTTCTGTAATTGGGTTCGCAAATAATTGGCGTATATTAGTGAATGTGGCGCATATTTAATTGTGTTAACCTGTTTTTGTTTTACTTTCTGTACATCTGTACACATACAATGTAAGAAACATATTGTAATCATGATAAAAGCCCGATTATGCAAATATTAGCATACATTAACATTTTGAGGTTCTCTGGCATATGTACATAGCTCATTCTTACTGAAGAACTGAAATAAACACTTCAGATTTTATAAAAAGAAAATTGGAAGAATTTATATTGTTTCCCTTTTTTTTAATCATGAAAAACTTATTTAAAACAGTCCTTCCGGCCTGTACCGGGAGGAAAAGGTAGCTTTCCTATATCTTCGTTTTAAAATTTTAGCTAATGTTACACGAAAACAGCAAGTTAAAATGCAAAGAAAACGTTTACAAAAGATTCGTTAATACTGAATTTGAATAAGAAATTCGCCAAATTATTGAGCAATAGCCAAATTGGCTTCATTTATGAAGACTTATTTTGGTCGCAAAATTTAGCGATATTTTGCCAAATGTCACCAAGTTTAGCGAGAATTTGGCGCTAACGGATATGAATATATAGTTTTATGCGTATGATTGGGAAAATTATTACAACAATGAAAATTTTTGTAATGTGCTGTCTTGTTTCAAAATGTCAGCCACCCTAGAATTTCAAACTGCTCTATCTCAGCCATTTTTTAAGATAGAGGTAAACCAAAAAATGCTCTGGAATCCTCGTATCAAGGCGTAACACTTAATTGAAAAATAAATTTGATTTTTTAACTTTTTTGTATATTTATTTTAGTTTTAATTTTTAAGTAGCCGCCATCTTGAAACAAAATGGCAGACCAAGCTGGCCAACGAACTCGGTCGAGACATTGGTGAGCTTAATACACACAATTAGTTTCATCAAAATTGATTTATAAATACGAGCGTTATCGTATGACATAGGTCAGATTATATATATATATATATATATATATATAAATCAATATTTGAACGGAGGGTAGTTTTGGTGTCTGGGGGTCATGATCCGTGAAAATATATCGAAATTTTTCGGAACTGTTTTCCTCCAAACGGTTGCAATAGGTAGCTTTATACTTTTAGGTAGCTTTCAATACAAAAAAGTATAAAGCTACCGATTGCAGCCGTTCGGAGGAAAGCAGTTCCGGAAAATTTCGATATATTTTCACCGATCATGACCCCCAGACCCCAAAACCACCCTCCGTTCAAATGTTGATTTATATATATATATATATATATATATATCTGACCTATGTCATACGATACCGCTCGTATTTATAAATCAATTTTGATGAGCTCACCAATGTCTCGACTGAGTTCGTTGGCCAGCTTGGTCCGCCATTTTGTTTCAAGATGGCGGCCATTTAAAAAACTAAAATAAATATACAAAAAAGTTAAAAATTCAAATTTATTTTTTAATTACGTTTTAGGCCTTGATACAAGGATTCCAGAGCATTTTTTGGTTTACCTCTATCTTAAAAATGGCTGAGATAGAGAAGTTTGACATTCTACGGTGGCTGACATTTCGAAACAAAACAGCACATTAACGCGATTACTCGCAAATTATTTTCTTTCATTGTTGTAATAATTTTCCCAATCATACGCATAAAACTATATATTTATATCCGTTAGCGCCAAAATTAGAGACATTGGCGAAAAATTTTTCAAAATTGGCGACATTTGGCGAAATATCGCCATAATTTGGCTATTGCTTAATAATTTGGCGAATTTCTTATTCAAATTCAGTATTAACGAATCTTTTGTAAACGTTTTCTTTGCATTTTAACTTGCTGTTTTCGTGTAACATTAGCTAAAATTTTAAAACGAAGATATAGGAAAGCTACCTTTTCCTCCCGGTACAAGCTGTATTGAAAGCTACCTAAAATAACAATATACTCGGAAACAAATTTTCAGCAAAAACCTCTGAGACCTCTCGGTCTCAATCCAGACCACAGATTATTTACTAAGTAGCTAATGTGTCGTCCTGATTAAATGAAAGAGGAATGAAAATTGCGTAAATTAACATAGTTGAAAAATGATGCAGGTTTATAAATTAAAATGTTTAAGCAGTGGATGTATTTTACTTTTCTGAAAAAGGACCCCATAAATTGTAATCTGAACGTACAATGAAGTTTAAATCGTATTAAGTACAAGAATTTAGTTTTTTTTAATTGAACTCAGCAATCTGTGTAATTCAACTCTGTGTTTCCATACCAAAACATGTTTTTCAAGCCTATTGTATAAACGAAGTAAAATCTGTTTATTTTGATATAGTCCAGCCAATCCAGGATTTAAAAATATATTAAAAAACATTTTATATATAAACGGATTATATGTTTTTATTTTTATAGAATTTTGCAAGAATACCAGTTAAGAGAAAGGAATCAGCTGAAATGAAAATAATTTTGCATCGTAATTCAATGCGGAGAAGTCTCACAACAAGTAGTCTGTTACCTTCAGATTTTTTGCCGAGAACCGATATGACCACTCAAATAAATGAAGCAATCGGGTTTGATAGAGTGGTATCGCAGACTACCCATGTGTCCTGTAATACGTGTCACAGAGCTTTCCCTGATAGCATATTAAATATTTCTGGAATCTGCCAGACATGCAAGTCTGGAGACTGTGCTTTGAAGTTTTCTGCCACTAATTCGATGGACCCAGGTCCAATTCCTATTTGTCTCAAAGATTTTTGCTACATTGAACAAATGATGATCGCTCAAATACATCCAGTGGTTTCTTTTTACCGTATATGACAAATTGGTAAACCGATAATTTTTTTACACTGTCTGCAGCTGATTATCCCTGGCCTGATCTTCAGACTTCAAGAGCCTAACAGAGATCCAAATGAGCTGACGGATACAGAACGCAGACAATTAATGCAAGACAACACTCTCTTGACTGGTTGGCTCTTTTAAAAACGTTGTGATATGTTTTTGAGAAAAGTCTTGACGCCGTTGTTTTTAATAGACGATTACTGGGTTCGTTTCGAATGGCAGTGTCGTGGACGATTGTTGTGGTTAAGCGCGCGCCAAACGTGGAAACAATAGACATGACTAACGCTGAAAATGTAGCAGCCGTTACAGCATATTTTGAAAAACTATGCAGCGCTATTAATCCTGACAATTACGTCTTCTAAAATAATATATACCACTGTCGAGTTCCCTTTACAGACATTTCCATTGTAGATCGTGAAAAAGATCTCGCTCAGCTCTTAAATCAAGTCCAACGTCACGCAAGACATGGAGATTATTGCATAAGGAAAAAAAGAGGTACAAATAGTTATAGCTACAGATTTGGTTTTCTGAAAGCGGAGTGCGACTCTCCAAAACTTCAAGTAGAAAATGGCATAATTAGATTTTTGCCAAAAAAACGATTCTGAATACCTACAATTGCTTCGTATCACAAGTTTGGAGAGTTAACACGGATTTCAGTCCTATTACATCAAAGGATGCTGTTTTGCATTACATTGCCAAATATGCGTCAAAATCAGACTCCGCTTCTGTTCCTTACAAGAAATTGTTATCCGAGATTTTAAATAAGATGAACGAAACAAATCTAGCAGTTCAAGCAGTCGAAAAACTTATTTTGTCTTCTGTTTCTGAAAGGGATTACTCTGCCCAAAAGGTAGTATACATATTTATGGGATGGCCAATGTAGCACAGTAGTCATGAGGTAATTACAATACGGCTTTATGATAGCAACTGGTAAGAAATCAACTTTTCAAGCGACGAAAGACCATAAAAAGCATGCTTCAGAAATATTGTGTGCGGCCGAAGAGACTTACTTCCTGCACGCTTCTTAAGTTTGCGAAATCTTTCTCAGTAAGGGGAGTCTATTATCACCAAAGAAAAAAGATGTAGCTGTCAGAGTTTTTCTCTTATATCACTTAATCACGACCCAACTCTAGCATAAGTGTACAATAGGCAACAAGTATTACTCAATTATCCTTGGAGAGGTAATTCTGACTCTTTATTGCAAGAAGGCCTGCCGTCTGCGTATCAGTCATGGGTAAAGGCATTCAATGATCTAAATATTGATGCACACGAAGAAATAAATTTTCCTGCTGTTAGCAGTATACGTGAGCCAGAAATCCTGCAAGAAGAATACCGCAAGATTGACACTAAGTATATGGCCACAACTGCCATAGTTCATGTGTAGACAAACTAAGATAGTTTGGAGCAACGCGTGATTAATCATACATGTAAGTGGAAAAGTGAGAGTTACAATTACCCTGATCGCAATTTTATTTCATTTCTAAATCACTGTAAAGAACAACTTACAGTGCATAAAAATTACTATACTTCTGGGATCATATTTACAGATGAGCAGCAAAAAATACTTCACTTATGCACGAAACAGCTTTCGTCTTTTCAATCAAGATTTATAAATTGCCCTAAACATACTTTTATTACTGGGAAATCCGGAGCTGGAAAGAGTACGGTAATAAAACAAATTCGTAAAAGAGTTACCGAGCAGTTAGGACCGGAAGCTTTTATGGTTTTGGCTCCAACAGGTGCTGCTGCTGCAATTAATGTCGAGGGCAAAACAATTCACTCTGCACTAAAAGTACCAACATGTTTTAAATCGTTCGCTGATTTAGGAAGTGAAGCAGCAAGAAATCTACGGCTCAGCATGAATCCAGTTTCATTTCTCATTATTGACGAATTTTCAATGATCGGATGCAGTCTAATGGCTGCACTCGAAGATTTCTCGAAGGTAAACCAGACAGCATTGAACCTTTTGGAGACTTATTTGTTTATCTCATTGGGGCTATTAGGCTGCTACAGTCTGTAAAAGACACACCTCTATATAAGAGACATTGTATAAAAGACATTTTGGCTTTGTACGGACAAACAGTGCTTAAGACGTTTGAAAAATGTTTCACCTTAACAAAGTCATTGAGACAAAGCGACGATCAGGAAATACAGTTTAGAGAGACTCTTGATTCGCTCTCTGTAGGCGAAGTTACAGGCAACCAATACGCATTCCTTATGCAACGACGTGAAGCTGTACTGCCTCCGGCTGAAGTTGACAGATTTCAAGATGCCATACGCCTTTTTCCCACAAACATGCAAGCTGAAGAACATAATAAAGAAGTACTTCGTTAATCAAAATTGCTAGTGGCAAGAATATTAGCAGACCACAATAATAAAATAGCAAGATGGAGTGAAGATGAGCAATCATCTGGACTTCAGGCTGAACTTTTCTTAGCAATTGGATGCAGAGTTTTGTTGCGTACCAATCTGTGGACAGAGGGAGGATTGGTCAATGGTGCACTTTGTACGGTAAAATATATTGTCTACGGACCAGGACTACGGCCTCCAGGCTTGCCACAGGCAGTAATAATTCCTTTTGATGATAATCGTGGAACATTTCTCAATGAAAGACTTTTTCCTGTCACACCTATTACAATGTTTGGAAATAAAAAAATGCCTCATGTTCCCATACTCAGTTGCCTTCAACAGTTTCATACACAGTCACCATACACAAATCCCAGGATTTTACTTTGTCAAAAATTGCTGTGGACATTGGTCAAAAGCAGTTGTCACTTTTGGGGCAACTTATGTGGAGTTCAGTAGAGTTCGTTTTTTAGAGGATGTTCTCATTGAATTGCCTTTCATAAAGGATAGGCTAGGCCAAATTAGAAGAATGGGTGCACTTGCTGATAGATTAGCATTGGAGCAGTATCTGAGGCAACTGTCGACCGAATAAACACTTGAAGATTCAACAGCTGTTATTGTAAATTTTCTTTTATACTATTAAACACAGTAAATGTATGTTTATCCGACTCTCCCACTCAATGTTCCTTCATTTTGGTCTCATGGGTTCTAGTAATCATTATCTTTGAAATGTACTATTGGAAGTCAAATATTTGATTTGAAGTCATATTTGACAAGATTTATTATATCAGTCTCTTATGAATTGATGCATATTCTTTAATGTCAGTTATTCGTGTGAATTGCAATTCTCCCAACGATTTAATGCTGTGACTGACTGGAGAGGTGCAAGAATTTTACAGTAGTACAAGTCGTGATCATATTTAAAATATATAGCAGGAAATGTTTTCCTATAGACATAGGTATTGCTTTTTAATTCTAAATTGCTGTTAGAGCTCTCGCAGATCACGATTTTTTAAAAATTTTCGCAGTTTAACTCGTAATTTTCAGTTTATCTATAAAAACTACTAAAATTGTATTTCGTTTGGAGCCCTAGTACTATGGCTAGACTTCTGAATAGGTACATTTTCATTATAATTAGAGTGGACATAAATTTTATTAAAGAAACAATATCACATTAGTTAATTGGAGATTTTATTAATCTTTAGATTAGGCAGTCTCGTACCGTTCACAGTAGCTATGCAACAACTTCTGTCATAGAAGTTAAGCGTTAATAAATAATAGCATTATTTAGAATTAGTTTACTAAGGAAAATCTAAAATATCTACAGTAATGGAAGCTGGTGCAAACTTTGATTTATGAACTTAAATTGAATTTGCACATATGTATAACTAAACAGCAATATTCAGTACAATTGTTTGTTTGTATTGGTGAAAGATAATCTTTCATCACGGATATGAACTAGAACAAGCATAGTTGCTAACTGTACGCTTTATTTTACCATGTCAAACGAGGTTTAAATATGAAAGTGAAAATGAATAGAGTTGCTATCACATAGTGAGCAAAATTAGATCAGATTTTTAATTTTTTTTAATTACAAAACTCCTGGAAGGTTGACAGCTATTAAATGATTATCATGCGTTTTGCATATAATCTAAACAGTATAAAAGTTACAAATATAAATCTAAAGTGACTCAGATAATGATATATTTTAGGATTGCTTCCATTTTATTTAAATATATCATTTGAAAATAAGAGCTAAAATTCTACCTTGTAGAATACTGGTCAGTAACATTTTAATAGAATATCCTTTTGTTTAATTAAAAAGTAACCTGCTTCAACCATAGATTGTGATACTTTCAACACTTGCATAATATTTTATAAACCTTCACCGTTTAATACAATATATTTAAGTAAATAATTTTGAAAATTCGTTAAAACATTTGAAAACTGTTAAATCTCAATCCAAGATTAGTGTTAATATTGGTTATAATCTTGGTAATTATAACAATTTTCAAATGTGTTCATTTGATAATTAACATCGTAATCCAAGATTAGTATTAATCTGTAACTTAAGGTGGTGCCACTAAACAGGCTCATTTTTTAACTCATGCATGACAGTGAGGAATAGGGTACGTGCGTGTAAGAATGAATGCTCTTCGAAGCGGTTCGCTTTACCACGAGTTGTAAATATGTGCAATAAATATTTATAGTTAAATATAGATATCTTCTTGTACCCTTGTATATGATCTATAGTATTGACTGCCAAAAGGGAACTGTACAGGGTGGTCATAAAAAAACGTTTCCGATATATTGAACTCTAGCGGCCGGTCCATTCAACCGATCGAGATGAGATTTCAGATATAGTTATTCACAGGTATTAGCTCGGTATTCTGTGAACGGCAAGAAATTGGCATTTACAGTTACTGTTATACCTACAGAAACTCGAAATTTTAAAAGGCAACGTCCATTTGTTTTCATCGAAAATGCTCAGCGCATGCGAAAACCCTAAAGAGCGTTGGAACGGTACGTGTATCGCAATAAACGGACGCGTTATACCCGCACAAAAACAGCTCTGCGAACGGCAAAAAAAAACATGATCAGGGCGCACGAAGGAAATTTGCATATGACAGAGGCAAAACACCAATCACTGAATGCCGTTCGCCAGATATTCAGCGTAGAAAACTGATAAAAAGTGGGGTAGGAATGTTAGTTCTTCAGTCGGGAGCACGCACATGCCGACGGAATGACTTCCAGCGACAGTTCGTGGTGAATTGATAAAACTCTATTATCAAAATGGGATGAATGCTGCGAAAACCTTGCGTGTTTACCGTTGAAACCATCACCAAATACGTGGCCCATGTAGCCCGCAAATTCTTCGTGATTTAGTAAAGAAATTCGAAGAAACTGGCTGCACCTGTGATACACCACGATCCGGACGACCAACTGTTCCTGAGGTTACTGTTATGGAAGTGCATCTCACATTGACGACAGGACACATGCAAACTACAAGAGGTGCATCTCGTGTATTGGATATACCAAAATCAACGGTCCTAAAGCTACTGCGCTCTGTAAACCGCATGTTTCCTTACCGGTACCAGCGCGTTCGGATGTTGGAAGTGGGGGACCATCAACAACGTATAGACTTTGCTAATGAATTTCTTATCCGATATGATGGAGATAATGCCTGGACTCTCCGCATATTATGGACGGACGAGGTACATTTCACCTTAACTGGCAACGTCAACATCAAAAATTGTATACACTGGGCAGACATGAATCCGCAGGCTGTGGCACCAGAATCTTTATACGACGTCAAAGTTCGCTGTGTGGTGCGCCATTGCAAGTACAATTATTCTCGGGCCATACTTCTTTGAGGAAACGACAACAACGGGATTTGTAACTTGCTCTGTAACAGGCTCCCGCTATACGGCAATGCTGCAAAATTACGTCATACTAGAATTGCTGCAACGAAATGCACTGAATGACTTCGTTTGGATGCAAAATGGTGCACCTCCACATACAGCGAAGTGTGTTCGCAAGGTCCTGGAACAGCAATTTGGCGACCATGTCATCTCACTCCATTTCCGTGGCCTCCGCGATCCTCCGACCTCACTCCTATGGATTTCTGGTTCTGGGGATATCTCAAATCTAGAGTGTACATGTGCAATCCGCAACTTTGCCGGATTTGAAAGATTATATCAAATGTGAGATTGCAAACATCCCTCATCCAATGTTAAGTTCGGCTGTATTGTCCACAGTCGCCCGCATGCAATGTGTAATTGCCTGTGATGGCACCCATATGGAAAATGTGTAATCAAAATAAAAGTTTTCTTTTCTTCGATCTGTGTTGTAATCAGTGATTGGTGTATTGACTTTTTTTTGGCCGTTCGCAGAGCTGTTTTTTTGTGCGTGCATAACGAGTCCGTTTCTTGCGATACACGTACGATTTCAACGCTCTTCAGGGTTTTCACATGCGCTGAGCATTTTGCGACGAAAAAAAATGGGCGTTGTCATTGGTACCCGTGAGCACCACTTTGTTGCCGTGCACAGAATCCCGAGCTCATACCTCTGAATAACTATATATGAAATCTCACCTCGATCGGTTGAACGGACCGGCCACTAGAGATCCATATATCGGCAAAGTTTTTTTGACCACACTGTATATATTCTACATAGTAGTCTTGGCATTAATCTGTGACTTTCTTAGTAGAATAATTTTCTTTTTTTAGTATACTAAATGTTCAATCTACGAAATTTCAATCAGGAAGAATTGAATCATGATTTGAAATTGAAAATGGAATTACGTTATAAAAAAAATTTCATGATTAATTCAATTTAGACCAATTAAATCCTGATTATTTTAATCGTAAATATAATTACACAGACGAAAATTAAATACAGCCGCCAATTATATCCATTAATTTTGCTTTCATTACTCTCAGATTGCTATTAAGGGTCACTATGCAATTTTCCCTATTGAAAAGTATAAGAGATCTTGCTCAGATTCACTGAGGTCAAAATGAGTAAATTATTTAGAAGAGACGGTTGAACCCTTTTTTATAAAACTGATACCTTTATTTTATAATTATTGACAAATAGGAACAATATCAATATTTAATTTTCAGTAAACTAAAAAATTGAATTATTGCATTTTAATAAATTAAATCTATATTATAAAACAAACGCGTCTGTGAGTACCGATGACGTCATTTTGATGCATACCGAGGCTAACGAAAAAGACAGGCTTCCACGGTGCATTCCACTTATCCTTGTTTACAGACCGCTAGCGTGACGTGATGCTCTTTTCGTACGCCTGCATTGGTGCATTCGAGCATCGCGTCACTCTAGCGGTCTGGTAAAAAAGATAAGTGGAATGCACCGCTGTAGCCTGTCTTTTTCGTTAGCCTCGTGGTGGCTTGCCGCGACGAAAGACATACAGCGATTGGCACAAAACGATGGGCGTTTGTTATCACAACCGTTATACATTTCTAAAAATTGCCACTGCGTTTTGGCTGGCGTCCAAAAGTAGATTACCATTTTTTGACATCAAAAGAGATGACTTTGCCGCTAATAAAGAACTGTTAAATGAACTTATAACAAACCTACCAAAATAATTCCTATAAAATTTTAGCCTTACATTGTTTATTCTAGCTATAAAAACAATCATTATTTAGTTTTTTTTTAAACTATAACACTACTTTTAATAATTTTAATTTTCCTGAAATCCTTTACTTTTATGATTTTTTTTTATTAAAAAATGAAATCTTCTAACCTATAATATAAAAAATGTAATTGGTAACATGTAATCAAAGTATGCAATCAAGATGAAGCACCCAATAAAAACTCCAGTTCTAATCTTCAAAAATAAAAAATGAAAAATCAGTTAAAATTACGTCATGTTGACACAATCATATACATTTTTTTTAGTTTTATCAATGTTAAAGTGCATTTTAAGCTAAGCATAACGCCATTTTCACCGGCGCAAACTTTTCACACGTACTTTGTATACATTACTTTAATGTTAAACCAACAACATGTATACAAATTAAAATATATTTTGTATTTAATTGTAATGAAAACCTTGCATCAGCAAAGTTATAATGCATAATGATAAAATAAACCCAATGGACAATATTCCCGTGACGTCACAATAAATATGAATTTTTATTCTCTTATAAAACACGCGGATAAATATTTTTACCGAAATTTGACTTGCAAGATAAAAAATTCGGCCTAAAAGCCACGTGCTTTTAATATTTATTATTTCTCTTTTATCCTCGCAACCACAGAATTTAGAAAATAAACTATATGCCTCGCAACAGTGGGCGTATTCCGATTTCCGACTTTATGACGTCATAAGCAGATGTAAAAGTTTAATTTAAAATTACGGCTAATTAATAAAATTTTCGAACAAACGAATGTACGATAACAAGTCTGTGTCCAAATATCTTTCATTTAAAAAAAGAATGATGTAATTGGATGCAGTAGTTTGTTCACACCGATTGTCGAAGAAAACGCTTAGCGTTTTAAATATATAGATATTATATTTATTATATAAAATGCAAGTAAACCTGCTTGCTTTCCAACTACACTTTTCTGCATAATCTTTAACTAACTTATTTTTTGAAATATTCTATCCGTCGAATTTCGACGGGTTACCATAGTTATGCCACTATTCGCCATGACACATTAAAATAAAGGCTCATCGAAAAAAGGTTGGTCAGATTTGAAAGAATCATAACTGTAAAAGTAATTGAGTAAATGCAATTATATATATATATATATCTTAAGTGCACCGCAAGTATCCAAGATTTGTTAGATGTAGCTGTTTTAAAGTCGTGTTATTCAGACGATGCGCAGAATTGATGATCAGAAAATACAGATCGCACCAGACATTCGCAATTTGCACTTTCTGCTTAGGCTATTTGTGTACATAGTGGAATATTTCCATCTAAATCGACGATGCCGAAGGACTTTCTAATTGACATTTTTCCCGTACCTCCAACAGTTTTAGGGACCGTTCACGGACCGAACTCCGAGTTACATAGGGTAACACATGGGTAACCCGAAGCGTTCAGAGACCGATAACACGTGATTTTTTGCGGGTTATCCGTATCGTTCAGAGCCGAAAATTAACCAGACTTCGGGTAACCCACATTACCTGGAGAATTGTGTTGGTTAACGGGATCATGTGGTTGCGAAATCTCATTTGTTTGTTTGCTTTATAGTTAACTGCAACTATTAACTGTCGTTATTTAAGACTCCTACCAAGGCTCCACTAGATACCGGGCTTGCTCAATCATTATCATGACGTCACAAAAGGTGGCTGGCCGCGACCAGCGATTGGTGCAAAGCCTTGCGAGCCCGTCGACGAGCCCGTCGTTTTATGCCAATCGCTGTATGTCTTTCATTTTGTCGTTTCGCTTTGTACCAATCGCTGATAGCGGCCAGCCACCATTTGTGACGTCATGATAATGAATGAGCAAGCCCGGTATCTAGTGTAGCCCTGCTCCTACTGTACACTTGAGTCCTGACCATTTGATTGGTCTATCTTTAACAGCACTATGATATAATTGGCCGACGTCGCTAGGATGGTTCCTGAAATGTTCCTACAATCAAAATGTAATGGTAGATTGGTTGACGGAAATGTTCGATTGTAAACATGCCCATAACTTTACCCAAATGCATTTACAGCCGTTTTAACCCAACTTTACCCTGAGAAAATCGAGGCTAACGAAAAAGAAAGGCTACCGCGGTGCTTTACGCATATCTTTTTTTACAGACCGCGGGAGTCACGTGATGCTCGAATGCACCAATGGAGGTGTACTAAAAGAGCATCACGTCACTCTAGCGGTCTGTAGAAAAAGATAAGTGGAATGCACCGCGGTAGCCTGTCTTTTTCGTTAGCCTCGCGAATTATACGAGTAACACGCGTTTCGGTCTCTGAACGCGCCCTTAGATTTATACGCTTTCCACTTCGGAATCATCGAAGTAAATTGTGAATGTGCGGTGCTATTTGCATGTTTAGATCATAGATTCTGTGCATTGCCTGACTGTCAGGACCTTAAAACAGCCACATCTAACAAATCTTGTATAATTGTCGAGTACTTTGGAAAGTATATAATTGAGTTTACTCAATTACTTTTAGAGTTATGATTCTTTAAATTTTGTTCAAACTTTTTTTATGGCACTGTATGTATTTTTAACCCTCTGAACGTTTGAAGGCATTCTTGCATTTTAATAAAAATATTTGTAAAACTTAAATTAATTTAAATTTTCTTTCCCCGTTTGTTTCTAATACACTTCATATCTCTTTATTTTACATACATCATAAAATACAATTTTGTTAAAAATATTTATGTCAAAAGCTGATTTTAGTTGTTTTGGGGAAAGAGAAAAATACGGGCAAAACGTTTGGAGGATTAAAAAAGTAAAAATTTCTTGAATAATATCTGTTAATGGGACGCAACCTCAGTTACGTATTGTAACACATGAATAACCCGAAGTGTTCAGACACCAATATCACATGTCTTTTCGCGAGTTACTCGTACCGTTCATATTCTGAATTTATCCATACTTCTGGTAACCCACATTACCTAGAGAATTTTTTGTTAGGTAAAGTGATCATGTGGTTTGTTGAAAATTGGTTTGTTTGTTTGCTTTATAGCTAACTGCAATTATTGTCTGTCGTCCTGTATGACACCTACTGAACAGTTTAGTTCTGATAATTTCATTGGTCTACCTTTAAGAGGTTTATATAATCAGCCAACGTCAACAGGAAGATTCCTGCAATGATCGCTATGATAAACTAGTCATTGGGGGCCACCGTAATACTTACCCATCATGGATATGCATAATGTAAAATATTAAAATAAAACATGTGTAAACTACTTATAAAATGCAATGAAATTCGAATAAAATCGTGGCTTGATGACGTCATACACTTATATTAAATTATACTACTACATTAAACTTATAAGTCCTATTACTGAATTGCGTAAAAGAAACATCCTTATAACTCCAAAATTGATAATCATATTAACTAACGGTTAACTGCGTCCGGTTAAGCGTCTCATTTCCAATTAAAATATATCTTTGAATTGAAATTTAGATGAAATACAGGGTCATGAAAAATCGAAGAGTGTGTAAAATAGGATTACAAATATCTCGACAACTAATTATCCGATCAACTTCATTTTTTATGCAAAATTTATGTTTTTTTATTGTCTTTTATATTCACTCCTGATCATAAGCAGTTTCGAAAATTTTTATATACCTTTTATCAGAGATAATATTTCGAGAGTCCGAAAAAAATAGTTCTGGATAATCGAGGTTACTGAAATTCAATAAGCTTCTTCCCATTATTACATACTAAGTACATACCAAATTTCAAGTCTCTATCTCAATTTGTTCGAGAGATAGAGCGTTTACAGACACACAGACGGACGGCAAATTTTTTTTTCTAAAAATATGGTTTTCGGAATCTTCAGTGTCTGAAACGTGTAAATGCGTCAAAAAAAAATTTCGATTTTTAAAACGATTACAAGACTTACACTATACTTCCTATGATGGGTAAGTAAAATGTAGTGATAGATTGGTTAACGGAAATATTTGTTTGTAAACTTGGCCACAACCGTACCGAGACGATTTCAAGCGAGGCTAACGAAAAAGAAAGGCTACCGCGGTGCTTTACGCGTATCTTTTTTTACAGACCGCCGGAGTCACGTGATGCTCGAATGCACCAATGAACGTGAACGAAAAGAGCATCCGTCACTCTAGCGGACTGTAAAAAAAGATAAGTGGAATGCACCGCGGTAGCCTGTCTTTTTCGTTAGCCTCGATTTCAAGCAGTTTCAACCGAGCTTTGGGGCCTCCGTGGCCGAGTGGTTAAGACACCATTCCGCTAATCGCTTGAGAGCGTTGAGTCAGGTCGGCGGGTTTGACTCCCACCAGCTCCATTGGACACACTTTGTGGAGCTCCCGGATGTAACTCTCTGGTGTTAAAAATTTCCTTTTGGCTATCTCGTCTCTGTATATTGACGATGACTTAAAAGCGGGCACTTGATGTCAAGCACACAAGTCAGATGTATGTTCTCAATAAACAAATAAACAAAGCGAGCTTTATACTGAGAAACTAGAGGCTAACGAAAAAGACAGGCTACCGTGGTGCTTTATACGTGTTCCTTTTCAGACCAAATCAGTCACATTATGCTCGAATGCAGATGCACGAAAAGGGCATCACGTGACTCTAACGGTCTAATCTGAAAGGTGTTTTTCTCTGTAACTTCGTAAGAAACCGAGGCTAACTAAAAAGAAAGGCTACCGCGGTGTTTTACGCGTATCTTTTTTTACAAACCGCCGGATTCACGTGATGCTCGAATGCACCAATGCAGGTGTACGAAAAGAGCATCACATCACTCTAGCGGTCTGTAAAAAAAGATAAGTGGAATGCACCGCGGTAGCCTGTCTTTTTCGTTAGCCTTGTAAGAAACTCATATGACGTCATTCCCATTTATACGAGTAACCCGAATTTTGGTCTCTGAACGCGATCATTCTTACACAATTTCTGTAAATTACAAAATATCACAATACCAATTTTTCTAGTTTTGGGTTTTTTTCGGAAATATATTAGATTCCTAGCCGTTTTGCAAAATTGTACCTGGATATCTTAAAACATCATCTGAAAGTTAACTACGATAATGGTGTATTCTGTTATTGTATTATCTCTGAGTGCGTTCAGAGACCGAAACGCGGGTTACTCCTTTAATTGGAGAATGACGTCATCTGATTTTCTCAGGAAAAATTTGGGATAAAAATGCTGTGAACGCTTTTGGGTAAAGTTATGGGAATGTTTACAATCAAATACTTCCGTCAACCAATCTACCATTACATTTCGATTGTACGAACATTGCAGGATGTTGAACGTACTAGCCGACGTTGATCAACTATATCATAGTCCTGTTAAAGGTAGACCAAACAAATGGTCAGGACTCAAGTGTACAGTAGGAGTCATAAAGAACAAGAGTTCACAGTTGCAGTTAGCTATAAAGCCAAACAAACAAATCAGATTTCCCAACCACGTGATAACTTTACCCAACAAAATTCTCCAGGTAATGTGGGTTACCCGAAGTTTGGGTAATTTGCGGCTCTGAACAATACGGAAAAACCGCAACAAGTCACGTGATATCGGTCTCTGAACGCTTCGGGTTACCTATGCGTTAACCTATGTAACTCGGAGTTCGGTCTGTGAACGCGCCCTTTCAGAGTAGTGTATCTTGTGCAATTGTCACGTGGCTTAATAGTATAAGAACGGTTGATCTCTTAGAGCTGTTTTGTGTATTGATAGGTAGAACTGAAGTTAATTTGGCTGTTCTGAGGAGTAAGTAGTATAATCTTTATGTATCGTGCTGTACATGTAATACATTATAAATGTATTGTAATTATGAGAGCACCAGTCTTAAAACATTGATATTAATTAATCCATGTACAAATTTGCTTATTCCATTTTCATCAAATATTTTTAGATGTAATTAAATTTCTCAAGTGTTATTACATCCTTTTGTTCTTGGTGTATTTACCATCTTGTGCAATTTTGTTTTCGGCAATAAGGTTTCATAGTAAATAAGCGTTTTAAGTAGGATTTTAAACTTTAAAAAAAAATTACGATCGTTCTATTCTATTACATAGTATCCAATATCTCTCTTCCTCCCATAATTTGAAAATGCTGTCCAATTAAAACTCTAGTGAACTGCAAACAGAAATGTATGTAACTTTGAAGATTTTTTTTTTAAATCTTATATTGGGTTAATCCTAGCACAAGCGTGACATCGCATTTCGCAGAACTGTCCGGATGATAACTCTTTTTCTTCCAGTTCCCTTTAAAACTTATATTGTGGCCACGCCTACGGTAAATAGATTAATTTAGGTTGTTTCGCGGATATTTGGCCTTTTTGTCTGGGAATCTAATCTCTTATGGAATTTTGATATACATTCTAAATTTAAGCAGGTGTTTTGCCCTTCAATGTCAAAATGAAGCAAATCTTTTTGTTTTATTCGCCATTTGACTTGGAACGGAAGAAAACTATTGGTTTAAGACTTATTTAGAGCTATTTAACGAGTGGGATGTATTTCTCTAAATTTCACATACGCACGTTATTTGGAGCATAATGAAAACAGTTGTTTTTAAGATTCCGAGAGAGCGAAGTTGACTCATGTTTCATGGTTGTGAGATCAACATGATTGTTGAGTAATGTATATTAGCTTTCGCTGAAATTATACAAATTTCAACCTTACCCCCCCCCCCCCCCTTATTTTTTTTAAACCTGACTTCTATATAGCAAAAAGATTCTCTGTGTTTTTATTTTATGGAAGCGAACTCTATTTCGGGGAATGAATTTAAAGGGTTTTTTTTTTTTTTTTTTAGAATATTCTTATTGTGAAGTATAGAGGTCCGCATTGGATTTTTTTTCTTTATGCTTAAATGAGAGGAAACAGTTCAGTTCCGTCAGTCGGTCGGTCGGACGGACGGACAGACTGTTTTCAGGCGCGGGACGAAGCGCTTATGAATGTTTGGTGATCGCGATGACTTTATGTTTTTATGACAGGAAATGCACATACATGCGTTACTGATCTCTGCTTTAACGAATTTGATATTGAGATTATTTTTTAGCAATTAAGAAAAATTAATCATCTCATTCCGGCAATTAGTATTTTAGTTACTTAAATTACCCGTACTAAATTTGTTTTGCACACGAATTAATTTACAGAAGTTCCAAATTTTAATCCTCCCATAATTCCTTAAACTGTTTCTCCGAATGACTTCCTGTTGTGTTTCTTAAGGTACACATTACCGTAAAATCGAATATTGAAGGTTGATACTGAAAATATCAGATTTTCATACTATTAGAGTTTTACTATCCATACTATTAGTTTTACTATCCATACTATTAGTTTTACTATCCATACTATTAGTTTTACTATCCATACTATTAGTTTTACTATCCATACTATTAGAGTTTTACTATCCATACTATTAGAGTTTTACTATCCATACTATTAGAGTTTTACTATCCATACTATTAGAGTTTTACTATCCATACTATTAGAGTTTTACTATCCATACTATTAGAGTTTTACTATCCATACTATTAGAGTTTTACTATCCATACTATTAGAGTTTTACTATCCATACTATTAGAGTTTTACTATCCATACTATTAGAGTTTTACTATCCATACTATTAGAGTTTTACTATCCATACTATTAGAGTTTTACTATCCATACTATTAGAGTTTTACTATCCATACTATTAGAGTTTTACTATCCATACTATTAGAGTTTTACTATCCATACTATTAGAGTTTTACTATCCATACTATTAGAGTTTTACTATCCATACTATTAGAGTTTTACTATCCATACTATTAGAGTTACTAAACGATTTTTCTCAAGCAAATCTCTTAAACTCGTTTTAGCATGCCTTGGTATACTGCTTGTTCGCAGTCTTAGATATTCCGTATTTTTGGAGATTTAGAAAAAATAAAGCTCTGCAACCTGTTAAATGTAACGTTTGAATTTAATCATGCATATGAATAGTTTCTTAAATTTATTAAAGATATCATTTTCATAATTTATTTTATATATTTAAAGTGGCGTACATTGTACAGCAAAACTTTAAGAGCTAATATATAAACTTTTGATGTCCCCTTTTTTTCAGTGCAACATCTAGCAATATTATAAATGTTATAACACCAATTTTTATTAAAATAATTCAAGAAAGAAAATTAAATTGCATAAATACACGAGCGACGTATTTAGTACGCGAAGGGTGACACAGTAATACAGAAGCAAAAATAGCTAATCTCAACTTTACTTCATTTAATTGATCACTGAACGATCTTTTGGAAGAGTGCAAATTTGATGCAGGTGTTAATCTCATTATTTTAAAATACACAGTTGTCTTTTCAGAGTGGTGCACTCTGTACTCAGTTTCTCTTTTTAAAGATTAATACAATATGTAGCATGATGGATGTGTTAGATAAGTATTTCTTAAAATCTCCGATCTCGCGGACCCCCTTTGATGAAATATGCATTTCGTGGACCCCCAACATCTCCCTTAATATAAAATAAGAAATTGCATATTTTAATGCACCTTACTTATTTTCAGTTACACTTATTCTGTGTTTTGTTGTTGGAAAAAATCTGTTTCATTTAGAAGAAAAATACCATACATTTTAACAAGGTTAAAATGTACATGCTATCATTTCCTATG
The DNA here is from genome assembly GCA_963931845.1 of Maratus michaelseni. Taxonomy (NCBI): domain Eukaryota; kingdom Metazoa; phylum Arthropoda; class Arachnida; order Araneae; family Salticidae; genus Maratus; species Maratus michaelseni. The sequence continues at coordinate 176,304,207 of OZ007594.1, forward strand.
AGAATGCTGCTGCTGCTTTTTTGCTATTGGAAGCGCATTGTCTTGTTTATTGTTTTTAACATGTATCGCAAGTCTCGTTCATTCAGTTGAATTCTAGATTAGTTTAGGGTATGTCTTGTAATCGTTTAAATTTTTTTTTTGGACGGATTTACGTTTCAGACATTGGAGATTCCGAAAAATATTTTTAGAAAAAAAAATTGCCATCTGTGTGTCTGTAAACGCTCTATCTCCCGAACAAATTGGGATAACTTGAAATTTGGTATGTACTTAGTATGTAATAAGAAGCCTATTACATTTCATAACCTCGATTATCCGAAACTTTTTTTTCAGACTCTCGAAATATTCGTTCTGATAAAAGGTAAATAAACATTTTCGAAATTATTTATTTTAAGCAATGAATATAAAATAGAATACAAAAACATAAATTTTTGCATAAAAAATGAAATTGATTGGATAATTGGTTGCCGAGATATTTGCAACCACATTTTGACTCTTCGATTTTTCATGACCCTTGTATTTCATTCAAATTCAAAGATATATTTTAATTGGAAATGAGACACTTAATCTGCCGCAGTAAGCCGTTAATATGATTATCAATTTTGGAGTTATAAGTATGTTTCTTTTATGCAATTTAGTAATAGAGCATTTAAAGCGAGGCTAACGAAAAAGAAAGGCTACCGCGGTGCTTTACGCATATCATTTTTTTACAGACCGCGGGAGTCACGTGATGCTCGAATGCACCAATAGAGGTGTACGAAAAGAGCAGCACGTCACTCTAGCGGTCTGTAAAAAAAGATATGCGTAAAGCACCGCGGTAGCTTGTCTTTTTCGTTAGCCTCGATTTAAAGTTTGACGTCATCAAGGCACGATGATTTTATTAGAATTGCAATGCATTTTATAGTTTACACACGTTTTATTTTCATATTTTATATTATGCATATTCATGATGGGCAAGTATTACGGAGTCCCCAACGACTAGTTTACTTGGAAAGCAATTTGATTGAACCACTGCATAATTACACAAGAGTTTGCCTGCTCTAAGAATGTTAGTTTCGATTTCACTTATGTCTTAGACATGAAATGGATCCCTCATCCACTGATTTTCTGGCATAGAAAGAAGAAAATGAACTCTGAAAGTTTCCAAGTACTACATGTATATACTAAAATTTTCAATAATATAAGGGTAAATAGTATCGCCGGAGGTATGTTTAAAAAAACGAATAATGTTGCTAATGAATATTTTTAAATCAATTTGCCCAGAAATCATTTTCTATTTGTTTCTACTTTGTCCTGTACTTTGAAAATGTGGTACTAATGTTCCTTATAAGCTTAAATTCAGCTCATTCAGAAAATTAAAAATGTGTTAAGTATGCCACCTTGGCAAGCCAAGAGAAATCATTAACATAGCATTTGATCCATTAGTCTTGCTTCATCACTCGGTAATAAAATGAGATTTAAAACTTTTCCTCGCGGCAGCCAAATAATTTCTGTATGTAAAAGTATCTGTTTGTGTTGACTCAATTTTTTTTTTTATCCCGCAAAATTTAAAAATGTCTCTAATACGATAGACGAGCCTTGATATAATTTATTACTGAAACAAATTCCTTGAATGTAGCCTTCAAATCTTCAGGTATTTTTCTCGGAACTAGCGGATGACGGTGAATACAACAGTGTGTCAAAACTACATGCAGTGATTTAGCTTTAACCAATCTGGTGAAATCATTAACAGTCCCATTCATAGCTCGAGACTTATCGGTACTTATTCAAGACACATTTTGGCTATTTTATGTCTTCTGTTTTGCATGAAATTGTCTAAACATGTGAATGTTGCATTTGTTGTGAGAGTTAGAAATTTATTAAAATCTTCACACCTTCCAGCACATCCATAATGCACGAAAACTAGCAAAGGTGCATATCCCTGCGAAATAAGGACTGATTTTTACGTAATCTATCAATTGATCCACAATGTTTTTTACACAAGCCTCTGACTCTGTCCTTAACAGTATCGCTGATAAGGAAGATAAAATTTAAATATTTTTACTTTCTCTCCTAACATTGTGACCATTGCTTTACCATCAGGTACAGATCACTGCTCTGCAATCGTATGAGGTTTTGTAGACTTTGCTACCATCACAGGCAAAAATGGATGCTGATACGAGGTAAAAATGCCTTTTTCAATATTGGAACTAGTTGTGAAATTTTTAAAATTAATATTTCCGACTTGTTTTCAGTTCTTTTAACCTGTTTTTAAAAAACTCGGTTGGTTTGTGTTTGGTTAGTAAACTTCTGAGTTTTTTTCTTTCACGCACTCATTTGACAGTATATCGAGAATAAATAAGGCAGGCTGTTCAGGGTTTCAATACAGGTGTCCTTTAAACTCTCATTCATACATTGAATAAAAAAGTATGTAACGAGGGACTAAAATAAGAGTAGTGCATTTAACAATGACATTGGCTGGCTGAAATTCACTCGCTACCGTTTTCATCTAGCAGCATATTAACGAATTTTCACCACACTCGCAGTATTGGCAAAATATATACTAATCTGAGAAACAGGCCTGAAACCGGTAAATATTTTGAAAAATAGGAACAGATTTCCATTACCTGTTAAAAAAGAATTAAATTTCATTTATCGAATTGATCATTTTTCAAAAATAAAAATTCTTGCACATTTAGAAAGAGTTTCTCAATTTAGTGAAGTGTGTTCTAATCTAAAAGTATTTTCCAGTTTTGGAGAAACTGTACTTTTCGTAGATTTTAAAACTCTGGATAATAATGAGATGTGGACTTTAAAATAGTGGGATTCACAAGTTCGTAGCTTCAACCTTTTTTCGTAAATAAAGGTTTCTCCTACCCCCCTCCCCCATTTTTTCGGATCCAGAAGTAATTGGAAAATTTGTTTTAGTGGTCGCGAGAATGCTACTATGACAACACGAAACAGTATGCATATTTAAAGCGAACTTTGGTAGATGTTAGTCTAATTAAGATGCATACATTGTTCCATTCCGTAAAAATGTTTGTTTGGTTTGTGCAGAGATGAATTATGAGTGGCTCTAGTAGGTAGCGGAAATCCCCTTCTGGACATTGAAATCTTTCTCCCAGAAATATATAGGTTTTTATTAATGGTCCTTGACTAATAGCTGTTGTCCTGCAACGTCCCCCTCCTCCCTAACTGCAGCCCAGCTATAAGCTCGCGGACCACAGTTTAAGAAAAGCTGTGTAAAATCATTCTACCTATTAGATGACATTACTTTTGGTGTCTGAATATATACGCAATGTTGCAAAAAATCCCATTTGCTTCGATAAAACTGCATTCTACCAGACATTCTGCAATTATTTTTTCTTCATTTAATTATGAGGTAATTTTAATGAACATAAATGGCTAATTATAGAAAGATATTTTATAATTTTAGTAAAGGATCTAAGATGGAAACACTGCATCTGTGGCATCAATTTAGTGAAACATGTCTTCTGGTATGTGCAGATTCCCAAGGAATATACTGCACTTTTTGGTTAAGTTCTGTGTGTTCTATTTTTTCTTTTATGAGAAATTTTCAAAAAGTAACTTTAATATCACCACAAAGCAATATTCCTCGTACATAGATACTGGATGAAGCATCTTCAGTGTCTAGGCGTTGATTGCACGATGTTTCACCCAATATTCTCATTGGTCCTCTTATTCCTAGTAATAAAAACGCTTATTTTATTGTACGTTGGATATAAAATATCGTCCCATATATTGTTTAGGTGATACCAACAATATCTTCGAAAAATGTAAATTTATCAATGTTTGTATACTGAACGTCAATCAATTTCTATAAACTGTGGTAAATCATGAAAAATAGAGGTCTTTCAAATGTCTTCCTTTCACGTTTTTGTGCAATGCAGTTAACCATTCACAACGATCCTGTTCTTTTCTGACCATGAAATTTCATGTAAACAATTTCAAATCTTCATACTGTAATTTTACGTAAAATATCTATTGTAGTTTTAGTCTCTTTTAAATGTCTCTTTAAAACATTCAATATTTTTATTTGAAAAGAAATAGATATAATATAAAATAAGTTTTCGATCAATTTGTAAATAAATATATCTGAATTGAACTCCTGCTAAGCTAAACATTTTTGTGAACATCCTACTTTGTCGCTTTACCCAAAAGTATTTAATTTAAAATTGTAAAAAGGCCATAGCCTGATGACATTTGCATCTTCAAAAATCTCTCTGAACCCAATCTAGTAAGAATTTCCTTTCACCGAATGTTTTTATTTAAATGTCTTGCATTTCAAATATCTACGCTTTTAGAATGAAAGTATTTTATGATAAAGTTCTCTCAATTATCGAAATATGTGTAGTTTGTGTTGGAAGAACTCCCTTTTTGTACATAAAATGTAAATTAGTTAATGGAAATAAAATATATTAAATATACAGGAATTTTAAACCAATGCTGTCTGCTAAAATTTGAACGTATTGTGTCCCTTTTTTAATACTTTCCAACCTAGTTGAAAAGTGTTTGACTTCGGTTTGACTGCCGTATGGCCGTCTGGCCGTGCTAACTCCCGTAAATATGGTCGGATTGCTCTGCAATTTTTATGTTACTAGCTAACCCGCACGGCGTTGCTCGGGCCCGAGATAACAATCTCAGAGAAAGGCGTTAACCCCTCCCTCCCCATACCCGCAAATATAATGAATAATTTGTTCAAGAGAACCACCGTCACGTACATTAACGCGATCATTAAAAAAAGAATTGCATTTTTCTGATAATTAGAACGTAACGAAGACTCTACGCTAAAATAGCCGGCAGATGAGACCCCTTCCCGACCTCAATTTCAAATCTATATCTTAATTAGTTACCTAAATATTTGTTCATTAGTAAAATTTGGCAATTATTTCCTTTCATTTTCGCAAACTAAATGAGAGGGATCGTCCAGAGAAACAGATCTTTGTAATTCAGTTTTTAATGAAAGCTGATCCCTGTGTGAAAATTTCTCGGATCGTTTTTACTGGCGCCGAAAGATTTTTGGCAGTTTTTTTGCTTAAATTAAAAATTACCAACCGAATTTTTCAAAAATCACATAGCCAGATACAGAATATTTTTTTACATATGCTCAGAAATTTGCAATTTGATATCTCAATTAGTTTTCTTAAAATTCGCTAATTAGTTAAATAATTTAGAATTCGTTCATTTCCGGTCGCAAATCCAATGCACCTGTCCGTTTCTTTCGCAATTTTGATTTAAAAGATATTTTAGAAGCGATGGTCAATGAGAATCTAATATCTAGGCCAATTATCAAAATATTAAAATTATGAGGCTCAGGTGCACATGGTCAGACCTTAGACTATCCACACCTAAATTTCCAGCCTTCAAGGTGGGCTAGATTTTCCTAGCCATCGCCAACACACACACACACACACACACACACACACACACACACACACAGAGCGAAACTTTCTTTTATTAGTATAGATTGTCGTTATCTATAGCATGTTCCCTATTTCAACGGAAGTGTGTTGCACTTATAGTTTTTTTACAGGGACACTCAAAAGAATTCAGTTACATTGCGGTCTACGGGGAAAAATTATTTGTGGTTTATTTAAATGTTTCACTATTTGAAACGCATTGAAATTTATATATATCACTAAGGTGCATTAGAAGGAGCTTAATATGGAATAGGGTGTGCATAGCACCTATAGTTACTTTACAGGGACAGTCAAAAGAATTCCGTTACATTACGTCTATGGAGAAAAATCGTCTGCGGTTTAATTAAATAATGCTTCACTATTTTTAACGCATTGAAATTTATATATATCACTAAGGTGCATTACAAGAGGCTTACAACAGAATATTGTGTGTATAGCAGTCATCGTTCATTTACAGGGACATACAAAATAATTCTCTACTGTCTGTTAACAATAATTCCTGGAAGTGCGTTTTAAGTTGCTGAACGCTATTTTAAATTGAACTCACTTTTTGTCTATTACTGGGTGTGTATAAATTCTGTATTTCATATACAGGGCAGCACAAAAGTTCGCGAACACATTTCAGTTTATTAACAGAAACTCCAGAAGGAGAATTTTAAACTGTGCTACGCGTTTCCTAACTAAACTAAAATTTATCCTATGTAGTATATATACAAATCTATAGATCCTATACAGGGCTGAATAAAAGTATTCGGATATTTTTCCGAATATTGTATAGGTTGGAAATTCCTGAAATTACGTTTTTAAATATGTTATGCGTTTTCCAAATTGTTTACTTAGATGTTATCTTTCAGCTTATTAAACGGTAATGATTTGTAAAATTATTTTGGAAGCGTTGGAAAGTGTTACATAATCTATGCTTGACGCATGATTTTTCGTTGTTGTGGTTGATTGCAATAGTGTTTATTTTAGCACTTATAATTTTTATCGCACTTATATATAACCATTTGACATTGGATATGTGGTATCGGAACATTTCTTACGCAATGTTCGATAGATTTTCAATCTCCAATTTATTAAGAAATAACAACGCATTTCAATTTGAGTGTTTTTTTTTATGTTCAACATGAACCGTTTCGAATTTTCTCTTATGAAACAATTACTAAAGGCTGATTCATGAGGTGTATATTTCTAAACCATTTAAAAATAAGTGCATAATTATTGTAATTATTGAAAATTCCAGCTTGTCGAATGTTTTTATTAAATAAATTTCCATAAAATTTAAGAAATTACAACTTGCGGCCGTCCTTTTTTATTTAGGGACTGTATGTTGATCAAAAAGAGTAAATATCCCATTTCCTTTTCAAATATTTATCTTCAAACATTTGTACAGTATGTCAGTTTTCAAACTTTTTTGTCGTTTTCATTAAAAATAATTTAACAAGTAAGAATGAAACTCTAACAAGGTAGAAATTTTGAGTCTTATTTTATAGAGGACTCCTCGATAAAATAAGACAGCAAATTTCTAAAAAAAAAAAAAATGTGGTGTGAAAAGCACTTTTTCTTTTACTAAAGCGTCCCGAAATTGGGACCCTAGGCATAAATGGGTTAAAAAAGAGAACTGTAGAATATTCCTCCCACTAAAGAATCTACAGTTGAAGTTGAGCTATATACCACTTCGTAGCTCACAAGCTTTCACTTTACGTTACTCGGGTATTTAATCTTTTTTTTTTTTTTATACTCAAGTTATCTATAACGTAAACTGAAAGCTTGAAAGCTACGAGGTGGTATATTTCGACTGTAGATTAAATAGTGCAAGGAAGATTAGCTTTCATCATAACCATTAAGAGTCCATAAAAACGTGAAATTAAACAGAACTTTAAATTTCTTCCATGAAAATAGATATTGGCATTCTTTATACAATAGAAATGCCATGGAGATTTATGTGCTTTTATCGCATAAAATATATCGACATAGAGTAATAACGGACATTTTCAGCGTATAGTTCGAAAACTCTATTTTTAAGAGGTATATTTGCAGACTTCAGTTTATTTTTAATCTTAAAACCAGGAACTTTAATAGTAATAAAAAATAATTTACAAAAGCATAATTTCATCTAACAAATAATGAAATGCCTGTGTATGTGTAAATCAATTTTATACGACAATGTTCTTGGTTTTAGGACTAGAAATAAACTAAAGTCTACAAATATACCACTTAAATGTTAAAAATAGTTTTCGAAGTATACACTGAAAATATGTTAACTTTAATGCGCTTTTATCGTATCTGGACGTAAATTCTAAGATTATTTCCATTGTATAAAAAATGAATCAAAGATGTAAATATATTCATGATGTAAGATGTTAAGATTTTTTTTATTTCAGGTTTTTATAATATTCAGTTAATGGTTATTATGAAAGTTGGCCTTTTCCTCATTTAATGTGCAAACTATTTCTTACTGGGATGGGGTAGTCTTCAATTAGAGAAGCGACAGGTGAAAATATCTATTTAACCTTTACCTGCTGTTACCTCTCTCGTATAATGCTGCATTTTTAAATTTTCAGTTAGCTATAGATACTAGTGAAATTTTGTTTAGTTTGGATCTCCAGTACTATCGTTAGAGACTTCTGAATAGAATTTTAATTTCCCTGTATGTGTAAAGTGTAGTACAGAAACAATCCTCATAAGTTAATTTACCTTTTTCATTAATTTGATAAAGTGGTGTCGGAGACAGCTCGCATCAAATGCTATGCAACAATTTGTCACAGTAGTTAAGTGTTAATATTTTAATCAAAACTAGCACATACATGTAAACCTATTAGTGGGTAAAAACCGCGCTAATCCAACATGTCAAACACGTTTTGAACATTTACATTGCATTTCGATTTTGTATGTGGAGCTTATTTGATTTCATTTATTAAACATTCTGTTTCAAAACAATTTAACATTTTCCAAGCAAGTATTTTTTTACGGAAGAATAGTGGAATGTTCGCGCGTATTCTTTTCCCGCATTTTTTATTCGGTTCATTGTTATAATTTTAATGAACTTGTAGAACATTGAAAGTTGAAATGATAATATGCCAATGCAGTGCAGACTTTTCGGAATAGGATTTTTTTTCTTGTGTGGGGGGGAGGGGGGGGGGGGATTGTCAATGCAGGTCTGATCTCCTTCAGAAGGAAATTGTTTGGATTTAAATTCAGATTTTAATAAGTAGTCAAAGCATGTAATGTCGTCGAAAGAAACTTCGATACATTTTAATCTCCAAATTGTCCGAGGAAAATAGCCTTTAATGTCTTACTTTAAAGCTTTGAGAAAAGGGATCAGTTTTATATTGAAATTATACCAATAATTTATAATTTTCAATACACCCTGTTTTGAGACATTAAGATTTTCTGGTAAATTTTACTTTGTGATAAAAAACGGAAAATTATTCACTCCAAGTAGTTAACAATTGGGGAGGTTTAAAATATTACGACCCCGAATGTTAAATTCATTTCTAATCTTTGTAAAACTGGTTGGAAAGCTAGTAGGTTTTTAGGCATATTTGAATAGATACTTGGTGGAATGAGCAGAGATTTAAAATTCGCATTCTTAAAAAATATTTCTAAATTCATAGGTTACAATTCGTTGTTTTGGGAAAAAATATATTTTGAATAGTTTTTTGGAATTTTTGAATTATCGTATTTTAATGACCTTTTTTAGTAGAAATCTGTTTTTAGAAGCTTTAAACATTCGAATCTCAAACCACCTCATTCAAACAACTGGTATTGGAGTTACTGAAATTACCTGTATTAAATTTGTTTTGCAACAATTGTAAATTAATTTAACAGCAGTTCCAAACTTTAAACCTCAAATTCCCAAAAGCGTTTCATTGAATGACTTCCTGTTTCCGTAAGTACAGTTTACCGTAAGATCAAATATTGAGGGTTGGTATTGAAAATTTCAGATTTCCATACTATCTGATTAATATCACTAAGCCAAGTTGTACCATAAATTGAGACATAATTTGCTGTCTAATAGTTATATAGATATATATAGTGTTAAATTAATTTCTTTCTACATCTTAACTCGTTAATACCGGTTGGTACGAAAGCTTACCATTTAAATGATACGAAACTTCTTAAATATGAACAACCAGTATCTTGGTTAAAAAAAAAAATTCATATCTAATGTGAAACTATCAGATTCATTCAATTAAAATAACAGTATGGGAAAACTGGTGTCAACTGGTATCGAAGTATTAAAAGAAGTGTAAAATAAGACGTCGTTAATGGATTTTGATGACAAACCTACATTTCGTCCAGTTGAAACTTGCGACATGAGTTCATGAAAATTTATAAAAATTGAGCATTTAAATGATTTTACTAAAACAAATTAAACCACTGTTCAAATTGCATGTATAAGATTCAGAGATTAAAATAGTCATGTTCAAAATTCTTAAAATCATAAGTTATTAGAATAATGGAAAAAAAAATACTTTAATTTTATGTGCCATATTTTAGTCTAATTTTGTAGAGAAATATTTATTAGCGAGGAAAAAAAAACTAGTGTATTGTAAGTGAAAATAAAATTTTGACTAAACACAACTACATAAGCTCTCAATTTTCATTGCATCAATACATACATTTTAAATATTAAACTGTTAATAAAAAATATGCGCCGAAAACGTTTCCATATATTTTTATTCCTAAATTAAATTATGTATTTAATCATGATTTTTAAACAACTAAGTTGTTCGGAAATCATACTCCTCCAACGGCCTTAAAATCCAAACCGGACGTTCTGCCAATCGAGCTACACAGCTGGTCAGGAAAGAGGATAAAATTATCAGACTATATAGGTAAATGTGAAGTGACAATCTGTTAACCTTACAGTGCATGATTTTTCTTTTAGAATTGTCTTTTTATACTTAAGAATTCGACACCAGAAATTTTAAGGTAGATTTTTAAGTTATTTAGTAGCATACGTTATTTTTATACCATAATATTTCTATATAAATATAGTGGTTGCACATTTTATTTATTAAAAGTTAAGTAGAAAGTGTTGCCAATTGGCTACACTATGCGCTGTAGGGTTAACTCTCCCATAAACAAGACATCTGTTAAATGCACTTTCATATTTACAAAATGCTATCGGTACACAATTGGATTCTATTGCTGACTTCAGAGCGTCCGTTCTTAGATTCCACGCAGTGGTTTTAACATCTGAAAGACAGTGGATAAAAAGTAACATTGATCGATTGAAATGAGCGGCTCACCTACTTCATATTTGTTAACTCTGGATTAATAGGTCTTGATAAATGACTTTGTAGACCTTTTTGTAAATTTTAAGACAGTTCAAATATTAATTTCAAAATAGAATAAGTGTTAAAGTTCTTTTTACCTATATATAATGGGATACAAGGAAGGAGGTTGGCGTTACATACTCGTTTCGAACAAGTATTCGTTTATGTAGCAAAAACACCTGAAATATTAAATTTCCCGTCAAACAAAGTACTTCTACAGAAATTGTTACCTTGGGATTTCTGGAAGAAATTTAATCTGGAAGTTAGTTTGAATAACTTTTATATTCATAAGCAAAATTATCCAACTTGGGCTCCCTGCTGGGTAGCATGTTGAAATAAATTTTTGTTAGAGAACCTGTTTAAGAGCCTACGCTAGTCGCGCGAAGAAACGCTTCAGCGAATGTTAAGTCTATGGGAAGGTTATCGCGCGATTTCTCTCTCACATTTTAATATTTTTAAATTTTTGCATAGGATAGATGAGGTCGATCTCTAACGTTGTTAGTTTTTACTTTTTCGATTTTGGTTACGGGTTTTTTTATAAAGACATTTTCAATTTTGGAACCGGTTGGAACCGGTTCTGAAAGTGAAATTACCCCTATATAAAAAAAAACTGGACTTAAAATGACTAAACGAGCACTGCAAATAAAACTAATATATTTTTGTATTTTGAATTCGTTAAAACTTTAATGTACAATTAGTTTCAGTTAAGTTTGTTACTATATATTATGTCATTTTTAGGTGCTGATTAAGTCATGAATCCTGATAATATGCAACTTTCGGATACGGCGGAATTTCAAACACTGTCCGAATATGCTGGTGAGAAGAAAGAAAAGGTATCGGATCTATTGAATGCATATACAGATATGGGCTTTTGTAGCAGAGTGTGGGACTCCAAGGTCCCAGAAAAAGATAAAGCGTTTTATCATTTTTTTTCCTTAAAAGAATCTGATAATGATGATATTTTGGAAGAAGTGAAGAATTATCAAGATTTTTATGAAGAAATATCTGCTGTTGTTCATGATGTAGTCTGTGGAAAATCAGTAAATTGTACAGACCTTCGTAAAAAAATCATTAATTTGAAGAAGAAAGTTTCACAATTATATCAATCTGCAAAGCGTGAGAAACGGGAGACTTCAAGTTCAGCTAAATATAACCTGCACCAGTCTTTCATTAGAGAATATGAGAAATTGGATTACATGGTGAAGGATGTTGAAAACAAAGCTTTAGGCGAAATGCTGACAGAAGCACAGAATGGTTGGAAAAGAGCTCTTGAAGAAATTGGTATCTTAAAGGAAGAATTAGGAGATATTAGTCATAAATATAATGATGTATGTAAAAAATTGGATAAACTTGAAATTGAGCATCGAAAAGCTTCGGAAAAACAAAATGTTTTGTTAGCTCAAAATGATTATTTGAAGCTGAAACTCGATGAAATTACGGAAATGCTAAAAAAGCAAAATCACAAATGATGGTGTTTTACAAAGTAACTTCTTCGTTATATAGGATCTATTGTTCGTTATATAGGATCTATTGTTCGTTATATAGGATCTATTGTTCGTTATATAGGATCTATACAATACAGTATACAATTTCATATAGTTTAAAGATCAAATTAGAGATAAATTTCCGAAAAATAAGCCATTCTAATTCTATACCCTTTTTTTTTCTGGATTTTTTATTTTAGAATTCAGTAGTAATTTTACGATGAAATATACTTTTTTCAATAGAACGGCGAAATATTAATTTTAGAAGATGTGACTGCTATGCTTCAATATTTTTAAGTATAAGTTGTATCCTTTCAAGATTACAAAAGCGCCATATTGATTTGCCCATCGTAATGTCAAATTCTTCGTGAGAAACTTCGACTTTGTTGCAAATCCATGATTTTATAAATTCCAGTTTCACAAAATGACATATGTTGTGTAGTATGCAATTAAATAAACTAAAATATCATTTTATGCATTATACTTTCAATATAATATTTATATACTTGTACTAAACTTAAGGAAATAAAAGGCTGCTGAATGTTCATCAGTGTCTTGCGTAGATATTTTAATTTCAGGCTGAAGAGTGGGAGGAGGGTGGAGGAAATGTGTGTATATACAGTGGCGGACAAAAAAACCGCATCACCTGCGAAAAAATGAAAAACGCTGCAAATAATTATTTTTAAGTACAGGTTTCATGGAAGGATGATATTTTTACGATAAAATACAGTTGTAGGATTAATCTCTGCTAAATTTTTTTGGGCTTTATAAATGATTTACACATTATATGGAAAAAAGTGAAACGCAATATTTAAAAAAGCTTGGAACAAAGTAATAGATGCACAAATTCTGTAGTTAATGTAAATTCTACGTAACTGCAGTCATATTATATATACTTAGGTGTGTATACATGCATAAGGATCACTTCAGTATTTAGTAGATCCTCCACGAGCTGCGATGGCAGCCTTGTAGGGGTCTGGCATAGAATATATCAACTTCTGAGTGTAAACCTGGCCAATTTCATGCAACCATACCCCCAATAAAGCTTTCCTGCAGTTTTATCTTAGTAGCAGGCTTCTGAGCAGCAATTTTTGTACCCATTATATGCCAACAATTTTCAATGGGATTTATGTCAGGACTATTCCCAGGCCATTCCAAAACTCTAATGCCAGATTTTGTCAGATAGGCCGTCACCTTAAGGGAGGAAATTGAGTGAAAATTGCTTTTCCAATATCCTGAATGTTATGGAGATTAAAACTTGTAAATTGGGCAACAAAATAATTCATAAATAAGTTAGATTGTATTTACCGATTTCGCTGTATGGCTGGGTGCAGAGTCCTGTTGAAAAAACAATTTCTAGCACCTTGAAAATGATCCTCAATAGCTGGTTTTAAACACTCCTCCAAAATATCGGTATAAACGGATGTATTCAGAGTTCCATTAATAAGTTTCAGACGTCCAACTCCTTTGCTGGATATACATCCCCAGACTGGGACCCCCAGACCCCGTGACTGGGAATTTTGCAGTAGGCGATATGCAGTCTGGATGATAAGCTTCACTCTTACGTCTCCGAACATACCGCTTACCATCTGATTCATGTAGGTTGAACTTAGATTCATCCGAAAGAATTACTGAATCCCACTGAGCCTTTGTCCATGAGACATGCTCTTTTGCCCAGGAAAGTCGTGTTTGCGACATTTTGTTTTTGTCAGTAAATGCTTTGTTTTGGGGCGATACGCATGCAAACGGCATTTCACAAGGCGCCTTTGGATAGTTCTTGCGCTTAAATTAACACCACAGACATTCTCAAATTCGACTTTTAAGTCAGGAGCACTTGCATGCCGATTACTTAGACATCCGTTTCAGATATCAATCATCAGAATTTGTCACCCTCTTTCGGCCCGATCCAGCCTTTCTCTCAACATAACCGGTTTCACGTTCTAATTTAATCGTCCTCCAAACTGTCGATTGATTGCAACAAAATTTTTTTTTTAGTGATCACACGTGTAGAATATCATTCTTTAACTAAAGCAAGTATCACACAATTTTTTTTTTCTTGCGTCAATTGAACATACGAAGCCGTCATTTGACCACTTAAAGAACAAGACAAATGGCCGTTTATCCCTTTTGCTGCACTATTTTTAAAAATTTGATGGCGCAATACTTCGTAAGGGGTATATTATTCAATAGGAATGTAGAATATCTTATCTTGCTTTGCAGCAACTAAGATTAATTTATTTGAACGAAATAACTCATTAGTATTACAAAATGTTAATTTTTCTAGGTGATGCAGTTTTTTTGTCCGCCATTGTGTATATATCTTGAACAAATCGATAAAGGGCTTCTTATTTTGAAAATTTAGTAGCAACTAGAGAAATCTTTAGAAAATGGTCTATAGATGGGCAATATTTCCTCATTTGAAGATTAAAAATCTTAAGCAAATGTTATTTATTCTTTCAAATGCAATATAAGAAGTCAAATATTTGATTTGCAATCATAGTTTTAAAATTTATACCAATCTCTTATGATTTAATGCATATTCTTAAATGTCTGGTTATTCGCATGAATTAGAATTCACACGACGACGGTTTAATGCTGCGACTGACTGGAGAGGTGCGAAACTTTTACAGTAGAACGTGTATTGAATATATTGAATCTTTTGCATTCCTGACACCCATACAATGACATACTAAGTTTAATCCCAAAATGTCCCATTGGCACCGGAATTTTCGATAATTTTTTTTTTTCAAAGTAAATGCATTTGTTCGTGTAAATAACAAACGGAAAAATTGTTTCAAAATTCCGGTACCAATGTGACATTTGGGGATTAAACGTACAAGGGGACAGCCAACCATGATACGCACATATTTTCACGATTTTAAAGTATGCTGTAGGAATTATACCCCTTACTATTCAGGTCAAAGATTTCCTTCAAATGTGCGTTAGTTTTTGAGAAATTTGCGGTTGAAGTTCAGCATACTTTTCAAATATCTATTGGTTTAATCTTTTGTGTGTGTGTGGTCTCATTTATGCGGAGGTAGCGTTCGAAGACGCTGTCCAGGTGACGCGTCTACGATCCTGCCTTGTTTTCCCTTTTCTTAAATTTTATATTTTTATCATGTTAAAAGTTTTAAGCAGAATTATAAATTTGCCAGATTTGAACTTTTTATATTTTCCTAAGCAATTGCATTTACATTTTTGAATCTTTCTTAAAAATTTATATTTGTCTGCATAATATTTTAAATTAATATTTCTGTAGACGAAAATTAAAACTAATTTGTATCTAGAAGTTTCTTAAATTGTTATTTATCTCCTTATATTTGACGCCCTGTTCTGAAATATATTTTTTTAATTTATGGTATTTTATTTTTTTTTTTTTTTTTTTTTGCATGACTTATACGAAATATTTTTAATGCCGAATCACCAAAACGTATTTATGATTTGCTAATACAATGGCATATCAAAAGAATAATCAAATATTAAAACAGAAACTCTCATGCCAGTGGTTAAAATTTACATGCGAATGTTTAATGTCCTCTATACATATTTATTTCTAAAGTTTACAGAATACATTTCGAAACATATATATATTTTTTTTTATTATTCCAACAAATAAAAATGCTGTGACGTCATTCTCGAAAAATTTAGTAAACTGAAATTGCAAAAATCGTCGCAAATGTAATATAAAATTCACTATACACATAAAATATTAAGAAATTGTCTGAAATTTCAGAAAAAAAACAGAATACTTAAACTTTAGCCTACCATGAAGACAATTACAAGGTTTTAAACCATATTGCATTAGTTTGTTTTTCTCCTACAATGTCAAAAGGATTCACGATCATGAAAAAACAATTTTTTTTATATAAATTGTGACGTTTGCAATGTCATTATGTTTTGAATGATTTCAAAGTATCTCTGATTAAATTCATTTACTTGTACTTATAGCAATGATGACTAAACATTTTTGTTTTTGAACTTTCAACGCATTTTTAACGTATTTAACAAAAGTGAAATGTTTAAAATAAATATAATTTGGTCATGAATGCGTTCTTCCAACATTCATATAAAAATTAATGCAAATAAATTGTTTTTAAAGTGATATCTTTAATGCCATTTTATGCTGTGGATACGTAACATAAGTATCATCCGATTGATTGCATATTTAATAAACTAAACTGTCGATGTTCGTAAATATAAACATTTTTGTATTTTATTTTGTAACATATTGTAATATATGAATACAAATCAAACATTAAAAATATATTTTTCTTTTCATTTTTTAAAAACGTTGTTTTGTAAAAAAAAAAAAATTGCCCTATTTTATAATTTAGATCTAAAAAATTCATATTTAAATGGAAACATAATAGTAAAATTCTAGACAGAAATTAGTTTGGACATTCGTTAACAAAAATATTAGTTTAAAAAATTTAGTAATATATATATATATATATATATATATATATATATATATATATATATATATATATATATATATATATATATATATATATATATTAAAATATATATATATATATATATAATTTTCAGGAAAATTTCCTGAACGTAAATTCAATTATTTAAGAAAATATAAAATTTCAAAGCTGCTGATTTCAGATTTCAGCTTAAAACATTTAAAATGTCAAATATAAATTAACTTAGAAAATAAAGCACAAGGTACGATCGAACCCGCGACTCTTGGACAACGTCGTCGAGCACTGCTTTCGCGCCTCTGAGACCACGTGCAGAAGATCAAACTAATGGGAATTTGAATCGTATACTGAACTTTAACCCCAAATTTCTCAAACTAAGGCCCATTGGAAGGAAACCTTTGATCTGAATAGTTAGGTGTATGACCCCTACAACTTGCTTTAAAATCATCAAAATCTGTTCGCATCGTGTTTGGCGGTCGCCTTGTTAGTATGTCACCGTATAGGTGTCAGTGGAGTGCAAAAGGTTAACTATAGACACAGGTTTTGCTTTAATCTTTGTTGCCTCAAACAGCATTTAAGAGTAAAACAGATCGCGACTTTTTTTCAGTTTAACTTTAAATTTTTATTATACCTATAGATGCTGCTGAAATCGTTTCGTTTGAGGCCCTAGCACTATCGCTAAACTTCTGAATAGGTGAACTTTCATTATAGTCCTGTACATAAAGTTTGTTAGAGAAACAGTAGCATAATAGAAAATTAAAGATTAATAAAATCTTCCGATCGACCCTTCGTAAAGCGATAAACTGCTATTAAATGGTAGTGTGCGAAATTTTTTGAGCACACCTTTTAGGCATTTTTAATAATTTAACATTATCGGTCGACTGCGCGCAACGCTATGTGGCAAAAACCAGCACTATCGCTCCTGTGGTAGCACGGTAGCGTGGTAGCGCGGTGATTCGGGTGTTTGTGTATAGCGAAGCAGGGCGCTTAGGTCGCGACGCCATTCCTTCCCCTTGAAATTTAGCCATCCCACCTATAACTGTGATTATAATTCTCGTAGGTGCGGCAAACGTTGTATGGTAAAATATAATGAGGGGCCTTATCTGAGGCCACACGATCGTTCTACTCTGTTTTATGAAACGCCTATTTTATTATAAAATGAATATAAGGATCCAACAAAGGGTCAGGGTCTACAAGACGTGTTTTTGGCCCATGGGATAAGACAAACTTTACTGACTTATTTCACTTTTTAATATTAGATGGTGTATCCTGTACGATTTCAACAATAGTTTTTGCATTTTGTTCGGATTTGACTTACACAAGCTCAAAGTTCGTATTATTCGTAGTGTTTGATGAAAAATATGAAACTTCTCCTAATTTTACCTCAATTATTTATATAAGGGCAATCGTGCAACACTTTCTGTTTTATATATATATTATAAAATACATCAAAATGTACAATGTACGTCCACATCTCTGTTCATACATTTTTCATGAACATAATGATTACTCCATTTTATTGAAAGCATTTAAATATATAGTTTTCAGTTACTTTAAATGTATTTTTTTTTTATATGAATCTCTTAATTCTATTCAATAGGACAAACAAGTTTGAAATGACGAAAACATGTTTTTATTTTTTGTCTGTAATGTTAAGTATTTTTAAGATTTTATACAATTGGTCCGATAGTAAGATTCCTAAAATAACTACAGTACGAAACTTAAACCTTCAGACTAGTGATGGGAAATATTTTTGGTTAACAGGTTTTATCGTTCCACAGTTAGATACGCGACAGGTTTCAACAACCTGTTATTTTTTAACGTATACCTAATAGCTATGTATGCTGTCAAAGGACGTTTTAATTAAGACATTTAAAGTTTTAAATAATTTTGGAAGTAAGTATAAATGCTGTTTACTGTTGAGATGAATCCACGCTACTAAAACCAGTTAAAACTCCATTTTTGCCGGATAAAAGCTTACCCAGTTATACTTTGAATTTCATGAATTTTCAGCTTCTCTGCTACTAAAAGCACCTTTTTCCATTTAATGAACTCAAACGTTGAAAATTCATAAAATTTTAAGTATAACTCGGTAAGTTTTAGTCATTAAAGAAAAAATTTGTATTGTTTTACTTTTCAGAACAGATAAAAACTTTTCTAAATAAAACTTATAGGACCGAAGTATTGTATACATTATTAAAATTTCTTAACTATTTACAAAGTAACCATTTAAACGTAAATCGATTTTTATGATGCAAATCAAAGTTTGAGACATTTTTGCAATTGGAACTGCGACTATAAAACTAACGGTTTCGAAATTATCTATTGGTACACGATCAGAAGAGAACCTGTATAAGAAAAAAGAACGAGAAATCATGCGTGCAGCATAGATTATGAAACACTTTCCAGCACATACAAAACGAAAATTCAACGTTAAATTAGGTAAAAGATGTAAGTAAACAGTTTAGAAAACATATCACATTGAAAAATAATTTTCGAAATTACCTTCCATTGCAAAAAAAGTAGTCTAATTTTTTTGTGCAGCCCTGTATATGATCTGTAGATTCGAATATATAATACATATCATGATTAAATTTAGTTCAGTTTGAAAATTCACATTTAGCAATTTTCGGCAATCGATGGAAATGCACTCGAAATCTTTTGTACAGCCCTGTATATTATCTAAACACTTTTGTTCACATCACATAATATTTAAAATTTAATTCAGGTAAAAAAAGCATAAGGCAAATTAATACTCGCCTCCAGCAATTACCAACCATAAACGACAATATATTTTATTCTTTGCGTATTTTTTATCTTCAAATATAAATGTGAATTTATTTATATTCCACAAACTTATATAAGTCTACTAAATTTAGTTCAGCAAGAAAATGCGTAATATATTAAACTACCCTTAAGCAATTAACTCCCATAGTGCGTAATACTTAAGAATTCCTTTGTGTAGCCCTGTATATGATCAACCGAATTTACACACACCACGTAATATGAAAAAAAATAGTTAAATTAAAAAACGCAAACTAAACGTAAAAACGCACCTATCAGACATAAACTGTAAATATTGCACATGTACTGGTACCGATATCTTTTGTGTCCCTGTAAATAAGCGCAATGCACACCACACTTTCAAGAGAGCAATTTATAGTGCACCTCAGTAATGCATATAATTTTCATTATGTTTGAAATACTGAAATATCACTAAATTGCACTGCAAACGATTTTTCCTCCATAGAACGATATGTAACAGAATTCTTTTGTTTGACCCTGTAAATGAATAATAAATGCTTTGCACCCCATATTCTACAAAAAGCACGTTTAATGGTCTTCATAATTATATATCAATTTCAATATGTTTTAAATGACGTAGCGTCATCAAAATGCACTTGAAACTCATTGACTATCATGTAACGGAATACTTTTTGACTGTCTCTGTAAAAAAAAAAAGTGTTACACCCTTCATTGAAATGGGAAACATGCTTTAGTAGACGACAATAACATACAAATATTTTAGGGCAATCCAAGCATTTTACGCGAGTTGGAGCACGGCCAGACGACAGACATTTCGA